>OZ030020.1:2467500-3758750 GCA_964023405.1 Apodemus agrarius
TCCTAGCAACAAGAGAATTTGCCCGCATGAGGCAAGGCCTAGGAAAATATGGGGAAATCCAGAAGTGAAGCAGTGGCTTCTGATTAACTCCAGAGGCATCCTAGGATA
This sequence comes from Apodemus agrarius, assembly GCA_964023405.1. Lineage (NCBI taxonomy): Eukaryota > Metazoa > Chordata > Mammalia > Rodentia > Muridae > Apodemus > Apodemus agrarius. The sequence continues at coordinate 2,467,609 of OZ030020.1, forward strand.
CCCTCTGATGGGAGTCAGGGTTGGTTCGTGGGTCTGGATGAGGGCTGGTTAGCCAGACTCCTGACAGGTAGACACTGTGTTCATAGACTCCTCCATGATGACCCTTGCTTTATCTCAAAGGCCTCAAGTGGTAAGGTTCTAAAACTGTTATGTTAATGTGTTCCCATAGTTAGGACACCAGTGGGAAAGCTGACTTACATTAGTGCTGGAAGGCTTTGCTGTGTAGTATGTGAACGCAACTCCTGAGACTAGAACAGGGCCTGGATTCTGGGTCCATCTTCCTTGAATGACTCAGAGCCAGTCCCATAAGGCTTATAGCTCTGCCCGAATGAATGTTTCACTATAGTTGTTGCATGCGTGCCTAGTGAAGCCAGGACTTAGGATACAAGATTCCCTCCAAAGCTTGCTCCTCATTCTCCTCTATGCCCTCTTCATAGGGGATTTTATTTCGAAGCCAGCTCACCACCCTTAGCTCTATGAGGAAGACAGCAAAAGTTGCTAGAGTAACTAGGTACAAGTTGCTAGTGTTGGAGAACACAGGCTGATTCAGTCAATCTCTGCTTCACCCTCAGACTCTTTAATGTCTGTCTAATAAAGGAAAATAGAATGAAAACACAGAGTGTTCTAGAGAAGAAAATCTGCTGTAATTTTCTCTTAGTCATCATAGAGTTTGTATAGTGGAAAGAAAAACACCCACCATAATGCAGGGGGTAATCAAAAGCACCATGATGAATTTGAGCTGCTCTCCCAGTGTGGTATATGGAATATAAATAGAACAGAGTCCATTAGAATAACTTGCTACCATCATGAATTATAGATGCCACAATGTTGCTCAGACTTGTCTCCCATTCACTTAAAATGGAACCCCATGTGCTGGTTGTTGGGGGATAAAGCACTGCCCTTTTCCTGAGAGTAAGCAGGGCTTTAGCAGGCTTCCCCTCCTGCATAGTTCTGGGAGCAGGCAGCTGGCCCTGTGCACAGCAGCCCCGGGCAGCACAGAACGCAGACCCACTCAATGACCACAGGGATATCAGGCCATGTTTCCTCCATGAATCCAAATTGGTCTCGCAGCTGGAGAAGCATCAGTGGCTGATAATGGCCTAACAACCTCCAGCACTAACAGATATGACCTCGAGGTGCTGACAGGAATGTGAAATGCCCTGCCAAGTGCATGTGTACCACTGAGGGAGCTGGAAGCCACCTGGAAAATAAACCCTTCTACAATAACAGGAGTAAGGCCAATCTGTATTTGTCAAGGTGCACCAGAGATTCTTTGTAGCATAATAGCTGATTCTCCTCCACACCCCAAAGAAAAACATGTTTACAGAATACTCAAAATAAAGGTGAACTTTGCCAGGTAGGCCAGTCATTAAAAGATGGACTGAGGCTACAAAACAGCCTTGAGTGATCTCATACCATCCCTCTGATTCAGAGGTGAATGAACCAGGGATTATCTGGACTCTGTCAATGGTGAAGCTTTCCCCCATTCCTTGGAGACCAGTACATGCAGGTGATATCTGTCTGCATGTTCTTTTCTATGAGTTTCCTGTACCCAAAGTTCACGGACCACACATTCATTGTAGCAGTTATCAAACACTTACTGGACACTTATTCACTAAGGACAGGGGAAAAAGGTAATCCACATGAAGTTTTTGTCACCTTGAGAGACAAGGGCATGGACACTTAGCGCTCACACTGTAGACCAGAAGTTGATTCAGAGAATGTAGTCCAGCTGACTGACTGTGAAGTCTTCCATAAGAAAAAACAGCTTCAAGTCGCTTTACACTGAAAAGATAAACAATGGTGGAATATTCCAGTTTCATGCCAACTATTTGGTTCTGGTCTGACCATGAGGATGGTTCTGTTTATGTCACCTCAATGCCATCATGAAATAAGGAACAGTGCTGTCCTTCAGGGACCTGTAACATGTCGAAGATCAACCATATTTTGGTGCCCTTTGGAATCTGGCACTATCATTACACAGACCTTACAGTAAGGACTTTCAAAGAAATATTCTCCTTTCAATTTCTACACACCGAGAAGATGTCTAACACCTCATAGTGGATGGCGCTTTGAGAAATATAAAATAAAGAGGAAGAAAGTTGAATATGAGTTTGAATGCAATCATACTTTCAAAATACATTCTGTGTGCACAACAATATCCACATATAAAAGAGCACTGGTTTAATTTCATCATAAACAATACATGAATGTAAAACAGGGTCTCTTTGGCATCTGGCCTTGCTATCCACTGCTTTTGTCTAGGGACAAGGGTTGCCCTATGCATGCCCAGCATCCCACACATGTGAGAACCATAAAACAGAAACAGACAGAGAGATGTGCGTGCACACACATATGAGTATAGACGGGGGGTGGGAGGGGGTGTGGGGTGTGGGGCGGGGGAGGAGGGGGAATGGGATGCGGTGAGTACCTGCTTACTGGTTAGTTTTGTCCTGCCATGCCTACTAAAGGGCTGGAGAGGTAGACCAGTAGGTTTTTGTACTGAATTTTATGTACTTTTTGTGCAGAGGATCTAAATTCATTTTCCAGCTTTCATGTCGGGAGGCTTACAATAACATATAACCTCAGATCAAGGAAACCCAACACTCTCTTCTGGCATCCTGTTTAGTGCCACAACACAACACAATACACACACACACACACACACACACACACACACACACACACACTCATGCACACAGATGTACACATGATAAAAAAGTAAAAATTACAATAAGGCCTTTGACATCCTAATAAAATTTGTATGGTGGGGCTTAGGGGGATTTTTGCATTTTTAAAAAGCAGTGTTTCATCCCAACTCTCCATGCATACCCTTGTTCTTTTATACTCTCTGCTAGTGATTGACCAACCATGAGTGGCAGTCACCTAAAGGAATGGCAGTCATAACAGACTGAGCATAGCTGATGGAGGCTATGAGGAATGACTATGGCCCCAGCTACACCACTCACTCTTCTTCTTACAGTCACAGGACACCTGACAAGAGTAATTTAAGGAAGGAAGTATTGTTGGCAGCAGGATTTAGTAGTACAGTCTGCTGTGGTGGGGGAACCATGATAAAGGGCAATAAAAGAGCTCATCGCCATGGGCAAACAGGCAGAACATTGAGAGACATGAACCCTGATCTTTCCCTTTCTTCATCTCATGTATTGTGGCTCATGTATTGTGGCTCACTCAAGGTGGGTGTCTTAGTCATGGTTTCTATTCCTGCACAAACATCATGACCAAGAAGCAAGTTGGGGAGGAAAGGGTTTATTCCACTTACATTTCCACATAGCTGTTCATCACTAAAGGAAATCAGGACTGGAACTCAAGCAGGTCAGGAAGCAGGAGGTGATGCAGAAGCCATTGGGGGATGTTATTTCTTGGCTTGCTTTCCCTGGCTTGCTCAGCCTGTTCTCTTATAGAACCCAGGACTACCAGTGCAGAGATGGTACCATGCACAAGGTACCCTCCCCCCTTGATCACTAACTGAGAAAATGCCCCACAGCTGCATCTCATGGAGGCACTTCCCCAAATGATGCTCCTTTCTCTGTGACAACTCCAGCCTGTGTCAAGTTGAAACAAAAACCAGCCAATACAGTGGGTTTCCCTCTTTTAGTCGAATCTTTCTCTGAATAGCCTCACAAACACACCTATAGCTATGACTCTATGATGCTTTGAATGAGATTCCCAGTTTGGTCCTTAGTTGGTGGTGCTGTTTGGGTAGGTATAGGAGGTCTAACCTTGATAGAGGAAGTATGTCACTGGAGGATGAATTTGAGAGCCTAAAGACTTGAGACATTTTGAGTTTGCACTCTCTGCTTCCTGTGTGTGGTAAGAGAGGTCAGCTCCTCCCAGCTGTTGCTTCAGATACATGATCCTTCCGTTCAACCTTCCATGACTATTATCCCTCTGAGTTGATAAATCTGATAACCTCTTTCTTCTGTAAGTTGTCTTGGTCATGCTGTTTTCACAGCGAGTGAAAAGTAACCAATTCAGAATTTAATAACAGAGAGAGAGAGCTATTGCTCTGCCAGAATGGCCATGTTGTATTTTGGAGGGATGTGAAAAATTTAGGGACTTTGAACTAGAAAATCAGTTGAGTGCTGTAAACAGGGCTTAATTGACTTAAATTAGTGCTGAGATATATGCAGACTCTGAAGGGACAGCTCATAATAAGCTTTCAGGGAGAAACAATATTAGCAGCTAGGATTGAAGCAATTGGAATAAGAATGGCTCCCATAAGCTGATATGTTTGAATATTTAGTTCACAGTTTCTGGAACTCTTTGGAAAGGATTAGGAGGTATGGCCATATTGATAAAAGTGTGCCACTGGAGACAGACTTTGAGGTTTCAAAAACCCATGCCATTTTCAGTTAGTGTTTCTCTCTCTCTCTCTCTCTCTCTCTCTCTCTCTCTCCCCATTTGAAGATTAAGAGGTAAACTTTTAGCTGTACATCCTCTCATGCATTGGCTCTGCTATCATAGACTCTAGCCTTGTGAAACCATAAGCCAAAGTAAATGGGGTTTTTGCTTTTTGTTTCATTTTTGTTTGTTTGTTTTTAAGTACGTTCCCTTGGTCATGCTGTTTTGTAATAGTAAGATAAGGCTAGAACCATTTTTGAAATATTGTGACAAAAAATATAAGTAACTGCCTTCTGCCTTTGTCCCAAGACCTTGCCTGAGGCTAAATTTAAAGATAATAGATTAATTCCTTCGGTGGAGGTATTCCCAGACAGCACCATTACTGACTGCATGAACGCTAATGTTAATATTGACTGCCATTATTCATATCACAATAAAAAAGAGCAAGCAGAACAGATAGAAATAGAAAATTCAACCCTCTTCCCCCCAAAAAAAGAAAACCACCAGTACTTCAAAGTTGGAGCTAAGCTTCTTGCAGAAAGAGATAAGAAGATTAAGCAGAAGCTTACTCTGCATAGGAATAATGTAAAGGGTGTACTCAACGCACCCTACCCAGCTAAACTTCCAACTTAGAAAAAGAAAATTCCTATAGAGTTTCTGCTTCTTGGAAAGAACTGCAAACAAAAGCTGTTGCACATATGATTGAGGGGGCCAGGGTACATCCCAAACTGGCAGCCAAACTTGGCAGTGTAATCCTTCTGGTGTTGGCTGTAGTGCTATGAAGACTGGAGGAGTGAGGAGTTATGGAACCTTCCTCCTCAGTTTCAGAGAGCTGCTGAGGCCAGATATGTGGAGGCGAGTCCTTGTTCTGAAGCTGTTAGAGGCCAGTGCATGAAGCTGTGGAAATGAAGCCTGGGTTGTATCAGGGATACCCTAATGTTAGAGATTCCAGAGCAGAAGTATATATGCTATGGAGAACTACACAGGGAGAATGAAACTAGCCCAAGAGAGAGAAGTACATTGCCATCAGCAAAGCAGGAATGGAAGAGCCATCTAAGCCTTAGGACATCAGACATGGAGCTTTAGGATTGGCTTTTGCCCTACTGGGCTTTAGCTTCATTCTGGTTTAACATCTCTTCACTGTGCCCCATTCCTTCATTTTGGAATGGCAATATGTATTGTGTGCAATTGTATTTTGTTAATTTTATAGGGGTAACAGTTAAGAGATTACCTTGAGTCTCAGAAGAGACTTTAGACTTCTAGATAGTGTTGAGACTAAAATCTTAAAAGGTACTCTTGATGTTTCATTCTCTGTATTTTTAATTCTTGTATTACTGTGAAAAGCCAGGGTGGCTGAGGGATGATTAAGATGTCCTCTATACTATCTGGCATTTGAATTTGTGGTTCTCAGTTGTTAGATGTTTAGGTGTTATTGTTTCCACCCTCCATAAATATAAGACCAAATAAAATCTTTTACGTTTAATAATGTAAGTTGTCTTAGTCATGTTTTTTTTTTTATCACTGCAATAGAAAAGTAAGCAAAATACTTTCTCTCCATTAACAAATCTAATGGAGGAGCTTCCTCACTGGCCAGTCTAATGGAGGGGATTCCTCAATTGAAATCCCCACTTCTCAGATAAGTCTAGGTTTGTGTCATGTTGGTAGAGACAAAACAGCACATTTTCCCATTCGCCTATCCCACAGCATGCCTACTTCCCACCATAAGTTCATGTATACATGTGCATGAGCACACAGCTAAATATTCTATGAAACACTACAGTGAACACATATATGCACAATACACACATGCTATCACAAGTACACATGTACATGAACGTTCAAAACATACCATATACACAGGCATGAGCACATAAACAGATGTCACTATGTGTCTACATGTAAATTGTCCTAATCATGCATGCCACACACAGACCCACACAAATGCACATATCATTATTAATTGTTTTTCTGTTGGTGTGATGAAGCACTACGATTAAAATTGCTTATTTATAAAAGAAAGGGTTTGCTTGGCCTTATAGTTCCAAAGAGATATGAGTTCTTCGTGGTGGGGAAGTATCAGATATGATGGCCAAAATAGCAAGCTGAGAGCTCACATCTTGAAACACAAGCAGGGAAAACAAATAATGAACTAGGAATGGCTTGAATCTTTAAACTCTCAATCCTGGTCCAGTTAAATACTTTTTCCAATATGACCATACTCCTCAAATAATTCCAACAACCGAGACTAAGAATTCAATCAAATACCCAAGAGTATGAGAAACATTTCTAATTCAAGCTTTCACAGTACCTACTAGTATACATGTGTGTTCACCAATATACATATTTTACACAGAAACCCAGATTGTATTCATATGATTCACAGAGACATACCTGGATAGGTGTGTACTCCTTCTATATATGCATGTGGTTATCTTGCTATACCCATATGAACAGTGCTTCACATACATGAACATGTCCTGTACACATACTCATTAATAAACTCGTATTATGAAAAGACTTGTAGGAAAAACTGGCTGGTATTTGTAAAGGCTGTGAATTGTATCCACAGCATCAAGGAAGCAGGCAGCACCTGGCTGAAGAGAAAAACCTTAGGTCCTGTCAAGGTTTCCAGAATGATGGAAGAGCCCTGCATGGGAGCATTCTTTTCTCCAGGGACTCGGTAGTTAATCTCATCTACAAGACCAGGACATCCATAGCAGAGACAGTGTGAGCCCTACACCTCCAAAACAGTCTAGCTACTAGTAACATTCCCTGTTACAGTAACGCTGCTCTGTTAGAACATGTGTCGTTCCAACCATGAAATGATCTGGGCAGCAACTTCATCCTAAATTGCTTTCACCTGCCACTTAAAAATAACCTTCAGAAGATCGTGTTAGTTCATGAAGTACACAGCAAAGTGGCTCAAACTCTAAGAGGGGTTTGGGCCAGCATTGTCACAGGTTCTTTACCATGTGAGTGCACAAGGCTAGTAGCTAGGAATGTCCATGTTCAGGCACCAACCTGTGAGCTGAAGAATCCACCTGACCCATCTCTCCTTATTGGGAGCCCCGTGCATCCTTCCACCTTGATCTTATTAAGGAAACATAAGGAGCTGATTCTTTAGCAGCCGAGCAATCTGATGGCTATGAAGTGCTTACTCGTGTGAGGTAAATTAGCTCCCGCAAAGCATTGCTCATTAATTTGCAGCATTTTACAATGCCATTGACTACATGTGACTTTTTAATGTCTCAAATTTCCTACCCAGTCATTAGCAGCTCTCAAAACCCTCCCTGCCCTTGGCCTTAGAGAGGAGAGCCTCTGTAGGGTAGGATGAGGTGAAAACTGCGGGCGCCTAAACCCATTTGCCATTCTGGACTCAACAGCGCCACCCAACTGCTGCAAGGACATCAACTCCAGGCTTATGTCTTTATGTCTTTTATGATCCTCATAGTCCTGATTGTTCTTCACCTGGGCAGTGGCCAGGAATGGACTCTCTCAAGTCCTTGTACCACTGTGTGGAATCCAGCTAGGAGATGTACTTCTCACTTGGGTCTAAACAAGAACAAGCATACCTCCTCTAGGGCAGCATGCGAGGAGCCAAGACCCACTGAATGATGACCGTGGAGGGACTAAAGGGTGGTATGCCCAGCGAGCAGCAGCCTGGGTTCCACTATCATCTCTACCCGGTGTGCTTCTTAGTCATGTGCGGGCTCTCCTGTAACTATCTTCTGTGCTTGACTCTGCACACACATCACATTCCCATTTCTGGGTTTCTCCTCCTGCTGGTATATAAAGCATATCTTTTCTGCAATGTTTACTTGCTTTTCTTGTGCTTGAATGCATCTACCTGAGAAGTGCACCTTAGAGGAGGAAGGCTTTCTTCTGGCTCAGAGGTTGAGAGTGTAGTCATTGCTGAGGAGAGGATAGTTCACTAGCTCACAGTCAAAAATAACCATTGTGTTAAAAGAAAGAAAGAAAGAAAGAAAGAAAGAAAGAAAGAAAGAAAGAAAGAAAGAAAGAAAGAAAGAGAAAAGTCAACACTTTCTGGTGTGTCTGCCAAAGTCGTCTGAAGTGAAAAAGCTTAGATTAAGTCGGTAGCTTCAAGAGAGAACTCTGGAGAAGCCAGAACGGGAACTTAACAAAAAGGTATCATTGAGCTAGTTTGCTGTGCAGATAAAAGACTCGGTCAAAAGTCTTAAAATGGGCTGAGGCAGGTGCTACTGGAGGCCAGAACACAGATTCCAGAGAGCTGGAGTTACAGGATTTTGTGACCCGTCCATTCTGAGTGCTGAGAACAGAACTCAGGTCTCCTGAGAGAGCAGCAAATGTCCTTAGCCAGTGAGCCATCTCTCCAGTCTTTATATTTTTTCTGTTTTCTTTTTCATTCTGTAGACCAGATTAGTGTAGAACTCATAATATAGTATATAGTTCAGGCTGACTTTGAATCCTGATTCTGCAGCCCACCAAGTATTGAGATTATTGGCATGCACCACCTTAATATCCATGATTGGAACATTACTTTTCCCTTGTGGTCGACTATGGTGAAATGGCCTATGTCTTATCTAGCTGCCTTGGCCAGTAATGAATGACAGTTTCAAATAGTTCAAATTAACAGACAGGTTGGTGTATTTTTATTCTTTATGAGACAGGGTCTCATGTATCCCAGTCTGGCTCTGGCTCTGCCTCCCAGGTGTTGAAATTACTGAGTATATCACCACATCCATTTATCTGGTACTGGGTAGAACCCAGGACGTCCTGCAGGGTAGGCAGACATTATTGACTGGGCTATATCCCCAGCCTTAATGTGTTCTTTAGTAAAGAAATAAACCTGTCAGAAGCACTTTTATGCATGGTCTCTTGCAAAAATTAGCCACCCCAAGGCAGAGCCCCTGACCCAGAGCTTGAACCACTCAGGGCATCCTGCAGAAGCTCTTCCTCCCCCACAGTTTGCAAAAGCAAGTGAACTGAGATTAGAAGTCAGCAGGCGTCAGCCTGTTCGGGAGTGTGGAAATGAAGTCTTGAAGAAACTGGGTGAGAAGTAGAGTCCTTTTGACTGTTGTCTCTTGCTTTTTAATGTTCTCAGAAACGGCTGAATCTTTCTTGGTCCCTCAAGGATTTTTAGATAAAAAGAGAGGTTTTATCTTTGCATGTCTATAAGCAGTGAAAAACTCAGGAGACCAAAACCTACAGGCAATTCAAATAAACTAAATCCGATCAAGGTAATATCAATGCCAGAATTAGAAGGAACCCAGAGAGAATATCAATAACAACATTAAAACAGCAGGCTTCAACCGGAATCAATAGGCAGAATAAACAGAAAAAATTAAGTCGCAAAGTGTTAGTAGATAAAAGCCTCTTGCTCATTAAAATTCTGTGTGTCTTTGTGTCTCTTCATCAACCCACCTATATATCTGTGCAAGTGTATCAAAGTTTGTAATGTAAAAGAATGATGAAATAATCTAATTAATTTCCGGTGTCATTCTACATATTTCTTTCAAGTTAAAACTGCAATATTAATAATGGTTTGTGGTTTAATAAAATATCTTTATGTCCTATTAACTCATATATCAGCTTGTAATAAAAGACATTTTCTATCAAATAGCTAAACTTCAAAAGGGTTTTGCTTTGATGGGGGGGAGAATCAGGTCCATTTCATTTGTACTGAATAACCTCTCTCCATTTTGTAGGAAGGCTGGTGTCTTTAGCTACTGTTCTCATGAAAGGGATTCCAGTAGACTAAAAGTAAAAGAAATAGAATATATTGAAGAAGTCACAGAGCAAGAGGTGTGCTTCTTACTTCAGCAGGCAAGGGACCAGGCTTAGAGGAGGCAGCCAGCCCTGGAGTCCCCAGTGCAGAGTCTGGCTCCAGGCACCTAGAGCACACAGATACCAGCAGCCCAGGGCTGGAATTTCAGGGACGCTACCAAAAGACTGAAATCCCAGCTACATGACAAGAGTTCTTTTTAGCTCTCATTTAAATCTCAAATCCTGCTCACTGACAAGTTTTGTTGGACTGACAAAGAATTTTAAAATAACGTGCTCACCTGCCACTGTAGCCAAATTTGGCTATGAAGACCAAGACTTGACACCCCAGAAGTCTGCTCAGAGCTTGGATCAGCAGACCCTTTTCCTGGACCATGTGTGATCTCATGGATATTTAGAATATCCTAAAATGGTATGGCCACTAGCCTCAGAAAGTACTCAAGGGCCTCCACCTCCACCCTACCCCTAGAGGCAGATTATAATATCTTAGATTATAATAAATAGCTTAGATTATAATAGCTTAGAAGTTAAAATTGAAGTTCAGTCTAACCAATAACCTTGATGTAAGATGTTTCTCACAATCATTTCCCCAAAGAAACTCAGGAACATCTTCCTTTCTGATAACATCCTTGGTCAGGGCCACAGAGAAGGAGGAATAAGGACTGGAATAAGCGATATGGCTATATTCCTGTTTTATCCTCATCTGTTACTTAGGGGCCTAGAAACAAGGGCAAAGAAGCTTTCTCGGTATCAGAGAGGGGCATAAACCATGTCACCAGGAGAGAAAACAGGACAATGTCAGGTAACCTGAGGCTCAAGTCAGAGAACATGAGCCTGGAACAGAATCCACCCACGTCCTTTCCCCAACCTGGAAAATCTGTCTGATATGAATGGTGCAGAACCAAGAGAAGGAAAGAGGCTCTACCACAGGAGGATGAGTCCATTGGAGTCTCTAGAAGAATGAAGGGTTTTACCAATGTGTAATCTACAATCTCTTTCATACCAAGCTTAACCTGAGTTCACCCAGATAGTAGTCATAGGCCTTTGCTAGGTGTTCTGGAACCCAAGTTCTAGATGTCTTAGGCAAGTCTATCTGCCCCAGTGAGGAGGCACTCCACCTAGCAGTGGCTTAGTACCTCCGTGGATAAATGTACTTCCAGCCATTTTCAAGACTCACAGCACCTGAGTCTCTGCAGGAACTAGAGCTTCCTGGTTCACACGGAGTCTCCTCACAGGCATCTTCTCCACATTGCTCTGTTGTAGCACTGACAATTTGTCTAGAGAACCTCTACCCAGGGTCACATTTCCTCTCAGCTGCTTTCATCTCTTCTAGTTATGTTCTAAAATGTCTGATCCTTATGTGTGGCCTTTGAAAACATCCTCAGAGCAAAGACCGTTAGCCAGAGAGCCACCAAGGCTCAGTGAAGGGGTGTTGGGGAGGTGGGAAAAGCATTTCCCTTGAGTTTTCATATCAGTGGTAGTTTATGTCCATAGTATTAGAGTCACTTTCATATTATAAAGAGATTCTTGCTCAATATCTCTTTCTATCAATGGTATGAAATTTAAAAAGTGGTTTATGACAAGAGTTTCAGCCCAGGATGATGCAGGTCCTAATATAGTGTGTAAGATAATTGGCACCAAGTGGTTAGAATTCAGGGAAGCTGCAGGGAGTTTCCTGTGCACAGGGTACACACACACACACACACACACACACACACACACACATACACAGAGAGAGAGAGAGAGAGAGAGAGAGAGAGAGAGAGAGAGAGAGAGAGAGAGAGAAACATACACAGAGACATATACATACAAACAGACAGACACACACAGGAAAAGGGAGATACATACAGAGAGACAGACAGACAAACAGACTCACACACAGAGATCAGCTCTACACACTCACAACACAGAGGCTTCAATCCTCTTGTCTTTGGCTCTCAGGAGATCCTAACCTTGAAGATGAGGCCTCCATAGAGAGTTCCCTCTAAGACAACAACCTCATGATTCCTGTGTAACATAGGTCTTCAGTGTAATCCACCTGCAGGGTTCTGCTTGCATTCTTCTACTATTCTACAACATCTGCTTGGATCTGCCAGGCTTCAGGAGATTTATACCCATACCTCTATAGAGTCAGAATATTGCCTTGGCCTTCTCCACACAAAAACAACTGAGCTTCAGGATGCTGCTGTTAATGATCCTAGGCAGAGAATTCGGTCAAGAGATTTGAGGCCATAGATCTGAGACCATGTACTTCAGCTTTTAGTATCAAGAGGCAAGAGACCGAGACCCAGATTCCCATGTTTCAGGGTCATAATCCTTACAACAACCACATGAAACTCAAGTTACCACTGAGCCTTCCTTATTTTCAAAGTGACTAGATAAAATATGTTTTGTGAAGTCAGGGGCATAGAAAGAAGTGTCTAAGAGATTAAGAACACCAGCTACTTTGACAATGGACCTATGCTCACTTTTCAGAACCCATATCACACCTTACTACTATCTAACTACAGTTCCATGGAAACCCATGCCTACTCTGACCTTAAGTTCCATGCATGCTTCTGTTTCACATACATATAAAATAAATAAATCTGAAACAAAAAAAAGAATGTGAATGGACCTAAGAAAATGTGTGCTTGTAGGAACTCACAGAAACCATGGCAATAAGCACTATGGCCAAACAGTTTTAAGCCAGATGTGATTCTAGCTCTAAGAAGGGGGAATAGACATGGATTCTCATCTACAACCAAGGAGATATCTGAAATTGGCGCCAACTTGGGAAGAAAATATTAGTTCTCACCAATATATCTCACTGGGTACATTAACCACACTTCAGAAATGGTCCTATTCTCAGGAGTATGTTGGCCAACACACAATAAACTGAATAAATTTGTTATAGAGTCATTTTTGTCTCAGTTTGCTTTGTTTGTTTATTTTGGTTTGCTTATTGATCTTATGCTTGACTGTTCTATTTTCTGTATTGTTTGTGGGGGTGATTGTGGGATGTTTCTTGGCTTTTGTTTATTCATTATTTTTAAGGAAAGAAAGAAAAAGAACATAAATTTGGATGTATAGGAAGATGGTAATGATCAGGTAGGACCTGGAGGAGAAAGGCATAATAAAAATTATAACTAACAGAGGATTAATATCCACTATAATATATAGTGGTTATATACAAAAATGAAACAAACAAAATACACAAAAAGTCAATAAATAAATAAATAAATGACCAACTTTTTAAAAAAAATGAGCCTGTGTCCTTATTGAAGAGTTCTCAAACAAAGGGGGAAAATGGTTTAAAAATATGAAGAAGAAGAAGAAGAAGAAGAAGAAGAAGAAGAAGAAGAAGAAGAAGAAGAAGAAAAAGAAAAAGAGGAGGAGGGAAGGAAGGAAAGAAAGAAAGGCAGGAAGGAATGAAGGAAGGAAGGGAGAGAGGGAGGGAGGAAGGAAGGACGGAAGGAAGGAAGGAAGGAAGGAAGGAAGGAAGGAAGGAAGGAAGAAAAGATAAGAAAGTTCATTCCCAGGTGGGGAAGTGAAAATGACTACTTTGAGCTTTTATCTGGCTAGAGTCAGAATGGCAAAGATCAATAAAACCAGTGCAACAAATGTTGGAGGGATATGGGGAAAGGAAACATCCTTCACTGTTGCTGGGATTGTAGGTACAACAACTATTTTGGAGATCTGTGAATAGTATCTACCACATGACACTGCTATTCGTCACCTTGGCCAGAACAGTGCATCCTACACTAGCTCAGGCATGTGCATTGCTACTCCATTCCCAATGGCTAAGAAATGCAAACAAGGCAAGTGACCTTCAGTCAAGGAATAGATAATGAAAACGTGGTAAGGTCTGGCCACTGCTCTACTGGCCTGGTGAACAAGAAACAGCCAGGTTAGATCCCCTTCTCCCCTTTTCCCAGCCCATCCACAGGCATGCCCAACTGTCCTGAAGTAGCTGTTGTCCCTAGAGCGACACTGTCTGGTTACTGCTTTGCAGGCCTTCATAAAGGCCTGACAAACAAGGAATATCCAGACCCACCAAATAAAGAATATCAAAGCCTGTTACAGAAAGAACATCCAGTCTAAGGTTGTCCATAGGAGGCCTGCTGCATGGGGAACATCCAAATTAGGTCAGCCTTCCAGGTACCTGCTACACCACAAACATCCAGGGATAACCAAACGACTAAAGACCAACATAAGAACACAAACAACAAGAACCAGGGTAACATGAGAGCTTTTGAGCAAAGATATCCCACTACACTGAGCTCTGGATATCCTAACATAACCAAAGCACAAGAAAAATGACCTTAAAATCAACCTTTAAAAGATGATAGGTATATCCAATAAAAAAAAAAGATGATAGGTGCCTTTAAAGAGGAAATGAATAAATCCCTCAAAGGAACATAGGAAAAATATGATCAAGGAGGTAGAAATCTTTAAAGAGGACACTAATAAGTCCCTTAAAGAAATATAGAAAAATACATTTAAACAGGTGAAAGAAATGAGGAAACCATTCAAAACCGGATAATAGAAATAGAAACAATAAAGGAAATAATCTGAGGGAATCCTGAAGATGGAAAAACCTAAGAAAAAGAACAAGACCAACAGATGTGAGCATTGACAACAAACAAAGAGATGGAAGAGAGAATCACAGAACTAGAAGAAATGGACACCTTAGTTGATGAAAATGCTAAATCTAAAAACATCCTGACACAAAATATTCGGAAAATCTGGGAAACTGTGAAAAGACCTTACATAAAAATGATGGGACTAAAATAAGGTGAAGGGTTCCAGCTGCAAGGACCAGAAAATATTTTCAACAAAATCATAGAAGAAAATTTCCACAACCTAAAGAAAGATACCTATAAAAATATAAGATGTTTACAAAACACCAATTAATTCGGATTAGAAAATTACTCCCATCACATAATAATCAAAACACAAAATCTATAGAACGTGCACACACACCGATTAAAGACTGGAGGCTACTTGAAAAGCAAAGGTTTATCAGTATAAAAAAGGAGCTAAACCTATGGTGTGTACCATTCTCTTAGCCTTCCCTTAATATTCCCAAAAGTCTGCCTGAACTCACCCTTAAGGTTTAACCACCACCACCACCATCACCACCACCACCACCACCATCACCACCATCACCACCACCATCACCACTACCACCACCACTACCACCATCACCACTACCACCACCATCACCACTGCCACCACCACACCCAAGAAATACAAATGATAAATAATATTAGAGTTATGTAGGCTGGCAGAGGATCAGCAGCTTCTACTTGACTGACAGGCTGCTCAGGGGATGAAGGTGATTTCCCATTGCTTATATGAAAGCATTAGTCAGATGAAATTAATATAATTTAACTTTAACCTGTATTACATTTTAATTAGTCTTACTCATTTAACGAGTGAGAATTGGCCCTCCCATCAGTCACCCTAATCTCTTGGCTTGTTCCCACTACAGATTTCCATCTGGAGGATCATTCCACAGGGCCACACACACCCCTTATTCTTTCTCAGCACTCATTCCTGCTCTGAATGCCCCTGTGCGGTTGGTACCCCTGAGTAGCTTCAGTCTGGAATGTAGCTCGCTGAACGGTGGCTGCTCACTATTTGTGCAGCTCTGCTGATGGACGCTTTCGAAGGAGCCTCTCTTGCTGAGTCAGGCTACCCTAAGTGAGACAGCACCAGATGGAGTCACAATCCAGTCCTCTGGACCACGCATGACCCAAACTTTAGATCAGGTCCCCAGACAGGTCTTCAGAGAGAGACTCAGTCCACCTCTACTGGGGCTATGTACTAGTCAAGGCCAAGACAAAAAGCAGGTGCTCACTGGGCTGAGTGTTCTGTGTATAAAGATGGCAATGAGTTGGTTAGCCACCCCAGAGCTGCTTGGACCTCAGGGAACCCTCCATTACTCCTGCTCTGGTTCTTTAGCAGCGCTGAATCTCAGCCGTGTGTGAAGGTGGAAGGTTGCTGTCCACAGGATGCTGACGTTAACCCTGGAGTCTGTCTACTCAAAAGTCCAGCCTGGCAAAGCTGAGTGGATTTCTCCAGGACAAGGATGTCCCCAGAACTAATGGGAATCCCTGCATCATCCCTGGTGATTCACCAATTCAGAGCAAGGACACAGTGGAAGGATATATGCCCAGAGAGGGAAGATCAGGCTTGTCTCCCATCTACCAAGCTTGACTCACATTCTTTGCTGTCTACTGCCTGAGCCAAACAGGAGGTACCTGGAAGCTGCAGATGTCTGGGCTCTGCACTCTAGGGTCCTTCTCAGTGTCTGGAATATAGCAAGTGCTCAATAAGTGTTCATTACTACAAAGAGAGTGTGGTGGAGGCTGAGAGGGAAAATGTGGTGAGCCCTTGTCTTCAGACAAACACCAATAAATATGCAAATTTGTGGTCTAATCGGCTCTTCTACTTTTCAATTCAATCCCAGCAACCCAGGAGGTAAATCTTTATAAATTGTGGCAGAATATGACTTGTAAATAGCATTTTTTAAGATCCTCAAAGCATAGCCATACTTTTAGAATGAATAAATTGTTGATATGAATGAGTTTATGTGACTGCCTCATAGTCGAAAAAATAACACTTGGAGCAATAATGAGAAGCAAGTATAATTCCAAAAGGATGAGGAGATTTGGTAAGGAAAGGCTGGGCTATCAGCTAGCTGAGCTTTTGCCACTGGGAACTGAACGAGTCAGCGCTGAGGGTTAGATGTGACTCGGTCTAGTTTAGTCTCCAGCGAGCTAGCATTTCCTCTACTGGAGGTCCAAGGCTGCATCAGGCAAAGCTGTGGGTCCTGCTTGGTTTGTTCACTGAATGCATCTCCATTTCTGTTCTCCATGTTCTGAGCACTGTCTTGGGGCTAAAGGTCAAGAAGATACTCCAGGCTTAAACATTCCTGAGGAGGACCATGTCTACTGGGTGAAAGTAGCTTAAATACAAATGTTGAAGTAACAAACTGCCTTCACAGGGCACCATGTCACTGACAGAGACCTGAGCCTTTAGGAGGCAAAAGGTAAGACACAGAGATGCATTAGAAGTGCAGCAGAGACATGTGCTACACATCAGACAGATCATATTTGTGGAGTTGTGTGGACAAGCTATACTTGGGTAGTCGCCCAACACTTAGCATGGTCAGGGTGCCTTGGGTTATTAGCCACAGGGCAGGGAAGGTAGAAGCAACCATATGCCTTGTACCCAGGAAGGCTTGCTGCAAAGACATAAGACAAAATACTGTATGCTAAGAAAACTCTTTAAAGGAAGCCTTTAGCTCAATAGTTATCATTATCTCCCTGGGTGGAATTACAGGGCAAGGCACAGACCCTTCATATGCTTTGATAGTGACTAAAGATCAAATTAGGTGGGTCAGCACTTCCCCCTTCTTATACTCTAAACTTTCAAATTTACAATTGTACATACTCACAAATTAAGCATAGCAATTGTACATATTTATGAAGTACACAAAGCAATTGTACATACTTATGAATTACACATAGCATTGCACATACTCATGAATTACACATAGCAATTGCACATACTCATGAATTACACATAGCAATTGCACATATTTATGAATTACACATAGCAATTGTACATGCTTATGAAGTACACAAAGCAATTGTATATTCTTATAAATTACACATAGCAATTGTACATGCTTATGAAGTACACAAAGCAATTGTATATACTTACAAATTACACATAGCAATTGTACATACTTATGAAGTATATATAGTATAAAATTGTAGATATTTATGAATTATACATAGTAATTGTGCATACTTATGAATTACACATAGTAATTATGCATAGCATACTCATCATTTACATATAGTAATTATACATACTTATGAATTACATGTAGTAATTGTACATATTTATGAAGTATACAAAGCAATTTTACATACTTATGAAGTACATATAGTAATTGTACATGCTTATGAATTACACATAGCTATTGTACATTCTTATGAAGTACACATAGTAATTGTACATATTTATGAATTAAACATAGCAATTGTACATTCTTATGAGGTACACATAGTAATTGTACATGCTTATGAAGTACATGTGGAGATTCAACCATCACATTTCATACACATGTCAGATCAAGGCGACTTCCAGCTGTGTCTCAGCGTGTCATGTGTGGTCTTCAGCTTGGCTCTTCTAGCTGTTTCTAAGGTTGTAACAGGTGTCTGTGTGCTCTTGCATCCCCTTCTACTGTGGGATTTTAGGACCTCTTAGCTAACTACATTGCTGCCTGATGTTCAACCTCCTTCTGCCTCATTTCTCATATGATCTCTGGTAACCCAGAGTCTATACTCAGATGAACAATATTTAGCTTCCACATGAGAGAGAGAGACTCTGTTATAGTGTTCTTACTACTAGTATCTTACTTTTCTTCATATAGAGACAATCTTGACAGCCCCTTTCATTTTGCCAGAAACAATGAGATTTGACTCCTTTATATCTATAAAAATATTGTGTCATGTATACAAATATGTATAATATACCGCCATTGATGGATGCCTGTGTGGGTTTTGTACTCCTATAGTATATAGAACTTCAATAAACATGGGTGCCAGGTCAACTGTCTGGTGATTCCATCTCTTGTGGGTATATTTTCATGAATATGACCATGTCCATCTGGTAGACCTAGTTTCAGTTTATTTCTGTTTTTATTAATACACCAACTAGTCATTTACTACACTTCCTGAGGTATGTCTACATACATATTAAATATGATGATCAAAGTTAACCTATTATCCACCTCCATAGCTTCCCCATCTCTAGGAATCACTACTCCATTTTCAGTTAGATGTTCTTGGTCTCTGTATGTGTGGGAGAGGGTGGAGCTCCTCCCTCCCTGTGTCTGGCTAATTTAATCTACACCACTTCCTCCAGTTCACCCATTTTACTGCTAATGACAGAATTTTGTTTAGCTTCACATCTGAATAGTAGTTCTTTGCTCATATGTAGTATTTTCTGGACCCATCCATGTGCTGATCACTCCACACTGACCCAGATGGACACCTGAAGCAGGATGGCTGAGTCATGTGTAGGACAGGTCTTAGATTTGTGAGTTACTTCCATTCATACCACACCTTACAAAATTTTGTTTTGTCTTCCTCGTGATAGCTATTCTAATCATAGTTAGATGCCATTCTTTGCAGTTGGGCCTGCCCTTCCTGAAGGCTAGTGGTTAACCTTTTACTTCTCTCAAAGTTTATTGGCCACTGAAGCTTTTCTTTTCTTTTCTTTTCTTTTCTTTTCTTTTCTTTTCTTTTCTTTTCTTTTCTTTCCTTTCCTTTCCTTTCCTTTCCTTTCCTTTTCTTTTTCTTTCCTTTCCTTTCCTTTCCTTTCCTTTCTTTTCTTTTCTTTTCTCTTTTCCTTTCTTTCCAGAAGCATCCTTTTGTGTCCTGATCTGTAGTTCTGTTTTGGAGTGTTCTGAGCGGCCCATGTGTTTTGGATATTGACTTTCTGTCAGGTGAAATGTTTGCCCTTGTGACCTCCCACCCTGGGCTCTGCTGTTTTCCTTTGCCATGCAGAAGATTCTCTGTTTGATGGAACCCCACTTGTCAGGTTTCTCTTCTGTTGTCTACATTTTTGGGATCCTCTCCAGAAAGTTGTTGCCTGATTCATGCCTTGAAGTGCCTCCTTGATGTCTTCTGTAATTTCATGGCTTCCAGATTCACATTAAAACATTTGAGTCATATCAATCTGCCTTGCTGTCTAGAGACAATGCTAGGGCTCCAGTTTTGGTCTTCCAGATGGGAGCATCCTTCCCAGCAGGCACATTTCCCAGGTGTTTGCTTATTGCAAGGATCCCTGCCTTCCCTAGAGTGTGTATGGGGAGGGATATCCTTCCCCATTGTCAGGTTTTGACCCTTTAAAAATACTATTTCTCAGGTTTTGTTACTTTAAAAATACTTTTATTTTTTGAGATTATGACACAATTACATTACCTCACTCTTTTTTAACCCTTTAAGCCTTCCCATTTATCTTTCCTCCACTTAACCCTCCTTGCTGGTTTTCAGATTCATGGTCTCTTTTGTCATTAATTGCTGTTGTTCTGAGAATCAATTGGCTGCTTAGTCTCTTAATTAATTAACAAAATAGAAAAAATCCAAAAACATAAAGAAAGAAAGAAATCACTGATGGATTAGAAAATACATTGCATTTTCCTTTTTTTTTTTTTTTTTTTTTTTTGAGATATGGGGTTTTACTCCATGTTCTAGGTTGGCCTTGAAATCACTTTGTAACCCAGGATAATCTCAAACTGATGGAAATGCTCCTGCATCACTCCCAAGTGATGGATGGAGTTACCAGTGTGCATTACCATTGCTGGCTAAGGTTTTAAACTGTCTACACATGTATGTATATGTCTTAGTCAGGGTTTCTATTCCTGCACAAACATCATGACCAAGAAGCAAGTTGGGGAGGAAAGGGTTTATTGAGCTTACACTTCCACATAGCTGTTCATCACTAAAGGAAGTCAGGACAGGAACTCAAGCAGGTCAGGAAGCAGGAGCTGATGCAGAGGCCATGGAGGGATGTTCTGTACTGGCTTGCTTCCCCTGGCTTGCTCAGCCTGCTCTCTTATAGAACCCAAGAATACCAGCCCAGAGATGGCACCACCCACAAGGGGCCCGCCTTCACTTGATCACTAATTGAGAAAATGCCCCACAGCTGGATCTCAGAGGCACTTCCCCAAGTGAAGCTCCTTTTCCTATGATAACTCCAGCCTGTGTCAAGTTGACACACCAAACTAGCCAGTACAATTGACCCCTTGTCAACTTGACACACCAACATATCACTATTAAGCCTCAACCCTTACTTTCTTATTCATCCCCAAGATCTCAATAATGTAAAAAGTCCCACAGTGTTTACATATTAAAAGTTCAATCCCTTTAAAATGTCCAATATCTTAAAATTCAAAGTCTTTTAAAAATTCAAGTCTCTGAACTGTGGGCTCCACTAAAATACCTTCTTTCAAGAGGGAAAAATATCAGGGCACAGTCACAATCAAAGGCAAAACTCAAACTCCAAAGTCTGGGATCCAACTCATGATCTTCTGGGCTCCTCCAAGGGCTTGAGTCACTTCTCCAGCTCTGCCCTTTGTAGCACACACCTTGTCTTCTAGGCTCCAGCTGCCTGTACTCCACTGCTGCTGCTGTCCTTGGTGGTCATCGCATAGTACTGGCATCTCCAAGCCTCAACTCTTTTGCATGACCCCTTCAGTCCTGGGCCATCAATTACAACTGAGGGTACACTTTCACCAATGGCCTTCCATGGCCTCTCACTGTACCAAGCCTCAGCTGTTCTTCATGATGCCTTCATGCCTTCAAAAGCAGTACCACCTGGGTGACTCTTACACAGTACCAAGTCCTGCTACAGCATGAGGCACAACCTTGGCTATCTGGAACACACTCTCTGTGCTCTCAGAAAACACATCCCAGAAGATTTCACCTCAGTGATGCTGGTTTCTTCTTACTCACCGCTAATTTCTTAGCTCCAGCTAACCAGCATCAATAGTCCCAGTAACACAAAGGTTGACTTGAATGGTTTTGGTATCTTGTTACTCACAGCTGATTCTTCAGCCCCAGCTAACCAAAACCACAGAATCTTCATGGCCCTGATAAGAGTCTTTAATTTTCCCTCTGAAACTTCACAAGCCAGGCCTCCATCTTCTGCCTTGTTCTCAACATTATCTTCCAAGCTCCTACACAATGGTCTCACAGAGGTCTCATCACTGAATGGACCATCTAGCCCAAAGTTCCAAAGTCCTTCCACAGTCCTCCCCAAAACATGGTCAGGTTGTCACAGGAATACCCCACTATGCTGGTACCAATTTGTCTTAGTCAGGGTTTCTATTCCTGCACAAACATCATGACCAAGAAGCAAGTTGGGGAGGAAAGGGTTTATTGAGCTTACACTTCCACATAGCTGTTCATCACTAAAGGAAGTCAGGACAGGAACTCAAGCAGGTCAGGAAGCAGGAGCTGATGCAGAGGCCATGGAGGGATGTTCTGTACTGGCTTGCTTCCCCTGGCTTGCTCAGCCTGCTCTCTTATAGAACCCAAGAATACCAGCCCAGAGATGGCACCACCCACAAGGGGCCCGCCTTCACTTGATCACTAATTGAGAAAATGCCCCACAGCTGGATCTCAGAGGCACTTCCCCAAGTGAAGCTCCTTTTCCTATGATAACTCCAGCCTGTGTCAAGTTGACACACCAAACTAGCCAGTACAGTATACTTTCATATATGAATACACATGTACTCACTCATATGTGCAGTCAATGTTCATCATGTGTCCAGCCCTGTATGTGTAAATCAGACTTCCATAGTAAGCATGGATTTGATGCTGGTGTATAAGCAGGCACACACCAGCCCACTGTGGCAACCGTTACGGATTCAGTGTGCCGTTACTCTGTAGCACACGCTGTACTGCCTGTGCTGCAACTGTCCTGTTCGCAGCTAAGGTTCCTGAGGGATAACCCCATCTTCTTCCATGTGGCAAATATCTTGAAAATTAAATCACATGATCTCACTTTCTAAGGAATAAAGGTTATAATTTAAAGATGGAGAAGCCAAAAGAATTACTGATTTCATGAAAGCTTGACAGGAAGAGTGAAGAGAAAAATGTACGAATTGCTAGAACTCACAGTGACATCTGCTCCAGGTGTAGGGATGAAATACTGATATCTGCCATGGATTAGCTATCATCATCCCAATACACAGTGGATAAAAGATCCAGAGTAAAACAACAGAAAAGGCTTGGAAAGAGGAAATAACCCAATTTCCTGGGTGAGAAGGCTCCACATTGAAAACCCAGGCAAAGCCATCTATAAATTTTAGATACCTGATATACAAAAGGCCCAGTTTTACTTAGTTTTAACCTAAATTTCATGAAAGATAAAATCAGAAAATGTTCAAGGAAAGTCTATCTATGGGGATTATATATCCAATGTTGGTTTAAAAGCTTCCACAACTATAAATGGACATTGCCTGCTTCACAGATAAGAATACTGAAATACTGAGGCTGTTACATATGTGAGCACATATGTACTTGCAGCAACATGTTTTGCCAATAGGAGGTGAGAGAGCAGCTGGTTACACTGCCTGGAGGATTGGCTCCAGCATAGAGATGAAGGATTCTGTAGAGAAAGCACCAAGAGTGGACTTTGATTGTCTACTCTGTCCCCATACCACATGCATTCGCCAAAGGTCTTTGCTTCAATTACATGACTTTGGGAAATCACAGTTTCTAAATGTGCGTGCACACTGATGATGTGCATACTTTCCTTGTTGAAAGACCTTAACCATAATTTGCTCTTTAATAAATTGACTATCACCTTCATTTTTAGAAGAAAGTAAGTAAACTAGAATATGTATAAAATGTATCAAAGAAAGTAGTCTCTGCTCTCAAGCTCTATAGAGGACTCCCCTGTTCTTTTGTCTCTGAATCAGGGACTTGTCAAGGTGTCCCTAACAAGGAGTGCCCCCATTCTTGCCTGAGGATGGCTATATAGTTTTCAGCCTCTTCAACTCTTAACTTCTTGGTTGGTGAATTACCCTGTTCCTTGCTGTGATGATGGAGGAATGAAAAGCTCTGACCCATGTTTGACCAGTATCCTGATGAACTGGGCACTTTCTAGGAACTGGAGGTACATGCAGATGAAGAATTCGAGCCATAGGAACGTGAAAGGAGGATGATCTGCCTGCATGGGAGCAGGGCCCCTTCTGAGCTGTGGAACACTTGCTCTCTGTGTAGACTGCCTGGAGGTATAGCTGGGCTAACCCCAGGCCACAATGAGGCTTGTGTTCTCCTGTAGTCTTATAGGACTTGCCTTTGGTTTGTGAACGACACTGAGAAAATTGGTCCAGGCTTCCCTGGGTGCAGAGTAACCTCCAATCATCTTAATTAAAGTGAGACTAGTCATATTTACCTAGCATTTCCTCCCAGGCACTGTTTTTCTTCTAATTGGGACTTGAGGGCATCCCCTAGCCAGGGTGCCTTGGGCAACAGAGCAGTAGCCTCTGCCAGTAACCTGACAGGCTGCTAGGTTCCCTTGGGAGATGCTGGCTCCAGATTCAACCAGAGGGCTCTGCCCCTCACTTCCACCCCAGCCACAGTGACAGTTTTCAGCATGAGGCTGCTATGTCATTCCTGAACAATGACCTTTCACTGTATCTCTACAGCTATAGATGGATGTGCGTACATGCACACATCAGCAGGGCCAGTGCCTCACTGAAGGCCACCTCACTTCAGTATGGGAAGTTCTTCCCACTTGCCAATGGTCCCTAGACAGAAAGGGAAGGATGGAAGGGTGTGTTGTGCAAATGAGGAGCCTTGACATCCTGGGTGAATTCTCTCTGATCACAGTGGCTGTTTAGAGATTACAAACTCAAATAAATAAAACCTGCCCTGGGCTTGGTGGCACCAGCCTGTAACACAAGCTACTTGGGAGGCTGAGGCCAAAAGACTGTTAAATTCTGTGTAATCCTGGACAGTTTAGTGAGACCCTGTCTCAAAGCAGCAGCAGCAACAACAACAACCCTAATAATCAAAGACGTGGGGATATAACTAAGTGATAGAACCCTTGCCTAGTATGTGAAAGACCATAGATAGCCTCAAAATCTACCTTACTGCAAAATCAATCAATCAATCATCAACTAATCAATCAATCAATTAATCAATAGAAAGGAAACCTTGACATAATACATGGATTGTCCCAGCGAGGCCATTCAGAGGCTGAGTTTTCTAAGCTATGAGATCTCCCAACTGTGTCTTCCCGGTCTCACCACAGTCAGCCATCTACAGGAGAGCTGAGCTCCCAGACTGAAGTGTCTGCAGTGTCTGCCCATGCTTCTGGCTGCTGGACTGGAACAGCACTACACCATACTTCAGTGAGCCACAGAATCTGAGTGACCAGAAGCCTTCACCAATGGTTGTTTGTTCTTGAACCTTCCCGAAATCCACCCCAGGTCAGCATGCCCAGTATTCTACCTTTGACTTTCAAGGAGAATGGACTGCCACTGTGCACACAGGCCTTGCCATCCAGCTCTGCTTCTCTTTACTGCATGTTTGCTTTCACAATGATCTGGTTTTCCTCAACTGTGCCCTGTGCTTCCTACTGCTTTATTCTGATGGCAGGTCTGCCCTGCAGGCTCGAGAGGAAAGACAGATTTTCCAGGAAAGAAGCCCCATGGCTTTTCATGTTCTGATGCTTTTGGAGATTCAGGTTTCCACTGCCCAGCACCCACCCCCAAATTTGCACAAAGCGTTTTCCATGTGACGAGGACGAATGGACTTAATAAATCCTGTTATTCTAAAGAATAATAAAGTAACAGAATGATGACACCGGGGCAGCAATGAATAAGTGATAAATAATGTTTTTTTTATTTTTCCGTGTCATTATTATTTCTCCTATGGCCTGACTGCCTGTCTCACTGAAATCCAAGATAGGATCCCTAAGCACAGTGGGAAGGAGTGGACCCCCAAGTAATGGAAGCAGGGCTGGCCCAGACAGCTGCAGGAACCTATACTCCACAGGATGCTCCAGGGCCAGGACCCAAAGCCTCTACCTCACTCAAGCACCAGTGGTCTCTTCTTCCTCCCAGTGCAGGCAGCACCTCTCTCTTTCTTGAGTCAAACTTTCTAGCAGAGAGTTGATAGAAGGTGACTAAAAGGATGCAAAAGGGAGAACTTTGTGGATCTAAAATAAAGTTCTAGGAAACTTGTCAGCAGAGGAGGCAGAGAGAGGGAAGGATAGAGGAAGAGGAGATTGACAGGAAGAGGTGGAGAAAGGAAGGGGATATTTGAAATTGTGACTAAGAAGCATCTACAAATTCATATAAGACAAAAAACCAACTATCTAGAAGGTTCTGAGAACAGCAAACAGGATTAATTAATACAGGAATGAGGGAAGAAGGAGAGAAGGAAAAATGTAGAAGAGTTAAAGACAAACTCAATGCCTGGTCATGTCACATTGGCACAACAGAAAGCTAAACATGAACAAGACATCCTTCAAGAAGCCAGAGAGTAGAGAAATTCCATGTGCACAAAACCAGAAATCACTCTTCTTCGGAACTCACAGAGGCAAACAGGGAATGGTGTACACAGAACAGCAGTACCACAAGGCCATGGTCTTAAAGTGGAGTACACACTTAAGATTGGGCACTAAAGGATTTGAGAGTTAAAAGTAGGGTGCTGAAGAGAGGGGAGGAGAGGGGAGGAGATAAAGAGGGATGAGGAAAGAGAGAAGAGGGAGGAGAGAGGAAAGAGGGAAGAGAGAGGGGGAGAGAGGGGAAGGGAGAAAGAAAGGGAGGGGAGAGAAAGAGAAAGGGGAGAGGAGAAGGAGGGGGATAGAGGGAGTGGGAAAGTGAGAGGCATAGAGTAGCAGAGATGGGGAGAGAAAGGAAGGGAAAAAGAGAGGGGGGAGAGAAAGAGAGAGAAGGAAAGAGAGAAGAGGGGAGAGAGAGGGGAAGGGAGAAAGAGAGAGGGCAAGGGGGAAAGGGGAGAGAAAGGGAGAGTGGGAAAAGGAGAAAGAGAGGGAGAGTGAGTGAAAGATAAAGGAGGAAAGAGAGAAGGGGAGAGAGGGAGAGTGGGAAAGAGAGAAAGAGAGAGGGAAGGGGAGAGGGAGTGAAGAAAGAGGAGAGGGGGAGAGAGGGGAGAAGGGGGAGAGAAAGAGAGGGGGAGAGAGGGGAGAGAAAGGGAGAGTGGGAGAGGAAGAAAGAGAGGGAGAGAGAGGGGGAGAGAGAAAGGGAGGGGAACAAAGAGAGAAGAGGGGGAGAGAAAAGGGAGAGAGAAGGAGAGGGAGAGAGAGGGGAGAGAAAGGGAGAGTGGGAAAGGGAGAAAGAGAGAGGGGAGAGGGAGAAGGAGAGAAAGAGAGGGAGAAAGGGGGATTGAAGGGGAGGGGTGAGGGGGGAAAGAGGGAGAATGAGAGGTAAGATAGGTGGAGAGAGAGGGGGGAAGGGAAAGGGAGAGGGAGAGAGGGGGAGAAAAATTACAGCCACAATTAATCAACTGAAACCACAAAATACAGAAGAGGTAGAGCAAGCAAGAAGTAGGGGAGGCGGCATTAACAGACTTAAAGGTACAAAGAATAAAGTGATGCTAACGTCCTTCTCTCAATGGTCACGTTAAGAGCCAAGCAGTCTGTCCTACACGTTTGATTGTGTGAGCAACATTAAACAGACACAGAGGGTTTTATGTGTATATATGTGCATATGTGCATGTATGTATGCAAGTGTGCATAACATGGATGTGTACATCAATAATCAAAGGAGAGCCTATATGTTTAAAGGGAGAGGGAGGGACATGGGCAGAACTGTGGGTAGTGTAGAGAGCTGGTAGTGTTGTGGACATAATGTTCATCTGTGAAGCTCTCAGAAGAATTAATATTTTAAATGCTGATGGTCCAAAGCTCACTGAAGCAGGGAGAGAGAGATACACAATGCTGGGGGTGCCTAAGGAAGAGTGTGTAATGGCGACAGCCATTAATTCAGGATGGCTATACTCTGAAATACCATTTTTGTTATTTTTTAATGCAGAATTTGGGGTTGGAAAGATGGATAAGCAATGATGATCACTTGTTGTTTCCGCAGAGGACCTGGGTTTAATACTCAGTTCCCATATGATGGCTCACAGCCATCTATAAACTCAGTTCCAGAGGATCTGATATGACTTTCTGATGTCTGTGGGCTCCAGGCTCACATGTGGTACCCAGACATGCATGGTTCCAAAAACACCCATATATGCAAAATAAAATTCATAAATTTAAAATAAAATGAAATGAAATACAAATGTGGCTTTTGCTTTATTGGTTTTGAGATTCACTGTCAGCACACAGGAACTTTGTTGCTCTGTGAAAAGGAGAATGTGTCCTCAAGTGTAAGTACTGTTGAAAAGTACCTTTAGCTGCATAGTTGTCACTTCCTGTTGGCTTCCAGGAAGGGGGGATTCCCTTATGTGGATGCATGTGATCATCTTAATGTGACCATGATATCTATCCCTCTCCACCACCAGCAAAGAGAAGTCACTTAAAACAAAAAAAATCTTGTGGACCCTAACCCACTAAAACCAATTTTGAAAGTATGCCAAAATGGAGTTCACAGTGATTTTATTGTGGTGGGCATTCTCAAAGGTGCCATGATACTTCTTATGGACTAGGGACCCTGAGGCTGTTAACTCTGGCATTTTAATGTCAAGGTCTGATTCTAAAGAAGACCTAGACAGAAAATGTCTCTCTGAGCTTCCTTTTCAGAAAGATCAGACCTTTTGGGCTTCCTGATTTTGTAAATTTATACACAAACAGTTTGCATGTTATTGGATATTGTTAATGATTGTAGGCCCACACACTACCAAAACATCATGACTGCTTTTAAAATGTATTTCTCATAAAGGTGGGGGTAGTTTTAAAAACACAAGGGCATGGATTGGCAGAAGGGACCAATTAAATGAGAGCAAGCTACACGTTGTCTCACCCATATGCACCCCAATATTTTACAAATAAACAGATGATAGAGCATAGGAGGAGGTATTTTAGTTCAGACAGAGCAAACAGCAGAGCAAGGAACAGAGAGGGATGGAGTCAGACATTCAAGAGGTCAGTATACCAGAAAGTCATTAGCAATACTCAACACACTCGTGCCCTAATAAAACCACAGTAAACGTGAGCTGAGTATTCATAGAGATGCAAGGACAAAGTGGCAGGCACATGGCCATAGATGTGGGTTTCAGCACACTTCTATCAAAAAATAGCCTATGTGGCAGTGGAAAGATCAATAAGGTCATAGCTGAATTAAACAAACACCAATAATCAGACCCATTGACCTCTACAGACTATGGCCTCAAATGACAGCACAGTCCACGTTCTTCTTGACCTACCATAGAACATTCATCAAAATAAACTGTGTTCTGGGTCAAATCCAGACACCTTAGTGGATTTAAAAGAGTAAGTATCAGATATTATCAGCTCCTTGGTGATGATTAAATTAAATTAGAAGTAGTCATGGATACACAGCCATAAAATTACTAAATACATGGGTATTAAACAAAATAGTTCTGTATGAAACAGGAGTCAACGAAGAAATCTCAAAGAAAATTCTTTAAATGTTTCTAGGTAAGGGGATGTGAAAATGCAAAAGAACAAAAATTGCTGGAAAGAGTGGTGAGGGATGGATAAATGGCACATTTATCCATTGGAAAGAAAAGATCTGAAGCCAATCTGCTAATTCTTCTAACCAGCTTCTTGAGAAATTCTAACAGCAGCATTAAAGTTTCTCAAAAGTATGCACAATGGAAACATAGTAAAAATTAGAAGAGCTATCATGGAAGTTAAAACCAAGTAAATAAATAAATAAATAAATAAATAAATAAAGCCAAACACAAATTGTTTTTAAAGCTCTATAAATCAACAAGTCTCTTTCCAAAGCAATGAAGCAAAAGAAAGGGTATGAATGCCTTATCTCAGAAACAAAGTAAACAATCATTCTGTGTCCTATATACATTAAGAGGAGAAAAAACAAAACAAATAAAACAACAAAAACAAAAATCCCACAATAAACAAGTCTTGCTTACCAGTTTAGTCACACAGATGGACCATAGCTATTCTTTGAAAGCAACAACCTGCTAAGACCTGCTAAGATAAAAATAATTTGTTTGTCTTGTTGTATATATGCATGTTTGTGAAATTTAACCATTATTTAAAATTATTTGTAAACAATTAAAGGCTTGGATGAGTTTATTAAAAAATTCCAACATTGAAGACATCATACCACTTGGAATGGTTTGAATATGCTTGGCCCAGAAGATGGCGCTATTCAGAAGTATAGCCTTGTTAGTGGAAGTGTGTCATTGTAGGGATAAGCTCTGAGACCCTCCTCCTAACCACTTGGAAGCCAGTCTTCTCTTAGTGGAACTTCAGATCAAGATGTAGAACTCTCAGCTCCTCCTGCACCATTCCTGCCTGGATGCTGCCATGCTCCAACCCTGATATTAATGGACTGGACCTCTGAACCTATAAGTCAGCCCCAATTAAATGTTGTCCTTATAACAGTTGTCTTGGTCATGGTGTCTCTTCTCAGCAGTGGAAACTCTAAGGCACCACTTGTCCTTGAAATGTTAGCAGAGATGTTTACCCACTCATCTTGCAAGCCAGGCATTACTACAGTGTCAAATTTAGACTGATCAGTACCGAACCAAAAACTACTCTGAGTATCTCTTTAAAATGGATTTAAAAATGGGTAAACACTAAAGAAATTAGCAAGTAACTCTAACAATGTCCAAAGGAGTGATTTACACCATGAACAAATGAATAATGCTTGTTTCAGATTATTAAACAGAAAAAATAAATTATTATGATTATCACATCATTGGACTAATACAGAAAAAATCAATGATCAAATCAATAAAGGCAGAAAAAGCATCTGGCAAAATCTGACACCCATTTGTGATTTTAAAATACAGACTCAATAAACGAATGCACTGCTGGATAATGCGAAAAGTCCCGGATAAAGTTTAAAACAACAACAACAACAACAACAACAACAACAACAAAATTAAATAAATAGTACACAAGCCAGAAAAGATAATTAAATAAATAGTACACAACTGTCGCGGGAAACATGTTTGTCTACACAGAAGCTCCAAGACTTACCTAAACATCCTTGAACCAAGAAGAAACTATTCTAAGATATCAGGATGTGA
Source organism: Apodemus agrarius (assembly GCA_964023405.1). Classification (NCBI taxonomy): domain Eukaryota; kingdom Metazoa; phylum Chordata; class Mammalia; order Rodentia; family Muridae; genus Apodemus; species Apodemus agrarius. The sequence continues at coordinate 2,498,475 of OZ030020.1, forward strand.
GCTAGCACTTGAAAGTCAACCGTTTTCTGTATAACTACAATGAAGAACTAAAGTTTGAAACATAATACAGAATAACAATTACACCTGCATGTAAAAGGTTAGCTTCACAGGTATATACCTTAGAAAACATAATCTTTAGAAGGAAAACTGTGCTGAACTAGATCTAAACTGTGAGAAAGGGATTTGTAGCCCATATGCAGAGACCAGGATAATGAACTGGTATACACGTCAGTTCTTCTCCTACCGGTCAACACATCCAACATGAAGTTGCCTCACCTCCTATGCTATCAGGGAAATGAGAATTCAATGAGTCACCATTATCCCACCTGGCGCTGAGGACACCGAATGCTTGGCAGGTGCAAGGAAGAGGAACTCATTCATTACCAGCTCCAGTGTCTGTTGGGTAAGACAGTCACTGCAGGAGATCACTCACTGGATCCTGCTCGGTATTTATCCAAAGGATTTGAAAAGTTTGTGTTCACATAAACCTCCACATGGCCACTTAATTCAAAGGCCTCTGAACTTGAAGCCCCAGGACTGGAGAGATAAATCATAATCAAAGGCAGTTGCTGCTCTTAGGGAAGACTGGAATTTGGTTCCCCAAACCCATTATCAGGCAGCTCCACAGTATTTACACCTTCTCCTGACTTCTGTAGATACCTGCTGCCCATGCTCTGGACTACTCGTTGCCAGACCCTACCATCCCTTGGGGGTTGGAGGTGGGATGGCATGGAATCAGTGACAAACTTAGAGCAGGTGAGAAAGGCTACTGCAGCAAGCTCATCTGAACGCTGCTTCAAGCTCCTTTCATATCTTCCACCTGAGCCCCATTGGTCCCAGAAACCATCTCTTCTAAACAGCAGCTCCTGATCGGCTTGTATTGTTTGTGTCAGCAATCGTTGGTCTCTCAGGCAGACTTGAATTAGGTCCTCCTGCAGGAGATGCCTCTGAAGCTGTGCAGCCCCTGGCGTTTATGTAGAGATGGCCACTATCTTCCCTCCTAAAGAAGTCAATATACATTTTATATACACATACACATACACACACACACACACACACACACACACACACACACACACATATATATATATATATATATATATATATATATATATACCTTGAATCCAGGATATCCTCCTGTCAGTCATTGATAGACCAACCATGTCATATTAAGACAAGACATAATATTCACCCCTCCAGAAAAAAGAATAAGCCATGAGAAGTCACAGAGGGCTGGGACGGCCTTAAATGCATATTACCTATGAAAGGAGCCACGTGAAAAGCCCGAAGGCCGTGAACACGTGGTCCATGGTTCTACCACCATGGTTTTCAATGAGAAGGGAAGACATGGAGATGGACAATTGCTCCCATTGGCAGCTGGCAGGAGCGGGGAGGGGGGGGGACTCAGAGATGAAACACTAATCATTTCGAGGGCTTAACTGACAGAGGTTAAAATTTGACTTCTGCCAGTTTAAAGTTCAAGTGGCCTTGTGAATACACCCTGCTCCTCCAAAGGAAGGTTGTAGAAGTAGTGCATGCATGAGTGTGTGTGTGTGTGTGTGTGTGTGTGTCTGTGTGTGTGTGTGGTGACTCACATAGGAATCACTAGTATGTCACTTGGCCTACAGGCTCAGCAAAGGCAGACATCTATCTTCATCTGTCCTGCACTCCCAGAGCTAAAGTACCTCAAAGACACCTGTCACTCACCAGAGGCTTTCTAGGCAAATACTGGAAGCATAAATAGGTTTTCTTTTTGTGATCAGAGAGCCAGTTAGGTCTGAGGACAAAGCCAGTGTTGAGCAGATCTACTTAGTACAGGAATGCTGCAACCACACCTCCACCAGATACGAGACACTGTAATTCATGACTTAAAAGAGAGAGAGAGAGAGAGAGAGAGAGAGAGAGAGAGAGAGAGAGAGAGAGACAGTATGTTGATCTATGTCCAGCAAATATTTTGAAGAATTTATGGTCCCTAACCATGATCTGACCCCAGGCACATATTAAGGGTATCAAGTTGAGTTCAAAATCTGTGATCTGTCTGACATGGATAACACTATCAGATAATGCTGCCAAGATGAGCTTCCCACAATGCCCCTCACCTCAGACTCAGTGGGCACTGGGACACCCTGAACCTGTCTTGCTCCATGATAGCAGTGCTATCCTACCTTTCACATTGCTGGGTAAAATACAGGAGCAATGAGTGACCCTTGTGTCTGAATGTCGATTTGGGGTTTGCAGGGATCCTGCTGGGAAGTTATTTAATTTGTGTTAGTTCTGTGTGGGGCTCAGCCTTCACCTGAAGGGGTTAAAATTTGTTTAAAGCTTAAAAGCCTTCAAATTCTACTGGGTACAATGTTGGGAATATGTCAACTAAACACCAAGATTCAGGAATTAGGCTTTGTCACCCTGAAGTCACAATTAGAAGGTCCTTGTGTAGCCATGATCTTCCTTGCCCCCTTGGAGAATTTGGTTGTATAGATGTGGGGCTGATGAATAGCAGCAGTGCCCTGGTAGGTATGCTGGCTGACTTCCTCATACGTGTGTGCTCCGAGAATGGCTGGTGTGACCTGGGGCTCCGTGAAGCCTAGCCCTGCATGCAGTCTACAGCCTATGTGGCTGACATTGTGCCTTTTGTGTAGAGAGAGGCATCAAGTCCTCAGCACACCTTCCTGCATCCTCTTGATTCATCATCAGACAGTTGGGAGAAAGCCCATAACTGTTCCCAGAGTCAATTAAGAAAAATTGAATGTATAACTTAGAATTTAGGTGGAATGAAATCATCCTTCAGTCCAGAAAATGACTAGAGAAGACACAAGTATTTCACCAGGATCAGTGGTCATTGCACAACCGTACGCTGGGGACCTCATAGAGCTGTGCAGAGACAAAGAATTTCAAACGGACAGACTTGAAACTATAAAGAAAACTTTTAACTAGGAGAAAATCTTTTTAGCATAGGCAGCTTGCAGGAGTCATCAAAAATCTGGGAGAGCTTCTCCTGAGACACCGTGTGGTTGATATACAAAACCCACAGGACAAAAAAAAGCTAACTGCCTACATGAGCATGAGTGGAACAGAGAAGGACTGGACAAGAAGATCACAGCCAAACAATGTCTCCTCACCTTCAAATGAGACTGCAAATGACAGAGATGAAAGGAAAGAGGAAGAGAGGCAGTTTAATAGAAGATTCAATACCTACATGTGAAACAACACACTAGACTGTGACTCTGTGCTCCTTTGTCTTAGTCGGGGTTTCTATTCCTGCACAAACATCATGACCAAGAAGCAAGTTGGGGAGCAATGGGTTTATTCAACTTACATTTCCACATTGCTGTTCATCACTAAAGGAAATCAGGACTTAAACTCAAGCAGGCCAGGAAGCAGGAGCTGATGCAGAGGCCATAGAAAGATGTTTCTTACTGTCTTATTTCCCCTAGCTTGCTTAGCTTGTTTTCTTATAGAACCCAAGACTACAATCCCAGGGATGGCACCACCCACAAGGGGCTCTCCCCCTCGATCACTAATTGAGAAAATGCCCCACAGCTGGATCTTATGGAGGCACTTCCCCAACTGAAGCTCCTTTCTCTGTGATAACTCCAGCCTGTGTCATGTTGATACACAAAACCAGCCAGTACATCCTTCAAACCACCAACTTTAGCACAGAAAAGCACAAACATTCTTCCAGATGAACATGGATATCCCTGGGTAAAAGTGATGAACTCTCATTACAGAGTCTCGGAGAAAAGAGCATGCTAGGGCAGCAGAGAGGACAGAGAGCCTCACTGTGGAGATTTCTTAGCCATCCTGCACACCAAATGTTGTCCTCATGAGCTGAGGCAGGTGGATACTTTGGAGCTAGTATGATGGAGGAGAAAGCCAAGTCGTGGGTCTGCAGGCAGTTGGTGCAAAAACCCAAAGGTAACACTGCAATAGAAATGCTGGGACACCTCACATCTGTCTCGGTGGAAGTCATGATATGCATCATGATATGCAAGATGATATGTGTCATTCCAACACTGGGAGTATCCTCAGAGGTGCTTTGGGCCAATGGCTGCTGCTGCTGCATGGCTGAGGCTAAAACGCCCATGATCCTGGTTGGAGGGATGGCTCAGCAGTCAAAAGTCCATGTTACTTTTGCAGAAGATTACCATTTGATTCCCAGAACCCTTATCAGGCATCTCACAAACACCTATAAAACTTCAGCTTTCAGTATTTGAAACCATTTTCTGGCCTGGGTGGAGGCTCCAAGCATCTTCACTTATGCATAAGGCAGACACACAAGTACGTGCACATATAAATAAACTCTTAAAAATTCCCATGCAAACTGAAGGTGAGGAGGATCACAGGGGTGATTGCTTAGCAGGTACCACACATAACTGATTGGCTGCTGAACCTAGAGGACAGAAACCTCCGGAAGAACACAGACCGAGTGTTCCAAAGCCAGATGCTGTCAGCATCCCCAACCCTGCAACCCCAACACCATTCTTAGCAACCCACATAATAACCTATCTTAAACCAGTAAAACCCAAAATTAAAAAGCATTCCGAGTATTACGCCATCTCAACCACACTTTCTGATTATGTTCCTATAGTGACCAAGTCTGGGAAAACCGCACCCATAAAGCAAGCCCTTTGAAGGGTGCAAGAAAGCTGCAGCACCCCAGCAGTGCAATACAGACCTGAGTTGTCACTGTCAAAACCTATGTGAAAGCATCGGCATTTCTTTCTTTCTTTCTTTTTTTATTCAATATATTCTTTATTTACATTTCAAATGATTTCCCCTTTCCTAGATCCCCCTCTCCAAAAATCCCATAAGCCCTCTTCCCACCCCATTCTCCAATCAACCCCTTCCTGCTTCTCTGGTATTCCCCTACACTACTGCATTGAGCCTTTCCAGGACCAGGGGCCTCTCCTTCCTTCTTCTTGAGCATCATTTGATATGTGAATAGTTTCTTGGGCATTCTGAGCTTCTGGGCTAATATCTGCTTATCAGTGAGTGCATACCATTATGTGATCTGGGCATGATACTACTGGAGAACCCCGTTATACCACTTCTGTGTATATACCCAGAGGATTCCCTAGCATGTAATAAGGACACTTGCTCCACTATGTTTATAGCAGCCCTATTTATAATAGGCAGAAGCTGGAAAGAGCCCAGATGTCCCTCAACAGAGGAATGGATACAGAAAATGTGGTATATTTACACTATGGAATACTACTCAGCTATTAAAAACAATCAACTCATGAAATTCTTAGGCAAGTGTCTGGAATTGAAGCATGTCATCCTGAGCGAGGTGACCCAATCACCAAAGAGCATTGGCATTTCCAAACTGTGGGAACAGTTGCTGTTTTCAGATGGCGCCCTCTAGACAGCTCACCCAATAATCCCAGTCCTTTCTTCTGTGCGCCCTTCCTCTATTGGTATCCTGTTTAAAGCTCTTTGTAGTAAAATGCCTCTCCCGAGACTCTGCACAGGCTGCAAGGAAGGGGAATGAGCAGCCACAAGAAGCAAGCCTGTATTGGGATTTTCAGTAGGGAGACAGTAAATCCAATAGTAGAGCTACAAGGTGGGTATGCCTATAGTGCTGTGGAGCAAATCACTCTCCAAAGTTCTTTGCAGATGGCAGTCTGATGTACATTCACACAGAAAGAAGTCCTTTGTGCCAAAAAAAAAAGTTAGAGAACCACAGTAGTTCATCACTACTTTTCACTTACCTTCAATCCTGGGTTCCTGACTTTTTTCCTCCAGATCTATTTTTGCAATTGATAGAGGAAGCCATAGGATACAAAAAAATGTTTATTGCTAAATAAATATCTTTCCAGGAAACAATTCCTATACACTCAGAACTGAAGGATGATGAAACAATGTAACTGCTTGTCCTGTCAGAGAAGAGCCCAATCATGCTTTTCTCCCTAAAGCAGTTCCTATACAGAGTACTTTGTCAGAAAGTTAGTTTCTTCCTTCTGTGCTGAGAAAGTTACCAGTAGCTTCTTTCTCCCTTGGATATGAGCAGAGTCCTCAGTGTGAAGATCATACTTTCATAGCCTGGCACTTCCAGAACTATGACCTAGACCCCACAGAACTGGGTTTATCCCTCCCAATTTGTAATCCACCAGCTAGACATATCCTTTCCATGTCTGAAGTCCTTGGCTTGTTGCCAACAGCTTTTAACACACGATCCACACACACACAAACCAATTTGTCACTCTCCTTTGTAAAGCAATGCCCCCATGAAGGTAAGTTAGCTGAACCTTGGGATCCTACAGCAGTGGGCACCCTGGCTTCTCTTTATCATAAGTTCCTGGGACTAAAATACTGGCTGCTTCTGCATTCGATGAACCTGACAGTGTCTGGCATGTGCTGGGCATCAGGGAATGATACCTGTGAACAGAAGGTCATAGACTGGTAAATAATTTTAAAGGAAAAAACCCTTTCAGTGAGTGTGAAGCCCAGCTGTCTCAGCTTCTGCTCAGACTGTTTCTACAGGCGGCACAAGGTATACCTGTGACCTCCTTGCTCCCTGAACATCCCTCAGTCAACAGAACATGGCTACAGAGGTATTCCTAATCTTCCTATTTCCGTAAGTAATGGTACAGGGTTTCATCCTTAAGTGCTCTCTGACACTCCTGGGAACCAGGATGAGGATCTAAGCCATGGGGGAAGATGGATAAGAAATTGATATGTCTGGATAGATCAGATGAGACATTGCAGGACTGTTCCCTGAATTGGGCTATAGGCACCATGACTATTCCAAGACCCATACGTTTCCAAAAACCTGGAACTCAAGAGTCCCATCTAAGCAACTTTACCGGCTCGTCTGAACCTTGTGCAGTAAGAGAAAAACAAAACAAAACGAATACACAAAAATCCCAGAATCCTCAGACACAGGCTATTATGGAGTATTCCTGAGGCAGCTGCTCTTAAACAGCCCACTATGGGACTGACACACAGCAGCAGACAGACCTGCCTTTTCTCTCCTGGGTAGCGGTGAGGTCAGGCCCAGCAAGTGAGAAGGCTCCCTAGTACAGGGCTTGGGGCTGAGGGTGTTCTGCCTTCCAAATGCATTCCTACCACAGCTGCTCCAAGATGGGTGCTGTCTGGATTCCTTTCAGGTCAGGTTAGAATATTGCCAACAAATTTTTGTCTTACAGATTTGAAGTGAGCCTGCCTTTGCTTGTCCCATGTCCCTGTAGTTGGATACCAAGTCCCAGGTAAGAGGAGTCCCTGGGGATAAAATAATAGCAAAACCGCCATTATCAAATGGTAACGCTGGATTAAGAGTGACTCTCATTTATGCATGGCAGAGAGGCATCATCACAGGCGGTTCCCTGCATTGAGGCACCTGCTCCAGCATCCAAGTAAAAACCTGTAACCAGCAAATCCCACTCACAATAGCGTTCTGGCTGAAGACTGAGAATTAAAGGCCTCCATTGTTTGGAAGGATTATTTATTTGTCTTTACCAGCTTCAAAGAAATGTGAATCTTCACTCCTCTATTGATCCTGGTTGATCAGATTAACTTTGTTTTGGATCCCTATTGAAACAAAGACAAACAGATAACATTTTAGGCACTTTCATGTATAGCTTTGCTTCAATTCCGAATTCTTACTGTGGCCCTACTTCCTTGTTTTAAAGATTACTCTAGGCAGTTGGGGGAAAATAAGGGAATTACCATAAACTCTGTTTGCTAAATACCAACACTTTCAGGCAAATTATCTCGATTGTAAAATACTTCTGCATACCAAGTAATTATATGCGATTAAAACCCCCACTGTCAGCTTACTTTCTCTTGTTAATTTGTAATAGAATTACCTGTACTCAGGAAAAAGCAAAGATTAGCAAGCCCTGGAAATCAAAGACATCTCTCAACACCAAAAAAAATGAAGCCAAACATTTATCCTGCTCTTTGGGTACTTCAGATTTCAGATAAAATTATTTAATACTTTCCTACCCTTTAATGAACCATCAAGAGTCTGAAGGGTATTTCCTTGGAGACAGAATGTTCTCAGGCCTTCTATAAACACTTTGAGGAGGTCTACTGGGACATGACTCAGATGCTCAGGCTGGGATTAGCATTTGTCTGGAGGCTACACTGAAGTCTTCTTGCCTACTTCCCTTCTATCAGGGGCTGCTGACCCTGCATTTAATCCCCAGATCACAGGTCACTTGATGCTTCCTTGAGACAAGCATAGTCCAGAAACATGGACCTTAGAAGATCACACAAGCTCAACAATGGAAACCCACCTTCTCATGCCCTTCCACTCTGATGGTGGAGCCCAGCAAAAGCACCTCACTTGGACATGTGGTTACTCTCACCAAGGCCAGAAGTACATATGAAGGATATTTGCTTCTGTAACATAAGGCTGCAATCAACCAAAGTCAAAAGGGGAGAACATTGTTTCAGGAGAACATTAGCATTGAGCACATACTTTGAGGAAAAGGAAGGAGATCACCAGATTCCTCTGCTCCAGGGGTCCCTGTAATAACCCATGAAATGATTCGTCAAGTTCAGATATGCCAGCCATTCTCAGAAATGCAGCAATTCAGTAGTGTATGAGACCAGGGTTAACAGAGATTCCAGTGGGGAACTCCTCCCAGATAATTGTATGGAAAGATGCAGCATCCTCCCACCCCACTGGACTAGCCTCGGGAAGCCAAGAACATCCATTGTCTACCAAAGACATAAAAGATCCACTGAAAACAAGAAGAACAGGGCAGACGCTGCCAGCCAGACCTTGACCACAGTAAATTGGAACATGAGACCAGGTATCCAAAGGTGTCACTGAAACATGTTCTCTTTAGAAAGCAAACTGATCTTCATTTTCCCGTAGATCTTCATATTGAGGATGATAATCAGTATTCCCAAAGCTAAGTTACAGAAAGCAACAGAAAAGCTTAAGAACATGGTTGTGAGGTTGATGAGGCTGCTTGTGCCCTGCATGTCTTAGGGTCCACTTAGCAGCTCAGGCTTAACCCATTGGGCTTTCTGCCATGGATTCAGCTAATTAAACGAGACAGGAAGTGTGTTGAAAGTCAAAAAAGAAAAGGGAACTGTTATAAAAAATACATTTTGATAAAGTTCAATGTTTCTTCATGTTATTTTTTGCTATGTCTTTGTGTCTAGAGAAGACAAAAATGAACCCCCTCTGATTTGAATTTACAAATAAAAATAAAACAAAAAACCCAAACCCCACAGCATTACAAGGAAGCTAGTCCCCAAGTGATGACCTCTTTTTTACACTGTGTATCCTTGAGCCCTGTCTCTAGGACCACACTCATGCATTTCTCTGTGTGTGCATGCCTTTGTGTGCAATGGAAGCTGAAGTAAAGCTTTCAGGAGTTAGTTCTTTCCTTACGAATGCTTTTGGAGGCAGTATCTCTCTTGTTTTTTGTATGATAAATATTCCAGACTAGCTGGTCCATGACCTTCCAGGCAATTCTACTTTGACTGACCCCAATGTCCCGGCAGGAGTGCTGGGAAGGAACACACACACACACACACACACACACACACACACTCACACACACACACTCACATACACACACACTCAAACACACCCTCACACACACATTCACATGAATTCACATGCACACACACATACTCAAACACACACACACACTCACATGCACTCACATGCACACATGCCCTCACATGCACATATACACATACTCAAACACAATCACACACCCCCACACTCCCCCCCACACATATATACTCAATCGCACACATGCACTGGTGAACAAATAAATAATAAATAGACCATTAGAATTATAAAAATCTCCAAACCCACTTAATGTTTGATAATAAAAGAATAAGCTACCTGAATTTAGTTTCTCCGGCAGGATGGCATGGGTCTAAGAACATTGCCTATCATAAGGAGATGTTAAAAGCATTCTACTGAAAGAAACTGGATACAAACAAGATTCCTTTTTGTTTTGCATTCCTGACACAAGCACGGAGGATCCTGCTTGGCTAGAAGGGTATTTCCATTAGCACCTTTTTTTTCTGTGAGTTTTCTTTAATGTACCTAAATTATTTTACCAACGGGGGAAAAAAATCAATGATGGCAGGTTTTTCACAAGAACGTCTTTTGGAGAAGAGACATTCGTAATAGTAAGTGGTACCCAGGGGGTCAGGTAGATGCTCCCCAGTCAGCCTTTCAAGCCATTAAACCATGGTTTGACTGTGTCCTTTGAGGGATAAATTAATTGAGTCTTGGCTTAATGTGTGGATTACTCCTGGATATGAGCCCCTTCCTCTGTGTGCACAGTACAGCACTGCCCCACATCAACTCTGGTTCTAGCATAAATGTCATAGACCCCTACACTGTGGCATACCCCAGTTACAATAAGAACAGCCTGGAACCATCAAACATAGTCACCTGTGACAAAACCCAGTGGACTCAGCACTGAAAGCTGCCTACCTGGTAGCAAGATGGACATGAAGAAGCTCTAAATCGGGAAAGCTGACTTTCCTGCTGCCTCCCACGACCGTCCAGCCCCTCTGCTTAGGTGGTTTCACCTGAAAGACCCCAAACCACAACCTGAAATGGGACACTGATGGCCAAGAGGTTGCCTGAGCTTCTCAGGCTTCCCAGGGGCGCTGTCTAATTCTGTCCTGCTGGGGAGGCCTGGTGAGAGAGCTTCCCAAATAAATTCTATGCAAACTTGTGATGACTAACTTAGTGAATCGTGTCAGACTTTAAATTTTATTTTTATTTTATTTTTTATCAACTCCTGGATAATTGAAGGGGAGAAGATGCCCAATTGACATCCCGCCCCAGGCACCAGCCTGACTTGCCACAGTCGCGCCTCCCAAGACAGATGTCAAGAAAGAGTGTGGCTTCCCACAGAAATGGTACCCTGCTCCCTGTCAAAACTTCGAAGCCCTCTCCTGCTGTCACACTTCGATCTTGTCTCTGCTCCATCAGCTCCCACTTCCAGTAGAAAGTAAACATCCCCAAATGCATAATGGATGACAAAGAACTTTGAAAAGAAATGACCCTCATATTCCCTTAGAGGTTCTCATTTGACATGGTAACACCAGTCATATATTTTTTACCAAACAATTAAAGTCTCAATTAACAGCTCAGTAAAGTAAACCAGACTATAATTTTTCCATGTTTAACTATTTTTAGAGAAAAGTATCTATTTTTAGATAGGCAAATGAATAATGAACAAATCCGATACAGCCCAACTGCAGACAAACTTGGCACTGTCAATCAGAGCCCCGTGCCTGCCTCTGCATCCCAGAGAGCTCCCTCATGTTTACTGTCCATTCAGTCACACAGTGGACTCAGCCCTGCCAAGTAGTCAGGATCCCCACTGCATGCAGGAATTCATAAAAACACTATACTGCAAAGTTTGCCTTGAAATCCTTGATTCCTTAATCTCAAGTTTCTCTAGGGCTCCATGAGAATGCTCACCAGGATGCAATCTTAAGCTTAAGTAAAACAGAATGTTCCAAAACCTTAAATATAACAAATGTCTCTTCAGGATATGGTAGAGGGGTTTTATCATAAGTAGGTGACATGTAAAGTCATAATAGCCATCTTGAAACAACTGTTTGGGCAGGGGTGAGAATGGACACACACACACACACACACACACACACACACACACCATGCAGTGTGAGGAAGAAGAGAGGCATCAAATAATGGCACCATTAGGGAAACCAGTATAAAGATTCCACAAGTCAGTGATCCAGCACCTCCACTGCTGTGTAATGCATACAATAATGAAAATGAAATCAGTATGTCAAATAGATATTTATGCCTTTATGTTCATGGTTCATAAGAGTGAAGATGAAGAATCTTGTCTTGCCCATCAGTAATTGAGCAGAAAAGAGAATATGGCCCTGTGCATTTGATACTGTGAAGCTCATACAAAGGAAATCTTGATTATTTGTCACAAGGCTGTACCTGGAAAGTATTCTCTAGTTGAAGTGAACCAAACTCAGAAAAATAAACAGTGCTTGATCACACTTGCACTGACCTTAAATACCTCTGACCTCTCGGAGTATAATATGGATATCAGGTATTATTAATGTAGATAGAGGGAAACAAGAGAGATGCTGGTCAAAGGAGCACAGTCTGAGACTGGTAAAGGAAGGGTGCTTTGGAGTTCTGTCTCTCTCTAGTGGTAAGAGTGGAGTGTAGGAATGGCAGGGCCTTGTACTCCTTAGAAACCCCTGTCTGCATAGATTCTTCCCTGGAACCACCTGCAGTGACCCAGACTGCATATGCTGATCCTAGGAGGGGGACTGGCCAGCCTGGACTGCATGCCCAGAATTGCCATTTCTTGGAGGCTCTTCTAAAGAGTGATTGTTTTGTACAAGGTGATGTGTGCTTGAAGAGTTTGTCTCGGAAAGTCCGGAGAGCCCTTAATGCCAATGAACTGGTTGTGCACGTCCAGGAAGCTCTCCAGCAAACGCTGTGAGGCCCAGCATGCCTTGTGCACACTCATCCATGGTAAACATTTACTCAGCAGCCATTTCTTCATCTGTGATGTCATTGTTCCAGGTACCAGTGTGCACACATGGTACCTGAACCCCACCATCCACTGGTGGAATCATTGAAGGCTGAAGTTTTCAACACACATGAAAATTATTTTTCCTATTGCTGTTATAGACAGCACGATCAAAAGCAACTAGGAGAGGAAAGGATAAATTTCAGCTTACAATTATATATCACAGTCCATCATCAAAGTAAGTCAGGGCAGGGATTTAAGACAGGAACCTAGAGGCAGGGGCTGTAGTAGAAGCTGTGGAGGAATACTGCTTACTGGATTGCTCTCCATGGCTTTTGTTAAGCCTGCTTTCTTAAAGCACCCAGGGCCACTTAGATGCCTAGAGGAGGTATCTTCCATAGTGGGCTGGGCCCTTTCTTATTTACTGTCAATCAATTAATGACCCATAGATTTATCCAGAGCCAGTAGAGGTTTTTTTCTCAACTAAAGTTCCCTCTTCTCAGATGCCCTGACCTTCTGTCAAGTCAATTGAAAACAACAACAAAACAAAACAAAAAAGAAAATGAAAAACAAGATGGCACAACAAACAACTAGCACAGTTAGGTTGACCCAGTTGTGTCTCCATTCACTTCTAATTCCAGATCCCATTGTATATGCCAGACTTTAAAATTATGAATTAAGGATATAACTGTTACCTTCAGACATGAGGAAGAGTTCTGAGATAGTCCTGGAAAGGTGGTTTTTTATGTCTTGTGCAATTTATCAAGTCCAAATCTTTTCATCCACAGATGAGAGAGTCGTCTTGAAATTGAATATGGCTTTTCAATCTCTTATTAATACACAAACAAAAGCTCTTTTTTATGTGTATTTGTGTTTGCTTGTATGTATGTATGTATGTATGTATGTATGTATACCATGAGAGTGCTTGGTATGTTCAGAGATCAGAAGAGCATGTTGGATACACTGAGACTAGAGTCACAAACAGGCATGCCATGCCATATGGATGATGGGAACTCAACTTAGGCCCTCTGCAAAATCAGCAAGTGTTTTCAAGCTCTAGGCCTTTTTTCCAGCCTTCAAAAGTCATATCTTGATATTCAATCAATACAATGCAGAAAGTGGAGCTGTTTTCCCTAAAGGGCAGGGATAAATTTTCTTGTGGCACAGGCCTGATGTCCCAGTTACTCATGAGGCTGAGATAGGAAAGACAACAGATTCAAGGCTAGCCAGGCTACAGAAGAAAAGGGGAGCAGGGACAGGAAAAAAAGAGGGAGGGGGTCTGGTTGTAACTTGGAATGACAATCTCCAATATTGGAAACAGAACAGACAAGCACACTCTTCACTAGGCTATGTGCACCCACACAGGCTGCCAGGCAGCATCTGTGTCTGACCTCATCATAATTACCTTTTATGCTCAGAGGGCTAGAAGTTATGGGAGAGAATAATAAAGAAATCCAGGGCTAAGGAGTCGGGTCTGACCTATAGTCAGTTCCACCAATTGAGACTTTAGACATGTGTGCAGCTATCATTCTGCCTTAAACTTCTTAGATCCTACAGCTCAGGTGTGAGTGAACCCCTTTACACCCGTCAGATATTACATTTGCACCTGTTCTTTCTAGATCCGTTCTAGATTCCTGTATTGCCATGAGAGTAAATCCTACCTCATATCTGTGTCCCAGCCATTCTTCATGGTGACCAGGCCTCAGTGTCTCCTCTATCTCTTGATAAGCCTCACACTGTAGCTTTGCCTCTGTCCTACATGGATCCCCAGACTTGTCTGAGACTATGAAATGCTTTCTATTCAGGTTCTCTGTGTGGCAAACCCACCTTCCGTTAATGATGACTGTACTACTTCCTTTTTGATAGATTCATGGCTGTCCTCATGGATATAAATTCTCAAGTCAGAGCTTAGCCAGGAGACAGAAGTAGTGCTTATGTCTTGGACAGAGAAGACTCGGTCTTTGTGAAGAACTCTGAACTAGGTGTTTTTGTGGATAGAAGAGTGCAAGTGTGGGAATCCAGGCCCTTGGTATGTCTCACAAAGTGACCTTGTTTGGAAGTAAAGCATAATTAGTGAAGATGAGGGGAAGTTGGAAAAGGTCAATCGTGGTCAGGTGTCCTTGCACACCTGTCAGAGCAATCTTTGCACACCTGCAATCCCACCACTCAGGAGAATAAAGCAGGAGCTATCAAGCTCATGTATAAGTTTGAGAAATATTGTGAAACTTTGTTTCAATAAAAAAAACCTAAAAATTAACATTAAAGCATTAAAGATGAAAACAGAGATTGGGGTGTTATGTCTATCAATTGATTGCCAGCCATCACCTACAACTAGGGCAGACAGGCCCAGAGCAGAGCCCCAAGCCCCAGTCCCAACAGTTAAGATAACTCATCTAGCAGACACATCGATTTGGAGCTTTCAACCTCTGAACTGTGAGACAAACCAAATCTGAGGTATCTGGTTGTAACCTCCCTGGAAGCAGAATCCAGAAAAGAAATTGTAGCGTAAGAACATCCAGTGTTCTAGTGCATGTAACAGTTTCTAGAGCTATGAGTAGAACAGCAGACATAAACCATGAAAGGAAAGGTGTAGTTTGTGTGATTTCAGAGGCTGTATATGGCTGTGTGGCTCCTCAAATACAGGCAGGACATTACAGCACCAAACACAAGGTGAAGAGGTCAGTCAGAGCCCAGAGACCCTTCCTTAGTAACCTGCCAAGGTAATGCCTCTCAGTGACTTCATTCTTCAGCAAGTTCTCCTCCTAATGTTTCTAGAACCTTCTAAAACAGTACCACCAGCTCGGAACCATTGTGAGCCTCTGGAGGGCACTTCATATGCATATCATAACAAAATAAATGAAGAGATTTAAAAAAAAGTAGTGTGAGTGTAGGACACAGCTGCACCCTTGGGCTGAAGAGCCAAAGACAGGAGGGAAATAAAATGTTACCCAAGACAGGATCTCAGAGGAATGAAAAGACTGGGTGACGTAACATCAGAAGTGAGGGAAACCAGCAGGTGGCTGCTGCCTGGTAAAGGCACCGAGCTAGGTAGATTCAGCATAGGACATAGAAAATGAACCTTCATCCTCTCTTTGACTTGCAGGCTGCAATGGGTACCCATTTGCAATCTGAAGAGAGGGGAGGGCCCTGCAGATCCCTAGGAACAGAGCAGGCAATGGGAAGCTGAGCTTAAATGTAATAACTGGTGCCTGACCCAGTGCTTCTTGCCTTGCAAAACCATTATGTGTCTCTTTGTGTGGCACTTAATATCTAATTTAGACACTTAGATACTTAGACAAGTGATTTATTTTAGCTTCCCCCACAGCACACAATGCTGTTTCTTACATTGGTTCTCCATGGGCTTAAAGAGAATAACTAGGTAAGGAAGTATTAAGGAAGAAGGGAGGAAGGAAAGGTTGTGGGAAGGAGGGAGGGTATGGAGTATCAGGCCATCAGGAGATGATGTCAGGGGTGGTGGCAGGCTGGGGGGAGCAGTGAGAGGTCACCTGGCCTGTTTGTCCCTCAATGTACATATGCCTCTGGGCCAAGTGCCAAGATTATAATAAGTCAGGGCTTATAATAAGCCATATAGCTCAACTGTAGAGATGATGTCACAGTGTTCAGCTTGTGAAATGACCAGTGGTCCCTCCCCAACACTGTCAGGAAGGCACACCTACTTGTAGACAGGAGTGGGCTCAGACTGCCTCTTTTTACTGGAGTTGTTTTTTGGCCCAGCATGAAGTACACTCGGCTCCTCAGGGACTATGGACCCAGGCACGTTCTCCTGGTGGTCATGGTGGCTGAAAGCCTCTCTTCTGTAAGTGAGAGGAAAATGTCACTGATACAAAATGATAGCTTGGCGATTCCCATGCCGGAAATGGTGTCATGGTAGTGCAATGGACATGTGCTGCAAAGAACAAAGAAGGCGGCATCTGGCACCATCTGCAGAAATTGACCTGCTTGTTCTGAAACCTGGATCTCAATAGGAAAGGTCAACAAATACTTGGGGAAAGTTAAAATTTATGTATTATCTTCTAAGAGGACCCTAGTCAGTAATGTGGATATCTTCTGGAAGTCATGTGACATAGAAAATGGTGGGCATCCTGTAGGCCAAATGAGGGCATTGAGGATGGCTCTGAAATGGAAGAGCCTTAAAAGAATCTACAGAAGTGTCAGGCACAAGGAGGGGAGGGATTTTGCCTACAATAGCTTCCCACTTAGTCATGGGTATGTTGCTTCCTTTGAGCCAACTTATTCTTGGAAATGCATCTTCCAGGGGGCAACACTCCTTCCTCTTCTCTTTCTTTCTCTCTCCTCATCCTGCTGGCCTCCTGGCCTCACAACTTTCTATGAGTTTAAGAAATCTCTGTGTATACACACACCCCTGGCTACTCCCAAAGGAAAAGTAGGATGAGTGTAGAGAGAGAAAGAGAAGAAGAAAGAGTGTTGCTCTCTGGGAGATGCATTTCCAAGAAACACATGTCATTAGAAAATGAAGAAGGAACTAGAGGAATCCAGCCAAGAACTCCAAACTGTAGAACCTCTCCAGAAAATGGCCTGGACTCACAGTTAAGTAAGAAAAAAGGAAATATTCATATAGCTAAGGGCATTGGGTCTTGCCTGTGTTTATCTGTAAGACTAGTCTTGGAAAATGTTGGTAGACCACAGATATATCCTGAATTTCTCAGAATTTCCCAGATGCCCACTAACTATTAAGACACTAGTTTCATGACCTTCTTTGCTGGGCAGATGTGTCTAAAGTACAGAAAACAGATTTTTTTAACCCATCAACCTGTGAGGTCTGGCGTGCACATCCCTTCACACCCTGGCATGTGTTACGAGTTCAACTTTTGAGCGTGTGTATTTGTCAATAGATGTTCTAAGGGGTGTCTAGAGTGTCGACTTTTATCTTCAGTGATATAAACGTTTGCAGGGTGATAGGAAATACTATCAGTGTTTTGGTCTAAATTTCAAACATTTTTGGAAGTGTCAAGCACAAAAATGCCATTTTGGTTTCCTATCCTTCCGTCCTGTGTGTATAGTTTCCTCTGAGGGTCTGACTAGCAAGTCATCTGTGGATTTGCTCAGATCTGAGAAGTGTGTTATCATTGCTTAGCTATTATCTCAAGTCCGCTCGAGTTGTTACTGTCACTTGTTATTTGGAAGAGTATGTGAAGAAAATCCATAAATAAACCTGAAAGCACATCCACACTATCCTGCTGGTTGGGAAGAAAGATGCTATCATAGCCATAATTGAATGTGGTTAAGTTTATATTATAACAAAGTCACTACTTGTTATTAAAGCACCTGTTTTGAAACGCATGACTATGGTAACACTCAGAGATTCTCAGAAAAAATGGAATTTAATAACTCTTATCAACCTACCTGACAATACTGACCACACCTGAACTTAAAGCATTCTCTGAAGAGCATCCAGAAATATGACTCTATGTGGTCTCATTTTTTTCTTTTATCTTCATCAGGGTGGCAAGCATTCTCAGAAAGACATACCTCCCCTATCCATCCTTAAATGCTCCTGATAAAGCTCCTGTCTACCACAGGCAAACAGAAGTGAGGAGGTTTTTCAAACCAAGAGAACATGAGGCCAGGTGGGTCAGCTTCCAGAGCAGCCAGAGGAAGATTTCAGCAGACCTGCTAGTCTGTTAACTGGAGTCTTTGTACTAGACCCACTGAGTTGAATGTGTCTGCAAACAGAATATCCTTGGAGCCTCCCACAGAGGATAGCAGCTGGGCATTATTTGCTCTCACCTTGGAAGAAATAGGAAATTGTGTGGTGCAAGGTTTAGTACCCAAAAGGTTCAGTTTAAAGTTTGTACCAGGTTAGCTTCAATTTCTATAGTTTGATATCCATATAACCAAAGGACTTTTTACCATCAGGAGAGGGTGGAAAAGCACCCTGGAGCCTGGCATGGGAAACTCAGGGGAGTTCCTGATGCAAGCAGGACTTCATAATAAATACAGATGACAAGTGAGCCCTCTCACAGGCTTGCAGGGGTTAGGGTGTGCGACTAAGTACATGAAACACTTACAGCATAAACTAGATGTACATACAAAAGAGTCAGAGGGCATTAATTCACAGAGCGCCCCATGCAGAAGAGAACCAACCTTCTTACTGATGGGATGTCTTGGCTGTCCATCACCCACATACCTGGATCAATCTGTGTTTGAGCTGTTCAGGAACAGTTACAGACTCTGAGAGCTAAAGATCAGCCCATAAATGTCAGCAAGTTATCGGGGGTCTGCTGGATACTTGGCAAATGAGGCGATCTACCTTTTAAACAAATAATTCATTAGGTAATTAAATTCAATCGAGATTACACTAATTAAATATACACTGCTGTTGAATCATAATTTCTGTGTGCCTGAGTTAAAGATGCGCAATTTCTTGAGAGAGAAAGAGAGAGAGAGAGAGAGAGAGAGAGAGAGAGAGACAGAGACAGAGACAGAGACAGAGAGACAGAGAGAGACAGAGAGAGATGCAGAGAGAGAGCGCTTAATTAAAATAGGTTCTCCATGGGTGGAGAAATAGATTTACATGTTCTTCACATGGTTCACTTCCAGAGGAAAAGACAAGGGGTGGAGATCCTGTCTAGAAACTTCAGAGTATGTTCTCAGCTCTGCTCAGGCTAGGGTTAGTGGAACAGCCTCCCTATTCACCAGCTTCTCCAGTACATCCTGAAGTAACCAGCCCCACCCACCCTGAAAAATCAGCAGCAACTGGCGTGTCCTTTGTCCCAAAAGAAAAGGCCACCTTAGATGTTGCTGGCCCAATGGATGACCACAGCCCTGGAGGGAAATTAGAAGTCTCTTTGTCTTCAGACTTGTGCTCTGGCTGCCTCTCTCTAATGACATTCTGAGCTTCCGCTGGCATCCTCATCCTCCCTGGCGCTCACAGGGCTCAGAAGTCCCACTGGCTTTGATCTGCGATCTCAGCTGCCGGGAGCTGACAGTCCTCTGCGTGGCAGTCCGGGTTTCATTTGTCAGACACGCGTTTGCTAGCTTAGGGGAGCAGGAAGCAACACCTGTACTGCAAGAATTTACATGGCCTTGCTCTGGGATGGGATTGATTTGGGACGGGTGAAATACAAACACAAACTAATTAAAAACTGCATAATGGAGCCCTACAGGAACACGGCGGAAAAACAAATAAATACAAGCGCAGCTGGCACTACGATTGCGCTTCTGCCCCTGGGCGACCGTCGGGTGACATCAAATTATAAGCCCTGAGAACCTTCATTCACACCGTCGCTGTTGATAGTATTGGAGGCATAATGGGAGTGATCTGGTTAATTAAGGGGAAATTATAAAATATTTACGTGTGTGCACACGCATGCAATCTCCATCCCGCGATTCTGAGGATACCGATATCTTGTTTCTCTAGACTGATCCACTGAGATCTGCAGTCCTTAGTCGCCTGTGATTTTCAGGCCTGGATCTGCCCACAACCGAATAGCTCACTTCTCTAGCAAACCCTTAGCACAGACCAGCCCTTTTGAGTCCTTTCTTTTCAGCGTTTCCTTCAAGGTTTCCACGGAGTCACTGGCCGACTTGGCCGTTTATTTCGCAGGGCTGGCCACGCGTCTCCTGCCACAGTCTCTGCAGCTCTCAACCTATCTGGGAAATCGCTGTGTGCCACAGCTATGTGCGAGTCTTGTTTGCGGTTATCAAAATCTCCAGTTCCTCTTAGGAGCCCTGGCGTAGTAGGAGAACCGGCTTAGGGGCCCTAGAATGCCACCGCGGGGTGGGGGGAGGGTTTAAGGTTGCAGCTACCAGCTCTCTTGTGGCTCTCAGCATTTGATAAGCTGGGGACCCATAGATACTTGCGCAAGGGTGGCAGCGGACTGGGCTGCAATCTGGTCCTACTGGAGAAAGTTGCAAGTTCCTAAAAGTACTTAACAAGAGATGTAAATCAGGAGCACTTTCCGGTGGAAAGTCCCTGTGGCTTTGGCTAGGTTAGCCAGAAGTGGCGCTGCTGTCCCCATCCTAGAAACCTATTCCTGTTATATGCATCGGCGGCGGCGGCTTTTCTGCTCTGATAATGAAGCCACCACCCGAGTCTTCCTAAAATAACCTCAGACCCTAGCAGTGCCCCCCACGGCATGCTCTGGCAATATGAGGGTGGTGATTATCAACCTTAATTAAATAAATCCCTGGGAGAAGAGCAGTGAGAGGAAGCAAAGACGACCCACCAACAGTAAGACTCTGGGAAGGCAGCACTAAAATCCAACTCCTCTCATGTAGAAAAGTGTCCCCAAAGAACAAGCTTCCCTCATAGCTTAAGATCCTCTTAAAAACCAGCTTGATCCTGCCTGGGGTATACCTTAGGAGCCCCTACCCTCCCTCCCTCTTTCCCCAGTGGCCATATTCCCCCCACCCCTTGCTCCACAGAAGTTCACCTCTGCCTAGAGAGAGTGGAGCCCAAGCCCAGCTGGCCTGCGGGAGAGTCCCACTCCTTTGCTCTCTGCTTGTTTCACAGCTCTGTGGCTATCAGACCTGACCAGGGAGTCCACTAGGTATAGGCTTGACCCACCTTGTACAGATCGATTTCTAGGTCTGAATTTCTACTGCTTGCTTTGCCTTCACAGCGACGGGGTTGACTCCTAGAAAATACTCTCTCGCCAGAGTCTCTTGCCATCCCCCTCAAGAGTCAGGGCTCGAAGGCTGCATGGGGTTTAGAAGATATTTTGGGTGGAGGGATCCATGAGTTCTTGTGGTGTGGGTAAGTAAACTCCATGTCCTGCAGAGAGGACTCCCTATTCTGTATTGCTCCACCCTCTGTTCAAAACAGGCAATGAAATCCCCCCCCACTCCACAAGACCCCTATAGAGTTTCCAGACAGACCCGGAACCCTTCTGGCATATTACAGGTTCCATCAACATCTTGGTCTCAATTTTCCACTGTATGCTAACTATTGGGCAAAGGAGCATCTCAGCAGCTAGAGACAGCAGTTTGCACTTTCCGCTAGGGCATCCCCCACCAGCTGGAGATTTGTGGGCAATTTTATGACTCTTCTGTTCTCCATGTTGTTGTCTACACCTCCCTCTTGCTCCCCACAACTAAAGGGTCAAGCTTCAGGGTAAGGAGCCAAGGAGAAAGAAAGGAGGACCCATGGTCTCTGCTAGCATCTTCCAGAACTGGGTTTAAGCACAGGCTGTCTTCCTTGCCGCCTGATCTGTGGCAGAGAACAGTCAACTTGCCCATGCCTCCCCAGCGGAGTCCACACCCTTGCGGCCATCCAGCCCTCGAGGGAAGTTGCCGACACTGCCCAGCTGGATCCTCTGGAATTATCTTGAAGTTTCCACCCATTTCCTGTCTTTGGTGCAGGTGACCTACATAGAACAAGAAGTAGCACTGCTGGGCCAGTGGGGGTGAGAACAAAGCACCCCCATTTCCTTCCCAAACCCCTAATAGACCTAAGGCAGGTGGCCTAACACCTGCAACTCAGGCAGGCAGTTATGGGCACTGATGGCAAGCCAGTGACCTCTCTGCATACTGACAGGGAGATATATTTGGACTGACTTCCCAACTCCTTCTCTGAGGTAACAGCTCAGGTCTTATCTTTCCTGCATTTACCTGTCATCTCAAGTGAGTCCTGGGTTCACTGAGCCAGAACAATGGTCAGACCTGCTCTTCACTAGAACTTCCCTGCAGTCGTGTGTTTGTTTGGAGGATGTAAGGTAGGATCCCAAGATTCTGGTTACAGGATGACTGGCTGGGAACCAGGAAGAGGTCACAATTCTGAGCTTCATAAGCCAGAGCCCTGAGGGCTCCCTCGGGGTACCGTCCTGACTAAATCCAAGCAGGAAACCAGGTCCCCAGGTTCCTAGGGGCATGGGATTCATGAAGTATGCAGGGTCGGAGGGAGGAAACAGCCTGAATAAGAAGATCCCAATCAGGGCAGAGAAAATGAAGCCAGATCTGCCAGCTGGTAATTAGTAACTGCTTTTACCAGCTATATTGTGGCTAATTACAAGCAAGGTTCAGTGTCTGATTTCAAGACCTATAAAGGAAGACTTCCTGATGTTGCAGGAGTTTGGGATTCTAGGCAAGCAAGTGGGCTTTAGCTGGTGTCCAGGGTCCTGATGGCCCCCGAACAGAAGCATTCCAGTATGCATGTTGGGGCTCTCTGTCAAGCCTATCCTTGTACTCCTTAATTCTCTAAGGCTGAAATTAGACCCCAAAGGTAAATCTCCACCAGGATAAT
Organism: Apodemus agrarius; assembly: GCA_964023405.1. Taxonomy (NCBI): domain Eukaryota; kingdom Metazoa; phylum Chordata; class Mammalia; order Rodentia; family Muridae; genus Apodemus; species Apodemus agrarius. The sequence goes on from OZ030020.1 coordinate 2,521,164, forward strand.
GTGATGTGACGCATTCAAGTATACCACAGTATAGGCAGCGGCAAGAAACGTGGCACTAGGAGTTTCTGGACGTTTTGGTTCTGCACTTTCAATACCCAGCGCAGAAACATTTTTCTTTGGCTGGTTCCTAGTCTGCCCTGAGAACAGGGCCCAGGCCCCATAATTGCTGCTACAGCTTTTAAATTACCTAGTTCTCATTTATTTCCAGCATCTGAGATAGGAACTGGGCAGAAGAGTGTTGTGAGGGCTGGGGGGTGTGGGACTGGGTGCTGGCGGCTGTCCGGTCGAACTGGCTAGTCGCAGCGCCGCCTCAGGTACCTGACTTCCACACATGTTGACTCTCCGTGTCTACACACCTAGTGGACAAACGCGGGCGCCCAGGCTGTGCAGGTTTCTCCAAAACTGAACGAGGGTGGTGGGTGGCTACAGGCAAGATGCTCCAGTCCTTTTACCTTGCAAAGGTCCGTCCCCTCCTACACTTCTTTCCCCCTCCCTCTAAGATCTCTCTTCCACTAGGCAGCGACTTCTCAGCTGGCTTGCCCATTATCGAAGTTTTCATATTTGGAGAAGCTGACAGAGCGCGGCCACATTCCGATTCTCCAAGGGCAAGGGGCCCAGCAATTTCCAGAGGATCTGTTGATACCAAGTGGGGCCAGGGAGACGACACACCCTGTATCCCAGGTGTCTAGCCAAGCGTTGATTTATCTGAACACTTCAGCCAAATCTGTCCCACGGAGGTGCTGCAGCGCCAGCCACAGAGGAGAGGCTGCTAGCTATAGACTGTCTCGTGGCCCCCAGGCCTCTTTCCCCGCCACCCCAGATATAGAAACGCAACCCCCCGAGTTGCTTTTGTTAGAAGGGGGTAGGGGAACAGATCTCGGATGCAAAACCGGGTGTCAGACAGCTGTAAACCGGTGTCGACAGGTTGTCAAAAGCCGCGGGGGCTGGTTGGGAAGGAGCCTGCGGCCTCCGGACCCACACCAGCAGACGGGCCGCGCGCGTCCATCGGAGGAGGAGGTGGCCCGGCGGGCGCGGGGCACCACGTGCTCGCCGTGAGGGGCGGGAGCGGCCAGCGAGGGCGGGCTGGAGGCAGGGAGGGGGCGGGAGGGGAGCCAGGGGCGGGGCCTGTGCTCAAGGGGATGCCAATCAAAGCATCAACTTCAAATTGTGTCTGAGAGCCCCGCCGCCGAGCGGAGGGCGGCCGCCGCAGTCGGCGCGCGATCTCGGATCCGGGCGCAGCCGGGAGCCGGGCGCCTCCAGCAAGCACTGGGCCAAGGAACAGCGAGCGGCCCCCGCCCCCGGGCCGGCCGGAGCGCGCCCGGCCCGCGGCCCACAGTCCCCGAGCCGCGCCTCCTCCGATCGCCAGTCGTTCTCTTTGCCCGCGCAGTTAGTGTTGTCCTACGCCACCACCGAGCCCGCGGACATGTCCTTCCCGCAGCTGGGCTACCCGCAATACCTAAGCGCCGCGGGTCCGGGCGCCTACGGTGGAGAGCGCCCTGGGGTGCTGGCTGCGGCCGCAGCTGCTGCGGCCGCCGCCTCGTCGGGCCGGGCGGGGACTGCGGATCTGGGAGCGGGCGCGGGAGCGGCCGCGGTCACCTCAGTTCTGGGCATGTATGCCGCGGCGGGACCGTACGCGGGCGCGCCCAACTACAGCGCCTTCCTGCCCTATGCCGCGGACCTCAGCCTCTTCTCGCAGATGGTGAGTGCTCCCGCCTCCCGCGCGTCCTCCTGGCCCGCACCCACGGGAGATCACGGCGCCCGGGGACAGAGGGAGTGGCTGGCCGAACAGAGAAACAGAGGACCGGCAGGCAGCGTCTGGGAAAGGAGCTAGAAGGGTCCTGCAGAGGGGACCCAGTAGCGGAGACCTCTTTCCCTGGGGACTCGGGAGTGCCCAGAGGCCCAGGCAGTGACCACCGCGGTCTTGGGAGTTTGGAGACCTGAGCGGAAAAGAGGGTTGTGCGTTAGTGGAGAGAAGCCTCGAGAGTAGGCCTGAGACGGCGACAGGCGCTGGAGGTCCGGTGCAAAATCGCCAGGCTCCTCCAGTGCGACAGGGCAGGCCCGCCGGGCCCCCGCAGCCAGGGCCGCTTTACGAACACTGCCCTGGCCTGGCGGCCGGTCTCGCCTGAGCGCTGCAAGAGCTTTCCCTTGGGCCCAGAAGACCTTCCTTCTCCCTCTTTGGCAGAGCGGAGATAGTTGCCTTCGACTTTGCCAAAAGGAACCGGTTAAACCTAGCGGAGTCAGTCAAAAACATCCCAACAAACAATAGACATCGGGAGAGCAGAGAGGTCTCCTAATGGAGTGTGTAGGGACCATCGAAATCGGAGTTGAGAAATACTAAGTTGACATAAATTCTGGCTTCCGAAACGGTGTTTGCCTTTACTTTCATAAGTTGCCAAACTTTTCTCTTCATTTGAGCCGAAAGAAAAGCACTTTTCTTCCCGTGTTACATAAGGGAGAGTTAAAGGAACAGTGTCCCAGGGCTTAAAATAAATGGTTCTCCCATCTCCTGTCCCAGTGGGTGTCAGATGGGGGTGTGTGTTTAAATTTAATTCTCCACAGGAGTATTGGCCGGTCTGTCCCTTCAAATGATCAATTTTCCTTGGTTTAACTGAAAGGTCGGGCTGCTTAAACTTGAGGCCGCTTGCAAATTGCGAGGCGGGCGCGGGTTTTTGGGAGGCAACCCCCTGCTGCCCTGCTATCTTCTGGATAGCGCAATTTCCAAGAACCCTGAATTATCCAGACTCTGGCAAAACAGACCAGACAAGACCCTCTAAAAGGTTGGCCTCCAACTGTGCTGGAGCAAAGTGGCTAGCGCGATTTCCCGAACTTTTCTTGTAGTTTAGAAAGAAAGCTTATTTCTCAGGGGTCTGGCCAGCAGTTGTCTTTCGGATGCTTCCCAACCAGGAAGATCGACCCCCATTTTGTTCAGACAGCCAGTATGCCCCGGGAGCGATGAGAGATTTACAAGGTGCCCTTTCAAAAACAATTCCCAGCAGAGAAGAGGCCGAATTTCTCCTTTACGATTACAGCTAAAATAATTTTGAAAAACGAAATGTACATTTTACAATGGCGAGGCACAAACGAATTCGGGCCACAGAAACCTCTTAGGCGCGGCCTCGATCACTAAACTAATTAGTCACAGAAATAAGCCTTTAATAACTTTTTTAGGGTTCCGACTTCTTTTTTGCTAACCTAGTAACTGTATCACTTTTTAATAGAAGATAAAGGGTGATTTATTTATTTTTTGCGAGTATTTTTTTAATTAAAAATTTGAATACAGATGTGAGCCTTTTGGGAATCCTGTCTGTGTGCTTGTGGGGGAGGGGTCTGCTCCCATTGTGGTGAGGTAGGGAAGGTCCATAGGAGGTTTTTGTTGTTGTTTAATTTTGTTTTCTCTTTAAACTAAAGGGAAAATAAAATTCGTCCCCTAAGGTGTTTGTGTTACCTCCAGGTCTCCTACTGGGTTCTTGGAAAGTAAGCCTAAATCCAAACCCTCAGCTGAGGCCTAGCTTTCCAACCTTTTATGATCCGGTATTTGGAACCCAAAAGATAAAATTGCGAGTGAACGTCTGTCTGGGCAATTTATGGTAATAATGAGGCCTAATGAGGCTGTTAGAAAGATAAAATGTTATTTACCAAAAAACCTGATGGGATAATTTGACTTGCTGTGTTTTACTACTGATGATAAAAAGAATATTGATTGCAAATAAATCATGGCCTCTAAATGCCTGCAAACAGTTTCTGTTTGCTCGGCTGCAGATCAAAGTCAAACTTAAGAGATAAAGTAACCAAGAAGAGGCCCAGGAAACTGAACCGGTTCCCCTGAGCTGCAGTCTGTGGCTCCAGGGCCTGACGTTAATATTTTACCGGATAAGCTCTCCTTTTGTATTTTTTTTTAAAAAAATGTGTTTTGTCATTGTTACTGAGGATGACCAGGATTAAATTTTAAATTACCTGTCACCACTTCAGACCTCTAAGTGTGAGTGAACCATTATATGTAGATTAATTTGGGAGCAAAAGGAGGGCTCTGCTTTCATTTTAAATCGGTGGTGACTTAGGCTGAAGAGTGCCCCGATGGTTTATTTTGATTGAGTCCTTCAGGGTGGGAAGGAGGGGCCTTCAATTCTGAGTGCTTCACTTTGGAGAAACTGTTTCATCAGCCTACATAAAAGGTTTCCCCCTCCAGCTAGTGTAAGCTGAACTTGAAAATCTGAATTTTGTGAAGGGGCGGTGTTGGGGACCAAGGGTTCTGAGAAGACTCGGGAAGGGGTAGGGGTAGGGGTAGGGCTTGTGCTGAGTTCTAAAAATCCAGGGCTTCTAGAAGTTTTTCTAGAGTAAACAAGTTTTTTTTTTTTTTAAATCCGTTTAGTGGAGACCCAGTGCCTACAATCCAGTTTAAGACTCCAGCTGCCTTGACTCTCCAAGTAGTGGTGTGTGAGTGTGAGTGTGAGTGTGAGTGTGAGTGTGTGTGTGTGTGTGTGTGTGTGTGTCTGTGTGTGTGTCCCATTTCTGAGCCTGGTGAATCAATGCCCCCAGGGTCCACAGCAGCACGGATCTTTCTTTCCTCACTCCTGAAACTCATCTCTCCCCATCTCTTTCTCTCTCCACTTCCTTTCTCTCTTCTCTCTTGCCCTGTGGTTGCTTCAGGGCTCTCAGTATGAACTCAAGGACAACCCCGGGGTGCACCCAGCTACCTTCGCAGCCCACACAACGCCTGCTTATTATCCCTATGGCCAGTTCCAATACGGGGATCCTGGACGGCCCAAGAACGCCACGCGTGAGAGCACCAGCACTCTGAAAGCCTGGCTCAATGAACACCGCAAGAATCCATACCCCACCAAAGGAGAGAAGATTATGCTGGCCATTATCACCAAGATGACCCTTACACAGGTCTCCACCTGGTTCGCCAACGCGCGCCGGCGCCTCAAGAAGGAGAACAAGGTGACTTGGGGAACGCGCAGCAAGGACCAGGAAGACGGCGCCCTCTTTGGCAGCGACACCGAGGGCGACCCCGAGAAGGCCGAGGACGACGAGGAGATCGACCTGGAGAGCATTGACATTGATCAGATCGACGAACGTGATGGCGACCAGAGCAACGAAGATGACGAGGACAAGACGGAGGCTCCTAGGGCGCGCGTAGCCCCTCCCGCCGCTGCTCGGGACCAGAGCTCCCCGTTGTCCGCCGCCGAGACACTCAAGTCCCAAGATTCGCCCTTGGGCCTAGCTAAGGAGGCCTCAGAGCCGGGCAGCACGCGCCTGCTTAGTCCTGGTGCCGCGGCAGTCGGCCTGCAGGGCGCGCCGCACAGCAAGCCCAAGATCTGGTCTCTTGCCGAGACAGCCACTAGCCCCGACGGTGCGCCTAAGGCATCTCCACCGCCACCCTCCAGCCATGCCAGCGCACACGGGCCGCCCAGCGGCTCGCCCCTACAACACCCGGCCTTTCTACCCAGCCACGGACTGTACACCTGCCACATAGGCAAGTTTTCCAACTGGACCAACGGCGCGTTCCTAGCACAGGGCTCGCTGCTGAACATGCGTTCTTTCCTGGGCGTCAGCGCGCCGCATGCAGCACCTCATGGTCCGCACCTGACTGCACCGCCACCTCCGCAGCCGCCTGTTCAGGTTTCCACCGGGGTGCTCCATGGTGAGAAGGCCTCCGCCCGTAGCAGTCCTGCACTTTCAGGTACCGAGCCAAAAGGTCGCATCTACTTATTTAGTCCCAGACATATAGAGTCCTAGAGATGAGTGAGTGATAGTGGTGGTGGGTAGGGGAGGCTTAATCTAGTAGCTAGTCCTAGGTCTTTCTGAGGCACTGACTGTATTCAAGGGCTTGTTTCATGGAAGTATAGAGATAGACATTGGGTCACAGGAAATTTACCTGAGCATTATCAAGGAATCTGGGCATAGAGACCCTTCCAACATGACACCCCACTACTTAACCTTTTTCCTAAGCTTGCAAATCTTCTCTTTCCTCGCAGAGAGAGACCTAGTCACCAGGCCGGACTCGCCCCCACAGCAGCTAAAGTCGCCCTTCCAGCCCGTGCGCGACAAGTGAGTGGATTTTGCTTTTGCCTTGGGGCGGGATGGAAGTGGCGGTGAGGGTTCTGCAATCCTGAGGGAAAGCACTACGCGCCTAGCTTGCTCCAGTTCTCTGGAGCAGGGAGACTGTTGGGAGGCGATCTAGCTCCAGCCTGGGCTCTGCCGGAAGAAGCTGGGGCATTGTGGCACTGGATCTGTTTACTCATTGCTGGTGTCTTCTTGCTGTGTTTCTCGTACAGCTCGCTGGCGCTGGCCCCGCAGGAGGGAACGCCTCGGATCCTCGCAGCCCTCCCGTCTGCCTGATTGGGGGGGGGTCGTCTTTTACTATTGCGGGGGGAGGGAAGGGGGAGGGACTGGGGGGGAGGAGACGAGGGAAGAATTAAGACAAATATTTGAGACTTGTGTAAAGGACAAACGTGACGGCAGCGTCAGTGATTCTCACACACCGCTCTCTGCAGAAAGGGGCTCATCCTGCCTAAGCGCTTGGGGAGGGGGGAGTAAGGCTCAGCCTACCACTCGGGTTGATTATCCGATTCGGTAAATGCCCCCCCTCCGTGTTTATGTCTTCTTTGTTTCTTTTTCCCCTTTCTGTATATAGCGTGATTTCAGATTGTAAATAGCGCGTCAGCGAACTTGTTTAAATCATATATTTTTGTCTAATAAACTAAATGAAACGATGTCCACGAGGCTGCAGCTGTTTGTCCCTGTGCTCCTGCATTTTGGGGGAGGCGGTGGTGTACGCGATCTTGAAATCCTGGGCACAGTCCAGGGGCTGTGGTTTCGCCAGAGACTCCTTTGGGAGAAGGGTCTTGGAACAGTGTTTCTACCGAGCTAACCACTGTGTCAGGCTCACAGTCTTTCCGTCGTTCGTTTTGCTCCTAGGCCAGCTTCGTTGCTGGCAGTTTAAATCTTTGCCACGCTTAGATAAGCGTTTATCTGGAGCAGCCTTTCTCAGTACGTAAATGCGTTCAATTTTAGGCAGTTTACAAAAACGATGTTTTAAAGTGGATCAAAATGGGGGAAAATGAAGAGAATTTTCAACCACAGTCCCAAAGGGGAACTTCCGGGCTCGAAATCAATTACTCACTGGTTGTGTGAGCGGTGCGTTTTAGAGGAGGGTCGTTTTCTAGTCAGAGTTTGTACGTAATGAAGTATGAAATCTTGCTCGCAATGTGTTTAGTTAGTTGTCGAAGTGTAAAGAGAAAACGGAAGGTTCTATTTTAATATTCTCATATAGACGAGCAACATAGGGTGCGGTTGGGATTCCGGGGTTCCCTGGGCTTTTGATTCAAGATTCTGGAGTGGCTTCAGAGAAAAGGTGCACTCTGGGGTGGGGAGTGAGTGGTGATTATAGTGGATGGGTTGCCAAGGGCACTTCTCTAAACCCGGGTAAGCCGATCTTCTTCGATCTTCAACCCTGTGTGCAACAACAGAAGCCCGGACTAACAGTCCCCCCAGCCAGGGCTGGAGGAGGCTGGGAAGGATTGTAACAACAATGCGGGAAGGAGGTGACTCGGGACTCGAGGTCCGGCAAGTTTTGGAAACCACAGTGGAGAGTTAGGAGTTCCAGCACTCTTGCTTTGCGGCTTTACCAGCCAGTGAGTTGCGGTCGCGCCTATGCACTCTTCTGCAGAATTGAAGGCTCTGCCAAACCAGAGCCAGAACTTTTAGGACTCTGTTGGCTGCCGGATTGGGATTCATGATGACTGTGCAAGCAAATAGTAAAACTTCCTAAGACGATGTAAACTGGGGAAAACAGGCTAAGTGGGGACAGTCAAAGTTGGGCAGTCCCTCCCTAGTTTAGGCTCAGCTTTTCCCAGCTGCCAGAAAACTTTTTCTCTCCCCGACTGCTCCGAAGAATCACGATGTGTGTGTGTGTGTGTGTGTGTGTGTGTGTGTTCGCTTGCGCCCGCATCCCCCCTCACCCCCCACCCCCCGCGTACTCAGGGAAAGACCTCGTGTCTTTGACCACCGCAACTTGCTTGCATCAAGGACCAGCAGGCACCCCATGCACTGCCAGTTCCACACTGAATTCAGGGCATGCTGCCTTTCCTCAATTCTTCCCACTTGTAACCACCAGTTGGATGAGGATTGGGTTTCTGAACCTCCAGACTGGAGAGAGAAAGTTCACAGGGGCTGCCGAAGCAAGAAACTATACCACACATGGGATCACGAATCAGTGAGCAGTGAATCCTAAGTTGATGGAGCAGCTGAAGAGCTGGGCAGTCCAGCTAGGTAGGCTTGGGTCCCACAGATTCCCTCTGCTAAGCTGGTGGGAGCTCCGAGGTTTGAATGGACATGCTCGAGGCGCCCTCTATGGTCCGAAAGCAGAATGGGACCTTGACCCCTGCTGGTGGTGTTTCTGGGGCTCCTTGAAACTCTGGGACAGTTGGGCTTTGGGGCTCCCTAGGCAAAAGCATGGATTTGTAGTGACAAGGCTTAGTGCTTGTTCCTGGAATCAATCATGTGTGTGAGCATGTGTGCAGTGTGTGTCTGGGGGCCTGCCAGGCCACTGGCATTTGGAGGCAAAAAGGGGCCCTGGACTGTAAGCTGTGCTTTCTTTGTCCTGATGGAGTTTGCTGAGTCAAAAATACCCTTTTGCAACATCCTTGCTGAAGTTGCACGGAGCTTTATGTCTCTGGACCCTCGTCCCAGAGGCTCTGGAGTGGGTTCCATGATGAAACTGCATCTCTGAAGAAACCTAACCAACCATGCCTTGTGTCTGGAATGAGGAATGGAATAGCCAGGCACGCTGGCCTGTTGCTCAGACCTTCCAAATGTGCTGGGAGCTTTGCTCTGGGGGACTGTGGGAAGCTGCGGCAGAACTCTGGTCGACTCCTTCAGCTCAAGCAGGTAAGGGCTCCTTTTCACTTCTGAATCGAGTAATTGCCCAAGTACCTCCCTTCTATCTCCTTTTGTCCCTTGCAAAATACATTCGAGGCGCTCTGCCACTAGCGTGTGCCTCACTGACAGAATCCCAGGAGCCTAGTCGTCTAGAAGGTGTGACTGAGCAGCCTGAGTCCTTCTCCTGAGAATGAGCCATCTCAGTACACAGGTCAGATCTCAGCTGGAATTGCTTTTCTTCAGTGAAAAAGCTAAAAGCGAATTTTTAATCAAGCCCCCAAAGCATTGTTTTGCATTGTTTGTTTGCATCTTCCTCTACTGCTGCTACACATGTACAAATATAATGCTGCACCACGATGGGCACTGGGTGCTGGGGAAATTAATCTTTTGGAGACAAAACAAAACAAAAATGTGGTCTCAGAGAACTTAGAGATACCAACATCTACCAGGAGAGCCACAAGTGTTCCTTGGGAAGATTTTGCTTGTGCAGGACACTTCTATCACACCTTGTCCCTGGCATCACCCCCAGTATGACCCATCTGGGTGTGGGAATGGGATTCCCCATAGAACTGGTGGTCTCAGCATAGAATATCCACCCCCCCCTCCGTGAGAAGGACATTCAGTGCCCTGCCCAGACTCTGTATCGCTGAGCTTCTTTGGAAGTTTACGAAGGATGTGGAACGGTGAGAAACGACTCTAGTCTAAGGCCCCATGCTTCAACGCCTAGCCCATCTCCTGTGGGGTGAGCATAGCCCCCCCTCCCTTGGCTGACCTGATGGAACTCCTGCAGTCACCCTGCTCCCATCCAGCCCTCTTTCCTTGATCCATTATATAAAAGCACATTTATCTCCCTGCAATATGGAGAATTCATATTCATATCTCCATTATAGTGGTCTGACACTGATTAATGTAATATGGGTCTTGGCGCAGAAGGGCGCCACCGATGAATCATGCCCTGCTGAGTTCCAGTTGTCCTTTGGTTCAGACTTAGGCAGAGAATGAGGAAGGAGAGAGAAAACGAGGGAGGACAGGGCCAGACACAGCACCTGGGGGTGCCTTGGGTCTGGCTTCTAGTCCATCTCACGAATCCTCCAAACCTCACTGAGCGGGAGCTCAGTTAGGTCCCTGATGGGTTTTTCCCCTCTCCTGATGGTGCAGAGAACCCAGATGTGCTTCCATCCTATAGAGGGTGTTTTCCACCAGAGAGGGGTGAGCCTTCCAAGGCTGACACGGGGGTTTGTGGGATGCTGGCTTGGGAGTTTGGAGGAGTATAGGACAGGAAATGTGTTCCCAAACTGACTGGTCATTTGCCAATTCTTACTGAAAATGGAAATTCTGAAAATAGAGAAGGAAGCAGAGCCCAGAGAGGGTCACTTGTTGAGTGAGGTGATGAGGGAGAGCAGGGTTTAGGATAGGAGGACACTCATGTGTTCTGAGTACACCAGCCAGAGGGATTTTCATTTCTAGGCATCTCTGACCTCATTACTGGGTGGAGCACTGTAGGAGGAGTCATCTAGTTTCTTGGGTCCCATAAGTTAGACAGAGGCTTTAGGGTACAGGATTCTAAGCATGATGGGCAGTGAGGGAGACTACAGATGGGGTTCTCAGAAGCAAAACTGTGTGTGTGTAGGGGGGCATGTGGACTAGAATGACCATCATGTTGGAATCCAGGGTAGGAACCAGGAGTCAGAAGAAATAAAGTCAGGCCACGCTCTGAGAATGGTGTTGGATCTTGCCCAGTTTGAGGGATTCCCTCATGGCTTTTAGGTAGGTTCGGGGTTGAGGTGCCCAGAATGAGAGCCTCTGCTCAAAGGCTGCTTGCAGCTGCAGCCCGAGGAACTGTCCTGGGTTGAAGTTCATCAGGGGTCTTCAGTTGCATGGTCTCCATGCATACTCTACCGTGATCCCAGGAGCAGTTTCCTGCCACCAAGCACTGCGATCTCCAGTTGTGCCCCCATGGAGGATGCCTGCTCTAATTATGGCTTAAGAGCTGGAGCTTAAAGGCCTCCAAAGGTCACCACATAGGGCCTACTGGAGGCCTTTTTGTCTTGGGAAAGTGGGACCTGCTCATATGGCTCAGGGCACCACACACCATGGGATGCTGGGTCATTCCAGCCATCTCGGGTAGGGTACCACACTCTGGGGGCTTACTGGAAATGGTTTCAAATGGACAATTTCTGTAGCTATGGTCTTTATATGAAAGCAGTGGTAAATTGTGTGCTTTTAACAGTTGTTTTCATTGGAGAGAAGAGCTCTGGGAGTCACCCCCACCTACCGCAGAGAATTCTTCTGTAGCCTAAAATCTGAAGGTTTGCTGAAGTGGGGCAGCAGAGGGGAGTCTGGGAAAAAAACAAATTATCTGCTCTGTGCGTGGATTTCTCTGAATCTGGTCCTACCACAAGGGACCCAAGGGTAGGACCCTCCCCTCATGAGGCTCTGGAGTACTGGTGTGAGGAGTGACTCTGCTGGCAGCTGCTGGCAGCCCATGAAGAAAGAGCTCTCTCTGTCCTCTAGGCAGGGAGATGTCCTTGGGCAGGGTCGGAGGACCAGATTTTTTTCTTTAAACCACTGCTGGGCTATTTCTGATTTCCTTATCCATTCCTCAGCTTCTTGCCTGTATTGGTTAGACAAGGGGGTGCTAAGGTTGTGCTGTACAGAGGACAGAGACGAGATAAACTAGTAAAATCCATGACCTAAGGCCACCTGTCTTTCCCCACCTTGACCAGGAAGCTTCTGGACCCACAACCACAAAAGACCAGCCCTGGATTCTGGACTGAAGCTTAGACTACCTAAATGGAGGGCTTTTATTTTGGATTCTATCTCCAAATTCATCTTTTAATTTCTTTCCTTCCTTGCTCTCCTGGAATAGGGAAGAAAGCAGCCTGACTTCTCTAGTTATTTTTCAGTTGGGGAGACAGCTCTTGTTACTGTAGAAGGTCAGAAGACGGGAAGAGGGTCTGCTGGAGGGCAGCTGCCTGGACTATCTTGGAATCCGTCCTCCATCTCCCGCCCCTCGGCTTGTTTGTTTGTGGTTGTACTTGTTATTGACATTTAAGTGTGTGCTTAATTGCTGGTTCCTTGGAAAACCTCAACAATGTCAGGAAAAGCTTAAAATGGGCTGCGAGATGGTGGGCAAGGGCGGCGAGAGAGGTGTGGGCTGCCCTGAATGTTAAAAAGATCTCACAATGAAGTGATTAACATTTTTATGAATAAAATTAATCACGCATTAGCTCAGCAGTGCGTACATCTGAAAGCCAAGTGTGCTCTCTCAGCCCCTTGCTTGCACCCATGAACTTCGGGGGGCCTCCTGGTCCCACTGCAAGCACACAGCCTTCAGGGACTCTGGGATAACAGGAGATATTAAGTCAGTAATAGATGTCTAATTTTGAGGCACCGACAAAGAAAACAATTAGAAATCTACTCCCCCAGCCATTCAGGAATGTAACAAAAGCAGCCATCATTTTGGAGATCACCATCTATTTGAGAAAATCTGAATGGGCATGCCATATCCATTTTCAAATATGCTCGTGTATGTGAGGGCTGAGGGCTGGGGCCATAAAGGGCCTCTGAAGGGGAAACAGAGCCTGGAGGCTCAGTCTAGGCCCTGAGGTGATGCCCCGGTCTAGCTGATGCCCCCTGTATGGGTCCACTCTGCTGGCAAACCAGGTGACCTGAGAGTACTAACTAGACCCTCTGTCTTATTAAAACCTCTGCTTACTCCCAGATAATGAAATGAGATTTCTCCTCTCTAGCACAGTCTCCCCTTTTGCCTGCTTTCTAATCTCTGGCCACTGTGGTTTTGGGATTACTCCAGCAGGCTGTACAAAGGGAGGCAAAGCCATCTGAAGTGTCACTCCGCGGCTGCCGTGAAGCAGCTGCCTTGCCATTTTGTTGATGCCCCCAGCTCATGTGTGCAGCAGAAGGTGAAATCAAAGCGGCCCGTCTTCCTCAGTTCTGCACATTATTTTTCACCGCTGTGGCGAATCTCTCCGAGCTCCGTGAACCAATAAAACAACGGCCCCTGTTTGAGTTGATATATTAATATTTACTGAGGATTTGCAAGGTCGGGGCTAAATGTCAGCAGATTGCTGGGGCAGTCCTGTGGGGAATAATTAAACACATCTCACAGCAGTTCAGCTTTCTAACATCTTTATTAATCTTTTTTTCCTTCCCTCCTGAAAGAGTACATTGAAATATTGCTTCTGCAACCTCAGAGAAGGCTCAGAATAAGTTTAATAATAAAGCACCGTGTTGGCAGTGTTTGCTCCTGACAGTTTCCTGGGATCTTCCCCGGCAGATGTTTGTGAACAGGGAAGCTCTGATGTGTGAATTATCACCAAGCTGTTGAGATTCTCACCTGACCCACCATCAGATTTATCCTGACCAATTTGCCAAGCACGATAATATTGTTTCTGTGATTTGATCCACGGACCGGCGGTGCCTGCACAGCCAACTGGGCCTCACAAGGTGACCAAGGGCTGCTTGCTCTCCAGGCTGCCTACTTTAACATGATTACAGTGTGCACTTCAGTACAAGTTTGACAATTCTCTTTAATAAGCTTCATAATTAGTGTTGGGATACCTCATTACAAGTCATTGCCTGTAGCACTGCTAGGCCAAACCCCCTTCTGCAATCTGATTTATTTTTTATCAGGCATCCTTAGCTGTCTGGAGTTTTTGTTTATATAATGGGGTCCTGCATTAAGCCCCTAGTGTAAAAACACCACCAGGAAACTAATTACTTCTGTGTGGATTCACCACAGATGTGTCCTGCTGATCAGAATGGTGTATTTCTGACTTTGGTCTCCTGTGGTGAGTTGTATAAAAGATGAGAGGCGAAGTACCGGCATGCTAACCTCCACTTAGACTCAGTCCGGCATAATTCAAAACAGGGGGTTACAGAAGAGGTCATATAGGTTAGTTCCCATTTCTGGGGAACACTGCTCCTTCTTGGCCTCCAGATTTCTGCATTGTTGGTTTATACTCATGGGCCTGTGAAGTGAGCGGTTAGGAGTTCAGATGGTTTCTGACTGAAAGATCCTTTTGCAGTTAAGTGTACCCTCTTGGGATGACCTCTCACCTCCTTCCAAACTTGACATCACCACTTCTGCAAAGTAGGGCCTGTCCCAGCTGCCTGCCTTGGTAGATGCTCGGCCACAGGCTTGGGGGACTGTCCCTTGGTTAAGTGCATTTCCATGCGGCTGGGCTCTGCATGTGCCCTCTGAGTTGTTCCCAAGGGACTCCTTCTTAAGGTACCAGACAGATCTGGTTGTGAATTACTCCCAGTCGGAACACTGCAGGATATTTTTTGGCTCTCTACCCTTGGGTTAGAGCTTCCACTTGCTTGTTGAGTATTCAGCATGGAGACTTAGTGGTGGACCAGGAACCTGGTGTTCTCAAGTGTTAGGATTTCTTTGTTGATTCGCTCCTCCAGGGGAGATCCAGAGTGTGAGATCTTGCTGTTACTTCTGAAGTTACCACTGGTTTCCCTGCTCATTGCGGCTTTGGTTTGAGTCTGCACATATAATTTCACAGCAATTGGCAGACAGCACTGTATTCATGAGAGAAAAAAATGAATGATGACTGTAGCCATAATAGGAAAATAATCAGGTATGCTTAGCGCCTGAGAGAGAGTCAGACCTAACTGTCTCTGAGGAAGTGTCAGACCTTTTTTACAGGTACCAAGAAGATTTACATAGTGGACCAGTCAGTTCTGAGGCACGGAGACCGGTTGGAGGGGGCAATCTGAGGAGGTTTAAGACTCACCAAATAAAGAAGACATTGATATTGCCAGCAGATGAAGGCCACCTCAGCTCTCCAGCAGGAATCAGTGCCCAGCAGGAGAGGTGTGCTGTGCTGGATCTTGCCTGCCTTCAGTAAAGTGGGATGCTGGCTTCATGCCTGTGCACAGGGAATCTAAGGGTCAAGAGAGCTACTCGCTTTAGGCGAGGGTGAGATCTAAGGAGCAGTGGTGAGAAGAAGCTGGCCCTGGACTTTCTCCTCCTGGCAGTTCTCATTGCTTCAGCGGCTGGACAAGAGCTATGAGGCCTTCAGAGAAGCTCATTGCAGTGCACGTGCATGCAGCCTCCTCCCCACTTCTTTTTTGGCAGAACTGGGATGGATTCCAGGAATCTGCATCTTAGATAAGGTCATGTTGAGGGGCACAGCAGAGCCACCCTGGATCCTGAGATGCAGATACCCAGCGCACAATCATTGTGCGTCACTTTTCTGAGTTAATGGACACCTGGACTAGAACTGGAAGGTTCCTAGCAGATCAGTCTTGATTGGTGAGACTAATCTATGGTAGGCAGAGTAGGATTCCCCAAGCATGGTGTCCTCTAGATAGCCACCACTTAGTGGCCATGAGAGTCATAGCAGGCACATGGATAGTTATATACAATCGTTCAAAATGGCAGATCTTTACAAATGCTCTACTATGTCAACAGTCAGAAGAAACATTTTCAATGTCCCAAGGAAGAAGAGGGGTTATAAACCTCTGCCTGGATCTCCAACTCATGATGGGAGCTGAAAAGATTGCCAGTTACTCAGTGCAAGTGGTGTCTGCAGCTCCTCTGGGCCTTCTTATCCAGGGCTAGGTGCAACAAGTTCTCCCTCCATTTATAGTTCGTTGCTCAACTGTGCATGCAGTTAACCTACAACTGTGCAATACTGTCCTCCTCCTCCTGCTGCTTCTTCCTCTCTCTCCCTCCTTTCCTACATCATCTCTCCCTCCCTCTCCGCCTTTCTCTCTCTCCTTTCCCCTCCCTCCCTCCTTCCCTCTCCCTCTCCCTTTCTCCTTCTCCCTCTCTCTCCCTCTCTCCATGAAGTTGCTAATGCCAAAGTAATGGCAGTTGCCTAAGACTTAGCTAAGGGATGAATGAAGCAGAGCCTCTCACTAAATGTCCTCAGTTACACAAGTCAGACAAAGATTAGAAATAACATGAGATGTGCAAAAGGGAGCTGCAGGCTGGTGCACAAGGACAGGGGACTTCCCACAGTCCGGTGGCATCTCAAGGATAATGTCCATCACAGCCTGGCACCTCCCTGCCCTCCTTTCTTAGTTACCCACAGTTGAAAGCAATGATAGAAATCTCCTTCTTCCTCCCCTCTTTCCCTCTCCCTTCCACTCTCTTCCTCTCCCTCCCCTCTCTCCCTCCCCCTCTTCCCCTCCCCCTCCCTCACCCTCTCCCTCTCTCACTTCCCCTCTCTTACTCTCCCTCCCCTCTCTCCCTCCTCCTCTTTCCCTTCCCCTCCCTCTCCCTCCCTTCTCTCCCTCCCCCTCTCCCTTTCCCTCTCTTCCTCTCCCTCCCCTCTCTCCCTCCCCCTCTCCCTTCCCCTCTCTTCCTCTCCCTCCCATCTCTCCCTCCCCCTCTTTCCCTCCCCCTCCCTCACCCTCTCTCCCTCTCCCTTCCCCTCTCTTCCTCTCCCTCCCCCTCTTTCCCTCACCCTCTCTCCCTCTCCCTTCTCCTCTCTCCCTCTCCCTTCCCCTCTCTCCCTCTCCCTTCCCCTCTCTCCCTCTCCCTTCCCCTCTCTTCCTCTCCTTTCCATTTCTCTGGCTCCCTCCTAGTCTCTTTCTTCCTCCTCTCTCTCCCCCTCCCCTCTCTTCCTCTCTCCCTCTCCCTCCCCCTCTCTCCCTCCCCCTCTTTTCTTCTCCCTCCTCTTGTCTCTTTCTCCCTCCCCTCTCAATTGTCTTCCTTCTCTCTCCCTCCCTGTCCCCCTCTCTCCCTCTTCTTTCCCCTCTCTCCCTCCCCTCCCTCCCTCTTCCTCTCTTCATCTCCCTCTCTCCCTCTTCCTCCCCTTCCGTCTCTCCCTCTTTCCCTCTCCCTCTCCCTCTCTTCCTATCCCTTCCCCTCTCTTTCTCCCCCTTTCACCTCTCTCCCTCTTGCTCCCCTTGTCTCTTTCTCCCTCCCCCTCCCCATTTTCCTCTTTCTTTCTCGCTTTCCCTCCCACTCTCTCCTTCTCCCCTCTCCCCCAGGCAGAGATTGACTGTCAGCTGTCTTCCTCTGTTGTTTGCTACCTTAGTTTGTGGCCCTGAACTCACTCCCCATTCCCTCTCCAGCTACTCTGGCTGACTGACAAGGCTGTGCATGCCCTGTCCCCACACTACCACCACCATATTGCAGATGAGCACTTCCATGGCCAGATTTTATGTGGAGGGTAGAGAGCAGAACTCAGGTCTCTTTGCATGAGCAAGCACTTTACCCGCTTGGGTCACTTTCTCAGCACCAAAAGAATTTCTCAACAAGTTTGAAACCAACTTAATCCATGGGATAGAAGTTGGTTTTTATCCCCTGGGACATATATCTTATTCCTAAGAAGAGAAATGGGGGCAAAATAAACTTTAGTAAAAAAAAATGCCTTAATTTCTTTGAGCAGCAAATATCTGAGGTAAACAACAGAAAATTCTTGATAAGATATGCATCCGTGAATCACAGCACATGGCTTTGCTTTTCCCTAAAACTCCTTCCATTTTGAACCCCAAATATTTTCAGAAGTTTGAGGTATTCAAAGGCTATGCATTTGGGTACACCCATCCATTATTTTGAGGGGCTGAATCCAACACACATGTTTGTAATATATTTACAGTTATCGAACTCCCCCATTAATTTCTATGGCTTTTGATGTCCAAGCACTCTTTTGAGGCTTTTGCCAACTGAAGGGGACATTTTCTCAGGTCTGTGCTACCTTCCCATCCTGTGCATTGTGTAATCTTTCAGTTCCTTTGACAATTAAGCTTTCAGCTATATGAAATCTGTGAAATGTATCTTCATCTTGGAAGGAGAGTCAGGTGGTTCTCAGGGAAGATTGTCGACTCCTCCCTTGTGTCAAGGGATAAAAAGGGATTGTCTGTCTTACTTCCCATCTTCCCTTCTTTGTGTCTTACTTCCTGTCTTCAGAGGACTTTCTGTGCAGAAACCACAGATGAAAACCTCACTTGGGTGAGCTAAAGTCAATGCATGGATCTGTAGCATAGCTCACACAGTAACTAGGTGAAATTCTTCTCACAGTCCTAGACAGTGCTCACACAAAGCATGTCCCAAAGGCTCAGATGAGCCTATATTCAACCTAGTTCAGAGGACATTGCTTGTCCATGTTGACTACAGTTCTCAATAACTGCCAGTCTTCCTCTGAATGGTGAGAGACTGGCTTTTGTGGAACCTTCTGGAAGCATACTGAGTATGGCTGTCTGAAAAGATGCACCTCTTCTGTTACCCAGCAACGGTCCTGAAGAACTGTGCGTTCCAGAATTTGTGTAGTTCATCATTCCCTGGATCCCTTGGGATTGGTCTGGTCCACCTGGAAGTCAATTATTGTTACTTTTCAATTTAATTCCACCTCTTCAATCATTACTAGAGACCACGGTTTATTTTCTGAAGAATATTTTATGCTAAGATAGGATGGGCTGGCACATCACTGACAGCATTATCTGTGCAGGTCAGAGATGGTGGCTTCCGATAGTGAAAGGCATTTTGCTGCTTTGTAAGATGGGATGCAGCAACTCACCATTTCCACTTCCTTCTCATCAGGCCTCCTCTCATCAGAGCATGGAACCTCTGCTGACATTTCTTCTCCTCTCTTCCTGGATGGGTAAGGGGGACACAGGAGAGTAGGTACCCTGAGGGCTTTCCACAGACAAGTCTCTATATGTTGCAGAAAGTGATCAACACTCAAAGGGGTCAAGAGCTTAGAGACAAATGGGCCATGTGTCCGCCTCCTGGGATTCTTGACAGGGGAGGAGTCCAGGCATTGAGTCAGCAGATGCTGATACAGAATCGGGCCATTAGTATTTTAATCCTTTCAAAGATTATTCATTAAAAATATGCAAGGTCCTTCTTCTCAGTAGGCTAAGGAAACTGTAACCTACCAGTGAAGGCATGCTTGTTTTCCTTTCCTTTTGCAGCAGAGAGAGGCTGCTCTTGGGTTCACTGTTAGGTTTTCCATGGCCCACTATGGTACCTGCTGAGTTATCCAACACTGAAAATGCCATGTGTCTTTGCATTTCCTTTATGGACCAAGGCTGTCTCTGCTCAGTAATTCTGCCTGTTATCATCATACCTTTAATGGCCCCAAAGTCAAACATGACTTGCATGCATGTGTGTTTATTATTTTTCCGCAAGTTCTATACAATATGGTTTGGTTTCCTATTCCACCAGAGAGGCATGCTGTGTCATGGCCAGCTTCCATTTGAGCAGGTGACTTATCTTCAAGATCATCAAGAGGACTGAGAGTGTTGCTGATGGATTTTGTCAGCAGTATGTGCCGGGGGGGGGGAGAGCTGATCTGACCACACTATTCTTAGGAGGGTGCTATTTTAAGACTGCAGCAGAAGTCCTTTCTTTTGAGAGGGTGGACCTTCCACTGCCCTGGATGGAGATGGGCAGTCAGCTGTGTCAGAAAGATGATTCCAAAAGAAACTGGTCAGCTGCAGAAGGCTTTCACCAAAAATGGCAGTCACTCCAGGAAATGGTGGGAGATATTTGCCAGTGAGAGTATTTCTGCTTGGGTGCTGGATTGCTTGATGTTCTAGACTTCTTTTGCTATCTTCTGGTTCTAGAACTGTGAATTAGTATAGCAAAGACTCATGAGTTGTTTTGTATTGTTTTGATCGTCATTTCCAAATAGTTCAAGTGTGCATATATATGTGTTTGTACAGATATATCTGTGTGCATGGCATGTGGGTATATGTGCATGCATAGTGTGTGCAGGAGGGTGTGTGTCTGTGTGCTGAGTGTGTTTGTGGCTGCTGTGTGTATGTGCCTTGGGGGTGTTTGTGCATGCTGTGTATGTATATGTGTGTATATGTGTGTGTGTGGTTGGTGTGTGTATGGGTGTCTGTGCTTGTATGTGCCTGGTAGGTATGTGCATTCTGTGTGTATGTGTATGTGTGCTTGGTGTGTGTGTGTGTTTGGTATGCTTGGTGTGTGTGTGTGTATATGTGTGTGTGTGCTCGGTGTATGTACATGTGTGTTCCTGGTGTGTGCGTGTGTGCCTGGTGGGTATGTGTTTTGGTGTGTGTTTGCGTGTGTGTGTGTGTATGTGTGTGTGTGTGTGTGTGTGTGTGTGTGTGTGTGTGTGTGTGTATGTCTGGTATGTTTGTCTCTATGTTGAAGTCTGGCCTGGTGTGTGTTCTATTTCAAGCCTTTTGCTTTCTGGCTGTCATCCTCACTCAGCAATGTATGTCTCCATCATGAACTCAGAGCCTGGGAGTGCCACCAGCTGGATTATAGTAGCCTGTGGTGCTTCAACACAAACCTAGAATAAATGTTCAACTCCAGCCCCTTTTACAAATGACACAGTTGCTAAGTGGGATTGAGAAAAATAGAAAGCAGAAGTAAAAACACAAAAAACGTTGTACCTGTGAGGCAGGGGGCTGAGGAACCTGGTCCTCAAACGTTCTATTTCTCCCACCAATCCTGGGCTCACCTGGGGTCGCCTATCTACTCTTAGAGTCATGGACTCAGTTTACAGCTAAGAACACTAATCACTGTGTTTCTAAGAAGGTAAGTCATATGGGGATTTCCACTCTGGTGATCAGGGAGATGAAGTCCAGAGGAAATAGCCTTGGCCTTCTCCAAGGCTTGGCTTTCTCATGCCTAGCTTAACAGATGCATCAGCTCTAACATAGTCTTTTTCAGATGGTCAGCTTTCATGATATGATGTCATCCCTTAGGCCTGGGGCCTGACCCACTAGGTGGTCTTCACTGGGCTTGAGATTGCACCAGGAAAGCCCCTGATGTGTGCTCCTAGGCACCACGCTTCCCAGGGTTTCTATCCTGCTCATGCATTGGTCTTCCTAATACTGAGTCTCTTTGCTCTTTCCACTGGGTGGATTGTGGCAAGACAGTTTTGTGCCCTTTGAATGTAAACACCAGGATTCACAACTCTACCAAAAGGCTGTGAAAACTCATTTTGCTAATAGCAGCTGCCTAGTTTCTGGGACTATGCCAGCCTTTGGGCATTGAAGATATTCAACATATTCTCATTTGCATCAGGAATTCTATACCCAGTCTGAGTCCCACTCTACCTAGAAGACAGCAGCGACCAAGAGGTGGAGACCTTCTTGTGAGGAGCCAGTAGTAGGCCAGTGTGTCCTGTGGTAAGGGCTTGTTGCTATGGGGTCACTACTCTTATATCTCACAGAGACCATAGTCAGCATAGTGTAGGTGTTCCTCACACTCCTTTGTCATACAGATGCATCCACTTCTAGTTTATTACCCAGGTGTATGTGGTGGTGTAGGTGGTCACATAGGGAGCGGGCTACTGAGGAAACTGGTTTGCAAGTTCCAAGATGACCAGCATCACAGTGAGCCACTGTACTGGTGACACTGGGTGAGACCCATGTGGAGTTAGCAAATTGGTGGCTTCCCCCTCACAACCGATTCCTGATGTGGTGTTTGTCTTTCATACCTCCCATTGGCTGACATGTGCACTGTTCCTGCTTAACATGCCTCCTTCCTGCAGTATTTTGCTTTCTGGCCCTCTCGTAAGAGCATTCAAAGGGAAATTCCCTGAATTTAAAATACAAGCACTAAGCCCCTGGGGACTAGACTGTCTGATGCCATTCTAGGCCACAGTTCTTCATTTCCTGGCAGATATGGCACCCTCTACTGGAATGTCCCAAGAGCCTTCAGTGACTCTGGCTTCTTTTCCTAGTGGGGAAAATCATTCAAGTAGCTCTTTGCCTTTTGGTCTTAGCGAACACTGAGAGCATTAACTATTCCAGATCCTGCTCCTCCCCACATCCAGGTCTGGGAGAGATGTGTCCTGGGGGAAGCAAAAAGTGACAGAGCCTTCCTGTGGATTGCCAGGGTCATTTCTTCTGTGTTTCAGATGAAATTCTTGAAAATAAGAACAGCTAGGAACTAGCTTCCAAGTTTGGTTTCAAATTCCCCCAGGTTAAAACCATGGGCGCAAAGAGTTAGTGTTTCTATACTTCAGGATACAGGCAGGGCCTTGTAGGAATCTTATTTAATTATGTGCAATATTAATGTTATATTGATTATGTTATTGCCTGTAAATCCAGTTGCTTAATAAAGCTGCAGGCATTTTGCAATAAAGTTTCATTTGCAGTCAATTAAAGGGTGTCAAGGGGCAAGGAGCTATGCGAGGGGGTGTTGACACTAAGAGAAAGGTCCGAGGACCGAGAGGCAGAGGAGCCGCAGAGAATGGGTTGTTTGTGCAGCCATAGGAATGTGCGTATGGAAACACACACACTTGGGTACGCAGGAGGGAACAGTCCCAATGCCCTTATTTTTAGCACAGAGATCTGGCGATTCACAAAGAGCCGTCGGTACCTTCGCCTCTGCTGCTGCACCAGGGCAGCATCTGCAGTGGGCAGGATGATGTCTGATTTAAGAAGTAGAAGGAAATGATAACTGCCAATATTGAGAGCACGTGGGGCGGGAACAAAGCATACTTCTGTTGCTAGTCATGTTTGCATCCAAGTCAGAGGAAATGCCACCACCCTTTGACAATCACATCTGCCACCAATATCAGGCCACATGTGGTCCCTCTTTTATCTCCCCACCAAAATCTCATGTCCTGTTTTAGCATCTGATGCTGAATTCAGGTCATCAAGAAGCGAGGGGATTTACTCTTTTCTGTCTTGCCCTGCAGGGTGTGCCTAAGATGTGGGTTCTAATAACCAAATGTGAAATCCATATTAATGTTTCATAAGTGACTCTTTGACAGCAGACCACAGGAAATAAAATAGGTGTTCTGTAATTCAGAGAGATAACTGACCTTTTCCATCAGCAGATGTCATAGGAAAATCATATAGCCGTGCTTGATTTTCCCTACTGCTGGGCAAGTAGACCCATCAGGGAGGCTTTAGACTTTCTAAGTGAGTGGACACTCACTTGCAAGACTGAATGCCTGGTCTCTAGGTCAGTGTGCTGTTTTACAGCAAGGGCCACTGCAGTGAAAATACATCTAATCATCACAAGCAATATCAAATGTTTGGCACCACTAAGATACTGTGACCCCAGTGGCAGCAACTTGTCAGTGCCAAACAATTTTAAACCAACTAGTAAAATCTAGTATATCTTCCACAGTACTGTATGGACTTCTGAGGAGTCCCTTTACAGTCCCATGGTGACTGTCAGCTTGATTCAGTTGGGAGTTGTCCAGAAGACTGATGCAGGCCCACATGAAGGCTTTGCCAGACAGAACAGCTCCAGGCTCTTTGATCTGGTCCACAGTTTAGATCACCAATGGGTTTAAAAGTTTAATGATCTGTTGGGAGGTGATAGGCACCAAGGAAAGGAGGGCTTGTCAGGGGGAAATGGTCACTACGGGTGAATATTTGACGGGTATTCCTTGCCATGGTCACTTCTTGCCTTTCCTCTGCCTATGTCACATTGTGTCTTCCTTTCCAGCAGTGATGAATGGAACCCTCTGAAACTGTGAGCCAAGCTATAACTGTCTTCCCTTTAACATATTGTACTTAAGTCTTTGCTCACAAGGAGGTCTCACTGGTATGCTGTGTTCTGTTTGTAGGTCAGGAAGCTCTCCTACTCCTTGTGCTGCAAGCTTGTCCACTGCAGCCTTTCTCTGCATGTGGGAGACATTGCTCAGAACTCTGTGGGACTTTCAAAGCTCACATTATCTCTGTATGGAAATCCTCAGAGTTTTCTTGCCACACTGCTGTCTGCATTCCGACTGTTAATATGCCACAGAATTTACAAGATAATGCTGCCCCTGGTTGAGACAAACCCTGCCCCCCCACAAGCTACTGACATTTTTGCTTTGGTCTTCTACTCATCCTAAGATAGCTGGGCCATTGGGCAGCTTGTCTTTCTGCCTTAGCTCTTGTAGGCAGTAGATATGCTTGTCCCCCGTTGTCAGACCAGCCCAGAGTGGCTGCATTTGTCCACATGATAATTTCATTTACTGAGATAACTTGTCTGTGGAGTCCAGTTTTCCCCATTGCTTGTCCCATTGGTAATAAAAAAGCAGATGAAAAGCATTATCTTGATATGTGTTTGGGGAGAATGAAGCAAAAATATTTCAAAGATGGTGCAGGGATGTAGGCTTAGATTTTTAAAACCTATTTTTAATAATGGTTTTCAAATGCTTAAACACCCCTCCCTAGACTACTGTCCAAAGGCAAGGAAGAAAAGGTAAATAGGACAAGGGGATGTGGACCTGTTTAGAAGTAGTTCTTTGAGGTGATTCCAATCTTTGTCAGGATCCAGCAGTCAAGTTTAATAGTGTCAGAATACTCAACACAAATCAGCAGCAGTGACATGATCTAGCAGAAATAATCAGGCCTCTAGTGAATTGGCACAAGTCAGCAGGAGTGACCAGAACCAGACAGGAAAAATTCTAGGAGAATTTCTCTGCCATGCATCTCTCAATGAAGTGAAGATCAGTGAAGATGAAGGCTTGAGACCAATGAAGCTTTGCAAAGCTAGCAATGCAAGTGCACCATTGCCATCTGTCGAGTCCTATTTAATGTTCTCACCAAAAATCATGTTTCCTCCCATGGTTCTTGTCTCAGCAAAACATCACGTGAATTCCGCATCCCATGACATATCCAGAAACTTCCACGTCACAGGATATTTTCTGAGCAGGGTCTCAGAAGGACTTGGAATGAAGTACGAGACTAAGGAGAGGATGGAAGGCACTAGAGCTGAAGAAACTTCTAGAGCTCTAAGGGCCCAGGCGAGAGCTTGAGTTTTCTGAGAGGTTCACACACCGTTACCATACTGTGATCACATGCAATCGTGATGCATGGTGATCAACAACCTTTTAAGAAATGGAAGAGAAGTCAATATGGCTGAGTGTGAATCATGGTCACACCAGTGGTGAGAAATAAATGGTTCCACCTGCTCTTAGCTTCCTACGAAGAGGGGGGGAGGATACTACCCCATGCTCAAAGACACTATATCTCCTCCAGAAGAGAAGACACCACAGTGCCTCCTCCCTCAGTCCTCATGGTCTACCACTCACATCCATGCTTCTATTGCACACCCCAATGACTCAGTAGTGATGAGATGCTGTGTATTTCCTGACAGTTAGGTGGGAGGATCTGGAACATTCCCATCATAGGAAGATGATAAATGTTATAGACGATGGTTATGCCACAAATATGCTTCCAAAGGGCAATGTTGTGGACTGACTACATCTGTGAATTAGTCCAACTCGGGGATGTAGACTTGAAGCCCTACTTCCATTCACCACAGATGCTGTGAGAGTCATCAGAGAGCATGGAAAGCTATGAATCTTGCTTTATGATAAATAGGGAGATTTGCTCAGTCCTGTTGTTTAAGACCAGAGTGAATGTCTAACATTTCTTTTAATTAATTTATTAATTTACTTGTTCACTTTACATCCCACCCACTGCCCTCTCCTGGCCACCCCTCCCACAATCCTTCCCTACTTCTCCCCTTCTCCTCTGAGTGTTCAAGTCTCCCCTGTGTATCACCCCACCCTGACACATCAAGTTTGCAAGGCTAAGTGCTTCTTCTCCCACTGAGGCCAGACAAGGCAGCCCAGCCAGAAGAACATATCCCACATATTGGCAACCGCTTTTGGGATAGCCTCCACTCCAGTTGTTTGAGACCCACTTGCAGACCAAGCTGCACATCTGCTACATGTGTGCTGAGAGGCTAGGCCCAGCCCGTGTATGTTCTTTGGTTGGTTGTTCAGTCACTGAGAGCCCCAAGTCCAAGTTAGATAAATGCTGGTCTCCTTGTGGACTTCCTATCCCATTACAGGCTGTAATCCTTCCTCCTATCCTTCCGTAAGAGTCCAAAAGCTCCATCCACTGTTTGGCTATTAGTGTCTGCATCTGTTTGAGTCAGTTGGTAGACTGAGCCTCTAAGAAATGTCTAACATTTCTTAATGGTTAAAGAGAAAAGAAAAGAAAAAAGGTTTACAATTTTAAAAATGATTTTGTAGTAACTTGGGTAATAGTTTTAATTTTTTTCATTATAAACTTAATAAAATTAGCTCTTTCTGAGATCTAGATTTATATCCAGAATATCTTAGAAGATGACATGATTAGTGTATGTGTGTGTGTACACATGTGTGTATGTGTGTGTATGTGGTGCATGTGTGTGTATGTCTGCAATGTTTCTATGTGTGCATATGTATGCATGTGCATATGTGTATGCATGCACACATGTGTATTGTGTGTGTGTGTGTGTGTGTGTATGTGTGGTATGAGTTCATGTATTGTGTGTATAGTATATGTATGTGTATATGTGTTTGTGAGTGGTGAGTATATGAGGTATGTGTATGTCGGTGTGTGATATGTGTGTGTATTATGTATGTGCATTTGTGTGCAGTATGAATGTATGTGTGTATGTTATGTATATATGTGTTTGTGTGTGATATGAGTGTGTGCAGTGTGTGTCTGTGTGAGTGCATGTGTGTGCATATATGTAATGCTTGTGTGTGAATGTGTTTGTGTGTGCATGCACACATGAACATGCATAATGTGTATGTGTGTTTTTGTGTCATATGAGTGTATGTGGCATATATATATATATATATATATATGTGTGTGTGTGTGTGTGTGTGTTTATAAGTGGTGAGTATATGAGGTGTGTGTGTCTGAGTGTCTGTGTGAGTGCAATATATGTGTGTAATGTGTATATATGTGTGTAGTATGAGTATATGTGGTGTGTGTGTAATGTGTATATATGTTTGTATGTGGTCTGAATGTATTCAATGTGTGTCTATTTGTGAGTGTGTGTGTGTGTGTGTGTGTGTGTGTGTGTGTGTGTCTGTGTGTGATTCCAATCTAGATATCAGGTCAGTTTCTCATGATAATGCTCCTCATTGCATTCCTGTTTGAGAACTCCAACCCCAGCAATGGCTCAGCAGTTAAGAGTACTTGCTGCTCTTGCAGAGAACCCGGACTCAGTTCCCAGCACACACATGACATTTCACAATCACCTATGACTCCACTTCTAGGGAATCTCATACCTCTCTGATGTCTGCATCATGTACATGGTGCTAATACAAACACACAGAGGAAATACTATACATGTGAAAGAAATATTTATAAAATACTTAGAAACACTCCAGCTTACATGTTCTGACTACAAAATGCATATATTTGGAATGATGCAGCATGGTCATGTGTCTGCTCCTATCTATTCAGCATTGGATTAGGCAGACTTCACATTGTCACTATGGACAATCATGCCTGAGGACTTCTTAAGGATAACTCCCATTTTTAAAATGTAACATCTATGGTGTTTGATCTTAGTAGTCAATTTAATTGAATCTGGGATCAAACAAGAGACATACCTCTGAGTGGATCTGTGGAGACATTTTTAGAAAGGATTATCTGAGATACAAGGCTCCCTACCTCCACATGGGAAGCACTTTATGGAAGCGCAGATGGAAAGCGGTCTGGGGCTGAGCAATGCTGCTCTTCACTTGCCGCCGTCATGCCTTGCTGGTGAGTGCGTCTACGTTGTCACCACACCATGGTGCTGACCTCCTCCTCTGATGTAAGAGCTCTTCCCTCCCTTCCACATGGACTGAAGGACAGCAACTCTAGCAGTCCCCCAGGCCATTAGCATCAGATTGAGACTGCTGAGATATCTTGCCTTCTAGACTGAGCAGCTACCACATTCTCAGCCTCCCCTGCATGAAGACCGTCATTGTCCCACTGCCCAGACCAGACCGTGTAAGCCAATGTAATACACGCCTTTGTAATTCATTTATGTTTCATTGGTTCTGTTCCTGTAGGAATCCTGACTAACAGTGGCCCTGATTATATTGTTGCTGCTCCAAGAACTCCTGGATGTTCATCTGTGAGGAATTCTTTATTTTTTTTTATTTTTATTAGATATAGCCACAGCCATGATGGGACATTTCACCCTCAACAATCACAAATCTTAGCTTCATGGGGCAATAAAGTATTTCCTACAAACACACTAGGGAATCTGGGGTGAGTTACTCAAGCCTCAAGAGAGGGTTAGGCTGGGATAAAATCACTTAGAACAATCACCTCAAAGAAAATGCACACATTGTACACATGTATATGTGCATATGGGGGACACCCATGACTGAAGGAATGAATGCCTTATGAAGATGACCTTTACTTTAGTGTGCAGAACACAACTGTGGGTTCCAATTTAAACTACCACCACTTCATATGTTGTTGTTCATGACCAACTATGTTTATACCAGGTCCCTGCATTCTGGCAGATGGGGTGACCATACTTCTGTGAGAGGTGATAATAGCAGGTAGCATGCTTCCCGCTGTACTAGGATGGAACATCGAGATGGATGGAATCCTACTATCCTTATATCCCACAGTGCAGTCCTCTAAGGCAGCTCTTCCCAGCTTGGTGAATAGCTGTTATACCCTAAAAACTCATGAGTCTACAGAGCTCCGCCTCCTTCAGGTAAGAGAAGGTGGTACTTCATGTTTCTCAGGACAGTGTGTCATAGTCCTAGGGACAACACATCTGGCATCTTAACCATCAGATTACTTTGGTCATGGATACAACAAAAATATCTGACAAGAACAACTTCAAGGGGTCATGATTCATTCTGAGTTGTCATTTTTTGAGAGGGTAAATGGGCACAGATGGAGTGTGGGGCTGTGCCTGCTCCCATCTTGAGGGACTTAGAAGGAGAAAGACAGATAAAGAGAGAGAGGGGAGGGACAGATACAGAGATACAGAGACAGAGATAGACACAGAGTCACCTAGAGAGCTAGAGACAGAGCACGGAGACACAAGGACAGAGACAAAGAGAAAGATACAGAGAGACACAGACAGAGAGACAGACCTATAGTGCAGGACTGTGACTGCTCATATCTTGGAATACTTGAAAGGAGAGAGAGAGACAGAGATACAGAGATGGGGAGAGAGACAGAGAGATAGAGACATAGCACAGAGACACAAGAACAGAGACAAAGAGAGAGACAGAGAAAGAAACAAAGACAGAGAGACAGACCTATAAAGTGGGCCTGTACCAGCTCACATCTTGGGGGACTTGCAAGAGAGAGAGAGACAGGCAGAGAGAGAGAGAGAGAGAGAGAGAGAGAGAGAGAGAGAGAGAGAGAGAGAGAGACAGAGAGACAGAGAGACAGAGAGAGAGAGAGATGGAGAAAAAGACAGACACAGAAACACATAGAGAGCTAGAGACAGAGCACAGAGACACAGCGACAGAGACAGGGGGACAGATAGACAGAGAGAAAGACCTATAGTTCGGGCCCTGCTCACATCTTGGGGGACTTGGAAGGAGAGAGAGAGAGAGAGAGAGAGAGAGAGAGAGAGAGAGAGAACAGACAGAAAGGGAGACAGAGACAGAAAGAGAGATAGAGACATAGCACGGAGACACAAGGACAAAGAGAGAATCAGAGAGGCAGACCTACAGTGTGGGGCTTCGCCTGCTCACATCATGGGGGACTTGAGAGAGAGAGAGAGAGAAAGAGAGAGAGAGAGAGAGAGAGAGAGAGAGAGAGAGAGAGAGAGAGAGAGAGCAGACAGAAAGAGAGACAGACAGAGGCAGACACAGAGACACACAGAGAGGTAGAGACAGAGCCCGGAGACATGGAGACAATATACACATTATCGAAGAGCCAGCGACTCTTCCTACAGAGTTGACGCTGAGTGGTTCAGGAAGCTGGGGTGGAGGTGGGGCGCACTCAGCAGTGTAAGTCCCGTGACTGTGAATTACCAGCGGTCGTCTCTAAAAGGAAACAGCACATATTTCACCATGAGACTTATCTGCTCTCTAAATGGAAGAGAAATCAGCCCTTAGCGGAAAACACTGGGCTGAGCCACGACAGTCTTTTATTCATTAGTCACGGCATAGCCCCATGTCAGAGTGCTGTGATGGGATGGCATTGCCACTGAGCCCCGAGGGGATGAGTGGACCACTGGGTTGGGACCTTCCTGGTTGTGATTGGGGCTTCAGAGTGACAAAAGGGACTGTCTGGCTCTTTGATGATATACCCAGATGTCAGCCAGCTAAGAATCATGAGTAACATTTCACCAGACATAACTGGTAAAGTACTGAGACCTCAGTCCCAGAGACGTGCAGTACAGATATTGCTCTTAGTCGATGTACTGTTTCTGAGTATGGCTTGAAGTAACAGTGGTCCTGAGATATCCTTAGCAACTCAGTTCCCAGGCAGATGGATGGTTCCCATACACTCCATCTCTGGGAGGCAGATACCATTAAGTCCCATGTTATAGGAGAGGAACTGAAGTGTGGAAGAACTGGGCAACTCTTTCTTGGCTGGATTTTCTGCCAGCACTTTGGGGAGGAGCAAAGGACCTGAGCTGTCAAGAGCATGCACGAGTGCCTGGCCGGCGCTCTGTGTTCAGGTATGAAAGCCACCATGAGGATGTTCAAATATGGCTCTACATCCATGGCCAAACAGGCGGTGAGCACCACACACCTGGCACAAGCCTGTGCTCAGGCTGATGTGGTGTCTGGCTAGTAATTCCAAGTTCCTTTCTTCCTGGACTGCCTGGACAGCTCCCGCCTGCCTTCATGCGTTATTAACAGAAAACACTTGGCTTCACTTTTCCCCGGGACTGGTGAGAATTAATACAGAGAGTTGAAAGGTGCCTTTGGGGTAAAGCAGCCTGAGTGGGAGGAATCAGGCCTCCTGAGCTCAGATGGACTTGCATGTCCTGTGGACATGCCCAAGGCTGTTTCTGTCTGGCTTTCATGGTGAGTTATGTTATCCGGATCCAGGCAAGGGAAAGAGATGGCACGAGAGGTTAAAAGGAGTGAAGGGGAAAATTGATTTTTCAATCGAAAGTGTTGTTGCATTGATAACAGACTGCCCCAAGATTATAAAGCTTCCAACGTCCGTGTCCATTGCAGTCACCCAGAATTCATTTAGCTATTTCTTTTCTTCCTAATGAAAAGATCAGGATTAATAGCTAGCTAAACAAATTTATGTGGGATTGGGTTCTCTGTAGCTATGGATGAGTAATTGTTGCAGTTTATCATTGTGGTCTTGTTAGAGACAAATGTAAAGGGAGTAAGAAGCTAGCTGAGACCTGGCTCTGAAGCAGAGCGGTGAGGGTCACAGACCCTGTCTGTATGCAATCACACCTGAGCGGCAGGCTCCTGTTCTTAGACAGAGGCTGTATAGTCACTCCATGCCTGTCTTCTTACCCTGGAGTATTTTGTGCTGGGGCTTAGGGGTTGAAGGAGGATTACAGATTTGGTGCAGCCACATTTTCTTGGCAACCACATTACTGTGATTTTTATACCTTTTGGAAGATGATGTTAGTCAGAGGGAGACGCTGCCTTCCCTTGTTCCTGTAGTTGGCCAGCTCCACATTTCAGTGGCTTGGAGAAAGAAACCTTTATTTCTGGAAATGGGAATTGAACCCAAGACATTGTGAATGCCAGAAAATGCAAGTGTGTGACCACTGAGTGTCCTTCCTAAATCCCTTCATAGTTTTAATTTTGAGACAGTGTCTTGATAGATTCCCTAAGTTGTATATTTTATTTTGATACAAGGTTTCACAATCTAAGGCAGTCAAATAGGACTTACTATATAGTCTATATAGTCTATATAGACTTACTATATAGACTATATAGTCCAGGCTGGCGCCAAACCCAAGACACACCTGTCTCAGACCTCCAAGTGCTGGGATCACAGGTGTGCAGTACCATGGGCCAAGGTGGCTCCCTAGTAGCAGGTTTGACAGTCCTGTGCTACAGGGCACAGATGAGTTCTCTCTTCTACGCTGCACAGTCAGGCCTGACTTGACAGAGAGCCTCTCACTTTTTCTGCCTTCAAAGTCCAGTCTCCCGATCTTCAGATATAAGTACTGAGGGAGCCCAGGTAGGCAGTGTTCAGAAGCCTTCCTCCAGGGCTCTTATCACATTTTAACTCAGCAATTTACCTTTTCCTTTTTGAAGGTAAGTATTAACTTAGCTATACATAGCCTTGATAAAGCTTATTTTCTGGAAATAATTTTATTTATTTTCATACATGGATACACATATGAACTCACAGAGACTGTGGCAGGATGCACAAGGCCTACAGAGGTTAAAGCCAGACAAAGTCCTAGTACTGACAGGGGACGTCCAGATGGCTATGTCCTTCCTGATAAGGGTACCAATCGTGATGAACTCACATCCATGGTAAGATGCTTATGTTTAACTCAGTTGTCCCTTTAAAGGTCCTGCCTCCAAATGTTTTCACACTCTGCAGCATTAGGGTCACATTTTAGAATATACACTCTAAGATACTTGACAGAGATACATTTGGAAAGACCTGAAGGTCCCTCTTCCAATGAAGGCTCTCACCACTGACTTGGGACATCAAATCTCCAACAGTCGCTCTTGGGGTGAGGTCTCTGTTCTCATACTAAGAGCATGCTCTTTTTAGCTCCTGTGTTATATTTCAATTGATCTCGCTATATTAAACATTTGCTTTTACCACTGAAGGACTGACTTTATGGACATCATTTATAAAGTTTTTGGTGTCTGTGCCTGTACTGTAAATGACCTTGGATGATGAAATATACTGCAGCAAACACATGCATCAGTATCAGCTTTAGGCTTACTGTATTGTGTTTCAGTTGGAATCAAGTTTATGACTTTTCTTTGTAAACTCTGACTGGTCATGTTTTGATCACCACCACTTGATGGGCACTGCAGGATTTTCAGAAAACCCCACTTCACCTTCTTCAGCTCCTATGTGCAAGCCACTCTGAATATAAGCTGGCAGAGATAGGGAGTTGGGGGTACTTGATGTTGGAAAATCTGTCTGTTTTATTGCCACCTATCTTTTTTCAAACCATTAGTTGATCTAAGCACCAGAAAACAGTGTTAGGGGTGGGCATTTGAAGAGTGAATGGGTTACAGGGTGGTGATTTCCAGATGAGAAGTCTGAGGAAGCAGTCATACCTTTTCACCCAAGAGCAGATATTAAGAATGAAAGACTTACAAGGCAAACCAGGATGACCTTATTCTGTGACAAGCTGGATACAGATAGTTTATATGAAAGGAAGCTTTATTTGGTTAGTCAGTGAAGTCTGACTCAAGAGTTGCACCTGACGCAGGCCAGATGACCATATGTAGAAAGCAAAGGGGGAAAATATGAAGGAAAATAATGGAGGAGAGGATTAGAGCAGATTTTACAACAAATACACTCATTTACCAGTCTAACCACATCTTAATGATCTTCAGTCAGAACTGATGGATGGAGGATTAACCAACCTAGGGGTTTAGGGTCAGGAGACCTTACCACACACTGGGTTTACTGGAGCCTTGAACTTGGCTACCCAGCCATCATAGTTCTATTCTTCACTGACTACTGTTTTTGGAACTTGAACTGTTTGATTATAGCAGCCACAGTCAGAAGATTACACAGTACATCTGTAGATGATGTACTGTCAAGGCACAGTATATTATCTGTAGAATTTACTCTTAAATCTTCCTACCAGCTAGGTAGGCATGGATAAGAATTACTTCTCATTGCAGTGGGACACTAATAAGGAGACTACACTCTGGGTCTAACAGAGAGCAGGGAGGCCGTGAGAACTTGGAATGACCTTCTCTATTTCACCTAACCTAAACCTTCTCTAAAATAAGATCTATTAAAATATAAATGCCAACAACCCCAACAGAAGGGTCTGAGCCCCGGGCCTTCCTGCAGCCTTCTTTTCAGCCCTCTCCGTGAAGCTCTCTGGCATTGAACTTCAGATCTATCCATCACGTGTCAAAATAAACGCAGTCTCCTGGTTACGGAATACCTTCTCATCCCTCATGCCCACAGACTTCACAGCCATCCCTACCTTTAGTCTGCACCAGAAGAAAGGAGCTGTGATCTCAACGTTGCAAGCTTTTATTTACCTTATCTGTAATATAATTAATAGATGACTGCTTGGAGATCAAGGTGCTTTGAAAGGGAATGAGACAGCCTTGTATGAAACTTGCTCTTTTGAGTCCGTCCAGGCCCCTATCAAAGTCTGCCTGATAATTTCATGTAAATCCTGGTGTTCCCAACCAGAATCTTTTAACCTGCGCATACCATTCTTAACACACTACATTTCAAAGACAGTGAAGGCTGGTCTAATGTGTTACAGAATTACATTAAAACCGTCCAGCAGAAAATCATACTGCTTTCTTAAAATTAATATAGAACCTCATTTCCAAGTCATTCTCCCAGATCTTCCACTCTCTCAAAAAGGCTAGAAGTAGGAAACAAGATCTTCAGTGTCAAAGCATCTGGTTTCCTGTGGGTAGAGCCTTGCCTGGGATTTTTGGATTCTGCACCTGCCAGGACACCCTCTGTGATGACATTAGATGTTACCATTCACCCTTGAAACTACAATATATCAGTTTACACTTTTCTCTGGTGTGTGCCCAGACATAATAGCACATACTTTTTCTGCAAATCCGTTGTCATTTTGGTCCATCTCCTACCATTAAAAAGAGAGTTCACTGGAGGATGGGAATAGTTCAGTTGGAAAGTTGCTTGCCATGAAGGTATGAGTACCTTAAGTTTGGATCAATCTAAGCCACATAAAACAAACAACAGCTGGGCATGCTATGCATACAAATGGCTCAAAGATAAATGCTTGACATGTAAACATGAACACCAAAATACAAAAAATACAACCAGGCAGGCAGGGTGGTTAGCTCTCTCCACATGGTTTTGATTCTGGGTTTTAGTATAGACTTGGCAGCTGTGGTCATGATGCCTTCCCATATAACAAGAGAGAGCTGGCAATGATGGTCATGGTACCTCTCTGGCTGATAGTATAAGCTTGGCAGTGATTAGCATGGTGCTTTACTGGTTAACAGTGTAGCCTTGGCAGTGATGGGCATGATTCCTTTCTTTACTTGAATAAAATCCCACTAACTTACTTGCAGACTTTAAGTTAATCTGCCCACAAGGATACTGCTTCTCAAGAAGGCCACATTAATAAATCCAGGGATTGAGATGTGGCCATTCCTGTGAGGAGACAGTGTTCGGCTCTCACAGCTGCTAAGCAATTCTCCAGCTCCCCAGGGACTTCTTTAGAATGTGGGGTGACTTCTGTTATTTAGCCTCTAGGATCCTAGAAGGAGTTCTTGTCCATGTCAAAACCTATTCTGTGGTGCTATGGTACATATACTGTCACCTCTGTGCCAGAGAAGCTCAGGGGCTACAGGATTGGAAGAGAGGAGAGTTGGCACTTAGCCTAGAGACTTCTGATAATTATTTTGCACCTAAAATTCCAGATTTGAGGGAAGCCTTTAAACTTGTTCATTTTATATCACCCTTTCCTGGGTTCAGGATTGAGTCATTAGATGAGACCTGTCAAATAACCCTAGTCTACCAGGAGCTGATGTTTTTGTAAACATGAGAATTTATGAGTGTACATACATATACATGTACCCGTACATCCATGGGTTCGTGTACTGGTTGTTTTTGTGTGTCCACTTGATACAAGCTTGACTTAACACAGAGAAAGGAGCCTCCCTTCAGGAAATGCATTCCTTAAGGGAATGCCTCCATGAGATACATCTGTAAGGCATTTTCTCAATTAGTGATAAAGGGTGGGTGGTGCCATTTCTGTGTTGGTAATCATGGATTCTATAAGAAAGCAAGCTGTGCAAGCCAGGGGTAGCAAGCCAGTAAGAAACACCCCTCCATGGCCTCTGCATCAGCTCATGCCTCCAAGTTCCTGCCCTGTGTGAGTTCCTGTCCTGACTTCCTTTGATGATGAACAGCAATGTGGAAGTATATGCTGAATAATATACTCCCCAACTTGCTTCTTGGTTGTGATGTTTTATACAGGAATAGAAACCCTGACTAAGACAAATTGGTAACAGCATAGTGGAGTATTTCAGGGACATCTAGGCCATGTTTTTGGGAGGACTGTGGAAGGACTTTGGAACTTTGGGCTGGAAGAGCCATTGGGATGTTAAGAGCTCTGTGGCATGTGTTGTAAGAGCTTGTAAGATAATGTTGAGAGCAGTGCAAAAGATGGAGGCTTGTGAGAGTAAGGACTCTTATCAGGGCTATTGCTGTTTGGATTCTGAAGATTCTGTGGTTTTGGTTAGCGTGGGCTGCAGAAGTAGCTGTGATTAACAAGATACCAGAACTACTAAAGTGAAACCTTTGCACTGATGGGGCAATTGATGCTTGTTAGCTGGGACAATTGATGCTGGTTAACTGGATCAAAAAAAATAGCAGTGATTAAGAAGAGACTAGCATCACTAAGGTGAAATCCTCTAGGAAATAATCCCTTATAGCACAGAGAAGCTGTGGTCCAGAGGCAGCCACAGTTGTATTTCATGTTCACAGCTGTACTTGGTAATGAGTAAGAGCCATCCAAGTGATACTGGTTTTGAAGGAATGAAGGTGTCATGAAGAGCAGCTGAGGCTTGGAAATGTGAGAGGTCATAAAAGGCTATTGGTGAAGGTGCAGACTAAGTTACAATTGATGGCCCAGGACTGAAGGGATCATGTAAAGCAGTTGAGGCTTGGCACTGTGAAGAGAGCCACAAGAGGCCATCGGTGGAGCCCAGAAGACAAGGTGTGTGCTACAAAGGGAAGAGATGGAGAAGTGCCCCAAGACCTTGGAGGAGCCCTGAGGATCTTGAGTAGATCTCAGACATTGGACAGTTAGAGTTTGATTCTGCTTTTGATTGAGACTGTCCTGCTATTTTTCCCTCTTGAAGGAAGAAAGTATTTTAATGGAGCCCACAGTTATGAGACTTTTAATTGTAAAAAGACTTTGAATTTTAAAAGTTATTGGATATTTTAAAGGGATTGAAATTTTAATGTGTTAAGAATTTGTAAAGACTGTAGGATCTTTAAAGTTTTTTAATCTTGGGGGTGAATAAGAAAGTAAGGGCTGAGCTTAATAGTGATGTGTTTCTGTATCAAGTTGACAAGGGGTCAATTGCACTGGATGGTTTTGTGTGTCCACTTGACATGAGCTGGTCTTATCACAGAGAAAGGAGCCTCCCTTCAGGAAATGCCTCCCTTGAGGAAATGCTTCCAAGAGATCAAGGTGTAAGGCATTTTCTCAATTAGTAATCAAGGGTGGGAGGGCCCATTGTGGGTGGTGCCATACCTGGGCTGGTATTCTTGGGTCCTATAAGAAAGCAAGCTGAGCAAGCCAGGGTAAGCAAGCCAGTCACCAGCACCCCTCCATGGTCTCTGCATCAGCTCCTGCCTCCAAGTTCCTTCCCTGTGTGAGTTCCTGTCCTGACTTCCTTTGGTGATGAACAGCAATGTGGAAGTACAAGACAAATAAACCCTTTCTTCCACAACTTGCTTCTTGGTCATAATGTTTTGTGATGGAATAGAAACTCGACTAAGACAGTCCATAAGTGCCCACAGACACATGCACATTAATGTCCCTGGTGTCTTGGAAATAGACTTCCTGGGCATAGACTTAGTTTGGATGGTGGAGTTTTCCATGTTCTCATTATTCCTCATTTCTCTCCCTCCTTTTGTCTGTCACTTTTTAAACCACTATGGACACTTGTTTGAATATAGACTGTTTATACCATTCCCTGATTGGCCTCTGATGCTTTCTGGACCCTACTTCTGTCTGTGAAGATTAACTCTTTAAGATACAGGGTGAGGCAATGTGGATACCTTCTTAGTCCTACTGAAGGGAGAACTTCAGTGAACAAGGAGCTGAACTGTAGAGCAAGGCTCTCAATAGAGAGGAAGGACCGGAGACATTGTTTTCCTCCATTTAGTCCTGGTCATTATTTAGTCAGCAAATGTCTGGGGCTTTCTGGGACTTAGGATAAATCTCTGCTCCCCAGTCTGCATCAAGGTTCTGGTGTTCCTTGGGAATGGGAAGTTCCTAAAGTTCAGCTACTTTGAAGAGGGGGTCTGATGAACAGTAGGAACTGAAGAAAGACAGGAAGGCAAGGAATAGCAGCAGGTTGGAGGCAGTTAGTACTGTTTCCTGGACCAAAGATATCCTGACATCCTGGCTGAGTGTCTGTGGGTCCTGCTGGGCAAAGGCCTGGAGAACTGGAAGCAAGAAATCAAAATGTGGGAGCAAAGAAGGAAACAGTTCCACACTTGTCTCTATCCCACAGGACAGTGAGGCTGTGAGGAGGGAGTACTGTGGAGGGGCCATTGCAGGAGGCCTGTAATGAGGGGCTATACTGAGTTTAAGAGTTCTTTCTTAGGGGTTATAAGGGGACAACCACTCTGGGAACTATGAAGACATTACTTGGCAGGATGGTATGTAGGGGGCTTATTTCATTCATTATGCTTGTATTTCCTCTAGACTGAGAGATCCTTAGAGCCCAGTTGAGTAATTTCTGGAAGTCTTCTGTTAGCTGGGTAGCTGGTGGCATCTGCAAGCCTTTCTTTCACACAAGGGATTAAAACTATGAATGAAGGGCTTCTCCAAAATGTTTTCACAATGCGGCCTCTTGGTAGTAATATCTTGCAAGAGTCCCAGAGCTGCTGTAATGTGAGGACCAGCTAGCTTCACTGCCCCCATTAGAGGCTGAAATGAAGAACCTCTCTAGTCTCAAAAATCCCCTAGCCAATCTTTCTGGGAGCTCTTTATGTCTGCATTATCACAGACACAGAATCAGCAATGGGTATCCCCATCACATAAGATCCAGGTTCTCCTTAGGTGACTCGGGACCAGGGCCATCTAGGCCCTGGAAGAGTAGAGACAATGGCATGGAAGAGGACCCTGAAGACTTCAAGTTATTAATCAAACTCTTCATCATTGTAGACCTCCATGCCCTGTTTTGTGAAGCATGCTCACTCTTTCTGCACCATTTGCATGAGCAGGCAGGCCAAGGATCTTCCCTGCACCTGGTTGCTCATTATTCACAGCAGTTAATGAAGATCAAAATATTACATTGAGGAAGAGGTGAATGAAGAGTAGCTTGCCTGAAATTCTCAGCAGTCTCAATCCAGACGTTGGAGTGTCCATTTGGGGAGAACACTTTGAGCCTGCA
Source organism: Apodemus agrarius (assembly GCA_964023405.1). Taxonomy (NCBI): domain Eukaryota; kingdom Metazoa; phylum Chordata; class Mammalia; order Rodentia; family Muridae; genus Apodemus; species Apodemus agrarius. The sequence continues at coordinate 2,559,947 of OZ030020.1, forward strand.
GATCCTGGGTGCTCCTCACATAGCAAAGTAGAGCCTGGGAGTGAAGGAAGAGGAAACTCCTGGTGCTGAACAGAACAGGAAACTATAGAAATTGCGCCTCAAGGGAAGGAGGAATGCTAATATCTGCACAAAAAAAAGTAGGCATCTTCTAAATCCAAGTGGATTCTCTAAGTCCAGCTCATTAGCTTGTTGCAGAGAAAGGATTGAGAATACATGAGTTTCTTTGTCTCTTGACAAATGCTTGTCATTGGGCTCAGAACCCTGTGAAAGAGTACTGGAATAAGAGTATGAGGATTGGAGAATGATTCTGTCCTGGGGCATGTTTAGTAAGTCTCTAGTATACTCTGCTGATTTGAGACAAGTTGGACAAGGCCCAGAGACAGTATCTTGATTAGACATGTACTACATTTAAGCTTCTCTGCAGGGTCAGTCCATGAACACACCTCACTTTAGGGGAAATCATGTTTATACAGGGCAGATAAATCATCCTGGAGGCTGGACACTGCACTCCATGAAGACCTTTTGCACAGCACTCCTGGTCATGGTATTTTTTTCTATGTCTAGGCTGTCAATTTCCATTCTTTCTGGAGGAAGTATGGTACCCAAGAACCTAGTGGGACCTCTGGCACGTTACCTTCACTAATATTCAACTTTCCCCCATAATGATGCTTTGCTGCTGAAATTGAGGGCCTTATTTTGGGGCACTGCAAAAGCACCTGATATCTAGTTTCAGGACCCAGGGTTAACATTCATTTGTGAAATTGATGGCTTTCTTCAGTTTTTGCCATGACCTCCACATCAGAGGCATATGGAATTCCTTCCTGGATTCTTTCATGGGCGGATGATAGCCCAAGGCTGTTGTATGCCAGTTCTCAACCCAGAGTGTCAGTGGATTGAAGTCTGAACTCACTGGGTGTTCTATTTTATGTCCAGCCAGGAGCAAAAGAAATTCTTGTAGGACAAACAGGGACAATGTGTGCATATCTTTTGAGTCTTACACCCTGGTAGGCTGCAAGCATGGTCACCATCTTCCAGCATAATCCCCCCAAGCCATACTTATTCCTTTTCAATGGCATGATTCCTTCTCTGACATGCCCAGAGGGTTTGAGCAGGGACATTCTTCCCACACTGTTTGTAGAATTTATTTGTTTACCTTCCTGGTCTGCCTTCAGAGGCCCAGCTGACCTCAGGATGCAACTCAGAGTCTTTGTGTAGATATAAAGTCAAGGGAAAATGTCCAAAAAAATACATGTTAGATGGGATATGGAGAGGTTGGAAGGCATCAGGGGCCCTCCAGACAGCACTCAAACCCTGCAGGGCTCCACTATGGAATTAGCATCTTCTGTAGACAGGATCTACTCATAAGGAAAGCCTTCATGAGTAATGAGCACCACTAGAAACTGATGTTACTGGTATCCCAGAGCACAATAACCCACAGTCATCCCATGGACAAGAGTTGCCTAACCAAGCACCCAGAAACAAAGGCTTAGTATGGTCTTTAATCTTCTTCCAAGATTCCTTGGTTCCTGAGTATAAACCTGGAAATAATTTTAATCATTCTTATGTTTCCACTCCTATTTTTAAGAAGCCCCTGGGGTGTTTAGGGCACAGGAAAAGGCCAAGCAGGAATAGGAACAATACCTTTATCTTGTCTATCCTCACAAGAAAAGGTGCAAGTGTCCTCACTACTCACTAGTAGTGTCCCGGAGTGGATATGTGAGCAGACAGCTGTGTTTTCAGAGTTCATCAGCTCACTTACTCATCTATTCACAGAGCAAACAGTTGTTCATCTGTCAATCACAGCTCATCAGGAGGGCATTGGGTATGAAGCAAGCTACCTGACTTGTTCTTAGTAACATAGGGAAAAAGGACACAGCATCAGACTTCAAGGTCCACAGACCCTTTGCTCAGTTGGGCTGTGGCCTGGTACAAACCTGGATAAACCCTCTCTATGCTCACCTTCTCAGTGGCATAAGGCAAGGAGCATATGAAATCACACCTGATCCCTCTGCACTGTAATGAGAGGACTGTTCTCCACACTGAGAAACAGTGATCAAGGGCTCTCAGAGGACTGAGAGCCTGTGGGTGCTATATCCACCAGAGACCTGGGAGCATGGCTGAAGCCTATGGCTCAGATGGGGAAGGCCTAATCACGTCCAGCCAATCAAACACAGTTTATGGTATAAAAAGAATATCTTAGAACAGGTTATTTATCATCAGGGAGGACTGGACAGTGTCATTACCTCACCTGTGTTCTAGTTTACTTTCTATTGCAATGATGATATACTTTGACCAAAGGCAACTTAGGGGAGGAAAGGTTTATTTCATCTTACATCGTATCGTAACTTCCTGTATGCAGTCCATTATTGAGTGAGTCAAGGCAGGAGCGGAAGCAGGGACTTGGAGCAGAAATCATGGAGAAACCTGCCTGCTGGCTCACTCAAGCTCATGTTCACCTGGGTTTCTTACACTGTCCAGGACCACCCGACTAGGGAATGGGGCTGCCTCCAATAGGCTGCAAGTCTCATTGCAATGGCAGAATTAACTGCTGTCAGCACACTGGGCTTTCAGCCGGGCCTTTGTTCCTGTTACTGCAACCATATGTTATACATACATTATTTGGAGTGTAGCATGTTACCTTCCCACTCTAGCTCATGAAGTCTCATAGACCAGTGTTATGAGGGGCCTTTGCAATCAGGGGCTATTCAGGGTTCAGAGCTCAGTGTGGCTTGCTTGAATGCAGATCCCTCGAATGGTTCTGATGGACCTTTGGGAGGAATTGAAGAAGGCTTGGGTCAAGATTAGTGTGTGAGGGATTCTAAGGGGATACCAACTAAACATAGCTTGCCTGGGGCTCCTTGATAAATTTCAAATCCTTACTTCTGCTTCCTATAGAACTGGGCTGTGAATTAACACAATGACTTCACTTCCTGTTTCTCATACCAGGTGAGCCACAGGTGTGGAGCATACTAGGGAGCAGATGCTGTCCTTGCTTCTAGATAGCCTTATCATGTATTACCAGTATTGTCAGTAATGCATGCATTTTATCAAGAAGCTAAGGAGGAAAGAGACCTTTCTTCCAAGGGTTTATATCTCAGAAAAGGCTGCAGCAGAGTAAGGAAACTCCAGGAAGGAGCCAGGAAAAGATTCCTCTCTGAGCAATAATGGCTTTGACTAGTGCCAGCCTATCAGCTGGATTGGCACCTGAGGTAGCCAGAGACAAAGATCGTAAGGCTATGTTGTCAGGAAGAGGGAGACATACTGTGTCTCATTCTTTCTGTGCAGCTAATTTCTGAAACAATTTGTAACACATTTTTGGGACATTCAGATGATCCCAACTCAACATGCAAACCACACATTACTATTCTGGGAAACTACACTGAAAGCACGGACACTTCTGCACAGTCTAACTCATTACATTTTTTATGACTTTGGTTAACACTAGACTATAAAAAACAGTAAACAACTCCTAAGAGCAGAGCCATTTTGCTTAAAAAATATTTTATGAGCTCAATTTTGGGGATGGCCAAACATTCCACTAGATTTTTCTTCCCCTCTGTATACATGTAAACTTTGTGTTAAGAATAGCTCTGCCTGGTCACAGTCCTTTCCCGATCAGCAAGAGCGGGCTGCGATTCTGCTGGAAGGATGCCTTCTGCAACTTCCTCAGTGTGCTCTTCTGAGAACCCTTGGGAGGGAGCCATATAAATCCTACTTTGGTTATTACTAAGTATAGTCCCTCACAGCCATCCCAGAGGCTCCAGGCTATGAGAACCTGCTATGATTTCATTTTTGGAATCTGGACAGCAGCTAATGAACTTGGATCACCAAATACTCATTTGTACTCTGATGCCATGTGCCTCTCCTTTACATATGCAGGGGACTGATGGTCAAGTGTCAACCGCCCTCACACTGATGGCTGGGAATGAAAAATAGAAAATAGACATGGGTGGATCTTGAGTGTTCTTGGGCTTCTGGCCCGAGCCTCATCTCTGCTCATCAATTCTCAGGAGTTCTGTGAGCCAGGAGAGACTCAGAAATCCTGGAAGGGAGGCAGAGTCACATGGGAAGAAGTGGTGCATAGATGACTCTCACCCAGGGCCACATACTGTGACTGCCCAAAGCCTCTTACAAAGCAGACATATATATCTTCTCCCCTAAATGTCCCTCTCTATGTATCCTTTTGTGAACTCCACAAGGCTAGTAAAACAAGCATGTGACTTTTGAGGAGAGAGAGGAGGGAGGAGAGAGAGAGAGAGAGAGAGAGAGAGAGAGAGAGAGAGAGAGAGAGAGAGAGAGAGAAAGAGAAAGAGAAAGAGAAAGAGAAAGAGAGAAAGAGAGACTAGGGACCTCTGGCCTCCCACTGTGGGTCCAGGTTACATAAAGATGGTATCAGCACTCAGCCTTGCACCACACTGTATGGAAGTCTGGAAATGCCATTTCCCACATTGTACTGCACATCCACAGAGGTGGGAACACACAGCCCACTTCTGTGAAATACTGCCGTAATTATAAAAATGCAGAAGATCGCATATGCCACACACCTAGAATCTCACTCTCCATAAACCCTAGTTAGAACTCAGGACTAATACGGATCCCAGCTGCCATCTACACCATCACGATAGGTGACTTCATCTCCAGGAGAGGGGAGGAATGCTGGCTTTGTTGACTGGCCCTTCCGCACAAGCCTCTTGTGATATATCTGATAGAGACATCTGAGTTTGCACACTTCGTGGTCTTCGTCAGAATCCAGATAGGGAACGCTTTGTCAAGATTTAGAGCCCAGGAAATCAGTCCATTACATTCTCAGTAGGTGCCACTTATACGCCTTTAAGCCACATCTGTCGAGATAAAACGGCATTCCCGAGACATTTGGCTGCATGGAGGCTGCACAGTTGTTACAGATTGTGAAGCGTTAGGACAAAGGGAAATCAGAGATAACTTAGTTTGTCTCCATGCCCCCTATTAATCCAGAGCTTGAAGTAGCCTCACCTGCTGGCCTGGGTGTGGAACTGCTGTAGATAGTCCTGCCCAAAGACCGAGCCAACTCTGAATACTAATTACATTTTCAGGGAATGCAATTCCTAAATATAGACTAAAACATATACCCTGCCTAATTTGGTTGACTTGGTAAGTGGATTGCCACATTGGGAGGAATGAATCACAGAGGTATAAGGCAAAGCCTTGAAAGCAATTCCGGTCTCTATGTTGGTGTTTCTATTGTGGTGTCTAAGCCAGAGCTTGTCCCATTGAGACAGTGGACTGTATATGCTACATGTCAGTCATGGGTTCTAACTTGGCTGTGGCTAAGGAAAAAATAATTCTGGTTTCCAATCAACTTAAAGTACATCTGTGTGTGTGTGTACTTATTAAGCCTGGGTATCTGTGTGACATTGACACTGTTGGAAAGTGACTTTTCCTCTAGCTAGTGAAGTCAATGGACAGCACTCCTCCATGAACAGTCATCACAGATCTGCTGTCACTCACACATGTTTCTCTTTCTCTGTGGATAGACAATCAATGCTATTATGGATGTAATTTCTTTTTGATGAACTTACTATGATAATTCCTTTCTTTTCTTTTTTCACATGAGTAATTTATTTATAAAATTCACCCTTATTTCTTCTTCTCTCTTCAACTCCTTCAGTATACCATTCTACTCTTTCTTAAATTCACAAACAATTTGCTGAGTTCATTTAACATTGCTCATATACATATGATTTTAGGCTGATCACATGATATTAAATTACTAATTAGGTGGCTCATCTCTGGGAAAGACCAATTCTACTTCCCTTAGCAGTTGTTAATGACTTGTGGCTCTTCATTTAAGGGTCAGGACTTATGAGATCTCCCCATCTACATTGACATATCCACTGGGACTGTCATCATTCAGGTAGGTCTTCTTTAGGTGGCTATATTGTCACAATTTCATTGATGTGCTTCCCAATGATATGTCAAGAAGTTCGAATCTGTAGCACAGGCTCTGTCCTTCACCATTTACAATCTTTCTACCCTCTTTTCTACCATATTCTCAAAGCCTGAGGTATAGGGATTATGCTATGGATTTGTCAAATGTGCCTGAGCTCCCCAGGAGATCTGCTTATTCTGAGTTTTGACTAGTTGTAATGGTTCCCATCTGATGCAGAACGAAGTCTCTATGATGAAAAGTGAGAGCCACACCTACCTGTGGGTATAATGATAATTATTCAAAACGCAGTTAGGAGTCATCCTGGTTATTTAACATGATTACAGCCTTTTCAATTCAACTTTATTTTTTCTGCTTCATTAAGACACCTTGTGCAAATATAATAGTAGATATTCTATTAGTAGACATCTAAGTGATTATTTGAATTATTTGATGTATGTTTGTATCGTGAAATTGATCAGAATCAATAAAGTTAAAAGATAGCCATAACCCATTGGGTCACCATTCATGGGTTTACATACTTGAGACCCATGAATGGTGTCCTGTTATTTATTGGAATATTATAGTGTTAGGTGCAGACCATGCTCTATATTGAGTATATTGGGATTTTACTCTTTTATGCCTCATATAAATAAGTCCCTGGGATCTGTGTTTCCTGTGTCTTATTTCCCATAGTGTAACATCTTCAGGGTTGGTTCATCCACATCACCGTGGCAGGGGTTGCCTCTCTTCCATTCTGGAATGTTCTAATAGAATGTTTAGCTCTCAATGGACTGTTAGGCAGTTTCTGCAGCTTGATCTCATTGCTTGAGCATCAGAGAGCACCAGGTGCGCACATCCCTGAAAACGTGCATTTCATTTTCTTCAGCTATACACCCATGGCATTGACTATTGCTTGTGTGGTACTAACATTTACTTATTTATTTTCTGACATCCCTTTGCTGTTTGTCAAACATCCACACCAGTTTTATACCCCAATAGTAAGACACAGAGGTTCCCCTTCCTCCATATATGCAGCATTTCCCCCTGTGTGCAGACTCTTGTCAAGTGGTTACATAGGAACATGTGATACCAGAAGCAACGGAATATGATAGAGAAGATGGACGGTTTTTCTTTCCACCAGATATTTTATAAAAATGCTAATGGTTCAATTTTAACTGCGGAAAACACCTGCAGGTTTGAAAGGTGAAACCAAACCCCAAGGGACTCTTAAAGGGATCTCAGCCTCAAGTTTCCTTTTCTTGCCCTCTATTCCTGTTCTTGCTAGTCACCTTTAACCTTCCGCCCTTTCCAAGAAAGTAATCAATATAAATAAGCATTTGCCATTCTTTCCTGTAAAAAATATGTATATCAGAGGGTCTGCACTCTTTTCTTTCAATTTCTCAGTTTGACTAGCCCTCTCTTCTCTGGCCTTGAAGACTTCCTTCTCCAGTTCCTTCCTGTTTCCACAGAGGATGCCATTGTGAGGGCATCCTCAGTCCATGCACAGCATTCCCACTGTGTGCAGACCTGGTCAGGTGGCCACATAGGAACTTGTGATACCCGAAGCAACAGATGGTGATAGTGAAGATGGAGGATTGTTTTCACCACATATTTTATGAAAATGTTAAGCTGAGTCTCATCACTATGAAACACACACACACCACATGCACACACACTACCACCACCAGTTTATAAAATAACAGATGCTTTTCTGAGACTATTCCAAAATATCAAGACCAAGAAGGACAATAAGAGCCGAGGAATGGGTTACTTGGGTTAAACACTCAGCCCAATTTCCACTGAGTCCTTTGTTAAAGAAACAAAAGCCGAGAAGGCTAAATGATGTCCTGGGAACTTAAAAAAACCACTGGAATATGAGCTACAACTTAGATACTGTTACATGAGTGTAGGAATCCTGGGGGTGATGATGTCAAGGGGGTGCATGGATGCATTAGAGGCATCCGTGAGGGTCCTGATCCCAAGGGTACAAGGTCAGCTCAGCTTCTCACTGAGCCCATCTATTCCTAACCTTTATTCTGAGTATTCTGGTGGGGAAGCAGGGAGGTGGATAATTAAGTATCACATATCCTAAATGGTAAGGTGCTGACAGCTGTCCTAGGCACACTAACTGATGGACAACTTCCCTGGAATGCACCTGACCCTTGGGCATGTGACACCAGTAGCACCTCCAGACACTTGGCAGGGCTCAGAAAGGCTGTGACTAACTACCTCAGACTGATAGAATGGAGACAAAATTGATCAATTGTGTGTCACTTCTGCAGGGCTTTTTGGGGACTGACATTTGACAGCAGGATCTTGGGGTGCAGCCCGGCCCACTACATTTTGCCTCCTATGGGAGCATGGTTTTCTTCCTCTCTTGAAATGCAAGTGACTGGAAACAGCTGTCTTTGAGGTTTCAGAGCTCATGCTGAAGTTTGAGAGCCATCTGAGAGCTCAGCCCTTAATCCTACTCTGATGAGCAAGTGACAGGGTCCCTTTAACATCCCTTAGGGAGTACTGGCTGCACATGGCAGCAATACCAGTTGCTCTTAGGGACACATCACATCACAGTGGCTGGGGAAGAGGATGCTTGCTTTCCTTGCTCCTTTGCCTTTACTTCCCCCATTATAGCTCTTCTTGAGGCCTGTTCCCAGCAGGATCCTGTCACCCAGGTCTTGCCTATTGCTACTCCAATGCTCTCCCTGGATCATGTCGATGGTTCTAAAGTACTCGCAGGTAACATTATAGCTGCACTTGACAGATATGTGTGGCTTAGTTTCTTGACAGTCAAAATGTAGGCTGTGCCCATCGTGTGTGCCCTCTGCAGGGTGAGGATCAAGGACCTTAGATCTGTGAATGCCTAAGTGACCGCCATATGGCATGCCCTTTTAGGGAAAGGGATTCAGCAGAAAACCAAGTAGCAGAGCCACTCCTGAATTGAAGATAAGAAGCCCATGCACAGAGTAAATTCATGTCAATCATAGAATACAAGAGACAGAAGGAAATCAGTGTGTGTGGTGTGTGCAGAATAGGTGGATACCAGGACTGTGTCTGAGAAGGCACAGTGAGTAAGCTCGTCCCGCCAGCCCCTCCTTCTTCCAGGGCCTGGGCCTTAGCCATTTCTCCTGCCAGGGATATACTGCTGCTGCTCCCCGTGAACCACCTCTCTTCATAGTTGCTTCCTAAGAAATGAAGAATATAGAAAGACACATGTAGATGGCACTAAACTATACCAAGAGGGAGTGAGACTGCACCGTTCCTGTCCCAGGTGGGACAGCTCCAGCTCACCTGTTTCATTTCAATGCTGAACCTGCTACCTTCTCTCTCTGAGAATAAATTGGTTAATTTTGCAGAGTGCTTTTGAAAATGCACAGTGTTGTTAAAACGGCCAGGACTGGAGGAGGCCCCACACAGATACTGGGAGGAGAAAGGACCAGTGGGAGCTTGGGCTTGTAGTTTGCATAGCAAATTTCACGATTGCCTTCGGAAATTATGCCTTCTTATTTATAAGTCTTGTCAATGAAATAAATTGGATGGAGCCACCAGATGGCCTTGAATTTTGTCTTTTATTGCTTAGTCCCATCTTTGGAAAGCATTTGCTAGTGGGACTGCAGGGTGTGAGGATGTTAAATGGGGAAAAAGGGAACTCAGTGTAATCCATGATTGTCATGGCCATCTATTTATTTGCTCAGTGAGGTGAGGGGGAGATCATCTCATTTAGGCTTATTAAAGGGGCCAAAAGTGTAGCACTCCCTAGAAGGGTCACTATAAATATGCCACACACTATATTTCATAGGGTTTATGGGAAAGGAAATTGAAATCTCCTAAAAATAGAACTGAATCTTGTCCAAACAATATTGGATATACCAAACTAGTGTCTCCATTATTACATAAAACGGGCTGCTTTCCTAAGCGCTGTTTTATAAACCTTTGGCTGGTTTTCATGAATTTCAGACTTTCTTAGAATGCTACCATGTTATAAAGTTATCAGCCAAGACGATTGCTGTGCTTTGGAAAATGAAGATGAGAAGCTTGTTTGTGGCAGGGTGGTCATTTCTTCCGGCTCTTCCCACTAAGAGACACTCACAGGTAACTGGACAGTGACAGAAAGTCGTGGTGAAAAGGGACATTGAATCAGGCCAGGTCTTCTGTGTGGAGAAAGAGGCTCCCCCTGTGAGGTCTGCTTTGGCTCCTTCCCTCGAGTGGAGCGCCTTTTGTGAGTCTCCCATTGCACCTCTTTTTATTTTTATTTTTATGTTGCAGAGCCTGGCCCCCTGTGTGGTTGCTTTCAATGCAGCTGTTTCCCTCCACGCTCCATAGTAGTTCATAGGCATTCAGACATCATGATTTCTGTCTACCTGCTCCCTGACAGGTACCTCCCACATACCAAGGAAAAGCTTTGTAGTGAGTGAACCCAAGGCTGGCCTAGGATCTCTGCTCTGGGTCTAGCCTGGAACCACATTCACACTGCTCTACTCCTAACACCCTGCAGAGACCTTACCTGCTTGGGTTTAACCTGCACAAAATGCCTCAGACCTCCCAGTGAGAGATTGTAAGGAGTCCCAAGTACTGTTTGCCTTCTTTGACCCCAAGTTCTCTTTTAGCCTTAATATTTTAATATTAAGCAAACAACCAAGAGGGTGCTTTCAAACCATGGGGATTGTTGTTTTATGACAGAAAGTGATGGGGCGGGGGAAGGCAGGAGCCTCTCCTGTGTCAGGAGAGGGAGGCTGGGAGTCTCTCTGCCTGGGGTGGCTCCTTACCTGTTTGAAGACTGCCTCTGTGTGTGCCACTCCTGGGCTGTTAGAAGGTTAGTCTTTTGTTAAATTATTTACAGCTTTTGTGGGTGCCACTCAGGCTGGGATTAAAGCTTGAGGCTTCTTTCTTGGCCCTGCTGGGAGGCTGCCATATGTTTTCTATAACAAGATCTCCAGGAAAAACAGTTTCAACAGAAAAAAATTAGCATTTGATACACATTAATCCTGTATCAATGACATTCAGTCTGGATAATAGCAAGAGAGATGCTTCTGCAGGGGCCACTGATTTATCTTTCTCCTCAGGTTCCAAGTTTCGCCTGCTCTCCTCTTCAACATAAAGGTAACATATGCTTCCTATGACGTCAGAGTGATTAATTAGCAATGTATAAATTACTTGTAATGATCTTGGAAAGGATTTATGATCTGTCTTGTCTTAGGATAAAGCCTGCGACTGTTGACAAGAATGTGCAAATCTAATATCATTATTGACAGTTTTCTAAATGGCAGGATGTCCCTTACTGGAAGGCTTAGCTCCTCCTGGAGCTGTTTGTGGGTTCTGTGCAGCCTCACAAGATACACTCTTCACCAGAATGCCTCACCTCATCCCTTAAGGTTAGATTCCTTCAGGCCAGCCTGCACGCTCAGCCACTTTTCAATAGAAGCTACAAAGGGGCTCACAACCCACTTTAACAGCCCTCTCATGAACAAGAGAAGCTGCTGGTTGCTGACATCCAGGGAGGTTGGTTTCTGCCCAGCCCAGTGGGTTCCACACACATTACCTTTGAATGTTCCCAACACTCTGAGAACATAACTGTCATTAAAGATTTATAGACAGAAAAAGAGAAGCCCAAGCAGGTCAAGGCATATCCAGGTATGTGAAGTCAGTTGATGGGCCATACTGGGGCCAGGCCACCTCGTACAGAAGCTTCATTCTCAGCCCCTCCAATACAGAAGAGAAAAGTCTGGGGTTGCAGACTGATTCTTAAGTACATATCCGTATTTTTTTTTTCTTTAAAGATTTTTATTTTCCCGAAGCAGGTTCTTACCATGTAGCCTTGACTGGCCTGAAACACATTCTGCTGCTGAGGCTTGCCTTGAACCCATTCTGATGTACATTTAAACATAGGTTCATAAAGCCTGGAAAGCAGTCATGGAGGGATCACATCTGACCCCCAACCTAGAAGAGGAAAATGAAGCTGAGTGAATCTAAGGAGTGTTCCAAATGTCTGTCAGCATTGTGAATTTTGAGCTGCTGTTTGTGAAAACTCTGTCAGACTCTTCCTGCTGCTGTTTCCTTCTTACCACAACTTTTGTCATGTCTTTTACAAGTCATGAACTTTTTCACGTCTTTTCCCACAAGCTAAGCAATGACTCTCCCTTTTCTTAAGTGTGCTGGGGACATGAATGGACTCTGAACACTTTCTTGTGTCCGACAAGGACAATGAGTCTATGGCCAACCTTGGGTGTCAAGCAATCAGGATAGGCCTGCTGTGCATACCTTCCCAATTCCCCATGCCCACAGTCAAAGGCCTTGAGAGCTAAGTGGTGCTCTGGGAAATGTGTGGTGAAAGCTATAGGATCCAATAGGTACATCTTACTGTCTCTTCCTCATACAGAGGATGTGCTTTCTCCTTGGGTAGATTAGCTTGTCAATGCTCTGGACACTCATTCATTATTTTGCTGCAAAGTCTAATGCATTGAGTACCTTGAAAGTTGGTTATGAAGGGGTTCAGGGTATCTAGGATATTCCAATATAATACTAAGATTGTCTTAATAACTATTGATGTGAATAGGTATGATGACCAAGGAAACTTATAAAACATTCAGCTGGAAGCATATTTATAATTTCAGAGGTTTAGTCTATTACCATCATGGCAGGGAACATGGCAGCATTAAGGTAAATGCTGGCACAGTAGCTGAGAACTACATCCTGATGCATGGGCAGAGTCTTGAAGGAAACAGACTCTGGCTTTTGAAACCTCAAAGTGAGCCGGGCATGGTGGCGTATGCCTGTAATCCCAGCACTTGGGAGGTAAGACAGGCAGATTTCTGAGTTTGAAACCAGTCTGGTCTACAGAGTGAGTTCCAGGATGGCCAGGACTACACAGAAAAACCCTGTCTCCAAAAACCAAAACCAAAAACAACAACAATAAAAAAAACCAAACAAACAAAAAAGAGAAAGAGGAAGAAACCTCAAAGTATACAACAAACAAATCTCAAAGCTTTTCTCCCATAAGGCCATGCCTCTTAATCCTAATCCCTTTAAATAGTGACTGAGAATTCAAAGATATGAACCTATATATTTGGGGCCATTTTTCTTCAAACTACCACAACTACTTTCTGATGTCTCCCTTCTAAATCTGAAAATAACTGAATGCATTTAAGCTTCAAGACGTAAATGTCTACCAGACTGTCACAGCAGGTAGAGCACAGAGATACATCCAACATACCTCTTAGCTTCATGATGCCCTTTGGGGGTTTGCAAAATGGCAGCCATCAAATGGAAGGATGAAGAGTAATCATGTTCATGAGGGTGAGTCTGTGGTCCAGATTGCCCCTAGTAAGAGATAGTTGGAAACATTTATCTTAGCTACTCCTATGACTATCTCAGAATTGTGTGTTCCTGCCTCCTCTATATTGTCTTACATTCCATGGCTTCCTTTAATTTCACAGAAGAAACTGCTTTTCTCTCTGGAGCTATCAGTGTGGTGCCTAAAGTAGAAGGTAAGCAATTCTGCACATTTCAGAAGTTTGCCAGATTGTCATAGATATGGACCAAAAGAGTATTGAATCTCAGGCTACTGACTCCCCACAGTGGTTTGGGTATAGAACATGTCCAGGTTCACAGGAGGCCCAAAGATGATACCAACACCTGGCAACTGTTTGACTCTAGAATGTGCCCAGTGGGTCTGTCTTTAAGTTTCTGGCCTAGATGGGCACCAATTGGGAGAGGAGATCTTTTGAGTTCCCTTATTGCCCTGTCCCACCGTGAACTCAGTCTTACCTTTGGCCATATGCCAGTCTTGGTCCACATAGCTCTTTCATTTTTAAGCCAATGCTAATCTCAGGATGCTCAAGAGAATTGACACAGACAGACAGACAGACTGACTGTCTTACTGACTGACTGATAGACTGTCAATTCTAGGCAGTTAGGTCTCCTTTGCTTGTAGGACTATCTTCCTGGGTTGCAGATGGTTACCTCACTATGAACTTACATTTTCTTTCCTTGGTGTGTGTACAGCGTGAAGTGAAGCATGGGAGAGAGACCAAGAAGTAGCTGCAAGCTCTTCTTCCATGGCTTCTTATAAGGGCTTTAATTCTGATATTAGGGTCTCATCCTTCACAACCTTGGCCAATCTTGATATCTTTATTACTACAAACACAGCCACAGTATTTCATTTCAGCTAATGAGTGTTGAAGGTTGATGCATAGGCAAAGTTCAGTCTAGCAAGACTCAAATATACATTCCGAGATAAGGATTAGAAATATCCATTTCTAGTTTACCCAGGAACCATCGTTGCAGAGGTGAGGGTCCATCTCTGAGTACAAGGGAGGTTGGTCACTGGAGATGCCTGGTTCAGGATTCAAAGAGGAAGCACAGGCCCAGAATGTGCAGCAGGGTGGCTTTTCAGTTGATCGGAATGTATGGTGAAGACTGTTTCTAATAAAAAGCTTTTCTACATACAGACAACCTGGCAGGCTCTGAAATAAAATCTGGGATTTCCAGGTCCACACAATCTGATGCTGTGGGTCATGCAAGTGCCCTTTCTATTTTCTCAAGGGGACTATGAGTCCACAATGCCTAGTAACTTCAGAAAGCTAGATGAAAATCCAAGAGGCTCCACAAAGAAGTATATACAAATAACACTTTGGAAAAGAAAAAATTTCCCTACAGAATCCTAAGAGCCACATCTGTGATTCACTAAAGGTAGAATTCAAGCACTGAGTTTCATGGAGGCGGAAGGCTGAGCCTCCAGTCCTTCACCACCCTCCCGCCCCAGCTTGGGGTCTAACCCATGCCTCACTCACACTGAGCTCACAGAGGGAGAAGATGAATGAGCAGATGGGGTTAGGATAGAGTGGGTCACTGCATATTTACATGATGAGCCACGATGAGGATGATCAGAGCCAGATCCTCCCTGACACAGTTGTCCAGTGATTTATGTCCAACAAATGTTTTGGAAATCTAAACTACATATGAGTCTTTAGCGGTGAGAAAATTTATAATTGTATGCCTGCTTTAGAAGCAAACCACTCAAGTGAGAAATGAAAACACAACTCTCTTATTCTCCCACAATCTTTTCAGGGACTGGTGAGTTTGGTTATCTTGCCACTTCCTCATATGTTTGCCCCTTGGTTTCTTTCCCTACTCATCATTTCTTTTGAGATTTTTATTATTCCTACTGACACCATGGCTGTCAATATACACAGGGTATCATAGGATGTCCAGTGTACTTACATATTAACATGATTGGATCAAGCCAATTGTATGCCTGCTTCTCTCTATGTTAAGAACACAGGAAATTCACTCTGGGAATTTCTGGATTACAGGCCATTATTATTTACAGTCACCATGATGCTCTAACATTATCAATGTTCTATCATACCTATGATCACCAGGATGCTCTATAGATCTCTGAAGCATATTTCTCCAGTATCTCTGGAACTGTGTTGTTGATAAATACCCATCCTTTCTCACAACTCATTCACAACCTTCTTTCAGTTGGACCCATCAATCAATTCCAGTCTCCACTTACCATATTAGTCTCAGATAGCTCAGCCCTAAAACAGCTCCTAGAATCAGACTACACTTCTAACAAGAACGCATTTTCATGGACGGGGCAGATATTTCCATTGAAGCAAATGTTGAAGATTCCTCCCAATGAAGATTCCATCCTCTGGGGATTAGGGGAGGCTCGCAGCAACATTTTGTTCTACTGAGTTTTGCTTATCCACTCCCAGCTTCCCAATGATGCACAACCATCTACTTCTATGACCCTGTACTTACAGATACCCAAAGATACAAATGAAAGTTTCATCTCCAAATTGCCAATCACAGGAGCTGGGATCTGAGTCTTTTTTAAACTTTTTATTGATTCTCTGTGAATGCTACATCATGTGCCCTAATCATGTTCCCTGTCCTTTCATATCTGACCTCTGCCCTTGCAACTTCCCCCTAACAGGAAACACAAAATAAAGACAAAACAAAACAAAACAAAAAAACTGTGATGTGTCATGTGTGTACCCCTTTTAACTTGCAAATGTTCATCACAGTGACTCTTTGGACAGGTTTTAAGACCTCTGGCTTCTGCTACACCATTAATACAGGATCCTCACTGGGACTCCTCTCAGGCATCTTATTGGCCTGTGTCATGGAGATCCTGCAGGTTTAGATATGCAGGAGCAGCTCTTTCATGTGCTCCAGCAGCTCATAGATCATGTAGATATTGGGATGGGCCAACTCAAAGTCCTAAATCTGGGCCTGGGTAGAATCTGGATTGGAGAGTCAGCTCTCCCACTTTGCCCAGGTGTGGAGTTGGGCCAACTCTCTAGCTTGTAGCTGCTGGCAAGGGGCGGGGCCAGCTCTCCAGCTCTCATGCCTTCAGGTTTGCTCTCCCTAAGCCGTATCTCCAGGGCCAGACCTACTGTGCTGCCTGGGCAAGGTGCAGGATCTGGACTCCTGAGTTCTGCAGCCAGCGACAGTTGATTGTTTAGGTTTGAGACACATCAATTTCATTCTTCAAGAAACCATTTAGGACTTACCTGATGACCTATGAGGCCGGGAGAGGTGTCCTCTCACAGGCATGGGAAGATGCTAAGTTTCTGGGGCCAAGCTTTGATTTGGTTGCAGAGTATAGCACTGGCACATGCTAGCCTCTACTTTTTATTGAAGATGCATTTCCTGGAATTTCCTCAGCACTATGGCTTCAGAAAACCTTCCACATGTTATATGCTGGTCAGGTCTTGAGTCCTGGTGTGGAGGAGGATTGACCTATCGAGATTCACTGCTTACCTTGGGGGGAGGGGTGGTTCCCTGAACATCACCCTGACTCCCTAACAGGGAAGACACTATTCTGTCTCATAAGTGCTCAATACATCAAGGGAGCTGAGTGGAGAGGCCTGTGCCATTTTCAAATGTTTCCAGAAATGAGAGTGAGCCTGTCAGGCCTAGGTATTTGTAGTCTGTTCTGTTCAAGAATAGGGATATGAAATAAGACCCAGCTGAGAGCGAGACCTTCTGGTCAAGCATTTTGTAGTTATGAGACTTAAATATATTTAAGGCAGATGCTAGAGATTGGATTTTTGTCCTGGTAGGAATAATCTGAGGAAAGGGGTCGGTTATTGTCTGAAGCACCAGCTAGACCCTCTGAACCCACTACATCGATCAGACAGGTCATTGCCACTCTGAGCCTCCATTTTATTGTCTGTAGGATTGGATACTAAATGCTACACATGCCCAACACCCTGAAGACTCACAAGGACACAGTCAACCAGATTTTATGAAACTGTCTATGCCGATTGTTTAGATAGTCTCTTTTGACGTATGAAGGTATAAGGGTGTTGTTCAAAACCCACACAGGAGATCAGAACAATTTAGCACATAGATGACTGTATGCTGGTGTGTCAATATCTCTGAGGAGGGAACTCCAGAGGCTCTGGAGACTCAGAGTTTCTGAACATAGTGTTGAGTTACTCTGAAAGGACTCTAAGTCTCTTGTATGACAAGGCTGTGCACTGCTGAGGATGGAAAAGAGATATATAGCCTCATCTCCACATATAGGGCTGAACCCTGTTCCCATGCTAGCAACATCTGCGGATATCAGCACCTGCTGCCACAACAGGGGATGGCATGAACATCCAGCTACCTTTCCTTCCTGCTACTTTCTTCCCCTCCCCTGGACCTGTCCTGTCTATGGATGCTTGGGCATTCATCTGATAGCCAGGAGTCTGAGTGCATTGTGGGTGGCAGGCTGATGAGTTTTTAATTGGAGCCAAGTCTGTGGATAAAAAATGAAAGTCAACAGACATACTGCTTGGGAGGGATGCAGGGCAAGGGAGGGATTTTGAATTTCAATGCTTTCATGGAGCTTGTGTTAGTTTTCTTTTCTAATGTTATTTTCCTTCCCTGTGCAGGCAGCTCTGAGAAGCCCAGACACAATGTTGGGATCTTCATAACCGATTTATTTTCCATGTCAATTCTGGCAGGACACGAGTTATTTTAGGCTTACTTTAGTTTGTAAATGGTACTCATTCTTAATGCTGTGGAGAAATGATTCCAGTTTAACTGCAATATTTGAAACAATGTTGCCTAATGGAATTCAGGGTTAACTCCATAAGGTCCTGTGAGACCTGACCAGGGCCAAAGCGTCCATGTACTCATGAGGTTACACTGGGAGTTTGGAGGCTGTCATCTCTACTTTTGTCCTAGGTTTGAACACTGGTGGCATGTGTCACATGCTTCTTTTCTCTGAAGTAGGGGGGTTGAAGAGAAAACTCAGCAGTTAAGAGCACTGGTTGCTGTTCCAGAGGACCCAGGTTTGATTCCCAGTACTCACAGTGCAGTTTACAACCCTTGAAGCTCCAGTTCCTGGGGATCTAGTGCCCTCTTCTGGCCTCTGAAGGGAATGCATGCACGTGGTGCACAGACATCCATGCAGCTCAAACACCCATGTGCATCAAATAATGTGAAAATAAATTAGAATCAAGAATTGTTACATAGGATAGTGGTACATGTAGGGTTCCCATATGACTCTGGAGTCTGCCCTGACACATACAGTTGAGTTAGCATGTGCTAGTAACCTTACCATCATCATGACCCCACACCCAACAGAAACAATGCAAGGAGAGAAAGGGATTTCTCAGGGATCTCAGTCTACCCTGGTAGGAAGGCATGGAAGCGAGGCATTGTCTGTGATAGATACAGCATGAGCTGGGGTGGCTGTTCACATGGTAGTAATAGTAACAAGAATATGGAACCAGAAGCAAGGGCAAATATAACCTTCAGCCACTAGATCTGCCTTTTATGCCAGTCTCCTAAAATGCCATAGCACCACAAACTGGTGATCCAGTGCCAAAGCACCAGTCTGTGCACACATTTCAGACTCAAACCATGACGGTTACTTATCTTCACAATGGGATATGGGAATATTTTACATCTGCTTCTTCATCTTCATCCACTGCTCATCTGGGCTGCTTCTTTGGTTGAAGGGAGGCTGGTGGGTGTCTGGAGAGCAAGAAGACATTGACCTAACTAAAGTGTTTGAAGCTAGAAATCCAGTTTCCCAGAACTGAAGTCATCAGGATCATTCATTCAGTCAGGAAAACCTAGGGGGGCGGTGGGGGAACTAAAAATCCTTCAGAGTTCAACTAACAGAATCAGAGTTTTAAAATGCTACTTATCTTGTTTATATAGTTTAAACATACACAGAGACACAAGAGCACACAGACATACAGATACATACATGCACAGAGGTAAGCAACACACACACACACACACACACACACACACACACACACACCACAGCCCACACACCACAGCAAGGTGAGTATTTTCATCAGGTATCTCTCCCAGTGCCCAGGACACATGCCAGAGTTTGGTCATCATGTACAGCAGTTATGGCCTAAGGACCTACTGCAGGAGCACGAGAGCTCAGATTCTGCATCCACTTCTTTTCCATCTGCAGTGTTTGAATTCCCTCCACAGCCATCTTCACAATAAGACAGAATGACACAGCAGTGGCTAATGGCCTTGCACCTTATGACGTGGAACTACCAGGGCCCCATTTCTTTTTGGCAAAATGAAATGAGTTTTCCCAGAACACAAAAGTGAAGAAGTACCACTCCACTATGAGTTGGTGCTTCCAAAATGTGTGGTTTCTAGAAGTTTCCCTGCATGTTTCAGTGCTGATCGCTGCTCAGGGTGAGACACACTCACAAAAACCACACAGGGACATATGTGCTATCCAAATGCCTCCCAGAACCAAGAAGACTGGCTTCGGCCTGTGTGTGTCCAGCGTGCTGTTCTGGATGAGGGGTCTGCTTGTCTGCTCTATATCTGAGGAAGCTGCACTCCTTGCTAGGCTGGGCACTGCCCAACAAGCACTTTGTAGTTGGGTGGGTACTGTTCAGTCTGCAGCCTCAGGAGCACCTACGTGAGGATCAGTCTGCAGAGTGAGACCTGACATCCACCAGCTCAGCTGAAGCGCTTCCCTGTAAATCCTGGGCCATCAGAAACTGAGGCTGGGTTTCAATTTAACCAAGTGAAATGTCAACTATTTTTTTTATTATCAGGAACTCTTTTAATAGATTTCTAGCACAAGCCCTCGGGTCACAGAGAGAAGTACAGGGCAGGGAGATTAGCCCAGTACTGTCACTGCACTTGCCAGAAAGGACTGTATCCACCCTATAAATAGTCGGCCCCATGCACCTTGCAGGATTTTTTAAACCCATTTCATGATCTCTGCTTGGGCCCCTTGGAAATCATTCTAAACAAATGTCATGAGGTTTACAGACCTGAAGCTGTCCAGGAACAATGTGCTCTAGTCTGGGAAAGTCTCACCTTTTCCCTCAAATACCTTCCCACTGTGTCCTGGCCAGAAAGGGAGAAGGACCATTCTATCTGAAGCCAATGGACCAGAGTATCACAGAAGGAACCTTCCCAGGAACCTGCAGGTCTTCCCAGGAGGAAAACATGGCCCTCCTTGCAGAATGTGGGAGCATCTCTGGAGCCTGTTGGTTAGTGTTGTGTATTTGAAGTTGTACTGAAGATTCTCTTAGTCGGTGGTTAGAGCCTCTCTGACATTTCATGGTCATCACTGAAACTGTAGTTATTGTTGGACAGGCTGGCCACAATGGTGAGAAGATCTTGACTTGTTTTCCTTGAAGGCTTACTGTGTGTTTTTCTAATGTTAAGTGTCTTCTCACAGTTAGTTTGTTTTGTCTTTCATATTTAAGTTAGTTGTCTTTCATATTTAAACTCCCTATTCATATTTTTAATGATTTTTCTTTTAGGTTGCTATTCCCTTAATTACATTGATAGAACATACTATATAAAACTTAAGATGAGTAGCTCCTTTTTGACACAATGTTTCACGTAATAACATGGGTGGCTTTGAATTCTCTGTGCAGCTGAAGGTGATCCTGGACTTCTGTATCCTCTTAGTTCTGGGGTTCCAGGCCTGGAACCCCACAGTTGACTTATGCAGTGCTGGAGATAGAGCTCAGGTCCTCATGACATCTAGGCAGGAACTACCAGC
The DNA here is from genome assembly GCA_964023405.1 of Apodemus agrarius. Lineage (NCBI taxonomy): Eukaryota > Metazoa > Chordata > Mammalia > Rodentia > Muridae > Apodemus > Apodemus agrarius. The sequence continues at coordinate 2,580,868 of OZ030020.1, forward strand.
TGAGTCTATGCCAGTCCCCATGTTCGGAAATTTCCTTGTATGTATTGCAATTGTCTTCTGTCAGATTAGGGGCCCCTATTCATAATTTCATTATAAAACTTTTAATAAGTTCTTTATTATAGCATGAGCTAACTAATGCATATCTTTTCTGGAAGAGGCAAGATTCTCATTAAAAGTGGCTTCTCTGTAGTAAGTCATATGGATGTTCATAAAGGTTTCATCATTTATCCTGTGTGACAATCTTGGTTGTAGTTTTCTTATAGCAGCATCTGACTCTGACTGAAAATGGAGAGGCGGGGGGGGGGGAGGCAGGGAGCTCAGTCTTGCTTATAAACATGACCTGGTAGGACACTTTTGGGCTCTGTTTCTGCCCCAAGGTCTGCTGAGACCCAGGGTCTCACTGATGTGACCGAAAGCTATCATTTTATATAAGATCATCTAAAAACCATTTCTTCAGAAATGTTCTCTTTCCAGAGGAAGCTTGTCTTCATTAATTTGTATATAATGGGTACACTAATTTACTTTTTGGTCAGTTTCAGTTTGCTTTCTCTCTCAATTTTGGCAGGAAATACATCCTCTAATAATCATGGAAGTTATTTCAAGTTTTTTTTAAAATACAGTTTTAATTAAAATAGAATTACATCTGTTTCTTCTTTCTTCCCCTCCTTCTAGTTCTTCCCACATATCCTTCTTCTAACTTCTCCCATGTCCCTCACTCTCATTTTGATAACCTCTTTTTCTCCTGTTCTAATTGTGATGCATGTGTGTGGATATGTGTGTGTTTGCGCATACATAAATTACTTGTTGAGTCCATTTGTATTATTTTTTGTATTAGATGGTTTCAGGGCTGAGAGTCCTGCACTGGATCATGGGTTTTTGTCATTGGGAGAGGTTAATTCTCCTTTCATCAGCAGTGATGGTTACTTACAGCACTTTGTCTATGGCGAGACCTAACAAAATTGTCCCCCTTCCCCTTAGCATGTCTATTGATATTGGCATTGTTACAATCTTTTTCATGCAGTTTATTCAAGTAGAGACTTTTACAGACAACTTCCTGGTAGCCTGGCTCTTACATTATTTCCATACCTCTTCTGTGATGTTCCCTGAGCTGTAGATGCAGGAGCAGTGATATAGATGTATCCATGGGGCTCCAGATACTGATGCTCTGCTTGTGTGCAGCTATCGATTAATGTGACAGTTTCCATTAGGTGTAAAGAAAAGCTTCTTTGAAGAGGTTCAGTAGCTACACTTCTCTGTGTGTATATGGGTAACTTTTGTAATGTAGTGAGGGATTATGCTGGTCTAGCAAAGTGGTGTTAGTAGATATTTTCCTAAGGTCCATGATCTCACTGGCTCTGGAAAGTTGACTAAGTGTCTAGTATGAGGCCTGAATTCCTTCCTGTTGAGTGGGCCTTAAGTGCAATGAAATGGCCCACTGACACGAGAATGGATCTGTTTAACACCTTAAGATACATCACAGAGCTATAGTAATAACAATATGTTACCTGCACAAAACATACGTGTAGAACAAAAAGACAACTCACACACTAGTATTCATAACTTCAGCCATTTGATACTTCACAAAGAGGCAAAATATATACATTGGAGAGAAGACAGCATCTTTAATAAATAGTGCTTGAAAAACTGGAGGTCTGCATGCAGAAAAATGAAATTATGCTGTACAAAAATTAGATCCACACAGAGCAAAGACCTCAATTTGAAACCTGAAATAGTAAATATGTTAGAAAATACAGGCAGTGTTCTACAAAGGTATGGGTATAAGAAAGGACCTTCTAAAGACTCCATTTGCCCAAGGATTTCAGGCCAATAAATGGAAGTTGTGAATCTGGTGAAGAAGAAACATGTGAGATGACAGATTCTTTGACAGCTGACAAGGAACACACATGATAGAGGATTCATATCCAAGATATAAAAAAAACTGAAAGAAAGAAAGAAAGAAAGAAAGAAAGAAAGAAAGAAAGAAAGAAAGAAATTCAAGGAAGTAAATGACCCAATTAAGAAGTGTGCTATGGATCTAAACAGAATTTTCAGTAGAAGATATGAAAATAGCCAAGATACAGAAAAAAGTGCTCCTTATCCTTAGCAATAAAGGGAATGCAAATTAAGACAGTTTTGAGATTTCAAGTTTTTAAAGTAGATTTTTGTTGTATATATTTTGACTTTCTCTTACAAGATTAGAAAATTACATTTTATTGATGAATGAGATACTTTATTGTGGATAATTTTGTACTGATTCTATTCCCTCCATAGCAGTTTATATTTTGTATGGTTTCAGATATATTTGGGTTTATTTCTTATACACACACACACACACACATTTGTTTGTTGCTTTTTATCTCTCCCTTTTTGCCTTTGCTTTTGGCTAGTTTGGAAGGCATGTATTCTAAAAACTCACCTTGTGGAATCTGTAAGATTTGTATCTAGAGTGGTTTGTTGTGGTTGTTTTTACTTGGAAGCCAAGTTAAATCCACATTCATTTTCTTTCTGAGCTGGTAGGAGGGTAGAGCATTTGTAGTTTTCTCTTTTGGATTACTATTTGATAATTTCTGAGAGTGCATCTTGATATTTTTCTTAAAGTGGCAGGCTTGACTCTGCTCTGCATCACGAGGCAGCTCTCACTCTGGGAGACTCACCTGTTCATGTCACCTGCTTCCAGGTCTTTTTGCCTGTAAGGTGTTTCTCTGAGTTTTTTTTCTTCTCCTGATTCTTTCAGTTTTAATTCTTCGTCACAAAGATTTTCCCATCATGCTTATTCCTTAAGGAGGGGCTTTAATACACAGAATGATAGATCTCTGAGTAAAATCTTGCCACACAAGAATGAGGACCTGAGTTCAAATTCAAGAATCTACTAAACATGCTAGGAGTTGTTGTACATGCCCCTAATACTGGCTCTGAGAAGGGGAGAAAAAAAGGATCCTGGGGGTCACAGACAAGACAAATAGTGAGCTAAAAATTCAGAGAGAGAGAGAGAGAGAGAGAGAGAGAGAGAGAGAGAGAGAGAGAGACTGTTAAAACACAATCAATTTGTACTCTTGATCTTGTGCTCTTGTGCATACACACAACAGTCACAGACAGATATGAACACACACACACACACACATACACACACACACACACATACATGGGACAGTGGAGGGACTCTGGCTGTGGCACTCGGTTAACAGGAATGTTCTTTCTCAATAAAGATATGATGTTCGATTGCTGTTTGTAAAGGATCAGCTTTGAGACTGGGTGATTTCTACAGAGGAAACTTCATAGCAAACGTGTCATTTGTCACCCACACCAGAGAATGACCCATACATAACCCATTGCCCACCCTCATTTGGAGGTTAGCCTCTCGGTTTGGAAATTTTTTCTACTTTGATCTACCTTTTAGACATGGTCTAATGTAGCCATAACTCCTGAGCTCATTATGTAGTTGAGGACGGCCCTAAACGCCTGATCCTGCTGGTTCCACTTCCTGAGTACTATGATTACAGTCATGTACCATAATGTCTGACCAAACCAAGGTCTTAGTGCATGCCAGACATTCTACCAAGGTCATACTGCATACTAGTCATCAAGCACTATAACAGTTAAGCTACATTCTTGACTCCTTACCTTTACCCTATTTCAGGGTGTTGAGAGTGCTGACAGTTAAATGCATCTGCTTACATTGCAGATTTCTTGTGGTCTTTGGTCTCCGCTAAGTTGCCACCCAGAGAGAAGAGCTCACTGTGGGATGGGAAGGTAAGAACATCCCTTGCCTCTGTCTTTAACAAGCACACTCACTTCCTGAAGGCCAGAATGCTCTTCTACAGCCTTCCCCAGTGTGTCCATGTTGCCTCTGGACCCATGTGGCACCACCCCTTCCTGGTTCATGGCTTCACACAAGCATTGAATAGAGTCTTCACCTGTGTCCTTCCCTCTTCAACCTTTATCTGGGAGAGGGTGGGTAGTGGAGGCAGCATTATCACTTTCTGGTTTCTCATTTAAATTCCTTTATGTGTCTTCAGATGAGATCTCAGGTCCAACATAGACAGCTGTCATCCACTGGCTATGCTTTTGTGACACCGAAGGTCATTTGTATCTTTTTAAATGCATCTTTTTAAAAGTATGCATTATTTAGACACAATAGGGGACTATTTGCGTATTTTGATATGAAACTACTGAAATCTTAAACCACACTTGACTGGTCCTGGAAGTTCTTCTGATTAATCACCATCTCATACTATCGATAAGGCATTGAGCTAAGCCCAAGGATAAGACGTTCATTGAGGGAAAGTGAAAAACACAGCAGTGGGTGAGCCTGTTCTGTGCACCACACCTTTCTAAGCTGGAACTGGATTGGAAATTTCATTGTCAGACAAAAAAAGCAGTTGCCTGGATTTTGTACGTATATTTGCAGCTGCCAGGCCTTATTTTACCATACTTTAGTCATACTATTTTATTTATAGTTTTAACCTCATCATACATCTGGTAAAACTCAACTCACTGCAAATCATTTTGCAAATCAGAGCAAGAGGCTTTGCTTTGTTTCTCATAGGAAAATTTGGCAAGGAAAAACACCGTGACTGTAATTAAGTTGGATATATACACATTGAGGTGGATTGAATAACAGATGTCCCCATAGGCTCGGGTATCTTTGACACTTGCTGCCCTGGTGATGGTGCTGTTTGGGGATGTCATAGAACCTCCAGGAGGCAGGACTTTCCTGGAGGAAGTTCATATTTGGTGATGAGATTTGAAAGTTTAAAACTTTGCTCCTCTTCTGGTTCGCTCTCTTTGCTTTGTGTTTATGGCCCAGGCTTTCTGCTCTAGCCTTCTGCTGCCATGCTGTCCCACTGTTACAGGTCCTTCCTCTGGAGCCATAAGACAAACTGTTTCTTCCACAAGTGACTTTTGGCCATGAGTTTTATCACAGCCACACAAAAGTAACTAATACACACATACAATGACATTATTTGGCACTATTACTTTGAACATTGAAATAATTGAGGTCTTGATGGTTGGCTTTGCCAACTTGACATATTCTACTCTCAGTTGGAAGGGGAGTCTCAGGGAGGCACTGCTGGTCAGGTTGACCTGTGGGTATGACTATGTGACATATCCTGATTGCAATAATTGAAGTGGAAAGACCTGCCCACTGTGGGTGACACCATTCCATAGCAGGGCATTTTGTGTTGTGTAATAGTGAAAGCAAGCTGAGCAGTAATAGGTGTGCAGTAATCCATTCCTGTCTGCTTCTTGATTGTGAATGCCACGTGGCCCTGCTGTCTCACACTCTCACCACTGTAACCTTCCTGCAGTGACTGACACGCTATATAACCTGTAGCAAACCCTTTCTCATGTAAGTGGGTTTTGTTCAGGCATTTTATCACAGAAACAGGAATAAAACTGAGATGTTATCTTATTAAAACTTACTAATAGCCACAGTTACATCATAAATGTAAAAGCATCCTTTCTGTCCTTATTATAAAGTTCTCAAACTTTCAGAAACTTAGTAACTGTTTTCAAAGTATGATTAAATAGTCATTAGAATATTTTCTATAACTAAGTATTATGGTTTTGATACAATAACATCTTCTGAATAGTTTACTTAATGATATTAGAGTAAGTTACTGTCATTTTTATTGGATTTATCTTTGAGCAACATTTTATTTACTCCACGGCTCAAGCTACATATTTAGCAGAGGATGGCCTTTCCAGACATCAAGGAGAGGAGAGGCCCCAGTGTAGGGGAATGCCAGGTCAGGAAAGTGGGAGGGGGGTTGGTAAGTAGTGGGAGGGAGGAGGGGATAGGGAGTTTTCAGAGGGACAACAAGGAAAGGGGATACCATTTGAAATGTAAATAAAGCAAATATCTAATAAAATAAAAAATGATTTATTTTATTATTGTTATTTGTTCCTCTGTGTGTATGTGTGAGTGTGCACATACGTATGTGAGTGCACATGTATGTGTTATGGCTTTGTGTGTACCAAACATGTGTAAGTAATTGAAGAGGCCAGAAGAGAGCTTCAGATCCCCTGAAGTTGGAGTTACAGGCAATTATGAACTGTCTGATGTGGGTGCTGGGAACTACCTGTGTTCTTGGCAAAAGCAATATGCTTTTCTAAGTGCTGAGCCATCTTTCTAGTCCCTTGACCTCTCTACATTGAAACAGATAACATTTATGTAGAAAGTCATTACCTTCTCCCTCAGTGTATACCACTACTTTATAATTAGAAAAAAGAATGAAGTGCTGTGTTACCCAAAATGGCCATGGGTAGACATTGTGCCATCTATAGCAGTGAAGAAAATCCAAGATCCTTCCCCACAGAGAGCCCTGTCTTTGCTATGCAATTATTACTTTACTAATTGGTTCTATGTTAGTACAAGGTTGGGTTATTGGCTTATGTGGATCCTCAAAATGAGCTACTCAGTCGCTTAGATGTCTCCTTTGATTGGCATCACCTGTGTTCTAAATAATTGTGGTTTTATTCAAGTCAATACTGCTTGCACTTACCATGCACCAAGTGAAAACTTTGGCATAACTGCTAGGCTAATTGGGCATCAGGGATTCTTAGAAGTCTTTATTATGTGGAAATGCCTTCATAACGTCTGTCCCAATATCCCTGTATCAGGGGCTGCTTTGTAGTTGCCACGTCTTCAGGGACCATTGAGACCAGAAACAAAGAAATTCAATATGAACTGCACTTTGTAGAAAGCTCTTTAAACCCACGGAGTGTGTGCGACCGCTGCCTGGGTTAGCCGAACCTTCACACAGAGAGTAGGTACTTCCTTACCTTACTTTCTTCCCAAAAGCGACATAGAAACCCCGCTCTTTTACTTCCCAGAATGAAGACAATTTCAAAGACCTCGATTCACCAACGGCAGTAATCCTTCGACTTTGTAGAACTCTGACTCCTAACATTCTCTTACAGCTTAGTCACAAGGCCTGCTGGGAAGTAATTGCCAGGGCTCTTCTATGAACTCACACTTTGTAGCTTTCCATCTGCACCACTCTTTCCCAGGAAGGGGCATTTTCCAAGTTAGTCACCATCAAGCTTAAGAGATGGGAATTTGGGGTCATCATCAGGAAGGGGCATCTGTTAATCCCCACATTCAAAAGGCAGTGGAAGGTTATTCCATCTTCTTGCCTTGCGTAGTGTTGGAAGTCTGCTCCAGGGACAGGTCTCTGGGCTGTGCTGCATGTAGATAATGCAGCATTGGATGCACCAACTAAGTAGAGTCTCTTAGAGTTGCCGAGCATCAGCCTGCTTGAGTTTCAGTGAACTCAAGTTTGTACAATTATGTTCATGGTTTGTGGGGAGTCGGAAGCTTTAAATTCCAGGAGAAACACAAGTCTGGGTATGTAGTTGAGCTGGAGGCTTGGGGACGAAAGTGGACACATAGCTTCCAGAGACAGCCATCTCAGATCCCTTCCCAAGAGTCCAGGGTGTCCAAAACCTTCATCTTCTTCTTCCTGTCTTTTAACTCTGGACATGCACACAAGCCTCAGGGCAATGTGTGCAACTCTAGCAGAGATGACACATCAAATCCAAGTAAGAATTCCCATGTTCATCGTCATTCCCATCAGACTGAACTCAGATGCTTATCCTTTATGTGATTACCTTTCTGTCTACTCCAGACAGCATACACTATGGTGCCCACTAATTTAATAACACCTGGTAGCAAAGCTGTTTTAGTCTGTGTGGGTATATTGTACTGTAGTAAAAAGTAGTTGTTTTTCATGCTATTCTCAAAACATATTTCTGTTATTATGTGTCACATGACTGTGTATCTAATGAATGTAATATTTATGTGTTGGTGTGTACTCAATGTGTGTCTGTACCTATGTGTGTTTGGATATATATGTGTTCACATGAGTGTTTGTATCTGGTAAGGAGTGCTTCTGTATTATATATATATATATATATATATATATATATGCATAGTATATAAATTTTTTGCATGTGTAAGAATTTATGAGTGTAAAAGCATGTCAGTATGTGACTGTACATTTTATTTAGTTCATTTCTGCTTCTTATTTTTAAAGATTTTATTTAATTATGTGCAAGTATATGTGTGCCTGTGTGTGTCTGTGTGTGTGTGTGTGTGTGGGGGGTCTTCTGTATGTGACTGCCATGCCTGAGGATGGTAGAAGAGAGTGTCAAAATCCCTGGAGCAGAAGTTATACATGATTGTGAGGTATTAACCATGGGTACTGGGAACAAATCATAGTCCTTTGCAAGAGTAGCAAACACTGTTTCATTCTTTAATACTTTTAATTAAAATAGAATCACTTCATTTTCCACCTTTCTTTCCTCTCTCAATGCCCTCCAATCCTTCCCATGTTTCTCCATTCCCAAGTTGGTAGTCTCTCTCTATTTGCTTATTACTTTTACATACATACACACATACATGCATAATAAATATATAATACATACATACATATGTAAATGCACAAATACATAAATATGATCTTGTCCAAGGCAGCAAGTATTCTTAACTGCGAGCCACCTCTGCCATCCCTTACTTTGTAATATACCTTAATAATATTTCTCATCTCAATTTTGCAGTGATTCTAGGAAGAGGTATCTACATCTGATTTTCTTTTATTCTCATTCCCAGGAGAGCTGGGAACAGACAGACCATCTTCTTCTGTTTTCTGTCTTCTGATTTGACTGGGGAGTTCCATTGGCAAAAGCATAAACTAGAACATGAAACAAAACCAAACATTTATGCAACCTGGAAATTAGTCAAATAAGATAGATACTGTGCCAACAGGAGCCAGAAGGCTGAAGATAAAGAATTAAAACAGAAATGGTGCTTGAGCATGAAGATTAGGACTAAGGACAAATCTTAGTGACTCAACACATAAGGTTAAAGACCCAGGAGCGCTAAGGAGAGCCCGTATTTACAGGCTGAAATGACTAACCAATCTTTACAGCACTATATCCCTGAAATCAGAGAAAAAGGTCAAATGAGTTATCCAAACTCAAGGTTTGATCCACTAACAAAACAACTTAATCAACTATCTCCCATTTTAATATTTTATTTTTATGCCAAGCAAGAGTTTTATTTTTAATAAAAAGTTGACATTTTCATACAATATGTCCTAATTACAGTTTTCCTCCCTCAATACCCCCCAGATCCCCTCTTCCTCCATGTCTATCCAAATCCACATCTTCTTTTGGTCTCTTCATTAAAAAAGACTATATATCTAAAATAATAAAATAAGATAAAGACAAATAAACCAGAATAGAATAAAACATTCAAACAGAAAAAAAAAAGCCAAAGGGAAGGGGAGCATACAAAACACATATAAAAATAGAGATACACACATTCATTGAAACAGAAATCCCATAAAAGTCACAAAACTAGAAACCATAATATATAAAGAAATGAAAGAAAGAAAGAAAGAAAGAAAGAAAGAACACCCTTCAAAAAATACCATTGCGTTTGTTTTGTGTTGGCCATCTTCTTTTCCACATAGGATTTGCCCTGAAAGGTGGTTTATACATCCAGTGAGACAATTCAAGAAAATGGTATTTTCATTTGCAAGTGTCTATCAATTAAAATGGTTTCAGGTTTAGGGATAGGGCTGTGTCCACTTCCAGTCTGGTTTCCGTAGCACCATGTAGCAATATTTGGGATATATCTAAGAGTGGAATAACCATGTCTTGAGGTATAGCTATTGCCAGCTTCCCAAAGAACTGCCACACTGATTTCCACAGTGGCTATACAAACTTGCCATCCCACTCACAATGGATGCCTGTTTCCTTTAACCCACATTCTTGCTAGAATGAGGTATCATTTGTTTTATTGAGCTTGTCCATTCTGATCAGTGTAAGATGAAATCTCAGAGTAGTTTCTGTTTGCATTTCTCATGACTATGGATATCAAACATGTCTTTAAGGGCATCCCAGTCATTTGTGTTTCATTTTTTGAGAACTAATTAGCTCTGAAAGCTATTTTCAACTAGATTATTTGTTTTCTTGATGTCCAGTTTTTTTTAGTTCTTTAAATTATTTAGATATGAAGCCTCATTCAAATATGTAGATATTAAAAAATAACTTTTCCCATTTTGAAGCCTCATTTTCATATTTATTTAGAAATGCAAGGAAGCTCAGAGAAGTAGCAAAAGAAAGTAAAACATAAGAAACTGAGTTGATTAATAGGAAAGGGAAATACAGTAAACCATGAATGATCCAAGAAGGGAAAGAAATAATCATAAAAAATGTAACAAACTAACAAAGTAACAGTAACAAAGGAACATAGTAACAGTGACAAAGTAGCAAAGTAACAAAGTAACAATAACAAGGCAACAAAGTAACAGTGAAAGGCTGATTTAGAGCTTGATGATCCTATTACAACCATCTAGGGCCTGGATTATCCCACTTTACAATCAAAATTAGAAAGCAAAGAAAAATAAAATAAATGATGAGTTAGGAATCTCAGGACTGAATTCTCACACCGACAGTTCCTATGCAGAGCACCTGGCTGACACACAACTGCTTTTTAAAAATGAGTAACATCTGCAGGCACCTCCCATTGCTCTATTGGGTACTTCATAATCTGGCAAGAAAACAAACTAAACTGTTCTAGAAAAGTTTCCCATGACATGAGGGAAAATAATTCTGGCTGGATCCTCCACTGACTAATTACTCATTCATTGGGTAAGCCAACCCCTAACATTTTTATTAATTGGAATGTTAGTCTATGTACAACAGAACTCTGTAAGTGGCAGTCTCTTAGGAGATAGTTTTGTTTCATGAAAAGAAGTTACAAAAGAGGTTGGACAACTGTGCTCCAATCCTTACGACTTTTTAATTCCTCATTGCCACAATTCACATTTCTAGTGAATTGCACAGCATCACTGAGATGCGCTCCTCTGAATTAGAAGTCCTTTTCTCTTTCACTGCCTCTAGCAGCTCCTGGGACATGTCCAGACTCTCACTGAGTTATTAGGCTGGAAGATTTCCTCTACAGAACTTGTCTGCTGGTAGAGGCTCCTTCCCCTCCCACGTTGTCTGCAGTTTCAGAGAAACTCTTGGCTCTGACATTACTCCCAGGATGGGGGTCTCTGTGTTTGCACAGTTAGCTCTAGAGACTCCATTCACTGATTTTTCTGTCTGGGAGCTGTCAATATAAATGAATAAAAATTAAAACATCAGAGCACTCCTCTCTGGAGAACTTACAGAACATTCTTTGACCATGTATGTGCCTCAGTGAATTCTGGGCATATCCAGAGAGAGTGAGGACAGGGAATCAATTCAAAGATAGAGATGAGGATTACTCAGACACCAAAACAAGAATTCCTGGATACAATGAATACAGAAGAGGAGAGTAACAGGTGTCACCAATAGTTTTTGGATACCTGTCCTCACATAAGCTGCTTATGAAGCTGCAGTGGCTCTTTTGAAAGTCTGTGTTTTTGGTGAAATCTGGCAATGTGACCACAGTTCATGTTGTTAGATTGTCATGTGTCTGACCCCTTCCAACTCCAGCTTACTTACTTTCTTGTTACAGTTGACAGATGCAATCCCATTTGGATCTTAACGGCTAAATTTCAATGTCTCAGAGAGCACACTGCTCAGTAAGAAGCCTCATGATTCAGCTTCTCTGAGGGTCAGAGAATGGCAAAAGCCATAGTCCCCCTGTTCCTATTCTCTTTTCTATGATAGCAGCCCACTACTCCTGTAGACTCACAGGAGGGTGAGGTGGAAACTTGTAGTTTCTTTGGAAGGTCAATTATGTTAAATGATGTTTTGCTGGGGCACACAGATGAAAGGATGTCTTGCTAAATCTAACACAGGAAAGAATGTTTTCCTGAAGCAGACACAAGTGAAAGGATGTTTTGGTATAGCAGATATGTGAAAGGACACTTGATAAAGGAGTATAAATATGACCCCACAGACAGTGGGAGACTGAGCATTGAGCATTGGTTTGGTTAGTTCCACCTCACTATTCTTTGCTAATGACATGCATGTATTGGTTCGCCTTACATAGCTTTGTTGAGCTCAACTTGTGGTAGCACAGCCATTAAAAGAGACTCACCCTACATTCCTGGTGCAGCTTGCTACTTCCACAGCCTCACCTCAGACCAGTTGACAAACTTTGTAGTTTCTTCAGAATTGAACTACAGCTGTTGGTTCATGTCTGGTGTCTGCCTGCCAAAAAGGACAGGACTGTAGCTTCTGGTTTGTGTGTGGTATCTGCTTGCTTAGAGGACTGATCTGTAGCTGCTGAGTCATATTTGGTGTTTGCTATGGGACTGAACTGCTGCCAAAGAAGATTGAGCTCACTCACCCCCCAAAAGAACTATTGCTGAACAGGTTCACTCCCCCCATACCCTAAGAACTTTGCTTTTTCACTATGTCTGCTGGACAGACATAGTGGAAAAACTGGTGAGCTAAAGGAGAGGTTGAACCCTTATTAAAAGTAGGTTGCAAGAAATTTATGTCTACAGAAGGGTTTTCAGGCTCCAGCTTTAGTGACTGTCTGTTTCTTGGTCAGTGGCAGGACCATCTCTGACTGCATTCTAGGGAGACCTGAGACCACCATGCTGTGCCAGGAATCCTTTTGTCTGTGAGTGGTGTTCTTCCTTGCTAATCTGTTCTTCAGCTGTCAGTGCAGGAAGGAGGTGAGCATTGGGAAGGAAGTGACTGACAAGGAAAAGGTTGAGTTCAAAACGGTCCAAGGACAGGCTGCCCTCTTGCTCCCTTCTCCTTTGTTGTCACTAGCATGGTGTACGTCCTCAGAGAATGCAGAGGGGGCCAAGATGGAGAGACAAACAGATACAGATAAACATCATTGTCAAAGTTTCCTATAGGCTCTTCAGGATTTTCATTAGCAGACTTTAACTATTTTCTTACAAGTGGATAATGGTTTTTGATCATGTTCACCCCCTCCCATTTTCTTGGCTTCTTTCAACTCGTGACCATGTCTCTTCTGAGTTAGCTCCCCAAATCCCTGCATTGATAGTGCGAGGGTGGAAGAAGACCAGCAAATATGTGTACAATTTAAATAGATATTTATTCCATTTATTTTTTAAATTTATTTATTTATTATATGTGAGTACACTGTAGCTATCTTCAGACACCCCAGAAGAGGGCATCAGATCTCATTACAGATGGCTATAAGCTATCATGTGGTTGCTGGGATTTGAACTCAGGACCTTCGGAAGAGCAGTCAGTGCTCTTAACCACTGAGCCATCTCTCCAGCCCCATATTCCATTTGTTTTTTTTAACTGTAAAAAAACTGTTGACAAAGTATAGTTGTATTGCTTTTTAGGGAATACAATAATAAACACACAAACACACATACACAAATGTTCACATGCCGGTCACAAACATGCACACAGGTGAATGCACACTCACACACACATTCAGACATATATAGGTTAATGCAATCCCCCACAGTCTCGCACCCATGGACAAATAAACACTCTCACACATGGCATAGCCTGTTTAAAGCAAGCAAATTAGAGTACCTGTCACTTCCAATGCTGTCACATTTTTTACTGTGGTGAGAACACGTGAAAGTTTTTGCTTAAACAACTGTGGAATACATACTTTTTATCGTTATTTATGACCATGGTTCTGAGCATAGACTTAAACACCTTGTGTCTTCCTCTTTGTAACTTTCACATACACAGCTCACCCCCATGCCTCCCATCTGTTGCTCTCCAGTGTATCCGTGCTCCCCAGATCCCACACTGCCCATACTCCCACTGTGTTCACATCGTTCACTTTGATATCTGTGGCTGCAGGAACATCTTGTTTTAACTTTTACTTTCTAATTGCTAATGATGTCAGGCATTCATTGTCTCCTGCTTTGCGCCCAACACTCTTCCTTCTTTAATCTCTTACCTCTGTTATCTGTTGTGTTTTCACATTTCTGATTTATGGGCATTTCTTACATTTTCTAGATAAACGCAGTCCCCTGTTGGTTTCAGATACTTTGAATATATCCTCTCCCTCTATCTGTTGCTGACTTTCTCCATGTGTTTTTCATTAGGATCAACCCTTATTTTAATGTAATAAATTGGACATCTTTCCCTGCAATTAGCTCATTTGTTTTCAATTTTTCTTGTCTCATGAAAATGTATCATAACATATAAATTTTACTTTACATACCATTGGAGATGTTTCCCACACATTTTAAGATGAGTTTTATGTCATTCATTTCCAAGTATTTCATAATTTCCTTTTTAGCTCAATACGTGTTGCTGAGATTCCAGAAGTAGGAGAGTTTTGAAGTCACACTTATTATTAATTTCTATTTGGCAGAAAACATCTTATTATAGCATTGTTTTAATATTTATTGGGAATCCATTTCTGGCTTCATTTATGGTGAATATCTATAACTGCCTCTTTTATGCTAAAAAGGCAATGGCTCTCAGCCTGTGGGTACTGTTCAGGGCTACAGTCCTTGCCTGGCACCCACAGGGCCCTAGGTTCCATCTTCCGAAAACAAAAATAAACAAATAATGCTGGCATGGTTTTGTTAAATTTTCTTTACCGTTTTTTATTCTATCACAAACAACTTTTTGAAATTCAGTAAAATGATCCTGCAATTTTTTGGGCTCAGCAATAACACATTATAACACTAATTTCATATTTACTTCATGATAGAAAGATTAGAAACAGTGGTGGGCAACAGAAAGGCCAGGAACACATGTCCTGTCAGGCTTTGACTCCAAATCATCACCTGTGTTACGGACCAGCATATTTGCCAAGCCCCATTTTTATTTTTCTCACGTTCCTCATGTTGATGTGAGTGGGCTAAACTTTCACATACTTGGTGCCATCCTGCTGCTTACCTATTTCCTATGTTGTTTTATATGGTAACTATTCAGGACTGGGAAATAACACAGACTAATTCATATGAGGAATACTCCAGGATACTGAGGCTAGGTGACATGGGGGAAGGTCCTCACTTACTTCTCCCAGAGACTAGCTACAGCTCCCAGCACTGGGATGGCCCTGGGATACTCTCCTGAGCTCCATAGATGTCTGGGTTGGGTGTTTCATGATTTGTTTGGTTTATTAGGGCATCTCCACACATGTGTACAAGTCACTGTTTACTGCCTGCTACCCACACCCATCCTTTATCCTTTCCAGCTGGCCCCTCACTTAAGGTGGCAGTCTCTCTTATACTTACTTACCCCTTTCCTGACTTGTCTTCCTAAGTGTGTCTCAATTCACTAAACATGAACTTACCTGCTTCCCTGAAGATGACACAATTCTCATCTTAATGGTCAGGTGGCAGCCCTGCGTGCCACTTTTCCATCTATCTATTAATGGACACTTAGTTGATTCTGTTCTAGTTTGTTTCTTCAGTCTGACACTTGCTTTGTAAGCTCTTACTCTTAGCACACATCTGTCCATAAGGTTTATATTCCACTTTTACTATCGTAATGTTTCATTTCCCTGAAATATGCTATTGTCCTGATATTTAGCCAGATTTAAAAATTGTCACTGCTGCTGCCAGTAGGACAGTGTCCCTGCAACGTGCTGTTTCGAGCATTCCATTTTTGATTTTACAAGTGAGGAAGATGGATGTTTTCTTAAATCCACTTCGGAATTTTGGTCTTTCTGTTGGTGAGTCTAATGTGCTTTTATTTGTTTATTGTAATTATTTTTATATTATGACTATTCCTGTGTTGCTAGTTTACTGCACGTGTTTGTTATTTTCACCCTTTTACTGTGTAGACGAGGTTTAAATTAGGGGTTGAAATTATACAATTTGCTTTTACTGTTTCATTGGCTTTCTAAAAGTGGAAACTTATAATCATGTCCATTGACGTCTATTGATCTTCCTGAGTTGAAGGAAAATTAACTTACCATGAAATGCAGAAATCCAAGTCTTAGTGTGATGAGCCTTGACAGGTGTGTGCACCTTGGAAACTGCCTCTCTCGGTATCAATCTGAATGTTGATGTTTCCCTAGAGTCCTTATGTCCTTTCAAGTCAGTCTCCCCGACTTCTCCTGGGATGGGAACATTCAGAGTTCTGTGGCTATCTTTGACTTTTCTTATATTTCTAATAAAAGAAATTATGTGCTGCTGGGGTTCTTCAAGCTGCCTTCTTTTATTTAATACAGGTGTGTTGAAATTCGCTCATATTTTCAGTTATCTGTGTTTTATTGGTAAAGAACATTCCATCCTTTTAGTATAAGTAATACAGTATAATTAAAAAATATTTCTTTTATTGGAAGCATATTTAGGTTATTTCCAGCTAATTAATTTTAAAGTAAAAATAACAATTTGAATGTGCCATGCTGTCAGGTTCCAGAGTGCTTTCATGTGTTTATCTGGATTATTGTGATTAAAGCTGAAACATGCTTTCTGGCAGTTTTTGCACATGAGTGTGTCTGTGTGAGTTCATGTTTGTAGGACTCTCCAGGGAAAACCAACCAGAAAAATTCATTCTTTTAATAAGATCTTTTCTGTTTCTGGTTCTGTCAGTTTTACTTTAAAAATTAATACAGTTAGACCTGCGCCACATCTGGCACAGAGAGGGCCCTACTTCCTGATACTCTCTAGAGAACCTACAGGAGCAGGGCATTCGCTAAGAATCACTACCCAGCCGCTAGAGGCCCAGAGCAGATTTGCTCTGGGACTCACTACCCAGCAACCTCCAGATTATCACTCCCCTTCTGCCCTTTCTACCCCTCTCTCCTCCCCCATCACCACCCCTTCCCATCAGATGTGGTAGAACTGCACCACATCTGGCATGGAGAAGACCCTACTTCCTGATACTCTCTAGAGAACTAACAGGAGCAAGGCATTTGAGAATTGGCAAGAGCAGGTCAATTGAGAACTAGTGGCAGCAGGGCATCAAACAGGCAGAATCGGGGCATTTGAGAACCAGCATCAACAGGGCATTCTAGATCCGTTAGCAGCAGATCATTTGAGAACTAGCAGCTTGCAGGGCATTCAACTCTTGCCAAGTCTGCCAGAGGGGAGACCCCATCACCTGATACTTCCTGGAGAATCAGCTGTTTGCAGGGCATTGGACAGAAAGAGAATCCCAGGAGTACAGAAACACAGACCTGTAGGACAGAGAAGATAGAGAGACAGCAAGACCAGCTAACACCAGAGGTAAATGAGATGGCCAAAGGCAAATGTAAGATCATTACCCACAGAAACCAAGGCAACATGGCACCATCAGAACCAAGTTCTCCCACAACAGCAAATCCTGCAAACTCCATCACATAAGAAAAGCAAGAACTAGATTTAAAATCACATCTCATATTGCTGATGGAGGACTTCAAAAAGGACATAAATAACTCTCTTAAAGAAATACAGGAAAACATGGGTCAAGAAGTAGAAGCACACAAATCCCTTAAAGAAATACAAGAGAATATGGATCAAAAGGTAGAAGCCCTTAAAGAGGAAACACAAAAATCTCTTAAAGAAATATGGGATAATATAGGTCAACAGGTAGAAGCCCTTAAAGTTGCAATACAAAAATCCCATAGGGACTTATGTGAGAACATGGGTCAACATGCAGAATCCCTTAAAGAGGAATCAGAAAAATCCCTAAAAGAAACACAGGAGAACATGGGTCAACAGGTAGAAGCCCTTAAAGAGGAAACACAAACATTCCTTAAAGAATTTCAGGAAAAAGCAAACAAACAAGTGAAGGAACTGAACAAAACTATCCAGGATCGAAAACTGGAAATAGAATCAATAAAGAAATTGCAAAGTGAGACATCTCTGAAGATAGAAAACCTTGGAAAGAATTCAGGAGTCATAGATGCAAGCATCAACAATAGAATACAAGAGATAAAAGAAAGAATCTCGGATGCTGAAGATTCCATAGAAAACATTGACTCAACAGTCAAAGAAAATGCAAAATGCAAAAAGCTTGTAACCCAAAACATCCAGGAAATCGAGGACACAATGAGAAGACCAAAACTAAGGCTTATAGGTATAGAAGAAAGTGGGGATTCACATCTTAGAGGGCCAGTAAATATCTTCAACAAAATTATAGAAGAAAACTTCCCTAACCTAAAGAGATGCCCATGAACATACAAGAAACCTACAGAACTCCAAACAGATTGGACCAGAGCAGAAATTCCTCCCATCACATAATAATCAAAATACCAAATGCAATAAACAAAGAAAGAGTAGTAAAAAGCAGTGAGAGAAAAAGGTCAAGTAACATATAAAGGCAGACGTATCAGAATTACACCAGACTTCTTATCAGAGACTATGAAAGCAAGAAGACCCTGGGCAGATGTCATACAGACCCTAAGAGAACATAAATGTCAGCCCAGACCATACCATAGATGGAGAAAACAAGACATTCTATGACAAAAGCAAATTTACACAGTATCCACAAATCCAGCTCTGCAAAGGATAATGGGTGGAAAATACTCACACAAGGCAGCAAACCACACTGTAGAAAAATCAATAAGGTAGTCTCTCAACAAACCCAATAGAAGATAGCAACACAGTCAGAATTTCACCTTTAACTAAGCAGATAACAATGAGCAACAATCACTTTTCCTTGATATTTCTTAATATCAATGGTCTGAATTCCCCTATAAAAAGACATAGACTAACAGACTGGATACGTAAACAGGAACCAACATTTTGCTGCACACAAGAAACCCACCTCAGTGACAAAGACAGTCACTATTTAAGAGTCAAATGTTGGAAAACAGTTTTCTAAGCAAATAATCCCAAGAAACAAGCAGGAGTGGCCATTCTTATATCTGATAAAATTGACTTTCAACCAAAAGTTGTCAAAAAACATAAGGAGGGACACATCAAACTGGTCATAGGAAAAGTCTACCAAGATGAACTCTCAATTCTGAACATCTATGTTCCAAATGTAAGGGTACCCACATTCATAAAAGAAACTTTAATAAAGCTCAAAGCACACATTACACCCCACACAATAATAGTGGGAGAGTTCAACACCCCACTGTCAAAAAAGGATAAATCATGGAATCAGAAACTAAACAGAGATACAGTGAAACTAACTGAAGTTATGGACCAAATGGATCTAACAGATATTTACAGAACATTCTACCCTAAAGCAAAAGAATATACCTTCTTCTCAGCACCTCATGGTACCTTCTCCAAAATTGACCATATAACTGGTCACAAAATGGGCCTCAACAGATACAGAAATATTGAAATTATTCCATGTATCTTATCAGATCACAGTGGCCTAAGGCTGGTCTTAAGCTCAAACAAAAGCAATGGAAAACACACATATACATGGACTTTGAACAATGCTCTTCTCAACAATAGCTTGGACAAGGAAGAAACAAAGAAATTAAAGACTTTTTAGAATTTAATGAAAATGAAGACATATCATACCAAAATTTATGGGACACAATGAAAGCAGTGCTAATAGGAAAACTCACAGCTCTGAGTGCCTTCAAAAAGAGAATGGAGAGAGCTTACACTAACAGTTTGATAGTGCACTTGAAAGCTCTAGAACAAAAGGAAGCAAATATTCTCAAGAGGAGTAGAAAGCAGGAAATAATCAAATTTAGGGCTGAAATCAACCAAACAGAAACAAAATGAACTATACAAAGAACCAACAAAACAAGGAGGTGGTTCTTTGAAAAAAATCAACAAGATAGATAAACCTTTAGACAGACTAGCCAGAGGGCCCTGAGACAGTATCCAAATTAATAAAATCAGAAATGAAGAGTGAGACATAACAACAGAAACTGTGAAAATTCAAAAAAAAATCATCAGATCCTACTACACGTTCGAAAACCTGGATGAAATGGTCAACTTTATAGATACATACCAAGTGCCAATGTTAAACAGGATCGGATAAACTATCTAAATAGTACCATAAGTCCTGAAGAAATAGAAGCAGTCATTAATAGTCTCCCATCAAAAAAAAGCCCAGGACCAGATGGGTTTAGCTAGAAATTCTATCAGATCTTCAAAGAAGAGTTAATATCAATACTCTTCATACTTTTTCTGTGAAATAGAAACTCAAGGAACAGTACCCAACTCATTCTATGAAGCAACAATAATGCTTATACCTAAACCAAAGACCAAACAAGGAAGGAGAACTTCAGACCAATCTCCCTCATGAACATTGATGCAAAAATACTGAACCAAATCTTGGCCAACTGAATCCAAGTATGCATCAAAACTATAATTTGGCACGATCAGGTAGGCTTCATCCCAGGGATGCAGGGATGGTACAATATATGGAAATTTGTCAATGTAATCCACTACATAAACAAACTAAAGGAAAAAAAACACATGGTAATTTCATTAGATGCTGAAAAGGCTTTTGAAAAAATCCAGCATCCCCTCATGATAAAAGTCTTGGAGAGATCGGGAATCCAAGTCCCATACTTAAACATAGTGAAAGCAATATACTGCAAACCTGTAGCCAAAATCAAACTAAATGGGAAGAAACTTGAAGCAATCCCACTAAAATCAGGGACCATACAAGGCTGCCCACTCTCTCCCTATCTATTCAATATAGTACATGAAATCCTAGCCAGAGCAATCAGGCAGCAAAAGGAAGTCAAAGGTATACAAATTGGAAAGGAATAAGTCAAAATATCACTATTTGCAGATGATATGATAGTATACTTAAGCAACCCCAAGAGTTCCACTAGAGAACTCCTAAAGCTGATAAACAACTTTAGCAAAGTGGCTGGATATAAAATTAACTCAAGCAAATCACTAGCTTTCCTCTACTCAAAGGATAAACAAGATGAGAGAGAAATTATGGAAATGACAGCCTTCACAATAGTCCCAAATAATATTTCATACCTAGGTGTGACTCTAACGAAGCAAGTGAAAAATCTATATGACAAGAACTTCAAGCCTCTGAAGAAAGAAATCAAAGAAGACCTCAGAAGATGGAAAGATCTCCCATGTTCATGGACTGGCAGGATCAATATTGTAAAAATGTCCATCTTGCTGAAAGCAATCGGCAGATTCAATGCAATCCCCATCAAAATTCCAAATCAATTCTTCATAGATCTAGAAAGAGCAATTCTTAGAATCATCTGCTATAACAAAAAACCCAGAATAGCAAAAACTATTCTCGACAACAAAAGATATTCTGGGGGAGTCACTATCCCTGACCTCAAACTCTACTACAGAGCAATAGTGATAAAAAACTGTTTGGTATTGGTATGCAGACAGGCAGGAAGATCAATGGAATAGAATTGAAGACCCAGAAAAGAACTCATATACATACGGTCACTTGATATTTGACAAAGGAGCCAAAAACATCCAGTGGAAAAAAGACAGCATTTTTAACAAATAGTGCTGAATCAACTTGAGGTCCGCATGCAGAAAAATGCAAATTAACCCATCTTATCTCCCTGTAAAAAGCTCAAGTCGAAGTGGATCAAAAATTTACACATAAAACCCGACACACTGAAGCTTATAGAGGAGAAAGTGGGGGAGAAATCTTGAACACATGGGCACAGAGGAAAAGTTCCTGAACAGAACACCAATGCCTTCTGCTCTGAGAACAAGAATCAATAATGGGACCTCATAAAATTGCAAAGCTTCTGTAAGGCAAAGGATATGGTCAATAGGACAAAACAACCACCAACAAATTGGGAAAAGATCTTTACTAACCCTACATCTGATAGAGGGCTAATATCCAATGTATACAAAAAACTCAAGAAGTTAGTCTCCAGAGAATCAAATAACCCTATTAAAAATGGGGTACAGAGCTAAACAGGGAATTCTCAACTGAGGAAACTTGAATGGTTCTAAAGCACCTAAATAAATGTTCAGCATCCTTAGTTATCAGGAAAATGCAAATCAAAACAACACCAAGATTCCACTTACACTGGTGAGAATGGCTAAGATGAAGAAACTCAGGGGACAACCGATGCTGGAGAGGATGTGGGGGAAAAGGAACACTTCTCCATTGTTGGTGGGATTGCAAGCTGGTAAAACCACTCTGGAAATCAGTTTGGCAATTCCTGAGAAAGTTATATATAGTACTACCAGCAGACCTAGCTATACCACTCCTGGGCATATACCCAGAAGATGCTCCTACATATAATGACACATGCCCCACTGTGTTCATAGCTGCCTTATTTATAATAGCCAGAAGATAGAAAGATCCCAGATTTTCCTCAACAGAGGAATGGATACAGAAACTTGTGGTATATATACACAGTGGAGTACTATTCAAGTATTAAAAACAATGAATTCATGAAATTCTTAAGCACACTAGAAAGTGTCATCCTGAATGAGGTAACCCAATCACAAAAGAACACACATGGTATGCACTCACTAATAAGTGGATGTTAACCCAAAAGCTCAAAATAAAAACGTTACAATTCATCCAGCACAGGAAGCTCAAGAAGAAGGGGGACTTAAGTGAGGGTGCTTTGGTTCCTCTGAGAAAGGGAACAAAATAATCACAGGAGCAATAAGGGAGACAATGTGTGGAACAGAGACTCAAGTAAAGGCCACCAGAGACTGTCCTACCTGGGGACTCATCCTATAAACAGTTACCAATCCCGGACACTATGACAAGAAGCATATACCAAAAGGAGCATGCCATGGTTGTCTCCAGAGGGGACCCTGCCAGAGCCTTACAAATACAGAGGCAGAAGCTAGCAACCAACTATTGGACTGGGCGTGGGGTCCCCAATGGACGAGCTGGAGGGTGGTTCAGAGGAGCTGAAGGGGTTTACAGCCCATGGGAAGAACAATGACTTTGGCCACCCAGATACCCCAAGTCTCCCAGGGACTAAACTGTCAACCAAGAGGTACACATGGTTTCAGCCAAAAATGTGGCAGAGGAAGGCCTTGTTGGGCATCAGTGGGAGGAGTGGTCCTTGGTCAAGAAAAGGCTCAATAGAGGCCCCAACAAATGGAAACCAAGGCAGGGGGGTTTGGAGGGAGGTGGGAGTATGTTGGGTGGAGGGGCATATACATTTACTCAGAGGTTGGGAGGAAGGGTTGGGGGTCTTTGGGGAGGGAGGATATTGGGAAAGGTTTTACCATTGACAATGTAAATGAAGACAATATTCAATTAAAAAAGTAAAAAAAAAGAAATTTAAAAAAATTAATATTTATTTGATTGAGGCTTGTAGCATAGAGTATGTGTGAAAGCCACAGGACAACTGGAAGAAGCCAGTTTTTGCCTTCCCTATGTGGGTCCTGAGGACCCATCTCAGGCTGTCAGAGGCAGTGAGCACTGGTACGGTCTGAGCCACCTTACCTGTTCCATGGTTGCTCTTTTCTTTGTACCAGAGTCTCATGTTTATAGCTCAGGCTGGTCTGAAACTCTTTTCACATCCTTCTCTCTTCAGCCTCCAGAATGCTGGGCTTAGAGGCATCAGCCTCCTGAAACTGACTCTTACCAGAATCCTTTGATTGTCATGGAGTTTTAATTTTGCTTAAATTAAAGCAATTTGTTTTAGTCTTTGTAAGTTTTGTTTGGTGTCCTGTTTACAGAGTCCTTGCCCCTGTCAAGAATGTACAAACCCTCAGCACTGTGGTTTATCTCAGACCCGTTATTCCTCTCACCATGTAATCTATGAAGAGCTCTGTGCTAATACTTTGTGTAAGGGAAGAAATGAGATCCAAGCACACGCTGTCCTCTGGTTTTCTTTTCTCCAGCATTGCTGTTATGAGTACTTCCTCTCCATCTCTGGATTGGCTGGAATCTTGGTCAAGGGTTGATTGGCAGAGCTGGAGACCAGATGCTCTGGCATCTGTGGTGAGCTCCCAGCACTGACCTGAAGAGCCAGAGCAAGACTGGGATCAGACAGGCTCTTTCATACATGAGAACGAGGTTCCCCTATGTGAAAAGACTAGTCTCCAACTTCACATCCTCCTGCCTCATTCTTCATTCTGCTGGGGCACAGCTGTGTACCACCACCCCTTAAGATTATTTTAGCTACTATGTATTTAGATTTCCATGTAGACTTTAGAATTACCTTATCTACATATTTTAAAAAGGGGGGCTTCTGAGATTTTCATTGCCTTTACCCTCTCCATTTGAAAAACTATACTTATAAATCTCCTTGTTTCTATGTATTCATTTCAGTTTGTTTCTTTAAAAAAATTGTTCATTCATTCATTCACTTATTCTGTGCACATACACAGGCACACACAGAGACATACACAGACAGACAGACAGACAGAAAACACACACACACACACACACACACACACACACACACACACTTAGAGATAGAAGATAGCTTTCAGGAGTCAGTTTTCTTCTTTCATTATGTTGGTCCTAGTGATTGAACTTAGGTCATCAGACTTGGTGACAAGCACTCTTATCCACTCGGCCATCTCTCCGGCCCCTAAACTCCTTTGCACACATCTTTGTCTTCTGCTAACTAAAGCTAATTTTCAGCATGTTATTATATCCTTGGGCCGCCCACTCTGTCCTCAGTAAGGGGCAGCATTGAGCTCTAAGTGAAAGTGAACCAGTTGCTGCTCCCATCCCGTTGTTCCAACATTTTAATATAACATTTTCCTAATGTCTTCGATCATACTCTTGGTATATTTTTTTTCCTGGAAATCTCTGGTACTCATTGGTTTTCATTAGGTGTTCCTTCTCTGTGCCTTCCCAGCCACATTTCACACTTCACAATTTCTTTCATTATGCCTGAGGATATTTTTAATTAATTAAATTTAATTCATTTTAAAGTAAAAGTAACAATTTGGACTCAGCATGTTGTCAGGTGCAAGGGTGCTTTCGTGTGTTTATCCATTTGTCTATATCATCTGATCTGTTATTCTGCTTGGAAGAAGTCTGGTGACAGTCCATGTTGCTCCTGTGTTAACCATCTATAGTTTCTGAAGCCATTTGTGACATGTCTATACAGTTGGTACCCTTGGTTTTTTTGAGAAGTGTGTCTGCTCTAGATTTTCATTATTTAATCTATTTGGTCCCCTTTTATAATCAATCCCTTGAGAGCTTCTGCTTGTATTTTCTTCAAAATTACCATGACAATTTTCATATCTGTCTCATTCTCTGTCTGTCTGTCTGACTGACTGTCTGTCTGTCTTTTGAGACAGGATTTCTCTGTAGTTCTGGCTGTCCTGGGACTCACTCTGTAGATTAAGCTAGCCTTAAACTTAGAGATCCATCTGCCTCTGCCTCCAATTTCAGGGATAAAGGCATGAGCCACCCCTGCACATGTTTATTTTTATAGCTTAGACACCAGTCACATGGGAATAGCATCAAGCTGTATTTTTAATCTTTCTTTTTCTGATGCATTTTCTTAGATTTTCTTAAGCTGAGTTTCTGCTATACCCATGTCTACTTTGTATCCTCCTCTGTAGACTAAGCTTTTAGCTTCAGAATATAGGCAGACTGAATCCAGATTTTTCTACCTGCTTTCTCAGCCCTGCAATGTAAAGGACATTAACTTGTGCCTTTAGTGTCTCACCTGATGAGCACCACACCAGCATCTATCTCACAGAAGGCATCCATGCATGCATGCATGCAAATTGTAAACAGAAGCTTCTCTGAGGCTAGATGGATGTATGTTCACTGATAGCCACATTAAATCATCTGTCACATGCATTTGAAATCCACAGCAGCACTTCATGTTCAGCCTCCTGGCTGCCATGAATAGCCCTCAGCTCTGGTGTGCAGAAGAGTCTTTTCCATGGGACCTGCTGCTCTTGGTGTGACCTGAGGGTGGAGTCTTCTTATATCAGGCCTTGATTTCAGTCATGGAGTGTGCTGAGTGTGCCCTAGTGCTCAGCAAGAGGCCCCTGATCTTCCCATTGTTTTATGTTGTTCTCATAACCACACCTGCCTACTCCTAAATCCCTGTATAGTCATGTTGCAATTAGTATTAAGGAATGGAACCTAGACTATGTCAGGGGCAGCTTCTGATCATTCCAGTCTTTCCTCTTCCCTTTCCTCCCTCTCTATGTTTCCATCTCCATCCATCCTTCATCCATGATCTCTTTTCTATTTCTTCCTTCTTCATTTCCTTCTCTTTCTTTGTTCTATTCCTATGCACATGTCTTCAGTTGACAAAGAGCTCAGTCTTATCTGATTTCTGGTGTGAGGCTCCATAACCTATTTCAATCCTATTCACATTGTTTGCTGACTTCATGGGACAGGCTTGAAGCATCCACCTCTCCTACCACAGAAGGTGTAGTCCTCCCTCGCTGTTTACATTGCTGTAAATTTACCATTTACTCCTCAACTGTATCATCTGTAACTTTAATTAAGAGTGAATAAAGTATTTCCATGCAAACAAATAATTATCTTATGGTAAAGCAGCACAGAAACATAGCTGCTGGAGAGGCCATGGAGGATACTGCTTGCTGACTTGCTTCTCTGGCTTGTTCAACCTACTTTCTTATAGAACCCAGAACCAAAGCCAAGGGATGACACCACTCACAATGGGCTGGGCCCTCCTCCATTGATCACTAATTGACAAAATACCTCATAAGTTTGCTTTCTTCTGTACCTTAGTATCAACTGTAATTGATAGGGGCTTGTGCTCCAGTCTTACACCCAGAAGAGGAGACACAACAATCCTTAGAAATGTGCAAGAATGAATACATTCATCATGTACAACAAATACAATCTTTATTTGTGATAGGAAAACATTTCATTGACATAATATTTATAAACATTTGATTATTTTGGCCTTTCCATTGATCAAGTATTCACAACATTAACTTGCTGCCCACTGAAATTTGGACTTTTGGGGTACATCACACAGAAAAGACCTTTCTCAATCAGGAGACCAGTGACAATTTCTATGATATGTGTGTAAGTGCCTCTGAATTTATTTCTCATAAATTTTTAAAAATTAATTTTGTAAAATTGAAGTGAACCAAGAGTGTAAATTATGGCAATCTAGGGATGTTCTGGTTGGTTTTGTGTCAACTTAACACAAGCTAGAATCATCAGAGAGGAAGGAGCCTCAGTTGAGAAAATGCCTCCATAAGACCCAGCTGTAAGGCATTTTCTCAATTAGAGATCAATAGGATACACACAGCTCATTGTGAATTGTGCCATCTCTGGGCTGGTGGTCCTAGCATCTATGAGTAAGTACACTGAGCAAGCCATGGGAAGTAAGTCAGTAAGTAGTACCCCTTCATGGCCTCTGCATCAGCCAGGTTCCAGCACTGCTTGAGTTCCTATCCTGATTTCCTTTGGCAATGGACAGCAATATACAACTGAATAAATGCTTTTCTTCTCAACTTGTCTTTTGGTCATGGTGTTTTGCCACAGCAATAAAAACCTTAAGACAAAAGGTAACATCTCCATCTGTAATATAGGTGAGGGCATCCATGACTGTTATTGGGGGGAAACATATTGAGAGATTTTCAGAAGACTCCAGCATCAATCTATTTTTGTTGGGTCTTTAGAATTTATGATTTGAGACATAAATCACTGTTTCATTAAGTAATCTTTTGTAGGATTTATTTTATTTATTTATGTGTATGTATATATATGAATACCTGTGTGAGAGACTAGAAGAGAACATTAGATGCCCTGTAGTTATTAGCAGTTGCAAGTGCTCTGGCAGGTTCTGAGAACTGAACTAGAATCTTTTGCAAGAGTAGGAAATGGCCACTGAGCCATCACTCTAGTCCCACATGAAGCAATCTATGGTATGATGGAAATGCCAGTAACACATATGAACATTAATTTTCTGACAGAAATAAATAAAGTCAGAGTGAGTCAAGTCAGTGGTGTCTTGAGATGGAATTGTTTTAGCACTGTTCCCTGGAGTTCAGTGTCCGTGACATGTCGGCCAGAAGGGAATCGTACTGTTAGAACGGAGCCCAGTAGATGTTCAGTCTCACTTCCAAACTCGTCTCACAAGTTAATTTTGTATGTTAACATAGGTAATAGTCATCCAACTTAACAGTCTGTAGCTTTAGTTAGAAGAGAAGACATATTAATGTCGTTGTACTAAGGTTTCTACTCTTGTGATAAAACCATGACCACAAGTACCTTGGGTAGGAAAGGCTTTGTTTCAGCTTACAACTCTCAGGTCACACTCCAGTGATGATGCCTTCATGACAAGGACTCAAGAAAGGAACCTAGGGGTAGGAACAACGGAAGCAGACGCCATGAAGAAATGGTGCTTCTTGAATCAGTTCCCATAGCTTGCTTGGTGTGCTTTGTTATGTACCTCAGGACCAACTGTCTGTTGGTTGTAGCACTCACAGTGGGCTCCATTGATTGTTAATCAATATAGTACTTCATAGGCTTGTCTATAGGCTAATCTTCTAGAGGCATTTTCTTACTTAAAAATCCTTTCCAGACATGTCTAGGCTTGTATCAAATTGACAAAGTCAACCAACATAATTATCTATTATATATCTACTGTCTATCATCTATCTGTATCATCCATCTAACAGCTATTATTATCCATCTCTTAATCATCAGTCAATCAGTTAATCAATTATGTGTATGTCATCTAGTTATCATCTATGGGTCTATCCACCAAACTGGCTTTCTTCCCTTTATTTATAGTGTTCATTATACAATTTGGGGGATTTTATTCAATATAGTAGATTACATCTCAAAAATGAAATTGTAATTAATTTAAAATGAAAAGAGTCCAAACCAATTATGTTCTGAAAACCGGGTTTTAACAAATATAGAAAATTTCCTAGTAATGTGAATAATCAGAACTTATTTATTGTTGTTATCACTACCTTTGAGCAAACATTAAATTATATGAACCATTAAGCCTGTGTGCAAAGGCTGGGGCCATACTAAATCTCAAGTTGCAGGGGTAACTCCTAGTCTACACTTTGTATAACAAATCATAATTTTGGAGCTGGAGTAATACTGCCTAAAAATCTGACTTATTAACTGTTTCATGTTCAGTTGAATTTCACCATACCATATTAACTGATGGAATGTGCATTTATAATTTCTCTAAAAGCAGAGAGCAGGTGCAATTTCTGAAAGTGGTCACTGAGCTTGATTCAATAGGGTTTTTTTGTTTTGTTTTGGTTTGGTTTGGTTTGGTTCTTTTCTGACTGAATTGGGAAAATACAATACACTTAGTCTCTAATAGTGTCTTTTTGAACTCAGAGTGAGCAGGGTATCTGCAAGTTTCTTCAGTGGGGCTTCCCACTTTCTCCTTTTGTGGTTCTTTAAAAAGGCTTGAGGGAAAGTGCTTTTTCAGAGGTTCCATGTGTGGGTTAGTCTTGGATACATTCAAATTGTTTAAAATATTGAAATATTCAAATACATTCTGCAGCAGTCTGACTGCAGAATGACGGCTGAGACTGTATCTAGGATCTGCAATGCTCCCATCTAGAGAGCTATCATTAAGCCTGGAATACTCCCAGCTAGCAAGCACAGCTTTAGCCAGTACAGTTTTTATATTACATATTTATAGCATGCAGTAAACTTCAGCTTTGCTTTCAGAACTTGAGGGAGGAATGAGAAAGGCAGTGTGAGAGAGAACTAGCCTCATATAACCAAGAAATGGTGGGATGTGTCCATATAGGACCCCTCCACAGCAGAGCACAGAGGATTCTAAACTGAAGAAGCCATTACTCAGTCAATTTTATTATATATTTTGTTGAACTCACAGTTTAATTAGTGAGTTTGAAGGGGAAGGTGTGGCCTGTAATATTTCAAGCACTAAAGTATCCCTTTTCCTTTAAAGAAAGTTGCCAGTGAATGAAAGACTTCTGCCTGTTCCTACAATGTCTCAGTAGGATATTCACGCTCTCCAGAGACTGTGACCTTAGTTGTTCTTGTAGCCAAAAGCTGGTGACCATTTATCCCTTATTAGCTCTTGGCTGCAAGTTTTGACATTGAGATGCATGATAAAGCATTTAAGTGTAGAGAGCCCACCTCCTACAATCAAGTCATGGGTAGCAAACAAACTGGAGAAGTAACATCATCATCAGTACCGCATGCAGATTTGGCAAATATATAGTGACCTTAGGCTGAAGACCCTGCTCACTGTTTCAGTAGCTGCTTCCTGTAGAATCAGAACTCTCTTCGTACAGGTTCATTTACCATGACTTGGAGTTTAGACAGTGCAATATAGTCAAGAGATAATCATGACCCAGTCATTTAGACTTAGGGGTATCCAAGACCTCCCAGAGACCAGGCATTTGAAGATCTAAGTTTTGTGAAGTTTTTCATCAGCATATTGAATAGCTTGATGACGTGTACATATAGTGATCTTAAAATTCATTATCATCATCATCACCATCATCATCATCATCATCATCTGTGTGTGTGTGTGTGTGTGTGTGTGAGAGAGAGAGAGAGAGAGAGAGAGAGAGAGAGAGAGAGAGAGAGAGAGGAGAGAGCGCTTTGGTGGCCATTGTGCCTTTGCTAGAGTTGGGAAATTATCAAGCTTTACACTTGGACTGATGCTCACATAGTTCTGCAGTTTATGAACACTGCTATGGAAGCTTTATCTTCATAAAGAAATGGGTAACTCCTCATAGTAAGTCTCCACATTCTGTCATTTATCTACCATCTATCTATCTATCTATCTATCTATCTATCTATCTATCTATCTATCTATCATCTATCAATGTATGTATTTATCTATGTATTTATGTATCTATTTATCTATCATCTATCTATAATCTATCTATTATCTATATATGTATCTGTGTATCTCTCATCTATTATCTATTATCCATCTCTATCAATAATCTGTCTATTATCTATCTATCTATTATCTATCATCTATTTATATATCTATCTACCATGTTTCTTCTAACAATCAATCACCTATCATCTGTCTACCTATTATTTATCATCTACATATCTATCATGTATCTATCTACCATCATGTATCTATCTATCATCACAGTCATCTATCATTTATCTCCAATATTTCTCTCTAATATTCCATGTCTTTTTTCCATATTCTGTGACTCAAGTAGGTAATACACTCAATAATTGGGTCTTTCCATCAAGTTCCTCTTAAGAGTGACCATGATGGTTACAGTCATTAATGCTTGGGGTCTGTGGGAATCTATTGACCAAAAACTCAAAAAGAAATAATCCAGTCCTGGTACTGAGAATTTTGAATGCTAGCACCAATTATCTATTTAGGATATTGTCACTTCTGTTATAGGGAAACTTCATACCCTGTCTCTTTCTCTAAGTATATATACTTGTAACAACTTCTCACAACTTTTTGGAAAGGCCTTTAGTGTTGTTTGTTCCTCTCCACAGTCCCTCCTCTATCCTGTCCTCCTACCCTCATCTCAACTTAAATCTTCCAGCTTCCTTTGATCCTTTCTACCACTGTGTTCTATATTTCCCTATGTGAACACCATCTCCTCCCAGTGTTATATCTCTTGACATGCTCTTTAGGAAGTCTTGAGGTCATAAAGTATTTTATCCAGTACATAGCAGAGGTCATGACTTTTAAATCACCTGCCAAACCCTAGTGGGAAATCACACTAGTCTCAGAGATAACCTAAAACAGATAAGGAAAGAAAAGAGAGAGGTAGAAACCACACTGAAGGGGTTAAAAGGAAGACAGGAAGCAGACCTGGGTCCAAGGAGGTTCACTGCAGACCAGATGAATGGACTTCACTGGCAACCATGCTGGTCTAGTCCTGGTCTGTGGAAGGGGGGCCTGGTGAGGTCCTGAAAGACATAAAGATGGGGCGATGCCTAGATGAAGGCCTTGTCTAACATGTGTGTGGTATGTGGCTATAGGACTGAGAGCAGAACTGGCCTATAGGCATCTGCCATTTTAGCATAAGAAGCAGTTTTAAAAGAGGGTTTACAAAATTCCATTGTCTGGTAACCACATCAATCAACAAACTTGGCTCTAAAAAGCTTTTACCATTTCCAAAAACCAAAAATATATTTTTACAGAGGAGTTTACAAACTGATGAGGTTTCTTGTGTTTCTTAATCTCCTCAAATCCCAGCTGCTTCATATGTAAAAATCCAGCAAAAACAAGGACTAACCCACAAAGCTGAGACAAACACCAAGCAGAAAACAAAATATGACTTTCAGGCATTGGATCAATAAGCAGAGATTACACCACTCTCTGTACAGATCTGGCACGTCTCAGATCCAGTTTGTTTACTCTCATTTCTTTGGATGTGCAGAGAACTTGAGACAATGCTAAACTACAAATTCTAAAAATGTTTTGAACCACATCACTGGTAATGTAAAGAGGATGCTGCACAGGGACCTCCAGCACACAGTGCACAGCTGCAATTTTGTCCTGGTTCCTACCAGGCCGCATGACTGTGTGTGCCTCAGTAAGTTGTTAAATTAATGAAAATAGAAGGAAGGCAGAAGAATCTTAAGTTCAAGGACAGCCTGGCTCCACAGTGAACCCCAGGTTAAAACAGGCTATATAGAGTGATCCTGACTCAGAAACTGCGTTCTGCTGTCTAGCAGTCACCAGTGCCAGTATCCATCAGATCATTTCAGTTCCCAGTAACACATGCATACCCACATACACTAACACACATGTACCAACATATACACAGATGCACACATGCACTCACATTAACATGCACACATATAACTTATTTTTTATTTGTTATATTCTTTATTTACATTTCAAATGATTTTCCCTTTCCTGTCCCCCCCGCTCCGTGAAATTCCCATAAACCCTCTTCCCTCCTCCTGTTCCCCCATTCACCCCTTCCCACTTCCCTGTTCTGGTATTCCCCTACACTGCTGCACTGAGCCTTTCCAGAACCAGGGGCCACTCCTTCCTTCTTCTTGGACATCATTTGATATGTGGATTGTGTCTTGAGTATTCCAAGCTGCTATGAACATAGTGGAGCATGATTCCTTATTACATGCTGGGGAGTACTCTGGGTATATGCCTGGGAGTGGTATAACAGGGTCCTCCAGAAGTGTTGTGCCCAGTTTTCTGAGGAACTGCCAGACTATACTTTTATACCCACATACACAAACACACATGTACAAACATATACACAGATGCACACATGCACTCACATTAACATGCACACATACAAATATACTTTTATACCCATATACACATAAGTATACACACATATTTACTCATACATATATATATACACCCATCACACATGCATGTACATTAACATGCACATACACATAAGCACACATATATACTCATATACATGAGTCTACACACAGCGCTTACATATGCATATATACACATATCATACAACACTAACATTCATGCACACATATAGACACATTTGCACGCATGCATATACATTAAAATGTGCACACACATAAATGCAAACACATACATATAAATATATATCCATATACACATGAGTAAACACACATATTTGCTCATATATCTGCACATATACACATATCAAACATATCCATGCATATACACATATACTAACATACATGCACACATATGTACACACATCACATATCCCCACACATATGCACTGTCCTGATTGTTTTATCTACTTAACACAAGTTACAGTTATTTGAGAAATGAGAATTTTAATTGAGAAAATACCTCCAAAAGATTATCCTACAGGCAAGTCTGTGGAGCATATTTTGATTGCTGATTCATTTGGGAGTATTTGGCCAAGTGTGGATGATATCACCCTGGGCAGGTGGTTTTACTTATAATATTTTTACATTTTCATAAAGTTGTGAAATAAACAGAAGGGAGGTGGAGGGGGCAGGTATCAGAGCATCACTGAAAACAGTACTCAGGGTAGAGAGAAACAGTCTTTATTGTTGCTAATGTCATAATGACCCTAATGTCATAATGATAACTAAGATCTAACCTATGGACTGGAAGTCTATTTGCCTCACATTTGATTAAATATTAAGATTGCTTTTGAATATATCATAAATGTTGGGTCAATACAGGTCAGTGAGTCACACTAGGTAGGGTTTAGATCCAGCAGTCTCTTCTCTCCTCACAGCTATTACTATGTGTCATGGAAACACTTTAAATGTACGGTTAAACCTGTAAGATTTCTACTTAAACATATTCTTAATTTTTAAAGCTTTATTTGAGAATAATCATATTTTTTTCTGAAGTGAAAAGAGGAGTAAATTTGGAACTGAATTGGAGACATTTCTATGGTCACCGGTGGGGGAGGTTGCTGTAGGGGTGGGGCATCAGATTATCCTGAGGGCTTTTGTTTAAGTAAAAGGGACTTTGACATTTATTTACTGAAGTTTTTAGAGAAAACATGTTTGGAGAGTCATTTATTGCTCAGAGAGAAAAATGTACCAAGAGTTTTGAGAATGGGAGACAGACAATGTGGTAGGTTGACTCTGGCCATTCCCAATTTACATGTGGGATGGTACACAAGGGAGACTCCCTACCTCAGTGTGCACAGTGCTTGAAGACGGGGGTCTTCATTGGCCACTGGGAAACTCAGGAGATCTATAGCATGGGTTACATGTGATTGGGGCCCCTATAATGAAGGCTTTTGACACATAAGCAAGACCCTATAAGGATGAAGGAAAGGAAGCCATTTCAGACCATATCAAGTGGCCTCATGAAACTTCAGTCTTTCCCAATGTTGATCTCAAACTTCTTGTCTTCAACATGTTGAGACAATAGTGTTTTAGTTCTGGTTTGGGGAAGGGGTTGATATGGTAGTGTCAGAAATGCCCTTCAGATGGTGGCTTGTTATCCTGGGTCTATACTGTCCTCTTTAAAGACTTCGTCACAGAGACTCCCAGTGCTCTAAGGTAGCTAGCTTAGATAAAGATGTCACAAGAAACATAGTATGTTCAGCCACTGAGACTAGTCACAGAGACAACCTAACTTACTGACACTTCTAAAATTGATGATGGCTTTTGAAGAGGGCGCTACAACTTTGGGTTGAATTGTTTCTGAATGTGGGAGGTAGCTACAATTTAACATTTATCAATTTTGAACCCAGCGATATCTGCATTTACTTTAATTAGTTATATAAATCACCCACTCCCAACATTTCCTGGCTCCAAATACATATTATACCTCAGCATTCTTATACCTCAGCAATCTCTTACAAACTCGGAGGCAGGTACCATGGCTGCTCTTCACAGAGCACAGCCCAATTCCACATCATTCAGCAGAGGTTGCAGGGATGGAAGGGAGCCAGGAAACCTGGCAGTTGACGCCTAAGTGGCTGTAGACTCCTGATTTCTCTTCTTAGATCTGTTTATTAACCAGTTGAATCCCACCCCCTACCCCCTATCATTCCTGTTATGGGCATAAGAAAACCTCCCAGACCTTGCCTTCCAGGAGAGAAGGCTGAGCATAGGGCCCTTATACAACCTCTTACCTTCTTTATGAGAACTGAAAATCAGGTCCTAGCAATGACTTCATCTCATCTCCCTCACCTCTTAGCTGGTATCTTCATTAAGGTTTTATTGATGTAAACAGACATCATGGCCAAGGCGATTCTTCCAAGAACAACATTTTATTGGGGATAGCTTACAGGTTAAAGGTTCAGTCCTTTATCATTAAGGCATGGTGCAAGGGCAGCTGAGAGTTCCACATCTTCCAGGCCACTAGGATGAGGGTCTTAAGCTCATACCCACAGTGACACACTTATTCCAACAAAGCCACACCCCTGTAATAGTGCCACTCCCTGGACCAAGCATATACAAACCATCACAGCTAAGTATTCTGGTACTTACAGGAGAAAGTGAGAGTAGATAACCTGGCCTAAATCATGGCACAATATACACAGGAGCTGAGGGTTCCCAACGTACCCTAAGGTATGCACTTGATGGCCTCCCAGGGGTAAAGAACACTTCATGCATTCCTTAGTCCTTGGTATCTTGCAGCATTTGGGGGCAGCTACTGGTGTCATGTTTTGGCCTGATCAGGCCTAGTTCTAGTTCCTTTTGTTGGACTTTGCAGGTGACCTGGTTCTCCTTGTGACATGTCCTCCAGCGACTCATCCCTGTGTGATGTCAGAGGAGACTTGGGAAGCAACGGGATCCATCAGGAGTCTAGATAATAGGGAGGGCAGTAATCTACTGATGGGCTCATCATTTGGTGGTGGGATTGGAAGGTGGTGAAAATTAACATATGTGACTAAGTTGAATGAATCATAGTACTGGAGTGTGTCCTTGAATACTATACCCTGGTCCTGGTCCTTCTTCTCCATGTCTCTGCTTCCCAGACATTATGAGTTGAGCAGCATTGTATACCACACCCACCCTGTCATAACATTTAGCTTCAACACAAGCTATCAGTGGGGCTAAGTGACCATACACAGAAACTTTAGGAATATTTACCCCAAATTAATATTTATCCATTTAAGAAGGGTTTTCAATTATTTCTCACAGTAAGAGTAAAAAGCTCATTATTTTCTCCAAGTATTTAATATAAATTTCAACATTAAGTTTGTTCAGAGCTCCACAAACATGCACACACACACACACACACACACACACACACACACAGAGAGAGACAGACAGACAGACAGACTGACTGACTGACTAACAGAGACAGAGAGACAGAGACAGAGAGAGACAGAGAGAGACAGAGATAAAAACATAGACAGAGACAAAGAGATAGAGACACATTCATAGAGGGACACATAAAACCATTCACATACACACATATATGTAGATATATATGCACATGTATGTACAGAGGCACACATATTCACAGAGAGTACATATCACACATACAGATACACACGTACACATAAGCTCACACACTATCACAGAGAAACACATACAAACATACATGTTCACACTCACATGCATATTTATACCCACACGCATACATGGACACACATATCCACAGGCACCAGCAACCCTCCTTGCTCACTAGGTTACAGGAAGAGCTGCTGAATACCCTATAATATTCAATAAAGTCCACTGAACAGTGTGAGTTTTCCTATTCATTGCCATCTACACATTCTTTCATTCACTGTTTTGTTGTGTTCTAGGTGCAAGACTAGCTTCTAGGACTGTTAGCTGGTATTTCTATTTCACTCTAGCCTGCTGTCAAGAGAGTCAAGCTGTGAGGCTAAGATCAGAACTTAGTCAGCATGTGAGATCCATCCCTTCACCACATCTGGATACACCTGGTCCAACTCTCCTCAATTTGTGCCACAACCTTTTCCATCTTCAGTACTCTGTGAAGTCAGTCTGGGTCCTTGACATCTGGGTCTGTGCTGATCCTTAAAACACCTCCCTGTGCAAGACTCATGTGTATGCGGTTGTGTGTGTGTGTGTGTGTGTGTGTGTGTGTGTGTGTGTATGCATACATGTTTATGGGTGCATGTTCACATATGTGTACATGTAGAGATCAGAAGTTCACATTGCTTCTTCCTCTCTCTCCACTTGGTTTACTAAGACAATGTTTCTCTCTCCCTAGTCATAGAGTTCATCATTTCACCTAATCTGGCTTGCCCTGGGATCCCCTGTCTCATCCTCCCCAGTGAATTACAGATAGGCTGCCATATTGCCCTGGAATTTTTGTGGATATATGGCTCTGGACTCCAGACCTCAGGTTTGCACTGCTGTTTCAACATTCTGGTTTTAGTTCAAAGTTTCCCTTCTTAATGCATCTCTTGTCTAGCTCTCTTGCACTGACATATTGGCAGAGGGGCACACAGTCATTTATTCAGAGTCTAATTCATTGGGCAACGCAAGGCCGACCTCTTCCTTAGCTGTTTTCAAGTGATGAGCAACACCTCCCCTGCCTAATTCTGGGCACAAATTGCCTTTCAAGTAGATTTGTATCTCATAATTTTGACTGTATCTGACACCATTTTCTTAGACAACCATCAGATATATATTGTGGAGAAATCACCCTATCCCTTTATGGGTTATTACAGCCCACCATTGATTCTTGCTGTTACCATTTCTAAGTTACCATACATTAAAAAATATTTCCAGGAACGGAGATTGTTATTCCCCAGTTACGGCCATTTCTTCACTGTGGTTTTATGTGATTTGATTTTATTTTCAAAATGTCTGTTTATATTATGCATGAAATCACTCCATGTTCCTCTGGGATTTGTGTGATACGGGGGCAACTAACTACTTCTGTTGGGGTCATTGGTGAAGTGATATATTGTCATGAAAGAATTAGGAATAATTTTGAAAATCAGCCTCCACTGCTCCTTGTGTACATTGCAGCTCTGGAGTGGTGTTGCCAAGCGTCTATTGTATTGTAACATTAGGCATCTGTCCCCACTTACAGGCCACGTTTCTGGTTGTTTAACACAAAGATTGCCCTGCTACTTGGCTCCTGAAGATGGAGCCTGAGCTCCTGGGGCTTTGAAACGGGAAATCTTGAAGGTTGTTTTTTTTCCCCTGACTGTCACAGCTGCTTATGATGGGGTTGAGTTTGACAGATATAATGGGATGAGAAAAAAATGAGTACAATCCAGAGAGCTTGGGGAAGTTGAGGAGAGCATGCCAGAGCGATACAAGATTTGAACATAAATCCCCTCGAGAGAAGCTTAAATGTATTTTGCTTCAGAAACTGTATCTGAGGGTAGAGTTAATCACGGTGGCTGGGTCTGTGCAGCCGACTTCAGATGGTTGGGTCTGGAAGAAGAAAAAGTGAAATTGTCTATTTAAAGATGTTTTCAACCACAG
Source organism: Apodemus agrarius (assembly GCA_964023405.1). Lineage (NCBI taxonomy): Eukaryota > Metazoa > Chordata > Mammalia > Rodentia > Muridae > Apodemus > Apodemus agrarius. Next base: position 2,619,349 of record OZ030020.1, read on the forward strand.
AGTGTTCAGTTTCAGGCTTTAGCCAAACCACAGTCTCTACCTCTGCTCCAGTGGGGAGTGTTTGCATTAAGGAAGATGATCACTCACCCTCTTTTCTCTTTCAATTAAAAACACTCATGCTCACTTACTGTTTTGAAAGTTATATTTTAGAGGCTGAAGGGATGGCTCAGTGGTTAAAATTATGGCCCAAGTCTTACATAGGACTTGAGTTTGGTTCAAAACATCCTGTCATTCCAGCTCAAGAGTATCCAAATTTTCTTCTGACCTCTGTGGGCACCTGCACTCATGTGTACATTCATATTCACAAGATTTCCTTAAAAAATGAATTCTTGCCTATTAGCTTGCTGATAAGCTTGGGGGATCAAGTCTATGTGGATTGTCCAATTGAGATATCTGAATGTCACTTAAGTTTTATTTAATAGCAATGAGTTCTTCTTTGCTCCCTAAGTCATCCTGAAGATGTGATAAATGTTACTGTGGTGAGAGGAGCATCATTTGTGATTTTTATGTTCTAGGATCTGCTTTGGTTTGCTTCATGGCTACATCTAGAATGAGAGTAAATTGGTTCCTATAAAAGCCTTGTTTATAATAGCCAGAAATTGGAAGGAGCCCAAATATCCCTCAAAGGAGGAATTGATACAGAAAATGTGGTATATTTATACAATGAAATACTACTCAGCAATTAAATTAAAACAACTCTGAGATTTCACCTCACACCAGTCAGAATGGCTAAGATTAAGAACTCAGAAGACATCAGGTGTTGGCGAGGATGTGGAGAAAGAGGAACACTCCTCCACTGCTGGTGGGAATGCAAGCTGGTACAACCACTCTGGAAATCAGTATGGCGGTTCCTCAGAAAACTGGGCGTGATACTTCCGGAGGACCCAGCCATACCACTCCTGGGAATATACCCAAAAGATTCACCAGCATGCAATAAGGATACATGCTCCACTATGTTCATAGCAGCCTTATATATAATAGCCAGAAGCTGGAAAGAACCCAGATGTCCCTCAACAGAGGAATGGATACAAAAAATGTGGTATATATACACAATGGAGTACTATTCAGCCATTAGAAACAATGAATTCATGAAATTCTTAGAGAAATGGATGGAGCTGGAGAATGTCATACTAAGTGAGGTGACCCAGTCTCAAAAGAATACCCATGGTATACAGTCACTGATAAGTGGATATTAGCCTAGAAGCTTGGAACACCAAAGACACAAATCACATATCAAGTGATGTCTCACAAGAAGAAAGGAGTGGACACTGGTGCTAGAATGGACCAAAACATCATTGTGGGAGAGTAAACAAGAACAGTAAAGTGGGAGGGGGTGGATGCGGGAGCAGGGGGAGGGAAAAGGACATGTGGGACCTTTGGGGGTGGGGAACCAGAAAAAGGGAAATGAATTGTAAATATAGAATATATACAATAAAAAAAATCAAAAAAAAATAATGAATTTGTAGGTAAATGGTTAGACCTGGAAAATATCATCCTGAGTGAGTTAACCCAATCACAAAAGAATACACATGAAATGCAATCACTGATAAGTGGATATTAATGAGCCCAGAAGCCCTAAATACTCAAGGCACAATTAGCAAGTCAAATGATTCCCAAGAAGAAGAAAGGAGAGGACCCTGGGCCTGTAAAGATTGGATCCAGTTTTGTAGAGAAACAGTGGGGGGAGGGGGAATGATTGGGGAATAGTTGGGGGGAAGAGGAATTATGGGACGTATGGTGGGGGGAACTGGAAAAGGGGAAAGCCTTTGGAATGTAAACATAGAATATAGAAAATAAAAATTAAAAAGAAAAAAGAAAAAAAAGTGAGGACCAATATTCAGCCCTCAGTACATCATGGAGAGTCTTCTGTTGGTACCTGTTTGTGGTGGTTTGAATATGCTTGGCCCAGGGAGTAGCACTATTAGGAGGTGTTGCATTGTTGGAGTAGGTGTGTCACTGTGGGGTGTGGGCTTTAAGAACCTCATCCTAACTGCCTGCAAGCCAGTCTTCCACTAGCAGCCTTCAGATGAAGATGTAGAACTCTCAGCTCCTCCTGCACTATATGCTTGCCTGGATGCTGCCATGCTCCTGCCTTGATGATAATGAACTGAACCTCTGAACCTGTAAACCAGCCCCAATTAATATTGTCTTTATAAGATCTACTTCAGTTATCGTGTCTGTTCACAGCAGTAAAACCCTAAGATACTTTTCTTCAATTAAGAGCATGAACATGCCTGGCACGCAGGTATGCATCTCACACAGTAAAGACCTGAGAAGTAGATTAACATGTTGACCAAACTCTACAGAACAAACAAATTTAAATATTTCATTATGGTGTGCTGCTATTACCAATATTAGCACTAGATATGGACATTATATCACATTGCTCATGGCCACTGCCAGAGCTCAGTGTCTCTGTCTGAGCCTCATTCTGGGTTCCCATAAAAGAAGGGCACATCTTGCTGCCATTTCTACAGTAAGACTCTGTGGTCTTCAACCTGACTGAGCAGCCCCAATATGGGGTCATCCCCTGCTCCCCATTCTGATATCCTTTCACTCAGTCACTTTATCTCCAGCCTTAGGAAGGGATCTTCCTACAGTGAATCCCAGGAAGCTGAAGCCTCCTTCACTGCACCCTCTCAGGTAGAACATCTAGTAAACTTGTCTGTTCACTGGGCCCAGCAGGCAAGCCAGTTCCTCATCATAGCCTGACTTTGGGGTGCCTTTTCTGCACCTGCCAATGGGACCTGCTAGCCTCAACAGCCTAGGTGGGAGAAGACAGCAGCTTTTTATCCATGATATTTGACAAAGACAGGGCTTCTGTTCAGCCAAGGGATGTGAGAGAGAATTTAAATGAAGTAGCAAAGGAGAAGATGGGTACAGCTAGAGCATGGAGGTCAGTAGTCATTCACAAATCCTCCTGGGTGTAGAGAGAGGATTTCTCAGGTGGTTCATCTGGAAAGAATGTTCTCCGTATAAAATGGGGCTGCCCATAAAACCTCCCTCTGGCTCCCTTTGACAAGCACCCAAGGTAAGGTCTTGCATGCTTGAGGAGAGATGTGTGGAGCAGTCCTCACAGCACAGGGTTAGCTTCAATTTCTCTCATTGTTATGTGGTAATACTGTTTATTTTGCATCCAGCAGCATGTTTCACTACCTGTAAGTAGAAGGCACACTGTCATGTTCAAATCAATAAAACATACGTGTTCTGTTTGTCTCTACCTTAGGTGGCAATGATGTGGTGGGCTCGCCCTTGTTTGCAAGCCTAGGACAACACAAACTGAGAATCCTCTCAATAGTCTGTTAGATAATGTCTGTAAAAGCTTGGCCTCCCTCACTGAGGCAAACCTGGCCACAAGCCTTCCTGTAACAACACTGGAAGTGCAAATGTCACAGCATGGATTTACCAGAGTCCAAGAGGGATGGCCATGATCCCATTCATCACTGGCAGTCCAGGTGCCTCCTGGACCCACACTTCAGTTATAGTCAGCACACATCAGGGGCAATGTTATCAATAGAGCCAGAGTGTGCACTGAAGAATAGCAAGGTTTCCTAAAGTTGATTTTTTGCTTTGTAAGTTTTCAGTGAACATTTTAGGGTGGAGAGATACAGAGAAGCTGTGACTATAGTATAGGATCTGTCTGCCCTTCTATTCAGTTTTGGTTATTGCTGATACCTCAAAAAGATATTCTTTCCCTACCAATGCTTTGACATGCTTTTAGAACTTTTTGTATTGTGAATTTGATACAAGCTTGGCAGGAATCAAACTTCAGATACTCAGTTTTGTCCTTTTCCCTGGCTTACACTATGCATCATGGTTCTCCTGTGATGGTGGAGAACACATACAATCTGAAGTCTCTTAGTCTCAAGGCAAACTCAGTCTCAACTCCCTAGAAAAATGACAAAATTTTGTACTTAAAATATACACCACAGGACTAGAGCAGGATGCTGGATCCTATTCCAAAGGGACAGGGATTTGGTAATAAAATGAGGGGAGGGGTTACACCAAACCAAAGCTAAGACCTAGCAGAACAAACCTTAAAAGTTCTAAAGCTGTTTGTCCTCCATGTACATAACTCCCCTGCATTGTGGCCTCCAGTTTAGTTGCTGCTGCCTAAAAATATCCTTATTTCCATCTGAAGTCCCAGCAGCTAATTCCCTACTGCTTATAAGCCCCACGATCCACCTGTCTTCTTAGTCATCCCCCAGAAAAAATGGTCATCCTCTGCTTGTCACACTCTGGGCTTTCTGAACCTGTTCTTCCAAATTCTTTCCACACACCAATGCTCAACACCCGTCCACATCGCCAACAACTCACTCATGGTAACAATTTCCTGTCTTCAGCTTTCTAAGAATGCAGTGATTTGCCTGAGATAAGAATCAATGCTAGTGAGGAAAAAGGCTCTACCTGTGCATGAAAGTTCTAGTTCACGCTGTGGTTAACACATTGACTAGGCCTCTAGTGTGTGCTGGAGAACAGTGGCAGGAAGAGGGTCGAGGATCACCTCCTCCTACTGGGGTAGGGGTTCTCAACCTTCCGAAGGTTGTAATACAGTTTTTCATGCTCTGGTGACCCTCAATGATAAAAAGGATTTTCATTGCAACTTCAAAACTATAATTTTGATACTTTATGAATCACAGTGTAAATCTCTATGTTTTCTGAAAGTTTCAGGTGACTCGTTGTTAGATCTCTGAAGGGGTTGTGACCCACAGAACTTCTCTAGGTAGTAGGGTGCACATGGACTCTTTTCACTCTGAGCCCATCCACAGCACCTGGCAGCAGGGGACTCAGTGTCATTCAGTGTTTACCAAATTTAGTAGATGACAGTTTCCCACAGAACAAGGCTTTCTCGTCCTTACTTGTAACAGAAATGCTGCCTGCTTACCCTGATGGAACAGTAATGGGCCAGGGATTCCGGAACATACCCACTTTGAAGAACAGCAAGTACTTTTAGGCAGTTTCTAGTCTACTGACATGGATAAACATCTCATTATTTTGCTGGTGGAATGACTACAGGTTCACACTGGCAAAGCCACAATAACTAGCCCCACATTTAGACCTCAGTTGAATAAGTCAAACCATCTAGGCAAGTATTTATAGTTTCATTCTGCCACAACATCAGATCCAGTGAACTCATCTCAGCCACTAACTGCATAATGCAGACAGGGTCTTAAACATTAATACCAACTACAGAGAACATTTGAGGGCAAGCTGAGGATCACTTGCTGCCTTTGAATATTTACTTCAAAGATTTCAATTACCTTTATATCAAGTGTTCTGTAAACAATTCAGTCAGCTACACCATATGGTGTGCAAATTTTTACCAAAATTACTGCTTCCAATAGAGTGTTACTGAAATATGTTAATAGGACATCACTTCTAATTTTAGCTTGTTTTTGTTAATTTACATTTGGTAATGTTCTTAGTAACAGCCACAAGGCACAGGAAGAGATCCTGAACTGCACCAATGAGTCACTCCAATGTTGAAGTGTTCATCAACTTATGATAGCAAACAGGTGATTGGAGTGGCAAAGAATGGCCTGATGGCTAATATGGGCCAGTGAGGCTTGCAGGTCCATGTTAAGATAGACCTCATATCCCTCCACTCTTCTTGTGTGTAGCTCTTAAAATAATCATAGAAATTTCTGGAAAGCAACATCTTGCCTGAAAAAAGTGAAGAACCGGAGCCTTTTTCCCTGTGCCTCTTGGGAGTGATCACGGGAAAAGCCCAAATACCAGAGCCTGTGTCTTTTCATACTGGAAGAAAATATTTGCCCTATGAACTGAAAATGGGTGCCTGAAGATAAAAACCTAGAGTGGGTCCCCCATGGTTTGTGGGGCTCCAGTTTCCATGAGACATGAGACATATAGAAAGAAAATGCTTCATCTACTTCGGCAAGTTCAGCCTTGAGCTGAGCTCAAAATAAATTTGGTGTCTTTTCTGCCCCTTATTGCCTCACTGTATTGGCCTGGTTCATATCATTTAGTGCCAGTGAGCCTGCTCTGGATGACTAGTCTGTGTCCATTCTAAAAGCTGTTGTCCAGGAGACAGGAACTAGAAGGGTTTGCTACTCTGTTCTGTTGATGAACTCTCTGTCTTTCAGGAAGTGGAACTTTTCTCTAAGGATGAGAGATTGGTATATGATGGTAGGATTTTTTTTCCAGAGAGAATGATGCAGAGTAGATGGAGGATCAGAATCCCATGAATGCAGATCCTTTGGTCCACGGTGAGAACTTTGTAAAGGGAGGTAGGCAGGAAGGCTCTCACTGATTGGCAAAGCAGAGCCATGGAGCAACTTCGTGCCCTTCATTAAAATAAGATAGACAAGGTGGCTTTTATCTGCCAAACCCTCTCTGGGCAGTGCTGACAAATAACTTCAGTGACAGAAGTTCCCGTGTGAGTCGCATTAAGCTTTGTGATTAAAGGAATGAGTTCTGGGTGAGTGGGGATTTGTAGATTCTGAATTAATGGAGGAAGATGGATGGAAGGAAGCAAAAGAGCAAGGGGGTGGAGAAGAAAGGGGGGAGGAGGGGAGTGAGGGAGGAGAGAGGGAGGGAAGAGGAAGGAAAGCAGGACAGGCCAGAAGGGAGGGAGGGAGAAAGGGAGGGAGGAAGGAAGGGAGGGAGGGAGGGAGGGAGAGATGGAGGGAGGGAGGAAGGAAGGGAGGAAAGAAAGGAGGGAGGGAGGGAGGAAGGAAAGAGGAAGGAAGGATTTACTTCTGTTATTTATATCTTTGGTTATAGTTTTAACAACTGCCAGAAGTCTATAAGACAAACCATGTTCATATACAAATTATAGAAGCAGGTTTGTTATTTACAGAGAGGCAGACAGGAGTCTCTTCTGATCCATTGAAGATAGGGCAATGTTCAGAAGGAGGAAGAGAGGGAGGAGGACGGGGAGGGAGAGGGAGAGAAATACAAAGGACAGGGAGGAAAGGAGGGAGAAAGGGAGGAAGCAATGATGGAAAGGAGGAATGAAAAACAGAGAGGGGGAGAGACTGAGGACCATGGATCAGGGTGGAGGAAGGGTAAAGGGAAGAGGGCCCTTCGTCTGTCACATCCACAGAACAGCGGCAATGCCTGTGACTGACCAGGGTTTGGTTGGATAGTGGAATCTATAAAAGTCTTGGCTCTCACTTCATCTACTAAAGGAGCGAGTACCAGGTATCACACTCATTTGTGTGCCTCCTGGGCATCATGGTCAAAGCAGGCAGAAGATTTGTATTTATATGATAAATCTAATCAGAGAGGCAATCATGAGCAGAGTCTGAGAAACTCTTGCCCCCATCAAGACCACCTGTTTGGTAACAGCCCTCCATGCCAGCACAGGCTCTAGTCCTGTGCCAGGGAGTCCATGGGGCTGATGATTCAGGGACTCTCCTTTCATCACAGGATCAACCATTTTCTTGATTTTCTAGTAGTTGGTTCTCATAATGTATTCTCAGTGTGCCACTATACTTTGTGTATCCTACCTACCCCCAACTATATCAAGTTCAGCCCCTGTCCATTGCCCATATCCCTCAAGCCTTACTTGGTAGGACTGAGACTTCAGACATGGAAACTGCCTGAATGGTGCAATCACCTGCTTTGGCTGTGCACATGCTACCTATCAATAATGAAGATAGCAACCTCCAGGGCAGAGGCAGGAGATCTAGCTAAATTAGGTAGTATCTTAGGCAGAGGCTGTTGTTGAGAGTGACTCTCCCCAGGCTCCTGAACACACTTGTATAGCAGTTTATGGCAGTGTTGGGTCCCCACAAGCAGCAGTTCCCATCAAGTTAGACTTCTGCTGTTAGGTGTGTTCTCAGGCTCTTCCACTGCATCTTCATGAGTGCACCAAGCTGGCATTCTCTCTCTTCAAGAGTGCAACACCCTGGCATGCTCTCAGCCCAGGCCTTAGCGTTCCTTCTCATCCTCTGATCTTGGTGTGTGATGTGGCTCCTGGGGTCGCGGTGGCTCCAGTCTCTGTTTACTTGTGCAGTCTGGCGGGGCTGTGACTCCTCTATGAGAGTCTCATCTGTGGGTGATTTGTTTTCTTGCCTAGATTATTTGACTGACTTCCAGAGACGCATACAAAATCTTCAGTAGTGATTGCTATAGCCTGGATGATCTCTCTGGGTGCTGGGATTTTATCCCTGACTTTCAAATTTGTAACCCTTTTTATTTCCTAATATCCCCTGTGTCTGCAAGTGTGCTCTAACCTCTGACACCAGGAAGTCAGTCAATAAACCCCAGCCTCTTTGATCCAAAGGATTATGGGATTGCTTTTTATGCAAAGAGAGACATCAGGGTAAGCAAACTCGGAAAGGAAAGACCCTTAGGAGCAAGTGGGGGGAGGTGAAGAAGCTGGAGAAACGCTGACAGAATTTGCAATGCAAACCTTCCTGGACATTTGAGCCTCTTCATCAGTGCGAAGCACTCAGACAAGACAGGCCCCAGAGAGGGTGGGTGTTCCGGCCCTGCATGCAGCACACCCTGTGAGTGCAACAAACAACTTGAATTTTCTATTCTGTCTACCACACATAGGCTTGGACCTACTGTATTTCTGAAGGGATGGAGTCCTTGTGGACTGGTCACCAAGGTCTTCTGACTTCCATATCTCAGATTCCTAGAAATCCACCCAAGGCATAGAAATGTTATCCTGCCGGTGGCTTCCCTCCACAAAGGGTAGTTTCTAAGTATCTGCAGAAGGCTGGCCAAGAGCCCCTAGAGAGGCCAATTTCAGGAACTCCAAGTCCCTAAAATAAAGTAGTATAGACTTTGGTCCACATTTATACCTTTAGTTTTCTCTGCGAAGCTTAACCAGTGGTAAATAGCTACTATACTGTCTCATTGCTCAAGGAATAACAAGGAGGAAAACTCCATTCATGCCCAGGGAAGTTGCAACACTTAATAGTTTTGAATATGAGAACAGTTGAATCTGCAGGTGAGAAATACATGGACACATGACCACAGCACAGGTCTCTTCAGACATGATAAATGTGCCTCTGCACCACTTTAAGCTTTCTGTTTGTTGGGATGCTGGAAATTCACTTCTAGTAGGCTACACTTGCTTACTTTGAAAGCAGGATTGGCTGAGATTGTTTTATTCTCTTGCCAGGCAGGACTTGCTTCCAGTTTCTCTCACTGTGTGCAGAGGACATGGAGTTACTGAATGTTGTGAAGATACAAAGCAGATAGGGGAAATGTACCTGCCTGCTGTACAAGTCAGAGCAGACTCTCTTGTAGCCGTGTGGACATGTGTTTCTGTAGCAGTTGCTTTTCTCAGTGTGAGGACAAACATACCTGACACACATCACTTACAGATGGAAGGCATGCTCTGTTCCGCAGTTTGAGGGGACAGTACATCATAATGGGAAAGTGCTGGCTGTGGAAGTAAAAGGCAGTGGGTCACATGGCTACCACCATGTCAGGAAGCAGAAAGAGAAAGCTAATGCTCAGCTCCCCTCTGCCTCTCAGATTCAGTCCAGCACCCCAACCCATTCCATGTTGCTGCCAAAATCATGGGTTAGGGGATCTTTCCACCTCCATTTTGACAGTCTAGAACTCCTTCAGAACTATCCTCAGAGATTTGCTTTCTATGTGATTTTAGGTATTGTCAATTAACTACCACAGGATCCACGGCTTTCTCTGTTTGGCTCTGGCATCAAAAACATAGGTGTGTGTGTGTGTGTGTGTGAGTGTGTATGTGTGTGTGAGTGTTTTAACTTTCTCAAGAGAAATAACCTTCCTATGGGAGCAGACTGTGTGCTTCCTTAATAAGAGGAAGTAAAGGAATTAGGGGTAGATAATTTTGGGAAGGGGGGCAGCAGTCAGTTGGAGAAGATAAGTTTGTGATAACATAGATGTGTGTGTGCTTGTTCATGTGTGTGCTTGTTCATGTGTGTGTTTGTTAATGTGTGTGTAGTGGTGTATACCCATTTTTCCCACCGGGCCAATATTAGGTGTCTTCCTCAATTAATATACATCTTATTTGTTGAGAAATTTCCTCTTACTGATCCTGGGCCTGACAGATTTGGCTAGACTTTATGGCCAGTGAGCCCTAGAGTTACACCTGCCAACACCATACCACCCTGTCTGGCTTGTTACATGGAGGCTGGAGATCTGAACTCCATGTTTGCACAGAGATTTCTTATTTTTATTATGCTACATTCCATTTATCCTTTACTTATAATAAGCACATCCTTGCTTCTCCACATGGAGGAAATTCATAGATGGAATTGCTTTTTTCTATACTGAAGGTCTACAAGTAGCTTATGAAAGTGCCAAAAAAAGTACACCAACCACAATGGTCTGCACTGGCAAGACGGCAGGGCCCACCCCATGCAGGGAGAGGTATGCAAAGACTCATAGGATGTACCAATGTCCTGAGTTTGCAGTGTGTCTGTTGGGGTTATTCTGTTGATGCCTGATCCTGGACTTGACAGAGTTTGCTAGACTGCATGGCCAGTGAGCCCTAGGGTTACACCTGCCAACGCCATACCACCCTGTCTGGCTTGTTACATGGAGGAGTTGTCAGAAAACAGGTGATACTTGCTTATTGTGAACAAGACTTCCTCTCTTACCCAGAAATGATACCATGAGGAAGGGCAGCTGAGGTAGTCTAGGGAAGACCCATCCAAGGACACAGTAAAGATACAGGACACAAGATTAAAAAACTTGTGGCTGTGTGAATTCCCATTGTATTGCTTCACTGATTTCTTCAAGAGTAACAAAAAAATATCCACAAAAAGAATAGACCCCTATGTGTAAAATTAAGGTCTTGCGATGGAGCTTAGGTATAGACTGCTTGCCTGGCACATACAGCAAACAACTCCAGCAAATCGGTATTACCAAATAATTTGAATTTTAAGAAAATTATAATAATTTGGATCATATGACAAGGGAAACACAAATGCAGCTGCATCTATAATGTTATTTCCTGTTCATTTTGAGGACATATAGTCAGAGAAGTTAAAGATTCTCATTGTGTATTCCCACCCATATCCTAATTATATATACAAAGATTTAATTAAAAATTATATATATTTTTGCATAAGAGCTACATTAACTTTGTATATTCTATTAATATTATTGATATAATGTGAGGCACAAAAGTGTGTATGCATATGTTAGTATTAACCTATTTTAGAATAAGCTTTCCTTGGTAATAAATTTTACTGTGAAAATCTTTAAACCACTTCAGGGGCTCTTCATAATCACTTGCCTTTATGTAAAGTAAATTAATTTACAAACAAATCTCAAAAGAAGCCCACCTTTTTAAGAGGAAAATAAGAGGAGGAAGACATGCTACTCATTTAAAGTGTGCTATTTGAAAGAGTACCCATAATCCCTTCAGTAAATTGCTATTCAATATTATCAAGGAAATACACACAGCTTTCCCATACACATTCAAAAACACGCTCAAAATTTACCTTTGTCACTACATAAAAATATCAAAAGATCATTAAGTAACGGTGCATCCCATAACACTACTGGTAACTGGGTCTATTTTACACTGAATGCATGACCTTATGACACCATCAGGTACAGGAGCTGCTGAGTGTCCTCTGATGTCCAGCCTCCTTACTGCAATGTGGGAGAGAGATTTGGTTTGGAAGGCATGGAGAACATCTTGACCTTGTAATTGCAACCATGGCAGAGGCTTCTTCCTTGCCATTTCCAGGGTCAGTTTTGGACACTAGCATTCTGTAATATCCATCCAATTATTTGAAACTGTATCCTGCATAATAAGACTTCACCACCACCTCCCCCAGCAGTCTGGAAAGGGAGAGTGATGTTCCCTTATTCACTGGGAAATGCTTGGGTTAATGGTCCTCTGTGTATGACCTTGTCTCCAGGTAGGAAAATCAGTGTGGATGACAACCTCTGTACATGTCCCAGGAGTGATGTGCATGGAATTTTCTCCTGGCATGTTCTGGAGAGCCAAGCTTGCTGTAGCATTGCCCCAAGGACTTTGCTGATGCTCCCAATGTTAGTCCTTTGGTTTGTGAAGTCAAAGGGCTGGGGAAGCAGTTGGGGTATAGAATACTTGCTCAGCATGCTTGAGGTCCCAGTGTCTGACTCCAGAGCTTCAAAAAAAGGGAAAAGAAGTGAATGTGAAGACTGGTGGGTTCAGTGACCCCATGACCCTGTGACCCTACCAGAACTCTCTGATATACCTTCACACCATGAAGTGTAGTTAAGGAGGAACTGGAGAATGCCAGGCAGTCCATGATGAGAAAGAGAGCCAGCCAGACAATTTCAGCCATCTACTCAGGGTGAGGCAAGCCAATCAAACAGCAAAATTAGAAAACATTGAATCTAACCATCCCAAAAACACATGATTTCTATTTGTAGAATGCAATTAAATCAAAACCCATAGTAGTTTAAAATATTAAGAGATTAAAAAATACAACATGCATAAGATAGCTGCGGTACAGGAGGATTGCTCACAACAGCAACCAAGACAATTATGATGGTTGTTTATGTAAGTTGCATTTTATCTTACTGATACAATTACATATTTCATATGTGTTTACTGGCTTTTGGCATGCCTTCTTCATAAGTGGAATGTGTGTGCCCTTCATCAGTTGTATACTGAAATGTTTTCTGGTGTTCAAGATACAGAAAAATATAAATCTCTGTTCATGATGCTCAATTAAGTAAATTAACAAAATTGACCCCAAATTAATTATGGATATTGACCTTCCTAGTGAAAACCAGAATCCTTCCTTCACCTTGCCTCATAAATCCTACTTATGGTAAGTGCTCCTGAATAAATCTTCATGTCCACGCTAATGCTGGCCACGGTAATTATACTGAGCTGAGGGAGAAGAGCAATGATGGAAGCTTTCATCTTGAGACATGTAACAGGGCAACTTCTGGGTAGCGATGTTCCAGCCCTAACATCTGGCTCCCAAGGATGAAGAAGAGATTCTTGGCCACTGGAGCTGCTCTATTCTCCTGAACGAAAAGCCTCCCTTAGAATTCTCACTCACAATGACCCACATTCTTTCATGTCTCTATGACAAACCCGTTGTGACTTTTGACTTCTGTGAACAAAAATCACTATGTAAGAAGATTCCATGTCCACCTCCCACTCATAGAGAGAATGGACCAACCAGTCTCTGATTTCCCTCAGGATGGCTTCTCATTCACACGACACTCTGCTGGTACTTTGGCACTAATTAAAAATTTACATATTGACTTTGTTACAAACTATGTACTTGTGAAACTTAAATTCATCAGCTGTGTTTCATTGACAAACACTATTATAGATCCATAGCTCACATACAGAGGGGTACCTTCATCGTCTTTCTCCTTCTACAACAAGGCCAGCTGCCCCAAACCTTCCTGTCCTCCACAGTCCCACAAGGTCTTCCTAAGGACCCATCTCAGTGTGACCTTATCACTTCCTGCTTTGGAATTCCACCATGGTAATTCTAGTACCCATGATCCCTCTCTGCAAAAGAAATCTGGAAGGAGCAATAGAACTTTTGTACATTAGCTCACAGTGCTAGAGAGCTGGGCTGGGCTGATCTCCACAAACCTTCTGAGTTTCACCGTGTCCAGAAACCTGCTAACTGACACTCATGTTTGGGTAGACAACGGCAGACTGGGAATGTTCAGGAATCATCAAGCTGGACAGGACTTCTTTCTCTTTGGGGTTTCCAGGGTGGATTTGAACTCTTGCTACCTTGGGCATCCTCACCTTTCCATCTGTACCTACAAGTATGGAGTGCATAAACCTTGCCAAGTTCTAAACGCTTCTGGAGACGTTGCATAAGCGATTTCCCAGTAACTTAAACCCTCTCAGCCTGCCTAAATCACATTATCCTGAAATGGGACAAATCTAAGCACTGGGATTTGTGTTGTGTTTATTTCTAAAAAAAAAAACAACTCAGAGGCATTTCCACCCACATCATGGTAGAACGTCTGTGGCTTTTATAACCTTTCAGTAAAGAAAGTCTCTCTTTAAGCAAAACAAACACACGTCATCCCCAGGCTGAGATGCTGGAGGACTGGCCTGTTCCTAGTCATGTCCTCCAGCCTCCAGGGCATGAGGTGAGATTAAGTTGTTCCATCAGTCTTGCTGCCTGAGGGGCTTCAGAGCTGTTGGCCTGAAAGATGGGCCCTAACATGATCAGTCGCTGTATCTCCATCAGCATGGACATTTCAGCTGCTTTATGCTTGGAATAAGAAAGCTTCCTCAGGCACCATACCATCCTTCCCACCCTTCTATTTGAAGGTAAAATATACAGTGTGAAGCAGAGTTAGAAGTGTGCACAGCATAAGATATTTTAAGATAGAAAATGGAGGCGGTGTGTAAGAAATGATAAAGCTTGAAGGTGGTATAGTAGCTGCGTGACCTATTTGAAGTGCCTTGACTTTTCTGAGCCTCTGGTTTCACACGTGAGGAAAATTATATGTAGAATACGCGGCAAAACAGGAAGCATGAGCCAGGCGATTAGGTCGTGAAAGCCGCCATAGCTCCTATCCTGTGGAAGCAACCTTGTAAATGTGCAGTGTGAGAAACAATCAGCCTTGGCTGGAGCGCGGTTGCTTCTAGGTCTTCTCAAGAACAGGGTGGAGAAAATAGAAGAGAGAAAAAGGAGTGGCCGAAAGAGAAAAGAAGCAGGCCTGTGCCGCTGAGTGAAGAGAGCCTGCGAGAGGAGGTGGGCAGAGAGGAAGACAGAGGCGATAAGGATACCAGGACACTGCAATGAAAAAAGGTGCCTCCCTGCCCCGGCTTCCCGGGACTTAGGAGTGTTCCTTTCAGTCAGCACCAGATCCATGAGAGTTTATAGGATTCTATTCTCATAGCTCCAAAGGGGATGAAGCTGGAAGCTGTGTGTGTAGACAAACCTTCTGTCTTTCCTGGCATACAGGATGCATGCCAAGGGAGAGCTGGGCTGAGCCTGCCCCTGGCTTTCTTTAAGGAATTGTTTCCCATTGGGCAGAGAAAGGCAGCGCCGAGGAGGGAGAAGGCAGGACCTTGAAGCTGCCAGTTTCCCTTGTTGGAGCAGTGTTAAGGACTTAGCCTCTTCCTCATTAAACTTTTAGGACGATTTCAAGATTAACACCACAGACGCGTCCAAATGGCACCCCACGCGGCTTCCCGAAAGTGGTGGCTGTGTGGGGTTTGCTCAGAGCTGCTGCTGAACACACACATCCCCACTTTAACAGGTTCTGAACCTGTGTGGATGCCAACACTTTCCTGCAGCTACAGAGTTCAAACACTGAAATCCCCCCACCCGCCCCCAGTCAAGGTCTAGGCTGGCCTCAAACGCTCACTTGCCCTGCCTTCACATCCAGGCCTCGAGCCCATAACCCGGAATAGTCCTTTAATAGCGGCACTAGGAGGCCCTGCTTCTCAGCGACAAACGCATGCGCTGTGGACTCTCATTTCTAACGTGTTATAGTCTGTGTCTTTCTTTTTTTTTTTTTTTTTTTTTTTTTTTTTTTTAATTTTATTTTCTATATTCTATGTTTACATTCCAAAGGCTTTCCCCTTTCCCAGTTCCCACCCACCATAGTTCCCATAGTTCCTCTCCCCCCCATCTGTTCCCCAATAATTCCCCCTCCCCCCTCGGTTTCTTTACTAAACTGGAAGCAATCTTTACAGGCCCAGGGTCCTCTCCTTTCTTCTTCTTGGGAATCATTTGACTTGCTATTTGTGTCTTGAGTATTTAGGGCTTCTGGGCTCATTAATATCCACTTATCAGTGATTGCATTTCAGGTGCATTCTTTTGTGATTGGGTTAATTCACTCAGGATGATATTTTCCAGGTCTAACCATTTACCTACAAATTGCATGAATTCATTATTTTTAATTGCTGTGTAGTATTCCATTGTATAAATATACCACATTTTCTGTATCCATTCCTCCTTTGAGGGATATTTGGGCTGCTTCCAATTTCTGGCTATTATAAACAAGGCTGCTATAAACATAGTGGAGCATGTGTCCTTATTGCATGCAGGGGAATCCTCTGGGTATATGCCCAGGAGTGGTATGCCAGGGTCCTCTGGAAGTAACATGCCCAATTTTCTGAGGAACCGCCAAACTGATTTCCAGAGCGGTTTTACCATTTTGCAATCCCACCAACAGTGGAGGAGTGTTCCTCTTTCTCCACATCCTCGCCAGCACTTGTTGTCTCTTGAGTTTTTAATCTTAGCCATTCTGACTGGTGTGAGGTGGAATCTCAGGGTTGTTTTGATTTGCATTTCCCTGATGACTAATGATGTTGAACATCTTTTAAGGTGTTTCTCGGCCATCCGAATTTCTTCTGGTGAGAATTCTTTGTTTAGCTCTGTGCCCCATTTTTTGATAGGGTTATTTGGTTCTTTGCGGTCTAACTTCTTGAGTTCTTTGTATATATTGGATATTAGCCCTCTGTCGGATGTGGGGTTGGTGAAGATCTTTTCCCACTTTGTTGGTTGCCGTTTTGTCCTTCTGACAGTGTCCTTTGCTTTGCAGAAACTTTGTAATTTTATGAGGTCCCATTTGTCGATTCTTGATCTTAGAGCATAAGCTATTGGTGTTCTGTTCAGGAACTTTTCCCCTGTGCCCAAGTCCTCCAGGGTCTTCCCAAGTTAGTCTGTGTCTTTCTAGCCATTGCGTTCATGTATTCAAAACCAAGGGTCTGAGCCAAAAGCATTAACAACTCCAAGTGCTCCGTTTCTGTGAGACTTGTTGAAATCCATGCTATCTGTTCATCCTCCCACTTTGTGAGTGACTCAGTGCTCCATGTCCCCAAAATCCAGGGCTAACAGTTACCCACCAGAAATGGTTACCACCTTAAAATAATCACAGGAGCAAGAGAAAAGTGCAATCAGAAGGAACGCTTTAAAGAAATTATTCAGAAAATATTACAAGCCGGGGCTCTGGAAGGATTCCAGCCCTGGTAATTGCATCTTAATACCTTAGTTATTGTATAATTGTTCAGAGATGAAAGTTTCTTCGTAGTTTAAATTCAATCACAGTGTGATATTTTTCTTTATTTAAATGAAGTAAATGCAGCAATTATCACGACATAAAAAAGACGCTTAGTTTTAATCTGAGGAAGAAGTGTCGCTGTGTGTTTGCTACAAAGTTTTACTGTGCAGATGGCTTCTTTCACACAGTGGTGAAACCCACCCCCTCACCGCAGTCCCCTGATTCACAGAAAGCATAAAGCAGAGAGCCTTGGATGTATTGAAACCCACTTTGCAAGAAGTTAGGGAAATCTGTCTTTCAAACACGATCCACAAAGTGCAACTCGTTGCCTGTCTGTTCTGCCATCCTGTCAGGTTTTCATTGAAATTTTGTTTGTGCCTGTTGTCAGGCCCTCTCTCCTGTAAGCACAGAGGGGGAGAGGGGTCAGAATGACAGCCTGTGTGAATTTGGAGTAAAGGCACGGGCCCCCCATTGGCTGGCCTCCCCTTGGGCATAGGAGCATAGCCACCACTTCACCCCTCAACCTTGGAACAATTACTCACAGCCTGTAGATGCCCCGTGGCCCTGGGACCTGAAATCAGAGTCTAGGAGCAGAAGGCTTCTCAAAGGAGACAAAACATTTGGGATAATGACAAATGACTTGCTGTGGCCCCAGCATGGGAACAGAGACCCTCAGAGCTGGCAGCAGTGGGTACCTGGCAATCTCTGAGTCCCATGTCACTCTGGGAAAAGCTAAACATTCTCCATGGTGTTTAGAAATGTTATAGTAGAGACTATTTATAAATGACTAAACACAAAACCACTTAAGCCACCAGCTTCCCTGCTGGGTGGGGAAGCAGAAGAAGGAATGTGCAAGCTACTGTGTCTGTCCCCAGCCTCACACGTTTCAGGATGGGGATCCTGGAGCTGGCCTCGCTGCAATCAGTGAACCACCCCTGAACAAAGATGCTGTGCGTGCCATACCTCAGAGCCCCATGTCCAAGCCCTCCTCCGGCTCAGAGGTTCTCCTTTCCTCTATGAGGCCAATGGTACCATGGCATTCCCCTTTCTCCCTGTGATAGGAAGGGGTCCCAGGTGAAAGATATTCCTCTTCACTTTTTCCACAGTGAGAGTGGGGCAGTAAACAACCGTGCCGTGCAATAATGGTCTCAATCAGTTCTAGTATGAACAAGGAGGCCATCCTTTAATCCCTTAGTTTTACTCCAGAGACCGTGTGCATGGACTTGAGCTAAAGACATAAGAGCAGACTGGAGTGTTCTATAAGGAAGCTTCAGGAGTTAGAGGAGGCCCTAGCACCGGATGCTGAAGAGGCTTCTGGGTTCTCCAACTTTGCCATCTATGTAGCGACGTCTTAGGGCGGGGGGGTCAGTGGGCTGCCAAGTCGCTAGTCCACCCCGCTTGATTTCATAGCTGATGCATCCCTTATCTCACATGTATCTAAACACCAATGATGCAAAGACAGCTTGAAAATGTTTCTTTATGAAAAGATATAAACAGTCATTTTACCTGGCACCTGTCATTTGGAAATTTCAGTCAGAGCTAAGTAATGTGGACATGTTATGGGGGGGGGTTGATTTTTAAATAGATGTCACAGATGGGCAGCTACCAGGGTTGGGATTGACCCTGGGCAGGATGGTTCCATCATTGTGGGCCTTTCTAGAAGTTTCTACATGGCTTCTCACCCGGGTTCCACACAGCCTTTTGTTTGCCTTCATGCCTCTTGCCTTGGCATGGGTTCCCACATCATCTGGGTCTTTTTTCTTAAACTTTTAAAAATCTATATACCTTGTTGTCTCAAGGAGACTAGAGGACCTTCTGACAGATCATCAGCCCATCTTCCCTTCCAGTTTCTAGGTGTGCCACGAAATGAAGAAGAGAAAGGAGGTCTTGGACTCCGGAAGGGAGAACATGACAAGCCAGTTGTCATCAGAAATTACTGTTTTCATCCAGCAATGCAAAGATTCTGTGTCACCCAAGAGCTCTCCTGGATACATTCCTGCCCTTTTGTCCCCGGGGAGTTCATGGAGGGCTGGGAACAGATCTGGAGTAGGAGCCCACAGGGATGCTGGTTTCCTGGGCAGGGAGTAGGAGAAGCAGAAGCAGGGGCTGAAGAGAAGCAGGGATGATAACTAGGGATATGTGGGGCCTGGGGCCTTCCAGGAAGATGTTCTTAGATAAGCAGTAATGTGAGTGAGGCATTAGTCCTCATGCCATGAAATTTACATTTAAAATACAGTAAAACAACAGTGTGTCGTCCCAAATGAAACTTCAGAGGCATTTTAGAACAAACAGAGCAGTGTCCATAGGTAAAACCCAGATGCTCACTGGCACTGTGATGGGCAAACCTGGGCTGTATTTTCACTTCAAGTGCATCTGGAGATCGTGGGACAGCTAGAGCCTCTGTTGGGAAGCAGAAAGCTTCTACACTAAAGCCAGTTTGCTGGACCTTTCCATGCTGCAAGCAGCCAGCAGACAGCTCTGTGGGACGCCTTTTCCCCGGGGATCCCTGGCCCACCCCAGACCCCAGATAACCCTTGGTGGTCCCCACCAGAGGCATTGCCATATAGTTCAGTGAATTAATGTTGTGCAGGGGAAGTTTTCAGAGACTCCTCATCCATTACTGAATAATTCTTCATAATAAGAGCACTTCCCAAGTCAAACAAAGCCAGAGTGCCGCTTGGAGGGCCGCCGTGCTGAGTGCATCATGGTTTATTTTTCTGGTGAAAAAAATAAACTATTACTTTGATTAATAACTTTGGGGGAATGCGGGTTAAGAGCACCGCCGAGTGCAACCACCCAGTGCATCCTGCCAAAAGAAATTAATACTTGGTCCCATTCAGACGCGCGCAGTAGTAGATCAGGGGCCCACGGACTGGGTTTCAGGCCTAGCATGCATCAAAAGGGACATCTTAGTTTTTGGAGTGGGATAGCCACTTCAGTTTCTGTGTGATGATGCACAGATGTACAAGATGCACAGAGGTTTGTTCTATCTTTTTCTTAAAATCCTTTGTATTTGCGTGCAACCTTTAGTTACTTAATAGCAGTGTGCAAGAGATGCCTACAGATGTGCTGCCAGAGTCCTGAGCACTACACTTAGCAGAAGGGTCGCGTGCAGTATAAACCCTGCTCTAGAAAATTATCTTCTGATTGAGGAACTGGCATTGAACAGAGCACCCCCTGCAGGCCCTTTACCCTCTATCTTGCCTAAACCGTGTGGGCTGTCCACACCTCTCCACTGAAAGCCCACACCTACAACCTCCTACCACTTTGCCAACAGCTCTACAGAGACGCTGCAAATGTTGTTTCTGTGCAGAGACTCAGAGTGTTTGGAGTTGGATTTCCCAGAGGAAGATGGTCACCACCTGTCTGTGTGTCCCTCTGTATTCCAAGTTTACTCTCTCCTGGAGTTTAGGGCATAACAGAACAGGTGTTGAGCAGGCACTCTCCTGCTGTGTATGAAAATGAACTCCTTTTATTATTATTTTTTTACAGTCGTTTTTAGTTTTAACAGGTGTTCCAGGAACACAAAGCCTGACTATTCCTACACACCACCTCACTTATCCTCACTGGGCTTCATCTCTTCCCTTCTGGATTGACACCTCTCCAGGGAGACTTAGTGCAACTGCATTGATTTTAACCATCTGCGCTTGATATGGGTTGTGGGTTATGGGTTGTGGGATGACTTACCTGAGGAAGCTGAGAAGAGCCTGTGCCACATCACGCAAGACAGCTGCCTTTATGGTGGAGAGATGGAGTGCTCTTCTTATCACTGATATCCTGATATTTTGGGTAATTTCAAGCAAAGGCTGTGATACAGTGACATAGCATGGTGGATCAAAGTCCTGGTTCATTTACTTCAGACTTTTTAACTATTTTCCACAACTCTTCATAACTGTCAAAGTCTTGTAATGGCTAAACTCGAGGAACTTATTCTACCATGCCACTTTCAGAAAATGGTATTGGTGTCCTCCAGCATAAAGGCCCGAAGGTGACAGAAAGGAGAACACATGGCTGGTGGATCACACCTTGTCCTTCGCGGTCTGGGCAGGTGTCTCCTCTTCCCTGGGGGATGGACATGCTGCCCAGGTTGATTGGGTGTCTCCTCCTCCCTTGCTTCACATTAAGTAAGAATAAATGACATGATGTAGTCCAGAGAATAGCTACATTCTAGAATCTTCCATGAGTGGTCCCTATTGTCATGCAGCTACAAATCTCAAAGCCACAGGGTTTTCATTTACACTTCATGTCCCCCTAGTGAACTCTAGGGTCAATGGTGCAATGTGAGATCAAAATGGATTTGAATTTCATCCCCTCATGAGGTGGTCAGACATCCTCTCCAGTGAGGTCTCCAGTGTCTATTGACACACAGCAGTAAGAAGCTACCCATTTATTATTTTTTAATTTTTTATTTATTTTTATTAGATATATTCTTTATTTACATTTCAAATGTCCCCTTTCCTGGACCCTGTGCCCCCCTGAAAATCACCTAACCCATCCCCCTTCCCCCTGCTCACCAATCCACCCACTTCTGCTTCCCTGTCCCCTATACTGGGGCATCGAGCCTTCTTAGGACCAGAGGCCTCTCCTCCCTTTGATGTCCAACATGGCCATCCTCTGCTGCATATGCAGCTGGAGCCATGGGCCCCTCCATGTGTACTCTTTAGATGGTGGCTTAATCCCTGGGAGCTCTGGGGGTACTGAGTGGTTCAAATTGTTGTTCTTCCTATGGTCCTTGTGTCCTTTCTCTAGCTCCTCTATTTTGGACCCTGTGCTCAGTTCAATGGTTGACTGAGAGTGTCCCCCTCTGTATTTGTCATGCACTGGCAGAGCCTCCCAGGTGACAGCTATATCAGGCTCCTGTCAGCAAACACTTGTTGGCATCCACAATAGTGTCCGGGTTTTGTAACTGTATATGAGGTGGATCTGTAGGAGAGGCAGAAAACAATTCATGAAACTCTTAATCAAATGGATGGAACTAGAAATATCATCCTGAGTGAGGTAACACAATCACAAAAAAACACACATGGTATGCACTCACTGATAAATGGATATTAGCCCAGAAGCTTGGAATACCCAAGATACAATTCACAGACCAAATGAAGCTCAGGAAAAAGGAAGAACAAAGTATGGATACTCTAGTCCTTCTTAGAAGGGGGAACAAAGTACCTACAGGAGGAGATACAGAGACAAAGGGTGGAGCAGAGTCTGAGGGCTACCCATTTAAACGCAAGGTGCTCAAAAGCCAAGGGGGATATCTGTGCCTAGCACTTCCTCAAAGTGTCAGATGTGGTCACATGCAGAGTTAAGATAAGAAGAGTGCTTGTATAGAGAGTCGTAACATGAATATATCCTAGGATTTAATATCCTAAGAAACAGGTAATGTTAGCTCACCATGTACATGTGAAGCTTCTAAACTGCTCTGCTAGAATTATCACGGACCTTGATCCTAGAAATATAATCTGAACAGGTTCCTCTGAAATCAACTCCATTATGAAGAAAATATTGATCTTTCATGGTCTTTATACTAAAGAGATGTGTTAGAGAATCTTGGTTAGCCTGCAGAGCTCATATGGTGAACATAAAAGCTTCTCAAGAACAGATGAGGTACTGTTCCCACAGCCTTTAAAGTTGGCAGGGAGGGGAGGTATCTCAGACAGACAGACAGACATACTACTAAACAGAGTAGAAGTCAGCATTGTAGGGATAGACTGAGGGACACACACAGTGGGCCAGAGAATGGTTCCCTACCTTGCCATCTGCTTCTGAGACCCCTGACAGTGTGGGACCATCTCTGCGACTCTTCCTTCATGTACATTTTAGATTTTGTCCAGGTTTCCTCAACTGAACAAAACAAGACCTGAAGAGAATAAAGGCAGACTCTGGGATGAGGACATATCCCAGCTGTGAGAAGAAGCAAGAATTAGCCTTGCTCCTGTGTCCAGGAAACTCAGAACGTCCTCCTCAAAGTCATTGGTTGGATATCATCAGTCTTGCCCTCTGTGTGGCTTGAAAATCCAGATGAGTCTCTTATAAGTGCAATGTGTGCACAGACAGGTTTTTAAGTGTCTGGCCCCAGAACTGCTTTCCATTCCCACCTCCATACTGGAACTAGGTCACCATTGCCTCAACATGGGATAAGACTGTAGCTGCAGTGAATGTTCACTCTCTGGGACTGTAGCTTTAGGAATTGGGAGATGCACTGTCCTGTTGAGAAGGACTTTCTGTCCTTCTCTCAAGGTCTGTAAAGAATCGTGTTGGAATTTAGATGGGAATTGCTTTGAATCTGTAGATTGTTTTTGGGAAGATGGCCATTTTTTACTATGTCAATCCCTCATCCATGAGCATGGGAGATCTTTTCATCTTCTAATGTCTTCAACTTCTTTCTTCAGAATCTTGAAGTTCTTGTCATACAGGTCTTTCACTTGCTTAGAGTTGCATCAAAGTATTTTCTATCAGTTGTGGCTATTGTGAAAGACAATGTTTACATGGTTTCTTGCCCAGTCCATTTATCATTTTTATAGAGAGAGCTACTGAATTTTTTGAGTTAATGTTTTTATCCAGCCACTTTGCTGAAGATGTTTATCAGCTGTAGGCATTCTCTGGTAGAATTTTAGGGATCACTTATGTATACTATCATATCATCTGCACATAGCGATGATATGATAGACTTATTCTTTTCCAATTTGTATTACTGAGATCACCTTTAGTTGTCTTATTGCTGTGGCTAGATCTTCAAGTACTATATTGAAGAGATGCAGAGAGAGAGAGTGAATAAACTTCTCACTGATTTTAGTGGAATTAATTTCAGTTTCTCTCCATTTAATTTGATATTGGTTATTGGCTTGCTCTATATTGCCTTTAGTATGTTTGAGGAAAACATTTTCTCCCATTTAGTAAACAAAATAATTCATTCCCATAAGAACCTAATGGTGGAGCATGGACTCTCTCTCCTCTGGGAGTTTCTCTTGAAAAATAAAATAATTTAAAAAAACATAGAAAGCCATAATGCAAAGAGCAGTCAGTCACCGAAGTATTATTTGTGACTCATATTGGACACAGTAGGACTCAGGCCAGAAAATTTGCTATTACTAGACCTTTATAAAGCTATTCAGTTCTGAGAACACTTTTAGGAGCCTTGGGATTACAGGTCTGTGTTCAAGGGACACTTCATATAAGTTTAGGACAAAGTGAACTAAAAAGCAGAAAAGTAATTTAGAAACTATATTTTTTATAGGGTTGTCCTACTTAGGTCTCAACATTCCTCAGACTCCTGTTCCCTGCATCTTTTCCAGGTGCCATTCTCTGTATGCATTAATTGCCATCTGCTGCAAAAAGAAGCTTCCCAATGAGGGTGGAGAGATGGGCTTAATAAGTCACCAGGAGTCAATTTAATACTATGCATATTTAATGGGATAATAGTTGTAGATTCTCCCCTAGTGCCTGTGACCTGTCTCCCTGCATAATGGTGAAAGATATAGGTTTTATATTGTCAAGTTGGCCTTAAATCCAATCGATATGCAAAACGTACTGATGAGTTAAATCCAGAAAAACTCCCTGCATTCATAGGGTGTCTATGCACAAAATCCCAGCAATAGCCAAGCAGGAGCTTTCGGCAGTTGATAATTTCTGATGAAGAGTCAGGTTTCCTTAATGGCATTGTCCTTGGTAGTGTGAATACACTCACAGTGAAAGGTGCTACACCTAGATTATAAGGGCAGTACTAATAGTATCTGATATGTTATGAAAAAATGAGAACACAGAGAGTTGGGTGTGTGGATGTAGGAGGAGAGGGGGAATGGTGAATGTGACTAAAATATATCATACTAAATTCTCAAGTACCAGTGGAATGGGGAAAAAACTTGTTTCCCAGAAATGGGGTTGACTTGGGGATTTTCTTTGGCAAACCAGGAGATCCAGGTTTTGCTCTATAGCATCTTAGGTCATTCTCTTTCTCCGTATGCACTCATTTATTTCCAGACCCATAGACTCAGTCAAAGCCTCTGCATCTTCCAGCCTAATGACTGACTGATGACCAGTGCCTGGGATGAAAACAGTTAATCCCTCTGTAGGAAATACAAACCAAAGGTGTAATAGCTGCTCTGGTGTTTTGTCTTTGCCACTCTGAAACAGATGCTACTGAGATAGAGTTAGGCAAGTGGGATAGAGGAGAGGTAGGAAGAGGCCTTAAAGCCAGGAAGGAAAGGCTCTTGATCTGGCTAGTGATAAATCCAGGGTGATGTTATGAATAATGGAGATGGGAAGCAAATGAGCACCCACAAGGAATGCAATTGATCAACCAGTACACTACAAGCCCGGCCAGGGAGGAGAGCAAAGGGTTCTATTGTTGTTGAATACAGCAGTTGTGTAAGGTAAGAGGAGATCTTTAAAGAAGTGATCTGTTGGTTGGAGATGAAGGAAGACAGTTCTTAGAGGTCAAGGAGAGCAAAGCAACAAGGGCACAATGTGGAAGAGCACCTGAGGTGCTTGGAGTTAGGCAGAACATGGCTCTTTCTGTAGCTCATGAACGTTTGTCCCCTGATACCCTGAAATAGATGTTAGATGCTGAGAATTTAGAGAGGGTTATTGGTGATATTCACAATTCATGATCTAAGCAGGCTCCAGGCACACAAATCTGTGGGTTGGCTTAGTGCTGCTGTGAGGTTGACTGAGACTGAAGAAGGGTCGTATGGAAGTGGATGTGTACACCCAGCATCTTGGAAATGCCTGCAATGAAGTGAAGCAGTATTATCTCAGAAGAAAACTTTAACTCTTAACAGTTCCACATTGTAATCCCGAGAATGGATGATACTCAATGATGTGCTAGAAAGACAAATTTAGTGGTTGGAGATATGGCAGTTGGCTAAATGTGTGTGATTCCAAGCTGACCAACTGAGTTCAAACCCACCTTTTACAGGAAACCCAGATATCTGTTTCTGGTTCTTAATGTGGATGAACTAGTTCTTTACTTGATTCCAATCACCATCACAATTTTTATTTATCCTTAATGATAGCAGCAATCCTCTAGCCCCAGAGAGTAGGAGGTTCTTTTGTTACTAAATGTCAAATTTTACCTAAACTAAGCCCGATGGTTTTCCTTATATGTTAAGTCAATGGGAAAGATGCTTGAGTTTCCTTACTGTCATGTGGAATGAGAAAAGCTTTTAATTTAAAAAATGAACTAAGCTTCTAGGAAAGCTGATTTGAAAAAGGACATGAACCAGTTTAATGGGGTAGAATGCTATCAGCTGCCTCTGCCCTGTCCTTCTTGCTCTGGTTGGATGCAGTTCACGTCATTGATGTTATCTGTTCATTTTTTTGCTTCTGTGATCAAATAACCAGTGAAAGCAACTCAAGGAAGAAAGAGTTCCCTTTGGCCCACACTTCACCACAGACAAAATCCAATATGGTGGGGAAGGGGTAGAGGCAAGAGCATGAAGCGAATGGTCACATGGCATCAGCAGTCAGGAAACAGAGAGATGAATGTAGGTACTCAGTCAACTTTCTTCATTTTATCCAGTTGGGGACCCCACTCATGTAATGATGCCATCTGTAGTTAGGGTCAGTCTTCCATCCTCAATTAGATCAAACTATAAATTCTCTTACACACATGGCCAAAGATTTGACTTGTTGGTGATTCTAGACTCTAGATCAAGTTGATTATCAATGCCAATGAACACAGTGGTCTTCCTGGCATTTATCTGACTGATCCCACATGTGAACTTGCCTATAAGCCACTTGACTCTCTGTGGTTGTTGCTGACATTCAGAGACCCAGTCTTCGCAAGACAACAATCCTGTCTGTATTGCCTGTGCTCTGAGAGTTGGAACTTTGTTTTATACTCTCTCATAGAAATGCCATTTCTATATCACTTTTCTGGAACTTTCCTGAGAACACAGTGTCCAAAGGCTCAGTGTCTGACAGTCATTCATGGACATGGAACAGCCTGACAACACATTCAGTGTTAGCCACTTCCTCAGTGTTAAGAACCTGTGTTTCTTTTGAGCCTGTTGGTCTGTGTTACACATAGACAGACTGCTCTTCCATAGACAACTCAAAGTCATTGCCCTTTCCTAAAGCTGCACAGCTTGAGGTGATTCATCCCATCTCATGGCTTCCTGAAGCTGCAGAGCCTGAGGTGATTCATACCTTTCTCAGGCTCTCTAATTTCCAGTCTTTTTCCTCCCCTGCAGTATTTCCCAAATGTGTGCCCTCAGAGGCTCAGGTCTCTGTGGCTCTGTCCAGGGTCCTGGACCCTCCCTTCCCCCTCCTCCCACACTGTTGACCCTGATCTTTAGTGCAGGTGCAGACTCCCATCCTCCTCCTCCTCCTTGTTTTCCTCCTCATCATTTCCCTCTTCCTCCTCCTCTTCTTCCTCCTCATTCTCCCTCATACTACATGGATGTCTCTGTCATGGTTGTTCTTTGGATGCTTTAATAGCCACAGCCATCTGCATCCAGACAGTGCTAGAGCCTAGGGCATGCCAACTACAACAGCCTGCCCTCCAAGTCTGGACTTCTGACAATGAGGAGACAGCCATCTTTTCTGGAACACTGTGCAGGCTGTATTCAGAGAGAATTCTGATGTGCAAATCATTAGGTCGGATGTGATACCTTAATCCCCTAGATTCAATTTTACATCATAGGATGTCTTTATCAGAGCTAAGGAAGTTATACTATCCACATCAGAGGCAGCTAAACAGGCAACTGCTGAACCATTGAGCCCTATGGAGGTCAGAGGCCCCAGGAGAGCATATTCCCAAGTGTTCAGTAGGCAGACTGACATGAGCTGGGGCTGGTCCTCAGGCAGCAAGGTACAATACTTCATTCTCAAAAGGAAGATTATGGGTAGTTTTGACTCAGTGTGGAACTGAATCAAATGGGAGGCAAGTATAATTGAGTATGATGATGATGATGGCCTCAAACAGATGAAAATGGTTGTGGAGAGGCAAGGCTCTTTGATGATCTACTTTGAAGAGTAAACTTATTGTCTACTTGAGATGTCTGCTTCAGAATGTCTGTATTCATTGAAGATATCAGGATGAAATCCACAGTGTGGGTGAACTCTAATGTGAAAAAACATTAAAAAGTGATGTTACTTCTTTGAAATTATTAGGTTGTGACTTTGAGTTTCTCATGATACAACACAGAAAAGGAAGGCCTCAGCACAAACAAACAAGCAAAAAAAAAAAACCAAAACCAACCAAACAACAATAAAAACCTTCACAGTCCTGTCTAAGCTGGCCTGTATTGTATCAAGCTTGCTCAGACCATGCTCTCAAAACTCAACATTTAATAAATTTCACTTTCATTTAAAATGACACACACAATCCAGACTCTTAAAGAGCAAGGCATTTGGGAAAGTCAGATTTCTCTGAGGATGTTGAATCTTGTCTAGGAACCTATAGATATCAGAAAGGATGAGAATGTTTTCACACTGACAGAGCCCGCATCTGCTCAGGATTCTATGCACACTCTGGTGCTGAACACCAGCTATAATAGACCTTCTACAATCCGAGACAGAGACAATGCCTGAGGAACACACAAGACATGGAGTCATGGTCAAATTGTTTATGTTGAAGTCAGGTGTAAGCATTCCCCCTCCTCCCCCTTGTTTTCCTCACCATTTTCCTTCTCCTCTTCCTCCTCCTCCTCTTCCTCCTCCCTCTGTCTACATTGATGTAATTAAGACATAATTATTTGGCCAATGTGAACATCTCTGAAAATGGCCAGGGGTAATACTAGCTACACCTGATACCTGAAAATTTATGTCAACAAGGGACAGGTATCTGACAGACACTTTTAGCATTATAAACAATGCTACTATGAACAGTTCAGTCCACACTGAGCTCCAGGACATTTATGCACATGCATAGTGGAACCAACATAAATCTGTTTCTACACTGACTCCAAGACACAGGTATCATATAGTCTATTCTTATTTATTCTTGAAAAGTGAGCTAACAAAAAAAAACAAAACTATGATGCTCTGTGGTATGTAAATCTCAGATGCATTGCTCAGGCAATTAGACACTGTGAAATTAAGTTACACAAATACTAAAAAAAAAATCCACAACTGGCCAGAAGGAGAAAGATGGGCTGGCCCTGAATTCACTGTATAGTTCGGAATATAACTGAATGAATTCTCAGCCTCTAACTCTCAAACATAGGGATTATAAGTGTGTGATACTGTATCCAGCTTGATTTGCTTTTTAAAAATTGGCATAGTTACACCATTCACACTTATTTAACATGAGTATTTTGATGTATGTATATAGTAAAATTAGATTCACTGTACTTACTTTATTTTTTTTGGCTTATCTATTTGGACTTAAATGTTTTTTATTAGTTTTTCCTAATTCTTTTCAACAGTTTTTAATCAGATTTACCTCTTCTTAGATGCATCCCTTCCCTTCCCACCCAACTTTAAGTCTCCTTTTCTCCATCCTGTATTTTTTTTATACAAAAAGATTATTGGGCACATGAACTTCTGCTGAAGTGTAATGAACTTATCAGAAGCCAGAGTATTAAAGAAAATCAGCCCGTTCTCTCACACCAATAATCAATTACTAATATCTTTTTCTTGAGTGATGGATATTCACATTTAACTCCCTTTCTACATTGGGGTTTTGTCTGGCTTGGTCTTGCAAAGGGTTTATGTATACTGTTGCAACCTCTGTGAGGTTGTATTCACAGCAGCATCCTTCTTGTGTCCAGAAGAAGCAGTTCACCACCTGTGACTCTTATTCTTTTTATTCTTCCTTTCCTTGATCCTCAAGTCTTTGGAGAGTAGGGTATATAAATGTTCCATTTATGGAGGAACATTCTCAAAACTCTTAATCCCTGTATCTTAGAAAGTGGTGGAACTCTGTGTTAGTTGTCATCTACCACAAATAAAAGTTTATTTGATGAGGATTGAAAAATGCCTTTAAATTTGGACGTGTTGTTGTCATTAGGGGTTACTTTAATACCAAGTCAATTTGGCAGAATATCAGCAGTAGGTTCTTTCTTAGGGTATACAATTGATCTCATCATCGGTTCTTAACTGCAGTAACTGTTGGTTTCTCCCATGATAGCCATGCCACTATTGTAGCAAGTAGCATGTTTTGTCAACTCTCTAGTGTAGCCTGCAGAATTCACAGCTGGGTGATATTTATGACTTCTCATACCATCTTCTAGAACTATGAAAACTTGCCAGTATGGATGGTGTAGGTGAGTTGCTCCTTGATTTCTCTGTTCTGGGACTGAAGTATTTGGTGTCTTCAGCAATAGGAATTTATCATCAACTTCTAGAAGGTAACCAAGAGCGTTGGTATGCTGGCTAGTCTTATATCAACTTGACAAACAAGCTAGTGTTATCTGAAAGGGAGCTTCAATTGAGAAAATGACCTCATAAGATCTGGTCATAAAGAATTTTCTTAATTAATAATTAATGGGGGAGGGAACCACCCATGGAAGTGATTCTATCATTGTGCTGGTAGTCCTGGGTTCTATGAGAAAACAGAATGAGCACGTCTTGTTAGCAAGACAGTTAGAAGCACCCCTTCGTAGTGTATGTATGAGCTCCTGGATTCAAGTTTATGCCCTGTTTGAGTTCCTGTCCTGGCTTCCTTCAGTGATGGAGTATAAGTCAAATAAACCATTCTCCTCCAAGTTGTTTACTGATCACAGTGTTTCATCACAGCAGTAGAAACCCTACCTAAGACAATAATAGCTTGTAATTTTGTGGGGGTCTTGGCAAACTCATTTGCCAATAACTCCAAAAGAAATACATGATTCCTGGGATTATGTTTTGTTGAGTTGTGATTTGCATGCTAATATGACTCATGTTGAGGAAATAACTCAATAAGTAAAAAGCATTCCAAAGGCAAGCATAAGGATTTACAGTCATTCTATCACAAAGGAGAAGCCAAGCCAAGAAAACTGGATTCCTGGGGCTTACCAGCCAGGAAGCCCAGCCTACTTGGCAAGTTTCAGATCAGTGAGAGACCTTGTTAAGGTAATTGAACAGTTAGGAACAATAACTAAAGTTATCCTTTGGCCTCCACATGTACCAACACTCATGTTCCTGCACATATACATATATACAATCACACATGCATGTGTGCACCTCCTCACAAACTTATGCACACTAACATATCGACTCAGACACACTCTCTCACACCCTTCCTTTTATGAGGAACAATTCAATGGATTTAAAACATTTGCAAAGTCATATGACAATCACCACTAATACTAAAATCATCACATCAAAAAGAAACCCTGTCCCTTCTTAATTTTACATTTTTTATAACATCTAAGGCCATTAGCATGGCCATGGTATTGATTGAGATGACCTAAGACATTTTTTGTAGGACCTGCAATAACTACATTGAGATTGGAAATTTTCTATCTAAATTGCTCTTTAAAATGGACAGAACCAATAGATAGATGTTTACAGTGTAAACATTCAGCAGGCTAAAGAGAAGCTAGTCTGCTTTCTAGTGTATATTGTCACACAAATGGCAGTTGGAGTGTAGAGATATTATGTATGCTGCCAGTGAGTCTCTTAGAGGCCAGGAAACTCAAATGTAGTGAAAAATATTATCTTGATAAATACTAAGTGTGTAGGAAATGTCATTAATCTAAGAAAGCATTGCCGTCCAGCTACCAATCACAATTATAGATTATCTATTCAAGCATCCCTGAAAATGTGTTCTCTTTGCCTTCTTTCCCTGAGCCATGAGAGAATTAATTTAATTCAAGTTTTGTCTCATAATTTCAAGTCAGACCACCCTCTGGGCATCAATCCCAGGCTGGCTTTATCAACAGCAACACAACTCTGACAGTTGAAGCTTGCATCTAAAAACACACAGTGAGTGAAGCTTTCAAAATAGAGCCAGACATTGACTTTCAAAATAACCCTGTCTATTGCATGCAATCTTGATAAGGTGACTTTCCCATAAGGGGCTTGCTGGGTGTGTGGCTGATAGCAGAGCTGTCTCTCCTGGGGAAAAGGTGGCATCTCCAGGTTATATCTACTTGCTTTCCTTGAAAACAAAAGTGCAAGTGAAAGGCACAAGTTAATCCTCTTCTGTGGTGCTGTGACCTGGGAGGACACCTTCCCTTCATCTCCCTTAATAGAGAAGTCAGTGGATGAGGCTCACTCTTGGCTGCTGCTCTTATGACATCTTTGTGATGTCATAGCCTTCACTAATCTGCCTTATTCCTGCAAGCATGGAGAACCCATGGAGTTCCTATCTTTTTGTTCAGAATGGAATATTATTTTAGTCAAACACTGGGACAGGTGTCTGCTACCAGATCTGCTAGTCCAGCACAAGACAAGGTTCATTCTTCATGGGTACAGTTTCAGTAGTTTAGTTACTGTTTTTGAAGGAGAAACTTCAGTCTATAAGAAAAGAATTTATGCATTTATGGGCAATTTCCTTGCTAGAAAGTAGTTACAAAAAAGAAAGAAGCCAGTGACTTTCTTTCCTTCTTTCCTTCTTTCCTTCTTTCCTTCTTTCCTTCTTTCCTTCTTTCCTTCTTTCCTTCTTTCCTTCTTTCCTTCTTTCCTTCTTTCCTTCTTTCCTTCTTTCCTTCCTTCCTTCCTTCCTTCCTTCCTTCCTTCCTTCCTTCCTTCCTTCTTTCTTTTTGATGCTAGCTACAGCTTGGACACACGAGGATTCAAAGCCAGGGTGTGGAAAGTGATCTACCTATGCTTTATGTCTTCAAGGCTTTCCCATAGCCTCTGGATAGACTACTCATGGCAGCTTGGCCACATATTTTAACACAGCTGTAGTGAGTGCAGCACTAGCTGTGTGTGGCCCCATCCTGCTGTGTCTGTTTTCTCTTCAGCATGAGTCCTGTAATAATTTTCTTCCAAGAGAGCCTGATTGCCTAAAGGATGAAATACAAGTAAAGGATCACTTTAAAAATGTGAAGCACCTTAGCTGGTGAGAAAATTTTGATAAAAACCATTTTGGGATATCATCTCAACATAGTCAGAGTATCTAAATTCAAACAAGTATCAATGGCAAATGCTGGCATGGAGCCAGGAAAAGGGAAGCATATATTCACTGCTCTTGGGAGTAAAAACTGGTCCAGACACTATGGAAATTGGTGTGGGCATTCCTCAAAACCCTAGACATAGGTATACCATAAGATCCAGTTATACTACTCTTGGACAAATACTCAAAGGACTCCATACAATACTGTAGAGATACATGATCATTCATGATTATTTTTACCCTATTCACAACAGCCAGGAAACAGAAACAGCCTTAATGTGTATCATCCAGTGAACATATAATGAAAATGAAATATCCTTCTGACAGTGTCCTTTGCCTTACAGAAACTTTGTAATTTTATGAGGTCCCATTTGTCAATTCTTGATTTTAGAGCATAAGCTATTGGTGTTCTGTTCAGGAACTTTCCCCCTGTGCCCATGTCCTCCAGGGTCTTCCCAAGTTTCTTTTCTAATAGTTTCAGTGTGTCTGGTTTTATGTGGAGGTCCTTGATCCACTTGGAGTTGATCTTAGTACAAGGAGATAAGAGTGGGTCGATTTGCATTCTTCTGCATGTTGACCTCCAGTTGAACCAGCACCATTTGTTGCAAAAGCTATCTTTTTTCCACTGGATGGTTGTAGCTTCTTTATCAACGATCAAGTGACCATAAGTCTGTGGGTTCATTTTGGGTCTTCAATCTTATTCCATTGATCTACTTGTCTGTTGCTGTACCAATACCATGCAGTTTTTAACACAATTGCTCTGTAGTACTGCTTGAGGTCAGGGATATTGATTCCTCCAAATTACAAAGTTTCTGTAAGGCAAAGGACACTGTCAGAAGGACAAAACGGAAACCAACAAATTGGGAAAAGATCTTCATCAACCCCACATCTGACAGAGAGCTAATGTCCCATATATACAAAGAACTCAAGAAGTTAGACCCCAACGAACCAAATAACCCTATCAAAAAATGGGGTACAGAGCTAAACAAAGAATTTTCACCAGAAGAAATTCGGATGGCCTAGAAACACCTTAAGAGATGTTCAACATCATTAGTCATCAAGGAAATACAAATCAAAACAACCCTGAGATTCTACCTCACACCAGTCAGAATGGCTAAGATTAAAAACTCAAGAGACAACAGGTGCTGGAGAGTATGTGGAGAAAGAGGAATACTCCTCCACTGTTGGTGGGACCGCAAGATGGTACAACCGCTCTGGAAATCAGTCTGGTGGTTCCTCAGAAAATTGGGCATGTCACTTCCAGAGGACCCTGGCATACCACTCCTGGGCATATACCCAGAGGATTCCCCTGCATACAATAAATACACATGCTCCACTATGTTCATAGCAGCCTTGTTTATAATAGCCAGAAGTTGGAAGGAGCCCAGATAGCCCTAAAAGGAGGAAGGGATACAGAAAATGTGATATATATATATATATATATATATATATATATATATATATATACACACACACACACACACACACACACACACACACAATGGAATACTACTTAGCAATTAAAAAAATGAATTCATGCAATTTGTAGGCAAATGGTTAGATCTGGAAAATATCATCCTAAGTGAGTTAACCCAATCACAAAAGAATATATATAAAATGCAATCACTGATAAGTGGATATTAATGAGCCCAGAAGCCCTAAATACTCAAGGCACAATTAGCAAGTCAAATGATTCCCAAGAAGAAGAAAGGGGAGGACCCTGGGCCTGAAAAGATTGTATACAGTTTTGTAGGAGAGTACCAGAACAGAGCAATGGTGGGGGGGAGTGATTGGGGAATAGTTGGGGGGGAGAGGACTTATGGGACGTATGGTGAGGGGGAACTGGGAAAGGGGAAAGCCTTTGGAATGTAAACAAAAATATAGAATAAAAAATGAAAAAAATAAAAAAGAAAAAGAAAATGAAATATATATTTATACAAGGAATATTATTTATGTTAAGATAAATGATGTTCATGGGTAAATGAAGTGGAAAGAAAAGTACTGAGAAAGGTAATCTAGAGACAAAAATTCAAAAACAAACAAAACAAGAACAATAAAAATGACACATCTTATCTTTTATTTGTGGATGTTATCTTTGAATCTTCAGATGTGTGTATTATTCAGAGTATCCATAGAGGACAGGTGACTAGTAAGAGGCCATTTGTGATGAGCTTTCTAGGAGGAGGAGAAAGAACTTAGTGGTATAAAGGGGTAAAGAGAAATAATGGATCAGGAAGGGTCAAAAGGGATGAGATGGCAGTCACCTAAGTTCCTTGTGAGCCTTGAATCCCAGGATCAGAACTTTGGAAATTACCTGGTGGACATTTGTGTTTGCACTGTTTCCTGACCTTAAAATTCATGTCACCATTCATGAGGGTCCTGTGGTCTCTGGCAACTACCCCAGACAACTGGTGATGAGCGACAGAAATGCAATAACTAAGGATATGGTGGAGAGGGCCAGTGATCTCTTCCAGGCTGGGCTTCAGCACATGGAAAAAACTGTCATTGGGCTGGATTCTGAAGTTTCTAAAATATGAATGCATTTGAATCAGAATACAAAGACTGATGGATGTCCAGTGTGCCTTCTTAAGGTTGCCTCTGACTTCATCTGGGTGTTATGTGTCTCTTAGGGCACAAGGCTCTCTGCCACAGAAAATTCTTTCAAAGAAAAGCATTCTCTTGTTTCCAGATCCTTTGTAGAAAAGGAATTATAGACACTCTCCCAAATGTTCTGCAGGATCAGAGCCTCTTAGGAGAGATGGCGGCACAGGATCCGTTTATCCACACTGTGATGACCCTGTAGTACCAAAAGGATTAGACAACCCTGCTATGGAGTGCCCTTGACATTTCATAGTTTCAGGAAAAGTACACCTAAGATGACAGAGCTGAGTGGAAGGCTCTCTGGGAGCACGTGATTTCCTCCAAAAGCTGCCAGTCTTCAATCTGAAGCTCTCTTTGGAGGTTGGCAGTGAGTTTCTGTTATCAGAGTTTCTTCTGCAGAAACTCACCTTTTAAATAGTCTGAAGTAAAAGCCATATAGTACTTGTGCAAATTTACACATCTGGGACTTAAAGATATGATCTGCGTGGCTGGTGCTATGCAATCATGAAGACCTGGGTTCAATCCTCAGCACCATTGTAATAAAAGACCAGTGTAATGCTATGTGCTAGCCATACCAGTGCAGTGGAGGCAGAAATAGGAAGATTCTTGGAGCTTTGTGGCCAGTCAGCCTACTGTTCTTGGCAAGCAACAGGTTCTGAGGCTTCAAAACCAAGAAAGACAGCTCCTGAGCAATAATAGCAACTGAGATTGTTTCTAGCCTCCACCAGTGTGTGTCACACACGTGCATCTACATGTGCATAAACACACACACACACACACACACACACACACGCATACACATACTCATGAACACATTGAAACATGTGTATACACACAGATATACAACAAGACAAAAAGGTAAGTTAGCTTATGAAGAAAAGGTGAATTCCACTTCAGTGGTGTTTGAAAGTTTAGACTGTGTGGTTTTCCCACGGCTTACTCTTGAAATGCACAGGAGGCCTGAAGACACATTTGCAAGTTAGAGTTGCTGCTTTCATTAAACCTCAGTTTAAAGAGAAGTTTTTATTATGTGAAAATGAAATAAAAATCTCAATTTTCATCCTCATGGTGCCTGGAGAAACAAGCAGATGCTCTATAGCACTTTGTCACAAGACAGAGAGCACCTTGGTGCAGCGTAAAGGCTCCTCGGTAGTGGTGTCTGTGACGCTCTGTGCTAACTGCTGCCTGAGACTGCCACGGAGTCTGGCAACAGATGGGGCTTGAGTTGCTGTTAAGCTTTAGTCTCCATTTCCTTTGATGCACAGTTCCAAAGACAGCTTTAAGAGAACTTTCAAAGCTAACTTTCCGGATTGCTGAAGTGCGTAACATTAAGGAGGTATTGCACTAAAGCGTGAGAAGTACTTAGGTATGCCTTTTATATGTCATCTTTGGGGGACTAGATTATGTTTTGGCTTTTATCAGTAAAGCTGTTTTCTACATAATGTGTTTGTGCACCCTGGGCTCTACCATCATTTCTTAGAATTTCACCCTTTTCCCTGAACTCCTGACAGGGAGTTCGTGATGAGAAGGCACAGAAAAGGGATGGTTGCTCACATCAGCAATGCATGGCTACTGGGACGTTTGCTGGACTCACAAGTGACCCCTGGATCAGTGGATAGAACTGGCAGCTGGAGAGACCAGCCACAAACACAGGTGCAGTTCCTGAGCCTTATATCTTCACCATATCAAAGTGTACAGAGAAGTACTCTGAAGTCGGAGCTCAGAGGCTGTCACATTAGGCAGAGATTTGAATTCACACCAGTTCTGCGACCACACGGTTCTGGATGTTTTTCTGTTTCATATTTTGTACTCATTAGTATAAAAGCCCCGACTCCAGGCACTGGGGCAGATAGACACACATTTCTAGAGCACAGGGGCAAACCCCTGTGAATGTAACATGACTGTTACATGTTAAGCGTGTGGATTTGCCTGTTACAACATGCATTATAGAGTTGCTAAATATTGCCAGTAATAAATACAAGCAATTATATCCCAGAAGTTTTCCATTTCCAATTCCACTCATTTTCCTTAAAGATAGCCCATTCCTTCTGTGACAAGTGTTATCCTTATGGATTAAAGAAGCATCCCAAGTACATTCAAGATATTCTAATCCATTTGCATCTTGCACAGACTGCTGCTTGTACATGTCTACAAAGACCCACAGGGATAGACGAATCAGCTTGACACCTAGTATGTGTTCTCTTACACAATGCCAATGAGCACATAAGACCTTTTCAGTCTTATCTAGGATGGGAACCTGGAGCATGTCCTGCCATCCTTGGTCTAAAGTATCCTTGTAGAAACTTCATCTGCTCCTGTGCTGAAATACAGCCACTTTGTGTTAAGAAAGTAAGAACACAGATCTCCTAGCTGGAGACAGTAGGAGGTGTCTGTGTGTCTGTGGAAATGCTTGATCTCAGAGATTTGATGGGAATAAGGCTTGGAGACAGGGGAGATTGTTATCTACCTTGGGACAATCAAATGTTTTCTGTCCAGTGTCAACTCAGTTCCAAATTGCCCTTTGTTTCCATGCCGGGGCAAAGGTCCTTGGTTCACCTGTGAATTTAGATGAACATATATTTATACCTCTTAATTCTGATGTGTCTATATTCTCTCTGTAAATACTTGTATGCATAGATTGAATTTGTGTGTTTAGGACGTGTGTGTATATGGTATGTGTGTGTATCCATGTGTGTGAGTGTACTAGTGAGAGGACAACTCAGGGTATCAGCTTTCACTCTCTTTGTCACTTGAGACAAATTCTTTTCATTGTTTACGGAAGTGGACCACAATCTACTTGCCGAAGCATTTCTGGGTTTCTCTTATCTCAGTTTCCCATCTCCCCTCTGGAGCACTGCCATTATAGGCGAATGCTATCATGACCAGCTTCACACAGCTTCTGGGATTCAAACTCAAATACTCCTCACACATGCACAGTCAGTGCTTTATGTACAAAGATTCCCAGCCCCAGATTGATACTTTTACACACACACACACACACACACACACACACACACACACACACACTCACACACACCAATCAATATTTGTATCTATAGCATGAACACCATCTTTGTGTCAATATGCATGTCTAAATCTATATCTATATTTACGTGACTATCAATACCAATATCATTATCAAGTAAGTCCCTTGCTAGCATCTCTCCTTTCAGGGAGAGATATATAACAGCTCTTGGTATCTTGTTATCTCATTCTACCTAGAGCTATACAGGCAGCACCTGTACGTGCTTCTGCTTGTCTGTCTCAACTGGCTGTGCTACTTCTGCTTCTAAAACTGCACTTACTTCAGAAGCTTTATTTTAATAAAAGTCATCCAGGAAAAGGGCTACTAGTTTTTCTTTCTCTATTTTTAAACAAGTAACCTCTTAAGTGGCCTCTTAAGAGATGTTTTATCTTCTTAATATTGATTTTGAGGAAAGGAGAATTCTAAAGGGGTATGGGATGCCTGAGCCAGGAAACTTATTACTCCATCAGTGAGTGATGTGATGTGTGCATGAGGTCACATGACCTCCATGTACCTGGAATTTTAGAATAGAGTCAGTGCAGGTCTGTTTTACCCCTACCCCAGATAGGAATGTGACTAGCATTGAGTCAGCTTACTGTGCTGTTACAAGACTGAACCTGCTGTGCCCTATTCACCACTGTGGGCCTCCACCTCTGTATGAGAGCCATCTCTGCCCCCTGTGCTGTAGATTGGTCTGTGACCTCTGTATTTCTGCTACACTCAGAAGCTGAGAAATGCAGTCTGCAGGTTGCCACTTGAAAGGAGAGCAAGCTCAGGGAACATCAAGACTTTTGGAATTTCTTCCGGAGCTTTGCTCCCCCCCCCCGCCCCCCAGTGCTTTTCTTCTTTCTCTCATTGGAAGTGAGACTGACTCCTGGAGCCCTTTTGTCTTTAATGAACACGTTTGTGTCAAGAAACACAAAACAGTTGTACCCAGCTGTTCTAGAAGGGACGCTTTTCTACTGAAAGGGAAGACCTGCAAGAGGCTGACTTCTTCAGCAAAAACAGCCTGCCTTACCCAGTGCAAAGTCTCCCTTCTGTCAGCTTTTCTCCTCATTTCATCATTTGATCATGAACTTTGTGGGACAAAAGACCAGTGCCACCTCTGTGTTTCAGCAAACAGGGTCTGTTTGTGCATTATGTGGTTAATATTGATCACAAATCATGTCAGCTCAGCAAGCCCAACTTGCCCCTTCCCCCACTACAGAAACCATGTTTTGCCTCTCACCTACTTTGGAATGAAAATGATTTTTTTCTTTTGAAAAGACTCAATGCTTTTAACTGTATTTATTTAGATTAAAAACTAGAATGATATCATGTCAGGGACAGGGTACAGAAGAGAAGTACAGTAAGCCCCATGACCTGACAGTGGTGATGAGCATCTGATTTTCCCTGCAGCTGTGGCTTGCTCCCTGTCCTGGCTGAGGTCTGCTCAGATTACTGATCCAAAGGACAGCTCACAGAGAGGCCAGGCAAGACCGAAGGTTAAGTGTTCTCTTATCTGCCTATAATTGCATATGTGGCTTTAAGAAGCTTTGATGTGTGGTGTAAACCCTCCTCCACGCTTCCCTTACCCCAAAGACAGCAAGGTTTTTAGAAGCACTGAGATGACTGACCACCAGCAGATCCACTCTCCTCCCTGATATATCTTGCAGTAGTGTCAAAGTCAAGTACCATGGAGTTTCCATGGTACCTCAAACATCCCAATTGCCATCAGCTCATCTGGGGTTGATGTGATTGTAGGCACATTACTCCTAAGGCGACAGAGACTAGCTCTTCCCCATCTAGCTGACTTTAGCATAAAAGTAAAATCGAATCATAGCAATGAAATTTTATCTCAGCTCTCTTCATTCTCCATGAGAGTTAATAACAGGAGGCTTTTCTTTCTCTTTCTCTCCCTAAGTAGCATAAGAGATATGAAATTGAAATTAGCATATCTCCTGAACCATTAAGTCCCAAATAGTTTTCACTAAATTGACTCAAGGGTGAGTGTGGTGCTGGACTCCTCTATTGCTGCCTTATTATAAAAGTGAAGATTTTTTTTCACCAAGAAAAAAGCAAAGGAAGATAGCTTGAAGTAATGAGAAAAAAGTCATGATAAGACCATGATCACAAGTCAAAGTAATGAGAACCACATCTCCCCAAGGCACCCTAGCTCTGTGCTCTGTGCTCTGTCTCATTGGCTATGCCCTATACCAGTGTGGTGTGAGGCTGGGGAAAGAGGCCATGTGGTCTAGAATGCAAATTGACAGCTGTGCAGGTTGATGCACAGGATAGGGCACACACAATAGCTGTCAAAGGACCTATTGCCTTATTGGATGTGGAATTCAGTGGAGACATAAAACAAACCTGAGCATTTCAGAAGAGGGGAAGGGTGTCCAATAGGAAGCAAACTTTTCAGAGATGGGAACTGATGATGAGCTGAGACAAAGTTTACAATGGAGCTAGTGGTAGGAAACAAGGGTACCTGAAAATTAAGGAAATATATTTTGGAATA
Organism: Apodemus agrarius; assembly: GCA_964023405.1. Taxonomy (NCBI): domain Eukaryota; kingdom Metazoa; phylum Chordata; class Mammalia; order Rodentia; family Muridae; genus Apodemus; species Apodemus agrarius. The sequence continues at coordinate 2,660,374 of OZ030020.1, forward strand.
TTAAATCTTGGAGTTCAGTCTTAGTCCCCAGAGTGACTTGTGCCCTGGTGGAATTAAACCATTCAAGTGTGATGAAGAAGCTTCACTGAGGAAGCATCAGCCATACCCTGCCTGTTCCCACGTTTCAGAAAGACATTGCAGGACTAAAGAAACCCATGAGAACTTTGGCAGTCAGAAATGGAAGATGTGATGACCCCTGACCATGAGGCCTATTTACACAATATGCATTTTGCTGAGTGAATATTTACTGGGCTGGTTCCAGTGACAGTGAAGAGAATATTAACCCTTTTATGGGGTGACTTACACTGGAGATGTCTCTGAATGATGTGTCCTAATTCTTAAGGAGATGACCTCAGATTCAGAATCAGAATAAAAAAGATCCACATGACTATGCTTCACAGAGAAGGATGTGACTAGCTCAGTAGCATGTTCTGGCATGGTAGGTATCTCACCATTGTTTGGGATTTTGTGATTCCCTGGGGTTTCAAAAATGAGTTTTTGAAAATGTTTGAAGTACAACCCAAGTCACTCAAATGTTTTTTTCAAGAAACCAAATAATACTACCAACAAAATCCATGCAAATGGAAGAGTATTCTCAAAGTTAAGCCACCTCTAAGCAAGCAATTCTTCCTTCATGGGCCAGCAGCAATAGCAAGTGTTCAGCCTACTAACAGGTCATCTGCCTCCATCTCAGGACTCATTCTGAAGTCAAGGTTGCCTGACACACAACTGGGCCATGGTGAGATGCATCCTCAGTCTGCTATGCTTTGAAGTATTCCTTGAATTTTGGGTGAAACTCAGCATATCACTGTTGGGTAGTATCATGTTATCACCTTTGTGAATGATGCTACAAAGAATGTGAAAGCCAATGTGTGACAGGTGAACCCAGAGGTATTATGGAGCTCCAGTCTAGAGCTGGTCACATCACAAAGGATCTGCCTCCTGACCAGTAACTGATGACCAGCATTCAGTGACCAGCACTTCATTCTCCATCCTCACAGCCAGCCCCAGAATCACCACTACAAAAGGAAGAGGGGGAAGACCTTCCTAGATCAAAGGATGTCAAAAGACATGCAGGCGGCTCTCTTGTGTATGGACAGGCTCACATGTATGTAAGTATACAGGTGCATACATGTTCCCATGTATGTTAAGGCTAGAGGATAAGCTTGGGCATCATTTACCAGGTAGCTCCTTCTCTCTGGTTGATTCTCCACTCCCATACTCTCTGTCCCTCCTTTTGACACTCTGTCCTTTAGTTCCTAACATTCACCTTCCTATTTATTCTATTATCATCCTCCATCTCTGTTCAGCAATTTGTTTAGCTTTGAGTTTCTGTTTAGAGGCAGATCTCTCACCACCTAGAGCTTGCAAAGCAAGCTAGGCTGCTGGTCAAGGCCCAGGATATGCTTGTCTACCATTTCCACCCAGTGCTGGCATTACAACCAAGCACCATCATATCTTTCTTTTTATTTGTCAGCTTTGGGAACAAATTTGCACCCCGATATTTGTAGAGCAAGCTCTTTACTAACTGAGGTATTTGTCTAGTTCCTATATTTTTTTCAATATTGTGTCTGTATGTGTATATATAAATATGTGCATGAGTGTTTACCTGTGTGTGTCTCTGTGTGTGCATGCATGTCCTGTGGATGACAGGTGGTCCTCCAAATCCCTCTGGAGCTCCTCTCTGTGTGTAGTCTCCTTAGCCACAGGAGGATGCTGTACACTCTCTGAGCCTACTTTGAAATCAGGGCTGACCTCATCTCACATGACTTTCATTTCTAGGTTTGTGATCCTTCAGCTCTTCCCTGCTTACACTGACCACATCCTTCAATTCCCTAAGCATTCCTGAAAGGAGCATTGCCCACCCTAACTTCTGGAAGGATCTCTGTTGGTCATGTTCTCAAATGCCTCCACTCCACAAGTCACGTCAGTCCTGAAACGGACTTCCACAGGGTTCTGCAATGCACACCTCTTCTCTGCTTGTACCTTCATGGTCACACATTCCCCAACCAATGTGTTTCAGCATTGCCTCTTCCTTTCTGCCACCTGGTCCAACATTTCTATTCACAGACTGTGAAGAGGCCTGTGCTCTCCTACCACATGCTTTTCTGTTACTCTTCTGGTATCACCCTATAATGCCTGGCCTGGCAAGGGATGCCCACTGATGCAGAATGGCATGAACGCCATGGGAGTATCTCACCACTTTCTGTCTTCTGTAAGATGAAACCTGTATCTAGCACAATGACTGGTCCAAGAACTTGTGGGTAGACAGGCTGTAGCAGAGAACTCATTACTATTATTTTGCCTATTTAGTATTAGTCTATTAAATGTACACTGTATTAAACTGACTCCTCGTGGCTTATATTTATGCCCATAGAACAGTGCATTTCAATCTCTCATTAGAGAAACTTATACTTGCAGTAGATGTCAATCAACACAGATGCACAACTGTTCAAAGCACAGAGAACAAGAGATTGTCAAATGTTCAGCCTTAAGTGAAACATCTGTATCACCCCTTCCTCCAAAGGCTCAGGGATCACTGCAGAAGAGGGAGCAGAACGATCAACAGTGGTAGATAACTAAGAAGAAATGTGTTTTCTGTAAGCACATCACAGAGGCAAAACCTTACACATGAACTCACAGTAGCTGTACCAACATGTACAAGATCTGTGCAAGATCAGACCAATACCTGCATAAAGAGGCGAAGGGAGCACAGCATTTTAGCCCTAGCTGAAGACATCTTGGCAACTGTTAGCTGCTGGGAGAGGGATAATCTGGAAGCCACACTCACAGAAATTTATGGGCACCACAAACTGAACATGGTGGGCTTAGAAAAGCATAAGCAGGACACGGAGCTAGGAGGATGAGGAAGAGGGAGTGGGTATAATCAAAGCAAACTATGAAGTCATCTAAGGGCTGATTTAAAAAATGAGGTGGAAACAAAAGAAGCTGTCCACCTTCTGATGATGGCCCCATACTGATGCTGGTTCCAGCATGGAGACAGAGATTACGTATGTTCTTCTGTTCCTCTACTTTGCTACTTCTGGTCAGTGAACAGCTGCTCACAGGGAATAATTGTTAAATACTATAAAAAACTACTTCCTGTGTAGAAGCCAAGCCAGGATCTGCAGGATTGCTCAGCATCTGTGGCTTTGGAGCACTCTCAAATGTTGCTTTGGCTGTGTTAATTCAGAAGCTCAAACCATGGAAATGTGACTGTTGTCTCTCTATCCCTTTTCAAATGAGAACTTCCAGAGAAAGGTTAAAACCAAGCATTTCTCCCTGCTGTAACTTGTGTGAAGAAAACAAAGAACAGGGAAATAGTGTATCTTTGAGGACACAGGAAGCCTTATGTAAACTGAAGCTGGATATCCATCATGAAGATCAAGGCATTCAGAGCTCAGAAAAGGTTGCGATGCACACAAAGGGGCTCTGAATCACTTCTGATAAGTATTCCATTGAAGCCACGTGTCAAGTGCCTCATCCCCAGCCAATGAAACTATTGAAGCCACCCCACTGGAAGGAAATCAGGCCTTCCAGGAAAGAATTGGAAACTTTCACTGGGAATGGATATTGAAATCTCAGCTTTTTCATCATTCATCATCTCTTAATTCCCTATCACTATGACAGGAGCTCCAGCCACGATGGCACCAGAGAAAGTGCTACAGCCCAGCATGAACACAAGTATGCAAAGCCATGAGTAAGAACAAAATGAGACAGTCCACCATGAACTCAAGTATGCAAATTCATGAGTCAGAACAAGTCATGTCTGAAAGACATGAATAGAGTAAGGTCACTTATGAGAGATACATTAGCTCCTAATCCATGATGGAGGTATTAGCTTTGCTCATTTGCCAAAAGAAATGGAAAATATCAGATATGGAATCTTATCATTTCCTGTAAAATCAGTTGAACATATTCTTCCTAAACATCAAGTAGATTATTTATGAACTTGCGCTTAGTAGTAAACATTAACTCCTCTCTGGTCTCTATCAGTCACATGACCCACACCTGCTGCTTTAACTGTTATCACTTCAGTCACAGGGCTCTCAACACTTCCAATCAGATGACACATGACTCTTCCAGTCACATGACCCACAACCCTTCTAGTCACACGACCCATACCTACTTCATTATCTCTTATCACTTTAGTTTCCTTGCTCTGCCCTCTAGAAAGAATTCTGAGATTCTGTGAGGATTTGTGTTAGAGGATGCAGTCTGTTTTATTTCTCCTTCCATTGTTTCTTCCTCCATTTTTAATAAAACCTTTTCCACTAATGACCAAATACCAAGAACTGATCTCATCTCTCTATGCCTTGCCTTTTCCTTCACTTCTGGTTGCTAGGATCCCAAGAGTTTCCCTCCTTCAATCTCTTAGGAATTTTAAGCTCCCCCATGGCAAGGGATAACTCTGTGCTCATTCTTCTGTTTTGTATTTTTTGCCTTTTAAATTTCAGGGGGCTCAATTTCAGGAAATTTCTCCAACCATTCCAGAGTTAATTAAACCCATGCTGCACCTATCAAAACATGGTATACATTTTATAAAATATCTTCATAAAGCCTCTTCATGTCTTCCATAAAATGCCTGTGGTCACTGACACACTGAGCGTGTAGACTTCAATGTACAGTGTCCTCATCTTAAAATATGTGGGTATATCACATGTGCACACTGAGCCCAGTACCTGAGACCAGAGGGCACTATATACAGGGATGGGTAGGGGGTGGTCATGAGCAGATATTAGGTCAAAAGCTGGATGGAAGCTTCAAGGACAGGAGGTAGATGGATGGCTGTGAATGGAACCATAAATAAGAAGGTAGATGGGTGGTATTCGGCATGGATAAATAGATACATAGGTGGACAGTTTTGGACAGATCTGAGGTGAGTTTAAATAAAGGACAATGTTTTAGAATTATTGTGAGCTTTCATTCCAAACCAACATTAGAGGGCAAGCCACCTTTGCTCTGCTAATATAGATTCGAGGATCTTCTTCATCTCCCTGTAGTGTCACTTTTGTGCAAATTGAAATGAATGCTTTTGGAAATAAAGTTGTATCACTTTAGGAGTAGCATTTTAAAAGGCAAGAGTATCATCATCATCATCATCATCATTATAATTATTATTATTATTATACCACAGCTTCTCTTTTATAAGCCAGCTTCCACAGATGTTGTTTGGGGCAAACAGTGTGAGCATTCAGGACTTTCACCTACTCTTTGGCTCTTGCTGTGAGGATCCTGGTGAGTGAAGAAATCCAGTTACCATCTATGTGAATGTGTGTGAGTGGGAGCAAGATGCCTCCTCCTCACAGGTCTGTCTCCGTGCATTATCGCAACCAGCCACAGTTCAGATCCTTATCACCTACTTAGGCCTGCCGTGTTTTCATCTCTTCTTTAGACAGATTTTTTTTCACCCTTGGATGATGGAGAAGGGCATCTTCAGGCACCCTCACCTCTCATATTGAATTGTGAATTTGTTGTGGTGGATTAGTTTAATCAAAACAGCCTTAGAAGAAAAATCTCCATGGTGTGCCTCTCTGACTCAAATAATTTCTGTCAAATTTTTAATATAGACACGACTTCTGCAGCTTGCTCTCACATGCTGTTTCTGTATATATCATATGGTTGTGGAGGCATTTATGCCCACCCTCAGTGGCCTGAATTTAAGATACTGTTTAAATAGATACCTAAGCAGGGAAAGATTAGAAAAGACCATAGCAAGTGAAAACATTCAGAGTTCAGACTTTTAGTTTTTAGTTGAGAAAAACATTAGAGCCATGCCACTCCATAAGACCTTGAAAACACATAGTCAGAAATGTCATGAAGTTAGCTGAATAATTGGTAGAATTTTAGATATGAGATAATCATAAAAATGTACAAAAATATCATGGCATATTTGTATTATTCCTTTGTGCCTCATGAATATCCAGAAATATAAAATATAAATTAAACTGGAAATTAATATAATTCCAGAAAATATAAAATTATATATGGAAAAAATTGAAAGACATTTCCCATTAAAAAAATTCTCTTCTCTCCCAATACTCATAGAATTTTATATTAATATTTATTTTAAATTTGGATACTTTTAATGTTAAAGATAATTTTTATTTTTAATTTCCTTCTTCAAATACTACAGATATTTATCCTTGAAATAATGTAAGTATTTATAATGTCACTATAAGACCACCTATCACACAATTTTTTTAAATTGACACTTAGAGTGATATATGTATAAATCTTTTCATGTGTTTGCATGAATGGCAATTTTCCACTTAACAAATCTACATGTTCTTATATCTTTCTCAATGACCTTCATATACATACCTATCATATCCTAAATAAGTTCCATATTTCTTTTTGAATTATAACAAGGAATGAATGTTCATTTCTGGTGTTGTGCCTCTAATATACACATAATTTCTCCTTAGAGAATTTCTTAGAAACAATTGATAGCATGATATTCATTCTCACAAACAGATGATTGTGTCCAATTGTTCTCCAAGATGCTGCCTCCATCTCCACACATAACCTCAGTAAATGAGGGTTTCTTACTCCCTCCCTAACCTTGTCACTAGTGGGCATTAGAAACACTGAGTTCAGACTGTTTCATAGGAGAAAACATGATAATAAAATATCCTGAAATCGCTGAAGTTTTTATTTTTCTGAAAGAATTTATCATTGAGATTTCTTCTGTTGATATTCACCTGACTATGATAGTTATCATTTAAAAAATACATTGTGTGGTAGACCCAAAGTAAGAAGAAAACACACATACACAATACAACACACATATACCAACACATACGCAACATCTATTTGTGTTTTCTCTAATGCATTTGTTTATATGTTTGCAGGTGGACAAGTTCATGTACATGTTTAGAAGTTACAAGACTGTCATGATTCAGATGTCATTCACCTTGATTTTTGAGACAGGGTCTCTCCTTGGACTTTAAATATTCTAGGCTGGCTCTTTGGAAAGCACCAGTGTTCTGCTTTCCTCTGCCTCCTCAGTTCTGAGACTTCCAGTGTGTCACCATACCTGTATTATTTAAAATGAGGTTAGTAGGATGTCAGCTTATGTCATGTTTACTAGGCAAGTATCTAATATACGGAGCCTTCCCTTCAACCTCAATGAAGTTCTAATGTTACATTTACATGTTTACCCACTAGGCACCTTGGATAGTTCCCTAAGATCTAAGACAATGCCTGAACTATGGCAGAGAGGTTAAGTATTACTCTGTAAGATGGAGAGGATATAATAAAATGTGTTGGAATGCTGAAGTTAAATGCAGTAACATTTAAGAGAAGTGTGCAGGTAAAGTTCACATTCAGTGCTGCTAGCTTCTAAACTGTGGATGCTGTGGGACAGGGTCCCTTCTGGAGCAGCCCTCTCAACCAATGTTGTAAATGCAGCTTTTCAAAGCATCATATCAATGGGAAGAAAGGAGATTCTATAGAAAGGATATCCAAAATTCCATAAGGGAATTCCTACTGTTTAGAAAGTCAGAAGCTACACGTGATCAGAGAAGATACTGGAAGATCTGGTAGCAAAGGCCCATGGGATATGAGCAGCGACTCACTTGTTCCTGCTGTTGTTGGCATGAGCCTTCCAATGCGAAAGCCATTGTAGTGAGATTGCAGAGGCAGAGATGATATTGCCACAGTCCCAATGAGGTGTCTTTGTAGGAAAGTAGAATTGGACCCAGGCAGTTTCATAAGACCCAACACTAAGCACTGCAAAGTCAGGAGGTCTGTGGTCATCAGTTTGATGACAAAAGCATAGCCCAGCCTTCCTCTGAGGAATGAAACACAGACTTAATGTCAACCTGGGTCACACTCAGGATCCTTCTGCATCAACAGACTCTGTGATGTAGAAAAATAGTGGAGACTGTTCACTCACAAAGAGAACAAAGGATACACAGAAGCAGCACAGCACTCACAGCTGTAGTGAGAGGGAAAGCAGGAAGGCTCGTAAGGACAGAGATGCACTGTAAGGAACAGACAGTGCTTCCAAACCCTCAGATGCTGCCTTAGCCACTCTTTAGCAAAAGCAGGGTGCATTTATCAGATTGGCAGTTTAAGACCAGCATGGATTTCCCAAAATACCAAAGACTGGTAATCCAAGGTTTAAGTACAGGAGAATCAAGCCTGGTGGGGGCTTGTTCCTCACAGAACAAAAATCCTGTCTACATCTGTGTTGGATATAACCCTGTGGCCATCATTCTGGCTGGACTCCACCCCTAGAGTCACCTGGCTACAGCCAGGATTTTCCCACCCCACAGTTACCTGGCAACAGCCAGGTAACCCAGCATACTATAAAAGGGGATATCAGACCCCTCCTAGCTCTCTTGCTTTTTCTCTCTTGCCCTTATGCTCTTGTCTTTTCTCCCCCCTTTCCCCTCTCCCCATTCCTCTCCCCTCTTTCCACGTGGTCATGGCCAGCTCTCATCCCTCTTTTCTTTCTCTTTTTACATCTCTATCTCTTTTTCTTTTCCTACATCTCTATAATAAAACTTTGAAACCATGAACTGTCTCTTCTTATCAAAACCCACTGTGTAGGAGCAATGGAACAGGCCTCATCATCTCCAGCCACCAGAAAGAACCAAGGACTCTTCAGCCCAGCCAGGCTTCCTCAACAGATACACGGGGCCCATGCCAGAATGGCCCCGCCTTCTGAGCAGAGACCTTCCTGCTAGCCAGGCAGCCTCCCTTCCACAGGAACTCAGGAGCCAGCCATCCCTATATGAGTACACAGGCCCCACTCATTTTCCCTACACATCCACAAGACAGAGGAATGGGCAGTCTCTTTGGCCCTAATTCATTAGGGAAGCAATCTTGTCAATAAAAACAGAGACCCCAGACTTAGCCACCTCTTAAAGTCCTACCATTACCCAGATGCTGAGCAAGGCAACAAGTGTATTTGAAAGCACAGATCATCTCAGATGACAGGGAGCAGAAGGTATAAATCTAAAAAAGTGCAGTGGATAGGCTGTTCATAGTGGATGCATAGGAGAAAAGCCAATGAACTCAAAAGCAGCTTAATGATTGTTATCCATACTGGTGCCCTGACAGATAACCAATTAACACATCTAAGGATGTGAGACAAAAGGGGCTGCATATGTGTGTGCTTGTGAATGTGTGTGTGCCTATGTTCTAAAACATACTTGAAAATGTTTACTAAGGAGCCAAGGCATTTTGAAAACTGTCCCACTGGTGGAGGATTGACTTCAGGGCAGTTTAGTGAGGCAATCCAGATGTAGGCACACAGGAGGGGAGATGAGAACAGATGAAGATGGAGTGGAGGGAACGGAAAGATGAGCACGAGGTTCTCACAGGAACAGTAGATTATCACAAAGATGGAGCTGCAGTGCTGGGACAATGGTCTTCACACAGGCATACTCTGGCCTTAGGAGAGAGTCTCAGGCATCGTTGTGTTCTGCCTTTCAGACGCTTGGACATCTGTTGGTTTCTCTTTTGTCACTGTTTATGGTAGTTAATTTTATCAACTTCATATGATGTAGATTACCTGAGAGACAGGTCCCAGGGCATGCCTGCACCTGTGAGGTATTATATAGATTGGGTTATTGGAGGTGGGAAGAGCCACCCTTATTGTCGGCAGCATCATGCCATTGGCTGGGGTCTTCATATAAAGGCAAAAATGAGCTAAGCACCAGCATTCACAATCTCCTGACTTTTGATGCAATGGGAGCACACACTTCAACTCCTGTTACCAAGATGCCCACCCTCCATTGTAGGCTGTTTTTTACTGTGAGCTGAAATAAACTTCTACTCCTTTAAGTTATTTTTGCTATTCCAACAGGAAAAGTAAGAGTCTTACACCAATTGTCTCTATGGAGACATCATTGGAATTCTCTTAACATGTGGTTTTGGTTACATACTAGTGTCCTCAAATGCAGAGTGGTCACTTCCATTGTCCAGAGTCAGTTGTGTGGGCTCTGGAGTTGACTCTTATATAACTTACAGGACTGTTTCACCAGTCCACAGGAGATGTCCTTCACAGGTGTGGCTTATCAACTCACCTGCAGAGAAGTCCCTCAAGAAGATGGTCTCATGGCCCTATCCTTAGCTATGAGTGTAGTTGCAATAACTAAAGACGTCTCATTGTAAGACTAAGACCAGATTTGACTTTTCCACTTCGAATGCTCTCTTCATTCCTTCCCTGGACTCATCTACACCTTTATTTGTAATGTTTTCAATCATATACAATGCTCATATCTTTCAGACAAGGTCCCTCTTTGGAGTTCACAGCCTTTTTGGCCATTTCACAAGGATACACCTTAGGTCATAGGTGGTATATCACCTTAAGATAAATCCGTAATAATATTAAATTCTCATAGTATTACAGGTCCTGTATTATTGGTTCATGTGGTCATGGCAAGAGTAAATGGGAACTCTCCTGCCATCTTCTACCACACACCTGACACAATTTCAAAGACTGCGAGAGGTGGGTGTGGGGGTGGATGTGGGGGTGGGTGGGTGGGGACTCAAATTTGGAAATGCCAAAGCTCAGCATTTCCTGCCACGGAGCTGTGTAGGTTGCTTCTTTGCAATCCTGTAAGGAAGTTGTTACACCTCTAAGCTAAGTCCTCAGTACCATCTCCATCACTTTCTTTGCTTTGGGTATCAGTGACCAATCCCAAATCACTCCTGAGCAGTTCAACCTATGAATCTACAGTTAAGAGTTAATTCATCTGTTGCAAGGAACATCTGAACACCGTACCTTCCAAATACTGTCAGAGATGTTGTAGAATTGAAATCCGCATGGATTTTATGAGTGCTTTCATCCTAGAAGGAAGACTTCAAATCATATATGCCTAAACTAATTTGGCTTTAATGGATCTACAAAAGGTGATCAACATATTATGTAAGGATCAGAGTAACCAGTAACTCACAGTTTATAATTCCATCACATTTATTTCTTGTGTACATAGTATTTTCCCAAATATGAGGTGTCTTATCCCAGACACTTTACTTTCTTTCCTATGGCATCTCAACTATTTTAGAGATCTCCTGATTACAACTGTCTCATTGAATTACAAAATAAAAACAAAATAAAACATGAACACTTCCCTAGGAAAAATAGGGCTGGATAACAAAATGAGATCAAGTATTTATTTTAAATTATTAATTAATTAATTAATTAATTAATTGAATATAGAGACTCCTGGAAGTTACCATGGCTGTGAAATGCCCTTCTTAAATGAAGTCAATGGCTTGGGGAACATAGAATTAAGTTCACCCATCTCAAGTAGTTACAATTTCTTTTTGGAATTTTGAATGGGAAAACTGTCCTGTTTAATTTATGACCAATTTCAGGAATGCGTGGACATATTCCTCATCTGTTAAGTTTTACTGAGAGTTTCAAAGAGGCTGGTATGCTAATGACTGCCCCCATGAGTTGATGTATCTTAGGATCTCAGCAGAAAGTGCAGTATCTACCTGCAGTAAAGAGGATTTTTGTATATGCTACAGTGAGAGTATATAGAAGTGGAAATATTAGTGCACAGGGTAGTGGGGAGAAAGGCAGAGCCAAAGTCATCTCCTCCAGGCAGAAGGAGTAAAGAGTTAAGAAGCAACTGATTCTTGGAATAGTGTGTGGAGATCCCTACCTGCTAGGTATCTTTAGTTAGTTCTGTAACCATCCCCCAGAGCAAATGTTACAGAAATCTATACATTGACTTCACTTTAGTCTGACCTCCCTACTGTTCTGATCAGGATAGAAATCAGTTCATATATAAAATGTAGAGAGAATGGCACAGAGCACATATAAAGGAGTAAACTGATTCTAATACCATAAGAATGGGTAGAAAGACAAGTCAATCATATAAGCACCTCAGACTCTGACAAAAGAATGGGCAAAGTTATGTCAGAGTTAAGATATGAAGGACTGGAAGCTACTCTAGATCTCCATTTCCATTATTCCTCTATGGCCCTTCATTGCCTTTGGCTCATAGATTTGACAAAAGGGAGAGAGAGACTGGAAATTTTCTGTGTCAAGAGCCTGGATATGCTTATCACCATTCTGCATTTCTTAGTCATCAGTCAAGGCCTCATCTAAGACAGGGAGGATTGGGAGTAGATGTGAGTTGTGGCCATAGAACAGATAGCATGTTGGTTATGCTTCTAGAAAATGGAGGTGGAAACAGACTATGTTAATTTTAAAAATATACAGTAAACAAAAAGAGTACATGTTCTATAGGAAAGCAATGTATACAATAACACAAAGGACCAACCATGTTTATTTGGGATGATTTGCTACATCCTGGGTGAAATAGCAATGTCTGGTTTCTTTGGACACTCAGTTGTGTCAAATGATGTTTTTCTGGAAGCTGTCTTGTGAGAGAATGTTTTGCTGAAGCAGACATGTGAGAGGGCATGTGATGGATGAAAAGAGTATAAGCAGAAACCCACAGACAGTGCAAGGATGCTCTTGAATCACTAGCTGTGTAATGCTTGGTCTTTGCTTGTCTTGACTTCATAAAGAGAAATGCACCCAAAAACTTCTTATATTCCAGCTGATTCTTGTGGCTTCTGCTAACTTGCGCTGATTTGGCAGAACCTTGAGGTTTCTGCTGTATCAAGCCACTGCTCCTGATTCCTGTTTGGTGTTTGCCATTGGACTGAACTGCTAGAATCCAGGCAAGGAAGAGTGAAATCGCCCCAAATAACTACGTCTAAACAGGTCTACAAACCCCTTTCCCTATTAAAAGGGGTTTTAATACAAACAAAAAGGTCTACAAACCCCTTTCCCAAACCCTCTTTTCCTTCCATCTCTGGTTAGTAGGCTAGAAGGAAGAATAAAGTGTTCAAGAACTCTAAATAAAGTAGGCTTTGAAAAGTCTAAGCCTTCACCTGGTGATATTGTAAGGAAACTTCATCAGGGGAAAAATATAAGACTTTGCTTAGACAAATATGTCTATGCCCTCCTTTCAATTATATACTTATAGTAGGAAAAGTAGAATCCTCGTAACACTTTGAATAGCATAAATGGAATATATGTACTTATTTATTTTCTTATAAACAGAATAAGTAAAATAAATGAAAATGAAAATAATGCTGAACTAGATCAAGTTGCATGCCTATACAGCAAGAACAAATGAAATTAAAAGCACAGTAGTTACAGAAGCACAAACCAAAATAAAATTGTAGATAAAAATTTAACCATTTATACAGAACCATTTTTAAAAGGAAAGATATAAGCCCTGATGAGGGACTCCAGTAAGATATAAATAAAGACATGTCCCAAGCTGGAGAATAAGAAGAATTGACACTGACATGTAATCTTCCCAACTCAGTGACACAAATCCAAAGAAATTATTTTGGTGATATCAATAAATTGATTATACAAACCCTTATGGAGACTTAAAAAAAAAAACCAAAGTAACGAAGACAACATCAAAAGACAAATATGAAAGACCTGATAGCACTTGATCAAAAAGCAAATAAGAAAGACCTGATAGTACTTGGCTCTGAAGCTTCCTATGAAGCCGTAGGGAAGACTTCACTGTGACATTGGTGAAAAAAACTCAGAAATGAAAGATCAATGGAAAACAGTAGAGGGCCCAGAAATAGACTCAGGTGATATGATCAACTCACCTTTCATGAAGACCAAGCCTAGACAGTCAAGAAAAAATTAATACAAAAGACACTCAATGTCTGTATTATCAACAGATGATGCTCAAACCTCTGGACATCCCTGTGGGCAAAATATGAATCCAGATGAATTTCTCTCATGCTTTATAAAAATTGACTCCAAGTAAACCTCAGACCTAAATGAATTGAAAATTACTTGTTGACACAATGAGGGGAAAACAAAATGGCTTTGATTTAGACAGAGTTCTTAATTTTATTTTAGTATCATTTTTCACTTTGAGAATTTCATATATCCATATGGTGTTTTAATAAAATTTACCCACACCCCATGCCCTCTCTCTACCCTTCTTCCAGTTACTATCTTATCCTCCCAATCACTTTTCTTCCCCAGTTTTATGTGCTCTTTAGAGCACACTGATTTCACTTAGTACACTGTATGGACTATACATACACTTACAGGACCTACTTTAATCATAGATGCGATTGCCACATGTCTATGTGTGAAGGGTTGTGTCTTGAAGCATGGATGTGCTCCTCTTGCCCAAAGAACAGCAAGAAAGGTGGGACCCATGAAGGCTTAAATGAACTTCATTAAAATTTAAACCCAAAAGCTTCATAAAATGCATAGAGAATTAAAAGATAGGCATGGACTTGGGGAAGATAGTCTCAAAAGATATACCAGCCAAAGAATTTATATCCAAAATTTAAAAAACTCCACAACAAATATATCCATCAAAGCCTTGACAAATACAACAGCAGAAAGGAGATTCAGTTGGAAAACCAGTTCACTAAAGAAGCCCATGATGAGTGATGGCCTAGGAAGAATGAAGGGCTGAGTGATTGAAAGACTAGTCAATGGAGCATGAAAGAGCTAAACACTGACAACACTTTGTGATTTGAAGCAAGCCAACCACTCACTCAGTTTGGGGGAATACAAATTTACCTTCCACTTAGGAAGATTATTTAATAGCTTCTTGTAAAGCCAAACACAGTGTTGCCTTAGGAAGCTCTGATTATTCTCCTTAGTAACTTTGCAAATTAGTAGGTAAAAATTGCAGAAACCTACAAATAAGACACCTTTGTTCAGAAAGCGGACATACCAGATATGTCTTTCACTGATGAAAGGTAAACAAGTCTTAGGTTATTTAGACCATAGACTCATTCAATGTTCCTAAGAAATGTCAAACTAAGAAGACATGCAGTACCTAAAATACATATCACTAAATGAAAAAAGCTAATCTGAAGAACACACATGGCATCTGATTTCAACTACATAACACTGGCTTAGGAGGCAGAAGGAATAACTTGTACAAGCATTGAGAAGCTACAGGGAGTGAAATGACTATATAAGGGAGCAATGAGGGGGAAGTTTCAATATGTCCTTGTCTAACCCCAGAGGATGTCCAGTAGCAGAGAACTCAGAGTATAAGACACATTGATGTGCAGTATTTATCTCACACAGCATCTGAAGACCAAACACAAAGTTTTCTACAATAGTAACAGCCTTCAGCAGTGCCTATCAGGCTTAATCTCTACTGTGATCTAAGGTGACTGGAACAGAACACATGGTAGGTATAGTGGAAGAAAGCACCAGAATGAAAGATGGTAAATGTAATTATGGGGTCATTCCATTGAGCAGCATTCAATTTAATATTCAACCCAAATCGAAGGCAAGGAAGAGCTGAATGGTATTTAGGTTGGAGCTACATGTGGCAGGTAAAGCTTGAGGGAGGAACACATAGGAACAGTAGAGTCTGGGAAAGGTGACAGACTGGTCAGGAGATAGGACATGGGTAGGGAGCCTTGAGTGATGAAGGATTGGATCCTGTGCTCCCAGTGGGACTGGATCAAGGGAAGGAAGGAGCCAGTGAGGACAGGAAATTGAATCTGCTAACTAATAATTAGCACCTCTTATTTAGCAGGGGTGTGTGCTAAGGAAGAAGCAGCAATGCAAACTTGGGTTTGGTTATGGACTCAATCAAGATCTGATGCTGGGGAACAGATTCTGATAATGCTTCAGCAGACTGTAGAGCAAACCCATGCCCATTCCTGATTGAGCCCTCTACACATTCCACACACTAAAGCTCTGACTTGAGTAGGGGAATTCAGAAGCAACTCTACCTCTACAGTGTGGATGTTGTCATGTGCTATGGGACCCAAAGAAAAATAATTATCTTACCACAGTGAAGGAGGAGGAGTATGTGCTGAGATGGCAGAGAAGCAGTCTCCCCAGGCCTGTCCCTCTGAGCAGGACAGATGTATGTCTCCAGAGACACTGCAGAAGTGCTGTTCAATTGGCCTTTGATTAAATTGATGTCACCACAGTCCCTCCTGTGTGTGTGCAGTTATCATTCACACACCTGGTACTTATGTTAACAAAAGCCACACGGGATTCTGCAGAGTCTGCCAGGAAGGCATATCACTTTCTCAAGCAGATTTATTCATGCCGTTGAAGCCCTCAAAAAGTGGGTTACTAACAGTTTAAAATAAAGGATTTACTCCTCTTGGGTCTTGTGTGGATCCAAATTAGTATTCTGTACTCATCTTGGGCATGGAGAGATTCAAAGTCTTTCATGTCTAAAACCTGACGATCAAGGGCAGATCTCTGGCTTGCCTGAGTTGGGACAGAAAAGAGGCTTCATATACAGCTCATCATTGTAAGACCATAGCAAAAATGTCCCCTGTGCTTTTATGTCACTGGTGAACAGTGACACTTCTTTGACACTCTTTAGAATTAAAATTGAAAGCATTTCAGGATGTAGGTTGTTATTAGATGCGTTTTATTTGGATAAAATCTACTCTTCTAGTCCTCATCCTAAATTACACAGAGTTAATATGAGAACAGTTACCCCAAAATAAATGAGTTCACTCAAACTTAGCTGACAGTTTGGGTAAATGAAAGGTTGGATCATGGCTGCTTCCAAGTGAACATACACATTATATCTCCTCTTTCCATTCAGCAAATGGTAGTCATTACTACAATGTCCAGAGCCTTTTTAATCATCTCAGAAAGGCTGCTTATGGTTTAGATAGCTTCAATTACTTTCATCACTGTGGCAAAATAGTCCACACCAGTAACTTGAGGTGGCAAACTCATGACTACAAGAGTATCTGCAGCCAAGAGGAAGAGAGTAATGAATCCAGGTGTGCTCACCTGGATTTCTTCCCTGTATGTACTCCCAGACTCTAGTTCACAGAATGATACTCTCACTTTTAGGAGGGTGGATATTCTTAATTTTATTAACTCAGCCTGGAAAATTATTCAAAGACATGCCCAGAGGCCTGTATCTGTGGTTTTTCTAAATCCTTTCAAGATAACTATCAATAGTAGCCATTATAGAAACTAACTGTTCTAAAAGACTTGTGTATTAATGACTTGGTCTCCAGCCTGGGGCACCATTAGAGGTGGGACCATTGGGAGATGGGGCCTGATTGGGTGAGGTTAGGGTATTGCAGGTGTATCCTTTAGCAGGTGCTGGTTCTATCCTCTATCCCGTTTCTTTGGTCCATGATGTGATTCCTACACAGTCATCTTCATAAAGACCCCTATCAAAGCAAAACTCCATTCCAACTCTAAGTCAATAGAATCCTTCTTCCAAAGGTAAAGCCTGCTGAGTGCAGTTTTCCCCTTTTAAGTTGACTCCAGGTATTTTTCATGGTGCTGAGTTCTGTGAGCTTCATAGATGATCCTAAAATGCCTTCATGGTAATAGGATCTAGGCTCTTGTCCCTTCACAGAGAAGGGGGATGTTTGGAGGCTTCCTGAATCTGTGTCTGGATCTTATCAGTCATTCTTCATTGTGGACAACACCATACTTCATGCTTGTAATTCAGAATAATACTGAGAATATCAGTGCTCACAAAATGACATTTTTTTTTCTAAATTAAGGATTAGATACATGTAAACTTTTAGTCTTCTACTGAGGGAAAATTAGTGAAATTTCTTCTCTAGATACTAAAGTATCATATTTAGCTTCTACTAAATTTTTATCTTATTTTTTTCAGCCAAAGTTATCAAAAAGCAAAACAAAACAAAATAAAACAAAAACAATATACTCTTTGGAGAAATAGAATTCGCCAGAGAAGAGAGGTTATACAGTACCAAATATCCAGCCTTGAAAACATATATACAAGTGTGTGTGTTTGTGTTTGTGTGTGTACATGTAACAAAAATTAATGAAGAAGATTCCCTGAATTTCAAAAAGATCAAGAAGTGCTATGAGAGAGATCTTGGAGAAAGGAAAAGATAGGTGGATGATATAATTAATTTATAATCTCAAAACCAAATACTAAACACAATCCCATGTACCAAAAACAATCCCATTATATAGTGAATCATCATAGCAACTGCATTATGTAACCACATAAAACCCTAATGATGCTAATGACAACAATATAATAAAGGAGCAACACAGCTTAGAAGCTACAGTATGCTTCCATCCTGTGTTAAAGTAACATTTTATTCCTGGAAGATCTGTTTTGAAAGAACCATTGTAGCAAATCCAGGAATAGTTTGTTTCTTGTTTTATATAGGAGAAAATATATCACAACTATGAAGACAAAAAATAGAAACAGCATTCTTAAAAACACAATGCATGTTTAAGTGCACATTATACACTCAATATAAGAGAAGTGACTTATAAATTATCTTTTCTGAACATCACAAGGGAGAGATTTGTAAACACGTGGAACCAAATGTACTTTCCACACTTATTTATAGAGTGAAAATCAGTTCCAGCATTTCCAAAAGAACAGATCTGTTTTACGCTGGAAAGCTAGCCAAGTATTGTTTCTTAAGTCTTGGCTCAGGATACTCCCACTACTAAGCACTCCTGTCTGCACACAGTAGGGCCAAGAAGAGGCTGAAAAGCCCCTGGGATCTGAAACCCCATATCCTCACTGAATGCTCTTTCTTCTGCCTTCTTGGAATGTGTTGTTTGAAGAAGGAGGGTACTTTCCCACAGAAGCAAAACAACTGGATGGGGGTGGGGGATCTGATAACCCCGGAAGTCACTATGTAACCCTGCAAGCTTCTATAAAGCTTCCAAAAGCTTTAAAGAAGAATAATTTTAGAGGCAGTGGTACAGTTAATTACAACATGAGAAAGCTTGACCAATTTAGGTTTTTTAATTAGTTGATAAAAATAATGTACAAACAAGTTTGTTTGCTTGAAGTCTGCCTGGACCTTGGTCTTTCTTGGATAGTCCTCTTCAGTGCCTTTGCTTACCTCAGCCAGGTTCATGTCTCATGTACATTTTGTGCACATGCCTACTAATGCCATGGATTAGAAGCAAGCAGAGAGCATTCCTCTGGAGTAAGTCCTTTGTTGTTGTCTGACCCAGATTTGCTGACACAGCAGTTCCTTGCTCTAGGCAATGTCTACAGTTTCCACAGACTACAGATTTCTGTTACGGCAGCTACAGGATGCTGCTGCAAGTATTTGAACACACCACCTTGGTCCCTATTGAAACTCCCCCAGTGAATGATCCCTGGGAAACCGCTTCCCGTTTCCTTGGCTACACTGTCATCTGTGCTCCCAGAACCGAGGCTCTTTGGGGACCTGAGCAGACATTGTGGCTGAGAGGATAGCTGGCTGTTCTCACATTGTCTTCTATCCTGGGACACAGCGCCCTTTCCCAAGCAGACTGCAAGGCAATGCCAAGTATTTCAATCCCCTGCGGCTCCCAACAATGGGGACCAGTCCATGGCCCACTCACAGAGATTGAGGGGCTCTTCCCCAGTTAGCTCCTGACAGAATGCATCCAAGAGGACGGCTTTCAGATAATAAATGATCATGGCTAGGCGCTCTCAGTGAAACTGAGGGAAACAAGCCCAGCACTGAATGCCCATGGCCCACCCCACTGGCACCCCACGGGGCAAGACGTGAGTGTCTGGATGCTGATCAACTGTGTGGAGCTGAGCAAGACAGCCCCTCTCAAGCCAGCAGCACTTATCCTGCGAGCTCCAAACAGGACATTTGATAGCATGGTCCTGTGTCTTGTAGAACTCTTGCCTCAATGCACAGAAAGTAAGACTTTCAAATTGGATAATAAGAGAAATAAACTCCCTTTTTCCCTCTCATTGCCAGGATAAAACACTGAACTTGCAAATCCAAATGCATTATGAACCTAATGCACTTGACCTTGGAGTGGAGGTAAAAACCCTCATGCACACTCTGAGGAGCTTGTTTTCAACTGCAGAATATTCCAAACCGGACTAATCAAAGGTAGTGCTGTCAAGCTGTTGACTGGATGAGTTAATATTCTAGTCCAGAGTTCAGCTGGCAGTTGGGTGAGCTAGTTTCCATTGGGATTCAGGGGAGGGTTGGCTTCTGTGCTGTGATGGACCAGTGCTCTCAGAGCACCTGGAGTATGCAGAGCACCTGGGAAACTCAGGTGCTGTGGGCTGCATATGGAGATGGTGAAGCCAAACAGGAAATCTCAGTAGTAAAAACACTTAGGATCATTGTCAGAAACCTGCCTGGGGTTTAAGCAGGAATCTACCCTCTTCTTACTCAGGGGGCAGACAGCTGAGAAACAACATGAGGAGGTCCACGAGACCAACAAACATCCTCTTGTGATGAAGTTACTGACTTCACATTCCTGATAACTTCACATTACTGATAGATACCGGCTTGTTTATCCACCTTCCCACATGACAGTGGAATAATACTTTCTTTCTAAAAATAATTAGACCTCTTAGAATTCTGTATTCTCATAGGCCCTCGATGCATGTGTAAATGTATGCTGTGTATTCTTTGTGTCTGTGTATGACTGCATATGAATACGTGACTCAGCTGTAACAATTTCCATGTTCCTCTCATAATACCAAGAGGATAACAATCCAGTACTTGAATTACTAACTGCATAATTTTAAGTGTGGTTAGGATTCCATCTCAATAAATTAAAAGAGAAGGTGGGATGCTATATTCTCTGCCAGTTTTCTATTCACTTCTCTTTGGAATACAAAACCACAAAATTTAATTTATGACACAAAAGTTTGGAAAGATTTCTCTTTCTCTTTTTCCTCCTCTTCCTCCTACTTTTCCTTCTCCTTCTTTGTCTTTATGTATATGAGTATTTTGTATCCATGTGTGTCTGGGGACTATGTATGTGGAGTGTCTATTGAAAGCAGAAGAGAAAGTTTAAACTCCTAGACTGGTGTCACAGAGGGGTTGTGAGTCACCATGTGGGTTCTAGAAATTGAATGTGGCTCCCCTGCAAGAGCAGCCAGTGCTCTTAACCACAAGCTCTCTCTCCAGACCCTGGTATTCAAATTTTGACTTAATCAAATGCTACTTCACTGATAAAACATCAAACTGCTGCAGTTTTCAAAATTATTATAATTTTACACTTTTGAAAAATATCTGTGTGGACATTTGTGACTATCTTTTGTAGTCCTTTAATCTAGTAATACCACATGGTACAAATGATCAAGCATGTGGCTATTTTACCTGTTCTTAGTCTTTGTAGCACTATTAAGAAATAACAAAATAACTCATATTTCCTCACAGTTTGCTTTCTGGTTGAGTACAGCCGGTACTGTCCTTCCTGTTTGGAAGGCAATAATGCAGATATGGGCTATAGGACAAAGCAGTGGTGTGTGTGTGTGTGTGTGTGTGTGTGTGTGTGTGTGTGTATCTATTTATCTATCTGTCATTTATCTATCACCTATATATTTATTATTTATGTATCATCTATAATCTATCTGTCTATCTATCATCTATATATCTATCATCTATCTTTTATCTATCAGTTATCTATCTTTTAATCACCTATTATCACCTATCTTTTGTCTATCATTTATCTACCATCTATCTATCATCTATCACTTATCTACCTATCAATCATCTCTCTCTCTCTCTCTCTCTCTCTCTCTCTCTATCTATCTATCTATCATCTATTGTCTATCTATTGTCATCTGTCAATAACATATCATTTATTACTGTTTCTACTTTGTCTATCTTCCACCCATGTGTGTGTGAAATTATTTATCTGTCTGTCATCTCCATTGTCACAATTATCTTCCTCCCATGAATGTGCACAGATATCTCTACCTGTTATGTTACCTTCATTTTTATCATGCCTCTTAGCAAATCTCCATCTGCCAGTATACCTTAGACAGGTATACAGATGAGCACACATATTTATATCCATTACCTACTTTGGAAAGACTGAGATTAAAACACATTCGACTAACAAGTGCCTCACTGGCAAAGCATCCTGTGTTTTAGCCTGAATTTCAAGACCTCTGACCCACAGACCCATGATGATTCTTGCTTTTACCTTTGTCTGTTTTAGGTGGATAATACTGTTTGAGATTGTATGTGTCTGTAGGGAGGTTCACTATACTAACAGCAGGATTTCTGTGTGTATGGTCTGGACTAGAGGACATGGGATCTTTGACACACTCAGGAAGCTCAGGTAAGTCATCTCCCGTGGGTTGGGGTAATACTGAGCAGCTATTTGATTTTCATTTATTCGGTTGTTTTTAGGGACACAGCACTAGAACAGATTCATCAAGTCCCAGGGAAATTACATAGGCCTTTCCAAAAGTAACTTCTGGTAATGACAGGTACAAAACCTGCATAGTTCGAGTGTGCAGAATCTTTCCCCACCAAGACACAAAAGCAAACTGAAGACCTAATAAGAGTCATGAGTTTTGTGACTTCAATAAATGACAGAAATAATTCTAAACCACAGTGCCCATAGGGTCGTGTGTTCCTGGTAACTTGTGTCATCAAGTAAGATACAAAAGGCACTTAGTAAAACATGTTCATGTAATAATAGAAAGTAACTAATAATAATAATAGCAATAGTTGATGTTTGTAGATCTTGGGCTTTGTTGTAAGCATATTGTGTAGGATACACAAGATGTCTCAGTCCCTGCCATCTGATTCACAGACTTTTGCTAGTCATCAGTAACAGTACCTTAAAAACTGTGAGAAGTTTATTTAACTTGTGAGATACAAATATGAAACATGAGGCTGGATGGATACAAAGACAGAGCAGAGATCATACTGTATTTTGCTACTCTGTGCCAAGGCCAGGTAAGGCCCCAGGGGATTCTGAAGGGGTTCTTCCAGGATAAGTGTCTGTGGCAGTTCAACTAATTGGTGTTGGATTTTTCTCATTTACATTGATGAGTGGCAAAGTGTAAGGGCATAACTAGGTTCTCCAACATGTCTATGGAGATTCTCCACTGTAGATACCCAAGAATACTGATGATATATTCAAGTTTTGAACCTTTCTCTGCTCTTCTTGTGAGCAGTGGCTGGATGATGTTCAGCATACCTCATGGGTCTCACTAACATTTAGCACACTAATGTTTGATGGCCACTGACTTAAATACTGCCAAGGAAATTGCAAAAGAAACAGCTTGAAACGTGAAGTAAAGCCTTTATTTGAAACCATAACACTTTTTATGGACTGTGTCATTACTCAGCTAAAACAATTAAATAAGCTTAATGTCGCTTATGCTGTGAAACATAAATATCCAGGTGTAGGTTGAAATTACAGTACTCAAATATGAGTGGTGTAAAATAATTTCATAAGGCTTCCAAAATGTTAAGAACTTTCAAATGCCATGCTCAGAAGGGGAACATGGTGTATTGACAGGAAGATGTCATGAGGGTGGAATGCAAGGAAGCATTCCCATGGTGCTTCTTGCTAGCTACCCTGCTTAGCACAGTGATCAGCAAGTTAGCATCCTAGGGTGTGTACCAATCTGCACATTTCTCTGTGTAGTGCCTACTGAATAAAACCATTCTGAGGTCTACATTCTCAGGTAGATTTGAGATTGTTAGTGGGTATTTACTGTTTTCCAATGCCTGATAATTATGGTGATTTGCTGTGTGACTAATACTGTATATACAGCATGTCACAGCTTCTTGTTTAGTCATTAGCTGATGTGGTTTCTGTAATGGTTGATTTTTGCTGCCATCCTAACAGAATTTACAAACAGTTGTGGGAGTGGGTGCTTTGTATTTCTGGGCATGTCTATGAAGGTATTTCCAGAAATAAACAGAAGTTGAGGAAGATACTCCTTGTAGTTGGTGGGCACATCACCTGGGTTGTGGTCCTAGACTGAATAAAATGGGAAAACAGGGAAAAAACAGATAAGTACCCGTGTTCTTCTCTCTACTTCTTGATTGCTTGTGACATAGCCAGCTGCCTTCCTTGCTGCTATGCCTCCAACATGGCCTGCTGCCTCCCTTGCTGCTATGCCTTCAACATGGTAGGCTGCCTCCCTTACTGCTATGCTTTCAACAAAATCCGTTTTTGATTTGCTTTTATCAAGTAATTTACATTAAAAAATGAGGAAAGTAACAAGAAACAATCAATTGGCTTCTTCCATGTGAATTACTAGTTCCTATAACAATTGCATAGATTCTGTTGCCACGATCAGAAGGTCTAAATTTAAAACCAACAGTAGTTCTGCATCACATCGGTGCTAAAGTCTGGAGAACCTCTGATTATCTCCCTCTGTATAGCAGTAGGTGTTATCTCCCTGGGGAGGTTGAGCTGATCCCAGTCAGGAAGAAACTTAGTCCTGATTCCATCTTAGTGAAAGCCATCAGGACCCAGTTCTGGGAGAATTTTCTGTAAACATTGACCAGAATGGATATGTGATCTACAATGTTGAAGGAGAGTGGCAGATACATTTGGAAGAGTCCCCCTGACTGTATAATTGCTGTGACATACAAATGAACCTGATATAATTAGGTAACAAATATAATCAAACAGTATAATGCACATGACATGAAACATGCATGAGTCCTATTCATTGCTCTCTAGGTGATCTAGATTCCAGCTGGGTGAATACATTTTCACTTTTATTTTATTTTATTTTATTTTATTTTATTTTATTTTATTTTATTTTATTTTATTTTATTTTATTATTGGATATATTCTTTATTTATATTTCATTTTCCTTTTCCTGGTTCCCCGCCCTCCAAAGGTCCCCTATGCCCTTTTCCCTCCCCCCTGTTCCCCCAACCTCCCCTTCCCACTTCCCTGTTCTGGTATTCTCCTACACAGATGAATTGGCCTTTCTAGATCCAGGGTCTACTCCATCCTTCTTCTCAGACATCATTTGGTATGTGGATTGTGTCTTTGGTGTTCCAAGATTCTAGGGTAATATCCACTTGTCAGTGAGTGCATACCATGGCTATTCTTTTGAGAATGGGTTACCTCACTTAGTATGTTCTCCAGCTCCATCCATTTGTCTAAGAATTTCGTGAATTCATTGCTTCTAATGGCTGAATAATACTCCATTGTGTATATATACCACATTTTTTGTATCCATTCCTAAGTTGAGGGACATCTGGGTTCTTTCCAGCTTCTGGCTATTATAAATAAGGCTGCTATAAATATATTGGAGCATGTATCCTTATTCATGCTGGGAATCATCTGGGTATATGCCCAGGAGTGGTATGGCAGGGTCCTCCAGAAGTATCATGTCCAGTTTTCTGAGGAATTGCCAGACTGATTTCCAGAGTGGTTGTACTAGCTTGCAATCCCACCAGCAGTGGAGGAGTGTTCCTCTTTCTCCACATCCTCACAAACACCTGCTGTCTCCTGAGTGTTTAATCTTAGCCATTCTGACTGGTGTGAGGTGAAATCTCAGGGTTGTTTTGACTTGTATTTCCATAATGACTAATGATGTTGAACATTTCTGAAGGTGCTTCTCAGCCATCCAAAGTTTTTCAGGTGAAAAGTCTTTGTTTAGCTCTGTATCCCATTTTTGGATAGGGTTATTTGGTTTTCTGGGATCTAACTTCTTGAGTTCTTTGTATACATTGGATATTAGCCCTCTGTCAGATGAAGGGTTGGTGAAGATATTTTCCCAATTTGTTGGTTGCTGATTTGTCTTTTTGACAGTGTCTTTTGCCTTACAGAAACTTTGTAATTTTATGAGGTCCCATTTGTCTATTCTTGATCTTAGAGCATAAGCTATTGGTGTTCTGTTCAGGAACTTTCCCCCTGAGCCAATGTCCTCAAGGGTCTTCCCCAGTTTCTTTTCTATTAGTTTCAGTGTGTCTGGTTTTAGGTGGAGGTCCTTGATCTACTTGGAGTTGAGCTTAGTTGCTGGTCAAGGGAAAAATACACCAAGAAGAACTCACAATTCTAAACATCTATGCTCCAAATGCAAGGGCACCCTCATTCATAAAAGAAACTTTACTAAAGCTCAAAGCACACATTACACCAAACACAATAATTGTGGGGGACCTCAACACTCCACTATCCTCAATGGACTGATCAGGAAAACAGAAACTAAACAGAGACACCGTGAAATATATTGAAACTTTGGACCAATTGAATTTGACATATATATAAAACATTTCATCCTAAAGCAAAAGAATATACCTTTTTCTCAGCACTTCATGGTACCTTCTCCAAAACCAACCATAGAGTTGGTCACAAGACAGACCTCAACAAATATAAGAAGATCGAACTAATCCCATGCCTCCTATCAGATCACCATGGAGTAAGAGTGGTCTTCAATAGCAACAAAAACAACAGAAAGTCCACATACACATGGAGGCTGAACAATATTCTACTCAATGATACCTTAGTCAAGGAAGAAATAAAGAAATAAAAGACTTTTTAGAATTTAATGAAACTGAAGGCACAACATACCCAAATCTATGTGACGCAATGAAAGCAGTGCTAAGAGGAAAACTCATAGCCCTGAGGGCCTCCAAAAAGAAACAGGAGAGAGCATATACTAGCAATGCAACGACACACCTGAAAGCCCTGGAACAAAAAGAAGCTAATTCACCCAGGAGGAGTAGAAGACAGGAAATCATCAAACTCAGGACTGATATCAATCAAGAAGAAACAAAGAGAACCATACAAAGAATCAACAAAACCAGGAGCTGGTTCTTTGAGAAAATCAACAAGATAGATTAAACCCTTAGCCAGACTAACCAAAGGGCACAGAGACAGTATCCAAATTAACAAAATTAGAAATGAAAAGGGAGATATAACAACAGAAACTGAGAAAATTCAAAAAATCATCAGATCTTACTACAAAAGCCTATACTCAACACAACTGGAGAATCTGGAAGAAATGGACAATTTCCTAGACAGATACCAAATACCAAAATTAAATCAGGATCAAATACATTTTCATTTTATCCTATGTGTTTCTCTGACTTATTTCCTGAAACTTAACTTCTTAGAGGATCCCTTTAACTTCTATAAATGCCAGTGACCATCTGTTCCCAACAATTCTGCTCAGCTAATTCTTAGCATTAGGGGCAGAGACCAACAGAAATCAGAACTGAAAAAAGGACAGAGCCCACCAATCCATGAGCCCTGTGGTTTCTAGAATTGATTGCTATAAATCTATATCACTAAATGGCTGTAAAAGTCAAGAGAAGGAAATGCTTTTCAAATAAAAATAAGTAACCTTTGACTTCTCTTCTCCGAGTAACATAATAATGAGATTTTATTTTCCTCAAAGTTACACTGGACACCTAAGGTTCTGCTGGAAGCCCAGGTCCCCTGCTCAACAGCATCGTCATTTACTTAACTGTCTTCAAGGAATTTCCTAAGCATTTTGTTTTCTGAGTTTAGTGTCTAATGTTGATTCGAGTTAAGAGCCACGTGTGCTATTTACCTATTTATCTTATCAACAAACTGAGTTGCTGCTTCATTTGTAGATTTGAAACCCATAAATCACTTCCCAAGAAGGCTCTGTCTTTGGAAATTTTGTTTCTTAGAGGCAGGCAGTCACCTGAGGCTGGCTCAGCTTGGGCTGCAGACCAGACATCTGGGCTCCGGATCTGGGTTTGAAGTGTATCCAAAGTCTTTCAGTTCCATCAGATAAAGCCTCACCTGTACAGCCTCAGCTCTTGCTGTCTTTCCAGGGATGGGACAGAATGTGGTGTTTCTTTATGATGGTTTGTGTTTATTAAATATTAAAACCAAACATTACCACTATAAAAAGACACTTGAAGCCATGGGCATTTTCCCTGGTAATGAAAGTTGAGTTACTTTCATTACTCCTTCTGCAGAGCACATGTGGGAGCTCATAGGAACTACTGATCTGGAAATATAAGCAATTTGTAGCAGGCAGAAAGAGGTCAAACTGTGCTGTACTGGAAAAGAAGACTCAAAGCTTTTTAAAAACCTTGACTTGGGCTTACATATTTTATGGAAAAGGTTTGCATTTACATATGAGGGCAATGCCATTGTTTTGTGGGAAACACCACTATGTATAGCCTAGAATAGATGAAACTTTGTTTAAATCTTATTACAAACATAAACATAGGAATTCCCCAGTCTCACCTCTGATAATTAAACTTTGTGGCTTGGGATAACTGGCATTCATTTCTGTTGGTACCTCTTAAGAATGGGAGCCTTCCTTACATAGCATGTCTTCATGGCAAAACCTAGAAATCCTGAACAAAAAGGATCCTGGAACTGTATCATGGTTAAAAGTGGTTGACAGAATGAACCCCACACCAATGGACTAGCCATATGAAGCAATCAGTTCTCAGCAGAATCCACAGAACTTCAATACATTGGGTCACTGCAAGAATTTCCTGGTCCCATAAAAGTCTCTGCAGAACATGTTGAATTTTAATGGGATAAATTATTAAAGAGCAGTCAGCCACCAACCTAATCTAACTCTGACCTGTACTTAGTCAAGGGCGAGGTACACATCTGTGGCGGCCGTGGGAAAGCTCAGTCATGTGCTAAACACTTCTTCCTTATGAATATCAACAAGACTAAGGTGAAGAGAGGACAGACTGGAGGGAGTTGGAGTGAGACTTGAGAAAAGGGGAGAATGCAGCCAGGTTGTCCTTACCCTGAGCTTCTACCTGACTGGGTTCGAAGGAGGTGCCCAGGCCGGAAGTCCAGAGGAGGGAAGAGGAGATGTCAGGGTGCAGGGAGCTAGAGCAATGGTGACTACTGTCCTTGGTGCCATGAGAGACCTCAGAACACACCACACTTAGACTCTGTGTTAGGGTTAGCAGTAGGTTAGTTAGGTTAGTTAGGTAAGCACTCTGATGATAACCCTCAGCTGCCTCAGAGACAGATCAACTTCAGAATTCAGATCAGTATGCATATCCATGACGCAAAGTCAGTTGTTTTCACAGGAGTCTTGTTTGGATCTGGGAAATATTTGTCAAAAACTGCCCTAATGGAGCTGTTTCTAACTCTTTTATTTATTTATTTTTTTGAGATTATAATTACATCATTTCTCTTCTTTCCTTTCCTTGCTTCAACTCCTCCCATGGACCCCTCGTTACACTTTCAAATTCATGACCTGTTTTTTAAAATTGGTGGTTGTGTTGGTGCTGTGTATGTGTGTGTTTGTTTGTTTGTGTATTCCTAAATACAATTTTCTCTGTATTATGTTACTCACCTGTATATGTTTTGGGGGCTTACCATTTGGTATTGGATAAACAGTTGGCATGTTCTCCCCTGAATAAGATTATCTCTCACGTCCCCTGAACTCCTTACAGTTGCCTGTATTCTTTATCTAGGGTTGAGGCCTCCTGAGCTTTCCCCACCTCCACTGCCATTCATAGTACTGTGTCTACTGGATCTGTTTGCTGCTGTATTGGAGATGGTATCTAGGAGAATGGAGCCCAACATGTGATCCACAAGTTTATTCAGAACCTCAGACCATTTAAACTTTGAGGGTTAAGAGGAGCTATGTGAGGAAAATTCACAATCATAAGGGCAAGCTATACATGGTGGGTAAGCCACACACAATGTACAACTAACCATGGCAGAAGTATGGTTTCCCATAGAGGCATATAGATAAATAACAATAATAATTACAATGAGTTATCTAAAGTAAACTCACTCCTATCTGGTACACCTGGGAGGTTCAGAAAAGCACAAGCCAAGACCATTTCTGTGTTTTTCTTCAAAAACAGTTTTTAAAGAAACTGAGGTCCCAGAGGATTCCCCTGCATGCAATAAGGACACATGCTCCACTATGTTTATAGCAGCCTTGTTTATAATAGCCAGAAATTGGAAGCAGCCCAAATATCCCTCAAAGGAGGAATGGATACAGAAAATGTGGTATATTTATACAATGGAATACTACACAGCAATTAAAAATAATGAATTCATGCAATTTGTAGGTAAATGGTTAGACCTGGAAAATATCATCCTGAGTGAATTAACCCAATCACAAAAGAATGCACCTGAAATGCAATCACTGATAAGTGGATATTAATGAGCCCAGAAGCCCTAAATACTCAAGACACAAATAGCAAGTCAAATGATTCCCAAGAAGAAGAAAGGAGAGGACCCTGGGCCTGTAAAGATTGCTTCCAGTTTAGTAAAGAAACCGAGGGGGGAGGGGGAATTATTGGGGAACAGATGGGGGGGAGAGGAACTATGGGAACTATGGTGGGTGGGAACTGGGAAAGGGGAAAGCCTTTGGAATGTAAACATAGAATATAGAAAATAAAATTAAAAAAAAAAAAAAAAAAAAAAAAAAAAAAAAAAAAAGAAACTGAGGTCCCAAGACTCTTGTCTTTTTTTTTCTTGGAGTTTTTCACTCAGAATTCACCCCACAGGACTCTATTCTTTGACTGTGTTCCAGCAACTATTATCTTAGTTCTTCAAATACATGGCCTCTTTCTGCATTATTTGCTATTACATGCATACGTGTATATACATACTTTTCTAAATATAACCTGTTCAGTCTGTATAATGTGACTTAGATGTGTAATTTTAGGGCTGATCGTTTGGTAATGAGTAATCTGTTGCTATGTTCTTTCCTGGAGAAGAATATTTTTCCCATTCTCAGCATGATGCCAAAAATCATAGGGATTCATCACCCATATCATAGGGATTTTTTAGTGGTGAGTTGTTAATGCTTCTGTGTCCTGTGACCTTTAAGAAACACAGTAATTCTTCTATTCTCCTGTAATTATCTCCTTCCTGCCTCTAAGGTAAGCCCCCACCACTGATTTCCCATGTCCCACTTCAGATCACATGTACCTTGCAGTTCCCTCTCTATTCCTCCTGTGCCCCATTCCCAACAATGTTCCCCTTACTCTCCCAGTTTCTTCAATGACTCCAGATCATATACTCACATCTGAAGATTTGGAGCTAGGAGCCTTGGATGAGAGAGAATATGTGTCATGTATGTCTCTGTGTGTGGGTTACCTCACACATACCTTCTCTACTTCCATCCATGTACCTGAAATTTTCATGATTTCATTTTCTTTACTGCTAAATAGTATTACACAGTGTATGTGCACCACATTTTCAAAATACATGCAACGATTGAAGGGCATTGAGGTTGTTTCCATTTCCTACTTATTGTGAACAGGGTAGCAGTGAGTATGGATGAATAAGTATTTGTGAAGTGGGTTGCCAATTCCTTTGGGCATTTTATTCATAATATCAATTTTAACAACCTGTGAACATGGGATTTTTTTCTATTTTCTAGTCTTTCTGTCTTTCTTCAAGGTTTAAAAGTTTTCCTCATAGGTGTCCTTCATCTCCTTGGTTAGTTTTATTCATAGATATCTTGTTTTCTTTGTGGTTATTATGAATGGGGGTGTGTCTATAATCATTATTTATGTTTTGTATTGGTATATGAAGACACTATTGATTTTTATAAGTTAATTCTGCATCCTGCGACATTGCTGAATTATTTTTTAACCATGTCCACAAGTTTTCTGGTATGTGTTTTGGATCTCCTATGTAATGTCATATAATTTGCAAACAGATAGTTTGACTTTTTTCCCTGCCATTTGCCCCTCTTGACTTACTGAGAAGCTAGTGCTTTTTGTGTCGAAGAGCAGTAGGGAGAGAGGGTGCCAAGTCTCATCCCTGATTTCAGTGCTATTACTTCATTCTCCAGTTAAGATGATGTTAGCTGTCAGTTTCTCATACATAGCTTTTGTTACGTTATATACATTCAACATAGCCCTACTCTGTGCAGTGTTTATGATGAAGGTAGTTTTGCATTTTTCTTACTCCATGGGATTTTTATCATGAAGGTATGTTGGATTTTGTAAAACAAAAATTCTGTAACTATTCATATGAATGTGTGATTTTTATAGGTAAGACTATCTCTCGTTTCATTCAAGCATTCCTGGTGATTTACATTTACTGACTTGTGTATGTTGAATCACCACTGCATCTCAAGGATAAAGCCAACCAGATCATGGTGGATAACCTTTTTAATATACATTTTCATGTGGCTGTGAAGCATTTTATTGAACATTTTTTAATGCATCGGGGAATTGGCCAGTAGTTTTCTTCTTTTTGTTGATATTATGCCTCCCTTGGTTTTGGAATTAGAGTGGTGTTGGCTTCATAAAGAGAATTTTGGAGTGAATTTTCTGGTTCTAGTTTTTTAAAAAAAATTAAAAAGCATCTACTGTAGATCTTTGAAAGTCTGGTAAAAATAGACTGGGAATCTGCTTGACGCTGACTTTAACTGGAATGCTTTTTATTAGCATCTCAATCTCATTGCTCATTATTGGTCTGTTTGTGTAATGTACTTCTTGCTTTAATTTTAGCAGATTGACTTAATCTAGAACTTCATCCATTTCCTTTATATTTTTCAATTTAATTCAATACTTGTTTAAAAATATTCCCTTATAATATTCTTGATACCTTCAGTATCTCCTGAAGTGCTTCCTTACTCATTTCTGATTCTATAAAATTGTGTCTTCTTTTTCCTGCTTTCAGTTAGTTGCACCAAGGATCTGCTCATCTTATCTCCTTGAAGAACTAACTCTAAGATCATAGATCTCTCTCATATTCTCTAACACCTCACTAATCTGTCTTTGGCCTATGTCTCTTTGCACAGTGCTCTTCCTTGCTGAGAGCCAAGAGGGTCCCGTCCCATGCTCTACACAGGGAAGTGTGCTAGCTCATGTTTTACACATGTTACACAGACAGTCTTCTAGTTTTGGGTAACAAATGCAACCTTATTGTGTAAATTGAAAAGATACTGTAGTGGCTCTGTTCCTTTCCAGCATTCCATGTGAAGACAGTGCTGGGTTGTGACTCCCTATATGTTCAGTGACTGGTCACCCTCCTTTCTGGGGACCCAGGGATCAGTTAGATAATTTCTTGTGTGGGCATGTCCTCATCTGTAACACACATGTATTCAACACAGCATGTTACTTTAGGAAGAGAGTTTATGTTCTCACCATTCACACCATTTTAACTGGAAATTGAATGATCACTCAACCAAGGGTTGGAGTTTCATTTGTCGACTTCATTCTAAATTTGGGAAGTTTCTTTTTATTTTAATAGTAGCCCTCTCTGTGTATTTATTTTTGAAAGTAATGTACTGCCAAGTTGTGGTTTTAGAAATTTAGTAAATGTGAATGAATGTTGACAATTTCAGAGTTTAATGAAATTGCTCTGGAATTAAGTAGTTCAACTCATAATAATCTCTGTTGGCATGGGAAACTCCTTGTTCCCAGACCAAGACTGTGCATTTGGTTCCTGTCTGCATCAGTGTGGTTGTGACTATGGTATCCTGAGCAAGACTGTACTTCTGCTTGTTTGTTCAAAGTTGATCCAGGAACTTAGTATGCCATACATGCGCCAAATGCCACCTGTCACTGAGTTAAGGACAGGACATGAGATTGTGTTGTTAGTTTGATTTGTGAACAAGAAAACTTCTGCTAGTGGCCATTTGACCAAGATGATGCAGATGGACCTTCAAAAACTGTGGTCATTTTTTTTAGGGACTGGACTATCAACTAGCCCCCAGATATTGGAATTCAAATAGAAACTCTCTAACCCAGACCAGCACAACACATTTCCATCTAAAGGCCATACTGTGATCCCTGGAGAAAGCCTGGTGTTCCATAAGTGGCCCATAATAGACCTTGCTGTCAAAGTCACTACATCTGGATATAATACCACCTACCCTTTGCCTTGAGAGGGTTCCCTTGTCAGAATGTACCCACTGCATTGACAGAGAACTGGAAAACCTACTGAAGAAAATGAAGGGGTCTGGGCACAAATGTATGATATCTGCCAGCACAGGTTAAGTGTGAAACCCTTCACAAAATCTAAGAATGCAGTGCACTACTTGGAGTTTCTTAAAATCACTGGCAAGGTCCCAAGTTTGGGATCAGTAATAATGATCTCACATTTAAGTAACAAACTTGCTGAGTTCTAAGTCACGTGAAAGACAAGAGGGCAATATAAAACCTAGGTACATAGCCTTGAGAAGCTAATGTGCCTATACCTGCCTCAGTGGAAACAAGTGCAGGTTACAGTCCTAGTTTACTGTTACTATACTCCAGTCTTGAAAATAGTCCCTTCCAAATGTAGGAACTAGTAGAAGACAATGGCAGGTATGCACACGTGCATGTTGCTGATTGTGAAGAAGGGGAGAGAGGACCTGAAAAGTCTAGTAAACAGATGTGGGCAAAACTTTTAAGTCTAATGTCAAACCACTGCTCTATGCCTCTTGATTGAAAACTAGCAGAAAATGTATTTATGATGAGTGAAAGTAGAGTCTTAAATACACAAAACTTGTCATTATTCTTCCTCAGATCTTGAAATTTATTTTTACATTCTCATGTCAAATGGACAGCAGAGCTTTTCACAGGGCTGTCACAAGCCAGGTGTAAACACTGCTTTCCTCTGACCTTGTTGTAGCTTCTGTTCTGTTTGGAATACTATTCTGATTTTATACATTTTACTGAATTCTACTTTGAAGCTTCAAGTTTAACTCATTTAAATAAGTGTCTAAAAATGCTAAATCTATAAGCCAGTTTTCATCATTATGTTCTGGCACAAATATTGCTTTTGACACCATAAATGGATTGATAATATCACAAGTCAAAATCTTTTCAACATTTGGTATAAAGTTAGCCATCTTACTTCAAAAGCAAATGATGTCTTCAGAATGAGCAGCAACATTGGAAAGGCATTCTGAGGACCCACATGGTCATTTCTCACCTCTTAGGAAATTCACACTTCATGGCAATTTGCATGATGCTATCCATTTTCAATGCTTCTATGCCTTAATTTTTCTGGATATACTACATAATGACACCTTATTAAACATGAGTATTAAACAGTAATTGCATCATCTATTAAATTTATAATCCCCCCTCTTACCTGCCATTCCCAGGGCACCACTGGTAACTGCTCTAGATACTCTGACAAATACTT
The DNA here is from genome assembly GCA_964023405.1 of Apodemus agrarius. Lineage (NCBI taxonomy): Eukaryota > Metazoa > Chordata > Mammalia > Rodentia > Muridae > Apodemus > Apodemus agrarius. The sequence goes on from OZ030020.1 coordinate 2,695,130, forward strand.
TGATATTACTTTCTGTGCTTCATATAAATGCTTTGATTTAGGCTCCTCAGGGGGCACTAAAAAAGCCACTTGTTCAGTGACATTCCCTCTTTCAATGTCTCTAATAAAAACCGATAAGCTTGGCAGTGTTTACAGCATCAGTTTTGCTGTCTACCACCAAAGTGTAGGATTTAAATTATTGACTCAACTTGCCAAATTTCTTGTGATAGGTTTTCTAATTTCTTCAATTCACATGACTATAGTCTGTTGAGAAAGACACTGATTTTAGAAACATCCTTTTTAAGAGTATATTCTATCTTTACAAACTTGTCAATAATCTTGCCACCAACTAATGTTTCTGATATTTTGCTATTAATTATGTTGCCACATATTAGCTTTTACAAAAAAATCCTTTCGAGTTATAACTTTTGAAAATGATTTTTTTGAGAAGATAGACTTTTCAGTTCTAATATTCATTTATTTGAAACCTTTAATTCATGAGTACTCTATCATTTCCTTCCCATTTCCTCCCACTCCTCCTATATCACCCAACTTCCCCTCAAGGTTTTAGGTTCCTAGCCTATTGGGAACATTTAGTTGTGTTAGTGTGTGTGTTTGAAAGGGTTGACCACTTGGGCTTGGGAAACTTATCAAGGGTCTTGTTCCTGAGAAGATAAATTGTTTCTCCCTCCCCACAGCAGCCATCAGTTATCTGTATCTCTTCATTTAGAGGTAAGGCCTTGTGAAATTTCCACAGCCTTGTTGCCGTGTCAACTGGTATTATCATTAATGCATGTCTTGTTGAGGAGGCCATGTTTCTGAGACGTAATGGTACAGTTTTCCTGTCATGTAATGGATGGAACTATCTCACAGCAGTAGCCTGGGTCCTCTGTCTATTACACTCTTTCTATTCCCTGTTCTTCAGGGTTTCCTGAGCCTCAGGTATAAGGACTCTGCTGTGGATGCATCCATTCTGGCTAGTCACCCCCAGGTTGGTTGCTCTCTACAATTAGACCAATTGTGGCTTTCTGTAATACTCTTTCTTCTGCATATAAATAATAAATAAATAAATAATAAAATTTAAAAATTGCATTTTTGATGAGGAGTGGAGGTTATTATTATCTGTGGGTACACAGATAGGTATTTAGAATGTAGTTAGAAATTACACACTCTTAGGAAAGAGTGGCAATAATAAATTCTACTCTAAGGCCCATGGGTGTTTGGCTAGGTTTAGAAAATTAGACATGAATTCCTCCTATTGAGCAGGCCTTATGTTCTATTGAGCAGAGCAGCTTTTGATGTAAGTGCCACTGATACAAGATAAGTAGATATCTTGTCATGCTGGTCATTGTAGTTCATCAGTGCCATATCCAGGTAGGACCAGTAATTGCTGTTCTTCCTTGGCCAATCGCCACCTTCCAGTATGATGAGAGCTAGTCCTCAGGGAGGAAGGCTTTTGGGCCAGTTGTTATGTTATCTGATGCATGTGGCATTTTTACTAGGAAAGTATTTCATTTATGTGCTGGATGAGGCTGGTAACATTTCATAGCTGCTGCACAGCTTACAACAGAGCTGGCAACCCCTGATGTCATAGTGAGTTGAAAATATTATAAACCCATATTTCATTTCATACTTTTATGAACTCGGTTCCATCGCCTACCAAGCACTTGGCGCCACTGTTCACTCTGCTTCCATGATACTTGCAGGATGACTGAAGCTTGTGGCTCTCTTTGCTGCAGCCCATGATCATGAGATAATCTTGCCTGGGAAAATGATCAAACTTCAAAATTTGAACTTTGGTTTCACTGAATTCCTAGGAATTATGCATTGTCACAATGAATGAGAACCATTGCTGACAGCATAAGAATCTTACTTGTGCCTTGTGAAGCCAGCAAGCTGGAGGCTTCTCATCTAGATTGTTGATTCCTTTATTCATGTGGCTTGTAGTTTAAGAAAGTCTGGGATGGTCATGCCAATTGCCTGCTGATAGATTCATCCTCTACCAAGCAATCTCTGTTCACACACCCTATGCAATTTTCTGGAATAAATGGCCACACATATTAATGGTTATTCTTGCAGAGCATAACCCAAAGTGACAAAGCAGTTGTACTTGTGAAAAAGCAATGGGAAATCATAGACAGACAGGATGTGTTTCCATGGGTTTGGCTGCTGCTACACTACAGTGTGGTGACTCTGGTGCTCCTTTGGGATGCACACAGTACACTGATGTCATGTGGCCATCTTTGATCAGAGCCTCCCATCCCCACAGGTGATCAGAAGATATGTATGACCAGTAAATGATCTCTTGTAAACAATTCAGTCTGAAGCAGTTTTCTAAAAAGTTACACTACACAGTACAGGAACACAGCCCCACCAAACACCCCATGAATGACCAGACCCTTGGCTCAAGCCCAAGGCAGAGTACCATAGCTGTCTCATCCCACTCCTTCCATCTTTGTTGCTGCTCAAGATTAGACTCTGCTGAAAAGAAACACACCACTAATGTACAAATAACTGTCAGCAGTTCTTAACCCCTGCACATGATAAAAACAAAACCTTTTCATTAACCTCTGAGGAATAGCGAACCTCTTAAACAACTGCAAGATCTTGATAGTATTTCTTCTCAGGGCTCTTTTTAAATCCTACCCAGTTGCTACTAGACTACAGATTCCTATGCAATTGCCTTTAGTGTTTGAATGAAATGACTTGAATGCCACATTATGCAGAAGTATTCCCCTGGCACATGTGATTCTGACTGAAATATATATATCTCAAAGCATATGCCTGGAAATATTAGGGGTACTAATTAGGAAGGCTTAAAACTCAAGCTTAAAGAATTCAATCTCAGAACAAGGCACAGGCAAGCTAGAATGTGGTTGTGCATTTTCAGTTCTGAGCCCAACAATTAACTTCCATATGCTCCTAGCTTCTCATAATTATAACGTATTGTGTGATGCTGCGATTTTTTCTTTAGCTCACCTCCTAGTAGTAATACAGATTTATATCTCACTTAGTAGTGGATAAAGTACATGAAAGTAATAAAACTGCATTTAAGTACATATTTCATAATCCTGGATTATCACACCATCACTCCTGATTAGAATGTGTGCTGAACAGACACTAGGAAAGATGGATGCTACTTTGCCTGCTGTGGCACAGAGAGACCTGAGTGTCAACTCGACAAATGTTAGGTGGGATTTCAAGCTGAAAAGACTATCAAGCTTCACCATAAATGAAAAACAGAATATTATCTGAATGATTAGATCTCTCAGTTATACTTAAAAACATACCTTGTTCCCAACAGAACATCAAAATTCTGGGTCCTGTGTGTAAACAATGATGTGTTTTTCATGTGAAGTCTTCTCCATGAGCTCATGTGCTTGATAATTGGGTCTTCTTCTGATGGTTTGGGAAGCTGGGAAGTGGAGCCTGGCTAGAGGATGGTACGACCATGGGTTGTGTCTGGGCCATACTTCTTCATCCTGCTTCCTGACTGCAGATGCTGGGTGACAGATACCGCCTATTCCTGGGGCCATGCTTTCCCTGACTAACTGGTTTTTGAATATTTTATAACACTTTACTAATTCTTTGGTAACGTCATACAATGTAATTTAATCATATTCACCTCTCCTTAAATTCTTCCCAGAATTTATCCCCACCTTCCTACCTGCTCAGCTTTATCATTGTTTAAACAAGTAATCAAACATAAGCTGCCATTCTTTTTTTTATTAGATATTTTCTTTATTTACATTTCAAATGTTATACCCCTTTCCTGGTTTCCCCTCTGAAAACCCCCTAACCCATCCTCCCTCTCCCTGCTCACCAATCTACCTACTCTCACTTCCCTGTCTGGCATTCCCCTATACTGGGGCATTGAGCCTTCTCAGGACCAAGGGCCTCTTCTCCCTTTGATGTCCAACAAAGCCATCCTCTGCTACACGTGCATCAGGAGCCATGGGTGTCTTCATGTGTACTCTTCCTTTGGTTGGTGGTTTAGTCCCTGGGAGCTCTGGGGGTACTGGTTGGTTCATATTGTTGTTCCTCCTATGGGGCTGCAAACCCCTTTGTGTCCTTGGGTTCTTTCTCTAGCTCCTCCATTGGGGACCCTGTGCTCAGTTCAATGGTTGGCTGAGAGAATCAAAAACTGCCATTCTAATTTGACTTTTGATATACTTGGGCACAGGGCCTACCTTGAGGTATAGAAAACCTACCAGGGGTCATAGCCCTAAAGAAAACTGAATTTCTTCCTTTTCCCAGTCATCCTTGCCAGTAGTCCATCACCCAGGACTGGAACTTTGTGTCCTTTCCCACTCTATACTGGGATTTCATCTGGCTTGAGCTTGAACATGTCTTGTGTATACGGTTACAGCTGCTTTGAGATCATATATACAATGGTTGCATATGGAAAGGACTTGGCTCCTGGTCATCTTATCACTTCTGTCTAATAATATCTTTCTGCCTCTTTCAGTTTGACCACTGGTCCCTAAGGACAAAAGTGTTTAATAGCAATTCATTTAGGGTTGAGCATCCAAGAATTCTTATTCTCTGTTCTTTGGCCACTTGAGGGTCTTTGCTAATTTCTTTTTATGGTATGAAATAGTTTCTCTGATAAGGGTAGAGAAATGAACTAATTTGTGGGTCATGATAAGCTATTAGGAGAGTTGTTTTCCTAATATGTCCATTTAGTAGAACAACAGTCAAATTCTGGTGACTTTGACTGACCTAGGTTCAGGTTTATAGCCTGGATAGCAGCATCAAGTACAAGGCCTATATCCAATTAGAAAACATTTGGTTACGCCCATGACTTTCATATCACTACATCCTCTGTGGGCACACAAAGTTGCCTTATTATCATAACTTACATGCTTCATAGATAGGTGAGACTGATGATGACTAATTTTTTTAGCCCTGGCAGTATGCATAGTGCTTTCTAGTAAAATGAAAGACAGCCAGTAGGATTTACCCTTCTAAGTCAGTATCAGCTTGACCATTTTATGTTCTATGATTCAAATTTGTGGTAACTTGCTGTCAAGTTCTGGGGAGGGGAGGGAAATCAAGAAAAGTAGTGCATCATGCTTTTGGGTCTATGGTATTCTACTGAGCACATCCTAATTTAGAGAAAAGCAATGGGGTCAAGCATGTGGTTCTGTAGGGAGCAGTTTATTCTCAGTGTCAGTTTGCAGTTGTCTCCATGCTGTTTCTCCATTTATGCAAGACCCTTTCTTGGCCAATGATACTCTATGCAAATAATCGTGCTGGAAAAGAGAGTCCATGGCCACCAGAGGAGACAAACAGGAAGCTACTTAAATATCAGGTCCACAGAGGCCCTATCCTGATAGGACACAGAGAGGGCTCAGCCAGGACTCTTTCTTTTAAACTATTTTCTTTCCCTCTGTGTTTCAGTGTTTATACTACTTGCCTTAGTATTTTTTCCATCTCTCTCAAGTTTGACTACTCAGCTCTTAATGCTTCCTCTGGTGCTAGTGTTTAGTTAGGTCTTTCTGACTTTCTGCTGAATGCAAATGAGTTATCTATTTCTCAGGATTGTGGGTGATAGAATATACACATACTGACACTTTGAAAATTCACCTAGAAGTTAAACACATGGTCCCCATAACACCATCATGGGTATTTATAGTTGTTGTGTGGTAGCCAAAACAGAAACAACTCAAATGTCCTTCAGGTGATGAGTGAGAAAACCAAGCAACAGAGAGACACCCCCAAGGTGATGGAAGTCCACCTGCAGAGAGAAGAGGTGTTGACAGGTTCACAGGTCAACCTTGGACCATCTTGCTAAGTGGAAGAAGAATAAAGATCACAACTGACACATATCTGTTACAGATGTCTGGAAAAGCAGATCTTCAGAGGAGGTAGAAGAGAAAGAGGAGGAGGAGAGAGGGAGACATGGTAGGGGGGAGTGTGGAGGGGAGATGGAGGATTCTGGGGATTGGGTATTTACAACACTGTGATGGGGCAGTCAGAGGTGGTAGAGCTTCTTGGTGATATGACAGAGTTCTCACTGCACAGTAACAGCACTGTTGGTATGCAGAAGCAACCATCTCATCCTTTGTGAAACAGGGATGCTTGTAGTAGCTGCTCTAAACCCAAGGTAACTGTTACCTGAATTCCTGGAGAAGACTGCATTGGAGCAGCATCTCAGAGCTCTCAGGGTTAGTGGTGCTGTTCCCTGCACTACACGGTTGTTATTCTGCAAGCTTACTTTTGTCCTTTGTGTATTCTGGGAAGTCAGTAGGTTATTCGCTGCTCTGGAAAGAAGAGTCTCCTGTTCTTGGGGACAACTGTGTCATCATGGACTCTATGCAGACAGAGTTGCTCAGATTACATGCCAGGGATGAAGAAGATATAGGGGAGTTGCTGCATACTGGCTGAGGAGGACAGGAGGATGAGCCCTGGGGTGCAACATCAGGAAGGGAAAAGTGGAGATGAGGATGTTACTTGGTTGATTGCCCCAGATTACTACTGCCAGGCAATCCTCAGCGCCAGCTCCAACTATCTCTCTTACTCTGGGGATGAACACCTGCAAAGCAGCAGACTCCTGGAGCACAAAGGAGAAAGAGCCAGCTGGTACATGTTGGGAGAGAGTATAAAGCTCTATTCTGATGATTTCCAGAGTTGATATTTTGTCATCAGAAATAAGTGCACACCTGTCCTAATTCTGTCATGAGATCCTCAGCAAGGGAAGACACACTGCTTACAAAAAAAAAAAAAAAAAGGAAACCCATGTTCAGGTGTGCCTGGTTCTCTAGCCCCTGTCTCTTACTACATACTCCCAAGAAGTGCAGTAACAAAAAAAGATGATTGTTCATTTTAAGATTATGGCTTTAGCATAAAGAGAATGGAATGCTCATGCTGCTTGTTGGTAATACTTACTGAGAATCACCAACCTGGATGAGTAGGGTCAAGATAGAAACCTCCACTGCCAAGGTAGATGGCTTCTCTTCTATAGCATAGGCATTTTGCACAATGACAGGGTGTTACCTCTGCCTATAATTCCTACATTGAGGGGGGAAAAAAAAGACCAGACGGGGGTTGGGTGGAGGGTGGGATGGGAAATAGGGTGGTGATGAGGGAAGGATAGAAGGAGGAAAGGGGAGAAGCGATGTCTAACCAGCCCAGCTCCCTCCCTTCTGACCACACAGTCCCTGTAAAGACACCCAAAGGCTTGCCTCTGGATCCTGCTTCTGTGTGACTCCAGGAATTTGAAGACAGGAGTGAGCACCAGCCTGACAGAGGTCAAGTGCCCAGGAACAGCAGCAGCAAGCACAAGGCAGAGCCTTCCGCGATTTTTCTGTATGACAAGACACATTTAAATTTGAGAAGTCTTTATAAACAGAAAGATGGAGATGGAGATGGAGAGAAGGGGAGGTGGAGGTGGAGAGGGCTTAGCGATGACGACGGATGGCGCTTTGTAATCTTCCTGAGAGCAAGCCAGCATCCTCCTGGTATGCCAAGCGGGAGGCCTGGCTGCGCAGCTCTGTTTCCTCCTTGCTTTTGGCAGATTCTTCGCCTGCCGTAGATTGAAGAAAATAGGAATAAGCATCTTTCGACCACAAACAGATGTGCTTGATAAAGAAAATGTCAACAAAAATACTGAAGCAATGTGTCACAGCGGCTTTCTGACAGATAGCAGGAAAAGGTAAGGGATGTTCTATCATGTCCGACAAGGTGTTCTTTTTGAGATTTAAAGATCACTGTGCAACTTTAAACATGTTTGTCACTTTGCCTCTGACTGCAGCTATCTGGGGCTTCACACGAACTTTATCAGCTAGGCATAGGGGGAAAGAAAGCAGCCGGTTCCCATTTATCTCAGCTCGGTTCCCTTCAAAGCCAACAAATAAATTACAGTGTACATTTGATACAAATTGATTTCTTAACTCAAATAACAATGTTGTCCTCCCGGTCGGGCCATGTGTCACTCACTCGTGAGACTGAGTGAAAGGCCCAATCCGTCTGGGTGACAGAAATAGGCCCAGCGCTCCTCACCAAGGAATGCTAATCACCAGGGCTGGCCTGGCCTTTGTGGGCCAGCTGTGATAAGGGGAATCAGGCCGCCCTGTCACCATGCGACCAGCCTTCACTGCGATCCAGCAGCTGTACCGGCCTGCAGCTGCCATCCTATTTCATGTGGGAAAATAAGATCTAGCAACTGTGCCTAAGATGCCCATGGCTGGGACAGTTATGTGAGCTGAAGTGAAAGGACCATTGAATATCCTCAGCTGATCTTATCAGTCCCAGGAGAAATGAGATATTGGCAGAGGCTGTTGAGTTGCTCACAGCTGAGCAGGTTAATAAGGTGTGGAGCAAGGCCACAGGCTAATTGGATTTGCCCAGCCTTCATAAACAGCCGAAGCCCTCTGCCAGGAAAGCACGCCCAGGCCTGCTCTTTGTTTACATTGAAGCCAGGAGAGGTGAGTGTCACTGGGTTTGGAAGCAAAAGGGTCCTCCTCAGATACCATGCATGACCCCTCCCCAGGCTCCCTCGGGGGAGCTGGCTGCTCTGATTGAGCTAGAATGGAACTTGTAGGTCCATCATAACAGGGGCAAAACTCAGCCCTGGACCCTCCGCCCCAGCACTAAGTTGCAGTGGAGAGGGAGACTCCTGAACTGACCTGCCCATGCTAGGCCTCCAGTATCTGAGCTGGTAGCTTTCTTTCTCCTTCCAACCATGCTGCTTGCTGTTGTGCACACCTGCCCCAAAGGACAGAAGATGTGGGGAACATTCAAAGGGGTTGTATGTATTCACCTTCAGGGTGTCTCCCAACTCTGGAGTTGTGAACTTGCACTTGAATGCAAGGAGGTTATAGTGCTGAGAGCAATAGTATGGACACTAGAACTTTTATTCAGGGCATATTATTTTGTTTGTTGTTAATATACTAGAAGTGGGAGGTGAATTATAATTGTGGATATAGTAATATGCTTATTAATTTGTATGTTGATATATATGTATATATACTTTAAGATCTATAATCTCTCTCTATATATATGCATTAAGTTCTATAACACACATATACATACTTTAACTATATTTAATTTTACCAATGTGTTTGCAAAAATATTTTGACAATTTCTAGTCACTAATCATTAATACTATCCCTTAAAAGCCTTAGGGATAGATCTGCCTTAGGGGCAGATGTGATCCTACCTTTAATGGCGTTCATTACCACTAAGGGTCAATGTGACAAATGTACAATTTTTAAAAGGTCCTTTGCTAAACACCTTGAAAATTCCCTGAATTGTGAATGTAGAACTCTATTAGTCAGATAGCCAAAATAGTCATGTAAGACTGTATAAAGATATTCCAGATAAATATGTTCATATTAAAAGCTTATCCAATGTCTATTTTTTCCTGAGCAGCAACATCTATAAAAAATTTACCCACAATTGCAATATGGGTATTAGAGGAAATGATTAGAAGGGAATAGGAACATTGAAGTATTGACCTCCAGAGCACCCTCTTCATGTTTTATATGTGTCCAGTTGGGAATGAGACTTATTACATGTAATCTCCTTTCTGGTATGTAATTCTCCATTTGTTGAGAGTTAGAGAAGTAGAGTAGATCTTAGCATGTCTACTGTGTCTCTACAGCACCAACTTGGGGAGGGAGGCTCAAATGCATTCTTCCAAAGCTAAGACATGTCCTTCATTCCCTGTTGATACTACCTCTATGAATCTAAAGTCAGGAAGAAACTATAGGCTCCTGTATGCACAACTAGGGTCCAGCATGGATAACAACTAAGCAGAGATTGTGAGTCTCTTCCTTTGAGAAGTTATTAGGACTTCGAAGGAAGAGTATGGATAGGTAGAAAGGTTAGTCAATGTGGCTACCCTGATCAGGAAAAGAGACACAGAAAACTGAGTCACCCTCCATTTGTGGAAGGCAAGGAATGCCACCATAGTAGTGACAGAGCCTCAGATGGCCAGACTCCAGAGACTTCAGTCAAAACCCTGAAGAGATATGTATATTTGTCCTTTGGATGAAGAGGAATCTCTTCAATGACCTGGGTTTGAAGACTCCTCTGAGATAGATACTTATTCTGACTTTAAACAAGATGGAACTTTCAGAGCCCTGGCATCTGGCATGCACTTTGATGACAGCGTTGGGGAGAAGAGCTATGAACATGCAGGCCTAGGGCACTGGTCTGAGTGCTGGGACTCTAGTTGAAGATATCAGCTGCTTGCTTTCACTCTCAGCAGCATTTGAGTTTAGCCTCAGATAAAGAATTGGGATGTGGATAAAACAAAGACATGTTATTTGAGAATTGTAGCATGAATGTCCAATAGTATAGTTCCCTATAAAGTACCACTTTCTGCTTAGAACTTTTTTGAGCACAGCCCTCACTATCCTGCATTTCTATCAGGAGACTGCTGTTCTGTGTTTTCACCAGGATCTGCTTAAGGCATTCTGAGGCCATAAAGGATGCTTCTTCAAACTCTTCTAGTTCCTTCAAGTCAGTCCCAACTGCTCATGAACATGTGATCAGATAAAGTTACACTGGCAGCCCCAGTTCCCTGTCTTTGCTAGTCAGTATTTCTCAGGGTAAGGAATCGTCTGATGTAAATAAGTTAAGTATGGATGGATTTATTCTAGCTCAGTGATTCAGACTTTGATTGGCTGGTATCTGGTTTCATTGTTAGTATTCCTGTGCTGAATGATAGCATCAGAACATCTGACTGAAAAACAGTAGAATGGAGAGAGAAGAGAGAGAGGGAGAGAGAGAGAGAGAGAGAGAGAGAGAGAGAGAGAGAAAAGAAGAAGAAGAAGAAGGAGGAGGAGGAGGAGGAGGAGAAGAAGGAGGAGGAGGAGAAAAAGAAGAGGAGGAGGAGAAGGAAGAGGAGAAGAGAGGAGAAGAGAGGAGAAGAGAAGAGAAGAGAAGAGAAGAGAAGAGAAGAGAAGAGAAGAGAAGAGAAGAGAAGAGAAGAGAAGAGAAGAGAAGAGAAGAGGTGTGTGATGGTTTGTATATGAAGTGAACCTATTAGGAGGTGTGGCCTTGTTGGAGTAGGTGTGTCACTGTGGGTGTGGGCTTAAGACCCTCCCCCTGGTTGCCTGGAAGTCAGTCTTCCACTAGCAGCCTTCAGATGAAGATGTAGAACTCTCAGCTCCTCCTGCACCATATCTGCCTGGATGCTGCCATGTTTCTGCCTTGATGACTGAACCTCTGAGCCTGTAAGCCAGCCCTAATTAAATGTTGTCTTTTATAAAACTTGCATTTGTCATGGTGTCTGTTCACAACAGTGAAGCCCTAACTAAGACAAGGGGGGAGGGAGAGGGTGGAGAGAACAGTATGCTAAGATAATATATATTCCTCTTCACTGGTGTGCTTCATTAGCCCACCCCCGAAAAACAGTACCCTCACTCCATTTCTCCTATTTACTAAGGATACCATCAAATGACATAGTAAATGGTTAAACCATTAATAAGGTCAGAAGCATCATGATCCAACTATCAAACCCACCTCTGCACATTTTATCATGGCATGCCTTGAGCACGTGAGGTTTTAGAAATAAACAATGTTGGACATAATATCACTTGTGCTTCGGACATCAAACACTTCATTTTACTCCTGAGTTTTACTGTATCTTCAGCACAGAAGAAAGAGTCAGTCAGCATTAATTACAACTTAGCAATGTATAACATAGTACATTGAGGAATCATCAGAGGAGAGTGAGAGGTGAAGTGCTGTACGAAAACAGCCATGGAGGGTTATGTGTTCCAGAGTTCTGCTTAATAAGAATCTATCTTTTGAGGAGCCTGTGGGGGCAGCTACACTATCAGGAGCCCAGACAACTGAAATGGGAATGTTGTGAACAGAGAAGTCACAAAGGCTAAGAACACAGGCATGGGAACACTAGGAAGCAAGACCTGCTACTCATGTATGAGGGCCACTGGCACAGGAGGAGGGCCAGTCAGTAGCACTGTAGGAACAAAACTTTCTTTCAAATGACATGGCAACTATCTGCTGAGAGTCCTTTGGTAGAAGGTTGATGCCATCTTGTACAATCTTATGAGGTCTTCTTAGGTCGAACACAATTCATCTATGAAGTCAATACAGTTGACAAAAGTTTATTGCAACCAAGCTGCTACTGTTCCATCAGGACTGAAGAATAGAATCTGGAGCTGAACTGTGACCCCGAGCCAGAAAGAACCAACAACATCTATGCCAAGTTAACCCACCAATCAAGATTTAGAGAAAATGGACGTCTTTATGGTACAGCTAGGAACACATCTTTATAGTACAGTTATCCTATTTCCATTGGTTGTCTTATTCAGCTGTGATAGGGTGTCTTGTCTAGCATTCAAATCTCAACCTGCCAACCAGGATGTCAGTTACCAACATACATATGTCTCTTTGCCAAGTAGAATGCCAGTTACCCAGGGATTTTGCGATGGTTATAATATGCTTGGCCCAGATAGTGGCACTATTAGGAGGTATGGGCTTGTTTGAAGAAGTGTGTCACTGTGAGCATGGACTTTAAGACCCTCATCCTAGCTGTTTGGAAGCCTGTCTTCTAGCTGCCTTCAGATGAAGAGGTAGAATGCCCAGCTCCTCCTGCACCATGCCTGCCTGGATGATGCCATGCTGCCACATTGATGATAATGAACCGAACATCTAAACCTGTAAACCAGCCCCAATTAAATGTTGTCCTTTATATGGGTTGCCATGGTCATGGTGTCTGTTCACAGCAGTAAAATTCTAATTAAGACAGAAGTTAGTACCAGGAATAGGGTATTGCTGTGATAGGCCTGACTGTATTTTTCTTTGTAAAAATGTGGATTTTGGATCATTAGATTTGGAAAGCAGTGAAATCCTTTAAGTAGGGCTTAATGAGTTATCCTAGTCAGAATATAGAAGACTTTTTTGTGCATATGTGGCCCAAGAGGTTTCAGTGGAGAAGAATTTCAGTATGTGGCAGAGACTGGCTTTGTGGTATTTTAGTGAAGAATGTGGCTGCCTTTGCCTAACAAGTCTGCCCAAGGCTAAAATGAAGAGATTTAGATTAATTGCGTTGAAAAAGGAAGTCTCAAAACAGCCTAGTATAGATCTTTTCCCACTTTGTTGGTTGTCGTTTTGTCCTTCTGACAGTGTCCTTTGCCTTAGAGAAACTTTGTAATTTTATGAGGTCCCATTTGTCAATTCTTGATCTTAGTGCATAAGCTATTGGTGTTCTGTTCAGGAACTTTACCCCTGTGCCTATGTCCTCCAGGGTCTTCCCAAGTTTCTTTTCTAATAGTTTCAGTGTGTCTGGTTTCATGTGGAGGTCCTTGATCCACTTGGAGTTGATCTTAGTGCAAGGAGATAAGAGTGGGTCAATTCGCATTCTTCTGCATGCTGACCTCCAGTTGAACCAGCACCGTTTGTTGAAAAGACTATCTTTTTTCCACTGGATGGTTGTGGCTCCTTTATCAAAGATCAAGCAAGTGACCATATGTCTGTGGGTTCATTTTGGGTCTTCAATCCTATTCCATTTATCCACTTGCCTGTTGCTGTACCAATACCATGCAGTTTTTAACACAATTGCTCTGTAGTACTGTTTAAGGTCAGGGATATTGATTCTCCCAGAAGTCCTTTTATTGTTGAGAATAGTTTTAGCTATCCTGGGTTTTTTGTTGCTCCAGATGAATTTGAGAATTGCTCTTTCTAGATCTATAAAGAATTGAGTTGGGATTTTGATGGGGATCAAATTGAATCTGTATATTGCTTTTGGTAAGATGGCCATTTTTACTATATTGATCCTGCCAATCCAGGAGCAAGAAATATTTTTCCATCTTCTGAGGTCTTCTTAGAACTCAAGAAGTTAGACCCCAAAGAACCAAATAATCCTATCAAAAAATGGGGTACAGAGCTAAACAAAGAATTTTCACCAGAAGAAATTCGGATGGCCGAGAAACACCTTAAGAGATGTTCAACATCATTAGTCATCAGAGAAATGCAAATCAAAACAACCCTGAGATTCCACCTCACACCAGTCAGAATGGCTAAGATTAAAAACTCAAGAGACAACAAATGCTGGCGAGGATGTGGAGAAAGAGGAACACTTCTTCACTGTTGGTGGGATTGCAAAATGATAAAACCTCTCTGGAAATCAGTGTGGAGGTTCCTCAGAAAATTGGGCATGTCACCTCCAGAGGACCCTGGCATACCACTGCTGGGCATATACCCAGAGGATTCCCCTGCATACAATAAAGACACATGTTCCACTATGTTTATAGCAGCCTTGTTTATAATAGCCAGAAATTGGAAGGAGCACAAATATCCCTCAAAGGAGGAATGGATACAGAAAATGTGGTATATTTATACAATGGAATACTACTCAGCAATTAAAAATAATGAATTCATGCAATTTGTAGGTAAATGGTTAGACCTGTAAAATATCATCCTGAGTGAGCTAACCCAATCACAAAAGAATACACATGAAATGCAATCACTGATAAGTGGATATTAATGAGTCCAGAAGCCCTAAATACTCAAGGCACAATTAGCAAGTCAAATGATTCCCAAGAAGAAAGGAGAGGACCCTGGGCCTGGAAAGAGTAGATCCAGTTTTGTAGAGAAACCGTTGGGGGAGGGGGAATGATTGGGGAATAGTTGGGGGGGAGAGGAACTATGGGACATAGGGAGGGGGAACTGGAAAAGGGGAAAGCCTTTGGAATGTAAACATAGAATATAGAAAATAAAAATTAAAAAAAACAGCTTGGTATAAATTCTGTTGTGAGTTTATAAATGTTCACTCTTATGAAGAACATTTTGATGAAGAGGAGCAAACTGAAAAAGGAAAAATGCAAAATATGTGGTTGAAATATTAAAGGTGAACCAGGAAGTAGAACAGAGCTAAATCCTACATTCTAGGAGACTGACTTCCAGGGAGCTAAGGATGAGGGTCTTAAAGAGCATACCCACAGTGACAAACTTCCTCCAACAAGGCTATACCTACTCCAACAAGGCCATAGCTCCAAATAATGCCACTCCCTCAGGAATTTTAACTTTATTGGACTCATATTCAAAATGGAGGCTTTATTCTGAATGGTTTCAGTTTGGTTCCTTCTTACAATAAGATGTTTTTGAGTTGTTCAGTTATTCTGAATGGTTTCAGTTTGGTTCCTTCTTACAATAAGATGTTTTTGAGTTGTTCAGTTGACTCCAGCATATAAAGGAAGAGAAAGGGAGGTTGCTGGTGGTTCCTTACTGTCCTTCCTGTGAGGGAAGCAGGAGTATTCCTCCTCAGCAGAGGAAAGGTAAATCAGTGTCTTCCCTAAGGGGGAATATAGTGCTTAGGAATAAACTAAGCAGTGGCCTGAGACTCTGGAAGACAGAATATAGATTTTACAGACTGAATGATGGTAGAAGCAAAGTGGGCTTAGGCGATGTCCTCAGAAGTATAGTTCTGGATATATGAGGAAGGTGCTCTGCCACCACCATAGTGCACTTTATTTATTTTTATGTTTACGTGCATTAGTGTTTTGTCTGCATATATATCTGTGTGAGGTTGGCATATTGCCTAAAACTGGAACTTCAGGCAGTTGTGAGCTATGATATGGTTGCTGGGAATTGAACCCAAGTCCTCTGGAAACACAGCCAGTGTTCCTAACCACTGAGCAATCTCTCCAGCCCCTCATAGTGTACTTTAAATGTAATGCAGAAGCCAGAATAGTTAGAATCACATACCTAGGAATGCTGGTAACTGATCAGAGTTGGTGATCACCAATGCTTATGAAGTCACTAAGGGGCTACCTGATATGAGAAGAGGAGACGGGGGAGAGGGGGTGAGGTAGCTCTAGTATGAAGGGAGAGAGATCCACTGAAGCTGTCTGAGCCAGAAACCATCAAACTGGAAGGTGAAGCAGGAATAGTAAGGAGAGATGCTCTTGGCAATTGCTTCTTGCTGTCCAAAGTACAGGATACAGTAGTAGATGGTGGGTCTGATTCAGTGAAGGTCTTTAGGAGCCTGGTCTCCATGGGGCTGAGACTATATTTCCTACATGAGCTTCTATTAAGGATAAGGGGAGATGCAGGTATAACTGCCTTCCAAGAGAAGAGACTGGTTTTGTTTTGCTTTTAGGTAAAAATGATGCTAGCAAATGCTACCAAAAGTGAACCAGCAAAGTGTAGAAACTTGGCCACTTAGGGATTCCTCTGAGAGTCAGCCACTTGTTCCTCTTGCTTAATCAAGTCACTCACTTGAGTTCACATTTCAACCTTCAGAGAAAGGGACAAGAACTCACAATTTTGCACCTATACCCCATGTTCCTTAAATAATGCTCAATGGTATGTAACTAGGGTCCCCTCAGCAGATGGGAGACAGATGTTGATGGTTAGAGCCTGGGGCTCACTCAGGTATCTTTGCTACATGCTGACCAGGAAGCAGATGTCAGGCTGCTCTCTGACATTTGGGAGAGATGGAGGAGGCAGACACTTTAATGTCATAGATGCATATCACAAGAGGATATGGCTTGTCCTGTCCCTGGTTAGACTTGAAGATAGGAAACTGAATTCTACCCAAATGTGTTTATTTTCCTATAGTGAAGTACATTGCTTATGTTTAAAATTCAGTATTAATCAGTGACGTTTAAGGATTTTGACAGTATCATTCATTATGCATGTATAACATTCTGAGGAGTTACTGGAACACATGAATCTTGGCTAAGGTCCTGTGGTGGCAGGTGTGGGGATTTGAGGATGTGGCAAGTATGAATTTTCTTGACCTCCCCTTGCAAAATCCTTCAATACCCAAGGACTGAGCAACTCTGTTCTAGACCATTCAAACTCATGTTTTGGGAATTTTACTTCGAATGACCTAGTAGAACTTTCCAAAACAACTATGGACATCTCTATTTGTACTTATCAGTTTAAATACCAGTGTAAAGTGGTGCAGAAATCATATGCTATCAATCCCACTAGATAACAGGGAGACTTACTGCAGAAACATCTCATCCTAACTGATTGCACCCAAAGTCACTGGTCATTAAATATAGTCTATACCTGGTAAAGGTTCTAGATATGAAAGGGAGCAGGTCAGAAAGGCCCAGGACAACCATCAAGAACTCATTTCCTTCCTATAAAACCTATGGATATAATCAGAATCCCAACACACAATAGAAGTCGGGTAATTGCTAAGACTATAGCATGGTGCCCTATGATCCTCTGCTCAGAGAACTTTTCTCCTTTAAATTTACTTGATCCTTTTGATGCTTCCAAACGGGGTCTGGGCTCCATTTTCCACATGTAGAGGCTCAGAGTGAATGACTCAAGTTCATATGGAGAGGTGAGAAGAAATAGACACTCAAAACAGCAAGAGCCACACTACCACCCCACTTGAGGTCTCTCCTGAAGACAGGCTGACATCCAGTGACTCCCAAGGTCCTGCCTGTTTCTCCTTGGGAGGTTCCTTGGCTTTTGTCTGCTGTGTTTGTACCTGGATGGATCTAACACCAGAGCATTGCTTTGAGGTGAGCTAGTTTTTCTATGTCTGAGATAATGAAAACAAATCTTGAGGAGAATCTTTTTTAAGGGCATTTGCCTAATTACCTTCTAGGGACATTTTGTCCCCAAAGCAATCACAGTACCAAATGTTCTTCCTATTCCGGATGTCTGCAGCAGAAATGGAAAATATTAAATCAAGCTTTGCTCTCTTGAAAGAAGACAGTCCACTGAATAAAGTGCAGTATTATAGAAAATAACTCTTCTGTGGCAGAAAGGAGCACAGTCAGTCAGTATAGATAAAGAAAAGAAAACAATTTAAACCAAACTTTGCTTCAAATTAAAATGCAGGTTTATTTTTAAAGGCAGAAAAATCAGTCCTCACCATAAATGTGTGTCTGGGACAAAAATGTCTGATACAAAATTGGCTCTGCCTTAAAATACCTTATGTATAATGACTTCCTTTAACAGCTGAGAGTTTTATTATGTTTAGATACACATCAGTGCATTATATGCTCAAAAGTGCAACCCAGGGCTATAAGAAGACGAGTCATTTCAGTAACCTAACAACAGCATCTGAATGAATCACCAGCTCTTCTAGAATCACGTTCAATGCAGACTTTCTAAGAATTTAGTAAGGTCTGCTGTAGTCATCTGGGCTGCCATAATGATACCAGAGGCTTGGTTTAAAACAGCATACAATTCTTTTCTTCTCACAGTTATAAAGAGTGAAGTGTCCATGGTCGAGAATACAGAAGGACTGGGTTTCTGGTGATGATTTCTTCCTAGATCTACATGGCCACCTTTTAGCTGTGTGCTCACAGGGGTATGTGGAGAGCTCTGTGCTCTCTGATTATAATGATGGACCCAGGTCCTATTGAACTGTAGCATCATTCCATGATTTCATTTAACCTTTGATTATATCAGTAACTTATGATAACATATTGCAAGAGGGATTGAGGGTTTCATATTTAGGAGACACAATCTAGTCCTCTGCTGTATCTCTTTAATTGCATACAGCACTGAACACATTTTTGTTAGGTTGCTGCTTCCATGAAATTACTTGAGAAGCAAATTTCCCACACATTTCATACTGATACCCAAGCTTTGGCATATTAGCAGAGGTAGCTACTGGGGTTTTGGATAGTTTTGTTTAGGGGACTATGCATATAATGCTCTCAGCTTACAGGAAGTGAATTACCAGTGACAAATTTAAAACACCCAACCAATCAGCCAAACACTAAAACCCTGCCTCAGAACCTGCCTCACCAATCATCTCACCTGCACCCAGCCTCACACCTAAAGCTACTCAGGCTTTAATGTTCATGAAGAATCTATTTGTGATTACTGATCTGTGTGTCTTGTGTGTGTGTGTGTGTGTGTGTGTGTGTGTGTATACGTTTGTCTGCATTTGTGTACAGATGTGTTAGCAGGTACATATGCACATTTGATGTACTTACTGATCTGTGTGGTTTGTGTGAGTACATGTCTGTATGCATGTGCAGGCATGTTAGCAGGTGCATGTGCACATGTTGATGTAATTACTGATCTGTGTAGTTTGTGTATGTGCATGTATGTATGTGTGTGCAGGCATGTTAGCAGGTGCATGTGCACATGTTGATGTAATTACTGATCTGTGTGGTTTGTGTATGCGCATGTATGCATGTGTATGCAGGTATGTTTGCAGGTGCTTATGCACATGTTGATAGAATTACTGATCTGCATGGTTTGAGTGTGGACATGTCTGTATGTGTGTGCAGGTGTACTATGTGTGCACATGTTGATATAATTACTGATCTGCATGGCTTGACTGTGCATAGGTCTGCATGTACATGCAGGTGTGTTTGCAGGTCCATGTGGGCACATGTTGACGTTTCATGTCTTCCATTCTTCTCTCCACTTTAATTTTCAATCAGGAGATTTTCAAGCCTGGAGGTTGCTGACTCAGCCAGAGTAACAGGCAAGGAGCACCTAGGATCCTCTTCTCTCTGTCTTTCCCGTGTGCAGAAAGCAAATGTGTGTCAGCTTTTACAGTCATTATGGATCCAAACCATGTCCTCATGCTTGTACAGAAAATCCCTTACTCTATGAACTATCTCCACCCCCACTATGTATATGCATATATATATATATATATATATATATATATATATATATATGCATGTTTGTTCTTTATCGCTTACACCACTAGTTTAATTAGACATTTATCTCATCAGTTGGATTCTACAGGTCATTATACCCTGATGCTGTCATTTTGCAATATATGGTTTTCCCTGAGTGGTCTAAACATCTCACCATCAGGGAGAACATGCCTGCAGCTTGCCTGATAGGATAAGTCAGTAGGGTGCATGCGACACTGGGTAGAAGCTATAGAAAAGGTCATTGGGGAGTAGCTTGGGCTTCTCAGTTTTAATTAAGGAATAAAGTGCTGTGGAGTATAAAATACAGAATTTCATTTTCAATTGGGGTTCCACACACAAAACTCCTGACCTTTCATATTCTCAGTATGTGCACAAGATGAACTTTATAAGAAAAAAACAGAGAGTGGAGTGTTTAAACACTTTAAAGCATTTTCTTCATAGATACTATGATGGAAATCTTTCAAGATGATTGATCTCAGTGATCAGTTGATAGTTGTTTTACAGTGGAATCTGAGACAAAGCCACTCATAACTTGTCTGTAAGAACTAAGAGCTTCATCCCACATAACACATACTTATTTCTTCTCCTGGGAAAGAGACATTTACCATTTTGAGCTTAAAAAATTGAAGTAATTTTTGTTCAAAATGTGGAAAGGATCAGATGTACTGACACTATGAAGTCACAGGGAGAACTTGAAACATTGTAGGAAAGCTACACTGTCAGTACCAGTAATACCAGCAGGAAGGAGAAGATGCCCACTGGAAATGAGCTGGGGTGGGGCTTTCCTCCAGCTGAATCCATTCCTGTCTCAGAATGAAGAACATAGCTTCTGATACAGTGATCAATGTTTGTTCCTGAGCTGGAAAAGAGCTAGCCCATATGATGAGTGCCATGAGTCTCTGTTTCCAGTTATTTATGAAAACAGAACCCTGAATACAGTAGGGAAAGCTGAGCAGCAAAAAGGCCAAAGGTGCATTGCAGCCCAGCCCACAGCAGGAGGTGTGGGGAGGGCTGACTGCAAGAGAGCTGTATTGGAGAGTTTATGGTTTTGTTTATTTTGACACAGATTGTCAAGTATCTCAGAGAGGTTGCAGACTTGACATGTAGCTAATGAAGACCTTGAGCTGGTTATTCTCCTTTTCCTCCTGAGTGCTGAAAGGACAGATATATGCCATTAGACACAAGAGCTAAGAGAACACAAAAACTGAGGGGACAGACGTGTGCCACTAGACACAAATGCAGAGAGATCTTTTAAGCACCACTAACGTTGAACCCCAGGGCATTGTGTATCCTAGATAAGAAATCTTCTGGAAGATTAGATCTTTAGTTCTTATGGAAGACTACCCAAAGATAAATGTCTAATGTTCCAATATGATGCCTCCTGTTCCTCTGTATGTTGTGTGTCTTGCATTGTGCTGATAAACAGAAGAGAAAGAACAATGCTTCAAGTGCTTAAATTAGTATACTCTAGAGCTCCCCACCTCCATGTTGTGTGTGTGTGTGTGTGTGTGTGTGTGTGTGTATGTGTGTGAGTATGTGTGTTTTCATATTGGTGGGATTAGAGAAAAGATGACCCATTTTCCAGTATTTTCCCTGTCCTGTTATTGTCTAGTAGTTAACAGTTTGCTCATAGTAATAGTATCAATAGTATGTATAGCTACATATGCAAGTATATGTATATGACAACATAAACATACCTATATGTAACCTCTTAAATAATAAATTTATAAATACATTTTAACCAGTCATGGAGGCATATACCTTTAATCCCAGCACTCAGCAGGCAGATCTGAGAGGACCAAAACTTAATGAATACTGAGTTCCTGAACAGCCAGGGCTACATAGTGTGACCATGTCTCAAAATCAGAAAAAAACAAGTCTATTTTTACTTGCTCTTCTTCATATGATAGTTGCTAATGATTCTCTTCAGCACTTGGCCTTCCATCATTCTGGAATCCACATGTACATCCACGTTGTCTCTGAGCAACCACCTTTCCAAATGTGAAAATCTGAGATGATCTCAGAGATGAATTACCCTGTTTGGCTGAAAAGTTTTCTCTTTCAAATATTCTGAGGAAAAGAATGCAAAGGAGCATCTTGACCCCATTTGCTTTGGCAAAAGAGGATAAATGTTCAATGAATGGTTGCCCCCACAATGAGGGGCTGGCACTTGCCTGCGCAATACTTCCTAACCAAGAGCAACTGAGCAGATGCTTGCAAGAAATGAAATTAATTATCTCAATTTGCCACATACACAATATTTTAGGCATTAAGCATACCATTAATTTATACAAACACTCCGTGTTGTTCCATGTTTTATTAAATTCACTTATCTCGTCCCCTCAGTTTGTTGTTAAATTATAGAATAAAAAGCACTAATAACATGTTTTCTGTCAGATAATTATATTTATTTTATTCTCCTACTTTCAGAAATATGGTCCTCTCATGCAATATCTCATGCAATATCTAGAAACGGTTGAGATTAAGATCCAACCGGATTCATCAGGCACCTATTACTAGCCATGCATTACTTCACAAGTGAGGGTATTCTGCATCTGGCCCCAGTTTTGTGCAAGAGCAATGGGAAGAGGCACTGTGTCCCCTAGACATTTCAAATATGAAATTGTCGCAATGGTAGAGCTTAGAGAAGAGTTACAAGTTTGGAAATACACAGGAAAGTTATTATTTATATTCTAAGAGTTTTTAAATACCAAAGGACTTAGCCATATCTAAAGAAGATACACAGGTGAGGGAGTGGATGGGGAGATATTCAGTGTCTCTAGTCCATACTGAGTCTAACTGTTATAATGGTTAAGTAATCACTGCCAACAATATAACTAATGTTGGCAGGGCACAAAGAAGTTGGAACTCCTGTGCATTGCTGGTTGGGAATGTAAAACAGTGTAGGCTGACTGGGGAACACAGTATATAAGCTTTTCAGAAAGGTAAATTTGGCATCCCTTGTGACCCAACAATCTCATGTCTGCTGGAATGGGTAGCCTTAAGAATGAAAAACTAGAGTTTAGCAGACACTTGCAAAATTGTTCATAGTAACCATGCAAGGGAAACAAGATAGGAAGAGACGGAAGAGACATACAGGATAGACATACAGAATCAGCCTTTAGGGGAAGGAGCGTATGGAAACAGAGTCTCATGTAGGCTAGCAAGGATTAACCTCCTAAATTCTAGAATTTTAAGTGATACTACTGTATCTGGCTTATGTGATGCTGGAGATTAAACCTAAGACTTTGTGAATTCTAGACAAACACTGTATCAACTGAACCATATCTTAACTTCTTTCAGTTTTAAGATGGGAAGAAAGTGAGTCTTTCTATAAGATGAATATACATCGCCCTGAAGACACTATGGCTAATGAAATAAGTCAGATGCAAAAGGAGA
The DNA here is from genome assembly GCA_964023405.1 of Apodemus agrarius. NCBI lineage: Eukaryota > Metazoa > Chordata > Mammalia > Rodentia > Muridae > Apodemus > Apodemus agrarius. The sequence continues at coordinate 2,718,085 of OZ030020.1, forward strand.
AGCGCTAGATGTCTCCACATTTATGAGGCACTTAGAGTGGTCAAAGGTAGGATAGTGTGTGCTAGGAACTAGAAAGATCTGGAATGACGAGTCAGTGCTCCCATGGCTATGGGACCTCAGATGGGGAGGATGAGACTGAGATAGATGGTGGTGATGTTTGCAGTACACCAGAGCTGTCTCAACGCCATTGCCCTGTACACTTGAAATAGTTACAGTGGGATGTCTGTGTTATAGATCATCATCAATATTATTTATAAAAACCCTATAACGTTCAGAGTTTAGGGAAAAACTAGATTTAAAAGATCATAATGTGAGTTCCTGGGGACCATATTTCAAATTTACACTTCCCCTCAAAGCCAACCTAGGAGAGTATGACTTTGAATCATTTAGTTGTCTATTTAAATGACAGTTTAAGTGGCATGCGTAAATACCAATGATGTGCTATATAAAGATTTTGACTGTGCCAACTGCTAACTGGCCCTCTGGGAGGGAATTAGTGCTGTCTCCACCACCACAGTCATAACCATGTAATGGGCTCACACTCCCCAGGGCCTCCTTCTGGTACCTTCTCTTTCTGAGAGGTAAAGCTGTTTTATTGCAGAGTTCATTCCACACTCGCTCCTTCATCCTTCCTTCCTCTGAGCTCTGGGCCAATCCCTTCCTCTGTATTATGGACCATACAGACTGAGGCTTCTGTGAATGTACTATGGCCAGGACTATGTGGGTTCATCTTCTGACCCTTGATCAGAGCTATATGCCCCACAGTCTATGAGTGTGAACATACCAGTCACTCACTCATGCCAGACTTGAATTAATGTCTACACAGAGAGCACCAGAAAGCACAGCACAAAGCAAACTGGCCTAGCATGGTGCCCATACAAGGATTGTGCAGAATGGTGAGGCTCTCAGCATTTATAACTAAACTGATATGATCCTGGGTGCAATGGGATGATATTTAGTGATGAATATAGGCAAAGTGTGTCAAAGGTGACTGGGTAAGTGCACTTGGCCATCCAGGACTCACAAAATGTGCAACCCTTACCAAGGCCCCAGTCATCCGCAGTGACACATCACTCGGGTGATCCCAAAGCAGAGTACCAAATGAACTATAGCAGAGAGTGCAGCACTCAGAACAGTCTTGGAGTACTAACTGTGTGATTTTCACTGATAGGACCTTGTCAGAGACTTGACATTTTCACAGAGGGTTCAAAAATCACGGCAGTGGCTGTCAGAAGTCAGCATGGAGGGCAGCATTTACAGAGGAGGCACAGGGGCTCTTCCCATTTGATGGAAGCAATGTGTCTGGAGTGTGATGGTAACTTCATTCAAAAATCTTGTCCAAATTCATCATAGAAGAAAGTATAATTTTGCTTTATGTAAACTGTACCCTATGAGATGTGACTAAAAATTTATTCCAACCGAATGGAGAGGATTCTTTGGATGTTAGGTTAGATGTTTTCTCACATTTGTTTCTCAGACGGTAGTTCTGAGGTGCTGAGGAGAAAGGCTGTTTTGGGGGAAGTTACAGACATCTCTGTCTAGAGACAGCCATGTGAGGAGTCGGTGACCTTCCCACTCTGTTGTGTGTTAGTTAAGAGAATATGTTGAAAGCAGGTCCCAAGGTTAGGTTGAAAACATCCTTCATCATGTCTCTCCACAGTCTTTCTGGATATTTTCCATTATAAGTTGGTTGTTTCTTGAAAAACTGTATTCTCTGACTGATTCTGCAATGCTAGAGTTACTTTTACACAGAAGGATTAACTGATGCTTAGCTTGTCTGTTTAGCAACTCTTTCCTGAACAGCCCATTTCCCCACCCCCCTTTGACTCTTAAAAATATTTCACTAGAAGGAAATAAGGCAACATGTTTAATTTAATAGTGAACCTCAAAACTTGCACATATTTTATACTTTTAAAGACTCTAAACTTTGATAAGTTTCAGTATATATATTTGCCTGTATGAGATAAAGCATTCTAACCTAGGGTAACATAACAGGGTAACATAAAAACTGAAAGTTACATTTCTTCTATTTACTTCTCTTCTCAAGCCCACAGCCCTACAACATTCTCTCTCTCTCTCTCTCTCTCTCTCTCTCTCTCTCTCTCTCTCTCTCTCTCTCACACACACACACACACACACACACACACACACACTACACAGACACACTTCATTGTTCTTGAACAGACACTTTCTTTCGGATTGTGTTTCTAATCCTGTGTGACTGGATCTGTGGATCACTCCAGTAACTATCAAAGCCTAACTGAAGGAAAGTCACACTTTGGTAGTTTAATCAATTAATAAATGGATTTTGTCTCTCTAATACTTTAACAGACCCATGATAGCAGAAGGGAGCTCTGGCTTGTGCATTTCCTTTGGAGCCTAGAGCAGAGGTGGCCTCCTGCCACCATGCATAAAGCAGAAAGAGCATTTATGAGACCACTCGTGAGAAGCTTGAGTAGGCAGATTCATGAAATTCACTGAGATTTGGATTAAATTTAAACCATTCTATGCATCTCTCCTTTTGATTAAGGCCGTGTGTGCAGTGAAAAAAAAACCCACATTTGAATACAACTTGGGTCTTTAAGAACTTTCAATGTGCACAAATCTAAATTGAGCTCGTCACTTGATCCTCAAGTGCACAGGAGGTCAATTTACATTCAGTATTAAGTGGGGACAAAAGAGATGCTATTCCTCTCCATCCTTTCAGAATTTTAGCTTTGGATCAGTTTATTAATATCAGGATCAACACAGAGGCAGCTCATTAAATTATGGGAGTTAATGTCCTTAGAAGACAATTGGCATCCACACAAGAGGGAAAGCCCTCGTGTGTCTGTACCCTCATGACCCCCTCCCACCCAAAAGAAGAAGTACTTACCAGGGTTGCCCAGAGTGGCCTTTCAGAGGCTTTAGGAAGAAACGTGTCTCTTTGTATCCATAGTCTTCAGGGACACAGTTTATCATGGTACTCACAGAAAGGCTGTTTATTTCCTCCCGACTATGCCAGTCTCAGGCCTTTGCTTTTCGACAGCTCATTTCTGTCTGCCCCTGTTTCCCCTCTCTGTCTGATCCTAAGAAGATGTATCGGGACCATCCTGAGGCTCAGAGCTTAATTTAATAACTGTAAATGATTCTCACCTTACCATGCAGGAATTAAGACATAATAGGTGAGAGTAAAGATCTACAGGGGAGCAGAGGTGCATCCCCATGCTCAGGATATTTCTGGGCCATGCTCTCCAAGCACAGCCTTTAGTGTTCTGACTTTTAAAAAATTAGGCTTGTGTGTGTATGTGGGGAGGGAGAGGCATGGAGGTTAAAGGGGAACTTTCTTTTTTTATTTATTAGATATATTCTTTATTTACATTTCAAATGCCATCCTCTTTTCTGGTTCCGCCCACCATAACCCCCTAACCCACCCCCTTCCCCCTGCTCACTAACCCACCCACTCTCACTTCCCTGTCCTGGCATTCTCTTATACTGGGGCATCTCAGGATCTTCTCAGGACCAAGGGCCTCTCTTCCCTTTGATGTCCAACAAGGCCATCCTCTGCCACATATGCAGCTGGGGCCATGGGTAACTCCATGTATATGGTTGTGGTGGTTTACTCCCTGGAGCTCTGGGGGGTACTGGGTGATTCATACTGTTGTTCCTTCTATGAGGCTATTGTTTCTCTTCCTCTGCTGTGTGGGAACCCAGGGGATCAAACTTAGATTGCCAGGCTTGGTAGCAGTCAGCTTTTATCTGTGACACTCTCTTACCCCCAAGCAGTTTTTATTTTTATTAATGTAAATGTATTGTATTAGATTTGAGTACAGGTGTCTACAGAAGCCAGAAGAAGGTATCAGATCCCCTGGAAATAGAGTTGCAGACAGTTGTGACCCACCTGACATAGGTTCTGGGAGCTCAGGGTCTCTGCAACAGGAGCATGCCCTTAGCCACTGAGTCACCTTTCTAGGCCATTGCTCCAACCTTTGCACTGATGCAAGAGCTCTAACATGCTGGCCATAGGCACAGCAGCTCCAGAAATTAAGATAAGATTCTGGATTGATAGTTAAGTAACTTCTGAGAATAGACAGGAAAGTTTGCTATAAAAAGTTGAACAACTATTACAGTTGCTGACTGTTTCTTAGAGCCATGTTTACCTATACTCTAACAAGACTCTACCTTAATGGCTCATGCCTGGGACATTCTCTGGCTTACCTGCTTCTGTTCTGTTTCCAATCACCAGGCCTCACTTCTCGCCTGACCTATTCTACCTCCTATAGGGAAGAAGACAGTCAACAGAGAACCAAGTGAAGCCACAGAAATGGAGGAATTGAGAAAACCAGGGGTGCTTAGGGAGCTACTGGGATGTGTTGTAGAATACCCCAAAACTCATGTCATCCAAAATGGCTTTGAAAGAAGCATTCCAAGACAATGCTGAAATGTCATCATTCTGAAGAAGCTCCTTGGACCTTTATAGTTTTCTTTCTTTGTAAATAAGTTTCAGACTCATTATTAGTGATATAACACTCAACATTAAATCATTTACCCTGTTCCAAAACCAAACCAACCAACCAAACAACAATAAAAAACAGATTTTTTTTCTTTTGGAGAAAAAAGAAAACTCAAGAGATATAAAGTGATGCCAATCTTCTTACTGGTTCTTTGTGGTTTGGGGAGTGAGTAGGAAAAATCCAGCTATTAGCATAAAACAGGCTGTATGTGTTAACTTACCATAATTTCATCTTCACATTCTGTTTTACATGTGTGGTAACGTTGTTGCAAATTGTGATTTATAGTGTGGCAAGTAAGAATGGGTTAAACTCATATAAATATGAGGTTTTTGCATTCTTTGGTAAATTTTAAGCACTGAAAATGTATTTAGATAAACATTTCATAAGAATCCTGTGGTCAATGAAAAGAAATAATTTTATTACCAACTTTACCCAAAAAACTAATTTTATGAATGAAATTAGTGATGTGACATTTATTTTGGGCAGAGTATCTATGAATTACCTGATATTTAAATACTATGTGGCTGAGTATTACAGAAGTTTGTTTTCCACTATGGGGTTCTGATTATCTAATATTGATTTAACAATGTAAATGTTCATTCAGTGACAATCTTATTAAGTAATGTAAGATGAATTATCCATTGGGATGTTTCTTATTTGAACATACAAAAAGCTTAAAATGCAAAATTTTGTTAGTAAAAGCTAATAAATACTGTTTGATAAAATTGGTGACAACCTAATGTGATTTAAAAAAATAAAAGGAGAAGAAAGAAGAGGAAGAGGAGGAAGAGGAAGTGTAGCTTTCAACTCATAGATTGAATCTAGAATGAGCCCCTACCATAGGTTAATGTTTATAATAATGGGGCTCAGGATTTTGGCACTAATTTATGAGCTTATCCAAACATCAAGAAGTGGGGTAACTGGCAAAAGGAAGACCATGAGTACTGGATTTGTCCTCTGCCTCTGGGTGCTGCAGCTCTGTTCTTACTGGTCTGCTATGCTCTCAACAGCTCCTGTCACCTGCTCTCATCACTGTGACCTGAGCTTAACTCCCATGCCTTCCCTGTAGTGAAGGATTGAAACCTGCTGAATCCATAAGCCAAATGATTTCATTCACTACTTAAATTGCTTCCACCGGGTATTGTGGTCACAATGGCATAATGTTCTCTGTAGCATTTGATCTGAGCGTCCTTCTAGATTCTTTAAAGAAACCATGTGCGTAAGAGCTGAGTCTGGCTAACTAGACTCAGAGGAAAGACACTAGCTCCGTACAGAAGGGCAGTTTGCCCTAGGTCTGGCCCTGAGTGTCTCCTTCTCCTTCTCTCTGTCCCTGTCCCTCTCTTTGTGTCTCTCTCCCTAACTCTGTCCCTCTCCCTGTCCCTTTCTCTGTCCTTCTCCATGTCTCCCTCCCCCGACTCCCTTCATCCCTCATTTTCTTCATATTCTCCTCTGAATTTCCTTTGCTCCCTGGTTCTCTCTGCTTCTTTGCTCTGGCTTCCTCCATTCCTATGGCTACACAAGGTTTTAATTCAGTGCCTCATTGGATAGTCTACAACATACAGTCTGGTATTCAAGCATCTCCAAAGTTAATTTCATGATTTATTACCATTCCAGTGAAATAGTTCTCCTCAGTAGAGCCATCACTGTCCTGTAACTGCAGATATGGAGATGCCCCTAAGTATTAGATAAAATGATGACCAGCTGACAGATACGTCATCGGACACCTGCTATCAGAGTACACATTTCTCTTGGCAGTGCCCATGGTAGAGCATCTGGATTAATGTGGGCATAGTGGTGTCCTTTTGAGTGTCTTTTTCCAGGCCCAGGCACCTCTTCTGTTGTCTCCTAAGGTACTTTTTGACAGGCTGCAGAATATAGATTCCATGTACAGGTGGCAAGTTTGTGAAAACATCTCGAATGTGCAGTTCTTCTTACCATGGAAATGGTCTATGCTTCCCTGACCTCTGCCAATCTCTTTAGGCCTCCTGAAGATAGAATGAGTTGCATGGCAAAACAGGAAAGTTGATGCAAAATAATTCTTTTATTCACATAGAGAACATCTAAGGAGGATACTTGGCTGTGAAAAGTTCATCACAGATATGAGAGGGGCTAAAGAGGCAATTCCTCATTACGAGGAGGGATGGAGTTTCTTTCCTCAGTGGTGTAGCTATTATTAAGTTGCCCTTACTCAAGTACTTTATTGCCCAACTTGTGCTCATGTAGGCAACTATAGGAAATGACAGCAAAATATATGTTTGATGAAGGGAAATGAGAAGAAAGCAATACTCTGGCCTTTGCTGTTTCTGTGGACAATTATACAATGGCTGACAGAGCACTCTACCAAAAAAATGGATAAACAGAGGAGGGCAAAGATATTCATCCTCTAGTGCTCTTTATGCTTGCTGGTGGTCACTGGGTCTGTGGTGGCCTCTCTACACACCTATTTCTCAGCCAGACCAATCTCTCCAGTAGCTAGGCATTGCATATGTGGTAGATTTCTTACCAGTGTTCTTAATTTGGGTAAGAGTGTTGGTTTAAAATTTTAACCCATGGGAAAATAGCACCATAACCCCACAGAATCTTGCTGTGCAAACAGGAGCAGCTAGCTGACACTGTTTTGAGAGAGCTGGGTTTAGACATCTGGTGAAGGCCATTGCATCACAGAGTGCTAACATCTGTTGCTCACGTGTGAACACGTAGTGGCTGGAAATGTAATTAGATTTATGGCTCTACTTTAAGTAGATTAATTTTTGCAATATTTGCTTTTAACCCACTTGCATTTAATATTATTATCTAGACTTGGGAATTGCCATCTAAAATAACTCATGGTACTCAATCCAGTGTGTTGTGTTGGCTGGCTTTGTCTGATTGTAGAACCATTGGGATTTCAATGTATGCCCATAAACCCATGTGCTTGTATATTCAGCCTCCAGTTTGTGGCAATGTTTAGGAAGATTATGGACCTTTAGTGAGTGGAGCCTTGCATAGCCTGGCTTCACTACCTGTTCATGCTCTAGATATGACATATCCCTCCATGATGGACTGTGCACCCTTAAGCTGAGCCAGAACTTACCATTCTTACACTAAGTTGATTGTAGTTGAGCATTTAATCACAACCCCGAGGAGATAACTAGGACAACACCCAAATTTGGTGAAACTGAGATGTTCCCCTAAAGAGATAGGCTGAGCTTAGAGTTCTTGCCTCCAACATTAACTGGTCTTGGGTATGAAACCTGAACAAAGCATGCTCAGCTGAAAAGCACCTGCCACTGTGGGGTATCAAATCCAGGACTCTATTACAGTATCTTCAAATCATAGCACAGGGAGATGAAATTTATGCTGGGAACTCTAGGGAAGGTTAAAGCCACACTCCCAGGGTTGTTCTGAGAAAATACTACAGAACGACCAACCAGCTTAGCTAGCAGAACAATATCCTGGGAGATGCAGGTGTGAGATCAAGGTGCAGCAAGATGGCTAAGATGTTCAGCGATGTGTTCTCCCTGGGTCTTCAAGGGGTCTTCCCTTGTGACATTGTGATTCCAAAATCTCTTCTTGTCAGATTGGGATCCACTATGCAAACTCAGTTTAAATTAATTGTATCTTTAAAGGCTATGCTCCCAAACAGAGTCACACTCAGATGAGGAGCAGGACATCTGCATATTAATTGTGAGCAATGGCATGGAGACCAAGCAGTGCCCTCCTAGACCACCAAACAGTGGTCCCATGTCGTCTAAACACTGTATTAGTATTTCTATTCAAGCTCTATTGCCAGACACAATGAATCATGCCACACTGTCAACTTGATATCCCAGTATAAACTTGTAGAATAGCATTGGGCTCAGGATCTAATAGTATATGGTATGATACTGAATTTTTTTCTCTTTCTTTATTGCTTCCCATGAGAGAAGATGCCATTGATTGTAATTGCAGTGCTACTATGTGTTATCCTGGTGGTAGCAAATTTTTAGTACTTCCTTGTCAGCTAGCTACTCTCTAAAGCAGAGTTTGAGTCTCAGAACACATAGGGAAGGTAAAGATTTCATAAAAGCAAATGACTCTACAGGAATTAACATAACATTTTTGCCTTTTCTGGTCATTATCAAATAGATCTGGGCAGTGTCTCCTTCCCAACAAAGCCACCAGTTGTTTAGAAACAGCAGCTGTGTTTCTGGTCCCAATCTCAGGAGGCTCCTTTTAGTGGGTCTTTTTTTGCTATAGTCACAGTCTCATACTAAGTTAACTAGGAGCTTTGTTTCTACCATGTGATTCTAATCCCAGACATTTGGTGGGCTGAGGCAGGAAGACTGAGGCCAGCCCAGAAAGATCTTTAAAAATAAATAAATAAAATAAAACAGAAAACAAAACATACACAAAACAAAAAATGAAAAACAACAACAAAAAACAAACAAACCAAAAAAGAAGAGAATGAGTCCATGCCCTCTCTTCAATCTCTCCATGGGGGCGGGAATATAAAGCCAGGGAAGTGATTGCACTAGGCAGGACAGTTGCCCAACTTTAAATTTGAATGTGTGCATTCTCTAGATTCTTGACTGGTAGAGTGTTCAGTCACATATGATGTTGCCTAATTAAAGTCTGTTAATGCTATGATAAAAACAAGAGCATATCACATGTCTGTCACCACAGGCCCAGAGGAATGAGACACTGGCATCAGATAGCCTGGCTAGGGCTCTTCCAGATAGCTGCCATCTTTGTCTGCTCCCTCCAAACCTTGATAGAATATACACTGCTTCCTTACCCTTTCTTGTGATAAGTACAGACAGCATTGCTTGTCCTACTGAGGCTTTGACCCATGCCTCTTTTTGTATAGTTGGTCTGAGAATGGCAAGCTCTTCCTTATGACTCTCCACCAGCTCCTTGCTAAGGCAGATACTGTGGAGGAAGGTGAATGGCAGCTCTTAGAATATCTGCACTTACCAGCAGCCAGTTCCAGACATTTAGTTGTTTCCCTAAGCTGGTGTGGCCATTCAGGTGCCATCCTATCCTTCCCGTTTTTATTTCTCTTCTCACCTTCTCATTTCTTAAATGCATAGAACACACACACACACACACACACACACACACACACACACACACTCATATACACATGAACATATATATTTTCAAAAGAATGTTGTTCAAATAAAAGAAAATAAAGTAGAAAAAAATCTCTGAAAGTGCCTGGCAGTCCGTGGTCTTTACAGCTGGAGAGAAAGCTTCACCGAGGCTTGTGAATGTGTGTGCATAACTTGATCAGCCTGGAAGGACGCAAGGATTGTGGTTAGTAATCAGCTGTAGGCACTTCTGAGGGGGAATCACATTTTGAAGCTACAAAGGTCCCCTAAATAGCTCTTGGGAAATGACCCTGCATCCCATTAAACACAAAAATGCATCACAAAGGACTTGATGCCAGAGGTAAGGCACTTCAATCTCAGCCTGCTTCAAAATGCCAAGAGCCTGTGCCTGGGAAAACCAGACCAGATAGTCTCAAGAGCAGACTGTGTGTGTGTGTGTGTGTGTGTGTGTGTGTGTGTGTATGTGTGTGTGTGTGTGTGTGTGTGTGTGTGATTTGAAGAAACTTTTTCCTTAAAAACACAAAACGCCTTTCTCTTCCCCCTTTCTTATCCTCATCATTTTCTACCTTTAAAAATCGCCCCCCCCTTTTTTATCTTTCCTTTATCTCTTTCTCATGCCTGTGGCAAATGCACGTGCCTTCCCATTTTACAAATCTGCCTCTTGCAGCTTTATCTGCAAGCAGCCAACCACTTTCCTATTTAAATGGCTGATGCTGAATCAAAGTCAAATGTGAAGGTCAGAGAGGCAGGATTTGGTGCACTGCGAGCTGACAGTACCAGTGCTCACCTGACAACCTGACAGACACCACAGCAGTACAAGTGCCCAGCCAGACCCAAGAGCTGCTCCAAGCCGAACTAGATAACAATTCACACCTGCCTTTGAACAAGCTAGGACCAGAGGGATGTGGAAACTCACTCGATCCTCTTTAATTATTATAGATACTGCTGCTGAGGAGATGGCTCCGTTGGTTAAATGCATGCTGTATAGGTAGGAAGAGCTGAGGTCCATCCCCGGCACAGTCTGTCATCCCAGCTCTGTGTGTGTGGAGGGGGATGGAGACAGGAAGATTCCAGAGGCTTGCTGGCTAGGGAATGGAAAAAGAAAGAAAAAGGAAATGAAATGAGTGCTTCTAGGTGTGGTAGAGGAGGAAGCATATTAAAGATTTGTGGGAGAGCAGATCCAGAGGAAGGGACATCTGGGAGAGTCCATCATGGGTATGCACAGGCTGGGCTGGGCATTGTGGAAGTGAGAGGGGAAAGGGGGAACCAGGCGTAGCAGTCAAGGAAACAAAAGTTACAAAAAGCAGGTAGCCAAATGATTTGATTATGTGGGGAAAGCCAGACCAGCCTTCTGTGCTGAAGCGTTCAGGGTAGGAGGCAGGGTATACCAACAGGACCTTGTAACAGGTAGGAGGTAAGGAACGGCAGGAGAATCTGGTGGCCAGAATCCACTTTGATATATATACCTCAAGGACTTGTCCCAGGTTTGAAACTTAACAGGAATCCCAAGGACAGCGAGACAACTGCTCAAACACATTCACTGTCCATACCTACAAAATAAATAAAGATCTGGAAAAGTGGCTCAGCAGTTAAATGTGTATATTGCTCTTCCAGATGACCAGGGTTCAATTCCCAGCACACACCTCCAGCTCCAGGCTATCCGATGCCTCTGGTCCCTGCTTTGGGTGGCATTCTCCCTCTCTATTGTCTCTCTGTCTCTCTGTCTCTCTGTCTGTCTCTCTCTCTCTCCCTTTCTCTCTTTCACACACACAATTAAAATAAAACAAAAAAGTAATCACTTTAGATATTTAAAAAAATTAAAAATTAAAAAAATAACTACTATAAATATTCCCCCATTTTTATATCCATTAGCAATGTTTTATTGGCAATACTATTAACCATACAACTCTTATACTTCATACATGATAATCCTTCAGGTACTCTGAGTTTAAAACCTAACCATATCACCTAGAGCTGATGAAGATATCACATTCAGAAATCATTAAAAAGCCTTCATAACTTGCATCCTTGTAATGGCCATCAGGTGTCATTCTGGGACCACAGAGGACAGATCAGCTCCTGATGATTTAGTGCTTAGTTTTGGAGACTTTTTTGGTCAGTCTAGACTCTTGAGCCTCATGAGGATGTGGCATAGGAGGTAAGGGGAACTGGTGTCTCAGTTTTTTCCTATTGCTCTGAGAAACACCATGACCACACACAGCTTAGCAGAGGAAAGAGTTTATTTCACCTCATAACTTCCAGGCCATAGTCTATTATTGAAGGAGGTCGGGGCAGGAACTGAAGCAGAAACAATGGAGAAAGCTACTTACCATCTCTGCCTTATCACTCTCTGCCTTACTCAGCTCACTCTTTCATACTGGCTAGGCCCACCAGCCTAAGGGATAGTGCCACCCACAGTGGGGCAGAGCCTTCTATACCCATCATCAATTAAGACAATTTTTCACATACATGGCCACAAGTTGATCTGCCTCTTCCACTGAGCTTCACTATTCCCGATTGACTCTTGGGTATATCAAGTTGACAATATAAACTAAGAAGAACAAAATATGTATTTTATATTAGTGTGAAAGTTCATTTCAGATCTGAAAAGAGTCAGGCATGTCTTTGAAACTGATACATGCTTGGTAGATGGAGTCCTAGGGTCTTGCAGAGCTTCTTATTGACAGGCCCCTTGTATCCTGTATCAGGGTCAGATGAGAAAAGTCATCAGGGATCTTAGCCTGCCCCTTCAGGGAGGCTAGACACTGCACAGAGTGGACCATTTCTCTCAGTCATTCTTTGGAGCTACAGTGTAGGCAACAAATCACCAGCAGTGGCCAGGTAAAGCCCTCTAAAGACTGAAGAGGATTTCCATTTGGGTGGGTAATTATATGAAATCCAGTATGCATGTGACTGGATCCCATTTCTCTCTCCAATGACATCTTTTTAGCCAGTAGCCTCGATTCTGTCTACAAATATCTCTACAGCCATTCTTTAACCAAGCATCCCTTACCTCACCCAAATGGGCAGGCTTATGTCCAGAGAGAAAGAAGGTAGCTTCTAGAGGTATGAAACCTATGATGCAGGCTCCTTCAGGGTCCCAGAGCCAGCTCTAGGAATGGTTCACTATCATGTAGTCCTTAATAGCAAGGACAGAAGAGGAGAGTCCTCACAGTAATGGACTTAGCTCCATATCTATTTGACCTCTAAGGGAACTCTATGCATTCAAGGCAGAAAGAAGAACTTTATCCCCTTTTTTCTTTGTGAGGATCTCTCTGGAATCCCACCACTTGGCATTTCTGCTCCACTGTCCTTGATAATCTCATGAGTGATGTGTCTGGGAAATGTGAACCATGATGGGACCACTTAGCACTGATGGGTCTGCATCCTGTAGAACCAACCACACTGGCCTCTGGGTCTTTCTCTTCCTGTTGTGTCCACTCTCTGCATCTATTCTGAGGTTCCAAGTATTAAAACTATTTCTTTTGAGGGATATCTGGGCTCCTTCCAATTTCTGGCTATTATAAACAAGGCTGCTATAAACATAGTGGAGCATGTGTCTTTATTGTATGCAGAGGAATCCTCTGGATATATGCCCAGGAGTGGTATGCCAGGGTCCTCAGGAGGTGACATGCCCAATTTTCTGAGGAACCTCCACACTGATTTCCAGAGTGGTTTTATCATTTTGCAATCCCACCAACAGTGAAGAAGTGTTCCTCTTTCTCCACATCCTCGCCAGCACCTGTTGTCTCTTGAGTTTTTAATCTTAGCCATTCTGACTGGTGTGAGGTGGAATCTCAGGGTTGTTTTGATTTGCATTTCCCTGATGACTAATGATGTTGAACATCTCTTAAGGTGTTTCTCGGCCATCTGCATTTCTTCTGGTGAAAATTCTTTGTTTAGCTCTGTACCCCATTTTTTGATAGGGTTATTTGGTTCTTTGGGGTCTAACTTCTTGAGTTCTTTGTATATATTGGATATTAGCCCTCAAAAGAGGAATGGATACAGAAAATGTGGTATATTTATACAATGGAGTACTACTCAGCAATTAAAAATAATGAACTCATGCAATTTGTAGGTAAATGGTTAGATCTGGAAAATATCATCCTAAGTGAGCTAACCCAATCACAAAAGAATACACATGAAATGCAATCACTGATAAGTGGATATTAATGAGCCCAGAAGCCCTAAATACTCAAGGCACAATTAGCAAGTCATGACTCCCAAGAAGAAGAAAGGAGAGGACCCTGGGCCTGGAAAGATTGGATCCAGTATTGTAGACCCAGAACAGAGAAATCGTGGGGGGGGAGGGGGAATGAGTGGGGAATAGCAGGGGGGAGGAACTATGGGACATATGGTGGGTGGTAACTGGGAAAGGGGAAAGCCTTTGGAATGTAAACATAGAATATAGAAAATAAAAATTAAAAAAAAACTATTTATTTTCCATGCCAGTGAGTCAGACACAACTATTAAAAAGTGGCTTTTAAGTGTACCTGTTAGACTGTACCCTGTAATGGGGGGTCCTGGTTTGTATGTGGTGGCTATGGGTTTCAGTTAACATGAAAAGGCAAATTGTTTGCGTGTGATTTATGTAGAAGTGTCTCGGTACTCTTTTCTTTAGAGATTACATAGCTTATGAAGCCATTACAGGGGCACTTGGGTTAACAGCATGCCATTCCACAGCTGATTAGCAGCAGAATTAATAGAGACAGCGAACTTTCCCTTGACATGAGGCTTTTCTGCCCCAGTGAGTACTTAAAAGGCACAATCTGCCTCTGAGAAACAGTAGCATCAGTGGAGGAATGCAGTGAGCTGTTCTCCCTGCCTCTGTGATAATGGGACCACAATTCACCTCCACCAGGAGTAAAGAACTACCTCATCTCTGGAAATAGTCCCCAGCCATAGTGAAGCCATAGGCTGACAACGAGGAGCAAAGGTAGAATTTCTGTGATTGGGATTTAGGATCTCTGGTCAAGGTCACTAGCAACCTCAGTGGAAGCAAGGTGTCCTGATCCTGGCCATTAGCCTTTCTGGAGACCCATAGTCTCTACGATATAGCTGCGTGTTTACCATTCTGCCTGCCCCTGACAGGAATTAACACTACCAAAGCACGGCAGAGCTCTGGGAGCAGGATGTGCCTCACATGATGGCCTGCCACAGAGGTGGGCAGCATCCTCCACTGCAACCAGTCTAGAGCAGTCAGGACTTGCTAGAGTAAATGCAGGCAACCTGGCCCTATCTCAGAATCACCTGGAGAACTGAGTGAACACTAGTACCTCATAGGTACTCTTCTCATAGGGCACCAGTATATTTCCACCTTTTCTGAGCACACATCTTTCTACAGGCTCACCTGCATGTTCTTTTTCTCCATCATGACATTCCCTAGTCTCCACTTACCTTTGAGCCTCTGCCAAATGCAACAGAGAGTGACCTTGTGGCTAACCAACCAGCTCCAGTGACCTATCTGCCTCTACACCTCTAGTTGCCTCAATGACACACATGCAGTACCACAGCTGGATTTTTTCCATAGATGCTTGGGCCTTAATGTTTGAATGTTTTCTGACTGAACCATCTATTTAGCCACTGGAAACCCAACCTCTTCTATTATACTGAATCACCTTTGCACATACTTAGGGAGTAAGGTATGATGACACATACATCAGGAACCTGAGGCATGGGGTTATGATTCTGAGGCCAGACTGGCATATAGTGAGACCTTATCTCAAACACCACCCCACCATTTTAAATCATAAAGATAAGATGATAAAGTTAAATGATACAAAAATTAAAATCAGAAACAAGGAAAGATAT
Source organism: Apodemus agrarius (assembly GCA_964023405.1). NCBI lineage: Eukaryota > Metazoa > Chordata > Mammalia > Rodentia > Muridae > Apodemus > Apodemus agrarius. The sequence continues at coordinate 2,733,461 of OZ030020.1, forward strand.
ATGGGTTTGACACTAGTTAAAAGAAGCAGAAGCGACTCTATTCATTTTAAACACAGACTTCAGAGAATGGGCATTTAGTGAGGATCATGGGAGTGCTATGCTATGATAAAGCCGTTACCTCTGTAAGGATGAACAGCATCTATAATCCTCACATCCTGATTCAAGTTGTTAAAATGCAGGAAGCAAAGGTTCATAGAACTGAATGGGAATCACAGACATTTTGATACTTACACTTCAAAACTTAACAGCCTTGTCTCAGAAAATTATACACCTGAGAGGTTCTAATTGACTTGTGAAGATTCATCTGCCCAACAAACACAGGGTACACTTTCTTCTCATGCTAAGAACAACCAAAACTCAAGAGACAACAAGTGCTGAAGAGGATGTGGAGAAAGAGGAACACTCCTACACTGTTGGTGGGACTGCAAGATGGTACAACTGCTCTGGAAATCAGTATGGCGGTTCCTAAGAAAATTGGGCATGACACTTTTCTAGAGGACCCTGGCATACCACTCCTGGGCATATACCCAGAGGATTCCTCTGCATACAATAAAGACACGTGCTCCACTATGTTCATAGCAGCCTTATTTATAATAGCCAGAAGTTGGAAGGAGCCCAGATGTCCCTCAAAGGAAGAATGGATACAGAAAATGTGGTATATTTATACAATGGAATACTACTCAGCAATTAAAAATAATGAATTCATGCAATTTGTAGGCAATTGGTTGGATCTGGAAAATATCATCCTAAGTGAGTTAGCCCAATCACAAAAGAATACACATGAAATGCAATCACTGATAAGTGGATATTAATGAGCCCAGAAGCTCTGAATACTCAAGACACAATTAGCAAGTCAAAAGATTCCCAAGAAAAAGGAAGGAGAGGACCCTGGTCCTGAAAGGACTGGATCCAGTTTTGTAGGAGAGTACTGGAACAGAACAGAGGAATGGTGGGGTGGTGATTGGGGAATAGGCAGGGGTGGGGAAGAGGACATTTGGGACATATGGTGAGGGGGGAACTGGGAAAGGGGAAAGCCCTCGGAATGTAAACAAAGAAAATAGAAAATTTAAAAAAAAAGTAAAAAAAAAAAGAAAAAAGAAAAAAGAGCAACCACAGGAAACCACATGCTACGAGATAAACCTCACTGTAAGTGACTTAAAATGTGGTACATCCTACAGACAGCATTCCCAGGACACAGTGGACTCATTTATAATACAATGATGGGAAAAGTGAAGGTGTTTCTAATTTCTCAGAAAGTTAGAGACACGTGCCCAGGAGTTAGTTGATGGCCAACGCAAAATCAATTTCATGTTCTTTTGTTTTATTTTGTCTTGTTTTGTGGCCTTCTGTTTTATTTTTTAATTTGGCATTTTTGTCATATTATTTTTGTTTGTTTTTATTTCCCATTTGAGGTTTGTCTGTGTGCATTTTTGAAATATATTAGAAAGATAGATGAATTATAGATAGATAATAGATAGATGTTAGATAGATTTTTAGATGATAGATAGACAATAGATGATGATAGATGATGAATTGATAGATGATAGATGATAGGTAGATGTGAGATATATAGATAGATTAGATAGCTAGATGATAGATAGCTAGATGATAGCTAGCTAGATGGGTGGATGGATGGATAGATAGATAGATAGATAGATAGATAGATAGAACATAAAGCTTGGTGGTTAGGAATGGAAAGAAGTTCTGGAAGAAGTTGGTGGAGAGGAAATCATGATCAAAATATATTGTTTGAAATTTTCAAATAAGAAAGAAACATTTAAATAATCTCTGACACAAATAAAGTCTTAAGAAAATTTAAGGTATATTTTAACTAATGTAAAATTAACATAAAACTAGAAATAACTAGTATGAAACAGGGCCAGTGTTAAACGTTGCAGGCACAAACTGAGAAATGTCTAAAGAAACAACCTGAGCATTCACTTTAGCAACCAGAGAAATGGAGGTGTCAAGTGTAAAGTAGCCAGGGAGGATGGAAATCAGAACCTAAACAGACAGCAGTCAAGTTGAAACAAAAGGACTGTCAACAAATTCTAAGTAGTTCTTGGAGAGATCAACAAGGGATCTGCCTATCGTAGTTGGGACCATGAGAAATAGGCAGAGAATAACTTATTACCTATACAAGCTATGGAAGTGAATCAAAAATGGTCATCACGCCTGACCCAGTAGAGTTGCAAGCATAGATGACAGAGCTGGGCACACTGGCACAGGTTTGACACCCAGATACTCAGGAGGCTGAAGTGAAAGCCCTTGATTTTAATGTCTGCTTACACTGCATGGTGAGTTCAATACCATTGTGGGTAACTTTGAAAGAACCTGTTTCAAAATAAAATGTAAAAGGTGGATATGCAGCTCAGTGGGAGAGTTTCTGACCACAACTCTCAAAGCCTTTGATTCTATCTTCAGCCCTGTGGTAAATAAGTAAATGTGTAAGACAATCGAGGGCCATGAGCTCACAGATTTGATCATGCAGATTTGCAGGCATGATTCCTGGAGAGGAACAACCAAGATCAAAGAGTTACAGGACCTGGATACTCTCTGTTTTCTGTTAACAGGTAGGGCAGTAGCTACCTATTAATAAGTAGTCAAATTATTATTTAAAAAAAGAGAAAGTATGCTACTGAGGTGCGTGCTAGTGAATTCTACCAAACATTAACAGAATATACTTCACAGTGTCTTCCATGATACAGAACTTGGAAGGGCTTTTCACTGAGCCTGTGAGCCTATGAAGGGAAACTTCACCTAACTTTACAGATAACGGAAATTATGAACCTATGTGTCTCATGAGCATAGTTGTGGAATTTCCAGGCTAGGTTAACAAACAAAACCAATAAATGTATTCTGAAGACAATATGCCTTAAACATGTAAAGTTTATTTTAGGTATGCTGGATTGACTTAAGTCAAAAAATAATTAATATAATCTCTGAAAACAGTAGTTTAACATCAGCAAAACTACCGTGATCATATACATTGATGTAGGGAAAAAATGGGCAAAAATCACTAACTGTTTGATATAACACATCCTAGCACACTATAGTTAGAGGGAAACTTTCTCTGATTCAGCAAAGGTGTGAGTTTAAATTTCTAGCTTCCTATACAATGGTGAATGGATGGTGTCAGTTCAATGAGGACCAGGGAAAGGATGTACTCTCTATGAGTCAACTTCATAACAGCGTGATGAAAGGCCTCATAGGAGATCGGACAGTAAAGAAGGTTTATTTGAACTATGGTTTTGGAAGTTCAAATCCAAGCCTGGACAACTTCTGATAGGCTGTGCATCATGCTGGGAGCATCATGCTGGTACAGCAAATAGTCAAATCTAAGGAGGGAGAGAGAGAAGGAAAGATGGAGGGGAATAAAAGGGAGGAGAGACAAAAAAAGAGGTGCCTTGAACTCTTTCAAGTCACAGATCTGATGGATAAAGGACCACCCAAAGCCCCATTATCTCTCTAACAACAATGTCAGGATCATGTCTTATAGCATCTGTCTTATTTAGGGTTGTACTGCTGTGAACAGACACCATGACTAAGGCAACTCTTATAACATTTAATTGGGGCTGGCTTACAGGTTCAGAGGTTCAGTTCATTATCATTAAGATGGGAACATGGCTGCATCTAGGCAGGCATTATTTAGAAGGATCTGAGAGTTCTACCTTTTCATCTGAAGGCTATTAGCAGAAGACTGGCTTCTAGGTAGCTAGAACAAGGTTATTAAAACCCATCCCAGTGACATACCTACTCCAACAAGACCATACCTCCTAATTATGCCATTCCCTAGGCCAAGCATATTCAAACAAACACAGCATCATATTTCATAATAATGAAGGCATAGCCAGTGTGTTTTTGTGTATTGTGTGGTTAGTAAGCCCACAGATGAAAAGGCAAAGGGAACTGTCTTGATTTGCAGGTGACATAACTGTGTAAAAGCTCCTAAAATCACACACACACACACACACACACACACACACACACACACACCAGAAAACCTATAATTAGAGTAAATTTATAAATTTCTTATGTACCAGCGTTGATAAACTAGAATTTAAATTGAAATGAAAGTCATAGTATTGTATAGATGAATAAATATGTGCTTGAAATCCTGTGATGCCTAATGAGAGAACACTAAGAATTCTTAAATAAATAGAGAGCAACCCTGTGGCTGTACACAGGAAGACTCAGTATTGCTAAGGTATCAATTCTGCCCAACTCAATTGATTTGTAGATTCATTTTCAATGCAATACCAATAAAGTCCTGGTTAGCTGTTCTGTAAATATTGACAAACTCTTCCCAAAGTTTGCATGTAATGCAATAAATCAAAAGAACCAGTACACAATACTGAAGGAACATGAAAAAGTTGGGGGGCTCAATCACCACACAGTCTAATCTTTAGTCTTATTCAAAAGTGCTGTTATGAGCCAGCCTCATTTGGGAGATAGAATAGACATATAGATTAATGGGACACAGGAAGAGTTAGGAAGTGTATCCACACACTTATATCAGAAGCCGCAAGGACAGTACAATAGAAAAAGGAATGCATTTTCCACAATGTGTTGTAGTGACTGGATATTCTTATGCAGAGCATGGACCCAGACACAGGCTTCACCATGTCCATGAGAATTCAAAATGGAATGCAATGTTCTAGGGGACAAAATGAGAACACTGGAATGCACGGTAAGATAAATTCATAGACACAAACTCGAAACACCACAATGAAAGAAAAAAAGTAAGTTGGATTTTATTAAAATTAGAAACTTCTACTCTGTTTAGTACCGGTTGCACAAAGGTTTAATCCCAGCTACTAGGAAGGCTGTGTGGAGAGAATGCCAAGATCAAAACCAGCTTGGCAAATTAGACTCTGTCTCAGAATAAACAGGAAAAATGAATGATTATATAGATCAGTAGTAGGATACTTATGAAACATGTGAGAGATAGTATGGTAATCCCCCAGTACTGCAACTGTAATTAATTCATTTCATTTAAACTCCTACTCTGTAAAAGAATTTAGATGATGAAAATAATTGTAAGATACTGCTGAAGCAACTATATCTAGCAAGCAGATAAAAAATTTGATAATCCTGGAAGTGAAAATTATTTAGGAACAAAACCTCCCCAGAGAATATATAGAGATGGGAAACAGAATAAGATTTTGTTGGAGAATGGCAAATAAAAGTGTATAGCCAGGGTCTGTGGTGGTGACTTAGTTGGCATAGAGTTCGCTATCCAATCATGAGGACCCAAATTTGATACCTGGAACACACGAACAAAAGCAACCAGCCTGGAACCCCAGTGCTTTGAGTGTGGAGACAGAGGGGTTCCTGGAGCATGCTAGCCAGCCAGCCAGGGTAGCTGGTGAGCTCCAGGTTCAGAGAAAGAGATCCTGCCTTAAAAAGAAGAAGGGGGAGGGGGGCTACAGGGATGGCTCAGTGGTTAGGAGCCCTGACCATTTTTCCAAAGGTCCTGATTCAAATCCCAGAAACCCATGGTGGCTCACATCCACCTGTAATGAGATCAGATGCACTCTTTTGGTGTGTCTGAAGACAGATACAGTGTACTTATTTATAATCATAAATAAATCTTTGGGCCTGAGCATGCAAGGTTAACCAGAGTGAGTGGGCTTGACCAGAGAAGGCAAAGGTCCTAAATTCAATTCCCAGCAGCCACATGAAGGCTTATAACCATCTGTACAACTACAGGGTTCTCATATACATAAAATAAAAATAAATAAATCTTTTAAAAAAGATTAAGTGGGAGCAATCCAGGAAGACATCCAACGTCAACTTCTGGCTTACACACACACATACACACACACACACACACACACACACACACACACATACACACATGCTTATGTATGTATACTCACACCTATGAGAAAAGAAAAAAATATACCCATGCAAGTAATGCCACTGAACTTGGGAGCCTAAAAAAGTTTCATTTATGGCTTTTAGAGAGTATTGTAGTATTAGTTAAATAAAAGTAAACATTGGCTTCCAATCCTACTAGCTAGCAGACCTACAGAGTCACATATCTGACTTAGAAACTTAAATTCACACAATGCTCACTTGGAGATGTTTTGACAGTAGACAATTTAAAACCTAATTGTCCAGATCTGGGGGAAATAAGAATGCTGTCCTTCAGCAACACACAAATGACCAGTTGAATTACGGTCAATAAGAACAATGAAATAGTATTCATAAGTAAAAAGAAAGTCTGCAAGCCATGTAAAAGCATGCATTTTAATATATATGAAATAATATGACATATCACTGGTTATCTGAATTTAGAGAGGCTCCAGAGAGAAAACGTTTTTGAGCATCATCTATATTCAGTTTGGTGCTACAATGTGGCATTTGGCACCTTCCAGCTCAGAAAGCAAAGCCTTGTGCATGTGGATTACCTCGATGGTGAAGAATCCCAGAGTGAGGATGGAAAGTGGGTAGCAGAGCTGTTCGAGATATGTGAGGTAGTTCCACTGAAGTGGGCCAGTAAAAACATGCTGATGTGAGAAGCTTTCTAAATACCTGGACATCATCAGACTTCATCAGATGGAAGAACCCCACCCCATCCCCTCTATTCTCCCCCAATCCCGCATAAATAATGGTTTCTGATTAGCTAATGTCACCCGGGTGAAGGTTATACCCATAATGGATGTCTTATCACAAGGCCCAGTTTTCTTACTACCTACAAATTACACAGAAAAGGGGATGGATAGCCTTTTAATATTGAATTAGCGATGGAGTGTCAAGGGACCAGCCTCAGTTTGGTAAGGAGTTCTGAGAGAAGAGGTGTCTGGGAGCAGTGAAAAATCAAATTGTGGGTCCAAGCTGGCCACGTCTGTTCTGCTTGAGACAGCTTTCCAGCCTGCTTTCTCTCTGTGTTCTGCTCTCTTTCTCTCTTGTCTCTTCAAGGCAGCTCTCCGAACAATTCTCTCTTGCTATTCTAAAAAGTTTCCTGGATAGGTCATCTCTTGCAGATCATAAGCCCAGTCTTTTATTTTACACATTAATCCAATCATTTACTCTAGGTTCCCTTTTGATTGTCCTATGAATCAGTATCCCCTTTGATTCTTAGGAGACAGCAAACACATTTTTTTTAATATAGCAAAAGAATTCAGAGATCTTCCTGTATCTGTTAAGCACAGATGATAAACTACATGGGTGGGACCCAGAAATATCATTTCTGCAATGTCTGGGCCTGGACTTAAATTCTCTCTGTCCCAGGCTGACCTTGAACTCAGGAATCTGCCTGTCTTTTTAAGCATAAACAAAAACTTAGCTGGTCAGTATTTCCTGCAATCACCATTTCCTGAATCTCTTTATCTCCTTCCCTAGTATCTTTCTAACAAATTGGCTCACGGGGCAGCTGCCATTGTTCCTTTAGAGTCATGAAGCCCCTCATATAATTCATATTACATCCTTATATTTAGAATAGTTGAGAAATTAAATATTTTTGAACTCATGTCCCCACAACTTTAAGGGCTGTCCTGAAGGTCAGAGCATTTATCATTCGGTTGAGATATCAGCCGTACCTTTTCCTATAGGACTCATGCTGTCTCTGAGTATCATGGAGTCATAAACGCCAACACAGCGGACATTCCTTGAAGTAGGAATGTGAAATTATGCACAGTCTTATACAAATAAGCCTTATGCCCACAGCAGCCATTGACAATCCTGGAGGCCCATGCCTGCTGGCAAGTACAGGGGCAGGGACAATGTCATTTGAGCCCTGCCAAGACCATGACTTTCCTGACTAGAGAAGTCAATAATGAATTCATGCTTAGCATAATACAGATAGATCACATATGGAGATAGCTTCAGCAGCACATGTTCATAGATTTATACATGCAGTTCAATATTAATATGCTTCCACAGCTCTGGGCTGGGAAAACATAGTTTTTTAGAAGCAATGACTACACCTCACTCTGATTCCTGTTTTCTAAGTCTGTTATGTGATGAAAGGGACCAGGGATTCCTGGAGAAATGGCCAACTTCCTCTAGCATCCTGGTAGACAACATTCAAGATGAATCTTGCGTTTCTTGTACAAGAAAACGTAGAACTATGAATGGACACATACATATGAACACACACACACACACACACACACACACACATATATATATACACATACATATCATGCATGATACAAGGGTACATCAAAGGAACACCACAACTAAGGGGAAGAAATCACAACAGCTGGAGTGAATTTACTTGAGTAATAAAAAACGTTTTGGATTATATCTCAAAGTATGAAAAGAATGTTTATGGCCTCACAATGATGAAGATAATTGATTGTATATATAAATCAATAAATGTAAGACAAACTTCACCATACAGGAACAGAGTTAAATCTCATTTCTTAGGTCCAGGCTCTCTGTTGAAACTTTATTATAAAGTATACAGCATGAAAAGGAGGGAGTATTGAGAGCAACTTCACTGTGAGGAAATTAACAAAGGTCCTTGAGGATTGAGGCCACCAGCAACGGAGGTAGGACAGACATGTGGACATCTGGAACTGTGTGAAGGAAACCACTCATTGCCTCCATAATCACATCACAAGAGCCATCCCTGCCCGGTCAGGAGAAATACACCAAGAGTATACAGAATAGATGATGCTATGCAAATCAATGTGACCAGCACTCCTCAAATCTGCAAGACCATCAAAGACAAGAAAAATCCAAGAAACTCACAACAGAGAGAATACACAAGAGGTTAATCCACTTAATACAGCATGGTGTTCTGGGACTGGGCACATAATCAAGGCACCCTTGGAAGATCTTAGAATGAATGCTGTGGGTCTCATTTATTACAGTGGGTAAATGTCGGCTCTTAAAGGGGGAAGGTGTCATATACTAAGGTAAGATGTTAACTCTGAAGGACTGTAGTGCAGACATATGGGAACCATTTGCCTTATTTCAGTCTCTCTGTATGTCTAAATTATTCTTATACATGATGTATACTTTAAAAATAAAACTTGCTCAACTTTATATGAAACATATTAGAATACTTTCTCATGAAAATATGCAGCAATGATGATATGCAGATAGGGATGGATGGGAGGGAATATGTTGTTGGGACTGTCTGTGGTATAGAAGAAGTTCCCCCCAAAACTCACATGTTGAAAGACCATGCTCAGAATATGGAAGTATCTGGTATGTTTAAATCCCGAGGCTGTGACCTAATGAATGGATCAATCCATCAATGGGTTCATACTGTGATGTATTGGGAGGTGATATGAACTAGTTTGAAAAGGTGTGTAGGCCTTGGAAGAGTATATTTTCTCTCTGGAACCCCCTACCTTGCCCCCTCTCTCTGCCAGAACTCCAGTTGGTCATGAAATTTTGAACCAAAATAAGCCTTTCCACCTTTAGATTGCCTTCATCATCTATTTTTTTTTAAATGAAACTAAAAGCTACTGTACAGCCGGGCAGGGGGGTGGCGCATGCCTGTAATCCCAGCACTTGGGAGGCAGAGGCAGATGGATTTCTGAGTTCAAGGCCAGCCTGTTCTACAAAGTGAGTTCCAGGACAGCCAGAGCTACACAGAGAAACCCTGTCTCGAACAACCAAAAAAAAAAAAAAAAAAAGCTACTATACAGAGATTGTATCTGGAGTATGTCCTAAAGGCCCATGTATATAGATGCCTTAGTGTCAAAGATTATTTTTCTCATTGCTAAAACGATACATCCGAGGATAAAATCTTAAGAAAGGAAAGGTTCATTTTTAGCTCACAGATTGGGGATACCTACCATCATGGCAGGACATGGTATCAGCAGAGCATGCGTCAACAGGTTACATGGTGCCCACAGTCAAGAAGCAGAGAGAGAAGAATAAAGGTGCCCAGCCCAATTTCTCCTTATGCATTCTGAGCATGGATGGTACCAACCACATTCAGGTTAAATCTTTCAGTAAAACCATTTGTTTCCAAGGTGAATCTAAATCCTGTCAAGCTGACCATATTAAATCCTCACAGGCTTAGACCCTATGGAAGTTCAGAAACAAATGGACTCTTTAGAAGGTGGAGCTTGGTGCAAGGAAGTTAGTATGCTGAGGCCATGGCTTTGATAGGACAATATGAATTCCATGATGGCTGTCTTTTTACATTCTGGTTATGACAAGGTGAAGAGGCTTCCTTTACTACATCCTCCATCCATAAAGCCCTGTGCTAGCAAAGGTTCTGCTTCAGAGGACAGGTGGATACAGATGGAAATGTCAGCCATCGTGAACCGAAACAAACCTTGCCTCTGATAGTTTTCCAGGCAACAGAAAACATGCTTACCAACTTCCTGCATCTTGAACTTGACTGGCATTCTTGTTTGGCTGGGTGTACTAGTTGCAAGCTGGCAGAAGTCAATTCCACTTAATTCTCATATAATCCCCCACTGCTGTAAGGTGAGTTATTGCTTCTTACAGCAATGTCTCTATACAGTTGCATCAAATACAGACATCAGGGCCTGGCCTTCAGATATGAGCCCCAAGCACTTAGAATAGAATTGTTACAGAAACGGTGACTGAACAAGCTTACAGAGACTCTGTGGGCCGCAGGAGTGTTTGCAGAAGTGTGCCCTCCCCAATTACAGGGATGACCTGTGGAAAGCAGCTTTTGGCCAGCTGAACTCCTCACCTTAAATCAGCAGCTTATTTAAACTTAATTATTTATAAGATCAGGGCCAGGGATTGCTAAAAGGGAGCCCCTCACCCACCTTGCTAAGAGTGCTGCCAAAACGCAGCGTGAGTTTTGTTTTCTTTCAAAACTACCATTTCTGAATAATTGGATTAGCCCTCTTTGAGCATGGCCAGATGTGGCAGCTTTTCCCTAAGTGGGCAGATCCCTCTTATGACCTCAGGCTTCCCCCATGTACTTCTGGGGATGAAATGGAGTTTTTGGCTGGAAACACCTGCAGAGTACTTATGACTTTATGACTGGTTGTGATGGTAGGGAGAGAACAATTGCTCAATTAAAGTAGCAAATGTTCAAATGCCCATGGTTAAAGATCAATAAATGACTACTCATTGCCAGCAGCAACGTGGTGTTTAATTTTGAAAATATGTACAAAAGAAAAAAAGTATGTTCTCAAGCAATTAAGTGCAGAAGAGTCTATTTAGCTGAGCTCTTGTCTCCATTTTGAAATATTTTATTTTTATGAATCCAATTTGTTCTTTTTCCAGTACCTTCTAATTTTCCTCTCCCAAGGATACATACTCACATGTAAGCAGGCACTTATCACAGCCTAGTGGATGCTGCAAATGGCATGACTGTAAGAACATGGCCAGATAGGAGCCCATCCTAACATCTAACACTACATGGGTCACACAGCTAAGAAAATAAAATTAACAAGGTGGAAAGACATCTCATAATTTGGGGAAGAGTCAATATGCCAGTGCTAATTCTTACAGAGGGCTAAAATATAGGATCTATAGAGAAGCCAAAACTTTAACATAAATAACTAATCATCTGGTCAGCTAATAGACTGAGGAACAAACAGTTCTCAAGGGATGAGTGTGGATGGGTAACCAATACCTGTTCAGCTTCCTCAGCAATCACAGAAACCTAAATCAAAGCTGCACTACAGGTCTGCCTCGCCTCTGTCAGAATGGCTACCACAAGGAGGAAACTGGCTAGGGCTTACACAGGTGGTAGAAAAAGAAGTCTTACACACTGCTGGTGGGAATCTACACTTGTGTGCCAGCTGAGCAGGAAGTGCTCTTATCCATTAAATAATCTCTCCAGCCCTGGCCAGGCTCACTTGGTACATCTCCACATGGTGGAAGACAGAAAAGCAAAGAGAAATACACATCTACCCAAAGCTTCAGTTAAAGCTGTAAATTCCGCCATGAGGGTGGAATCCTCATGGCCTCATCATCCTCAAATACCCCACTTTCAGTAATGTTACAATGTCTATTATATGTTGACCCAAGACTGGTTCATTCAAGCATGATATCTTAGTACTTTAGCTTCTGACCTCTTATCCTAGACAGCACTGTTACCTCAGCACTCACTAGAGGAAAGCCTTGATGGAAGAGTGGCCATGAACACATTGTGGACATGTCTGTGAGGAATTGAATGGCTATCTTAATAAGTGCACAAGTGTGACTGGTGGTTCTGTATTATATAAGGAAGCTAGTTAACCATGAGGCACAGAGCTAGCTAGTATGCGATGTTTCTCCATGTTTCCTGACTCTCTAGGTTCCTGATGTGCCTTCATGCCCTGATGACGGACTGTGATCTCAAAGTGTAAGCCAAACATACCCTTTCTTCCTTAAGTTGCTTTGAATAGGAGTGTTTTGTCACACACACGGAAAGGAACCTAAAACATTCCTCTTCCACTATCTTTCTCCTTAAGGTTTCAGGGATGCTTCTGAGAGCCAGATTCTGTTTGGTCCTCCATTAAACTTCAATGAGCAGAATTTTACCCATGTCTTTAAATTGTAAGTCAATTTTTAAATGCTAATTTCAGCATTTATAAACTTGGAGAGATATACAATATTTAGATTATCTATTTTGGGGGTGGGGTTAATGGGTCTGTTCCTCTTTGATGACTCCTGTTTAGAGTAAGCTTTTATACATTTTTTTGAATAATTTAAAATTGATGCGTTAAATACTAAGAATCCTATGGATGATGAATGAACTGAATGAGGAGAGTTCCTCCCAGAAGGTTTTAGTTTACTGACTGCTCCTCTCTTGCTATTTCTAGATTTGTTCATATTCTGCTACCTGTTAACTGGTATTGCCATGTCTGGATTAGTTAAGAACCCATATTCCTCAGCATTCCAACGTGAGCTGATGACAAGTGGCTCCCCAGGACACCTCTAGACCTTCAGTAGCAAACTGGGACTGCTGAGACACTCAGCCTTGTGGCCTGAGCAGCTGTGGGGTTCTCACCTTCTGAATTCAGTGTGAGGCAGCCATTATTGATTAACTTGAATATCATACAGATAGATCTAAAAAGTGTCCTTTTAGTGTATGTTCATCCAGATATTTCTATTCCTCTAGAGAGCACTGATTAATTGCACTATAAGAGGTGCCTATCAACTATGTCTTAATAGCATTATCAGCTGTTAGTACTACCCTCTCCACATTAATGGAAACAGAGTTGAACACATGCAGAATTGAGTAAAGGGAGATCAAACTGTTCCTTCAGTTAGAGGCTGCTTTATCATGAGAAGGTGACAAATGACAATAAGAGGCAGCCTAAATCCTTGGTGTCAGAGTTTCTGTTGCCACAAAGAGTAGTGGAACTGCCCACTCTAGGGGTGTAGGTAGGATGACACCTAGGAGCTGCTACGACTCTAGGAGATGTTACTAATTATTTGCTTTTATTTTGGAGGGGAGATTTTTAACAAAACCAAAGCTTTGTTCATAGAACTGTTTAATTTGAAACTTATTGAATAGTATAAAACTGATATAATTTTTCTTGATGCAATTTAAAAGTTTTCATTTTTGGTGCCTGCCTCTTTCCCCTTTCCTTAGGACTCTTCCTTCTATTGGGTTGCCTTGCTCAGCCTTGATATGAGAGCCTTGTATCTTGTTTTGTTCAGTTTAGTTGTCATCTCTTTATGACCTGATCTTTTCTAAAAAAGAAAAGGAGAATGACTGGATCTGGGCAAGAAATGAGGTTGGGGGGATCTGGGAGGTTTGGAAGGAGGAGAAACTGTGGTTGAGATGTATTGTATGAGATAAGAATATATAATAAGAAAGTATTGTATAAACACACATCAGCTTTTTCAGTCCAGTGGTAACTTGGACTCTCATGTAATTATATAACTATATCTAATATTTTAAGAAATTAATAACAAAAATTCAAGGAACCAGGAGGCTTCTCAGCTGCCTAACATGTTTGAAATACTGGATCCCCAGCACAGCATAACCCAGGCATGATGGCACACTTCCACTTCAGAAACACTAGAACTCAACTGGCAGAGCCAGGAGTATTATAAGCTCAAGGGCATTCTCAGTGACACAGAGAATTCAAGGCTAGCCTAGACTACACGAGACGGACTAAAAACCACATTAAAAGTGGTAAAAATAGACATAGGGGAGGAGCAAGCGGCTGAGCAGGGGATGCATTGACCTATGATGATGTTCATGTATACTTCACTCGAGAAGAATGGGCTTTGCTGGATCCTTCACAGAAAAATCTCTACAAAGATGTGATGTTGGAGACCTACAGAAACCTCAATGCTATAGGCTACAATTGGGAAGACCATAATATTGAAGAACATTGTCAAAGTTCCAGAAGACATGGAAGGCATGAAAGAAGTCATACTGGAGAGAAACCCTCTGAAAAAATTCAGTGTGGTAAAGCCTTTGCATGTCACAGTTATCCTCAAAGGCATGAAAAAATTCATACCGGAAAGAAACAATACAAATGCAATCAATGTGATAAAGTCTATTCACGACACAGTAATCTCAGAAGACATAAAAGAACACATACTGGAGAGAAACCCTATGAATGTAATCAATGTGGTAAAGCCTTTGCACAACAGGATTATCTCAAAATGCATATAATAACACATACCGGAGAGAAACCTTACAAATGTGATCAATGTGGTAAAGCCTTTGCACATCATCATACTCTCCAAGTACATAAAAGAATGCATACTGGAGAGAAACCCTATGAATGTGATCAATGTGGTAAAGCTTTTGGACATCATTGTCATCTCCAAGTACATAAAAGAATACATACTGGAGAGAAACCTTACAAATGTGATCAATGTGGTAAAGCCTTTGCAGGTCAGAATGATCTTAAAAGACATGAAAGAATTCATACTGGAGAGAAACCTTACAAATGTAATCAATGTGGTAAAGCCTTTGCATTTAATAGTTATCTCCAAGTACATAAAAGAACGCATATTAAAGAGAAGCCCTATGAATGTAATCAATGTAACAAAGCCTTTGCATATCGTCGTACTCTCCAAGTACATATAAAAACACATACTGGAGAGAAACCCTATGAATGTACGCAATGTCATAAATCCTTTGCCTCTCATGATCAACTTCAACGTCATGAAAGAATTCATAATGGAGAGAAACCTTTCAAATGTGATGAATGTGGTAAAGCCTTTGCACGACACAGTCATCTCAAAATGCATAAAATCACACATACTGGAGAGAAACCTTACAAATGTGATCAATGTGGTAAAGCCTTTGCAGTTCATCGTACTCTCCAAGTACATAAAAGAATGCATACTGGAGAGAAACCCTATGAATGTAACCAATGTGGTAAAACTTTTGCACATCATTGTCATCTCCAAGTACATAAAAGAATACATACTGGAGAGAAACCTTACAAATGTGATCAATGTGGTAAAGCTTTTGCAGGTCAGAATGATCTTAGAAGACATGAAAGAATTCATACTGGAGAGAAACCTTACAAATGTAATCAATGTGGTAAAGCCTTTGCATATCATAGTAATCTCAAAGAACATAAAAGAATACATAATGGAGAGAAACCTTACAAATGTGATCAATGTGGTAAAGCTTTTGTAGGTCAGAATGATCTTAAAAAACATGAAAGAATTCATACTGGAGAGAAATCTTACAAATGTAATCAATGTGGTAAAGCCTTTGTATGTAACGCAAATCTCCAAATGCATAAAAAAACACATACTGGAGAGAAACCCTATGAATGTAAGCAATGTCATAAATCCTTTGCCTCTCATGGTCAACTTCAAAGTCATGAAAGAATTCATACTGGAGAGAAACCTTACAAATGTAATCAATGTTGTAAAGCCTTTGCATATCATTCTCATCTCCAAGTACATAAAAGAATGCATACTGGAGAGAAACCTTACAAATGTGATCAATGTGGCAAAGCCTTTGGATATCATAGTAATCTCCAAGTACATAAAAAAACACATACTGGAAAGAAACCCTATGAGTGTAAGCAATGTAGTGAATCCTTTGCCTCTTATGGTCAACTTCAAAGTCATGAAAGAATTCATAATGGAGAGAAACCTTACAAATGTAATGAATGTGGTAAAGCCTTTGCACGACACAGTCATCTTAAAATGCATAAAATAACGCATACTGGAGAGAAACCTTACCAATGCAATCAATGTGGTAATGTGTTTGCATATCGTAGTACTCTCCAAGTACATCAAAGAACACATACTGGAGAGAAGCCCTATGAATGTAACCAATGTGGTAAAGCCTTTGTATGTCACAGTCATCTCCAACTACATAAAAGAACGCATACTGGAGAGAAACCTTACGAATGTGATCACTGTGGTAAAGCCTTTGTAAGTCAGAATGATCTTAAAAGACATGAAAGAATGCATACTGGAGAGAAACCTTACAAATGTGATCAATGTGGCAAAGTCTTTGGATATCATAGTAATCTCCAAGTACATAAAAGAACACATACTGGAGAGAAACCCTATGAATGTAAGCAATGTAGTAAATCCTTTGCATCCTTTGGTCAACTTCGAAAACATGAAAGAATCCATACTAGAGAGAAACCTTACAAATGTAGACAATAATGTAAAGCCTGTTCACAATCAAGTCACCTCCAATGACAAAAGAACACATACTAAAGAGTAACCCTATGAATATAACCAATGTGGTAAAGTGATCTTGAACGGTGTGGTAATGTAAATATACTTGGCCCATGGCAAGTGGAAGTATTAGGAAGTAAGGCCGTTCTGGAATAGATGTGGTGTTTGAGAAAGTATGTCACTGTGGGCGTGGACTTTGATCTCCTATGCTAAAGCTCCACCCAGAGCAGAAGAATCTTCTGGCTGCCTTTTGATCAAGATGTAGAACTCTCATCTCCTCCAGCACCATGTCTGCTTGGACTCTGTGGTTCTTTCTGCCTTGATGATAATAGACTGGACTTCTGAATTTGCCCTCAATTAAATGTGCTTTATAAGAAAAAAAAAAAAAAGTGGTAAAAATACATTTGAGAAACTTCAGGCCCTCAATTCAAGCAATCAAACTGCAGAGAAAGAACAAAAGTCAATAGGAGAGCCATCAAATGTGCTGTGTTAGAAATGTTCATAGTGGTATTAGCACCTTAGATTCTAATTAAAAATGGCACGACTGTGGAAAGGAACTTGTCAGGAAGAGGAGGCAAGTAACACAGGTGGTTGGAAGAGGGGACAGGAAGGGCCACAGCAATAACAGCACACTCCCCGTCCATGTATCAAACTGTCAACAGACACTTCAGAAAGGATATGTTTTATTATTTGATAATTTCATGCATGCATAAAATTGGTTTTGATTAGACATCTGTCTATTCTGTCCCCTCATACTCTATTTCCCTCTTCCCCACCATTTACTCTTGATTCCCTGTATTTCTTTTTGAACCAAGTCCATTCATGTTGCCAATGATTGCTGCTGAGAAGTTTCCTGTGTTTCTCTGTTCATTCAATGGGCCTGTCAGTCAGAGTCAGTATAGAGGTGATGGCACAGGAGAGGACCTTGCAGAGCAGCCTGGGTAGGAGAGGGTGATCCTGACTAACGGCCACAGCAGTCTAAGCAGAAATGACTGAGGCCAGATGCAGTGGGAATAGCAGCCTGGCCACAAGGGAGTGGCTTCCAAAGGAAAAAGAAATGCACCTGGGAAGAAGGCAGATGAGGAGAAGCTACAGTCATATTCATGAGAAGCAAGAAGACAAGGAAAGGACCTCCAATGTGCTTGTGGAGATGGAGAAGACCCTCTGACCTGTACGTAGGCATATCAGAAACTGAGATAACCCTGTGGACCCACGGAGGCAGGAGGCCTGAAACACGAAGGTAAGTATTCCAGGTTGCTTACTCTTGCTCTGATAAACACCATGAACAACTTATGGGTAAAAGAATTTGGTTTAGCTTATAAGTTACAGCCCATCACAAGAAGCCAGGGCAGGAACTGAAGCAGAGAGCGTGAAGGAAAGCTGTTACTGACTTGCTCAGCTGCTTTTCTCCTCTAGCCCAGCTGCCTAGAGATAGCACCCCTCCACTGTGGACTTAGCCCTTCCACATCAAACATCAATTGAGAAAATGCTCAAGAGAGATGTCCCCACAGGTTGGTTTAAAGGGGATAGTCCCTCAATTGAGCTTCCCTTTTTGTAGGTGACAATAGATTAAGCCAAGGAGATATAAACTGACCATCAGCTGGACATGCAGGAAATGGCAGGAATCTCTACCTCAAGCCCCATGAAGCCTGGGATGGTGACCATATTTGCTGAGTATTTGGACATAGAGTGGTACAAATACCCTGTGTAAGGTTTGAAGGAGGCTAAGAACTATCACATAGAAGCTGGTGCTGAACTAAATTTTCTTCTACCCCTCTGGCACAACCTAATCAGTCCCAATGTGTTTGCTGTCAAAACAGACCTTGGCAACCAGGGTTTATCCTCAGATACTGTCTGATATTTCTGTGTAAAACAATTTCTCAATCAGGTCCTTTAGGAGAAAGACAGCTTATTTGAGTAGCCAACTCTCTCTGGGGTCTGTGTTCTCTTGTCAGAAAAATCTTTAAAGTTTAGAATATACTAAAAAACCAAATATTGAAATTGTACAAGCTGCTAAAGTGGCCATGAACCTGAGGCAGGTCGTGGAACAAGGGGGAAATCTACTAGTATTATTCTGCTACAGGAGCATAGAAATAAAATGGCTCCTAATAACTCACTGCTGTACCCATAGAGCAGAGCATCTCTCAACCCACATCAGAGCAGAGTCTCCTTATAGCATATGTGAATTAACACAGAGAACCACAACTGACAATGTTCCGAGAGCAAAAGACTTTGGAACACTAAGTCTTAGATGGGATGTTTCCAACAAACGTCTCCACTCAAGCTCAGGGGTCTTGTGGAAGAGGAGGCAGAAAGATTATGAGACCCAGAAGGAAGTTGGGGATGACACTAAGGAAACAACATACTGTAGACACAGCGGGGCTGATGCACATATGAACTCACAGAGGCTGTGGCAGCACAAAGAAGACATGTATGGTTCAAACCAATAAAACCCCAGTACTAGGACAGACCTCCGACCAAGGCAGTAATTGCAGTTCTTATCCTCTAGGAAGGGGAAAATCAGTTTCGTCCAATGGAGTGTCACTGGGTATATATCAGCTACAATCCAGGGTAGACTCAGGAGTTGGATAATACAAAACTAACTCAATTTTGAATATGTGTAGGGATTAGGGCTTAAGTTTTATTTTTATTTGTTTTGGGTTTTTTTCCTTACTGTTTTTTTTATTATTATTTATAGTCTTTGAGAGGAGGGAAAAAGGGAAAAAGGGAGGGAGGGAGGGAAGGAGGGAGGGAGGGAGGGAGAGAACATGACATTGGGTTGGTAGGAAGGATATTAAAATAGAGTTAGGGAAAAGTGAACATGTGATCAAAATCTATGGAAAAATGTTAAAAGAACTGAAGTGGGTAAGTTGAAGCAATATCAAATATATGTAAATACATGATTATATTCCATTACAAGCTGCTCTGAACTTTTCAAGAATAAGGAACAGAATGGAAACATGGGAACAGAACTGTCAAATATCTAAGTTGGTTAATTTTTCTGTTTATTCACTTGCCAAAAAACAATGTTTTTAAACATTCTATGACTGCATAACCTCAATTTCTACATCAGTTTGTGATTTTATTAATTCAACATTACAATCTTAAATCCTATGTTTAATCATAATTATAGAAGGCATAATGTTATTGAATTTAAGAGATCATAAAGTACTCATTCAGTAGTATTCCTCTTCCTCTCACTCAGAGAGCAGTGGCAGTGGAAGCACTTTTCTCTTGCTGTATACAAGACCACCACCATGTGGTTTATTGCTGAGAATTGTCTTGTTGGAGAGCATTAACAAACATTAAATCAAAAAGTGCTAACACTGATAATTCTCTTTTGGAAATAGAGTAGTTCTGCTACATCTGTAAATGTGAAATGTTTTGTTTTTATAGATAATGTAGCTTTCCTCTGAAAGCCAAGGATTCTAGCTTTTGCCTGTGACAACAGAGCTACATCACATTCCCTACGTGTGACTTTAATACTCAGATTATCCCTGGTGTCACCATATAGACACAAACTCAGTCCACCTCCCATCCTAGTGCACAAAGGGCCGGGAAGGGCAACTCTGCTATGCTAGGATTTCAGCCTCATGGGGCAACTCTCTAAAGACCACTGTGAGAAAGGTGAAGGATGTTGTGAAAGATGTTATCTGTGTGAAAACAAGAAGCTCACTAGAGACTTCTCCTATGGCCACAGAGGATAAGCAAGTAGGTCCAGAGATGAACACTGAAGGAAAAGTACACCTGTGTTTATAATGTAAAAGAAAGAAGTCAGAAAGAAAGAACAGACATAAGGAATGTCAATGAGATTTCTGTATCAATGTGACTGTTCTCCAATCTGCAAATGTCTTAAAGTTTCAGCATACATGTAACATGTGGGTGGGGCTGCCATATAGATATAGATATAGATATAGATATAGATATAGATATAGATATAGATATAGATATAGATATAGATATATATGATATAGATATAGATAGGTGTACATGCATATATGTGTGTACATGTATAGGTAGAGGATAGAAAAAAGATACAAAAATTATTAAGTGATATATAGATAGATGATAAGTAGGGAATAGATGAGTTATAGATAGGTAAATGATGGATGTAAATAGATGATACATGATAGAATGATAGATACAGGTAGATGATGATAGTTGATGGATGGAAAGAGAGATATAGGTACATGAATATAGAGAGTGAAAGGCATAGATATATGAATAGATGTCATGGATAGACAGTGAATAGATGATAGATAATAGGTAGATGATAGATAATGTAAATTGATAGGGAGAGAGAGAGAGAGAGAGAGAGAGAGAGAGAGAACATAGATGAAGAGATAGATTGTAGTCCAGGTAGACAGAAAGATACATAACACACAGAGAGGTGATAGGTAGATGATATATGGACAGGTAAACAGATGATGGACAGGTGATGGGAAAACATATAGCTTAGCTTTACTTGTTGCACTGTGTACTCTAGGACCTAACACTCATCTGTTGTGAAAAGCTTGTCGCTCATTCCTGAACTTAAATTTTCTGTGAACCTACAGTAAGAAATAAGAAGTTGGCTTAAGATAGTTCTGTAACTACAAACACCTGTGGCATTACTGTGTCCAGCCCTGTGCTAAGGGGAAGAGGGGTGGGGGTTAAAAGAGAAGAGATGAAAAGGGCAAAGGGGAGAGGAAAATCACAGGATCTCTGTGGGGAAGGTTTTACATGTTTACTTAACCTCAATATTGTTAATTGAGTACTGTTATTGTTATTTGAGTGAGTGGTTCTGAGCCGCAGTTGTTGGCACTCAGCTTCTCTCTCCTGCTTGTTCATCTGCTCAAAGTTCCCTCTTCTGTAGGGTCTCATCCTTTCACAGGGGCCCCATCTGCAGGCAGCAGGGTGGGGTCCAGCTTCTCAGAGGTGCTGTGTGCTTTAAGCTGCCCCGTTGCCAGATGAATCCTGCATGCTGTTCACGGGAGGACAGAGGAGTGTCTGTTCTCAAGCACAGTTTATAAATATTCTTTCAAAATTTTGCAACATGTTCAAAGGCATTTTTAATATTGCTTTAATTTAATTCTGGCAAGGACAAATGTGTCTGCAAAAGTTTCCCCTAAATCCGCATTCGTAGCTTCTTACAAACAAGGGGTGGGGATGGATAAGAATGCCAGCGATGCCTTTCATATTCTAAGAAGAGAGCAGACACAGATTTAGAAAGTCATGCTAAGGACACAGAAACTCACAGGTCCTGCACAGTGAGGTCAAAGGCTACAACCGCATGAGCAATTCAATTGAACGAGCCAAAAGACATCAGTTTCTTTACTGTCTTACCCCCAGCCTCCACCTGTCCGCTGATGGAAGCCAGAGTCTCCTAAGTGTTTCCAGGCTGTCCTGAAGTAAGGCTGTGGCTTTGCTACACAATGTCCAGCCCCTCTTTCTACTCTTCGGGCCCTAGGGAGCCCGACAGCCCCAAGAGACTGCCTTGTAATGGTGGATGGACTATGGAAAATCACGAGAGGGGACTGGGGTCCTGAGAATATGCCATGCCTTCTGGTCTTGTCACACCCTGGTCCACAAGCACCTGCCTACTCCTGCCTGTACTGACACATCTGCAGGCTCTTTTGGCCAGAGGTCCACTATCACAATGCCAGGCTCCTCACATCCCTGTGAGGAAGCTTCTGGGCTACAGTGTTCCCACCAGGCCTTTTCTGTGCATCTTCTTTCCCAAGCACCAGCACCCACCATTTAACTATTCTATAGAGCCTCAGGCTGTCCCCAAGTGGAGTCTAAGGCAGCAGTACCTGGAGTGTATGCTAGGCCTGCTGAGGTTCTTCCCAGAACAGTGAAATCACAGGGGACTATGGAGTGATCAACCCCTTAGGGCCTCCTCCACTAGCAGGTAGGATACTAATTTGCTTCTATTTAAAGAGAAAAGTGTGGAAATTCTTTACCATTAGGACTCACACCTCCCACAATTCTTGCAGAGGGTCCCTGTCTGTACTCTCCTAGGATACCCTTTGAGGCTAGGCTGGTAGGAGTGGCAGGGAGGAGGTGGTGGTGGGGAGAAGTGAGGAAATTTTTTTCTATACACGGTCCTTGTTTATTTACAAGTTTCTCTTCATGAGACTCTCAGGGCTTCAACAGTCCTCAACATTTCTCCTCCAGGCAGTGGTATCTCAGAAGAAAGAAAGGTCACATGTTTACAAGAACCAAAAAAAAAAAAAAAATCAGAGTGAAGACTCAAGAATGTGATGTATATGCTCCTGTAGTGCTCAGTGGGAGAGCCCCTCACCAGCACGTGCAAGGCCCTGGGTTCAAGCCCCAACATAGGCCAAAATATATAAACCATACCTGCGAATTACCAAATAACTAAGTAGTTAATTATATTTTCATGGACAGAAATTTATGCATGCCTTCTGGCCATTTTCTTTTTCTTGTGACAAGGACTATGCCAGGCAGGTTCATTAAAATCCTTAGGTCAGCAGAGTAGCTGAATAGCTGTGAATTAAATTGCTGACTCACGAAGTTTAGAAAAGACTCCTCCTGTTCCCACGTAGACACAGGGCTGGTCTGTGCCCAAGGACTTCCATAAAGGCAGCAGCAGCAGAGGCATGAATGTCATCACAATGGGATGGAACAAGGGCCTCACATCAAGCGCACAGGGAAGCTAAGTCTACGGTATAACTCAGTGGAAATAACAGTGCATGTCTTGAACTTCAGTGACCTTCAGCATCTGCCTTCCCCATAAGAGGGCATGATGAAAGTGAATCTTAATATTTAGGGTCCTGAAACACCACTGAAATCCTCACCAAGACATAAGTGAATGTGTATATAACATGTATGTGTACATATGTATGTGAGTATGCATGCAACTATACATATCTGTGTATGTGCATGTGTGTGTGAATGTGTGTAAATGTCACTTACCTGTGAAGGGATATTTCCTGACTGCTTGGGATGCAGAATCTCCCAACCAGAGTGACTCACTTCTGTTTCTAATGAATCAACAGTTCTGAGACATCACTTGCTACCTGCAGCTTTATCGTACTTGTTTAATGCCCACAAAGTGGGAGGCTTGAAGCAAGCTGAGGTTCTATGCAGTGCCCGACTGTGCTGGGATTCCTCCAGAACCTTCTATAGCTTCCAGTGGTAGAGACAGACTATGACAAAGAAGGCTGTGGTTAAACAGCTTCCAAGCAAACTACTTCACTGTCGGAGGCCCAGCCTTGGCTCTCTCATTCGTAATTAAGCAATAATCCCCCCAAATGCACTTATTACCAGCAGTTAATGACGACTTTGTTGGTTAACAGCTCGGCCTGGAGCTGAGGACTGTTAACACTCTGTCAAGCTTCCCGTTATGAGGGCTAAGGTTTTATTCAAACACACTTGCACCGCAGCTGGAGAGCTGCACAGGCACTGGGCATCCCCAGTGGCTAATGACCCTCCTTTTTCCACTGCACGGAGCAGAGGGTGAGTGCATTCCATCGTGTTTATATAACAGCTGTTAACGGCTGCTGCCTGGTGCCACTCCGATGGGGACATGGTGTGACATGGGTTCAACTGCTTCCTCCCTTGTGTCAAAGACGTTATTTGTTGCTTTTTGCTTGTTGGTTGCTGCCAGCATTTCAGCCCTGAGTATTTGACCTTTAAAATACAAGGCATCGGGAGGTAAAAGACATATGAGCAGAGTCTGTCTGCCCATGCACATCGTAGCTGCTTGCCTCCTACAGCCAAGACAACCTACTGACAGATGAAAGAGAAGCCCTGGGCATGTCCATATGCAACTCCTATCACCATTTGCTCAAAGAAACATCCATAAAGTAATTAAACAGACAGCAGAGGCCTTCCTCAACGTAGGACACCCAAGCTTACTTCCTTGTGCCTTTTGGGATTCTCAGATTCGTGTTGGCTCTGCCAAGAGTTGCCACTCCTAATCTAGGTTGTAGACCTTCTCTGTTCTAGCCCTGAGTTGAGCCTTGTTGTGGAAGGGGCTGTCAAGACATAAAGATTCCATTTTCATATCAGTGCTGGAGCAGCACCCCACCCTAGGACCTGTCTGTTCTGGGTTTCCGGATAGGTGAAAAGCAGATACCTATTTACCAGGTGACTCTGAGCGCTGTGCAGTTGTCCTGTACCTTTTGCCCACAAGGCTGGAGGGCATTGAGGGAAGAATCCTCCCAACCTCTTTCAGACAAATGTGGCTTCCCATTGTTCACTTTGTACAAGGAATTCCAGGGCAGCTGATATGAACACTGAAAACAAGTTCTGGGAGCGTTCAGGCAGGCAGACCTAGCAATAGCTACAAGTACCCCACCCTCAGTCCTTGTCACCCCGTGCACTGAGAAACATTCATTACAAAGCCACCTCCAAGGAAGCTTCAGAGTCAGCCCCTCCCTCAGGAACATTAAAACATGGCTGCTGTAATCATTACAAAATTAATACAGGTTCTTCTACAGTGACATTACTATCTCACACTCGTCAGGTGAAGGTAGGCAAGCAAACACTTAAAAGAGACAGTTCTTGGGCTTGGGGCTAAACTGCAGGAGTTCTGTCTACAGAGCCACAGCCTCTGCTCTGTGCTGAAGGATCCTTTATACAGCTATCCTAGCCCTTAACTTGCCAGACTTGGCACCAGGGTCTCTATTGTATCAGGATATGAAATGCTTTCTGGTGGGGCCTGGTGTTAATACAAGATGGGTGAAAGGCTATCGCTGGATGGGAGGAATCTGTGTCTTCCTTAGGAGACGGGAGCTGGTGATAAATAGCTTTGCATACCTGCATTCTCTCTTTCATGCCCTTTACCCCATTTCCCATTTCCAGCTATCGGTATTGTTATGGTTTGTATATGCTCAGCTCAGGGAGTGGCACAATTGGAAGGTGTAGCCCTGTTGGAGTGGGTAGTACCCTGTTGAAGTAGGTGTGTCATTGTGGGTGTGGGCCTTTAAGACCCCCACCCTAGCTGCCTGGAAGCCAGTATTCTGCTAGCAGCCTTCAGATGAAGATGTAGAACTCTCAGTTCTTCCTGCATCACACTTGCCTGGATGATGCCATGCTCCTGCCTTGATGATACTGGACTGAACCTCTGAACCTATAAGCCAGACCCAATTTAATGTTGTCCTTATAAGAGCTGCCTTGGTCATGGTATCTGTTCACAGCAATGGAAACCCTAACTAAGGCATGTATGTCCTTCTTCTGAACCACACCCCAGAAACCCACTGCACTGATGTTCTTCTGCCACCTGCAAGGGGCACTTTCTAGATAGGACTCCTTATAAAGAGCCTGTCTATTAATTGAGAGGCTTTGAAATTGCAAGAACTTGTATTTTAGTAATCAATGATCACCCCACTCCTAAGGATTTGCTTCAGGGCTGGTACTATGACTTAGTAAAGTGCCTGCTGTGTAGGCATGAGCCACACAAAACACACACACACACACACACACACACACACACACACAACAACAACTCAGTGTAATTTCAATTCCTGGTTGTCAACTTGACTGTATCTGGAATGAACTACAATCTAGAATTGGAGGGCACACCTGTGACCAAGATCTTGAGGCAGAGTGGCCATGAAAACCTCAGGCCAGGCAAAGTATTACATGCCTTTAATCCCAGGAGACCAGAGTCAAGAAGATCTCTGAGTTCAAGGTCAGCCTGAGACAAAACAAATCCCAGATCTTGGCATAGTAGTACACACTTTTCATCTGGGCCACACCTTCTGCTGGAGGGCTACATAAGCACATTGGAAGAGGGAAGACTTACTCTTACTTGCACTTACTTTCCAGCACATTTGTTAGAACCTACTTCTACAGAAGACAGCTGAAACAACTTGCCTTGTGGGACTGAGCAACTACTAGATTCTAGGACTTTCCATCCATAGCTACCCATTGTTGGGTTAGCTGGACTACAGACTGTAAGTCATCACCAATAAATTCCCTCTATAAAGGAGACATTCCATAAGTTCTGTGACTCTAGAGAACACTGACTCATACACCCAGCCTAGAAACAAGTCAACTCTTAAAATTAATTTCACTGTTCTTCTGGTGTAATGAGAGACCCTGTCTCAAGAAATAAGGGTGCAGAGTGGGAGAGAAAAATGCTTAACATCAACCACCAACCTCAGGCTTCCACACTGACACACACACATGCACACACACACACACACACACACACACTACCCAATACCCACTCCAACACACAATGCTTTATAAATAATTTGTTTTGCTCTTTCTGTATTTTACTAATTGATTCCATGATGCCACCACAAAAGAAGGAGAGCCTCCTTTGCCTTGCTAACAGCCCTGGGGAGGACTCACCTGCTCCCCCATGGTATTCAGAGGTACTCAGTGACCCTGTGTCCTTCACGTTGACATCTCAGGTTGAGCTATTACACTCTCTGTCAGCCTTTCTGCTGTGGAGATGGGGGAGGGGAAATGCTCACGTTGGCTCACAGTTTTAGACATACATTTCAGTCCATAGCTGTGTGACCACATCACTTGGGCCAGTGGGCGATGGCGTGTCACAGTGGCATATGTGGCAGAGAAAAGCTGCACACCTGCAGCATCCTGGAAGCAGAGAGGGACAGGAGGAGGCCAGGTTCCTAATGTGCCCTTGAAGAGTATTTGCCCAGTGTACCTACTCTCCCCTGCTAGGCCCTGCTCTAAAGGCTATCCTTCCCAGATCATAACATTTTGATGGACAAGATTTTAAGAAGGGGACAGATAAGATTCAAGACTCGGTGTTCACTGGGGGAACACTTCATTTTGATGCAGTTCCGACAGAAGGGAACTTTTGCCCTGTGAAAGGTTCCCTCCCTCCCCTGTCAGACCCTTTTTAACCCTAAGGAAACTTTTCAATTTCTCAAGGCATCTCAGCCTGATGGTCTACCACTGACTCTCCTCTCTCCATGAGAGGCCCTGTGAGTTCAGATATGATCTTTCTTTTTAACCACCTATGTAGGGTTTTCCACGATTAGCATTCAGTGATCTCTAAGGAGCACCACAGCACACCATCCCTGCTGTGTGCCAGTGTCACTCACATGGGAGACCCTTAAGCGTCCCTGCAGCTTTTCTTCTAAGACACTAGCTTTCTTTTGGACCACTGTGTCTGTTAGCTGTGGCACCATTCTTCCCTCAACTAACAGCAAAAATTTCGATATTCTTTGATCCTACCCCCCTTTACTCATCACACACAGTGAAGCACCATGCTTGCCTCTGCGACATCTCTCATGCTCTGCTCTCTGTACTTTAATGGCATTCCCTCATTGCTCCCTGTCATGTGGCAGCCCCAGGAAGACTGTGTGAGCTCGACAGGCTTCACATCTTCATTCTATCTAGTTCCTTCACCCCACTTGCAGGTTGCACCATCGTGCTGGATGACATGACAAGGTTCCCCTTTAAGCCACAATCTTAATTTCATCACACCTGGTATCTGTCCTGTACTTCCTTGAACTGTTTTCATTGCATCCTGGTGTTATTGCTGGAGATATAAGAAGCTTGGTACAGTAGCAGATGCTCCCTCAGCAAGATAGTGGGTGCTCCCTTTGGAAGGGTACACTATGGGTGGAGAACTAGGAACTCACGGTTCCAGTAAAAGAAAGAGAGATGCTGAAGAACCATAAACTATGACAGACAAGGTGTCTTCTTCTGGCAGAAAACCTGGCCAAAAAGTCTTTCTTAAAGCTCCTGGGCTATGTCCTGAAAGATGAAGAAGAGGTGGCCAAAGAGGAAGTGGGAAGCCGGTACCAAAAAAAGGAAGACAAGTGTCAGCCATGAGAAGGAGGGTCTCTCACTGAGACCCTGGGAATAAAATCTTGAATCTCAAGAGAGATATCTGGACCCCCAAGAAGAAATTAAAAGGCACCCTGGGATGGCATAATCAACGGGTATAATCTATCTGATTTAGGATGTGCTCATCACCCCAAAATCATTCAGCCAATCCCCATTCTGTGTCTTATCTCCCAGAGCCAGCAAGTTCCTCCAGCAACAACATAGTCAGACTCTAAACTTCCCAAGATCTCACCAAGGCTCCAGAGATAGTTCAGTTGCCTGACGGTTTGCCAGGCAATCAAGGCAACCTGAATTCAATCTCCAATACTCACGTGAAACATGCAGACCAACAGATGACTTCCCATAGATTCCAGTTTTCAAAATAGAGTACAGACTCACACACACACACACACACACACACACACACACACACACACCAAACCAACCAAACAACCACAGATTTCATGAAGATCAGGGGAGATACATATAGAAATAGCACTGCTGTTTCCCACAGATTTCCTTCTTGAATTTAGTGCCACGTGATAGAAATTAAAGCCAGCTGCCCTAAAGAATCATGTTCTGACCTCTTTAAAAGTTCAGATACCTAGAATATGGATGAACTTGGCTGGGACTGTGGATGCCAGGTATGTGCTCTGTGGTCATGTATGATTGGCATCCTGTAAAGACAAGCAGTATTGTAGAGAATGGATGTCACACAGGACTTGTGATATCAGTCATGTCAAACTCTCCCCTGGAGGTGATGCATTTACTCATGTTACTGAAACATCATTTAAATAGGGTTCAAAGAAATGTTAAACTTCTTGACAAGTTTAAGGCTTATGACTAAGTAAAATTTCTCATCTTGTTGACATCAAGACACATCAGATTTAACCTGATCTCAGGAAGATAGCCACAGAACAGGAAACTACATGAGAAAACACATGGGAACTTGTGGTCCGAATCTGCAACTTCGTTTTCCCAACAGCCAAGTGGTCTGTGGCTTAGCTGATCTCTGGAACTCTTCTCTCATTAAACTCTTCTGAAACAGGAAAGCAAACCAGCATAGACAGGCAAATGGTATTTCTTATTTTTAAAAGAAAGAAATGTAAGGGGCTAGGGAGATGAACAAGCAGTCAGGAGCATCCTGTTGCTCTTCCCAGAGGACCGGGGTTTGAATCCCAGCACACATATAGTAGCTCACAAGCCTCTGTAACTCCAGTTTAAGGTGACCAGAGGCCCTCTTCTGACCTCCTTAGGTACCAGACACACACACACACACACACACACACACACACACACACTCACATTCACACACATTGGCAAAATGCCCATACACATAAAATAAAAACAAGTAATCTTACAAAAGAAAACAATTCTATCCTAAAACATAATTTATTTAAAAAATTATTACTTTTCTTACCACGTATTTGAAGACCGAGCCCATGGCTGCTGTCTGATTCTTTTGGTTGCTCAGTTTGTTTCCAGTATGAAGAAACAAAATGGAGACAAAATGGAGATCTGATCTCCTGGAGACAGATGGATTCTGAGTTGTGAACAGTGTCTGCATGGTCCAGTAACAAGGGCTGGATCAAGCTCTGTGGATAAATGATGTTTGATGACCCCTACCCTGAGGCACAAGAACTTGGCCATCTCCATCCTGTTTACCATTCTGTAAATCATTTCCTAATATGGGTTGGTGCCTTAGCACACAACCAAGAGGGCATCAACCCTCCTTCCTCAGCATAGATGCAGAGTCAGGGATATGAAGAATGAGGAGATGATTCCTTTTGACAGGAGAGTTGTATAGTGTGCTAAAATCAGTGTATGAAACACCCACTGCCCAGGAGCATAGTAACACAAGCTAAAGTGCTCCTTGCACTACTTAGAGACATATGTAAACCCACATTGTAGGCAAATCCAAGGAGAAGAATCCATAGCTCCCCGACTTATTATTAGAATTTAAATCCAATTCAGCATTTGTGTGTGTGTGTGTGTGTGTGTGTGTGTGTGTGTGTAGTGTGATTTGAAATTCAGACACTTGATAATCCATGACTTACAAGTTGATATCAAGTGTGTGTATGTTTGTGTGTGTGTGTGTGTGTGTGTGTGTGTGTGTATTGCATGCACACATGCAGGATTACTATCTGTAACATTAAAACCTCATTATTCTCCTTTGTCTTCAATGTGGAGCTGTTCATTTTTCCATCAATTCAACCTTCCAAATCAAAGGTGAGCCCATGAGTGCATACCCGTGTATATCGCATTTCTAAGCCTTTCCTCCCCTTGATTTTGTGCTCATTTATCCAGCCCCAATAGATTCATGCCTGTGCATAATCAAACCATTGCATCAAACACAGAGGGAGTCTGCAGTGTGCAGAATGTATCAATTAAAAAGTGTGAGGTAGGAGCTACAAAGGCTTTCATGTGCCTGTGTGTCCCTGAGCTAGATTAGAGTAGCTGGAAGCAGGTTGGGTAGTCATCACATAGCCTGGGGAAAGTTTGTAGGCAACATTCATTTGCTCAGCCAGCACACTCGAAAGACCAGCTCGCTCCTGTGTTCCTGGTCATAACAAACACCTGCTTAAAGCTGAGACAAATTGCTAAGCTGGAGAGCGTTGAAAAGAACCAGGCAAAAAATCACAGCATGTAAACAACTGCACCAGAAGCCCAGTAACCAAGGCCTTTGGTCTACAGCTGCTCTATGGAGATCTTGCCCAGCTGGGCCCTGTTCTTAGAAAATTCTAAGACTGTTTGACCTTTGCTGTCAATCACACTGAGATGTGTCAGGTCTAATTCAGACCCAGGTATCAGAACCAGAATTGCCTTGGGATTAGCATATTGGCTTGCACCGAGAGGTTCTTCTTTGCTTTGGGTTCATGCCTAGAAGTGTCTAGACAGTACTTATGGCTCTAGGGTCAATGAAAGTATGGAATTCCTCAAGAGACCTGCCCAGGGTAAGTTTTGGCATGGTGATGTAGAAATGGTTACCTTGCAAAAATGCTTCGTAAGGGACTAGAATCTACACGTCTGTATAACTGTGTCCAGAACTGCTCCGACTTTTGGACCAGCTGTGAGGAAGGTATAGTGAAGTTCAGAAAAGGCATAAACACAATGGAAGGAAAATAGACATTTATTCAAGCTTGGGCCAAGAGCTCAGTCAGTACAGAATTCTTTGCTAGCACTAGGACTTCCTTCCTTCCTTCCTTCCTTCCTTCCTTCCTTCCTTCCTTCCTTTCTTTCTTTCTTTCTTTCTTTCTTTCTTTCTTTCTTTCTTTCTTTCTTTTAATATCATCTTCATTTACATTGCCAATGGTAAAACTTTTCCCGATATCCCCCCTCCCCTAAGACACCAACCCCTACCCTTCATCCTTCCCCTGCCTCCAAGTATATGCCTCTCCACCCAAGACACTCCCTCCCCCCACCCCCTACCCCCCACCCCCTACCCCCACCCCTTTGTTCGGGCCTCTGCTGAGCCTTTACCTGACCGAGGACCATCCCTCCCACTGATGCCCAACAAGGCCTTCCTCTGCCACGTTTTTGGCTGGAACCATGTGTGCTCCTTGGTTGATGGTTCAGTCCCTGAGAGTCTTGGGGCCTCTGGGTGACCAAAATCATTGTTCTTCCCATGGGGCTGTAAACCCCTTCAGCTTCTCTAGACCATCCTCCCCATGCCCAGGCCAATAGTTGGTTGTTAGCATCTGCCTTTGTTTTTGTAAGGCTCTGGCAGGGCTCCTCAGGAGACAACCATGGCATGCTCCTTTTGGTATACACTACTTGTTGTCCATAGTAGTGTCAGGGTTTGTTGACTGTTTATAGAATGAATCCCTATGTAGGGCAGTCTCTGGGTGGCCTTTACTTCAGTCTCTGCTCCACACATTGTCTCCCTTATTCCACTTGTGGCTATTTTGTTCCCTTTCTCAGAGGAACTGAAGCACCCTCACTTAAGTCCTCCTTCTTCTTGAGCTTGGTGAATTGTAACTTGTTTATTTTGAGATTTTGGGCTAATATCTGCTTATTAGTGAATGCATACCATGTGTGTTCTTTTGAGGCAATCTATAGATTCAATGCAATCCCCATCAAAATCCCAAATAGACATAAAAAGAGCAATTCTCAAATTCATCTGGAATAATAAAAAAGCCAAGATAGCAAAAACTATTCTCCACAACAAAAGATCTTCTGGGGGAATCACCATCCCTGACCTCAAGCTCTACTACAGAGCAGTAGTGATCAAAACTGTTTGGTATTGGTATGCAGACAGGCCGCAAGATCAATGGAATAGAATTGAAGACCCAGAAATGAACCCACACAGGTACGGTCACTTGATATTTGACAAAGGAGCTAAAAACATCCAGTGGAAAAATAATGGTGCTGGATCAATTGGAGATCTGCATGCAGAAAAATGCAAATTGACCCATTCTTATCTCCATGTACAAAGCTCAAGTCCAAGTGGATCAAGGATCTACACGTAAAACCAGAAACACTGAAGCTTATAGAGGAGAGAGTGGGGAAGAATCTTGAACACATGGCACATGGGAAAAGTTCCTGAACAGAGCACCAATGGTTTATGCTCTAAGAACAGGAATCGACAAATGGGACCTCATAAAGCTGCAAAGCTTCTGTAAAGCAAAGGACACTGTCAATAGGACAAAACAGCAACCAAGAAATTGGGAAAAGATCTTTACCAACCCTACATTCAAGGGCTAATATCTAAGGTATACAAAGAACTCCAGAAGTTACTCTCCAGAGAGTCAAATAACCCTATTAAAAATGGTATACAGAGCTAAACAGGGAATTCTCAACTGAGGAAACTCAAATGACTCTAAAGCACCTAAAGAAATGTTCAGCATCCTTAGTTATCAGGGAAATCCTTAGAAAGTGTCATCCTGAGCGAGTTAGGACTTCATTTCTTTCTCTTTCTTTCTTTCTTTCTTTCTTTCTTTCTCTCTCTCTCTCTCTCTCTCTCTCTCTCTCTCTCTCTCTCTCTCTTTTGGTTTTTCGAGACAGGGTTTCTCTATGTAGCCCTGGCTGTCCTGGAACTTACTCTGTAGACCAGGCTGGCCTCGAACTCAGAAATCTGCCTGCCTCTGCCTCCCAAGTGCTGGGATTATAGGCATGCGCCACCACTACCCGGCTAGGACTTCATTTTTATTACGGGATACCATATAAAAGTGCAGGATGTGGTGACCTGTGCACGTGTGATGCCAGCACTGGAAAGATGCAAACTGGTGGGTGACAGGGCTCACTGGCCAGTCAGCATCATCTGGTTGACAAGACCAGGCCAGGGAATGACATCTGAGGTTTTCCCCTGGTCTCCACAGGCATGAACACATGTGCACACTGAAAATAAATGCTTAAATTCAGATTCTGATATGATGAAGGAAATGAATAAGGACATGCAGACAACTCCAGAGGGAGGTAATGTGTAAGAGGCTCCAGGAAGGGAGGCCCAGGGAATGTGGCTTGTCACTCTCTCCTCTGCAGATCAAACTTTGTCTCCTGTCTGGCCACTCTGAAGACATGGAAGGATGATCAATGAGCCATGTGCCTGTCTTCACCTCCAGGAGATGTGAGTTTGACTGATGCATTTAGGCAGTGCTCTAGATAGAAGATGCCAGGGGCACAGTGACAGATATCTATAACTGCTATTGGTGTTTATGACTCACACATATATATGTCCTATATCTGAGATACCAACACAAATGTGATTATGTACATATGTGCATGAATCGACACACAGAGAAAGTCATACACACTTGCATGCACATGTGCACACACACACACACAAACACATACATACACACACGTGCGCACACATAGGCATGTAAATAAATACAAATTGCTGGTTCTATTTTATACTTCTAATATCACCCAAGTTAGCATGCTTATGCCTGGAAAGATTAATTTGCTGTCTCTAAGTGGTCATTAATTTCCTCTAGCTCCTTCTCAAGGAGAGGGGCCCTATGAGACTTGCCCCTTCATCACTGACATGTAGTGCTGTCATAGTCCAGGTCTTTAGGTGACCATGTTTTTAAGATTTCTCCAGCTCTTATTTTCTTCCTAACCCCTCTTTAGAGCTGTTTCCTGAGCCATATGTGTAAGGGTTGTGTTGAAAATGTATCAATGGGTTCCTACATTGTTGTTCTCTGTAGTTTAATCATTTGGTCTACATATGCTTCAGAAGAAATGGTTTTTGGTGAGGGTCAAGAGCTTTACTTACCTGTGAATGTAAGGATGCCTATTAGAATTCAGTTAGAATTTATATTGGTTATGTCAGGAAAGTAATTGTAATAGGCTCCCCTCTAAGATCAATGACCTCACTAGCCATGGGTAGATGGCTCAGATTGTAATAACAGGCATGTTTTCTCTCCTGCTGAGAGGACGTTATGCCCAATGAGACAGCTGTTGATGGCTACCAAGATATGAGTGCCCTATCTTGCTGTGCTGGTCATTGCTGTAGTCCAAGATACCAAAGCAGGTCAGGACTACCGCTGCTTCTCTCCCGTGGCAGATTTTGTAGTTCCTTCTGATACCATGAGAACTATTCCACAGGGAAGAGGCTACTAGGTCAGACTCAGTTCAATTCCTTCAAGTCCTGTGTGGGAAGTTTGTGCTGTCTTCAACATTAAGGACTTACCTTCAAATTCTGGGGTTTAGCCAAGGACAATAACAATATCTTCTGTTAGTTCAGGAGTTAGACTCCTCTGACCAACAACTCAAAACAAGGTTTCTCATGAATTTCCTCAGATTTTTGTTCAATAGGCTATGGCATTTGCATGAACATTATCATCAGAATATTTATATTCTGGTGATATATATTCTGGTGATATATATGTATATATATTCTGCATATTTATGTACACATATTTGCATTTATTATATAAATTATATGTATTATATATTATGTATATTATATGTATTGTATTATATGTAAAATGTAAATTGGAATAAATATAAAATAGAAAGATTCCCTATGTGGTTTTAAAACATCCTTAGTGTTATTTATCCCCACTCCCTACCTCTCTTCTCTACTGTCCTTCTCTCTTCCTAGTTCCAGCCCCAGCCCTAGGTTTTCCTGTATCCTGTGAGTTCCCTTCTAGTATTTCCCCCGACACCTTTTACTTTCTTTGTATCTATAGTTACTACAGGCCATACACTAATATCTGAAGATTTTGAGGTAGAGACCACAAAACAGAGAGAGAGGGGGAGAGTGAGAAGGAGAGAGGGAGGGAGAAGAGAGAGAGAGAGAGAGAGAGAGAGAGAGAGAGAGAGAGAGAGAGAGCGCACTTTCTGTGCCAGAGCTACCTCACTCAATATAATATTTCCCAGTTCCATCCATTAACATGAAAATTGTGTCCATGTCCCAAATTTTCATGGTGTCACTTTCATGCCCAGTCCATGAAGAAATTAAATGCTATGGACATCTACACACGTGCACATGAGCTTTACCCTCCTTTTGGCAGATACCAAGATTATGGGATCATATGATATATCTTCAGTTGAAAAAGCATGACAAACTCCCCTCTATAATGACTGTACAGTATCAATAAGTGTCTCTCTGATGCCACATCCTCTGCAAGGAGTTCTGAGACCAGATTTGTGGTTCTGTAATATGTGTGCAGTTGGTACCTCTTGCCCTAGTTCACAATATTCCAGTGGCTCATGTTGCTGATGGTCTTTTCCATAATTCCCCAATGGCACAGGTCTTTCTATAATCTCATGTGACTTCTGTGCATCCATTTTTAGTAATGTGGTCAGTGGATCTATCTTGTGTAAGAAGTTTGGAGCTTCATGATCAACCTTACCATGATGGCTGGTAAGTCTTCTTCTGGGGAGGGTATAGGACCTCCTGTTTAATTTCTGCCTATTTCTGTGAGGTGAAGAGTGAAGATGGGAGCTGCCTGGAAGCCAATAGGAGAGAGAATGTGAGTTGAAGAATTCTCAACTCTGTTTCTGGATGGGACGTGAAATGTTATTTTAAAAAATCAGGGTTAGATTTACTAAGGCAAAATTTAAAGAAAATGATTTGATGGAACTTTAGATGTTATAACAGACTTGGATTCAAAATCAATTTGCATGAACATTCTGCAAAGAAAATAATATTCTTCTGCGATAAAAGAGGCCCACATTAAGAACTATATTTCTCTTGGCAGAACTTTTATGCAAATTAGTTGAATAAATAAAAAGAGCATCCAAGAGTCCTGCATAGCCTAGGCTAGCCTTAAACCTACTATATAGTTCTAGGGTGGTTCTTTACCTCTGACCTTCCTACCTCCATTTCCTGAGTGTTGTGGTGATACACGTGTGCCTCCATGCCTGATATACATAGTATAGGGACCAAGCATGCCAGTCTAGCAATGTTCTTATGCTAGGAGTAATGTGTTCCAAGAAGGAACAAGAGAAAACGCCCATAGTTCTTTGTGGCTTAGAATTGCCACAAAGTCCAGTCCTACATTCTGTTGGCCAAATTAAATCGCACAGTAGCCTGATGCAAAGGAAGAGAAATGGGTTCTGCTCTCCAGGACTCCCAGATGGTGCTCTGAGGGTTCAGGCTTTGGAGCTTTATGGAGAGGCAAGTCAACTGGCTGGTGCTTGAGGGAAAGTAATACCAAGTGTTGAAGACACAGATGGTGCTTGGCCTCCCCACTATGCCCATCCTTTACCTGCAAATGAAACCTGGGTGTGGCTACCCTGTAGTAGGATGTTAACATCTCCATTGATGTCATCCACTGATTGCTACAACATAAAGAATCCCTGTACAAAACAATGATCTCCCTACAGAGCCAGTCAACACAGTTCATACCAACTCAGCTACTTCCTTAAATACTGGGTTGTCACTCATTTTGCTGTGTGGGGTGACCGTTATGCAAGGAGTCTGACACAGCAACCTTAACAGTGCATGGGTCAAGAGCAAGTCCTTCTTTGAGATGGCATAGAGTACATTTTTCTTTGGTGTTCTGATATTTCCAATCCAGTAAAGATGAAATGCTCTTTTGGCAAGTGGGGGTGGGGGGAGGAAGAAAAACCACAGGTACTTTCTCATGCATGTAAAGAATTGGTGTAGACCCAAGGACATATGCAATCATCAATGGTGAAATGGGGAAGCTGTCACTGGAATCACAATGGCTGTCCTCATTTTATCTTTGCCTGGGAACACCAGTTGCTCTTAATTTTGATCAAGGCCTTGACTCTATGGCTACATTTCTATGTTTAAATTAGGCTCTGCTTTGTTTGGTGTTCTATTAAGAGACAGAGTCCAAATCCTGAAACCAAAGACAATGGAGCATGCACCTTGAGTGTATCAGGTTTCTTTAGTAAGAATCTCAGAAGCAGTCAGGAGAGCTGACTGGCAGCTCCAATAAATGCTGCCTTGAAAGCAGCCTTGCCTCTCACATACTGTGGCTCTGTCCTCCACTGTGGAGTAGATCATCCATTGTCAGATGCATAAAATAGAATCAGGAATGCAACCTTGCT
Source organism: Apodemus agrarius (assembly GCA_964023405.1). NCBI lineage: Eukaryota > Metazoa > Chordata > Mammalia > Rodentia > Muridae > Apodemus > Apodemus agrarius. The sequence goes on from OZ030020.1 coordinate 2,771,207, forward strand.
GCAACCCATGGTAATGTGTTATTTCAAACTTATGAACCCAAATGAGGGCTTATTTTCTCCAAATTGAAATTTATAGTTTCATTTCAGAGCACTAACTTGAATATTGACGGAGCTTAGGCGTACGGTTATAAAACGGGCAAGGGAAAATGCAGTGGGCGGGGACAGGCAGGAAGGAGTGATTATGGAAATGTGTGCCCTATGTAAAAATTGGATCTCGAAGCCTGTACCAATTGCTAAAAGCTCAGAGCCGCTATGGGGCTTGCAGCAACAGTGCTGGGGCCGCATGCATTTTTATTTGCTTTTCCACTATATGGCTTTAACTAAAAGAAGAAAAAGAAATAAAGCCATTGGTCACTGTCCATCACATCTTCTAAGAGAGGGAGAGAGAGGGCTTTGAAATTCCATTGGCCTCTATGGGATCAGAGTTTGAGTGAAGTTCTCCCTTGCCACCCCTGGCACAATTGTTAATCTATTTGATTTGTTGGCCTTTCCAATTCAAGTTGAATCTGCTAACAAACATTAAGGGTCAGGCCTTGCTAATGAGTCCAAAGCAGAGGCACCACAATACCTTCTCACTGGACCAAGTTGAACAGCCCTGCTGGGGAAATCCTTGACCTTAATTTTTCCATACAAAAAACATTTAGAATATCACAGAGAGCCAAGGAATTCTTCATTGTTGGGAAGTCTCGTTCAAGGCAGATATAAAGGGAGAAGGAAGCAACACAATGGCCGACTAGGGCTCTGGGGAATAGATTCTGCTTACATTTGTATGGTCACATGTAGGACCAAGGAACAGGAACAGGATGCAGAAGGAATATTGGGACCAAACAGCACAAAGCTCCTAACCCCAGGCTACTGGTGGAGCAAGACAGACCTGCCAGTCTCCAAGCATGGCTGATGCTGGAAACAACAGCTGATTTCCAACATCCCGGTAGCTTTCTAAGTCCTTCCCAAGTGACCAGGGCCAAGAATTTTTCCAGAATATATGAAGGATGGCAGCACAGTCAGATTATTATGGTAATGGTCCTTATTACAGTCTATAGCCCCCTGTTCTGGTCTACCTGCTGGGACAACAAAAACTAACTTCCTCAGTAACATTTGGCCAGAGCAACAGGAACTTGTTAATGTAGTAATGAACAGCTTTAGCTTAAGATCTTGACACAATGAAACAAAAATTAGACCAATAAATGCTTATTAAACATCTAAGATATTTGGCCATCCTGTTGGGATAATGTTGGGGAACCTGTCGGTACACTAGCCACCCTGAGAGGATCCCAAGCACCCATCCCTCCCTCATGGCCCACAGTCAGGCCAGTCCCTTTTTTCTCACATCAGCTCAGGTTCTGTGTGCTTCTGTGAACCAAGTCTTAAGTACAAGTCAGTGCTGAAGACCAAGTTTGTTTAGGCCTCTTCTGCTCACAGCTCCTTTTAAATGACAATACTTACATATGACCCAAATATCTAGGTATATAAAATAAATGCACAGATCAAACATTTTCTGGAAATAAGTCATAAATTTATTTTGAAAAAAAATCTTAATAATAATCAAAATTTATTAAAAATGAAAACAAATACACACTCTGATGAGAATCATGCATCTATTTGCTTTTACTTAAAGAATTAAATCTTAGCTGAATTTTTGATACACTTGGTAACAGGGGATCATCAATGTTCCTCAGAGTTGATTGATATTTTGATTACTCAATCCTGACAAGCCCTCAGTGTAAATAGGTAGCACAGAGTGGCAGAACTTTGTTTAGGACCTTTTAGAAATTGTTAGAGAATCTACTATAATCCTAACCAAACCCTTTAATGATTTTCTTTTTTTCCTTTTCCTATTCATGAAACTCAAGTCACCAACTCAAATAGCAACCTTTGAAATCAAACATAATACAATTCAAAGCTGGACTGATGTGGTGCTCAGATGTTTTAAAGTGAAGGTAGAGAAATTCTCAGTCTTTGTGTTCCTGTGAGAGCAGGGATGTTTGTGTGTACAATAGAGACACAGTCTCACAGAGCATGCAGGCATGTGGAATCTCAGCTAAAATGTTCCAGGTAGAGTTCTTTGGTATTTGGTAGTATGTTAGCACTTGCAATCCCAATGGTGCATGTTGTATAGTTAGAACTACAAGTGAAATGAATCCATTCAACAAGACATGAACGAGCAAAGTAGAAACACCTCAGATTCATTGTGTTTTATTTTGAATTAATTTTTGGTCATTGAATATTTAGAGTACACAAAAGTGTGATGGTTTGTATATGCTTGGCCTAGGAAGTGGCACTATTTAGGAGGTGTGACCTGGTTGGAGTAGGTGTGTCACTGTGAGCATGGGCTTTAAGATCCTCTTCCTAGCTACCTGGAAGCCAGTCTTCCACTAGCAGCCTTCAGATGAAAATGTAGAACTCTCAGCTCTGCCTGCACCATGCCTGCCTAGATGCTGCCCTGCTCCCACCTTGATGATAATGGACTGAAATTTTGAACCTGTAAGCCAGCCCCAAATAGATGTTGTCCTTTATAAGACTTGTCTTGTTCATGGTGTCTGTTCACAGCAGTAAAACCCTAACTAAGACAAAAAGTAAGTTTTTACACTTGCCAAGTTTCTATTACCCTCATGTTCAGTGACATACATGCTGCACAGATCGGAAAGTGTCTTAGTTAGTGTTTCATTGCTGTGAAAAGACAGCATGACCAAGGCAACTCTTATAAAACAAAACATCTAATTTAGGTTGCATTAGAGTTGTGGAGGTTTATTCCATTAGCATCATGATGGAAAGCATGGCAGCATACAGGCAGACTTGGTGCTGGAGGAGGAGAGAGTTCTACCTCTTGATCTGCAGGCAGCCATGAGGAGATGGTCATTTGCACGGGGAGGAGCCTGAGCAAAAATCCCACCCCCACAGTGACACACTTCTCCCAATAAGGTGATACCTCCTAGTACTTCCACTCTCTATTGCCAAGTATTCAAACACATGAATCTATTGGGACCAAACCACAGGAAGCTTTGCAGTAAACTGCAGTCCCTATAGTACAATGGTGACACTTGTGAGAGAGATTCACTTGAGTGTGACCATATACAAAACCAGCAAGTGTGACCTAGATCACTCATGAAGCTTGCATCAAGATATGGCTCTCCTGCAGGTGACCCTACACTGGATGTGTGGATTCATGTACACACCGGATACACATCATCTCATGTGTTCTCCCATCTCTGTTTATGTACACTGTTGGATATGGACTGAACATATGCTCTACCCCAAAACTCATTTTGGAGTCCTAAGTTCCAATTTGTGTTGATGTTTGGATGCGGTCAGGACAAGAGGATAAGACCACTCTTGAGTAAGATTAGTAAACTTATAAAACTAGCTCCAGAGAGCTCTCCAGACCCTTTTACCACACAAGGACAGAGAGGGGATCTAGAGCATCGCCATCACCAGAGATTGATGACACAGATATGCTGTGACTGAGGACCTCAGTCCAAGAATGATGGGGATCGCATTCCTGTGACTTCTCAGCTTCCCAAAATGTAATTCTGTTGTAGCACCCTTCAGGGTTTGACTAGGAGCTTAGCCAAGTACACCAGTCAGCCCCCTTCCTTCACCTTCTTTGAGATCTGTTATTCAGAATCATCTGTAATGGGATTCAATTCCCTCTTCTGGTGTGCATGAGAACAAAGCACTCACACACATTGTAACCAAATTGGTAGACTTGTACCTATTTTACCATTGATCTGCCATGGAATTTTCAACTAGAAAGCAGATTATTGTTGCTGTGCCTAAACCACCCATGAATAAGCAGTTATGAGACTTTAAGGCCTGTATCCTATTTTGAGCTTATAAATCCATATGTTATAATTACGATTGATATCTGCATTACTGCTTTTTGGAAAGCTTTTTAAACTGGTCACCAATCAACCAAATACTTCATGCAGATGAGTGATGTTTAATGTACTGACTAGTGTGCATTGGGAATTCAATATAGTTTGATGATGCTAAACATTCAGCCTCTGTCCTTACAACTTTTGAGAATGGACACAATGTTTTCCTCTAGGCCACTATATTTCTGTGGTCTGTTCCTATTAAAAAGAAGAATTTCAACATCTTACATATGACACTTAATTAATTTAAAAGTAATTAAAACAAGTTCAAGCATGGATATTTGTCTTGTTAAAAGTATAAGGTATATCACAAAACCTTCTGATCATTTAAAAATATATACCTGCTATGGGCAGACAGATTATTTAGATTAAATCATGGGCAACTGCCTTGTTAAATGTCAAAAGTTTTATGCCAGGGCTTTCATATGAATTACTTCAATATTTTATTTGTGGAGCAGGGCTATCTTTTTCAGATTTGATAACTAACTATTGCAAGCGTCTTAGAGACTTCTTAAGCTTAATGTCTTCTCAATGAACTGTGAACTGCCTTGTTCTATGCCTACACTAGCAGGTCTTCATGGCTACTTGAGTAGATGTCTCATTGAAAGACAGAATAACTTATTTATGATTGACCAAATAAAGAAGCCAGGTGATGGCAGGCTCCCACATCTGGGGACATCGCTGTCAGTACAAGCCCTGATAAAGGAACTCTGGCCTAATTTCATCTGACTTTGGATGAGTGAAAATCACAGGGACGTGGAAGCTGACCACAGGCAGAGGAAATCAACAAAGACAGAAAATCATTGCAAATCAGAAACTTATCAATATTTCACTAGGCAAAGCCTGAGCTCTGCACTCCTTTGGAGGCAGAGAGTATTATTCTGAAGTCTTCATGCAGAGAGAGTAAAGTCCATCTCCCAAGCACCACGAATTTAAATTAGACCCCGGAACCCACAGTTTGTCCATATCTACCTCACAGGAAGCCCAGGATCATGGAGATGTTCATGGCGTATTGTGTCTCATTAACCAGGCAGCTCATACTAGCCACTTGCAGACATACACCAATAGGGAACTGTTTGGAAATCTAGAGGGGTGTGCTCTTATGAGCCTGCCCCTGACTTTGAGCCACTGCCAGAATGACACTTGCTCTTTCCTGGACTGACCTGCTTCTTCCTATATTCAGTGTATGGGCTTGGGGATTCAGAGACTTTAAAATATTTTATTTGCATAAAATAACAATAAAATATGGAGGTCAAACTGAACCCCAACTCAATCCCTAAGCAATGGATGCACCATTTTATCAGCCCACATTTCCCCCTGAGGAATATAATCAAGTGTGTAAAACTTTTGAGATAAATGTGGTTACTTGTTCTATAATAAATTTCCTAGGATGAAGGTCAATTAAGCAAGAAAAATAAATAGGACACCCTAATTACAGTTTGGCTTAATACTCCAAATGAATGGAAGGGACATTGATGGATTTCGCCCCTCTCTGGTTTGGGGAGATTTATGTTTGTTTTTTCATTTGAGGTTTTGCCCCAAGGAAGAAAGAAAAAAAATGCCAATGTTTATGAAAGTGGAAATAATTTCTTTACAAAAAAATCTTCTGGATGTCAAAAGTGTTGCTAAAGTGAACATGATTAGGCCAGAGAAGAGTTGTCACATTGAAGACCAGGTTGTGAATAATCATAGTTACCTGAAGAGTCTTGTACACATGTTTGTAAACACACATGCTTGGCTTCCTTTTCTTACCCCATGAACACATGAAAATGGAATAATTTTTCTCTTTCCACCTTAACACGGGTTCCAGGGATCAAACTCAGGTTGTAAATCGGGCACAGCAAGTATCTTTTTCTCTCTGAGCCAGCTCACCAGCCACAAGTCTTTTTGAAGTCCAGCTTACAGAATCTATTGCTAAATATATATCCATGTTGATTGCTTGTGGGTTGCCAGGATTTGATGCTAAAGTAGACTATCATTCTAGCTGTGTGCTTCCTCTTCGTACCCCAAATGACCAGATTAACTAACTCAAAGTCACCTGGCTTTGTCCAGAGAACTGCCTAGTCTGCAGTCTGACCATCACTGGATGGTCTTGAGATAACGTTCCATCGGGATCCTGGAGAATAGGTAAGGCCTTATTCCTTCATGTTCCTAGGTTTTTATATATATTATTGAACCAAAAGTGATGTGTTGGCCGTGGTTTGTAGAGAGGTCAAAAGATCTGGCTGTATTATTCTGCCACCTCTTGTCAGTAGAGAACCAATTGTAGCAGTGACAGGGAGTAAGGTCAAAAGTAATACACACACCCTGACCTGCAATGGTTTCACTGAAGATTAAAAAGAAAAAAAAAACTCACAATGGTATAAAGGTATATTTTTTCAGTAGGAGCCATGTTCCACAGTTTGAAGTTCATTTTTCCCCTATGCTACCTAGCCTTCTGCTGATGCTGTATGAGGCAGCAAGGCACAACTCTCAGTTGGCCCCATGCTTAGGATGTAGATCATCCCATGCTGTCCTGTGTATGTATCTAGGGCCACCTTATCTATCTGGGCTGACACTGCCTGTGTCCTAATCAAGACAAGGTAGGTAAGTGTTCTGGTAAGGCCTGACAGTGATCCAGCGAGCCTCAGGGAGAGGCTGAGTGTGTTTCACCTTGCACCAAGATCTAGGAAGGCAAATGTGAGGAAGACAGACACTGGGCAGGTCTGGCCAAGCTTTCCTTTCGTGAACTGCATAAGGCAGGAAGCAGCGTCAGCATCCAAGGAAGGAGCAGAGTCTCAGAGAGTCCACTGTACAACCCCTCTGGTACAGGGCCAGGCTGACATCCAGTTGTAGGGTTTCATAATGACATTCCAAGCGCCCTCACAGCTCTGAAGACCATGCTTCTTGCTTCCTATCACAAGATAGAGCCAAGGGAAAGGGGCTAAGAAATAGGTTCAGAACGAAGATGAGAAGAGATGACCAGATTACCATGTGTGGATTTACGAGCCTAGATGCAACCAGAGAAGCCTGGAATCTAAGCCAGGTTCCAGCTGGAGTTGTCCTTCATTCCAGCTGACACAATCTCCTTCCAAATGTGATGGGTTCTGACCATGCTTGGTTTCATTTCCTTATTAACCCATTGTACATCTAGTGAAGGGACACTTCTGTGATGCCAGGGTTGGAAAAAATGGATAAAGTCTTGACTTTCAAGTTAGAAGCTCTCCATAGAATATATAAAACAGAAAGGCACGGGAAAAGAAAACTCCAAGCTTTCCACCCCTTGAAGACACAGTTGCTCCCACAGACAGTTCCTCTGGGCAGATGGAAGTGGAGGCCTTCCCAGCTGTGACTTTGTTCCCAGGAGTTTAAACCATCAGTGACACATTGGGACCCACTACTTGCTCAGCATCTGCCCTCTCTCAGAGGACTCATCTGAGGGAAGTGGAGGGAGGTGATTCATCTTGCTTGTAGACATGGCAAACACGTGCCTAATGCTCTCCTCTCTCAGGGTGAGATGGCTCAGTGTGATGACAGTCATTCTGACAGCGTAGGGACAGCAACACTGCCTTTTAAGAATTATTGGGAGTTTAGAGAACAGAGGGTGCGTGCTGAGCCTCTCTGCTCAGGGCTTCAGGACAAACGGTGCTTGCAGAAAACAGATGTGATACCTCCTAATGCAATGTCTTCGGACCACAAACTATCAAACCAAGTCCTGTGTTTGTAAAAATGACACACCTGCATGAAGGTAGGGAATGACAATTCCTGTGTCTTTGGCTTTTAAAATAGAGAATTTTAAAACTGCCTGCCAAAGGGGCATACGGAGACTGCTGGAGAACCCCAATAAAGCCCCACAGCCACCCAGCCTCTCAGGAGGAGTGAGAGCTGCCCATGTATGTCTAGTTGATAGAGCTGTGTGAAGATAAACACAGGAATTACAAGGCAGAGGAATTCTGGGAGATGCCACATTGTGGAGCCCTTCTCTTTTCTTACCTTGTCACAGAACCAAAACCAAATAAAAACCTGTCAGATTTTAAGCCTGGGTAAAAGTCATTTGATCCAGGAGATGGGAGAAGAAATCAACAGCGTTGGTAAGCGACACCATGTGCATCTAGGTTCTTAAGTTATATATTAACCGCAAAAAAGTAAAATATACTTCAAGCCAATCATAACATCCAAACATCAGATTTTGAAGTTTTTATTGCAGTTGTTACGTGCTACAGATTGGAGTTCTCACTTATGCCTTAGGCAGCCGGTAGTTTTGAAACACTCTCACAGAGCCTACACTGACACCCAAAGCATCTGGGGAGCTCAGTGCTCAAGCCATCCCATCCTATACTGCATCTGGACAGGGCAATACCACTGTGCTTTTGCCCATGAATACAGGAGATGCAGATGCCTCAGTCTGCAAATTGCTTCCGTACAAGAGCCAAGACCTGACCTTAATTCCAAGTACATAAAGATCTAGGTGAGGACTAGAAAGATAACTCAGTGGTTAAGAGTGCTGATTATACAACTGTGAGGCTCTGAGTTCAAATCTCAGCAGCTGTTTAACAAGCCAGTGCCATTTGTGGAGGAGACAGGTGAACTGGAAGCTCTAGGTTCTAGGAGAGATCCACCTTCAAATGAATAAGGTTGAGAGCTATACAGGATGATACGCAATATGCTTCTGGATCTCCAACAAGGTCTGGTGAGAATCACTGGGATAGACTCCCCAGATATTCTGTGTGAGGTTGATAGCCAAGCATTGTCACCATGTGGATAACCTACATCTCTAACATGCACGCTGGTTGGCTTTTATGGTTGACTCTGACCATCCATGAACACAGCATCCCTGTGAGAAGGGGCTTCACTCTCCTATACCCCTGAACCAGAAACAAATAGGGACACACAATGAGTTAGATTCAAGGGTCAATCTCAGTTGGATGGAAATTCCCAAACTGTGCTGTTCTCAGAAGCACTGGTCATTGTGTCTACAATTTGTCTTCTTAGATGCTGCTCTGTGTGTACATGGAAACTTTTCTAAAGGAGAGCATTCTCCGATGTCAACAAACACTAGGGCAGAGTGGATTTGGGATCCTTTCTGTGCCCTGAACAACAGAAAAGGAAGCTCATGCTGCCTTGGCAGAACAGTGGCATCTCTTGACTTCATTTGTTACCTGTGCTTTCCATGATTTCTGGTGGATGGAGGTGAGAGTGATTCACTGAGTCTCACTGGCCCCAAATGCCTCATGGATAGGCTTTTACCTTCACGGACAAGGTAGAGAACACATTTATTCTGTTATTGTGGTTGTGAATGCTACATCTGGGAATGGCATCAGGGATAAGATTCTTGGCCACCTTGCTGAAAGAGGCCACCCATGCTTATAAGGAAACCAGCGTGGACCTTCGAGTGACCCACACACCTGAGGACCAAGTGTGTGCTCCAAGAGATTGACTCAGTCCTAGATAGATCCATTACTGAACTTCAAAGGCAACCCCTCCTCCAGCTAGGCTCCTTGCTGGATGATGACCTAACTCAGACTGAAAGTGGCAGTGAAAGACTGAGAGAAGAAGTCAGGCTCAGCTGAGGGTCTGGAGTCTGTGGCACCATTCAAGAAAGGATAAGAGCATTTTCAAAGGTCAAATTTTCTTACAACCCGAATTGTGTAATAAGTCTTTTAAGCCCCAAGCTGTTTTGAACTAAGGAAAGAGATGAGCAGCTGAAGAGGTTACTTTTAGAGTGTTTCCTAGGGAGTCAGTCTGAAGGCTCCGCTAATGAGCTGACCGTGATCTTGGCTCTGATGAAATGAGAGCCTGTTTACGTATTAGTTGTTTAATAAAAGAAGAAACTCTCGGAAACTGTAATCCAGAACATTTACAAAAACAGTGGTTTTAATTTGTCAGAGACCTGCAGGAAAGTCACCGCTTACTCATCTCCAAGCGTGAAAAGCAGAGCAAATGCTCTGGACACAGTTTGCTCTCTCACAGGGCCTTGTGAGTGCATGGAGTGCTGGTGGTTTTTATTTGAGTGGTTTTTGTATCCCCACCTTTTTTTCCTCTAAATAATAGCTTTTTGCAAAACAATGTTTTGAATACTGGAACTTGCTGGAAGCCCATCCGCTATTGAATACAATAAAGGCCTGCCCTGTTGCTTTTGTGTTGACAGAATTTCATGGCTCTGCAAGTCCCTGCCTTGCTTGTAACTTCCTTATTAAACTAAGCTTTTAATTGATTATAAAATGACCTAATTTGAACAAAATCATAAGAAATTTAATTTTAGCATTTCAGCCCGCAATATTGATATTGTTACCCATTTTCAAGTTTTCATTCAATTTTGAAATAATTGAGTACTTAATTAGTGCTCTGAGTGTCTGTGAATTAAAATATTCACACATAGTGTCTGCCACATTCATTGCAATCAGTGACCCTCTAAGGTGAGCTTGATTAATAACAAAAATTTATGTTTCTACAAACTTAATGAAATTTTTATATGCAAGTATATTTATGTGACATTTTAAGCTTCATAGTAAATTATATTTTAAAATGTCTTTTATATTTTCATGGCATATATATACATATAAATATATATACATATATATACATATACATATACATATATATATATATATATATATATATTTCTCCAGCTAATCTCTACCTCTAATACTTATGTTACTAGTAGTTTTCCCAAGTGTATAATTCTCCAGATTTTACCTCAGTGTTCAGCCTTTATTGTAATAATTTTTTGTGGAAGTTTTTTGATTCTAAGGTACACAGTACATATTCCCAAGTTTCTCTCCACCCTAACCAAACCTAGCCCTGTTAGCACCAATAAATACTCATTATTCCATGGTCATGACAAACCAGGTACTGTTATAACTTTGTTTTCAGTTACATGTACACTGTGGGAATTTGCATATGAATACAGATGCCTGCAGGGAACAGAGGGGTAGATTCCCCCAAGCTGCAGTTCCTGGTGGTTGTGTTCTACCCAATATGGATGCTGAAAACTGAACTCAGATCTGCTGCATGTACAAGCCTGCTCTTAACCACCGAGCTATCTGTCCAGGGCGGTCACAAAATTTAGAGTTCAAAAGTCAGCAATTCTATAAGTAAAACTAACTCGCGTGCTTCCTTAACCTTCAGACGTCTTATTGGGGATACACTTAGATTTGTGTGCAGTTGCGAACAATGATTCATAGAGGCGTCATGTTTCTGCCCCCGCTTGTCTTGGGTAGGACCTGGTGAGCTGTAGTGTCACAGTATGCTAGGATTTTGACATTGACACAGTCAAGACTCTAGTGCATCCCTCCACAGGGTCCTCTCATATTACCCATGTCCTCCCTCTGTTGCCCCAGCTGCTCTCCGTGACAAAACTGTTCTCCATTTCTCTAGTTTCGCTCTATCTTTAGTTTCGTGTTAACAGAACAATCCAGGACTTTACACACACACACACACACACACACACACACACACACACACACATATACATATATATATATACACACGTGTATATATATATATATATGGAATATGCAAATTCTCTCATTGTTATTGAGTGTAGTGTGGATGATGGAGTCACAGATTACCAGATGATGTAAGTCATTTTGTCTGTGCTAAGTAACAGTGGATATAGGTTCTGTAGGCTGTACTGAACTTTACATTTTACTTTCAGTCTAAGGCTCAGGCTTAAAAATAATGTGTTATGTGGTAACTCTGTTTGGTTTGCCAAGGAGATGTCAAATCATTTTTCAAAGTGACTATGGCTGTGCAACTTGAAAGCAGCCACAATTTGATATGTAGACTTCATTAAATTTCTATTTTTATTAAAACATTTAACTCTTGTCTATTTACTTTTCAATTATTTCCATGGAACAAAGGGGGAAATCCGGTTCATATTCACTCCAGAGCCTATACAAATCCTGCTAGTCACATTCTCCCAAACTACCCCAGAAAGAAGAAAGCCAGACTCCACAGAATGGTCATCATTCCCCAGCGATGGGTTTGTCTTAAAGAGCTGAATTATACTGATTAGAGGAAGAAGGCACACTCCAGATCAAGCCCAAGTTCCATCATGAGATATATGAGAGCAGTCACTGGGCAGGAGAGAAATGGGGAGGCGGGAACCAAAGGTCGGGGAATTTACTGAAGGAGCACTGAATAGGTCATGATGCTTGACCTGGGAGACCAGGGCTGAAGAGAAGGCTGTATTTGAAGATATACATAGAAATAGGACCTGGGTAATGGCGGAGAAAGGATGAAGAGAAGCGCTGCACAAGGCACATGGGAAGGCCTGGATTCGATCTCTGACACCACAAAAACAACAGACAGACAGACAGACAGACAGACAGACAGACAAACAAGCAAGCAAGCAAACCTATCAGAGAAGGGAAAACGTAAAATAAAGTTAATGGAAATTTTATAGATGAAAATAAATACCAGAATTGGAAAACATAAATCTATGGAGGGAGATCCCAGTTCAGTATCCATGTATAAAGCATAGAACCGGTTATGTCTTTTGTGCAATAAGAAGTAACATTATACAGACCAAATAGGTTATATTTAGGAATGTGTGTGTGTGTGTGTGTGTGTGTGTGTGTGTGTGTGTAATATCAACAAAGAATCCATAAGTTTGAAAGAGAGATATGGCTATCTATGGGAGGCTTTGGAGTTGTTGCTTATCATGAGATCCAATCTAACTGCAGAGGGATAGGGAACAACTACAGTGTAGCCCTGACAAATGTATTGTATAAGCAAGGATCAAAGATCTCACAAATGTTCAACCTTGTATCTACACAAACGAGGAATGGTATTGATTAAAGTCCTTTTGACCATATTTGTCAGAGCTGGTAACAGGCATGCATGATGTTCGGTTCAAAGAGTCAGTGAAGTGTTCCAGGAGGACAAGAAATTAGCAATAACAACAACAAAATACCAACCAACCAACTGACCGACCAAGAAAACAAGCACATACAAAAACTTACATACAGTCATTGGATGTCTTCAGTCTTTGCTGCTAGGTAGATGTGCTAACCAGGTAAGGCTGGGGTTTGTGGAATAGTTGAACTGCCAGGCTCCCTGCTGGAAGTCCCTCCCTTAGATGTCTTCCTGAGGAATGTTTCATTTTTCTTCATGTTTCAGTTTTTAGAAGGGGACCACAATATGAAGATCACTGTAGAGACTGACCCAGAAACTGTAAAACAGTGGACTGCGAATGTGAAAGTAGAGTGATAATGTACCAGAAACAGGAAACAAGTGTTTAAGGTGGTGTTGAAACACAATGTTGCAAAGCCAGTTCAGCTCAGGTAATAATTATCCCTAAGGAGGTAAGACAGAAGCTGTTTGTACTTGTGAGTCAGCGCCCCTGAACTGGGAAGACAGCTAGAGCAAGTTCTTCAGACTGGAAACAGAGGCGCAGATGGTGCCTCAGAACTGGATGGAGGGTGAAGAGCCCAGTGCAAGGTGATCTGTGTATCTGACGTGTGGGAGGAAACACTACCACTCAGCCACACCACAGCTCACTGAAAGATCTTCCCATAAAACACTTAAACTGAAAATTTAAGACATTAAAAATAGCATCTTTCAGTAACAGACACATAAAATAAAGGATATGCCAGAGGACAGGAATAAATGCTCCTACATTTGTGTGTTTTACTTAAACTGATGTATATGTGTGCATGCATGTGTGCATGTGTGTGTGTGTGTGTGTGTCTGTGTGTGTGATCATGTGTGTGTGATCATGTGTGTGTACAGTTGCCTATAGATGCCAGAAAGGGGTGTCTGGTCCCTTGGAGTTGGAGATAGGTGTATGTGAGGCATTCAGTGTGGGTGCTGGTGTCCAGATTCGGATCTTCTGATAAATTAAGTGTCTTATCTGCTGCGGAAGTCATTTCTCCAGTCTTCTCAAGTTGTTGTTGACTTGGAGGTAAGCAACTCAAATTTCAGGCAGATTCTGGCTTTCTGTAAGGGCTTATCAGTTTGCAGAAGGAGTGTTGGTATCCCTGTGGTCCAGCTGTAGTCAGACCAGGTCTTACCCCCTGCTGGTGCATAAGGTCCTACATTCTCAGTGATGTCCATGGGGACTCTCTCACAGGAGGAAGAAACCTACACTGGTATGAAGATGGAATGGGAAGTGGGATTCAGTCTCTGGGTGGGAGAAGAAAGATGTAACTTTTGTCTAAAAACAAGTAATAAGGAATCTTGAGGAACTCATGTTATTGAACAGATGCCTGTCGGGTGGACACCTATTCTTTTTATTTGAGCTAACTGTGTCTGTGGATCGTAGCAGCTAGAGTGTGGCTTCCTCTTCTCACACAGACCCCAGCACAGCAAGTTGACACCAGATCACTGATAGCACTCATTGGTATAGCAGGCACCATGACTGTGGGACAAACCTCTTCTGGCCAACATCACATGGACTATTCTTCGTCCCAGTGCTTATGGACATGCAAATACACCCTCACACAGTACTTGAAAATGGATGCAAAGACCCATGCTGGAAAAAGACAGATTTTAAAATATGTCTAATTATCATGAAAATGTTTCAGTTGCTATTGATCTTTTCTCATGATTCTAGCTTGCTGATGGCATGTCACATCAGAATTCAGGGGCTGATGGCAGCCATTGGTGACCAGGGAACTTTCTCTGTGGCATCTTCTGCCTCTCTATTTCTTCTTTCTGGGTGGAGTAGATGGGAATGAAGAGCAGGTCCTCAGGTTTTTGGGTTTTTTTTCCAGTCAAGGAACTGCACGTTTAATTTCATGTTTGCAGGCAGAGATAATCTGCTAATGTATTCTCTGTGGTGAATGAAATAAATCTTTAAGTGTATATCATTAATAAAGACATATGAAACCTTCATATTATGTCAAATTATTAGAATTAAGGAGCTTGTGAGAGGGCGGGCAAGCCAATAAAGTTGAATATGCGAAGCGATCATTAGCACTTGGTGTGATAATTGAAATTTGCTTTGCAGTAATTTCATTAAAAATTCATAACGGGTCTAGCCTTTCTCTTTTTGCTAGTGCTGGGGAGGTGTTGTGCAATGTGGGCACGGCTGTTCAGGATGTTCAGGATGTGCACTTGCTGTGCAGCAGGGCTCTGGGGAGCTTCAAGGAGTTGACTTAAGACAGGAAAGGTGCCCAGTGCACTATCCGGAATGTTCTTTTAGGATCCTGAGCTTCAGTCACTTACTTAGAGGCACAGGGCAGAGGTTAAGAGTTAGGTATTAGATAAAGTCCTAACCTCTTGAGAAAGTTTTGTGTCATTGCTAATCTCACAGTCTCCGATCATTGTTTTTATCAATAGGAAACCATTAGCAATTATCTTGAACAGATTAATGTTTCAAACTATTTTTTAACCTAGGAAAATACCTCCTATATTATATTAAATTATCTCAAAAAGTTACATATGGGATGAGAACAAGTGCCTTATGGGTTTTTTTTCTCAGCAAAAGTCTATGAGAATTTAAGGTAAATAATAAGAGATGCTGCCTGTAGGTTCGTCTGCCTTTCTTTGTTGACTATGTTGTACAAAAATTAATGGTATCTACTATTTATAGTTATAAAATATGTCAATTAATTAATTGTAAACAAATTAAATTTCTGTATATACACAAGGAGAGAAAATCTATGAGATGTCTGGTGCACACAGAAGCCACTGTGGATGCCCTGGTACAGGAGCCTTTGGGGCACATTCTTGAGGAAAGATGTTTCCTTTTGTCTCACAGCCATCATCAAGTCATGCGTTTGTTTTCTGAAGCTTTCGGTGTTGAGTCTGCAAACCCAGTTGCAGTTCCAATATTTCAAAAATCCCAGCACTGTTCCAGTGTTAGGAGGGCTCAGTCTAATTTAAAATGCATTTTGCTGAATATATTATCCTTTAAAAATAAGTCCTTTGTGTTTTAGGGACAACTTGAGCATGTGTTTTTAATCCATTTAAAGTGAGCTAGCGACAGTGTTTATTTACAAGAGCTCCAAGAAGGAAGCCCTGAGCATTTGATTTTCCAGCCATCTGAATCTTTTATCTGCAGAGAAGACATCTCCATTTGTAAAAGGCAAACCAGCTACTATCACTCACAGTTGAGTTTTTTAATAAATCTTCATTTCAAAATATTTTGGTATATTCTAAAAAAATTAAATCTTCATGGTCATTCTCATATTAAAGCTTCAAAAGATAAACATTAGTTTTCATAGTGTGTACATTGATCTGTTGAAATCTGTCAAGGTTTTCAGATTAATGACACAAGCCATAGAAAGATTTCTTGATCCTTGCCGCAGAGATGGAGTTGAACTTAATTATAAACTCCTGAATAGGATTCAAAATGTTCAAGTCAGCATGTTACAGTTTGTTACCGTCTGTGAACAGAACAACTTATGCTCAAGGCCACCCTCTTCAGCAAAGGAGAGTAATTGATTTGTCCTTAAAGTCTCCTATGTTGATTTTAAGTACAATATGTATAGGTGAAAAGTTTTCATAGAATAATTGCTACTTAAGAGGTATATTGAATAAAAGTTTCAGATTTAAACATTGCATTTGATATGGATCTCCACAGAACTCTCCACATAGAAAGTATTAGTCCGTTGACAAAAGAAAATATGCAGTACTAATTAACCAATTTTATATAAATTCCTTACCTTATTTATATGGGTTATTTTAAATTTTAGTCTGTAAAATCTGGGGATTGTGTAGAGTCCTATTGGGAAAGAAGTATTTAAGGGGTACCTCCTTCAAAGACACCATGAGTTGGAAGAAAACCAAGTTACACTCCAAACACAGTCATGAATGGGATTTAATGAGACCTTTAAAAATGTTTAAATATACAGCATGCTCTGGGCTGATTCTTGGTATTCACTCTTGTTTGCTTATTCCCTGCATGAAGCTAAGTCCTGGGCCTGGGCTGCATGTTTCTCATTCATTGTGGATGCTCTCAGCCTCCATAGCTTCCTCTAAGAAGGGTTCCTTTATCTCTTCTCTAGTCAGCCAGATACAGATAGGGCCTCCTGAGCAAACACCCACTTCCTGTTGCCCACTCAGGTTTTCTAGAGTAGCAGGATAGAGTCCTCAGTCAAGGCTGCTGAGGGACTCCACCCTGGCTATAGTGGTTTCCAGTCACAGTGCTCTGCTCTGGGCTCAGTAGGGCCCTTAAGAATTCTATGTCTTTCTCCTTGTCTCTGTCTCTCTCAGTCTCTGTCTCTTTCTATGTTTCTATGTCTCTGTCGTCTCTGTCTCCCTCTCTCTCTCTCTCTTTCTCTCTCTCTCTCTCTCTCTCTCTCTCTCTCTCTCTCTCTGTGTGTGTGTGTTTGTGTGTGTGTGTGTGTGTGTGTGTGTGTGTGTGTGTGTTAGCTGATTTAACCACTCAGTTGATTTTTCTGCTGGTATTTCAAACACACACTTCTATATATTTCCAGGCTTTCTGTCTGCTGAAGCTGTCTGCCTGTATAACCAGCTGTAATTCTCAATCTACCCACATGGCAATTTTGTGATTCTCCTTGTAAAGTCAGGCTGTGTTCCCTGGTTTCCCACCTTGGAGCTTGACAAGCCAATGACACTTTAATGTTTCTTAGCTTCTATCAAACAGAGGCTCAGTCCTCTAGTCCTGCCTCTTAGAGCATACATCTCCACTTTATGGCTGTGGCCTTCACCCAGGTTGATATACAACCCTTCAGCACATTTCCCATGTGTGGCCCCCACATACTGCCAGTTCCCCAGTGTGTGTGTGTGTGTGTGTGTGTGTGTGTGTGTGCACATGCACCTGCATGCTCTGGGCAAAAGCCAGAGGTCCCCATGAATGTCCTCCTTAGTCACTCTTGGCTTTATTTTGTGAGACGGATTCTTTTTTTTCCCTCACTGAACCTGGTGCAATAGCCATCCTCGAGCTTCCACGTCTCTGTTGCCGCCATGCCAGCCTGTTGCACGAGGAGACTGAGGATTGAATTCAGCCCCTCTTGCTTGTGTGGCAAGTCTTGTCAGTTGCTTTTCTCTCTGCTGTCTTGCTGCTGGAGATGATAGCTCACCTTCTCTTTGCCTAATTTTCATTTCATTCCAAATACAGGCCACATTCTCTGGAGTCTCTGATGGCAAGCCGGGCCTCAACACACAAAGTACATGCTCCCAGGTCTGGCTTCTGACCAGTGTTTCCTTACAAACTCATCCCATGTCAACCCAGGTGACTGTCCTACACAGTGTGTAAGGAAGTGGGGCTGTCAGAACTAAACCCATTCTAGCCTGAGGGCAAACCATGTCTGTTCTCTATAAAAAAGTACTTGTCTACATAATACAAAACACTTCTTAATATTTTTCATTGAAGTTATTGTTATTAGACAGTGATTTAATCTTATAAAATTGAATGGTTGTATTAGTCTACTGGCAATGCAGCCTAAGTAAAAGAATATGTGTGGCATTTAATGTCACTTTTGCATTTTATAATAGCTTTGAAAATAGTTTTCAATAGAATTCCTGTATTCCAAGAGCATTCTGCTTTTTCTTTATTACCACATCATTCTCTTTTTTTCCAGTTCAGTAACTGCTTATCTTATTACCCCAAGTCACAGGGCAGTGATTTGCTCAGGCATGCTCTTAAGTTTTTAGATCCAAAGTGACTTCCACAGAAGCATAGATTTGTGGAAAGTTTTAAATAATATGTGAAATGGCAAGCTCACACACAGTGCATGGAACTGGGTGATATTGTCAGTACCAAGGCAACCTGAGGTTATAGAGGACAAGGAGGAGGATGGCATAGAATGAAAATGTGAAGCAAAGAATGTGGGGTTGATAGGAAAGTCTTTGGAGAGAGAGGGTAGCACAGTCCAAGGATAAACAGAAAGGGGAAGATGTTGCATTTAGATGCACATTTTGATTTCCACTGATGATATGGGTCAACGGTCATAATATCAGCCTTGGGTGCCAGGTAGCTCTTAGAGCTAGCAGTTCAGAAGAGAACACCACTCAGAATGGAAAAGCAGAGCTGTCCAGGGTGGTGACACCAGAGGCAGTTCAGAAGGTTTACAGAGAAGAGGGATTTGAAGATGATCATCCCTCAGAAGGCACGGACAAGAGGCACTGACTAGGCTAACTCAAAGAACAGCTTAGTCTTGGCATGTAGGCAAGCTTTTTATTGACCTCCTGCTCAAGGGTTGTTGTGAAGATTAGCTTAAAGACAGCAGAAATGTTGGTCATGGTATTAATTTCAATCAAAAATTTCAGACTTGACAATAGTGTCTGGGTTTTGTAAGTGTATATTGGATGGATCCTTAGGTGGGTCAGTCTCTGGAGAGGCCCTTGGTCCTGAGAAGGCTAGATGCCCCAGTGTAGTAGAATGCTAGGACAGGGAAGCGGGAGTGGGTGGATTGGTGAGCAGAGGGGGAGGGGATGGGTTAGGGGATTTTTTTGGGGGGGAGAACCAGGAAAGGGGACAACACTTGAAATGTAAATAAAGAATATGTCTAAAAAGAAAAAAATGTTCAGACTGTACTGAAAGTATTGCTACTCACCCACAGACTGGCCCAGTGAATCTCCCATAGTAATACCTACAAAATGTAAGATTGGGCAGGTAACAGTTATTCTTCCCAAATGTACACAACTACACAACAGTTTATTTTTCATGGTGCATTTATGGTTTACATATTATGTATTCCTCCCTTGAAATGTGTGTTTATATTGTGGAGGGTATGTTCTAAGCCTTGCTCATGGGAAGCTCTGCCCTACAAGCTGCTATCAATTTTATCTTGCTATTACACCAGCTTCAGGCAATTCCCCTCCAACAACAGCCACCATGTCAACTGCACATTCATGAACTATTATCTCTTTGACACTTAAATATTTTCTTTAAAATTCCTCTTAAAATATTTATCATATAAGAACCACCCAATATAAATTATTTCTTGAATATTCCCAAAGTGTATTTTATAGGTAGAATTATTGATTAAAAATCATGGGTTATGTATCTATTTTTTAATACATTACTCAATAGGTTCAGTGGATTATTGAGCCAATGTCCATGAAGAGTAGTGATTGTGACTGCTGAAATACCTGATTAGCGAATCCTCTTCAGTCTTGTGGATTTGGTATTTTGATAGGTGTCTTGTTAGTTTATTATTGAATGTTTTATAATCATGAGTTACATTTTCAGTTCTCTTTTGGAAACTTTGTATTTTATTTTTCTCAATTTATTCCCAAACCTCTTTATGATCAAGCATGAGGGGCACCAAAGGTTTTATATATATATAATATTTTATATTATTTTATGTCATGTCCTTTCTCTTCTGTTGTGATTTTCATGGATATTTCCCCACAGGTAGTGTTTACTTTTGATTTTGTGATTTTTATTCAGCTGTGACCAGCAAAATACACTTGGCCTCTGAGATCCATTACAGGTGTCTTCCTTAGAACCTGTTTCTCGCTAGGATGATTGCTAGGATCTATGTACATATGAGGTACATATATATATATATATATATATATATATATAATATTTATTAGTATGGGTATATATGTGTATATGTTTTCATGTATGCATCTATTCTAATAATATATATGTAAGTGTGTGTGTATGTGTAAATAAAGACACACTGAATATCAAAGAATTGACATTACAGCTGATATACTATCCACCCCACAAAATATTTTCCTGAAACAATTTGCAGAAAAGTCAAAGTCACTTAGAGATCTGACTGCACATACAGTTGCAATTATAAATTAATTCTTATTGGCCTTTGGGGAGGAGCATGCATTAGTGATGTAGGAAATATTACAGTAATATTAGTGCTATTTAATCTGTGCCTTTATTCCTATGTCACTCTATTCCCAATGCTGTTAGAATGCTAAAAACTGGTCCAATCACCAAGCTTATGGCAAGGAAGAACTAAGGATGTGTTGTGTTTCCTTTTCCGTGGGACACTTGATGAGAACAGCGCTGAGTGGTGTATGGCATCTCTTATACGTTTCGTTCTTCAGGATCATCCAATAAAACTGACTTCTGCATGTTACAACAAAGCTTAAATTCTGGTACAACTTTTTGGCACATCTGCCCATTCTGTGACATGTTCCATTTTTATCTCTCCAATGAGAAACTGGGGGGAGGTAAATATGTGTTAATATCGTCTGTAAGCTGCTGGTCAACCTCTCCCTACAGGTGTGAAGTTGGGGTGTAGATTTTATCAGAGAAAGACTAAAAGGGAATGTACTGCTCCCAAGGAGAGGCACACACTTGCCATGGATGTCATCAGCATGTTTCACATGTCACAGAGTATGCTACCCTCTGTGGACCTCTGCTCTATTCTATACAATCATACTCAAAGCTTGCAACTTTGGTCATGATCAAGTTGCAAACCTGTCACCAGCTAGTTGTACAAGTGAACATAGGAGCTGTAGAGTCCATCTGAAGCCACAGCAGTGGACTCTCCATATGCCCAGGATGATGGGCTCCCAATACCCTCTACTCTGCAATAAGTCAGTCCTAGGGTTGGGTGGGTTCAGGTGACGTAAGTCTCCTGATTGCATAATTGCTTTTCCTAGTAGAAAGTCACAGTCTCCAGAATGGTATTTCAATACACAGGATAGAATTCTACTATAAGTGTATAATTCAGATTCATTGGGTTCAGAAGTGAGGCAGGGATATGAGCTAGACAAATGGCCTATGTCTCCGTGAGAACCTCCTGGACTCTGTTGCTCCTATAAAGTACACAGCTTGTGGGTCACAGAGCCTGAGCATCAAGTCGGCTCTGGTAGTATTTCTGTCTCTGGTCCCAAAAAGCAATGAAGTCAAACTTAAGGAAGGGTCTTGGGAGGACTCTGGCATTCCCATGTCAGTGCTGGGGATGGCTGCAGATACCACCTCACAGCAAAGTCAGTCTCATTGTTCATGGTACCTTGACCTCTTAGGAAGTAAAGCCTAATAGACCACAGGTGAGAACTTCAGTCCAGAGGCATCTCAGCAGGAGAAAGATGTTATCTGGGGTCTCATAGTATGTTCAAGACAACTGCTTCCTAATAGCATGTCCTGGCCACATGCCTGGGTGATACATAAAGAAATGGTACCTTGTACTGTCTATTATTGCCAGTGGAAAGAATTCTAGAATACTTGTACATTTTGTGGCTTTGATACTCAGAAACATTTCAAATATACAAACATAGCTGAAGAAATCAATGCTCCTTGCTTCTTACAAGCTAGTCATTGCTGAGGAGTTCTATCAAAATTAGATGTGCAACCTCCCCAAAGCACCCAGTGTTTAAACACCTGGTCCAGGGGATAGTGCTGTCTTGGGAAATGGCTCAATGGTGGAGAGATGAGACTTCACTCGAGAAGTGGGGCACTGTGGGAAGGTCTGAAAGTTTGTCTCTAGTTCCTAACTTCCTAACCTCTTTCTGCTTCCCATTTTGCTGAGATTGGAGAAGGTAAGGAGTCCCAGTTACATATTGCCTTTATCTGTCATGAGCCATTTCCTACCATGTCTCCCTGACATGTTTCCTCTCAAACTGTGAGCTCAGAATAATTCCTTCCTACTTTAAGTCACATTGTCAGATACTTAATGTCTTAGGGTTTTACTGCTGTGAACAGACACTATGACCACTATGTCTTACAGGTTCATAGGTTCAGTCCAGTATCATCAATGCAGGAGCATATCAGCATCCAGGCAGGCATGGTACAGGCAGAGCTGAGAGTTCTACATCTTCACCTGAAGGCTGTTAGTGGAAGAACTGGTGTTCAGGCAGCTAGGGTGAGGGTCTTAAAGCCCAAACCCACAGTGCCATGCCTACTACAAAAGGCCACACCTACCCAAGCAGGGCCACACCTTCTAATAGTGCCAATCTCTATATCAGAGCATATACAAACCATCACACTTAATGACTAATAGGGACTTTTGATCATAGTTAGAAGGTAGGGTGGCATCAGAGAAGAGATACTATTCTTGGGAGGTTCATGAAAGCAGGGTGACAGTGTCTTTCCTCCCAATCCCATAATATCTGTCAGACTACAAACCCATCTTCACTAAGATGTGCTTACAGAGACTGAAACAGGCAGCCCAAATCCTGCAAGAGAAAATGCAAGCCCCATTCTCATGTCCAGCTCTTCCTGGGACACAGAATGTTGACTAGTGTAAAACCAAGAGGCTAGGAATTCGACTATTTAAAGTATGAATGAGGGCAATAATTGCTATCAACTCATTCCATAAGTAGAACATATTTATTCTCACATTAGGACAGTATTAATAGCTATAGTTTATGTGTGTAAATAAACATACCCAGGCTGTCAGTTCTTCATCAGAAACTCACCATTTAAATGCAAATTGCTGCTACTCTTTGCAAGTAGTTTGAGAATGAATAATGGCCATCATAAGAAAGTATATCTCTCCCTTATACAATTTTAAATTTGCAGCAATGCTGCTGTGTATTTAATTTGTGTTCCCCTTACATAATATGTCTATCCTGGTTCCTGATTTTAAATATTTGCTCTTCTTTGGAATGGGTTAATTGTTTTAATTCATTTTGGATCACATGGGTCACAAAGGTGCTAGGGTAAAGCATTGGGGGAAACTGGGTGCAGAACAAATTGGGGGGTGGAGAGCCATGAATACATGTTTCTGGCATTTCAAAGGACACAAGCTGTTAGTCAGTAGGGACAATTCACTCTGCGTTTCAGTTCAATGGCAGGACATTTGTGCTTGGAAGGTAGCCACTATCTCTCCATGATGGTAAGGCAGGAACACATCAGAGCACATCAGGATAAGAGACATCACAGATCTATCACCCATCAACCCACACAAACATACATACATACATACATACATACATACATTTACCCTTCCATTCATCCATCCATTTGCCCATCAATGCACAAATTCAAAGGAATTTTACAATCAGATTTACCTAAAGCTTATTTACTCAGCAAGCTTATTGTCTTACCCATGGCAGAGATAAACAACCCAGAAGAAATGGCTACATTGACAGGTGATGAGGTTTATGAGGATTAAGCTGAAAATAACAGAACTGAATCTTTCTAATCAAAGCTTTCCTTTCCCCTATGGAGTGCTCAAAGTCAAAACCATGACCATGACACCTTGTTCAGCCATGCTGTGGGGCACATATTACTCCTTTTTTCTTTTAGTAATACTCTGCTGAAGGCAATCTCATCAGGGGCCAGGCTGTGTCCTGGAGGTCAGGGAGCATGTTAGATAATTCTTTAAACCACATGTTTCAGGTTCAGCCTTGCCCTCAGAGTACTTTCACCTGATGCTGAGGGGCCACTGTCCCAAAGCACCCTCTGCCAGGTGTAGCATCACAGGCTACTGATGCTCAGAATGACAATGAGGCAGAACTGTGAGAGCTGAAGAGCCAGTTCTGTCTTGATTGATACCAGCCTGATCGCTACCAGATCAAGCCATGCATAATATGTCTTCTCAGATGACCCAGATGGGTTAGCAGCTGTCGGCATAGATGCAAAGGTCTGGGCTGTTGCCTTTAAATCACTTCCTTGAAGCAGCTGGGGAAATGGGGTGAAGATAATCGCCATGGTTTGGGATGAGACACAGAGGCTGAGGTTAGGGCTTGGTCACTGAGGGCACTTTCACTTCATACCAGTCAGAATGGCTAAGATTAAAAACTCAGGAGACAGCAGGTGTTGGCGAGGATGTGGAGAAAGAGGAACACTCCTCTACTGCTGGTGGGATTGCAAGCTGGTACAACCACTCTGGAAATCAGTCTGGCGGTTCCTCAGAAAACTGGGCATGACACTTCCAGAGGACCCTGCTATATCACTCCTGGGCATATACCCGGAGGATTCCCCGGCATGCAATAAGGACACATGCTCCACTATGTTCATAGCAGCCTTATTTATAAATAGCCAGAAGCTGGAAAGAACTCAGATGTCCCTCTATGGAGGAATGGATGCAGAAAATGTGGTATATTTACACAATGGAATACTACTCAGCAATTAAAAACAATGAATTGATGAAATTCTTAGGCAAATGGTTGGAACTGGAAAATATCCTACTAAGTGAGGTAACTCATTCACAAAAGAGCACACATGGAATGCAGTCACTGATAAGTGGATATTAGCCCAGAAGCTCAGAATACCCAAAACACAATCCACATATCAAATCATTCCTAAGAAGAAGGAAGGAGAAGGCCCGGGTCCTGGAAAGGCTTGGCTTGATGCAGTATTGTAGGGGATTGCCAGGACAGAGGAGTGGGAGGGGGTTGATTGGGGAACTGAAACACATCTAACTTTTAAAGATTTTTCTCTTGGGCACTGGGGGAGATCGCTCAGTCAGTCAAGTGCAGCCAAGCAAGCGTGTGGAGCCAAGTTCAGATCCCCAGTACCATGCAAGTTTGGCATTGTGCTCTTCTCCTCTATAACCCTAGCATTAGCACTGGGACTGGATGGGAGACAGAGACAGGCAGGTGGAGGGAAGAGGACTTATGGGACTTGGGGGGAGGGGGGAACCGGGAAAGGGAAAATCATTTGGAATGTAAACAAAGAATACATAAAATAAAAAAAAAAGAAGTACATCATCGCTCATTTAAAAGGGAACTTGACATCAGGACCAAATTCAGTCGATACATCATTGCTTCCAGAAATCAGAAAAGCAGAGCCCATGAGGAATGGTGATTCAGTTAAAACATGATAATGGACAAATGCAAAGATACAGGACAGTTAAACAGCTCATCGGGGGGCACTTGCCTTTCCTTCTCAGCCTCAGCTCCAAATTGCCAACACAAATAGGGAATCATTTGCCCCATAATATTTAAAAATGTGGTTTTTACCTCTTCTACATCTTCTAAGATCCTTAAAAGAGAGAGTGCCATTAAGGCTGGTCTTTTGTAAATATGGATCAAGTTCAAGGCTTTTGAGGATGTAGCTAAATGCTAGTATCTCACCTGCTGATTACCAATAAAAAGATCACAGGAGAAAGATTTTCAGAATGAGCCCAGACCTCCAAAAGTATTAGGGGCCAGAATGGGTTCTCTGAAACCGCTCAGCCTGAAGATCTGAGTCTGAGCATAGCTCGGGGACAGAAGGTTGCTGAGCCTCAGAGTCTTATGTCCTATATACTGTACTGAGCAGCCCGGAGCTACACCTGCCTCTGACCAGGATGGAGAGTATGTCTGAGGGAAAGTGGGGCAGATTCTAGCTTGACTTTTGGAATAGGCAGAAAGGCACAGTTATACTCTCTCAAGAAATTTTTTCTGTAAGAACTGTAATTTTGTGTACAGAGTGAGGTTCGTATATATTCAGTCTAAAAGCAGATGATATAGCTAAAGGTTCCCCAGGCATGTAGCATAATCAGTTTTGTCCTTCATGGGTGGACTCTTGACAGTTGATCTGCTCTCGTCTTGTGGGAGCCAGTGGGCCAGGTGACCAAAGCACACTTCCTCCTAGTCACACATCTGTGGTCACACAATCCACCAAGCCTGACATGTGAGGATGCATGGCTTTTCCTCAGACCTCTTCCATCTAGAAGGAAAACTCACAGGTGATGGGGACTTGAGTCCCAAGAGGAAGGTGTGAACCCTAACTCTAAGCATGCATGGCCATGTCCCTGGCAACTGTAGAAGCTATATTGCACACCTCCTTTTGGGTATCTAGAAGGCATTTTGGTGACATTTGAGTCACACAGCATCTTGGTTTCATTCCCTGTTCTGTTCTTTTTGAGAACTTTACTAAGTTCTCTCAGGACTTCCTTTATCCTCTCTCTTTTCTATCTTTTTTCTCCTATCCTGTAGGGTTGTCTCCTTCTTTGATTGGTTGTCTCCTTTGCTCTGTAGAATCTTTTCAATTTGATGTGATCCCACCTTTCAATTTTGTTTGTCTGTTTTCATAATTGTTGGTTAATTACAGCATTTTCCCTCCCCTTTCCCCTAACAAAACCAATATGCCCATTTCCACTCTCCTTCAAAGCCATTGCCAACTTTAATATCAATTGTATTGTATGTATATACTTTCTTGTGGATGCATATATATTCCCAAATATAACCTGCTAAATGCATATAATGTTATTTGTATGTGTATTTCAGGACTGGGTACTGGAAAGCAGATTGACTTGCTCTTCCCTGAGGAAGACCTCTTCTCCTGCTTCTAGCCTTTATTCAGTTCTTTGTGTAGGGTTGAGGACTCATGGGCTCCCCCCCTCCCCGATGTGCATTGGTTGTCTTTCTTGTTCAGTTCACTTTTGAGAAGTCATATTGGTGAGACTTTATGGGTGTCATTTGTAGATACTAGGAGACACACTCTCACATCAAACTCCCTGGGACAACTCTTAAAACCTTTCCACCCACTCTTGCGTTTTACTCCCTAATGCTTAAGTATATGAGTGATTTGTAGACATGTCCACTGGGGCTGGGCTCAACAACTGTGCATATTGATTGGTTATGGTTTTCTGTAGTGGTTTCTATCTATAGCAAAGAGAAGCTTCCTTGATGAGGAGTAAAGGCTACACCTATCAGACTAGTCTCTCTCTCTCTCTCTCTCTCTCTCTCTCTCTCTCTCTCTCTGTGTGTGTGTGTGTGTGTGTGTGTGTGTGTTTGTGTATACCTATCTCTCTCCTCCATGATTTAATACACCAACCAAAGGTAACATGAAGAAAAGCTCTACACAATTTCCCTCACTTTCCCAAAGCAGATCCTTGGATGCAAAGGCCTGGGTAAAATGTCACTCAGAGTAAGGGCATTTCAGAAACTGAGCTGTGTACACTGGAGATGCCCAAGGATGGGGCAGAGTACCCTTTACATATTCTGTAGGAAGGGATTCACAGGATAAGCTTTTGTTGTCTGGTGTGTAGGCTATGCTGAGAATTCAGAGCTAAGGACATCTCAAAAAACACTTCCCAAGGTATTTGACTCAAAGGCCCTTCTCGTATACTCGGTGTGGTATTGATGGTGTAGCATATGGAGTCTTTAAAAAGGTACCTTCTCAGAAAAGAACAACTTTTCCTTTCTTACACGGTTGGCCACAGGATCAGTTTTGGCTATTTGGGACAAGAGGGAAATGAAGAAGGAAAGAGGTCAAGTGAGTTAAGACAGGAAGTGTGGCATATCCACATGGTTCCTGTAGGCCTATCAACTGTTTACGTAAGCTGACTTCACAAGAGGAAGCATGAGATTTCAGTTTATACAGTAATAGTAGAACAGCAACAACAGTAGGAATAACAACAGCAGCAACAGCAAGAGCAACAACAACAACAGTTGATGGAAATGATGGGTTTTCAACTATCTCTGTGCTATGATTCAACTCAGGTGCTCATGGGACCACAGGATCTGAAGAAATGCAAATGGCCGGTGTGTCTTAGGTTAACGTTCTCTAAAATGAACCACCTATGGCAGGTAGTTATGATGAATAACTGTCCCTTAATTCTGTTTTATACCTTCCTTAATGAAAGATTTTGATCTTGCAGCCAGGGTTTCTGCAGTTTTGAACTCAGACAAGGTCACCTATCAGTTCCTGATGAAATCATGAAGGGCTCTGGGAAAGCTTAGCACTTTCCACCAGCAGGCAGGGATCTTACCTAGCATTTCATGAGCAGCTCTCTGGAGTGTTTTATTACCTCCAGTTTGGTGTTTCTCACTGGTGAGAATCCATTGCTCTTTTCTGGTGATTATCAAATCCTGAGAGAAAGATGAAGATATACAAAGCTATCAGCAAACCACCCCCCTACACATACAAAGATGGTAAATAAGGAGATAAAGCCACTCTAGCTCCTTTGTATGGGCTCTTGAGAAAGAAAGAAGTCTCCAAAGGTATCTCATATCTTAACAGAAACTCTAGTTTTCTCCAGCTCAGCTATTGACATGTTCCATTCACAAAAGCCACTGGAAACTTCCTGAAAAAACTGTCTCCTGTAGAATCCTCACTGTAGAGGAAGAGATAGAAACTTCTCAGTGTTATAAGCCCTCTGAGAGCCATGAGGAGCCTGGCACCAGAACTTGACCAGCAAGCAAGCAATGACCACTTGCCCTGAGCTCTTAGCTGTCTAGGAAGCCTTTTAGCCTATTTACACAGCCTCTCCTGGGAATCCCAAGAGTTCTGTCAAGTGATTGTTAGAACAGGGCTGTCCCTGACTGCCTACATCCAATAACAGCCCTTCCATTCTTGAAACTCCAGCAATAATGCCCAGGGCTGGCCAGGGATGTGGCCATTTTCTAGAACATACAGATGTTTACAGCATGTGTGGCTTGGAAATTAATCACCTGTTATCCTGAATGTGTTTCTAATAAGACATTGTTTCCCCTGGGAACACCGTAAAGGCAAGATGATTGGATAGGGACCACAGGTCTGTCGCCGTTTTCTCCGTCTGAGTAATGTCAGTAGAGACTTTGCAGTGTCAGATACAATTTAGGACACCGTGAATCTCCAAACCCATGTGCAGGGCTGGGCCAGCCAGAGACACTATCTTATATGTGTGAGCATGCTATACAGGGTCACGCACCTCATCATTCTCCCTCCCAAATAAAGCAGTGTCTGACGCCTTCTTGGATAGCTTCCCTGTGACAATGATCCCAAGGCTTCTGCACAGAACTGCCATCCTGGGTTTGTGACAATAAAGTTCCTCGTACTTCCCACAGCTAATGATGGTCAAAGTAGCCTCATAAACAAGAGAGGAATGCAGTTTCCTTGGGAACGGGTATCCCACTGTCCCTTTCTTGGAGCATAATTCCTTCCTAGGGATGGATGCTGCAGCACCTTGCACACTGGACACATCAACGCCAAGATGTAGTTCCAATGACACCCCAGAGATGGAACAAGATCTGGTTAGAATTAAAAAAAAATCAACCAGATTTCCAAAATTACAGCAATCAGACACTGGTGAGGAAGATGAATGGGAAACGCTGAGCAGAAACCACTTAAACGCCACGCGACTCCACGATGAAAATCTGCACAACTGTTTCTGTTTAAAGCTAATAAAGGTAAACACAAGACGCCCGTCCCTTCCTATCAAATTCATTACTTTGAGCGACAAAATGACAAAATGATTAGCAGTTAATAAGGCCTCGGCTTAGAAGATTGACTGACATCGCATTCCTCATTTAATTTCCGTTTCTCTGAGCTTTTCCCCCTCTTCCTTCCAGCACGGAGGGAATTAACATTATCACATCAAAGGCTTGCCTTTAAATGGGGAGAAAAATCGTTTAAAAGGACACAGGCAGTGATTATTCAAACTAGGATATTTGCACCTCGTACGTATAAACCATATCATGGTACAACTTCATTTCACTCAAATTGCTGTCAGTCACTAATAGAAGAAATTTGCTCGCGTTTTATCAGCGCCATTGTGAGGCGTCGGGTGGGGGAGGGGAGCTAAATGTGAGATCTGATAAGAAGCCTGTGAACGCAGAGCCTGTCACGTGATGAGATGCAGGCGCTTCCCAAAGGAAGGAGCAATATGCAAATCTCCCCTCCCGTGCTCTCTCCCTTGACTTCTCTGGGTTCTTTGTTTTTACCTCAGTTCTCATCTTCCTCTCAAACCCTGGGCACCTAGAGACTTGATTGGCCACCTCTGGGTCAAGGTGTAGTTACAAGAAGTTGGCAGAGTCCTGGGCTTCTGCTCTGCTCCTGGGGAGTAATAGGGAGCTGTGGGCTGGGGCTGTCCCTTGAAGTGCCAATAAAACTTTATCCTCGCAGTAAAGAGTGCTTGGCTTATTCTAGACCATGGAAATACAGGTCATAGCTTAACTCTGTCTAGGTTTTATTTGAACCAAAGTCTACCCTGTTCCAGAAAGGAAAGAGAGGACAGGACCATGCTGCTGTGGCGATGGTAATTCCCATTTTCATAGGTAACTTCTCAAACCTGTTCTTTAAAACATCCCATTTCACAGGGAGGTAAACCAAGGCTTAGACATTTTAACAATGTTTTGCTATTGTTTTATTTTCTTACCTTTTGAGCATCAGTAGGCAAATGATGCCCAGCCTGACTTAACACCTGAAAAAATGGTTTTGTCTTTTCTTTTGGAGCACTTGAATCGGTGGGTGAACTGAGGTTAGCTGGTACAGCTCCCTCTAACTGCAGCTTCTAAGACAAACAGTTGGCTTGTCAGAAGTTTATTTTTTTTTATTTTTATTTTTTTATTCTAACTGCCTTTTAAAAATGAGAAGAGGGTAACTTGACCAACGGCAGAGAAGGTGGCCCTAGAGAAGGAAGCGGCTCCCTGTGGGACAGTGGCATTAGGAAGGTCAGCAGCAGCAGCGCAGACCCTGCCTAGCACGGATCCAGGTGGATTGAATCAAGCAAGTCCCCAGGGAGGACAGAAGGCGAACAATAAAATAATATGAGAACAGAGTGGCCCACGTCAACAGGCTTGAAGACCAGCCTTGTTAATTCAGGGAACTACGGAGTTAAATTAGCGCAGTCCCTGGCGAAAGCAGAGGTACACTTTGTCCCAGTGAGATAAATTTCCCTGCCTGCCCTGATACACTGGCCAGTGACAGGTTACCGCAGAGAGGAGTTCATTAAAATGTCCAACTCATAGGGAATTTTAAAAATTTATAAGGCTTCCTCTCAATGGTGGGTCAAGTTCAGTGGGCAAGGAAAAGCTCTAAGATAGCTCAAGGGATTATTCATGGATTAGTAATTCAACAAGTTAGTATGTTGCAGCTAAGGCAGTTAGTTATATCTTCACAGTTAACATTTTAAATCTGAAGAACAGACCAAAACCCCTTCACCACCTTTCTGGTGCAGCTCTCGTTGTAGGACAGTGGACTAAGCAAAGGGAGAGCAGCACCTGCCATCTTTAGCAAAACTGCATGCTCCCAGCACCAAACAGGAGGTGAAATGTGCCACACCCAGGATAGTGCTCAGTTGCTGCTTGGTTCTGCAGACTCAACAGACAGACTTCTGGTTTGGCGACTTTCTGATTAGTGACATTTTCCTGGTTTCTTCTGATTAGCTAACGTTGTCTGGACAGTAATCAATGTGCCTTTTATGATGCTCGTATTTTCTGGGGTAGCATATCTATCCCTGTGCAAACGCCAAAGGATACGCAGACACTGTGTAACCACACTGCCCCAGCATAATGTCTCGTTTCACAGGAGCAGTCTTGGACCTGCAGAATCAACCCATCTTCCTGAAATGCCCTGCCTTGCTCTGGTCATGGTGATGCGGTGCCACAGAGAACCTGCATGGATCCCAATACAAACACACAGAGGTGGCAAAGGCAGAGGAACCCAGGCATCAACCTGTCCACTGTTGTCATGAGGCTTGATGATAATCTGCCCTGTGCCATTCACTTCTAAGGAAAGAGTTCAACCGTGTTCACTAAAATAGAAATAAAATAAATATGATAATAAAATAGTCAACAGTGTTTCTTAAAGTAAAAATTAAATAAAATAAATATAAAAATGAGAAAAATAAAATAACC
Organism: Apodemus agrarius; assembly: GCA_964023405.1. Lineage (NCBI taxonomy): Eukaryota > Metazoa > Chordata > Mammalia > Rodentia > Muridae > Apodemus > Apodemus agrarius. Next base: position 2,803,387 of record OZ030020.1, read on the forward strand.
AACAGTGTTTCTTTTTTATTTTTTATTTATTTATTTATTGAATATAATCTTCATTACATTTCAAATGTTAAAACCTTTCCCGGATTCCCCCCTCCCTGAAAAGCCCAGACCCTTCCTCCCACCCCTGCCTCCAAGTATATGCCCCTCCACCCGACCCACTTCCACCTCCCCCGACCCCCACCTCCATTTCCCTTTGTTGGGGCATCTATTGAGCCTCCATCTGACCAAGGACCTCTCCTCCCACTGATACCCGACAAGGCATTCCTCTGCCACATTTTTGGCTGAAACCATGTGTACCCCTTTGTTGATGGTTTAGTCCCTGGGAGTACTGATGTGTCTGGTTGGCCGACCTCCTTGTTCTTCCCATGGGGCTATAAACCCCTTCAGTTCCTCTGGACCACCCTCTAACTCCTCCATTGGGGACCCCAAGCCCAGACCAATGGTTGGCTGCTAGCATCTGCCTCATCAACAGTATTTCTTTAAAAAAAAATTAAGTAATATAAATATAATACAAATAATAAAAATAAAATTGTCAACAGTGTTTCTTAAAATAAAAACAAAATAAAATAAAGATAGTACAAATAATAAAAATAAAATAATCAACAATGTTTGTTAAAATAAATAAAACAAAATAAATATAATAAAAATAGTCAACAGTGTTTCTTAAAATAAAAACAAAATAAAATAAATATAATAAAAACACTAAAAATAAAGATACTTAGTAAAAGAAAGATAAATAAAATTTAAAAAATTAAAAATAAAATTCAATCATTATTGGTTATAAGAATTTCAAACAAACTCGAGTTTATTTGGTGTTTAGTATTTGGGGATCAAACTGCATCAGTCAAAAGGTCCTCAAGCCAGGATAGATTTGGAAATAATTGCCCATTTAAAGTTTGGGAGATTACATAGAAAAGAGAACCCAGTGGGCAAATCATCTCATCCAATGGAACAAAATGAAATGCCAGAAGGTTGTTTCAAGATTCAGACATGTTGGGTTTGGGCCTGTGGTGCAAGCCACTGTGCACTAATGCACTTGTGGGCAGTCTAACCCCAGCCTGAAGTGAGCCAAGTGGTCTGTGGGCAGCATAGAAGAGGGCAGAAGCTAACCCAGAGCAGAAGGGAGGGAAAGGAGACGCAGGAAAGTGGGAAGTTGGTGAGGAATAAAAGCCTTTTTATTAAAAGAAGGTAATTATACACGGGAGTGGATTCAGCTATCCCTTTTCTACATGTGATGCAGCTGAATCATATTTACCCATAATCCCCCCTTCTCTCACTCAGACTTCTGCCCTGTTTGTGGGGTTGGGAAGCCTTGGGTCCCTCTGATTGGTAGGGAGCATAATGATGCTGATGGTGGCGGGGTAAAGGGAGGAAGAACTTTTCGACTGAGATACACTCCTAATGCAAAAGCCCACGCAGATGCTTCAGGAGACTCCCCTGAACACATATCCTTATGGAGAAGTGCCCACTCTGGAGAACTTATGTGTCCTGTAGAACCAGTGAGGACATTTTTCTTCATGTGCCGTGGAAGCGGCAGAGATATAAATAAAGGGCTGACGAAAGATCTGTACAACAGGAACTTCAAGTCCTTGAAGAAAGAAATTGAAGAAGACCTCAGAAGATGGAAAAATATTTCTTGCTCCTGGATTGGCAGGATCAATATAGTAAAAATGGCCATCTTGCCAAAAGCAATCTACAGATTCAATGCAATCCCCATCAAGATCCCAACTCAATTCTTCATAGATCTAGAAAGAGCAATTCTTAAATTCATCTGGAGCAACAAAAAACCCAGGATAGCTAAAACTATTCTCAACAATAAAAGGACTTCTGGGGGAATCAATATCCCTGACCTCAAGCAGTACTACAGAGCAATTGTGTTAAAAACTGCATGGTATTGGTATAGCAACAGGCAAGCAGATCAATGGAACAGGATTGAAGACCCAGAAATTAACCCACAGACTTATGGTCACTTGATCTTTGATAAAGGAGCCACAACCATCCGATGGAATAAAGATAGCCTTTTCAACAAATGGTGCTGGTTCAACTGGAGGTCAACATGCAGAAGAATGCGAATTGACCCACTCTTATCTCTTTGCACTAAGATCAACTCCAAGTGGATCAAGGACCTCCACATAAAACCAGACACACTGAAACTATTAGAAAAGAAACTTGGGAAGACCCTGGAGGACTTGGGCACAGGGGAAAAGTTCCTAAACAGAACACCAATAGCTTATGCTCTAAGATCAAGAATCGACAAATGGGACCTCATAAAATTACAACGTTTCTGCAAAGCAAAGGACACTGTCAGAAGGACAAAACGGCAACCAACAAAGTGGGAAAAGATCTTCACCAACCCCACATCCGACAGAGGGCTAATATCCAATATATACAAAGAACTCAAGAAGTTAGACCGCAAAGAAACAAATAACCCTATCAAAAAATGGGGCACAGAGCTAAACAAAGAATTTTCACCAGAAGAAATTCAGATGGCCGAGAAACACCTTAAAAGATGTTCAACATCATTAGTCATCAGGGAAATGCAAATCAAAACAACCCTGAGATTCCACCTCACACCAGTCAGAATGGCTAAGATTAAAAATTCAAGAGACAACAAGTGCTGGCGAGGATGTGGAGAAAGAGGAACACTCCTCCACTGTTGGTGGGATTGCAAAATGGTAAGACTGCTCTGGAAATCAGTTTGGCGGTTCCTCAGAAAATTGGGCATGTCACTTCCAGAGGACCCTGGCATACCACTCCTGGGCATATACCCAGAGGATTCCCCTGCATGCAATAAAGACACATGCTCCACTATGTTTATAGCAGCCTTGTTTATAATAGCCAGAAATTGGAAGGAGCCCAAATATCCCTCAAAGGAGGAATGGATACAGAAAATGTGGTATATTTATACAATGGAATACTACTCAGCAATTAAAAATAATGAATTCATGCAATTTGTAGGTAAATGGTTAGACCTGGAAAATATCATCCTGAGTGAATTAACCCAATCACAAAAGAATGCACATGGAATGCAATCACTGATAAGTGGATATTAATGAGCCCAGAAGCCCTAAATACTCAAGACACAAATAGCAAGTCAAATGATTCCCAAGAAGAAGAAAGGAGAGGACCATGGGCCTGTAAAGATTGCATCCAGTTTAGTAAAGAAACCGAGGGGGGAGGGGGAATGATTGGGGAACAGTTGGGGGGGGGAGAGGAACTATGGGAACTATGGTGGGTGGGAACTGGGAAAGGGGAAAGCCTTTGGAATGTAAACATAGAATATAGAAAAGAAAAAAAAAAGAAAAAAAAAGGGGGCTGACTGAACATATGGCTGGGCCAAAGCAGCAGTGTGACCTTAGCACCATTAATAAAGTATGTGGGAGAAAAACAATTGTGACCAGATATCAGAAGCTGGAAAAGCCTGAGGGGGAGGGTTATCATCAAGTCACATACAAGGAAGCACAATGATAACTGTATTGATAATTCTTCAGTACTTAAAATATTAAACTGGAATGCATAGAATAACTATGTCAACCTTTCAGAGAATAGATACCAACAAATTAAAACCTGAAAGGCACGGATTCCTGAAGATGATAGATACCCACAGAAGGAATTAGTTTATCAGTCACAGAAGCCTCCACTGCTTCAACTCTTTCAGGCTTCCTAGTTCATACCTGCTACCCCATGACTCCTTGTCAGTTTGCTAATCTTATTCCTGGTGGTGGTTGGGGCCAGAGGCAAGAATTCCGGAGTTGTAAGAAATCCCCCATTGTCATCTGTCCTCACTATCAATTCTGCATCACTAGAACGTCAGAAAACCATCCCAGGTCATGATGCCTGGATGTGTTCCTTCATCGGGAGTCAATTAGAAGCTGCTGATTGAAAGCTGATTTTTTTTAACTTTACCTAATTCCACAAGCCCTGCTCTTTTCTATTTTCATTAGCTTATTTTTCTTTTCTTTCCCAACTTTTCAAGATTGCAGATCATCTTTCTCTGGGCTCCAAAGAGCAGACTGTTAATCCCTGGAATCATGGGGGCATTTCTGAGTCTTTAAAACTATCACATCTGCCCTCTGGATACCTGGACTGTTAAATGAGTCATATTTGTTTATTGCTCTTACTTTGAGGTGTAGAGCCTCCTTGGCAAAGGCTGGCGTTTCCACTACTGGTTTCCTTCTGTTACCTGATGGCAAGTCTGATCCTCAAGTTCATAGCCAGAACCATTCTGCATAGCTCATAGTCCACACTGTTCATGTGGGCTTATTTGGGGGAATTCACAATGTGTTTGGGTGCAGTGGGTTCAACTGCTCATTTCCAATTGTCTGGCTCTACCACAGATATAAAGTTTCACATTCTAAATATTGAATATATCAAATGAAATTTAAATGGCGGTAAATGTCAAATATGACACCTTGAATCAGTCTCAAACATATGAGCTGGATGGGCGAATGTTTAATAGGAAATTATAGATAGGAAAAGACCAATATTCCCAAAGTGAATGATAGCTATCCCAAGTGGAACCTGGATAGCCCTTCACCTCTATGCTGTCCAAAAAGATCCTCCACATTTCTTAAATATTTTAATCTCTTCTTTCATACTCACATTAGGCCTTTTTTAAAAATCTTTTTCCCATAAACAGGGCCAGGGAGAGTGCCTAACATGGAAAATCTCCTCTGTAATTGATACTGATCTAGAAGTTAGTCAGATAGTAGTAAACTCAGAACAGCCTATGAGGCAAGCATACTGCTGTGCACACTACAGATGAAAGCATAGAAGGAGTCAGACTTGCCCATAGACTGCAGCAAGGTGAGGGCCATGGTAGAAATCTACCTGTGTGGCCTTCTACTAGTACTGCCTTTAGCTGTGGTTATAAACCACAATTCATGGGGACCTCTTTCCAGAAAAGCTAGTCGTGATGAGCCACTGCCTCAAGCTGCCAGGCTGCTGGCTAACCCAGCAGTAGGCTTGGCCAGTGGTCTTGTGTTCTCCTTTCTGCTTTGATTAAGTCCAAACATTTTGTATGGGTTCATACAATTGACATTATTAATTGACAACTGTTTATCAGATGGGAATGCAGACTGAGAAGAGAATGTGTTATTAAAGTGTGATTACTACCCAATGGGTTGTGTAATGTCATATGAAAACATGTGTGCTGTACTATATAGGTCCTCAGCTGGGGTCCATGCAGAAGAGAATGTATATCTAACACATATGAAAGGGGTTTGCTGGGGAAAACTAGTGGGAGGAGGATTCCAATACTGGGGATGTCTATGTGAAAATGCAGAGGTTCTAACAATTGGATCATGAATATTGACATGAGTATCACAGCACTTTTCAGTCTTCCAGAAACACACTTCTTTATGATGTTCAAAAGCCACAGGAAGAGACTCTTCAGTCATCCAGCATGATCTGAACTATAGAGTTGAGAAAGAGAACTGCAGTTGGAAGTGAGGGGCACAGAATGAGTTTAACTACTCAGGTTAGGAATGGTGGCTATGTGCTAGCTGCGATGGACTCAGAGGTTTCGGGCTAGTAGAGCCAATATGAATAGATTTTCTTTCTACAGTCTCAGCATGCTTTAACAGAGTGGCTGTAGAGGCAGAATGTGAACACACGAGTACACAGCATTTATACATGTACACATAGTTTATTACACAAGCGCATATACATGTGCATATTCATGTGAGCACAGGGCTGTACAGATGCATTAGCTGGTTACAAGCATGTGTGAAGCAAGTAAATGAGTGATCTCTTGTGGTCCCTGAGATTCTCAAATGGAGTTTCAGAATACCTTTGTTGCCAGATATCAAAGGGAAAGTCTATCCAAGGAAGAGGGAGGAGAAGAAGGGGGAGGTTATGTCTGCCTTTCAATCAGGCTGAAGAGAATGAAAAGACATGGCCAGCGTCTCCCCAACAGCTGACTCCTGGCTTCTGTGTTTGCTTCTTTACAGGGTGAGTTCTCATTTCCTCATTGATTCAAAAACTCAAGAACACCAGGGCTGTGCATTGAAACAACCACAATTGGCTTCTTTATGTCATTTTTTTGGTCCACATGAAATTACCACCCAGCTTTAAATTGTCAGAGTCTATAAGCCCTAAAGTAATTTTTCTTTGCAAAAGTAATAAACTCTTATGAGTGGGAAGAAGGGGTCCCACTCAACTCTCTCCCAGAGAGGCCTCTGAAAAGCTTCACTCACATAATTGTACCTTGTTTTAAATTCATATGTATTCATTTCATAAATATGGTCTATATTTTATACTGATAAATTTATCAATAGAAAAAAGATACTGCAGGAAGATATAAAAAATTACCTGCCAAAATAATGATTTATGCTGGTTCTGAAGCTTCCTTTCTATTATTCATGTGCATAAGACATTTTTTCCCATTTTGACATTTACTTCACATTATAAAAATGTGCTCCTGTATGCCAATGTCTTCATTTGAATAGCAGGAAGGAGCAAAGCATGAGGGTTGGCGTCCCTGTCTGACAATTGCTGGCAGATGCAGACCTATCATCATTGCTCAACAGCCGGATGAACCAGGGGTAAGGGAGGGAGAGTGATACCTGTGCAGTGAGAAGGGTAAGTTTCCACACACTCCAGGCTGTAGGGGCCAGAGAGAAATGTATGCCCCCTAGAAGAGCTGATAGGAAGCAAGGTTACTTCTTTTACCTTTTACATGTTTATTTGGATAAGTCAGAGATAATATGTTGCCATTAATATTAACTTCAGAGGTGAAATGCCTTTTGCATTGACAAACTGAGAAGAAAGGAAATAAGTAGGCAGATCCCTGAGGAAACCACCCATTTTTGTATCATCTGGTTTCCACCAAAAAGTGTCCAGTAGTGGGGCTGAGTTAAAGCAAGAAAATTCTTACAGGATGTCGAGAATGCTCCCAGGTGTTGGAGTCCTAGAGAAGAGATAGTAAATGGCTGCCCAGCAGGATCTGTGTTGGAGCAGAAGAGGCAAAATGGAAGTAATGGATACCCATAAAGAAATATACTAATCTGGATCCCAAAGTGAGAGAAGCATCCTTCAGCTGCAAAGGGCAAGATGTATGCTGGAAGACCAGCTGGGAGTTTTGGGGGGCTCTCCATACACACCTGCAAATCTCCAACTGGAGCTCAACCACACCAGAAGATCCAGTTTGGGCATGGATCCCCAATGGGCTCACTTTTATGAGCACTCAGCCTTATAAGTGCATGTTAGCATGTGTGTTAAAGTGGATCCTAGCCCATTACACCTCCTAAAAGGATCCCATGCCTTCCCAGAACAGTGTCAAGCAACAGGACTCTGTCTTGAGTTTTCTTTCTTTGGGCTTTGCAGAAACTTCTTGTGTGGATGGCATGTATTACTGTGCTTCCTTGGGGTTCACACAGCCTGAAAGCTTGAGTCAGACACTCTTGCTTTTATTGATGGCTCTCTAGGATGGCATCACAGCAGAGAGGCCTCAGTTTCTGAAAGTTGTCAGTTGTCTTCCCCATCTTGCCCCATTATAGGATCTAGACCTAGATCTAGACCGTTTATGGAACCAGTTCTATAAGAATCCCAACCCCTCTAGTGAAATGAGTTTCTATGAAGAGTATCAGTGTAGCTCTTGATACTCTAAGATATCTTGTTTAGACACTTGTCCCAAGTTCACTTGTTATGAGTGAGCATTGTCTACCCTGGTCTACAGTACATGATACATGGCCTCCTTAATGCTCTGTCTTAGTCACAAGAGTTGCTGCTGTATATTTGTCCATACAAGTGCTTCTTGCTCATCCTCTTCCTGCCTTCCTCCCACTCCTGACTCATGTTGACATTTGACTTGTGTTTGATCTGTGATATTGTCCCCAAGGAGATCAAGTTTTTGGATTACACATGACCATAAATAATTGTTTGTCCTATATTTATCTGTGTGATGCCCTGCCTGATGCCTGGGATATGATATAATATATGGCCTCAATTCCAGTGGAAGTACATGCTATACTCAGAGCTATTGATCAATTAATGTTTTACAACACAAAATATAACTAGATTGGCCCATCATTCACAGAAAGTTTATAAATAGTATTGTTAATTCACCGTAAATGTGTATTTCTAAAGTTCTGCAGAATCCAAATTAGAAGAGTTGGTATATAAAGCAATCCAAACTCAAGCTACAGGTCAGTGATCTTCCAAGTCAGTTTTGAAGTTGATTGACATCTCAAGTTCCCACCTTTCCAGGGCACCATGGCTCTGCTGAGGAAGACTTAGGTGTCCCCATTGACCCAGGGAAATGTGTAGACCCGGGTCTTCCCTATTCTCATCACAGAGTGTAGGTCAAAGGTGACAGAGGTAAATATTATAGGAGAGCATTAATTATTGATTTACTTGTCTGAACATAGAGTGTCAGGGAGGCCCACTCTTCCTAAAGAGTTATGGTGAAATAGAATTTTCTGAAGTTTAGAGATCTGGGTTAAATATATATGGAAAATTAGAGTTGGACTTAGACCTAAGTACTCACTTCTGTATTCCTCAGAGAGCACCTTGACCTCTCCCACTCTTTTTTCTTTTTTTTTTTTTTTTGGTTTTTGGGATTTGGTTTTTTTGAGACAGGGTTTCTCTGTATAGCCCTGGTTGTCCTAGAACTCAGTCTGTAGACCAGGCTGGCCTCGAACTCAGAAATCTGCCTGCCTCTGACTCCCAGAGTGCTGAGATTACAGGCATGCTCCACCACTGCCTGACTGGCCTCTCCCACTCTTAACAGTACTTTGTTTCAAATGACTGTCTCTTTCCAAAGTGATGCCTCCTGGCTACCATGCACAGCATGAGTTTCCTTAATTCTTGAAAGTTGATAAATTAATGCATATTTGCTTCCTGGAAATCCAGTGTCAACTCTAACATGGCTTGAGATTTAAGCTAATATAATGTTGAACTCCATGGCAGCTTGGTGGAATACAGTAGACTATTATTTAATCAGCACCGGTCTAGATGTGGCCATGAAGTATAGAGAGGATACCACTTCAGAACAATTACTGACATTTGTATGGTTGGGTCTTATCCAACAAGTTGAAAATTTGTAAAGATCAAAATGAAATTTGCTGGAGAAGATGGAATTCTGCCCATCATAAGACAAATTTACGTTTTGGGATATCTTCAGTCAATTCTTAAATCTCTTCCTGTAAAAAGAGACATTGACTTCTGTGTCATTCCCATTCCTGTGTGTCTATCTATGTGTAGGTCTGTATCTTGGGCCACACCCATATCTATTTTTGAATCTACATGTATGTTTACTTTTATGTATATGCTATTTATACCTGGACCTATGTCTACATACCTATTCTCTGTCTATGTCTAAATGTAGTCCCAAAACTATGTCTGTATGTATACCAATTTCTATGTTTTTCTTTTTTAAGATTTTATTTATTATATGTATATGTATATGTATCTATACCATTGCTTTCTTCAGTCACACCAGAAGAGGACATCAGATTCCACTCCAGATGGTTGTGAGCCACCATGTGGTTGCTGGAATTTGAACTCAGGTCCTCTGGAAGAACAATCAGTGCTCTTAACCACTGAGCCATCTCTCCAGCCCTTCTATGTCTTTCTGTGTCTATATTAATATTTATTTCTATGTCTGTTCATTTCCATTTTTGTATCTATAGCATATATGAACATGTATATGTGTATCTGAGCCAGACATATGTACATATATTGTGAGTTTCTACAGAATCCTATAGAAACAGTCTGTGACTTGAAACTATTAAAAATTTAACTCAATATTTCTAATATTTTCCACAGTGTTAAAAGTTTGTCAACTTCATCGTATCTGGATGGAGAGTGTTATTTTTCTTGTTTTTTGTTTGTTTGTTTTTTGCTTTGTTTTGTTTTGCTTTTGCTACATAGTACTTGTTTGTAAAATGTACCAAGCTACTTTCTATTTTATCCTATATAATATATACATGATTATAACAAAATGAGAGAGCTAAAGATGTAGGATCATAGGTTGGTATATAGATGTGTAGATAAATGATAGATGGGTGATAGGAAAAGACACAGAGAGATGAAATTCAAGGCTATTGAGGTAACTAAACAAATAAGAGTTCAGGAGATAAATAGGAGTTCAGTGTATAAATAAATAATAGATGAATGGATAGATCATAGAAAATGGATGACATGTAGATAGGTGATTGATAGATGATAGATAATGGATAGATGACAGATAATTAGAAAGAAGAGAAATGGATAAATGGATGACATACTCACAAAAACAACAAGCCCTGCCCGGATTTCACTGAGTTTGTGTCAGTATGGAAACTCAGATATTTATCTAGAATCATTTTCATTCTACCTTTCTTTAATGTCAAGATAAATCTAAAAGAGTAATTTGATATCATGAAGCATACCAGCATCGAGTTCAAGTCTCCTCAGTACCTCATAATAAAGCTGCCTAATGCTGCACAGGCCCTTCCTCTTTCCACTCTAGCTTGAAGCAGATGATGGCATTTTTAAGCATTTGAACAAAGACACAGAAACAGGTGATATTCAAATGCCTTCTCAGCACTGAAGATCTGCTTCTTATATGATCTAATATTGACTTCCTGAGAGAGATAGGGAAGTAATGGATTGGTGAGGCATGAATAGTCTCCTTCTCCTAGCACATGCAAAGCTGTGTGTCATAACGTAAAAAGACTAGACTCAAATTTGAAATAGAAAGAGCCATACATATAATACATAATACAATATAATATAATAATACAACATATACATACATACACAAATACATTACCTGCATGCATACATACAATAAATGCATATTATACATACAATAAATGCAATAAAATATAATACATGCAATACACATATACCATAAACACATAATACATACACACATACATGCATGCAATACAAACATACAATACAACACATACAATACATATATAAAATATATGTGCACACATACATACATACAATAGACATATAATACATAAATACAACACATATAATATATATACATACACATATATATGTACACACACACACAATACTGTAGTAGCTATTCCTGGTTGTCAACTTCACTATATCTGCAATGAACTACAATCCAGAATTGAAAGGCTCACCTGTGATCCTAATCTGGAGGCTGAGAGATAGTTTCTCCCCTGGATCTTGGCATGAATATCTTGAGGCATAGTGGCTATGAATTACAGAAGATTAAGACAGGGAGATCTCTGAGTTCAAGGTCATCTGGGATTAAAGGCATAGTGGTACATGCCTTTAATCTGGGCCACACCTTCTGCTGGAGACCTACCTAAGGACATTGGAAGAAGAAAGATTTACTCTCTTCTTCTCATGCTTGCTTTGTGGAACTGAGCAGCTGCTAGATCCTTGGACTTCCATCCACAGCTGCTGCTGACCATTGTCAGGGAGTTGGGCTAAAGACTGTAAGTCATCAATAAATTCCATTACTATATAGAGACTATCTATATGTTCTGTGACTCTAGAGAATCCTGACTAATACAAACACATACATGAACACATACATACAATACATAATACAAAAAATGAATACATGTAATATAATATAAAATATAAATACATACAATATGTACATACACACAATACGTACATACAGTATGTACCTTCAATGAATATATACATACAAGCAACAAATACATGCAGTATATACATACATACATACATACATACAAACAAACAAACAAAGAGAAATACAAAGATCTTCCGAACCTTTTGGAAGATATCAAAATAGCAGGCAATAGCAGAACCACATACTATGAGATGATTGGAAATGATCTGTGGATTGCTACTGACCATCAGGCATGGCTGTGGATTGCTGGTGACTATGAGAAGCAGCCTGCTGGCACAAGGCAGGACAACAGGAAGCAGGTGGATGCAGAGTGGAACCTCCATGGTGGGACAGTACAGCTTTCACTGTGCTTTCACTGACAAAAAATAATCCCTTTTAATTCTATAATAGTATGTATGGTCAAACATGGTTCCTGTCCCTCACCATTACCTGTGTGAATGTTAACACTCCTGGTAGCTTCATAATTCTGAGCTCAGAGATCAGGGAGCCACAGAGAGTAGGCAGGCGGGGCAGGGCAGAGACCTGCCCTGTGTATGGACATCATCAGTGAGCCATGCTTCCCCTGTGACACCTGTAAGCACTTAGAGCCATTCCTGGCTGGGCTCATCAATCTCAACTCTGGGAACAGAGTCACTTCTCTTAGACATTTTAGTAATCTTACTTTCTTTCTTTCTTCCTACTCTTCTGTTTTCCTTCTTTTATTCTTTCTTTCTTTGTGCATGTCTGCCCATGTATCCAGATTTTTCCTTTTATGTAGAGATTAGATCATGGCTCAGCTAGGCGATCTCAGGAAACAACAGCACTCCTGTCCAAGTTTGATCCCACTGCAGCAAAGCATGGCAAGAGCAGAACAGAATCTCAAAGCCACTGGATAAGCTTTGATACAATTTCATATCCAAGCAACAATCCTTTTCCTTAAACATCATGAGTACCTACTGGGTGCAGTGGGCTTCACAATAACTCATCTACCTCAATTAATTGGGGCTGATACTTTAGAGCTAAGACCACATATCTTGGGAATTATTTTATTAAAATAATCAGAAGCTAATAGAGAGGAAGAATGAATACGTAATCAAGATCCACTTCAACTAATCTGAGAAGAGACATCTTCCTGCCATGACAGGGAGAGGAAAACTTTCTGCTCAGCTCTGCTCATTATCACAGAAAAGCTTTCCTGCACTCACTTGTAACTTCTTACTTTTGTTCTGGAAAAGTGAAACAAGGGAGATGATAAGTGCTCTAAAAAAATCAATCCAAGTTTTTGTCATAGTGACTCATACTTCAATTTGTGCAGAGCACCTTTAAGGAAAGACCAGAACATGGGAAGGTATCAGACCGCACTGCTCAGCAAGCACGTGTGTTCCTCAGTCTTCAGAGTGCACCAGGGAACACAGGTGTTGTCCAAAGTCCTTCTTCCTCTCTTTCACCCCCACCTAAAGATCATCATTCTGTGATAAATCAAAGGTTCCTAGCTTGTTTACCCATGGGTGTGCCCATCAGCGGGTGTGCCCATCCCTCTGTCTCCAATGACCACACTATCATTTTCCCTGCCACAGAGAGGGTCACCTCTCTGCCTGACTCTCCAAGCCTTACTGTTGGGGTGAAGAAGAATTCACAGCTATTGAATGATGATGGGGTGGTAAATAAAAAAAAATTAAGTGCTGCCAACAACAACAAAATAAAAGGCGGGGTGGGTACAGGAGAAAGGGCTCCTGGAGAATGTGAGGAAGATAAATAGGGCTGGCGCTCTGTTTCTTTGTCAGCAGCACTCTGGGGTTATTTGAAGCTCTTATTTATGCTCTATAAGCAGAACAATGCTGGAGAAGAAATGATTAAATACTGCCTCTGTGAGCAGCAGACATCTCATTGTGGCGGTGGGCTCACCGCTGGGTGGTTTTGATAAAGGCAATATGAGTTGATAACTGATACAGTTTGCCAGGGAGTCATCTGGGGCTGCTGACAGCTCCTGAGCTTTAATAAAATCATTAGAATGTAAATGTTTTTATTGCAGAATAAAGAGCCTCCAGCGAAGTTGACACTAGTCTCCCTGGCTGAATGGGAGTGCCCATTAGCATTCAAATGATATCATGATGGGCTGGTTATCTTTATTAAAATTTTTCAAATCGAGTCTTCATTTTGCATGATTGAGTTTTAAACAAATGCAATATGCAGTAGGCTGGTGAGCTGGCCTCAACACTTCTGAAATAATTAAAGTGTTCCGTGTATTTTTTTAAACATGTGTTTCATAAGAAATGAATTGGATTTGCTATTTTAATATGACAATATCTAGTTAGCTTTGCATAAAAACTGGGCTGTTATAGCATAATTATTGAAAGTGTACAGCTTTTAAACATATGTTTCATAAAGCTGAATTCAATTTTCTGAAATCTGACAATGCCAGTCACTTGGCAAAGTGTAAAATCAAGAGATAGCTTGATTACTTGGAGCTATCCTTCAGAGGTCTTGGTAATTGTTGGCGGCTTGGGTACTCCGTGTAGAGTTTCTCAAGGAAGGAAGGCTCCGTTCCTTACCCTGAGGGATGATGTGGAAGCCTCGCTACTGTCCTTCAGCTCAGGACCTTGGCCACAAAGTCATCGAATAGCTAAAGAATCTTGAGAGGCGCTGAGCACAGCTGGTCTTTCTCCAAGTGCAGCGGACGGTCCATGGAGGCCGACAAGCTCCATTGGGTTTTAAATCTCCATCTATTTTGCCCTGGTCCTGTGCACTTTGTGCATACCAAGCATCCTTAAAAAGTCATCTTGTGTTATAGGCTGAGCAAACCATTGTTAGCAAGATTGCCACGGATGCTTCTTAGTTATGAGGAGTTGGAAAAAATCAATAAAAGAAATGTTCCTTTAAAAAACTGTCTCTGAAATAACGGGTATTGATTCCCTGCGTGAGGAACTTCAGAAGGAAGGAATGCTGTTTAATGGGGTGTTGGACAAACTGGCCAGCCATGTGTGTGCAGGAGGAAGGCTCTTTTACCTCTCACTGGAACATCTTTTCTTATTTGGTTACTTTTTTATGCTGATATAAAAAACAAAATCTCAGAAATGTGGCAGGGATGCTTCAGTCTACCTGGCAAGTTAGCACCCCCTAAAGAGTGGCGGCTCTTTATCCAGGGTTTCAATCATAAATCAGATGGTTTGACTGACAGATAAACGTCTATTGTATGTACTATTAATACATGCAGCATTTATGTATTCAGGAAATTAGAGGTTCTGAAAATTACAAGTTTTAAATGGTGTACAGGTGATATTTTAATGTTTCTAACTTCCACAATTATCTCAAAATTCTGATTGATTTAATGATCTCTACATAGAGTATGTTGCTGAACATTTGCTGTAAATCAAATCATATGTTCTTTTTTATCCATTAATTATAGTGATTTGGAGGAGTTGGTGAGCAATATACAAAAGGAGGATTCTCTAAGTCTCTTTGGAAGATGGGTGTTTGGAAGCCAGCTATTATAGAGGTCTTGGATGTCACTGAAGAGGACAGACTCTGGAAGAACAGTTCTAGAGGCTCCAGGAGACATTCCATAATAAAACTGGAAGAGCCACTGACAAGGGACCTTTACCAGCTCTCAGTCAGAGAGATAAAGCAAGGGCCAGCAGCTGATAAGGATTCAAGGAGGAGCCTGAACTTAGAAAGTGTGTTGTGGTAGCCTGCTCAAGGAGAGGACTCTCCAACACATGGGAAGCTCAAACACAGAAAGACAACCCAACATATAATGTGCAAAGTAAAAGTTGCCTGTTCCTTCCTCAAAGCTGACTGAGAGATAACAAAGGAGTACCAGAAGAGAAACCACACCCAACACATCCCCACAGCTTGTTGCAGACCTGAGTTCCCGTCCTCAACATCAGCAAATCCAAACCAATGCCGTGCTTAGAGACAGCAGACAAGCCTTCTGCAGTAAACACACATAATTTCGCTTTCTGAGAGAAGATGAATGGCAGTTTCAGCAATCCCTGGTTTAGCCTGTGACTCTCCACGGCTGCACAGCCCCTCAAGCTCTGGGTGACAGTCCCTGACTCCTCCTGCTGAGACTCCCAGCTTCTGTGTGGCCTGCAGGTCCCATTGTGCGACAGCAGTAACTGGTAATCTTTGGCTCAAGGCCACTGATCTGAATTCTATTCCAGTATAGTTGTAATGCTTTTCACTTTCTAGGAAGGGGAAGTTTTACAAATGAACTATGTATTTAAAGGCTTTCCCTGACTCAGAGAGGTAGAAAGAGCATGCTACTATAGCCAAAAATGCCTTGCTATGAGTGACACCAATGGTCTGGGGCATTCTAGGGAGAAGGAAATGTGGGGATCTACCACTGTCGCTGAGGGCAGGAGTAACTTCTCCATGACATGAAGACTAGAAAGGGTGACCTGGTGCAGATGATGCTGAGGCTAAGTAGGAAGATGGTCCTACCCACAAGGAGCACTTAGGAAATGAGCAGAGAGCAGTGATTGGTCACCAGTGATTGGTCAGAGCTTCAGAAGAGTGGAATTTGCACAGTGTCAGCATAGGACACAAACCCACTAAACTCAGCAATAAGGCAAGGGCCAGGAGAAGTAGAGCATGCACCCCTTACCCTCATCCTGAGTGGAATGGAATTATCAGTCTTTTCCTTCAGGACTCTGTCCCAGCATAGTATCCCTAGTCTTCCATGAAGGTTGCACCATGAAGGGAGCTCCACACACATGCACGCACTATTTTAAGCTGCTGTGCTTCCAGATGCTAACTTTGCACTCACTTTTCTGATGTCTTTCCTTTGTATTTTACATTTTTAACCTAATGATGTTCTCTGGTCATACTTAGGGATCTAGGTTTCATAATCTATCTGATGTGGAAAACTATTGATCTACTGTCTTAGTTACTATCACTGTGATGAAATTACATGACCAAAAGCAACTTGTGAAAAAAATGCTGTATTAGGACTCCATATCCATAGTCACAGTTCATTAGGGGAAATCAAGGTAGAAATTCAAATGGGGCAGGAAGCTGGATGCATGAGGTCATTCAGAGTCCATGGGAGAGGACTGCTTACTGACTTGCTTCACATGGCTTTGTTCAGCCTGCTTTCTTATAGAACCCAGGACCATCATCCCAGAGCTGGCACCATGCACAATTATCTGGGCTCTTCTTCATAAATCACTAATTAAGAAAATACCGTATAGGGTTTTCTATAGACAATCTTATGGAGGCATTTTCTCAATTGAGAGCCTCACCTCTCAAATGACTATAGCCAGTGTCAAGTTTACCAAAACCAACTAGCGGAGATCATACTTAAATTAAGAGAATTTAATCATAAAAGTTGTAGCATGATCACTTTAGAACTCGTAATTTAATTTTATCCCTATCTATGTATCTGATTCCTTTTGTATTTTTAGTAATTTTCTGAAAATCTGTTCAGTGTGCTTTAATAGTATCTACCCCCAAAATTCCTCCCAGGTACACCCCCATTTTCCTACCTACCCAACTTTCAGTTATCTTATAAATTTCTAAATCCATCAAATGTAATTTATATTGTCCAACTACTCTTGTAGTGGCTAGGGTTGCCCTGGAGGGTAATCAACCTACCAGGAGTTACTCTGTTAAAATAACTGATTTCCCTCTCCCTCTCCCTCTCCCTCTCCCTCTCCCTCTCCCTTTTTCTCTCCCTCTCCGTCTGCGTCTCCCTCTCCCTCTCCTTCCCCACTCCCCCTCTCCTCCTCTCCTCTATCAGAGAATATATCAAAAGCCATAACTTCTCAGCTAGTGATGGACCTTCATGCCTACTTCCCTGACTCCATGCTGCAATCTTGCTTGGCTTGACTATGCACATGTCTTTTATGTGCTATGGTGATGGCCGTGAGTCCATGTGTACGGGTGTTCTTTTATGTGTGGAAAACACTGTTTCTCTGAAGTCATTTACCATATCTGGTTCTTACAATCTTTCCACCCCTATTAAAGAGTGAGCCCTGAATCTTGACAGGAGGATGTAATATAAATGTCTCATTTAGGGCTGAGCACTCCTCAGTCTCTTATTTTCTGTTCCTTGTTCAGTTAAGGGTCTCTGTGTTAATTGCCACCTACTTTAAGAAGCACTTCTATAGAGAGATGGGAGGTGCACTGATCTATAGGCATAGTGGTATGTTATAAAGAGTCAGTCTAATACCCTATTTAGTAGAATAATGGTAGTAATTTCTCCACTAGGGTCTATGGCCTGTCTCTCTATAAGTTCTTGAGTCCATACTGATGCTATGTATGTGCTTGATCTGGTGGAGAGAGTCTTGAGTCCAATTGGAAATACTTGGTTATTTCCATGGTGTTTGTGATACCTGTGTGCTTTCTTCTCCAGGCCAGTCATGACTGAGAGCGCACAGATGGGTAAGATCTATGGTTACGTTTCTCCTGTGATGACATGCACATCACCTCATAGCACTGCAGAAACTAGCCAATGGATGAAGCTTCCAGAGCAGCACTTGATTTCTGCATTTTTTATGATTCATGTATATTTGGTGTCATGACTGTCAAGTTCTGGGTGGTCTTCAATAACATTGACAATAACCTGTAATGTTTAGGATTTTATGGGACCCCATTTTCTAATGATTCAAAAGGAGAGAAGTCATACCAGATACTGATGTTTTCCTTTGTTAGTACATGGTGTCTATTTGGAGTATTGTTTCCCCATTATAAGATAATTCCATTTAATGTTAATATACCTGTATGTGTGTGTATTTTAAACATCTACAGTAGTAGATTTAAATAAGACATTTTAAGGGTCTCTAGTTTTATTTATGCCTCTACAATTTAATTTTTATAAATATTTACACACTTAATTTTTTACTTATGTGCTTACATGAACTCATGTATGCCATATGCCTGTGGAGGTCAGAGGGCATCAGATACCCTCAGAACTGGGGCTATTGGTAGGTGTGAGCTGCCTGATGTGGGAGTGAGGAACCAAACCTGGGTCATCTGCAAGAGCAAGAAGCACTCGTCATTGCTAGGCTGTCCTATCTCAACAGTCCCGACCTTTTTTTTTTTCAGGAGGTTAAAAGACATCAATAAGTATGTACTGTATTCTCACCTCTAGCCATTTGAAGTTTCTTTATTTGGAATTTTATGTGCTGAGAGTAGGTAATAGCTAGCTGGTCTTCAAAACTTTAATATTTCTTAAGGTTTCTGAAATCATATTGTCTTAAGTCATCATCTCCCAGACTATGACTATGTTTGAGTGACTATGCTGTGTTTCCAAATTGACATGGAGTAAATCAGGCTGCTCATGGTGACCTGTTGACCACAGGCATAAGCTGGGAATGCAGCCATGCCTTATCCATACATCTGGTGTGGAGATGGTATAAGGAAGGAGAAAGGGATCTCCCAGCTTCAAGAACTTGTCTTATAGCAGAGGTGACCCTTGCCTTCCTTCTGTTCTACTCACAGAGAGACAAGTCATTGTAGGAGTGTTCAGTGACAGAGGTCAGGTCACCCTGGATGTGGGAACATCTCATAGAGCATCATGTTTACTGCATAATGTCATTAACTTAATTATGGTTATAAGATGATGTCATGGGTTCTATAGCTATGGATGTTGTCATTGATATCACAGGATATTTAACTCCTAGTCCGAAGAAGGGATCCCATTGGCCTGCCCCTTAGCTAAGAGGGAGGAGGAGGGGGCCCACAGATCTGTGCATCGGGCTAGGGGGTTCCTAAGCTTTACTTCCCAGATGTTCTCACATGCTAGTTCCAGACATGGTCTGTACTGCCTTGTCCTGGTGCTAAAGCTGATGATTCTGTGCGGTCATCTCACACTGGGAGTGGAAGTGGCTGGAAGCCATGCAGGAACTGGCAGGATCCTGTGAAGTGGAAGTAGAACCCAGGGCGCCTCTGGTGTGCCCAATCATAGAGAAGCTTGGTATGCGACCTCAGTGAAATAGTCTCTTTTATTTATGTATGTATTTCTGTTAACGGATGTGCACGCACACGCGCGCACGCGCGCGCACACACACACACACACACACACACACACACACACACACAGAGAGAGAGAGAGAGAGAGAGAGAGAGAGAGAGAGAGAGAGAGAGAGAGAGACCATGTATTTGGGTTTAAGGTCAGGAAACCCAGCCATAAGAACTGTCATGACCCACTCAATTTTTCTCCTTTCTTCCAAAGCATTTTTGTCTTTGCACATTGATATTATTATCGGACACAGGCCATCTCAGAAGTGTCAGTACTAAACAAATTGCCAGAAGAGAGAGAAGGGTTTGTTTTCCTGCCAGCAGCTGGGCTGGGAGAAGACAGGCGTGGAATCTGTGGGTAGATCCATTTCCACAATGGCAGGAATAGCAATTGTGTAATCCAATTTCAACAAGGGATTTCTCTTTATCTTAATGACTAGTGAAATGGGTGGACCTCAAATTTCATCTCAGTTTGGAGACATTCCCAACATTTTGTAGATGTTTACTCCAAATTCAGCCAATTCTATAAACCTCTTCAGGCTCTAAAATCTTTCTGGGAATTACACCAGCAGATTTTTTTTTCTTTTCTTTCTCTCTTCCTTTTTTTTTTTTTTTTGAGATGTTTAATCCTTCCAGCTTCTGAGGCATTCTCTCTCCAACCCCAGATCCTAAAATAGGCCAGCATCTCATCTAGACCAGAAGACTGAGTGGATACTTTTGCAAGAGAAAATGAATGAGGCTCTAAGGTCATATGTCTGAACTCCTAGTGAAGGCTGGTGGACCCTCTACCTGTGTCTGTCTCCCAACACCCTCTCCAGAATCTTAGGGCTCTGGTTCCAGGGACTGTTTTATTCTCAGATCAAGGCAAATATAGACCCCAGAACAGCTGGATTCTCAGAACAAGGAGATTTGGAGCTATGCAAGTGTTTGAACCTTCAGCTTGTCACTATGAAAAAAAGTGTTTGCAGTCTATTCTAATCCTGATAAATTTGCTCTCTAAGTCCAGAGTACCTGTTGTCAAGTGGATGTCAATCAGTCGTATCTGCCCTGCCCATCCTCCTCAGTCCATGTTGGTTTGAATTTAACTTGTATTGTTTTCAAGTCTGAAGGCATCATTGTGACCAAAGAAAGTGCAGAGTTGTACACTGAAGCCCAAGCTCATGCTATAGAAAAGGAGTGAGGACCCTGCATTTGCTCCATAGTGCACATGGGTCGCCCTGAATCAGGAGAGATCAACAACAGGTCTGGAGAGCATGGCTGGCTTTTCCCACAGAGGAGCCATCTGAGGAGGTACCAGGTGCAGAAAGCCATGGATTTGGGTCTGAAAGAGACAATGTAGGATCTCAGCAAGTGTCCACATGCCACCACAGTTTGACAGAGTCTCACCTCCAGGAAACCTGAGATGAGAACCTTTGGGAAGGTTGTTCCCGTCAATAGAGCTTCTAGTGGCTCGAGAACTGTTCCACTCTGCCAAGAATCACACAGTAAAATCAACAGCTAGTTCATTCTCAGAGCTGCCCATGGCTATCCAGAGCCTCCCCACATGTACATCTGGGAAAACTCATTCAAAGGAACTCAAAGACTCAGAAGAAGAGAAAATTTCACTCCACGTGCCCCGTGGCTACTGGCTCAGATAACAGTGCACCCTAAAAGCAGCTTTGGTACTTCACTTCTGGTTCTGGACTTGGGAAAACTAAACAAAGCAAACTCAACACACACACACACACACACACACACACACACACACACAGGCTTCAGAAGAGCCTTGTGATTCATCTCTTTTTCTGAAGTGTCTCCTGCCAATCTTCAGAGATTGGAGTGTTAGTTTGGATAATCTATTTATTTGTTTATTAAGTCAGCCAACAATTATTTCTTGACAGCCCCTCCCATGTGTTGTTGGTTTCCATGCTCTGGAAATAAAGAAAAATAAACACGGAGCAAGAGATTATCCTGAGTGAGGAGCACAGAGAGGGCCAAGCTCAAGCAGATGTATAGAGCCAAGACAATACCCAGGAAACTGGTTATGACCCGGGAGACCCCAGTTATGGAGGAGGTGGCATGGGCTGGAAGAGCTGGTAGTTTCCCTGAACTCTAACCTCCTTTGGATTCTGTTTTCTCCTCTCTAAAAATGATGAACCACAGAATGACTTACCACCCCCAAGAGAGCATGCATCTTAATAACTGGCCATATCTATTTCACATGTCTTATTTTTAATACAAGAAAACAGACACACAATTCTTTATCATGACCATTTTAAGTGCATATTTCCTGGGTGTCACACCCATGCATGCTCACAAGATGGCCCAAACATCTCTATATTGTTTTCATCTTTCAAATATTATTTTGAGACTATAACATATTACATTATTTCCCCTTCACTTTTTTCCCTTCAAACGTTCCCACATACCTCTCCTTGCTTACTTTCAAAGTATGTATGTATGTATGTATGTATATATGTATGTATGTTTGTATATATGTGATATATATATATATATATATATATCAGTTTATATAGTGTTACTTGTATGTATGTTATCAGGGATGACTGTTTAATATTGGATAACCAATTGTGCTCTTCTCTGGGAAAGAGCATTTCTCCTGCTCCCAGAATTCCTTACTTTCATGTAGTTCTTTGAGTAGGGTTGGGGCCTCCTGGGCTTGCCCCTGTCCACATCACCATGACTATTGTACTTTTCCAGTTCGTGTTTAGGCAGCCATGTTGAACCTTTATGGATGTAGCTTGTGACATTACTAAGAGACACAATTTCAAAGCAAACTCCTTGGTCCTCTGGCTCTTTTTTGATCACCCTTTCCCCCAGTGTTGATCGTGTAAAACTCAAATTCTATGCTCATTCCTTTCTCAGCCCTGGTACCCGTGATTCTATAGAGTGTCCGCAAGTCTGAATGTGCAGAGACCCTGTGTCAGGATGCCAGTTAGCCTTTCTCCTTCTGTGACTGGCTCAACATTTGTTTCTGTGCCCTCGAGACTCAGCATGGTGTGTCAGAATCTCCTTCATAACTGAATGGTATTCCATAGTATGCACATACCACATCGTGTTTTCAGATCCCACCTTGACCATACTTCTCATTATTGGAAAAATAGTTTTGTTACTAACACAGACATAACTTGTTTATATATGAGTTTATCATGATGCTCCCTCCTGCCTTGGTCCCTAGGAATCAGGAAATGGTCAACCTATGTGTGCTTCTATAATTGTTTAATGTTATGATTTCAAAGATTATCATTAAATCTGTCTTTTACTTTTGCTAAAACTTCAACAAACATGTTTCTACTTTTTATAAAATCAGGATGAAGGGAGACTTTAGCTAAAAGTTGAACTCTGATTCCTGCTCCTTCTACCAATGATTACTTATGATTTGATTTTGCTTGTCTCCAATTACCTTGCTTGTACTGAAGACACAATACATTTGGTGGTGGAATCTTGGACACAACCCTGTAGCCATCAGTCACATAGCGCCATGCCCCGGGCCTCTAGTATTCCCCTGGGGGTGGAGCTGGACTCTACCCCTAAGTCACCTGGCTACAGCCAGGTTTGCCTTGCCCCACAGTTACCTGTCAACAGCCAAGTATTCCTATCTTGGCCCACTATGAAAGGGGCTGTGTGGCCCGTATTCACTCTCTTGCCCATGTTTTCTCCCTTGTCTCTCACCCCCTGCTGCCCCTCTCTCCCCATTTTCTTTCCACATGGCCATGGCTGGCTCTCACCTCTCTTCTTTTTCTCTTTTCTTTCCTCCTACTTTTCTATAATAAAGCTTTAAAATCATGGGCTGTCTCTTCTTATCTAAACCTGCCACGTTGGAACAATGGAACAGGTCTCTCAGTGTTCCCAGTTGGCAGAAAGGACCAAGGACTCTCACCCTACAGCCCGGTCTCCCTCAACAGGTACGTGGGCCTTTATCAGAATGGGCCAACAGTGGTACATGCCTGGGGTCCCGCATCTTGGAGCCAGCTTCCAGTGATTGTGTTTGTGGCTGTGCTCTTTATACTTACGAGTGCCATATGGTAATTTGTGTGCTGGGTGAGATGTTCATGCTTTCACTCCACACAGCTACCATGTTTAAATGTGGCTTCTGGGTCATCCTGTCCACACCTGGATGACTAAGGCTGGGATGCAGCTGGCTGGTGGCCAGAATAAAGGGAGAGGGGACAGAGGTGGGTCAGCTGCAACTAGGAAACATGAAAGCAGTAGTCTATTCTGGTGACTACTTTTGGGGACACTTGAGTTGCCCATAATGTCTACCTATATCCAGCTGCCTTAGGAAGTCCTCCTTCTTCTCAAGATCCCCTGTGAACCTGTGTTTTCCTTCACTTCCTGTGTTTTCCTGACTTTCCTGACTTCCATCATCCTTCATTTACTTTATTCTCCTTTTCTTTTTCCTTTTCTTGCTTTTCTCCTCCTTAGATTTGTATGGTTCATTAGTGACATACAAATTTCATCTATGTGGGGCCAATACTGTATAGGAAATGTCCCAACAATAACCGATGTCCCTTCTGCCCTATAATTCACTCACAGGAGACAGTACAGTGTCTTAAGAGTACCTGTGCTTCACTCCCAAAGTAAGAAGCCTACACGGGCACAGCAACAAAAATACAGGGGCTGAGCCCACCTCAGGGGTCAGCCAGAGACTGCAAGTTCCCTCTTTCCCAACCCCCCAGGAAGAGCCTTTTGCATCAAAGACATTTGGACTTGCAGACATTGGGCTCCACTGTTCAGCTGGTCTGGTTGCCAGGGTAAAACACACCACCACGTGAGCAAGAAGAAAACTTTCCTGCTTCATGTTAAAAAGTACAAATATTACATTATTGATTCAGAAAGGAAATGTGCTGAGCGAAAACTCAAAGCAGAGCTAAAGCAAGCCCCAGGGAGATTATGGGATGGAGTGAGTATACTTTTAGAATGAAAACAGATGTTATTCTTCACAAAGCCAGAAGGAAAAAAAGTTTGCATTTTTGCACAAAGTAGCAGCAGGCTAGCACCTGGACAAAGGGTTTTGTGAAGGAGAAGCCCAATTTTATCTCTTCTTGAGACTAGGAGCAGGAGAGAAAAAGGCAGCTTGAATCTTGCTGAGTAACAGGAGATTTGGAGGAGGAGGGCTCGCAGAGCTAGGTAGGAAAAAGCAACCCATGAGGCTCTCATTTCATCTGATGATTGGAAGACAAATGGCAAAGGAAGACACACTGGAGGGGCAGCTGAGATGCTGGCTCATTCTTATGCAGAAGTTCTGGAGGCTGAGACACACATCCTGCCTCTTTCTTGCATAAACTCTCCCAGGCTTATGTCAAGTCAAGCAGGCAATTTTTTCCTTCCAGTTTGAAAGATTCTTTGCCTTCACTCATCTGTCACCGCTGTCATCGGTGCTTACGGTATTTCACCTGTGGAGCTCCGTGTGCTTACTAAGGTCTTTTATCCCATCCACGTCAAAATCATTTGATACCGAGTGTAATTTTCAAACAAAAGATTCCCAAGGGAGAGCTTTAAGAGCGGCCTGTTTTTAACCCTGCTTCCAGAAAGAGTTAGACACAAACATTTCCAGTTAGTTCATTTGCTTCTAAAGCAAAAGCTGGCTTCTGATATGGGCAATTGGGAGTACTTCTGAGAAGAGTTTGAGGACCTGTGCTGGGCTTACAGAGGCTCAGAGCCCGGCCAGGTGGTGAGCACATTGCTGCATCCTCCAGGCTGTTGGGCAGTGATGGATTTCATGTGCATCTTTGCCGTCTCTTAGAATTTGATGGACATCCAGGAACCAAGTCAGTTTGCCCAGGTTTCATTCAAGCTCCCATAAAAGGGTCAGTTCATATCCAAACTAGTATCTGGGCCATTGTCTCTGTTTCTGCCCTGCTGGTGTTGGGAGACATGAAGTAAAAAAGTAAGCAAGTGAAAGACAGCAGGTCTCTCAACCCTGCACCTCATTGGAAAAATATGCACAGGGCCTGTCTTTCAGGCTCAAGATACAGGTCCTTCTCCACATTCATCTGTTCTACTCTCATTTGCCTTCAATATGTCATACTCACCACACTAGTATCTCAGTGGAGAGAAACCTACTCTCTTGAAAAGTCATCTATGCCCCAAATCTGGCCTGCAAGCATGAGCTGAGGCAACACCAATGAAAAGAAATTGTCTTAAGAGTTCTCTAGAGACTTGAAGTTCCTGTCATACAGATCTTTCAATTGTTTGATTAGAGTCACACCAAAATACTTTATATTGTTTGTGGTTATTATGAAGGTTGTCATTTCCCTAATTTCTTTCTCAACCTGTTTATCCTTTGAGTTTAGGTTGGCTACTGATTTGTTTGAGTTAATTTTATATCCAGCCACTTTGCTGAAGTTATTTATCAGCTGTTGGAGTTCTCTAGTGGAGTTTTTTGGGTCACTTAAGTATATTATCATATCATCTGCAAATAGTGATAATTTGATTTCTTCCTTTCCAATTTGCATCCTTTTGACCTCCTTTTGTTGTCTAATTGCTCTAGCTGGAATTTCAAGTACTATATTTAATAGATATGGAGAGAGAGAGGAGAGCCTTGTCTAGTCCCTGATTTTAGTGGGATTGCTTCCAGCTTCTCTCCATTTAGTATGATGTTGGCTACTGGCTTGCTATATATTTCCTTTACTATGTTTAGGTATGGGCCTTGAATTCCTGATCTTTCCAAGACTTTTGAAAGGATCCATCAACCAAAGAGTACCCATGGCTCCAGACACATAGGAAGCAGAGGATAGCTATGTTGGACATCAAGGGGAGGAAAGGCCCTTGGTCCTGGAAAGGCTAGATGCCACAGTGTAGAGGAATACCAGGACAGGGAAGCAGGAGAGAATTGATTGCGGAACAGGGGCAGGGGAGATGGCGTATGGGATTTTTGGGGTGGGAGGGAACCAGGAAAGGGGACAACATTTGAAATGTAAATAAAGAATATATCTAATAAAAAATAAAGTATATGTATATATATATATGTGTGTGTATATATATATACACACACACACACACACACACACACACACACATATATATATATATATATATATATATATATATATGTAAAATTCTGTAGAGGACAGAATTTCAGACATACAATCTCACTATGATATTTCCATAGGAGTAGCACAATGAATGACTGGTATTTGTTCATTTGCTTATTTGTTTGCTTGTTTAATTATATGTGTTTTTGTCTGTGTGTGGGTATCCACACATCTGTGCAGGTTCCCATGGTAGCCAGAAGAAGAGATTGGTACCATAGAGCTGGAGCTACAGACAGTTGTAAGCTATTCAGTATGGACATTGTGAGTCAAACTTGGGCCCTCTACCAGAGCATTACCTATTCTCAATGGCTCAGACATCTCTCCAGCCCTAACGCACTGTTCCCATTTTTTTTTATTCTTTGTGTTCAAGACAGGATTTCTCTGTGTAGGCCATGCTGTCCTGAAACTCACTCTATAGACCATGCTGTCCTTGAACTCAGAGATCCTCCCCTGCCTCTGCCTCTTGAGTGCTTGGATTAAACTCAAGTACCACCACCTCCTGGCATTGAATGCCCATTTTAAAACCTCAATATAAGAATGAAAACATCCAACTTCCAAACAATTAGGAAGTTCACACAACTTTCTGGAATGACATTTGACATCTAGCCACTAGTGCTATTAGATAGATAATCTCAAGTATCTGTGTTTGTCTAATGAAAAGATCTGGTGTGCAATGGGATTACTAGAACAGGGATCCTAGAAAGAATGGATGAATACAAAGGTATATCTAGGCTGTGATAGCCAAGCATTTGCTGTGGGATCACCTGTGTTCTGTGTTTCTGGAAACTGTCTCATTGAACCTCAGACAGGGACAGTAAAAAGAAGCCGGAAGTATTTCTATGGATGAGGATCTTGAGAGATGGGGTTCATGTACTGGTTAGTTTTATGTGTTTCTAGCACATACTTCAATTGAGAATATGTCACATTAGATTGGATAGTGAGAGATTCTTTGAGACATTTTTTGATTAATGGTTATTAAGGAAGAGCACAGACTACTATGAGTGGCACCATCACTAGCCAGATGGTCTGGGCACATACAAACAACTGAAGGTGAGCAATCCATGGGAAACAAGCTATTAGGCATTCTTCCATGGTCTCTGCTTCAGTTTCTGCCTCTAGGTTCTTACCTTGGTTTCCCACACTTTAAATGCCAAGTTGCATTTGATCAAGTATTTTATCACAACAATAGAAAACAAACTAAGACAGTCTAAAAGGTTCAAAGCAAGACTCATCCAGATCAGCAAGGAGAGCCCCACTCTTGTCTTCCTAGGCAGCTCTTCATGCTGACATCATGAACAGCCAAAAATGACAGTGTTGAGCTCACATATGTGTAGCTATAAACCACTGGATTCTGTTTTAAAACTCAAACATCCCACTAAGAAATCAAACAGGTCATGTGGACATAGCATACCAATGGAAACAACAGATCAATCATTCCTTTGGCGCACGCCTATAATCCCAGCACTTGGGAGGCAGAGGCGGGTGGATTTCTGAGTTCGAGGCCAGCCTGGTCTACAGAGTGAGTTCCAGGACAGTCAGGACTACACAGAGAAACCCTGTCTCAAAAAAACAAACAAACAAAAAAAAGGAGAGGACACTTCAGTGGGAACATCCCATAAGTGACACCATCAGCCCTGGGAAGACCTGGTCTCAGCCCCCACAAGACTCCTGAGACACCTCCCTGGTCCCAAGCTATTCTACTAACACTGTCTTTTGAGCCAGAACCCCTGAAATTCTCTCAATCCTTGATATTTCTGCTTTCAGGACTAAATAAGAAAAAGCATTTTTTTTTAAAAAATTAGACATTATAAATCCTAAATTTTTTTTGATTTTTTTTATTGTATATATTCTATATTTACAATTCATTTCCCTTTTTTTCTAAATTTAAATATATGATTGGTTTCAGAAGGAAGGGTTGTTTGACTTAGTGGTCTTCTGTTGTTAGAGGGGTTTCACTGATATAATACCCTATTAGTTACTAGTTTCAGCCTCCTCTTCCTTATCAGAAAACAAGCAATCAAGTAAGCAAATAAACAAACCCCCATAAAACAACAACAACAAAACAAAAAACAAACAAACCAAAAATCCGCTGAATATGGCCAAGGTGGTATGCTGTGGTTCTTTCTGGTCTCTCTGCTTCTCTGAGAGGAAAAAGTAACCGTAAGTATCAAGGAGGTTGGGAGTCTACAAGGTAAGCATCATAAAGATTAGTAAGCTATCCTCCCTTGCCACACCCCATGGACATAAGGGGCGTCTGGTTTTGTGTGTGACCACAACACACAAAGGCACAGGTTACAGGCAGCTGGCCATGGCTGTGCTTAGCAGGGGGTGATCCAAATAGGATGGTGTATTTGACACAACTTTGCAAATGACCACAATAACCCACACAAAAAAGGGACATAAGTTGGCATAGAAACACAGTGTAATGGGCCTGCTCACAAAGTGCTCAAGGGGACTCCAGGGACCCGCCAGGTCATGCAAGAAGAATAGTACAAGCTGGATGAAGCTCAGCAAGATTAATCACCACGGTGATGCAGATTTAGCATGTTAGGTGAAAAGATAAATGTGGAAAGCGCTGTGTCAGAACCCATGGTGTGGCCCACATGGCATTCCAGGGTCAGTAATTGAACTTTACTCTAATTATCCTGGGGAGAGAATATTAACTTATCGTCGGAGTGAGAGGAGAGTCCATAACTCATCACGGATGGGTCTGCTCATCGCATGGTGTTATTGAAATATGATGGCTCCATTTTTATCCTGTCATGACGACAACTGATGTGCTTATTTTCTTGCTCTGTGCCTCTAGGGGATGGTGGTATCGTGAACAAACATTCTTCCTGGAGAAAGAGCAGCGCTTTATCATGCCAGTTTCACCTCGGAAGATGTGCTTGCTAACTCAGAAACAATTTTGGGAGCAGAGCTGTCCCCCACCTTGATGGCCAGGATAGGGACTCCCAGCAGGCAATGGGGAGCACTGTCTTTATTCTTCCCAAGGACTTGAGAATTCTCACATCATAGCCGTAATTCTGTGACTCGACTTTTGGCATCCCCCTGCCTGCAAGCCTTTAGAATATTCTCTCACAGCAGGGTAGAATGGTTGGGAAGGAATCAGTATTTATTAAAAACTTAACTTGAATTTGTTACTCGGTTGCTGTATATCAGAACAACCCCCCCACCCCCATTGCCTGTGGAGGATGTCATAAGCCGTGATACAGACTGGGCATCCAAAGCTCCCACAATTCATGATTTACCTTACTGCCTTGATCAGTGGTATTTTGTTTTTTTTTCTTCAAAATTGTTTTGAGAAGCCTTTGATGCCCCAGGACAGGGAAGAGGCAGTGGGTGAGTTGGTGAGCAAGGGGAAGGGGGATGGGATAGGGTGTTTTCAGAGGGTAAACCAGGAAAGGGGATAACATTTGAAATGTCAATAAAGAAAATATCTAATAAAAAGAATAAAAAATAAAATAAAATAAAATAAAATAAAATAAAATAAAATAAAGATTATGAACAAACTCAAGGGCAAAAAGCCCTAGTCTATCACTGAGATGGTATATCATAAAATACCAAATGAGGAGGTTCCCAGATAGTATGAAGTGAGATTGTAGAGCATGTCTGAGGATTGGAGGGAGGGTAGAGGTTATATCCCAAAGAACAAGACCGACAAAAGGCTTACAAGATGCTAGGAGCACACTTCTGGCAGCCCAACAAACTAGGGAGTAGCAAAGGATTCATGTATTCTGACACCAAAAGAGATGTGTGAACAAGAGATAGTTGACCATGAAATGCAAAGCAGTCAATCAGGACAAAGGAGCTGCAGCCCAAGAACCAACTGGAAGAGTCATCTCAGGACAAGGAAAGAAGTGAATATTTCAATTATGAGGGAGATGGTAGTAAAAATCTAAAAAGAAACGGAAAAGGTTCCAGAAATACACGGTTCATGCCCTCCTCTGGGGAAGTCTACACACTTTACATTTGGTAGTTTTCTGGTGTAACTGAGAACAGAAAGTTGGTGCTTGAGGAAAACGAAGTTACGCTGAAATCATCTTCCTTTGGGACTTGAACTCCCTTTGCTCCAGAACCTCATCTGAGGGCAGAGGTCAGGCACTCTTTCAGGCCTCTTCAATGCTACTCATTTCAGTTGTCAAGGCAGGGTCTTGAAAATCCTGCATAGCTTTAGAGGTGAGAAGGCACTCAGGTCTGATTCTAGTTTCACAGGGAGGTCTACATCTCTTGCTGCTTGCCTTCCAAGCCCTGGTCACAAAGTCAGTGGAGTCAGAAGCTGAGGTGGGGACAGCCATTTTCTGGGAAGAGGATGCATGGGCATCTACACCATGTCTGTGAATTCAGTGTGGCCCTTGATGGCACTGAGCAACCTCCAGGCCTCATTCGTGAAGTGGTTGCAGTCTTCTATAGTCTAATTCTGCTGTTCCATACCCTTTGGGCAGCCTTTACATTGTGGGAAAGGGAGGACTCTTTATCTCTGTATCTATCTCTCTAGGTTTTCTTTCTTTTTTATTAGATATATTCTTTATTTACATTTCAAATGTCCCCTTTCCTAGTTCTCTCCCCCACACACACACTGAAAATCCCATAAGCCATCTCTCTTCCCCCTGTTCCCCAATTGTCTCAGTCAGGGTTTCTATTCCTACACAAACATCATGACTAAGAAACAAGCTGGGGATGAAAGGGTTTATTGAGGTTACACTTCCACACAGCTGTTCATCACCAAAGGAAGTCAGGACTGGAACTCAAGCAGGTCAGGAAGAAGGAGCTGATGCAGTGGCAATGGGGGGGATGTTACTTACTGGCTTGCTTCCTCTGACTTGCTCAGCTTGCTTTCTTATAGAGCCCAAGAATGCCAGCCCAGAGATGGTACTACCCACAAGGGGCCCTGCCCCCTTGATCATTAATTGAGAAAATGCCCCACAGATGGATCTCAGAGAGGCACTTCCCCAACTGAAACTTTCTATGTGATAACTACAGCCTGTGTCAAGCTGACACAAAAAACAGTCAGTACACCAATCAACTCTCTCCTGCTTGCCTGTCCTGGTATTCCTCTACACTGTGGCAATGAGCCTTTCCAGGAAGAGAGCCCCTCCTCCCTTTGATGTCTAACAAGACCATACTCTGTCGCTTATGCATATGGAGCCTTGGGTAACTCCATGTGTATGTACTGTTTGTTTGATGGTTTTGTCCCTGGGACCTCTGGAAGTACGGGGTGGCTCTTATTGTTGTTCATATGGGGCTGCAAACCCCTTTGTCTCCTTGGGTTCTTTCTCTAGCTCTTCCATTAGGGACCCTGTGCTCAGTTCAATGTCTGGCTGAGACAGTGTCCCCCTCTGTATTTGTCATGCAGTAGCAGAACTTCCCAGGCGACAGCTATATCTGGCTCTGGTCAGCAAGCACTTGTGGGCATCAATAATAGTGTCTGGGTTTTGTAATTGTATATGGGATAAATCCCTAGGTGGGGTAGTCTCTGGATGGTCTTTCCCACTAGGCTTTCTAGTCAGTGTTACCTTAACATGAACATGAGAATTCATGTCAGGATCCCTGCAATCTGGGGAGGAAAACTAGAGGGAGTTCCAGGTCCTGTGGTAGTCCTATTGGAGTTCTGGGTCCTGTTGCAGGAGTGTTTGCTCACCAGTGGCAGAGCAGAGGGCTGACTGGACTTGGCAGAGGTGTGCAGTTATAGGAGAAGCTGGCCTTTTCTACAGAGGAACCACTGCAGGGCAGCAGTAGCAAGAGGCTTATCACCAGGTGTGTCTGTCCCTTTGTCCTTGGGTTGCTTCTCTACCTTGGTCAGATGACAATCAGCATAACTTCTACAAACTGCCACTTCCAGGCGAAAAGGCCCAGGGTAATTCCCCAAGTCTGTGGACAGAAACTCATCTTCACTCTTTCCCAAATATAATGTTAAAAACTGACTTTTTAAGAGATGTCTCTATCAGCCAGGAAGACAAAATAGTGCTTTAAAAAGACATTAGCCTCATATTTACGTGAAAGATCATGACAACCTGGTAAAACTAGGATGCCTGTGCAGGGCTATATATTTTAAAGGACCTTATAATTTATGTTTTAAAATTTCTTTCCTACACGGTTGTAGAGTGTAGTTGAAGCTTCTGACATTCATAATGGAGCAGCAGAGATCTGCTGGCTAAATGGTATGCAACAGTCCATAAATTACAGCCTGAAATTTGTCTTAGTGTTCCAGTATCCTTGTGACAGGCTTTTCTCTGAGAAGGAAAAAAAAGGAAAAAATGTGATGTGAGTGTCTAAAGGCACAATCCATCTTAACCATCTTGAAGGCCTGCCTGACTGGAGCATTGCCCTGGGGTACTCAGGATGACCGTGGAGTGATACTCACCTGGTGGGTTATTTCACTAAGTTTAGAGAGTTCTTGTTGGGAGCAACCCCAGTCAGCTATCACAGGCATCTTACCCATCAATCAGGCAGCGGTCTTCCAGCTTCCAGCTTTATTCAAGTTGACGATTAGCTGCCTGCCATCTGTGTCTAGTATCTTTTGCCTTGGTTCTTGTGAGCCTGGTCTCACTTTGGGTCAGTATCTTACTACATAGAAACATTTCTGAGTTCCTTTCACAGTTGACGCATTCTAGAGGCCAGCACTTGTGAGTAACAGCCATAGGGGCGTTGTCTAACAACTCTGGAGAAGTGGCAAATGGGATTTTCTTCTTTTACTGCTTTGGGTTCCATTGCACTCCTGGACTGTGAACTAAAGATGGCAAGACCTCCTGTGTGAGACACATAAGGACAGAGAAGAAGAGAGTAATATGAGCACAGGCAGGCAAGATGGTGGCCTGAAAACCCTGTTTGTAAAGGGTGTGGGAGTGAATTCAGTTTCTGCCTGTAGCATACATAGATAACAAACATGCACAGTGTGAGTCTGGGTCAGTGAAACTGTCTTCACCGAGACAGACTGGATTATGGTCTTGCCCCAAAGACCACAATTCACTCAGTGTATATAAAATATATTTCTCAATAGATTTTGTTCAAGTCTCCCTTTCTGGATATGCAATTCACAGCCCTCCCTTGCTGATATGAGCCTCAACCCATGGTTATTGGTGAAACCCTTTCCCCTTCTCTCCCTGTGCTTCTTTTCTACCACTCCAGCTCTGACACAGACTTTCTTCATACCTTCTGCACTTCTGTGAACACACTTCTTCCTTCTCTTAGCAGCTCTAAGTATCTGATAGTCATTTAGATCTTGGCAAGACTGTGGAATAAATAACTTTATATTAAATACAGTAACTCTTCCCAAACTTAAAGCTCACACATTCACACAACCATTCCTGTTGAGCGTTGTATTTCCAGAATGGTCAGTGCTGCCAGAGATCTGCTTTCAAAAGAAAATGAGAACACCCTTCCCTCATGAAACAGGCAGAGGGGGGGAGAGGAGGGGGAGGACTAGAGATCTTCATTGGATCCCTCCTCTAGGAGCTCAGAGAAAGCCTCCCAGAAGAGAGGGAGGAAGGATTGTAGGATCCAGAGGGTTTGAAGACATTAGGAGAACACACCCCACAGAATCAACTAAGCAAGGCTCTTAGAGGCTAGATACAGACATTGGAATCTCCAATGTGTGGTGCTCTTTGGGGGGTTTAGGAGGTGTTCATTGCTGGAGGAAGTACATCATTGGGGGTGGACTTTGGGACTTTAAATCTTTGAGCCACTTCCAGGGTGTCCCCTTTGCTTCAGGCTTGTGACCCATGATGTGACGTCTCAGATTCTCACTCCTGGTGCCATGCCTGCCTTCTGCTGTCACATTGACCTCAACATATGAACTCTATCCCTAAGTATGAGCCCAAAATGAACTCTTTGTTTTAATAATTTGGCTTAGCCCTGGTGTTTTATTACAGTAACAAGAAAGCTAATTAAGACGGTGATTATACAGTTTTCAGAAAAAAATATTTATCCAAAGCTCCTTTCTTAAAAAAAAAAAAAACAAAAAACTCTAAGACAAAAATACTGTGATAAACATCTTTAGGAATGGAGAGACCAAGTTGGAGCTCCTATTCATGACTTAACTACAAGGCAATGCATAGTCCCTTCCTGGCAGACCTCTGCTCAATAGACAAATAAACATAGAATATTGAAAATAAAAATTAAAAAAAAACAAAAAAAAACTTGGAAATAAAAAAAAATATTGATGAAATAATTTTATTTGTTAGGACTTTTTGTTACGACTTTTCTGGCCTTATCAGTTTTTTTCTATGACTAATATTTACATAAAATAATTATTCTAAAAATGTTGTGACACGGATTTCTTAATCACAGCCAAAAGTTAGCTTCACTGTCCTAGAAAAATACAGAGCTGGAAATCTGGCATTTCTTTCTTACCAATAGTTTTCCATTAAAAGCACTCTATTAACCTGTGAGGATGGTGGAGTATGTGTTCCTTTAGTTCCATTAGTTCCTGAAAGGTATGAAAATCAGGTCCTATGAATGTTTCAAGATCAGCTCAAAAACAAGAGGACAAATGAGGAACAACGCATCATCCAAGAATGGTTGTACCTGCTAGCTATGGAAAACATTCCATGTGGAGCTTGCTTGAGGTAGTGTAGGCTGAGCAGATAGTGGATGTATTCAGTTAACTCCACAATCAAGAATAGCGATAGAGTGTGAAGGTAAATTTTAAAGAGCACACCAAAGAACGTGAAGGTAAAGGGCTAGCAGGATCTTGAAGATCAGACGTGGCATTTATTAGGACTCCTAGCTGGAAGTGTGTGATAGATCCAGACCTAGGAAGGAGGGGATTTAGATAAATGAATAGCTTGGAGGTTGGGTCCTTCATAGGTCAAGCCCAGGGGAACAGATCCCTCATTCCATAGTACATTTGTTTGCTGGGGCTCCTAACCATGGGACTGGAAGGTGGAATTTGATGTCTAGTCCCAGTCACAATCACCATTAAAGAAGAATTCTCCTGACAGTTCTCCCACACTATTGCCAGCCTGCCTCCCCT
This sequence comes from Apodemus agrarius, assembly GCA_964023405.1. Lineage (NCBI taxonomy): Eukaryota > Metazoa > Chordata > Mammalia > Rodentia > Muridae > Apodemus > Apodemus agrarius. Next base: position 2,838,911 of record OZ030020.1, read on the forward strand.
GCAGACATAGCCAAGCTGCAGCCATATAAGCTCATGGCCAGAACTAGGTCTACCAGCAAGTTCCATTGGTACAGAGAGGGTTAGTGGGCCAGACAACTTTTAGCATTGAATAAACAGAAATAGTATCTGTGTTTCTTGAAATAGCTCACTGTTGTAGGAATATAGAAAAGCCATTGAAAAAGGCAAAGAAGAGAGTTTAATGTATATAGTTAGGTGAAGACACTTAATTAGGGGTGAGGGGATGTTTAAATTTTAATCTTTTTAAATCTCTAAAACTCAGATTCTGTGAGGATAGGGACATCGAAAGTAAGGAAGTGGAAAAAAATCCTAACAAAATATACAGGGTATTGACAGTCCTAACTGTATATTGCAGGGAATACAGAGAACAAATATCTGGGATGGATGCTGCTACACACACAGAAGACAGAGATGATGAAATTGAGCATTAGAAATCTGAAGAGCTGCTACAAAGCTTGATTTAAAAAAACGGGCAGAGGTGTGGGGTGGGGGGAGCGCACAGAGCACAGTGCTGCTTGGTGGTGGAGAAACAAGTGTCCACCATCAGAAATCACTATCTGTTCTTGTCTCTCCCAGTGTCTGTCTTGTTCTAGGGCCTTGGACACAACAGGGGTATTCACCGTCGGGAGGGAAGACATCCAATTTATGATTAAATATGAACAGAGTGAGAAACAGCACAGCTCTTCCATGTACTATAGGAAAAATAAACAGGCATAAGAAGAGAAGTTTGTCTTTACCTCATACACAGTGTCCAGTGAGGGCAATGGAGGTCATGGTGTGGGAGAGGGGAAAGCAATAGATTCTGTGGAGATGAACACTTTCTTAAATTTTCCTCTATTTCTTGAGAGAAAGCATTGCAATAGTCTAGAACTCCTGGGCTCAAGACCTCACCCTGCCTCAGCCTTCCTATGGTCTAGGATTGCTGGCATGCCCTCATACCTGGCTTGGCACGCTTGGCATGCTTTCAGTCCTCTCCTTCAGCAACTAAATCAGAATACAAAGGGAGAGAATTTGCCCAGAATTCCAGTGGATATTGCCTGGAGCAGTTGAGGCAGGTGCCACTGCTGAGAGACCAGGCAACACCCCTCTTTCCTGTGTTCAGGCTCTGCCTTGAGAAGTTAGGCCTTGTGTCCTTTGAAGAAAAGTACCAAGCACAACCCCTGGGAAGGATAGAGTTTGAGCAACTAAGACACTATATAAATGACTTCATGAAACACTGACTGCATAAACACACCTGTGTCTTACCAATCTGCATGGGAGCCTTGGGTGTCACAGCCCTTGAATACATTATCATGACTTCCTAATTTGTACATGCTCCACTCCAGGGTTTGAGTCTAGAAAACTTTGCAGATGACATCAGAAGTTCCCAAGGCCACCTTATGTGAATGTCCTGTGAAGTCAAATCCACAAGAAGGTTCAGCAGTCTTCCACAGTTCATCACTAGAAAGGATTGAGTGTCTTGAGACTGAAGACAACTTTATCTAAGAAATATAGCTGTTACACTGGGTAGATTTGAACATTCTAGATGTGCTCCTGAACAATCTCTTCTCAATGGTCTCCCAAAGGGATCCCATCTTTGCAAATGTCTCACATGCTTCAAATTCTACAGCATATCCTTGGAATATTTAGCCTCCTCCATGCTAACATTATATCAGATCCTTTGGCTAATTCAGTGTGTACAGGTGTGTGTGTGTGTGTGTGTGTGTGTGTGTGTGTAAACTTGAAGGAAGGCACAGTCTGTAAAATCCCAGTAGACTTGGCCAAAACTATGCTCTATGGCTGTGTTGTGAGATAAGTCTTTCCACCACTTTGGTCGCAGTATGAAATGTTAAGTATCAAACTGAATCTCAGGATAGCCTGTGTCCGGATCTTGTTCACATCAAATGGACCCTGTATCTTCACAGACCACAGAGTGGTATTCTGCACCAGTTCACCAGCTCATGGCCTCTTCATAGGAGAGCAACCTTGTGGTGGTGGTACTGCTTCCCCCGGATGTCTCAGTCAAGGATCCCTGATAGAAGCAGGGATCTTCTGGGTGAGTGTGTGATTCTTGGCCTTTAGCAGAATCTTCTAGTAGGTTCTCTCCAGGGTCTTAGAAATGTGGAAACAGTTTAGCATCCAGCCACCTTTCCTAGGGAGATCCAATATTATATTGATTTAAGTAAATCATCTTCCTATCTTTGGAAGATCCTACAGAAACATAAAAGGGAAATTGCCCACCAATCAAGCTGAGTATACAATAACGTATTTGTCTCTATAGGAATGTTAAACTATATTTCTCTTTCTAATTAGACAATGATTCTAGTATTTTGTAAATATTTTATAACTTGAAGAAATATATTTTTCACTTCAAGTACTAATTAATGTGCAGCTTCTGGTTTCTCACCAATGACATTTATTTCCTGTAACATTGCACAAAGGAGATGAATTATCACAGGCCTTTACAATGGCTATTTTCAGATATGAGCCATTTCCCGCATCTCAGCAAATATGACAAAGAAAGCAACAGAGCTCAGAAAAACCCACACACCTTGTGGTTAATGGGAGGGTGGGGAGGGAGTGGGTGGAAGACATTCGCAGCAGATTGGAAGCGCTATCCATCACATCTCTGTCACCTAATTAGCCTCACCTCCTTATGTTATGAAATGTATTAATAAGGATTTGGAGTGAAATAGCCTGCTGTAAATGTTACCATTTGGATATATTGCTGACCTGACCCCATATCAGCAATCACTGGCCACAGGTCTCCTACAGGAGTCACACAGGAGGGTCCCTCTCTCCTCTCTCCTAGCTGTCTGTTGTGGTCTCACTCATTACATATGCATAACAGATGCCAGCCAAGTTCAGTCAATTGAGAAGCATTTCTTTTCTCCCCTCACAGGAGCCGAATCAGTTTCATCTCTTTGGGGAAAAGCGGTTCCATTTACTTCGCCGACTGGAATGTATAAAAGCCTAATGTCAAGAAATCCATTTGCTCTTTAATAAAAGTTATCATAACGTCTGGGACTCTTGATTTATGGAGAGGCCGCTGTCACCTCGACAGCCTGCCTCTTTCTCTTGCCACTGGAAACCCAAGACAGGTCATGACATTTACACTAGGTCAGAATAATAAAGTCACTCAGATCACATTCCCTGACAACAGCTCATTTGTCTCATTTAAATAATGAGCGTGATTGGTGGAACTCTCAGGCTGTAACCTTCACACACAGGAAATGACAAACATGAGAGGGTGAATCGCCAGACAGACTTTGGTGGATACAGTGTCTGCAGCTACAAATGGTTGTTCTTATATTTACTTATTTAACCTTCCCAGAGCACATTTGATAAAAGACCAGACGGTCATGAGACAGGAAAATGAAAATGTTTGCCTAAGCTTCTGATAAGGGACCTACTTCTGGGTGGCAACCTCAAGGGTGGTGAGGCAGTGCCCTTCTGACAAGGTGTTGTTCTACATGCCCTACCAAGTGTAGGCTCTAATTGATGTGCATAGGAAGGATACACACACAGAGCCTATGTTCACTTTGCAATATGAGAGGCTCTGAAAAAAGCCAGGTTGCATGCTGCAGAGAACAGCTTTCCACAGCCCATCCACCCTCCACAGGGGGCTCCCTCTGAATGACATGGGGAGCTGGGATGGGTACCTAGGTTCCTTGTGATTTTCACAAATCTAGCCAGACTACAGCCAACAGTTTCTAGAGGTTCAAGAAGTGTTAGCATGTGTGAAGGGTGTGGGAGGCACATTTTTAGTTGGGCAACAGACTGCAGAATTTATGGATGGAGACTCCATGCACTGCAATCACCTCCAGCTGCCCTGGAAGCATCTAAAAGTTCTCTTCACAACATCATGTTTTAAAAGGAGAATAATATGATGCTGAGCAGTCTTTTAGGAAGAATGGCGTGCTATGCCGACACAAAGGTGGTCCTGGACACTGTCAGTAAAGCTCTAATGTGAACCAGTTCATTGAATACCATCCATCACTGCGGCCTGGTGACATCCCAGTCACCGTAAGCCTGCACTAGAATTTTCACTCTGCTGGGAACCCTTCCTGTCTCCCAGCCCTGTGAATTGGCTGTCAGGTGAGCCTCAGCCTCCTGCCCAACATCACCTCCATTCCATGATGGATCTGTTGAGGCAGGCAGGGCAGAACAAAGTAGGGAATGCCAAGCTCATCTAGGTTGAGTTTGCAGTTTCCACCTCGCTTCAGGCTTTCTCCTGCTCTCTTAGTCATAGAGGCCAATGGCTTCAGGAGCAGGGTTCCCTCTGAAGGTGTTCATGTGTCTTGGTGCCACTTGGTAGGGGTTGGCAAATTTCAGCTCTGGCAGCTTTGGCATGAACTTTTCCCTCAGCCCAAGGTATCATATCTATGACAGCCTCACTTACGAATCATACACGTCGTATTTGGTTAGACAACAACTTGGACCCTCTTGCTCTTCCTCGTAGAGTGTGATGCACCAAACTCAATGAGCGACTCTGAGGTGTCATGAAAGGGCAGATGATGGGAGGCATTCCACAAGTGAGCCCACTATGCCTTTTCTGCCCATGTTTCCTCTCCTATGTCCTGCCAGATCCCAGATACATTGCTGAGTCTTATACCACGTATGTGTCCTATCGTACTGACTCTTCCATTCACTCTTCTGACAAAATCCTTCCATTCTGTAGCTCAATCATGCCACCTCCATCTTGGATCTCTTGTCAAGGTCCATTGCCATGCCAAGTCTTCATTCCTAATTGTGAAGGGAAACATTCTCCTTAGATACTCCTCACCCTTGCCGTGCCATGGTCTGTCTTGCTTGTTTCTAGTGTGTCTAACATCTTCCTAGACATTTGTTCACCACACACAAGGGTTCTTTCTAGATTCCGTGTTCATCTTCTAGGTTGATTGAATGACCTGCCTTTGCCCTTAGCATCCAGAATGCGTAGACTCTGAGCCTTGATTCCAGGGCACTCATCTCAGGGCCCAAAGAGCTTTCGGGCTTCTGTCAATTACAACTTGTTCACTTGGGCCATCAGGCATCACTTGGCCCCAGGCTCAGCACAGATATCCATTGAGTTTGAAAGTGTATTTTTCCTCAAAGCTCCACTCTCCTTGTCTGCTACAGCCTGGCAATGCATTGCATGCACATGTATAGCATCCCACCAATCTTTCTGCATATAGATCTTTAGCCTACATCTTCCCTTGTATTTCATGAGGCACCAAAACTAATATGAATAGGTTGGAAGAAGGAATGGAGAGGCAAATCAGGAGGGATACCAGTGGATAGGGAATATCACCAGTTTAAGACTCCTCACATGTTTTAGGGATTTCAGCCTTGTCTGTTCATATATGATTTTTTTCACTTTCAAATCTCTGTTCTTCTAGTCTCTTGAAACACAGACCTGCTATCCCACCCCATAACTGCTTCATCCAGGAGGCTATGCTTTGTAGGTCTGGATTCCTAGGCTCTGCACAGCCACACCCCTCCTCTGTCCAGTGGGAGCCAAGCTATGCCCCTTAGCTCATCCAGAGTGAGAACAGTCATTATTCTTAGTATCATTGTTGGCCTACACAAGCCTAGCAAGGGGTAAACAATTTAATTCTTTTTTTTTTCATTATATAGCTAGGTATCTAGGAGTCCAGAGCACATAGGAATAAGTAAAATAATATGCATCAGTGTCTAGATGAATTTGTGCATTTCTTGGACCTGTCAGCGAAGATGACCTTTACAACAGGACTGATGTTGTCTGATGTTGTGAAGCTTCACTCCTCCCTGGTGTAGAGTACACAGTTAATGGTTAAGGGGGAGGGGTTTTATTTACTGCAATGGTGTGGTCTTTGTAAGTAACCTATGCTCTGGTAAATGACCCCACATACATGTTCATGCATGCAACCCTAAATAACCACAGAAGACAATAAACAAAAAGGTATGAAACCGGGTGGGGGGGAGACTTGGTGGGAGGTAAAGCATTTTTGGTGGAAGAAAGAAGGGGACAAGAGAGAGTGGAAATGACTCTAGATGTGTATGAGGTCAAAACGTGACTGTCAAGAATGAAAAGTTAGAACAGAGGTGGGGTACTCACATGAGTCTTAAACATGTCAGGTCTGATTTGCTCTGAGTGAAGAAAAAAAGACCTGGAGGTCAAGCTAAACAATTCACAACCAAGTTCTTTCTATCCCTCCACATGTCTCTGTTCCCACCACCTGCAGCCCAGCCAGGCAGGACTGACTGAGCTGAGAAGCTGCCCTGCAGGCTAGCCCCTTGATCTGGGTGTCCCTTCTTTTTTTTTTTTTTTTTTTTTTTTTTTTTTTTTTTTTTTTGGTTTTTCGAGACAGGGTTTCTCTGTATAGCCCTGGCTGTCCTGGAACTCACTCTGTAGACCAGGCTGGCCTCGAACTCAGAAATTCGCCTGCCTCTGCCTCCCAAGTGCTGGGATTAAAGGCGTGCACCACCACGCCTGGCTCTTTTTTTTTTTTAAAGATTTATTTGTTATTATATGTAAGTACACAGTCACTGTCTTCAGAAGAGGGTGTCAGATCTCATTACAGATGGTTGTGAGCCACCATGTGGTTGCTGGGATTTGAACTCAGAACCTTCAGAAGAGCAGTCAGTGCTCTTAACCGCTGAGCCATCTCTCCAGCCCCTGGGTGTCCCTTCTTTTTTTTTTTTATTTTCTATATTCTATGTTTACATTCCAAAGGCTTTCCCCTTTCCCAGTTCCCACCCACCATAGTTCCCATAGTTCCTCTCCCCCCATCTGTTCCCCAATAATTCCCCCTCCCCCCTCAGTTTCTTTACTAAACTGGATGCAATCTTTACAGGCCCAGGGTCCTCTCCTTTCTTCTTCTTGGGAATCATTTGACTTGCTATTTGTGTCTTGAGTATTTAGTGCTTCTGGGCTCATTAATATCCACTTATCAGTGATTGCATTTCATGTGCATTCTTTTGTGATTGGGTTAATTCACTCAGGATGATATTTTCCAGGTCTAACCATTTACCTACAAATTGCATGAATTCATTATTTTTAATTGCTGAGTAGTATTCCATTGTATAAATATACCACATTTTCTGTATCCATTCCTCCTTTGAGGGATATTTGGGCTCCTTCCAATTTCTGGCTATTATAAACAAGGCTGCTATAAACATAGTGGAGCATGTGTCCTTATTGCATGCAGGGGAATCCTCTGGGTATATGCCCAGGAGTGGTATGCCAGGGTCCTCTGGAAGTGACATGCCCAATTTTCTGAGGAACCGCCAAACTGATTTCCAGAGCGGTTTTACCATTTTGCAATCCCACCAACAGTGGAGGAGTGTTCCTCTTTCTCTACATCCTCACCAGCACTTGTTGTCTCTTGAGTTTTTAATCTTAGCCATTCTGACTGGTGTGAGGTGGAATCTCAGGGTTGTTTTGATTTGCATTTCCCTGATGACTAATGATGTTGAACATCTTTTAAGGTGTTTCTCGGCCATCCGAATTTCTTCTGGTGAAAATTCTTTGTTTAGCTCTGTGCCCCATTTTTTGATAGGGTTATTTGGTTCTTTGGGGTCTAACTTCTTGAGTTCTTTGTATATATTGGATATTAGCCCTCTGTCGGATGTGGAGTTGGTGAAGATCTTTTCCCACTTTGTTGGTTGCCGTTTTGTCCTTCTGACAGTGTCCTTTGCTTTGCAGAAACTTTGTAATTTTATGAGGTCCCATTTGTCGATTCTTGATCTTAGAGCATAAGCTATTGGTGTTCTGTTCAGGAACTTTTCCCCTGTGCCCAAGTCCTCCAGGGTCTTCCCAAGTTTCATTTCTAATAGTTTCAGTGTGTCTGGTTTTATGTGGAGGTCCTTGATCCACTTGGAGTTGATCTTAGTGCAAAGAGATAAGATTGGATCAATTCGCATTCTTCTGCATGTTGACTTCCAGTTGAACCAGCACCATTTGTTGAAAAGGCTATCTTTATTCCACCGGATGGTTGTGGCTCCTTTATCAAAGATCAAGTGACCATAAGTCTGTGGGTTAACCTCTGGGTCTTCAATCCTGTTCCATTGATCTGCTTGCCTGTTGCTATACCAATACCATGCAGTTTTTAACACAATTGCTCTGTAGTACTGCTTGAGGTCAGGGATATTGATTCCCCCAGAAGTCCTTTTATTGTTGAGAATAGTTTTAGCTATCCTGGGTTTTTTGTTGCTCCAGATGAATTTGAGATTTGCTCTTTCTAGATCTATGAAGAATTGAGTTGGGATTTTGATGGGGATCGCATTGAATCTGTATATTGCTTTTGGCAAGATGGCCATTTTTACTATATTGATCCTGCCAATCCAGGAGCAAGAAATATTTTTCCATCTTCTGAGGTCTTCTTCGATTTCTTTCTTCAAGGACTTGAAGTTCCTGTTGTACAGATCTTTCGCTTGTTTGGTTAGAGTTACACCAAGATATTTTATGTTGTTTGTGGCTATTGTGAAGGGTGTTATTTCCCTAATTTCTTTCTCTGCCTGCTTGTCCTTTGAGTACAAGAAGGCCACTGACTTGCTTGAGTTAATTTTATAACCTGCCACTTTGCTGGAGTTGTTTATCAGCTGTAGAAGTTCTCTGGTGGAGTTTTTTGGGTCGCTTAGGTAAACTATCATATCGTCTGCAAATAATGATAGTTTCACTTCTTCCTTTCCAATTTGTATCCCTTTGACTTCCTTATGTTGTCTAATTGCTCTTGCTAGAACTTCAAGTACTATATTGAAAAGATATGGAGAGAGAGGGCAGCCTTGTCTAGTCCCCGATTTTAGTGGGAATGCTTCAAGTTTCTCTCCATTTATTTTGATGTTGGCTACTGGTTTGCTGTAGATTGCTTTTACTATGTTTAGGTATGGGCCTTGAATTCCTGCTCTTTCCAAGACTTTTAGCATGAAAGGATGCTGAATTTTGTCGAATGCTTTTTCAGCATCTAATGAGATGACCATGTGGTTTTTTTCTTTCAGTTTGTTTATGTAGTGGATTACATTGATGGATTTCTGTATATTGAACCATCCCTGCATCCCTGGGATGAAGCCTACTTGATCATGGTGGATGATCGTTTTGATGTGCTCTTGGATTCGGTTAGCAAAAATTTTATTTAGTATTTTTGCATCTACATTCATCAGAGAAATTGGCCTGTAGTTCTCTTTCTTTGTTGGATCTTTTTGTGGTTTAGGTATTAGCGTAATTGTGGCTTCGAAGAATGAGTTGGGCAGTGTCCCTTCTGTCTCTATTTTGTGGAATAGTTTGGAGAGTATTGGTGTTAAGTCTTCTTTGAAGGTCTGGTAGAATTCTGCACTAAAACCATCTGGTCCCGTACTTTTTTTGGTTGGGAGGCTTTCTATAACCCCTTCTATTTCTTTAGGGGTTATGGGACTATTTAGCTGATCTACTTGATGCTGATTTAATTTTGGTATTTGATATCTGTCTAGGAAAATGTCCATTTCCTCCAGATTCTCCAGTTGTTTTGAGTATAGACCTTTGTAGTAGGATCTGATGATGTTTTGAATTTCCTCAGTTTCTGTTGTTATGTCTCCCTTTTCATTTCTAATTTTGTTAATTTGTATACTGTCTCTGTGTCCTTTGGTTTGTCTGGCTAAGGGTTTATCTATCTTGTTGATTTTCTCAAAGAACCAGCTCCTGGTCTTGTTGATTCTTTGTATGGTTCTCTTTGTTTCTATTTGATTGATTTCAGCCCTGAGTTTGATGATTTCTTGTCTTCTACTCCTCCTGGGTGAATTAACTTGTTTTTCTTCCAGGGCTTTAAGGTGTGCCATTAAGCTGCTAGTATATGCTCTCTCCAGTTTCTTTTTGGATGCACTTAGAGCTATGAGTTTTCCTCTTAGCACTGCTTTCATTGTGTCCCATAGATTTGGGTAGGTTGTACCTTCATTTTCATTGAATTCTAAAAAGTCTTTGATTTCTTTTTTTATTTTTTCCTTGACCAAGGTGTCATTGAGTAAAGTATTGTTCAGTTTCCATGTGTATGTGGGCTTTCTGTTGTTTTTGTTGTTATTGAAGACCACTCTTACTCCATGGTGATCTGATAGAAGGCATGGGATTAGCTCGATCTTCTTGTATTTGTTGACATCTGTCTTGTGACCGATTATATGGTCTATTTTGGAGAAGGTCCCATGTGGAGCTGAGAAAAAGGTATATTCTTTAGCTTTAGGATGAAATGTTCTATATATATCTGTTAAATCCAATTGGTCCAGAGTTTCAATTAGTTTCACTGTGTCCCTGTTTAGTTTCTGCTTTCCTGATCGGTCCATTGAGGAGAGTGGAGTGTTGAAGTCACCCACAATTATTGTGTTAGGTGTAATGTGTGCTTTAAGCTTTAGTAAGGTTTCTTTTACGAATGAGGCTGCCCTTGCATTTGGAGCATAGATGTTCAGTAATGAGAGCTCTTCTTGGTGGATTTTCCCTTTGGCCAGCAAGAAGTGACCTTCTGAGTCTCTTTTGATGATTTTAGGTTGGAAGTCAATTTTATCTGATATTAGAATGGCTACTCCAGCTTGTTTCCTGAGACCATTTGCTTGTAAAATTGTCTTCCAGCCTTTTACTCTAAGGCAGTGTTTGTCTTTGACACTGAGATGTGTTTCCTGTATGCAGCAAAATGTAGGGTCCTGTTTCCGTATCCAGTCTGTTAATCTATGTCTTTTTATTGGGGAATTGAGTCCATTGATGTTAAGAGATATTAAGGAATAGTAATTATTTCCTCCAGACATTTTTGAAATTATATTTATTTATTTTATTTATTTTTTATATTCGAGAGGTTACCTTCTTTTGGGTTTGATGAGAGGAGGTTTCTATCTTGCTTCTTCCCGGGTGTAGTTTCCGTCCTTGTCTTGGTGTTTTCCCCCTATTATCCTTTGTAGGGCTGGATTTGTGGAAATATATCATGCAAAGTTGGTTTTGTCATGGAATACCTTGATGTCTCCATCTATGGTGATTGAGAGCTTTGCTGGGTAAAGTAGTTTTGGCTGAAGTTTGTGTTCTCTTAGAGTTTGCATGATATCTGCCCAGGATCTTCTAGCTTTCATGGTCTCAGGTGAAAAGTCTGGTGTTATTCTGATAGGTCTTCCTTTATAAGTTACTTGGCCTTTTTCTCTTGCTGCCTTTAATATTCTTTCTTTGTTTAGTACATTTGGAGTTTTGATTATTATGTGACAGGATGTATTTCTGTTCTGATCCAGTCTGTTTGGGGTTCTGTATGCTTCTTGTATATTCATGGGCATCTCTCTCTTTAGGTTGGGGAAGTTTTCTTCCATAATTTTGTAGAAGATATTTGCTGGCCCTTTAACTTGTACATCTTCATTCTCGTCTATACCTATAATCCTTAGGTTTGGTCTTCTCATTGTGTCCTGGATTTCCTGGATGTTTTGGGTTACAGCCTTTTTGCATTTAGTATTTTCTTTGACTGTTGAATCAATGGTTCCTATGGTATCTTCGGCTTCTGATATTCTGTCTTCTATCTCTTGTATTCTATTGTTGATATTTGCATCTATGGCTCCTGATTTCTTCCCAAGGTTTTCTATCTCCAATGTTGTCTCCCTCTGCGATTTCTTAGTTGTTTCTACTTCTGTTTTTAGTGCCTGGATGGATGTGCTCAGATCTTTCGCTTGCTTGATTGTGTTTTCATGTATTTCTTTAATAGATTTTTGTGTTTCCTCTTTCATAGCTTCTACTTGTTGGCCCACGTTCTTCTGTATTTCTTTAAGTGATTTTTGTCTTTCCTCCTTATTGTCTTCTTCTTTCTGATCCATCTTCTCCTGCATTTCTTGATGTGATTTTTGTATTTGCCTTGTAAAGGCTTCTAACTTTTGATCCATTTTCTCTTCTATTTCTTTATGATATTTTTCTATGTGTTCAGCTACCAGCATCCTGACCAGTGATTTTATATCCAAGTCTTGTTTTTCTGGTGTTTTGGGGTATCCAGGGCTTCCTGTTGTTGGCGAACTGGGTTCAGATGCTGTCATGTTGTCTTGATTTCTGTTAGTGACATTCCTTCGTTTACCTTTTGCCATCTGGTTATTTCTGGTGTTAGTTGACCTTGTTGTCACTGGCTGGTGTTTGAATCTCCTATGAGGCTGGGCTTACCTGTTGTTTCTCTACTGGTGGTTATGCGTGATTGCTGCTCAACGGGATCACGAGCTGGCTGCCACCTGCTGACTTTGTGCACGGCCTGAGGTCTCCGGGAAGTGTGGGGGAGTGCAGCAGAGCCTCGGCAGGTGCTGCTGGGCCTGCCTAGTAGCGAGAGCCTAGCAGATCCCCCCACGTGGTAGCCCCTGATGGAATCTGTCTACCTGTGCCTTTCCAGCTGTGTTCTGGTTGCAGTAGGGAGGCCTGCCGCTATCGCTGGTCAGGGCTCCTGGGGAGCTGGGTGGTTCCGGCTGCCTCGGTGCACGGCCTAAGCTCGCAGGGACGTGCTGCAGAGCCTAGGCGCCTGGGCCCGCCTGTGGGCGAGAGCTTAGCAGCTCTCCCTGCTCTAGCCCCAGATGGAGTCTCTATCTGCACCTTTCCAGCTGTGTCCTGGTTGCAATATGGAGGCCTGCCGCTATAGCTGGTCCTCACTCTTCTTAATAAACAAGAATTGTTGCTTATCCTGGTTCCGCGGGCAGGGTCTGAACACCTGGCAAGCTGGCTAGGTCTGGCTGACCTGCTACCGGCTGGATGGGAAGCTGCAGACAAGATGGCGCTGCCTGCAGGGGGTTCGGGGTCTGGCTTGTGAGCGCAGAGCGCAGGCACGGCCGCTGTACTCCAAACCGCTAGGCTGTGCGCAGTTCCTGCCCCAGACCTGAGTCCCCGGAGGTCTTAAACTCGGGCTGTCTCTGGTACCTGGTTCCGCCGGCAGGGTCTCAGCACCTGGCAGGCTGGCTAGGTCTGGCTGACCTGCTACCGGCTGGATGGGAAGCTGCCGGGTGTCCCTTCTTGAAGCTAGTTCTTTGTTCTGTCCTGATTTACTCCCATGCTGCTCTTAGCTGATAAGCCTTCACAGGAGAGGAGGAGCCTGCCTCCTGAGTCACTCCTGAGATACTCCTGAGTATCACCTTAAATCATTTGGGTGACACTGAGCGGTTGTAACATCTCAGAGGTCAAAGGGATTCATGCTACTATCTACCAGTCCTCTGTTTTGACTGTTGTAGAATGTATAAACTGAGGTGGTTCTGACGCAAATCAAGAAACTCTAAAATAGAAGAAAGCTTTCACTCTGTGTTTTATTAGTGTGTGGATATCCTAAGATCTTAATTATATTCTGTCTCCCTCAAAATACATGCAGGCTATGTAGATGGCCCAAAAAGGGGAGGATCCAAATTTAAATGAAGCCACTGGCGCATGTCTGATGTGGGAAGCAGCTTGGTTGGCAGATCGCCACTGTCTCATCTGATATGGAAAGGTTGTGAACTTCATAGTGGTGTACAGATCCCCAGGAAAGGTCAGACACTGAGCAACAAGAGACCAATCAGAGGAGACTGGTAGAATAAGAGAGGAGGAGCTCTCTTGTCAGACAAAGCAGAGAGGGCAATGAGGAACTCAAGGGCTCTAAAAGATTTGGAGAATATTCTAGATCAACAGCAGCTTTAGGACAGAAACCCAGGAACCCTGAGGGCAGGCAGAACTTGCTTAATTCACTGAGTGTCCCGTCATGTGTGTGATCAGCCACCTAAGACACCTTAAAATACCAAGAATCAGAAGGTAACAAAACCAGTCACAAAGGCATACTAAGGCTAATCTGTGCTTCATTCCTTTCCTACCTAAGTCTAACTTTTGAAGTTCCTACAGTGTACTTCATGTGTTTACCCCTTTCTCCATGCTTGTCTTTCCCCATCTGCCCACCTCGTGCTCGTAATTCAACATCCTAGCAAATAGTTGCAATGCAAAGCATCAGCTCTCAGGGTTAATTATGAGACATTTGACAAAACCTTAACCAGTGTGGGGTGAGGAGTGAGGGGCGGCCCCTCTGACTTCATGGTGTGAGGTGAGGAAGGAAAGCAACCCCTCTGATTTTATGGCGTGGGGTGTGGAGGCATAGTATCCTCTCTGACTTCACAATACCCAAAAGCCTTTGCACTGTCATTGCTGCATGTCCTGGAATATACTTATGATCGCAACTAAGCTATGAGGGGACTTCAGGATACTGTTTTCAAATGTAAATATCTCTGGCATCTGAAACATGCTGTATGCCTTCTTCCTCCATCTCATAGTACCAAACATATCTCATCCCCAATATCTGCTGTTACAACTGGTTCTGCTGAACACTGCGATCAGGCAAAAATAATTAAGGCTTGTAAGGAGGTGGGGTTCACTGTGACCTGTACACTCTGGGCACGAGAGTATACTGAAGGCATCATGTGGAGAGCTGCCTGTCAGGGTCTGCTGAGGTTTCTGTCCATGTCTGCTGTGATGATACACTGTCCCGTTAGTCAACATGAGACTATTTTTTCAAATACCCTCAGCACCCTACATCCTGATGATGAGAAGTCTCTGCATGACTTTGCAAATAAATGGGCTGGTTTTGGGCAAAGCTGGCCACCAAGTAATAGCTCCCCACCTTCTCCAGCACTGGCTATTCCAGAAATCAGAATGCCTATGGACTTGTTCCACATAGAAAAATTCAAGTGTATATCTATTAGCTAAAACAGTTTAAATTTCACTGTGAGATAAACAATATTTGGGATAAATGTCTTTATGCCTAACATGTGTCTTTATGACATTTTATTAATTTCAGGAGCTCATTCTTTCTTTCTGAAAATGACTCAAATTCAGTAGTTACATCTAAAATTGATCACTTCATCAAAGTATAGAAAAATAGGGGATAATGGATTTTGTAAAAGCTATAGTTTACCCCAGCATTTTTGGAACATGCTCAGTCCAAAAGAACCCAAGAAAAATGTGGTTTATGCCTTCTGCAAAATGTAATTGGAGGTCTGTCCTTGTGTGAGGCTGAGATGTCTTAGTAAGTCTCGTGTATGCCACACAAGCTTGAAGACCTGAATTGAGCAGTTGGCATCTATTAACAAACAAACAAACAAACAAACAAACAAAATACCATACTTGGTGGCACATCCCAGCACTGGGGAGGCAAAGCCAAGTAGATCGCTGAGCCTCCCCACCCTCAGGCAACCAACCTAGCCTAATTGGTAAACTCTAATTAGAGACCCTTCCTCAAAAAAAAAAAAAAAACCCAGAATGGAATGGAATTAATCTGAAGAGTTATCTGTTGGTTGATCTCAGAACACAGAGAGAGACATAGAGACAGAGACAGAGAGAGACAGAGAGGAAGAGGGAAAGAGAGGGGAGGAGAAGAGGGGGGAGGGGAGGGAGGGGAAGGGGGAAGGGAGAAAGAGAAAAGTCTCTATAAAAAACATCACCATACTGTGCTGGTACAGACTTGAATGACTTGTGCCTCTGGACAAAGCTGGCTACGGGATTCCCATCTCAAGACATGTTGGGATGAGCTGGGACGGAGCACCTGAACCCCACAGTGCCTGACAGGAGAATTTCTCCAGCCAAGCCTCAGCACAAGCACAGGCTGAGATGTGGGGCATCTCACCACCACCCAACTCCTCAGTCCTCAGGTAGGCAAGGTCTATGCTCAGCCTTGCATTAGGCCTGCTCCACCTCTGCCTCTCCCTTTGCGTCCATCTTTCTGCAATATTTCACTGCAAACACAGCTCTCTTAGTGAAAGGGAATAAAGATTAAAAGTGAATCCATCTTCTCGGCTCCTGTCTCATTTATTTGCATTGTGTACGTAATTGGTCCTGACGAGCCCACTTCTATAAAGAGAGCTAAATGTGGCTTAAAGATGAAGTGAATGGCTCGAGACACCAGGCTGGAGTGATACCGCCAGAGTAGCTTTATTGAAAATGCTTATCAGAAAGAGTGTCAAAGACACTCAGCACTCCCGTCCCAGTGGATCAAAGCCACTCCAATCAGAAAACTCTGGGGTGCATATTTTCAGGAGGAGCTTTAGCCAGAGAAAGCTGAAATGTTAGTCCAATAATACTTAAATGTTTGGATCATGCTTATATGTGAGCTCCCTCCTAAACAAAACAACTCTCTCCTATGCTCTAAAAGGCACTTTCTTATGGAGAGCTTTGAAGTCTGAAGAAAGAGTGTCTTAGCTGTCATATACATCTGACGCCTGCTGGGTCCTGCAGGCCAGTCATACACACCTCTTATGTGAAGTTGCCTGAGGTTGGCTCTCTGGAAAAGGAGGTGTTTAAACCATCCACTCCAGACACATGCCATCACAGAAAATAAGCAGTTACTTCATTTTGCATAAAGCTTTGAAACTGCAGGCTGGGCATGGGGATTGTTACCTGTCTGAATTTTAAGATTTTGCAACACCTTTCCCCTGAGAGAGAAATTAGACTAAAATTCTTAAGAGTATCACTTTAAAAAGTAAGCATCCAAAGGCAGTTGGGTGAGCGGAATATAAATAAATGTCACACAGGCGCATGACCCTGCTGTACCTTTGTGTGAGGATTGTTGAGTGCCTGAGGTGGTTACATTGCTAGGCGTAAACATACCTGTTTAGGATGGCTGGGAGCACATATCAAGAACAGTGGGTGCATGTCACGTAGCTCAATGCTGAGCCAAAGCTGAGACTGTAGTGCAGTGCAGGATATTAAGATATCCTGGTGGCGTCTGTGTACTGAAGCATCTTGATAGTCACAGGTCGTATTCCACACCACAGAATATTTTCCTGCTGTTCTGCATGCTCTCAGCCATCAACAAATCCAGGCAAAAGAATCAGGATGTCTACCTGGCCCAGTTAAAATTTCTCCCATCTAGGAATTCTTCAGATGTTGAGGACTGCTGTGTGAAAGAGCCTTAGGTCGTTTTGATTTTAGACTCATTTAATTTTGTGTGTGCATGTGTGGAGGGTGTGTCTGTGTGTACGTGTCTTTCTACATTTGTGTCCATGCATGTGTGTGTCTCTGTGTGTGCTTATGTATCTCTGTGCATATGTGTGTGCATGTGTATGTGTCTGTGCATGTGTGTATGTGTGTGCTTATGTGTGTCTGTCTGTCTGTACATGTGTGTGTTTCTGTGTGTGTCTGTGTGTGTGCTTGAGTATGTCTGTGGATATGTGTGTGCTCATGTGTGTCTGTGCATGGGTGTATGTACATTTGTGCCTGTCTGTGCATGGGTGTGTATATGCATGTGTGCCTGCCTGTGCATGTGTGTGTGCATGTGTGTGTCTATGCATGTGTGTATCTCTCTATGTGTCTGTGCTTGTGTGTGTGTCTATGCATATGTGTATGTGTGTGTGTGTGCATGTCTCTGCATATGTGTGTCTCTGTGTGATAAAGAATGGGTCATGAATTTTGACAGGAGCAGGTTGATGCCATGAGAGGAGTAAGGAAGGAGAAAGGAGGAAGTTGAAATGCTAATACAGTGCTCAAGTCCAAGCGCCCAAGAATCACATGCGCATGAACAAGAGTACAAGGCTAAGCAGGTGGCATTGATATGTATTTGTGCACATACACACACACATAATCACAGATATACACATATACATGCATGTATGTAACAATAATAATCAAAGATGAAGAGGATGCTATTAAGAGCTGGGCACCATGGAGAGAGAGCTTCAAAAATGGGCATCTGGCTGAAGGAGATGGATGAAAGTAATGTAACTCTCTTGCAGTTGTCAGGGTTAAAGTTGGACCTTAATAACCGGGCCCTCACTTAAGTGGATGACAACATTGGAAGCAAAGGCATCCTGTGTTGAATGTATTCATGTACTTGAAGTGCTGATTTTATGTTCTAAGATTATAATACAGTTACATTATTTTTTTCTTCCCTACCTTTCCTCCAAACCCTCTCAAGCTTCCTTCCTGATCTCTTTCAAATTCACAGCCTTTTTCCCATTAATTATTATTATTACATGTTTCTAAATACATAATCTGTATAGTGTAATTTGTATTTATATTTCCAAGAATGACTATTTGGTATTGGATAACCAGTTGGTGTGCTCTTCAAAAGTGAAGGGTTGTCAACTAAAACATATTGCCTCTGTAGAAAGTTCCATTAGTTATATGAGGTGAAATAATGCCATCCCATAATGTGACAATGAACCTGTGGTTGTCTCAGGCTTGTCACAAGGAAGCACACCTAAAGTAAACCTTGTCATTTGGTTCCCAACCTGATGAGAAATCACAGAGTGGACTTGGCAGAGTCTAATGGCCTGCCTGATGCTTTTACATCTCCACTTTTACATGCATTTGCTTGTATCTTGCCAGGTGTATTTTGTCAGAGCATAAGATAAAAATAATATTAGAGGTACACTTTCTCTTCCCCCACCTCATTTTACTCAAAAAGTTTGGGACTGTAGTGTATGGGAAAACCATGGCAGAAAACCATCTCATAATGAACAGTGGGAAGCAATGGCTAGAGAAACCTTCTTTAGCTGTGACCTCACTGCAGGACCTAGAGACTCCAGATGACCAGAATTCTGAGTTAAGGTGGGGTCTGCAGGCCACCCTGTACTAACAAGACAAGTGACTATGCTTCCTGACACCAACAAAGTGTAAGTGCAGAGAAGGAGAAGTCCTACATCTAGTCTATAGTCTGGGTCACCTACCTAAAGGAAGTCAGATTTCAGATTTACTAGTCATGCAGCAGTTTACCTTCATGTTGTTGCCCATAAAAAGCACAGTATGGAGAAGTTGTACCCCATGTTGAGCCCAATGGTTGAACAACAGCTAGAACCTCCCCAAACTTTACATTGCTCTCTGCTGGAAGCTGCAGCCACCATGGCAACTCTGCTCCCGAAGGCTGGGGAGTCTCTGTAGAGGTGCCCTCCTACTCTAATAATCACCTCCATTTCTCCTCCACAGTGTTACAGGTTGTTTCTTTGGAAAGCCTTTAGGGCTGCTGTCCTGAGATTTGTCAGTTACACTACTTGAAGTAGCACCATATGGGTATGCAGGTTCTGTGATCAACCAGAAAGGGTCTTCTCCATAGTTTTGTAGCAATTGATTTTCTAGCTGGATTGCAGAGAGAGGCAGGATGTGGAAACCATGTCAGACTCCATAAACACATCTATTATCATTTCATGTTTGGCAATAATTCTGAGTACAGGTCAGGTCCACAAGGTGACTATCCTGGTAAATTTCAAGAACACTCAAGAACTTGTGCTCAAACCCTATGATCAGAGCACAACATGATGCTCATATGTTGGGCTTTAGCAGCTTTGATGCAGAGATAGCTGTATCATGAGGGAAGAGGGGCCTGCCTTTATTCCAAGATGGTGTAGCATAGATCCAGGACACAGAGAGTGTTCCAAAGAGGAAACAATTATAATTTATGGCCATTTGGGGACCAGACCCAGTGAGTAGAAGCTGCAGATGCTTTTCTTCTGATGTGCCTGCATTCCTTGCTGTGTCTTTGAAGCTGGACTTCCTCTGGAAGGTGGTACAGTCGGCCTCATTCGCTGTTAAGCACTCTCACAGAAACAATGCTAAGCAGTTAGTCTCTATTCTGGTCCTAATTGATTCTCAGGCAAGCTCCAGTTGCCTGAACTGGGTGTTCTCACTCACACCCAGCAGTTATTTAAATAAAGAACAGAGCTACTCAGATACTGAACAGGGATACGAATACAGTCTTTCTCACGTTTTTTCAGTGTGCAGGGAACTAGGAAAGCCATGAGGGGAGAGGGACAGTGACTCTACTATTCCCCTGCAGAAAATGTCTCATACAGTGCTTTAAACGTTAAGGAGCAGATAGGAGTCTGGGAAGTTATAACATCATTTCTGAGCCTGGTTCTTCCAAGCCATGTTCTTAGATGACCCAAATCCATCTGTGAGTTTGGTAGACAATTCATGAGAGCTAATTCTTTACTTGAACACAGAGTTGCATCTACATACTGGAAGATATAACTAGTGTTATCTGAAAAGAAGAAATTTCTATATTAACCTGAAGGTAGGAATGGTTCCCTTGGGTTTCAGTGTGGGTTTTGTGGTGCTCGGACCTGCACTTAGATACAAAAAGCTCACAGGAAGCCTTGATATCAACCTGTTGTCTCTGTAGGTGCTGCTCTCATCAGTTCCAAAGTATAACACGCCGGTTTCCTACCTCACTTGACATTGGAAGAAGTACTTGTGATAATGGCACGTCGATCTCTGGCAAGAAGAACAAACATGGGCAGATGTACTGCAGTCTCACAGCTGTGGTTGACCTAAGATGAGGCCCCTGCAGCATCAGCCATGAACATAGAACTCAATGTTCAATGTTAGGAAGGGCATTGAGGGAGTATAGAAGGCAGAACATTTTGCTCATTTAAATGAGGGAATTGCTGTTACAGAGAAAATAAATACCGCTGTGCATCCAGAGTGCCGAGTCCAAGAAACCTGTTGTCAAAAGCCAGACTCTGATGACTACAGCCTGGCAGCCAGGATAGGCTTTCTTGTGGCTAATGATTTGCTTCTAGGTAACATGGCTTACCCTATAGAGATTTAGAAGCACTCAGGAGCAGGGAGGCATGTTTCTGTTTAAATCACAAGAAAGTCAAGTGTAGACAACTACTTAATCAGTCCTCACTACAGCAAGGCATGTTAATACCTTTCCTGAGCCAGCAGGGTTACTGATGAGAAAAGTAGTTTTGACAAGTCCAGGATGCTGGAACCTGTCTGTCTCCTCCACCTTTCCAAGGCATTAGGCCTGAGAAAGGGCAGACTCAGATAGAACCTCAATAATGTGAAGCAGTTTCCCTCTTGAGTCATAAATCTCAGTGAGAATCTGAGGAGGGATGCAGTTAGCAGATGTTATCATCAAGGTTCCCCCACCCCCTCTTCTCACTTATCTCTGGGTAGTTGTGTGATTAACGCACTTCTGTCTGACACTGGGTCCTGTCACAACATTGTTTCAGAATGAGCTCAACTCCCAAGCATTTGACCCGTGTTTGCTCATCAGTGAGATCAGCTCACAGACTCATCCTAACTCAGTCACACGTGGCTCAAGTGGCCTTCCAGGAGACACAGACATCCACTGAGAAAGATAAAGGGATGACAATGCAGGACATGATGGCCTGAAATACCTACTACTGAACCTATTCCATAAACACAAGAGCTTAGCATAAATGATGGCCGGGCCTTGGAGAACGAACTCCACACTCATAAATAAAAGCAAGAGCCTTAGAATTTTGACTGTTTATGACTGATCTATCACAAAATCTGCTTTTCAAAAGACTGTTGAGGAGCCCAAACATGCTCACTGACATGGAGTAAGAACAAACCAGCTCTGGGTATATGTGAAAGAGTCAGCCACACTCAGTGCTGACAGGTGGAGTTGTTTGTTTCTTTGCTTCTTTTTGTTTTTCAGCTTTAAAAACAAAACAGGGCTGTAGAGATGACTCCGTGGTTAAGGTGCTGACTACTCTTTCAAAGATCCTGAGTTCAATTCCCAGCAACCATATGGTGGCTCATGACCATCTATAATGGAATCTGATGCCCTCTTCTGGTATGTCTGAAGACAGTGACAATGTACTCACATACACTAAATTAATCAATTAAGTAAGTAAGTAAGTAAATAAGTAAAAAAAAAAAACTTAAAAAACTATAGTTAAATAGATACTCATACATGTACACCTATATGCTTAATTTTAATATTTCAGTGCCAAACAAGGCCTATGCACGTATTAGCAGGCCATTATCACTAAGATATGATATAGAATATGTATTTAGTAATTTTAGCCTGCAGGCTCTTTCCCACCGACTGCTGGCCAGATAGACCCACTCAGCCCAACCATGGCAGGACACATAAAAGACTCCCTCTAATGACTTGTAAATGGTCACCACATTTCTCAACTTTCCCCTTGTATGTTAGTTTATCAGAACTAATTGTGTGTATACATCATCTTATTAAATGAATGCATTGCCTCTGAGGATACCTGGCTGGCTTCTTCCCACACCAAAGCCTAGGAAAGGGATCAAAGTAAAGGAGAAGATGACTTAAAAGAAAATCTGCTCATAGTCTCAAAGCACCAAACCCCCATAGTGGGTTGGGGGGTGCTAGAGGCTACAAGGCTAAGACAACTTAACACTAATGGCTCATGCTCTAAGATCAACAATTGACAAATGGGCCCTCATGAAACTGAAAAGCTTCTGTAAAGCAAAGGACACTGTCAATAGGACAAAACAGCAACCTACACATTGGGAAAATATCTTTACCAACCTTACATTAGATAGAGGACTAATATCCAACACATACAAAAAAGTCAAGAAGTTAGATTCCAGGCAACCAAATATTCCACTTTAAAAATGGGGTACAGAGCCAAACAAAGAATTATCAGCTGGGGAATCTAGAATGTCTGGGAAGCATCTAAAGAAATGTTTAGCTTCCTTAGTCATCAGGGAAATGCAAATCAAAATGATCCTGAGATTCCATGTTATACCAATCAGAATGGCTAAAATAAAAAACTCAGGTGACAACAGATGCTGGTTAGGGTGTGAAGAAAGAGGAACACTCAGCTATTGCTGGTGGGATTGCAAGCTGGTACTACCACTTTGGAAATCAATCTGGTGGTTCCTCAGAAAATTAGACATACTTAAAGATCCAGCTATAGCATTCCTGGGCATATACCCAAAAGATGCTCTAACATATAACAAGGACACATGTTCTACTATGTTCATAGCAGCCATATTGATAATAGCTAGAAGCTAGAAAGAACCCATATGTCCTTCATCAGAGGAATGGATACAGAAAATGTGGTATATTTACACAATGAAGTACTACTTAGCTATTAAAAATGATGACTTCATGAACTTTGTAGGCAAATGAGTGGAACTAGAAAATACATCCTGACTGAGGTAACCCAGACTCAAAAGGACATGCATGGTATGTATTCACTCATAAGTGGATATTAGCTCAAAAGCTCAGAATACCCATGATACCACTCACAGACTTAACAAGAAGAATCCCAAGGTGTGGATGCTTCAATACTAATTGGAATGGTGAACAAAATAATCAGGAGGTAAACAGGAGGCAGAGGGACCTTTCTTCAGTCTCCAGCTGGTACAATTTCCTGTCCTTGAAACTGTTCATACAATTCCCTGGCCAGTAAGTTTACCAAAAGCATTTAAACATGACAGTTTCAAAGCATCATGTCTTCTGGAAGAGCAGCCAGTGCCTCTTACTGCTCAGCCACCTCTTCAGCACCAGGACTCACGTTTAAAGAAAGAATTAACTCCATAATTTCATAAAATGTTTTCCTGGTTGCTAAGTCAAATCTCCAAAGTGAGGTCTACCTTTTTCATGTGGCATTTCTCCAAAAATTTAAAATATTTTGAAATGATGAACTTAATGCCCATAATTACTCCTACTTAGGAAGGCAAAATAATGCATGAATTATGAGTCGAAAAAATAGTTTCATCCAGGTAATTAAATTATTCATTGCCTCAAGTACTTGTGCTTTTATGGTGAGGACATTTGAAATTTCTCTCAGCAATTTTGAAATATACTGTACTGTATAATTTCTATATCCATTATGCTGGGAAATATACATAAAATATACTTACATTTTACATTATTTCTCTGTGCCTGTCTTAGTCAGGGTTTCTATTCCTGCACAAACATCATGACCAAGAAGCAAGTTGGAATGGAAGAGATTTCAGCTCACATTTCAACATTGCTATTCATTACTAAAGGAAGTCAGGACTGGAACTCAAGGAGGTCAGGAAGCAGGAGCTGATGAAGAGGCCATGGAGGGATGTTACTTACTGGCTTGCTTCCCCTGGCTTGCTCAGCTTGCTTTCTTATAGAACCCAACACTACCAGCCCAGGGAAGGCACCACCCACAATGGGCTGGGCTCTCCCCCTTGATCACTATTGAGAAAATGCCTTACAGCTGCATCTCATAGAAGTGTTTCCTCAAGGCAGGTTCCTTTCTCTGTGATAACACTAGCTGTGTCAGATTAACACACAAAAGCAGCCAGTACAGTGCCAAAGCCATGTACCCTTTCACTCTAGCCTTCAACTGCCTTATATCCTATTTCTGATAACCTTTTACTTCCTGTGTTTGTAATCAATTCTTTTCTTTTCCATGTGAGTACAGGGGGTAAGGACAGTTGTGTCTGAATTATTGCACTAAGTGTGATATTCTCAATTTTACCTACACTCGCACAAGACAAAATCTTCCCTGTCCCCAAGCATGCCACATGAATGTCACCACCAGGTTTTGTCTCTTCATGTGCAGCTAGACATTGTTTGACTTTGTGTCTTAGCTGTCATGCACTGTGTTGCCATAGGCATAGAAGTAAAGATATGCTGCCCTCTACATGCTTAGTGATTTGCATCCAGGTTCAGTATGCTGATGAGTAAAAGTGTTAATATTGTACTGTTGAGGGGCGGTGACATTGGTGGAATTGCCATTGCAGTCTCTACCACCATATAGGGCGCCCTTTGCTTCTCTCCTTGGCTAGCTTGTATCTTGAGATGCTAAGATGGCTAGTTTTCAGTCTGGCTTTCTGCTCCATGCCACCAAACACTGTTTGAAGTATGTGATGTCCTCAGAGATAAGGTATCATCTTCAAGTTTCAGGAAGAAGCTGAGGGCTGCAGCAGTGCCCTGCATGTACTATCTGGATGCTTGGCTTTCCCAAGTTACTTAGAACTTTGGAAACTAAGCCCATTATCTGATTTAAAGCCTTACCTACATTCCCCTGTAAGTGGAAGACTCTTTTCTCTGCTGATTCCTTTGTTTCGTAAAAATTTCAATTTCCGATGCCATCATATTTGTCTACTTTTGCTTTCATTGTGTTTGTACTATTGAGATGAGAATCGAAAAATAAATCGTTGCCCTATAGCTTTTGCAGTGTTTTATTTTCTGCTAGTTTTTATATGCTGTGGTCTTATCTTAAATCCTCTAATCCATTTGAGTTATTTGTGTATTTAGCATGAGATAAGGCTCAGTTTCATTCTTATGCATGTGGATGTCTGGGTTGCTTAACATGTTTATCAAGTGAGACTTTGCTTCTCCTAAGGCAGCAGCTTGGTTCCTTTCTCAGAGTATGGTGGATCTTCCTGGTAGGGTCATTTCCATGATTTTAATTATGTTCCAAACACTAATACTCTGTTTACACTCCTTTACTTGTTCTGGGTTAAGGGTGTGATGCTTCATTTCCTACCTTTGTGATTACAATGGTCTGTTGCATTGTTTCTTTTTCTTTACTTATTTCCCTACCTCTCCTTTTCTCTTTCTTCCTCCTCCAACCTCTGCTTCCTTCTTTTCCTTTTCCTCTTCTTCCTCATCGTATTTGTACTTCCACATGGATTTCACATTTTTTTCCTTTTTTAATGAAAAATATGGACTTTTGGTAGACATCGTCTCAAACACATATGCAGCTGTCTTTATGTAAAAACAATTTTAATTTTCCATATTATGGACATATTTTGTAGTTCCCCTAAGTTGTATCTTTTAAAAATGTTTTCATTATTTATTCCTTTTACATCCTGACCACAGCATCTCCTCCCCTGCCTCTTTCTTCTCTCAGCCCCACCCTCACATCACCTTTCCATTCTCTTCTGAGAAGGGGATGCCCCCTAGGTACCAGCCCATCCTCATATGTGAAGTCCCAGAAGGTCTAAGTGCATCCTCTCCCACTGAGGCCAGACAAGGCAGCCCAGCTAGGTAACAGAGTCAGAGATAGCCCCCACACCAATTGTTCAGTGGACCCACGTGAAGACCAAGCTGCACATCTGGTACATATATGTAGGGGGCCTAGGTTCAGCCCTTGCAGGATCTTTGGTTGGTGGGTCAGACTTTAGAGCCCCACGAGCCCTGGTTAGTTGATTCTGCTGATCATCTTGTGCTGTCCTTGACTCCTCCTGCTCGCTCCATTTTTCTCCTCACATATCCACAAGACTCATCAAGCTCCGCCTATTGTTGGCTGTGGTTCTCTGCCTCTGTTTCCATCTGCTGTTGATCAGAGCCTCTCAGGGGACATTTATGATACACTCTCGTCTGCAAGCATAACAGAGTATCATTAATAGTGTCAGGTGTTGGCTATCTCCAATGGGGTTAGGTCTCAAATTGGGCAGGTCATTATTTGTCCACTCCTTCAATCTCTGCTCTATCTTTCTCCATAGTAGGCAGGAGAAATTTTGGGCCAAAGGTTTTGTGTATGGACTTCCTGGGGAGCTGAGCTGGGAACGCCCTCTCACAGGCAAAGGGGAGGGGGTCAAGAACTCTGGGAGGGGGTACTAGGAATTGGGGCTAAATTTGAAATGTAAATAAAAATAATAATTAATTTTCAAAAAGAATAAATCTCCTGATGCTACTATCCTGACATACTTTGAAATAGATATATTTACTCAGAAATGGTTTGTTTAGTGAATGTCATTTAATTTATTATCTTATTGTTCGGTCGCTGATCTGTAGGAAATAATTCTTGTAGAAATGTCAAAGATAGTGTCTTTGCCTTGCTGAAGATCTTAGGGAGAAAAGTGTTTCAGCATTTCAACACTGAGCATTTCAGCTATAGGCATACTATATAAGGCCTTTATTTTGTTCAGATGTGCTGTTTACATATTTAATTCATTGAGTGGCTTCATCATAAAGAGGAGTTGAGTTTTATCAAAAGTTTCTCTAAAGCTCCTGAAATGATCCTGTGGGTTTAATTCTTTATTCTGTGAAAATATGGCATAACACACAAAAATGTTTGTACTTGTTATCATAAAGGATGCTGGTCTATTGCTTCGCTTTCTTTAGTCATTGGAAGGTACTGAGAGCATTTCCTTTTCAGTTTTTGAAGGTGTTTGCGAGAGGAGAGTTTTGTAAGCTCGTTCTTTAAATGTTTCACAAAGTTTCACAGGGAGGCTGTATGTTCTTGGGTTTTCTTTGAAGGAATGTGTACTTGGTATTCAATCTTTTTTACTACTTTTTATCTGGATTTTCAATTTTTTATGATTTAGCATTGAAAATAATGTGCCTGAGAACTTATTGGTTATGCTAGCTGTCTAGATTTTTAGTGTATAAACTACCTTATTATCCTTTAAGGCTCTGTAGTATGTCTATCCTGGATTTGTGCCTTGTGGTTTTGAAGAAGCTTACATGGAATGCCCTTCCCTCATTTAATCAAAACAACTCTACACTTTTATCCTGCCCATGTTTTATGTTTTGACATCAAACTTATTCCATTTAACAATCTGTCTGCATCATATTTGTTATTAACAATTGTCTTTGGTCTATTACATTCTGGAACTGTGGTTCTCAACCTTCCTAAAGCAGTGACCATTTAAATACAGTTCCTCATGTCAAAGTGAGCCCCCAACTATAAAATTACTTTTGTTGATGCTTCATAACTGTAATGTTGATAATGTTATGAATAAAATGTAAATATTGGTGTTTTCTAATGATTTTAGGTGACCTCTGTGAAAAGATCATCTAACCTCCAAAGAGGTCAAGACCCACAGTTTGAGAACCAATGTTCTTGCGCAGTCTAAGCATGGTTTTCTAATAGCTTCTGCTCTTAAGTTTTGAGCTGCAGCTCCCTTTGCTAACTAGAAGTCTTATTATTTTATTTATATAAGGGAGGAGAAAAGGTGGTAAATTCTGTTGTTTTTTTAAATTTCCCTGGGAAACTTTTTTATTTCTCCATGACTTTGGAAAAACTCTTTTGACTGGCAGTGTTCTCTTCTTTGGTGACATTTGATTTTCCTCTAGGACTGAAGTAAGTTATCCCACCTACCAGCTTATATATTTTTCTTGAGGAATCTATTGATCAACATGCTGATAACCTTTTGTAAATTATTTGTTTCTTGCCTCTTATAGCCCTCAGATGCTTTTCATTGTCTTTGAGTTCTGGTATTTTGATTAATATGTATCTTGGAGAAATATTCATTAAGACTACATTCCTTGGAGTTTTTGTGATTCCTATATTTAAGTAATGGTAGATTTCTTTGGATTACAAAGGTTTGGGGTAATTATTCCATTAGACACACTTTCTAGTTATTTGAAAATTTCATCCCCTTCTTAGATTCTTTCTACATATTAAACTAGGTGGGTTAATGATTTCATGATTTCAAATGTCATATCTGTGAATTTTCTTTGAGCTGAACTGGAATTGCTGTTGACAATTATTCATTCAGTATTATATCCTTTAAGAGTTCTAGTTCAGGGGTTGGAGAGATGGCTTAGTGGTTAAAAGCACTGGCTGCTCTTCCAGTGAACCTGGATTCAATTTCTAGCACCCACGTGGCAGCTCACAACTTTTTTTTTTTTTTTTTCGAGACAGGGTTTCTCTGTATAGCCCTGGCTGTCCTGGAACTCACTCTGTAGACCAAGCTGGCCTCGAACTCAGAAATCCTCCTGCCTCTGACTCCCAAGTGCTGGGATTTCAGGCGTGCGCCACCACCGCCCAGCAGCTCACAACTTTTTATGACTCCAGTTCTAGGGTATCTGACACCCTCACACACACACACACACACACACACACACACACACACATATATATATATATATATATATATATATATATATATACACACACACACACACACAGGCAAAACATAAATGCACATATCGGTTTAAAAGAGAGTTCCACTTGAATTTATATTTATTTGCTAAATTTGTCTATTTGTGTGGGTTTTTTTTTTTTGCAAGTTTCTTAAAATTTTTATGTATACATGCTTTTAGTTCAGGGACCTTAAGAGGTTTGTTTAAATTATTTTCTGGTCCTCTCATAGATTGTGTGTGTTTGTATATGTGTTTGTGTGTGTGTGTGTGTGTGTGTGTGTGTGTGTGTGTCTGACAACATAAGCTTTATTAGTTTATTTTGAAGCAATCATGCTCTCTCATTTCTGGTGACATTTCTGACCTTATGTTGGTGTCAGTGCCTGAAGAGACAGTGGGTTCTCCCAGTGCTCACAGTTGATCTTAGGCATGACCGGAGTCTCTACTTTCTTTCTGTCTATCTTGTGACCTCAGATGGCTCTGATAGCCATGACCCTGGAGAGACCTAGCATTTCTTCAAAAGCTCTATACGTTTTGCCTACAAGCTTGGCCCTACTCACATGGTTTGGGAGGCTGGGCCCTGTCAGAGATGGCTGGTGTGAGCCCCAGTAAGGAACTAGAGCTGTTTGAGTCTGGAGGTAGAAATCGAAATCTTTGCAGAGAGGCACAGCACTTCGTGGAGTGATTGATAGAGATCTTCTGCTTGACTCTGTAGAAACATGCTAAGAGGCTTACTTCCCTGAGTGCAGCTGGAACACTCAGTGTGTCAGTTTAGGCTCCTCTTCTTTTTGACACCACTGGGGGCAGTCATCTTTCTCCCTGCTTAGGAATAATGGGTAGGTCTGAGGATTGTCCTGGAGTCTGCTTCTTTATGTACAAATTCCCCCACCTCCTCTGGAATAATCTCTTTGGCTCTGCAGCTGGCCATGCTGTTTGCAGGTTGGATCCATGTTATGAGGATCATGTTCAAAGCAATGGATGAGAGCTGCTGGTGTTGTGGTCTTTCTTGTCTGCGTTGTTTCCACTTGAACCCAAGTTTGGTCACCTTGCCATTGTCTGTTGTGATACCCATGAGACAGGTCTGGATTCTCAAGGATCTCTTGGGGTGCTGGGAAATAGCATCTGGTTTCAATGTTTTTTCTCTCTGTAGATATTTTAACGTGTGAGGGATTTGCACTGTATGCCAACTTAAAAAGGACTGAGGCACCTGCAGTGATGTCCTTAACACTTCTATGTAGTTTTTATCTCATTTTATGGACCACACTTCAGATTTAGTCCTATATGGGCAGGATTTATATATTCTTTTCTACATGTTTTCTATAGAACTTTCTTTCAATGCTGTTGAATCTTGTGACCTCATGTTGCATCAATCCATTGATGTCACTCAATAGTTTCCACGTCTGGATTTCATGGTATAGTTGTTAATTGTTACTATAAGATAACTGTGGATCTTGGTGGTGGGTGCTTAGACTGAGCAGGCAGATATCCCAAGCTTGGGGGACCCGGGCCGCCAGCCAGTTATCTAAGAAATTCGGATGGCTGAGAAGCACCTTAAGAAATGTTCAACATCATTAGTCATTAGGGAAATAGAAATCAAAACAATCCTGAGATTTCACCTCACACCAATCAGAATGGCTAAGATTAAAACACAGGAGATAGCAGGTGTTGGCGAGGATGTGGAGAAAGAGGAACACTATTCCACTGCTGGTGGAATTGCAAGCTGGTGCAGGGATGGTTCAGTATACGGAAATCCATCAATGTAATCCACTACATAAACAAACTAAAAGAAAAAAGCACACATGGTCATCTCATTAGATGCTGAAAAAGCATTTGACAAAATTCAGCATCCTTTCATGCTAAAAGTCCTTGAAAGAACAGGAATTCAAGGCCCATAGCTAAACATAATAAAAGCTATATACAGCAAACCAGTAGCCAACAATAAACTGAATGGAGAGAAACTTGAAGCAATCCCACTAAAATCAGGGACTAGGCAAGGCTGCCCTCTCTCTCAATATCTTTTCAATACAGTACTTGAAGTTCTAGCGAGAGCAATTAGACAACATAAGGAAGTCAAAGGGATACAAATTGGAAAGTAAAAAGTAAAACTATCATTATTTGCAGATGATATGATAGTATACTTAAGAGACCCAAAAAACTCCACCAAAGAACTCCTACAGCTGATAAACAACTTCAGCAAGTGGCTGGTTATAAAATCAACTCAAGCAAATCAGTAGCCTTCCTATACTCAAAGGACAAGCAGGCTGAGAAAAAAGTTAGGGAAATAATACCTTTCACAATAACCACTAACAATATAAAGTATCCTGGCATGACTCTTACCAAACACGTGAAAGACCTGTATGACAAGAACTTCAAGTCCTTGAAGAAAGAAATCGAAGAAGACCTCAGAAGATGGAAAAATATTTCTTGCTCTTGGATTGGCAGGATAAATATAGTAAAAATGGTCATCTTGCCAAAAGCAACCTACAGATTCAATGCAATCCCCATCAAAATCCCAAATCAATTCTTCATAGATCTAGAAAGAGCAATTCTTAAATTCATCTGGAGTAAAAAAAATCCAGGATAGCTAAAACTATTCTCAACAATAAAAGGACTTCTGGGGGAATCAATATCCCTGACCTCAAACAGTACTACAGAGCAACTGTGTTAAAAACAAAAAAAACAACTGCATGGTATTGGTACAATGACAAGCAAGTTGATCAATGGAATAGAATTGAAGATCCAGAAATGAACCCACAGAGTTATGGTCACTTGATCTTTGATAAAGGAGCCACAACCATCCAGTGGAAAAAAGATAGCCTTTTCAACAAATGATGTTGGTTCAACTGGAGGTCAACATGCAGAAGAATGCAAATTGACCCACTCTTATCACCTTGTACTAAGACCAACTCCAAGTGGATCAAGGACCTCTACATAAAGCCAGACACACTGAAACTAATAGAAAAGAAACTGGGGAAGATCCTGGAGGACATGGGCACAGGGGGAAAGTTCCTGAACAGAACACCAATAGCTTATGGTCTAAGATCAAGAATTGACAAATGAGACCTCATAAAATTACAAAGTTTCTGTAAGACAAAGGACACTGTCAGAAGGAAAAAACGACAACCAACAAATTGGTGGGATTGCAAGATGGTCCAACCGCTCTGGAAATCAGTCTGGCGGTTCCTCAGAAAATTGGGCATGACACTTCCAGAGGACCCTGTCATACCACTCCTGGGCATATACCCAGCGGAATCCCCTGTATACAATAAAGACACATGCTCCACTATGTTCATAGCAGCCTTATTTATAATAGCCAGAAGTTGGAAGGAGCCCAGATGTCTCTCAAAGGAGGAATGGATACAGAAAATGTGGTATTTATACAACGGAATACTACTCAGCAATTAAAAATAATGAATTCATCGAATTTGTAGGCAAATGGTTGGATCTGGAAAATATCATCCTAAGTGAGTTAACCCAATCACAAAAGAATACACATGAATTGCAATCACTGATAAGTGGATATTAATGAGTCCAAAAGCTCGGAGTACTCAAGGCACAATTAGCAAATCAAAAGATTCCCAAGAAGAAGGAAGGAAAGGATCCTGGTCCTGAAAAGACTGGATCCAGTTTTGTAGGAGAGTACCAGAACAGAGAAAGTGTTTCTGGGTGATTGGGGAATGGGGGGGGGGACTTTTGGGACACATGGTGAGGGAGGAACTGGGAAAGGGGAAAGCCTTTGGAATGTAAACAAAGAATATAGAAAATAAAATAAAATAAAGATAACTTTGTCTCTCTCTCTCTCTCTCTCTCTCTCTCTCTCTCTCTGTGTGTGTGTGTGTGTGTGTGTGTGTGTGTGTGTGTGTGTGAGAGAGAGAGAGAGAGACCAATAACCTATTTCTACCTGCCAATTATCTATTATGAAGCAAGTGTTGCTATGCACTGAGCCAGCAGGCAGTCTTGGAAGGTAATCATTGTTCCAGTAGAAATAAAGAAGTCAGTTGGAGCCTGCTGAGATGAGAGAAATTAGGTTCCAAGGCTAATATTTTAGACTATTGACAATAATATATAAAGAACTCAAGAAACTAGATATCAACTCCCCCACCAAATAATCCAGTTAAATTAGTGCACAGATCTAAATAAAGAATTCTCTACTTTTAAAAAAATATTTATTTTCTCATATATTATTATATTCTGACCACATTTCTCCCTCCTCTCCTCCCTTTCTCTTCATCTACCTTCACACTCTCCCATCTCAAATTGCTGAGAAACCCTTACAGAAATGTGCAACACACTTATCCATCAGGAAAATGCAAATTAAAACTATTTTGAGATTACATCTTACTCCTGACAGAATGGCTACAATCAATAACACAAGTGACAGCTTATGCTGTTGAGGATGTGGAGCAAGGGGAATATTCCTCTATTGCTTGTGGGAGTAAAAATTTGTATAGCCACTAGGGAAATCAATATGGCAGTTCCACAAAACATTTGGAATTGATCTACCTTATAACCTATCTATACCACTCCTGGACATACACCCAAAGGATGTTCTATCCATCAAGGACACTTGCTCAACCATGTTCAGTACAGCTTTATTTATAATAACCAGAAACTAGAAACAACCTAGATGTCCCTCAGCAAAAGAATGAAGAAAGAAAATGTGGTCCATTTACTCAATGGAATATTACTCAGCTGTCAAAGAAAATAACACCATAAAATTTGGAGACAAATAAATGGAACTAGAAAAATAAAATCAGCCTAAGTTAGGTAATCCAGACCCAGAAATACTCATATTGTATGTAGTCACTTATAAGTTGACATCAACTGCTAAGTAAATAACAGAAATTATTATACATAGACCCAGAGAAGATAGGAAAGAGAGGCCCTCTAGAGGGGAGTGCATGGGTCTCCCTGGAAAGTGAAAGCAGAATAGACTTCATGGGCAGATGGGTTGGGAGAAGGAAGGATCAGTTTTGGGGGATAAAGCATTAGAATGAAGGGAGACAGTGTGGGGAAAGACAGCTGGTATAAAGGGAAGGCATATGGAAACCTAGTTCATTGGAAACTTGTCAGAATCTATGAGGGTGATCCTAAGCACTGGTAAAATTGAAAAACAAAAACAAAAACAAAATAAAGTCAATGAAATTATTTCTAAGGGCATTCTGCTATACTCACAGATGGATGGGCGTCTTGTCCAGGAATCACCAGAGAAGCTTCTCCATCAGCGGATGGGAGTGGATGCAGAGACCCACAACCAGACATTAATCAGAGACAACAGAGCAAGAATCTAAATTGGGTGTCTACACCAGGTTCCTGCCCTGGGAACTCAGGGAACCCCAAGAGGAGGGGAAAAAGAAGACTGTAGGATTCAGAGGGGATGGAGGATAGCAGGAGAACATGGCCCACCCACCCAACCAAGCAGGGCTCGCATGGGCTCCCAGAGACTGAAGCAGCAAGAACAGGGCCTGTGTTGGTCTCGACTAGGTCGTCTGCCTATGTTATGGCCGTTACCTTGTAGGCTTTGTGAGATTCCCAACAGTGGAAGAAGATGTCTCTGACTCCTTTACCTGTGTTTGGGACTCCTATCTTCTCAGCTGTTTGCCTTGTCCAGCTTTGGTATAAGGGCTTTGGCCTCAGATTAATGTAATTTGTTTTGGCTTGTTTGGTTGCCTCTTTGAAGCCTGCTCTTTTCTCTTGGGAAATGGAAGAGGAGTAAATCTGGAGGAGAGGGAAGGTAGAAGCTGGGAGGGAGAGACAGTTGTAGTTGGGATGTCTTGTGTGAGAGAAAAATCTAGTCTCTTTTTGTTTTAATGAGCCCCTGTAAGGAAGGACATCGTCCTGAGGCTCATGCTCCCGAAGCTGGGAGGAAGCGTCTGGACCCTGGATTTCGTGCCCCCTTTCTCCCACCTGTTCCCCAGGCTCTGTCCCAGGAAGAAATACTGCAGGGTTAAAGTAAATGAGCATTTCTGAGTTATTATCTGGAACACTCCCTACCTTTGGATCCTGGGCCAGTTTTTCACTGAAAAAAATGTCACAATTTAATCTGATAAATGGTGGCACTGTAAATAAACCCAGATCCACAGCCTTAATCAGGACTTTAAAAGTGAGTTATAACTGTTTTTCTCTGAAAGGAGACTTCAGTTGCAATGAGGTTTCGTTTTCATTTGTACCAAAAGAAACATTTCTGCATCCCTTCTGCAAGCACACAGACCAGTACACAAGTGCCAGGCACACACTTGCATCTACACACACACACATACACACACACACACACACACACACACACACACACACAGGAACACACATAGGCACACTCACACACAGCCAAACACATAGGCACATTCACATTACAGGCACATGCACAGAGATGCACACACACACACACACACACACACAAATGCATGTGAGCACACAGACACACACACTCATACATACATGCACACACGTGGGCATCCACAGGTACATTTGCATCTGCACACAAGGACACATAGCCATGGCCAAAGACTTTTTGTTTTGTTTTGTTTTTTAATATATTTTCTTTATTTACATTTGAAATGTTATCCCATCCCCCCTCAACCTGCTCACCAACCCATCCACTCCTGCTTCCCTATCCTGGCATTCCCTTACACTGGGGCATCAAACCTTCACAAGACCAATGGCCTCTCTCCCATTGATGACTGATAAGGTCATCCTCTAATACATAAAGACTGTTAAGGCTAAAGTAGGCATCCTTTAAAACGGGTCTTTCTCTGTATCTCACTTCTTTTGTTTCTTAAGCCTTGGAGTCTCACACTTGTCCTGAAGGACTTACCCTGAAGGTGGAGAGATGGAGCAGCTGTTAAGAGCTCTGACTGCTCTTGCAGAGAACCAGCATTCAATCTCCAGCACCAACATGGCAGCTCACAGCCATCTGCAAGCCCAGTTTTAGGGAATCAAAGACTTGAGTTCACTGGGAACCAAGCTTACAAAATTAGGGCATAAGCACGCATGCAGAAGACTCACTCATTTGAATGATATAAAATAAAAATTTAAAAACTAGTCATCCTCACAATAATCTTATCTCTTCCCATCTTCACATCTGGGAACTATTGTTGCCTTTTCTAGAAAAAGCCCTTAGAAGTAACTGTGATTCTGTTCCCACAATCTGAGCAATTGCAGTCGCATGGAGAGAAGGTTGACTGAATACTGACCAGAGGGTAAACCTGGGAAGCTGGCATGAAAGAGGCAGTGGGCTGAGGCAGGGGATGATCTGTGAAGGAAGGACAAGGTAACCATCCCAGATCTGTGTTCTGTTGCTGGTTTGAGTAGAGGGCGGGTGGTATCAGTCTCAGCTGACAAGATCAGAGGATCTTGACTGGCAGGGCCTTGACCTTTCTTTCTTTCCTCTTGGCAGGGAATTTTATGCCCAATTTGAGGAACTAAGAAGTGTTCACTTGGTCATGGAGCCATGTGGTGCCGGGCACCAGGCACCTCATAAACGCAGGCGAATATCAGTAAAAGTGAGTAAATGCCATTTATCTTTCGTTGCTATAAAATAATAATAAAACTAGAGCACCATAAAACAAACATGCACAAACGCTGCAAGTAGCCAACAAGGGACTTTGCTTCCTCTCCGGAGGCTCCCCCTGGCCAGGCTTCCTGGAGCCAGGAACAAGGTGTGTTACAGACCCATTTCCTGTTGGTCCTTGGCCCACACAACTTGTGAAAGTTTCATTTCTTCTTTATCATCTCTGGGTGCTGCAAGAGCCAAAATGACTTCTAGGTCACCACACTTAGCTGTGTATGACCAGCAAGAGCTGTCTACTGTATTCAACCAATGTGTAATAATTTTTTAGCCCTAAACCAATTAAACTGTTTATAGTCTGTCTGGACAGGAAAACAAAATCCTGAGGGGGGGGGAGATTAGCATCTTATTACGGAACTAACCTCAGTTTAATTTCTTATTTAGAATTTGAAATATTTTAATATAACTTGAATTTGTGCTGTTGAAATTTCACTCCAAACTTCAGTACAATTAGCCTGTTTATTTCGAAGACACAGCTGAGAAGAGAATTTGAAACAAAAACATTTTAGCAATGGAATTAATGATTTTTCTAGCCAGTGTCAAAGAATTGAAGTTAAAGATACTAGTCTGTTGATTTATTGACTGAGTCATCTGTTGTTTGTGTGTGTGTATGTGTGAGTTTGTGTGTGTTTGTGTATGTATGTGAGAGAATGTGTGGGTAAGTTTGAGTATGTGTGTGTGTGTGAGTTCAAGTGTGTGTGTGAGTTCAAGTGTGTGTGTGTGTTCAAGTGTGTGTGTGTTCAGTGTGTGTGTTCAAGTGTGTGTGTGTACGTGTGCATGTGATTCTCTCCAACAGTTAAAGATATATGAGTAGTATGTATGTTGCTGACTTCTTTTGAATCTGCTTGCTTGACAGAATGAACACTGATCCACTTCAAAGCCCAGACTGTCTTCCTAACAAAACCCAGAGCAAGACATGCACGTAGGAAACAGCATGCTTCCTTCATCATAAGGTTTGTCTATGCTCATCAAAGACTACAGTTGCCATGTGCTGACCTCTACGTCATCTGCTCTTCACTGACAGGGAAAGACCCACATGGTTTTCTGGATTGGCTCCCCAGCGCCTAGATATTTGATTCTCTCCCCAGTGCCTTTGATGGGGTAGACTGGCTTCCCTCAGTGCAGGAGAAATCTGGAGGTCCTACCTTGCCAGCTTGTATAGCCCTTTCTTTGAGTGTGAGAGGGGTTGGCCTTCTGCGGCCACTTGCCTGATGTTCCTTGGGCTTCGGCTTTGGCTGCAGCAACTACCTGTTTAACCAACAAAGCCCAGTTCCTTCTTCATGTTTCTACATGGCATGTCTGTGTCTGCCCTTCTTTAGAATGTGGTGACACTTTTCTCTTCTGATGTGCTCTCTGGTCAAAGGCAAAAAAAAGAAAGCATAGATCTGCATTAGAGTCCTCTCTCCTCTCTGACTGCTTCACACTCAGAGCAAACGAGATGGACAGACAACATGCCTATTGATCAGCCAAGGCTCTGGGGGCTGAGGGCAGTGGTTTTGCCTGGATCGGTGATTAATGTATGTACTCCTGGGGAGCTGATCAATATTCATCCAAAATGTAGCTTCAGTCTGAACTATATAAGAAACTGTAATGGCTTTATGTTTCCCCTTCTCTCTTATTAAAAGAAGAGTTGAGGGAATATTGCCCACTTTGGGACTAGTTAACTGACATCATGGTAAAAATCTCTAATGATACCTACTTGACTAAAAAATAACAAACGCAATATCTAGTTATTGTTTATCACCTCAGTACTTATTAAAGAAAGTAATTTCCAGGTATAGTAGCAGGCTACTGGAAGCAGCAGTAGGTAAAAGGCTCTTCTTTAGTCCTAGACAAGATTCCTGCTGTTCTGGGAGTGACAGTGGCTTATTAAGGCATGGTGTTTGGGATCCTGTCTCCACATCTTCTGAGTCACAGCACTTGGAGGCTACTTGCCAGCAAGGGACAACTTCACAAGGAGCATTGAAAGAAAGGGACCTGGCCCTTTCTCTTTGCCCTGCCGGTTCAGTCTACCAGAGCCATATTAGCAGGCTTTGAAGTTTGCGAAAGGTAGACTGAAGTGGGCATGGAACATTGGGGCTGCTCCTGGAAGCTGGCAGCAGGCATGGATGGTGGCAAATATCTGTTACGTGAGGAGATTATTCTATTCTCTGGGAGCTCTGCTGGCCTAGGGAAACCTCAGCAAGCCTCCTAGTTAGCTGAGAACTGGGAGCTGAGCCAGATTGCTGAAGTTAAGGTTCCCTCTCTAGAGGATCATCAAGAATTGATCCAGGTCCAGAGCCCTAGGATCCTTGTCTTTCAAGACCAAGGTACTCAGAATGCACCCCATGCAGTCTTCCTAGGTAGATGGTTTCTACAGGCTGAGGCACCTCTCAGACTGTATGTATCTATTTCTGCAGATCGTAGTCTGTCCCCCAGAACCACTCTTCACTGTGCGTGCAAAGACCTTCCTGTGGTTTCTGAGCTCATAATAGGAATCATGTTTCCACAGAGCATCCCTTCAATTGCTCCGTCCTGGTTACACAGACTCAGAGCCCCATATGTCTTCCATTTCTTAGGATGTGTTTTCTGACAGATATCCTTTTTGATGTGCTGTGAGCTCACAGTGAGGGGTGGAGGGGGTGGAGGGGTGGGAGGCATACAGGTGACAAGTCTCTCACTGTAGAGCTGGGTACTGTATCTGAACAGAACTTTTCTTTCAGAAGTTTCTGTTCCCAATGTAAAAAAGTTCTTGGCTTGGCAGAATGCTACAGGATCATAAAACAGTGATTCTAATTTTGAGTTGTGTTCTTTTCATCAGCCATAATGAGGAAGGAAAAGCCCCGAGATTCTATGCTATACAACACTGGCATATCTAGCTTTGATTTTAACACCTTGTTTTGGAAACACATGGTTGTGATGAGTGACTGGATAAAAAGCTGGTTTGTGAAGATGATATGGGAGAGGGGTCTGCCATGTCTGCCTAGGGTGTGGAGCATGTGTTTCCTGATTGGAGGTCAGGATCCTGCTGATGAGGGACACCTTGCTTTCTCACTCTTCATGACTTATATTTTGAAATTTGCCTCTCCTCAGCCTCTCCTCAGCTTTCAGACCCCTACACTGGAAGACTTCCTAGGGGCAGTGTTGGAAGGAATGCTACTCATGTCTTAGAACACATTGCAATGTCCCGCTCCTCAGAGCTTACAGCTCCTTCCCCAAGGATAGAGCCAGGACCACAGAGCTCATGGTTTTCTTAAGATTGCCTCCACTGGGGCTGGAATCTTGCATTTAGCCTGACTGAACTCTCCTAGATTTGCCATGTATGTCCTGGCATGGAGGCTCAGGGCTTGTTTGAACTGCAGAAGTCTAGCCCCTCAAGATGCATACAATCTCAAGGCCACACCAAGGCTTAGCAGGCTTGAGTCTGAAAAAGAATTTTGAGGTCACTTGTGCTATCTTTCTCAGTCTTCAACAACAGAATTCTCTTTAACACTTGGAATATTCTAGAGTGACTGTCAAGGAAAAAGCAGAGGGGATATAATCTTAAAGCAGATTACCCCTCTAACTGGGCCCTCAAGAGCTCTGCCCGCAGGGTTCATTTCTACTTTCTGTCCTCTGTCACAGGTTATGTCTAGAATCTCACTCTTCCAGAGGTGTTCATCTGGAAGCTTAGGGTCATGTTGTGTTTTCTCTTTTCCTACTTTCTATAACTGCTATACCTTGAGGTTGGAAGAGGAACACTGGTCATTTTTACGCTTTCTTGGTCATATAATGAGAGTGCCGAGGCAGGCAGCATGCTGGCTACTTCCTACACATCAGCTTTTCTAGTTTCCAGTTGAGCACACCATTTTGAGTATTAGCTGTTGTATTTCTAGACATTACATTTGGAATAAAAATTGAATTTCAAAAAGAAAAGAAAAGAAAAGAAAAGAAAAGAAAAGAAAAGAAAAGAAAAGAAAAGAAAGGAAGAAAGAAATAAAGAAAGAAATGTGCACCATCTTCCAGGATCTGCTCATTCTTCCTGAAATGCTTGTTCCTTAGTAAAACCAAAACATGATGGTCAATTTCCTATTTCAAATGTACTTAGAAAATAAAAGTATTTCCTGGTATCATTTCCTGTAATCAGTGACTAGGTAAATTTCCTTATGGATGCCCAGAGAGCATTGAAACGTGGGACCAACTTGTTATCTTTTAAACTTCTGCTTCAGCTTGAGTTTGAGACTCTGGCTTTTAAATCTATGTGGTGAAAATGGAAATGATAAATATTTAATAACAATTATAGTATCTATCTTGTAGGGCTACATGAAATTATTTATGTAAATTGCCACAGTGTCAGGCCCACAGTTTTCTAGAAACAAAGAAGGGAGCAATAGAAAAAGTGGTAGAAGGTAAGCCTCTCATCTTCTCCAAAATGTCTGATCTGGTTCAAGTCCCTTTCTCCAGAATGCTCCTCAGCATAGACATGATTGGAGAGTCAAAAGTCTCCAGAGCTCAATTTCTTAGCCCTAGGAACATGCTTACTGAAGGCAAGTGTGAATCCCTTTTTAGCAACATTCCTCTGAGATTTCCATTATTCAATTACAAAGCCTCTCCCAATGGTTTTATTTTTGAAATGACAGCTCAGAAGATGGCAGGTGGCTTATGTGGAAAAGGTACTCTCTTGCCTAGCCTGAAGACCTCCTTTCAGTCCATGGGACCCACATGAAGTATCAAATTCAGCATTCTTCTTGGTCCTCCACATGCATGCAAGGATATATGTGCCCTCATCCTTGCCTCGTGCATTTGCACAAATGCGCACATGCAGATACACATACACACATACACATGTACACGTACAAATGCACACACATTAGCTCATCACTTTATGCAAGGTCAAGGTGTCAGAAAGAAAAGGCTCACAGCTGATGGGTATACACATGGGTGGGAAATCAGCCTGAACCTGCTGGGTGTGGCCCACCTGGTGTGGGAATGCTGGAGTGTTAGGTATACCTGAGAAAAATGAGTCAGCATTCCGAGAGGAACTTGAGAAGCTGGGGAGTGTAGGTTCCTGTGGGAGCAGCTGCATACAGAAAAGACTCTTCCAGAGTAGGGAACAACTCTTGCCACAGGCTGTGTCCTGATGCAGGTCAGCCACATGTCCCCTTGAGCTCACACTTCAGTACAATGTGATTGACTGGAACCACAAAGCAGCCTTTAGTGTCCTTTCCACTTATGGCATGAATTTTAGTCACCCTCAAGACCTCTGGATTCTTGTCATGTGCTACTGTCAGTCTCCCTGCCTCCACAGTAACTGCCTGGTGCAGGCTGCAGCCTGTCATCACCCACTTCTGACCCTAGCTCTTCTCATGGGTCATTTCCTCACACTAACACAACTTTTTCAATTACAGTAACATCTCTCCCCTACTGAGAGCATCTAGCAGTCTGCTTCATTCTCAGTCTAGAGTTCAATGCTCTACAGGATTCTGATTGCTTTTCTAGCTTAGTCTCTAACATGTCAGGTCACTTTCCAATGCACACAGAGCTGGCTGTCTTTTCCTTTGACTGTTAACCTTCTTATCGTGTTCTTGC
This sequence comes from Apodemus agrarius, assembly GCA_964023405.1. Taxonomy (NCBI): domain Eukaryota; kingdom Metazoa; phylum Chordata; class Mammalia; order Rodentia; family Muridae; genus Apodemus; species Apodemus agrarius. The sequence goes on from OZ030020.1 coordinate 2,880,476, forward strand.
TACTCTAGGTTTCTTGGCTATTGCTTCTTCTCAACTGATGGGTTCTTATTTGTTATCACACCACTAGACATGTCCTTGAGAATATAATTGTATGCCATGCATGACTGACTTCTGAGGCAGCCCATAGCAAATAGTTCAGGGACATCTATTTAAAAGATGGAGCCAGACACGGACAAAAATGGAGCAGAGACTGAAGGAAAGGCCATACAGTGACAGGCTCAACTTGGGATCCATTCCATGAGCAGGTACCAAACCCTGACATTATTCCTGATGCTATGTTGTACTTGCAGACAGGAACCTAGCATAACTGTCCTCTGAGTGGTTCTAACAGCAGCTGACTGAGACAGATGCAGATACTTACAGCCAACCATTGAATTGAGGTTGGGCACCTCGATGGAAGAGTTAAGAAGGATTGAAAGAGCTGAAGGGATGATAGCCCCATAGGAAGACCAACAGTCTCAACTAACCCGGACCTTGGGAACTCCCAGAAACTAAGCTGCCAATCAAAGAGCACACACTGACTGGTGTGAGGCCATAGGCACAGTTGTACCAGAAGAATGCCTTTTCTGGCCTCAGTGGGGAAGGATGTGCCTAATACTGTGGAGACTTTATGACCCAGAGAAGGGGGTATCCCCAGGGGCCATGGAGGCGGGAAATACCTTTCAGAGATAAAGGGGAGAGGTGATGGGGTGAAGAACTGTGAGAAGGGGAACCAGGAGGGAGAGCAACATTTGGCATGTAAATAAATAAAATAATCAATTTTTAAAAATTAAAAAAAGATATATGGAGCATGATAATGCTGGGCTTTCTGAGCTGGTGAGGTACCAGAGCCAGAGTTAGGAACAGGGAGTCATGCCAACATCAGCTGTTCTATTATCTATAAATGGAGGGTAGGAAGGATATTCTCCAGAGGCCAGTCAGTCTGAAAGGCAGTCTCAGGGCTCAAAAAAAGCACTACTGCTGGCCCTATGTCCCAAGGCTTGCCACTACATGACCCATGGGTTATTAGCCCCAATGTGTTTCCAAAATACCTGCATCATAGGTCACCACAGACTATCAAGGAACACATAAATCTTGTGGGTCTTTCTTACATGATTCGAGGCTCTGGTTTGAAGTTCCTGACAGCAAGGTGTGGAAGAAATTTATTTCTTCACCGTGTACTACACACATGTAAAACTAACCAAGCACACACACACACACACACACACACACACACACACACAGAGATACATGTCAACACACATACAACTATGCAGATACAGATACATACACACATAATAGATATACACACATTAAAAATACATTTCCCAAAACTACACATATGCATATGTACGCTCAAGCCTACAAATCATGGTTACACACAGTCACATAAACCACATATACCTACACACAGTAACACAATTTTTATGTGGATGGTAAAACTGCTAGAGGAAACAAAAGCTTATTTTACTTTGTATTCCTGAAGGAGCACAGTGTTTCTAACACCTCAAATGAGAGACCAGATTGACATAGTTACTAGTTACCTGCCAGTGATAATTTAGAAACTAAAGTGGGGTTCAGACACTTTTATGACAGTGATCATGAGTCCTGGTAAGTTTTATCTACTTTACAAGTTACATGAGGTGTGCTGTGTATCTTGCAATAGCCTAACCTCAGAAGTTAGCTCTATGAAACACCAGTGCTCTATTGAAGTGCACATTATAGAAGAGGTGGACGTTGGAACACCTCAAAACAGGATTGTGGCAGTGTGCAGCCTCACCGACATATAACAAATGCTAGGTACCAGCTTTCTGACTCTTATGAATAACATCCCTTCCCTCCATGGGAAGACTCGAGACTTTCCTAAGCCCCGTGCTCAGGCTGTGCTCCAGAACATGAGAGTGATTAATGAGCTGGCAAGAATGTATGACGGATATAGAACTGCACATATTTGGTTTACTGACGGGATGGTTGACGGCCAACCTGGGAGTAACATTCAGAAGCAGGATGGGTGTTAAAGAAGAAAGTGACCAGCTGTTCCCTGTCTTCAGTCAGAGGCAGAGACATGAAGGAAATGAGCTTAAACTGCTTCAGATGGTAATAATTTGGGATATAAAGAACTTCCTGAGGCTGGACCGGGTTACCTCAGAAAGGGATGAAATCCTCTAGCCTCAAGGTCTTTAAAAACAAGTTCTCTTCAACTCTGTTATGGTGTGGATGCTTCTTCAAACTCAAAGTTGAGAACCCAGTCGAGCATGCTTTATGCCAGGATAAGAAGATTGTGGGAATTATTCTGTGATACTCCCTCCCTCATCCCTTCTCCCTCCTCTTCTTTTTATTTATTTTGTTCTTCAACATTTTAAGGTGTATATTGATATACCAATATCAATATATTAATATACTTATTAATATTTAATAATTATAAATTTATGATTTTATAATCAGCAATACTATGAGCATTTTCCTACATAAACATTCACAGTGTTTAGGGCCATTCCAGAAATTGTTAAAAATGCTTTCCAAATTCCAAACTAAAACCCCTTGATGATTATTTATGAAAGTGAAGTCAGCAACTCAACATCATTTTTAAAATCAAACATTTGAATTTAATATAAGGCAAAGATAGACTAACTTGACATTTGCATGCCAAATAATGATAAAAATAGAGTGATCTGTAATTGAACCACTAAAATAAATTTCTATAAGAGCAGAAAGCTCTGATTATGTAATAAAGGACTGTACTATGCAGCATACTGTAGTTCTGAATTTGAACCATGGTGTTCCAGGCAGCGGTGATGTACTGTGAGGCATGATGCACGGTGCAAAGTGTGTGTGCAGTGTGTGCAGATGAGTCCTGTGTGCAAGTCTGTAGTGAGCTTGTGACATGCAGCACTGGCCAGCCCTGGACAAATTTTCAGAACCTCCACATTCAGCTACATAGTCCCCACTGGGTCTGGACCCACAGTGTATGAAGCTGTGGCTTCATGTACAGTCAGCGGTTCCAGACAAGGACAAGCTCATCCGACTGCATTGGGTGACATCACCATTATAATAGCATCAGAATTAATTTACGCAAATTAATATGGTGACCACACTCCTAGACGGTTCTATCTCATGGGACCACATCTAAATGTGTGAACTTTCACCGACCAAAGTATCCTTATGAGCTGTTTGTTTGTATGCTTTTTGTCTTAGTCAGTGTTCTAGTGCTGAGAAGAGGCACTATAACCAAGGTTATAAAAGAAAGCATTTGACTGGGAACTTGCTTACAGTTCCAGAGAGTTTGTCCTATCTCATCATTGTGGAAAGCATGGGGACATTCAGGCAGGCATGGGTGCTGGGGTAGTAGCAAAGAACTTTACATCCCGATCCAAAGCCAAATAAAGCAGCATCCCACTGGGCCTTCCATGGACTTTTGAAACCTTAAAGCCCACTCCCAATCACATACTTACTCCAACAAGGCCATACATTCTAATCCCTCTCAAACAGATCATCAGCTTGGACTATGCATGCAAACACACAAGCTTACAGGGGCCATTTTCATTTGAACTGCCATCATGTGTGTAGGATGGATTTCTGAGATTCTTTTATCACTTGGCTTTTATGACATACATGTACACACCAATTACCCGAGCAGTGCCCACCGTTCCACCTCAACTTTCTTTTTCAATACCCCTTGCCCCTCTGTCTTGCCTGGTCCCTGTAGGCCGAAGTGAGCTTATGGAAAGGGTCCCAGGATCGGATATGTAATATCCCTATTGATCAACAGTTCCCTGTTGAGCTGTGCAAATGAAGTCTGCAGGGATTACGGTCAGAAACACCCCCACCCCCACCCCCACCCCCACCCCAGCCCAGTGGAATGTTGTCTCTGCAGCTGCTGAGAAAAGAGTTTGATTTCAGGAGGTGAGCTGAGGAGGTAGGTATCTGGAATCAAAATTTAGGGTCCTTCAGGGCTGGAGGGTAGAGTGAAAAGGGATGCCTCTGCCAGGAGGGAGCCTGTTTCCTAGGACACCAGGCTCCTGCCAGATGAACAGGAACATGAGACGCCACTGAGATAGAGGGATTAGTTTTCTGAGGAGCAAATGTTGATCTTTCCTCACCTGCTTTTAACAAGTCTTTGCCTTGCTGAAATAGTTTTTTTTATTAAATTTTAATCAAAAGCACAAAAACAGATTGTTTATCATAGGAAAGACTGACCATATTGTAAGCTTCCTTTGACTAGCTAAGCTTCCTGATACTGGTCTAGGCAGGCTTCCTGATGCTAACCTAACCAGGCTTCTCGATGCTAGTCCCTCTACTCAAGAGCACACAACTGCAGAATAGACAGACAGAGGCCTGGAGACAGTCAGGCAGAGCATGGTAATTTAGTTTGGGGCACTCCTTTCAACGTGAAGATTATCAGAGGAAGTCCTCTTCAGAGAACGTTGCTGAACTTTTACATTTCCCTTTGCTGTGTTTGTTTGTCTTCTCCGGGAGACCTTAAATGGTCTATATAAATTTTTAGAAAAAAACTAAACAAGTCCGATGCATTGGTGGCATCCAGTGTCTTACTGGGCCCTTGCTTGTTTTTATGGTAGGGTGCACAGCATCCAACAACAACAGCACATGTTTATAGAACCAAGCTTCCTGTTCTGATTGAGTTCAATTCAGTTCAGTCTGAACCATCTGCAGTCTTACTCCTGCTGAGCTATTTGTTTGTAAGAAACACTTTCAGGACTAATTGTTAATGCTAGATGCTCTTGAGTAGCTGACAGATGAACATCAGTCACATTGTAGCTTCAAAATGGGTACAAAAAATAACTCAGTGAAAAAATGACTTTTAATGTCCTGTAATGGGTGACAAGGCTACTTCGTAATAAAATACCAGCCCAGAAAGTGAAGGAATAACCACTTGTATTCTGTCTTCTAATACTGGAGTATTTCAAACTGCCTCAAACCACTGATAAAGCTCAGCCTCTGGCTCAGGAGTCATGCACTAAAGCAGACATCCTTTCCAAAGATGGAACAGTGTTGCAAGGAAGGCAGGATCTAGAAAAACACAGGGAAGGTTATGAGGATCACTGACTGGTCTTCAGTGCACCCCACACCTTGGTCATTGTGGTCTAGATCTAAGATTCCTGTGCAGCCCAGGCCTTTCTGGCATTTTCAGGCTAAAGTCTCTTTTTGAATTTGCTTGTGCTGAAATTTGGTTATATTATACCAATTATTAGGTAAGAGACATTCAGGATTTAGGACATCCAAATAATGTGAAGAGGTTATTTTCATATCAGGAGCAAAGCCAAAGTGTGCTTTGGGAAATCACGCTACAGAGATGTGTTGGCAGGTGGTATATAGCAGCGAGTTGTCTCGCAATGCCTTATACTTGATTGAGTATTCCTTGAATGTAAGACACTGAAAGGAACTGGTCTCCACTAGGGGCTGGGCCACTTTAGAACTATGTTTCTTAGACTGGTGCCCGGGAAATTTATATTAGCATTATAAAGAATGCTCCAGGGATGGAAATCTTCACCTCATGATTTCTGGAGAATCAGAAACTCCCAGACAAGGCAGAGTTTCCCGGATATTTAGATGAACCAAGGCTGGAATGTTATCACAAAGAGAGGGCAAGTGGGAGAGCTGGGCTGCCATAGTTCCTCAAATTCTATGAAAGCTGTAAGCACCAGCAATTCAGAAATGGATGTGTAAGGGTCCATGATTCACTGAAGAATGACACTCAAATAGTATGTAAAAGCAGAGTGTTTTATTCTGCAGAAGTCCAGCATGCTGGGATCTCCAATTACCAAAACAGAGAGACAATCAAGTGAGCTCACATACATATGAGTACATACACGTGGAGGGACCCATGGCTTTGGCCACATATGTGGCAGAGCATGGCCTTGTTGGACATCAGTGGTCCTGTGGGGGTTTGATGTCCCAGTATAGAGTAATGCCAGGGTGACAAGGCAGGAGTGGGTGAGTTACCCCGAATTTTCGATCCTCAGAGAGCAAGTCTCAAGGTGGGGCTCACTGGAAGAAGTAGGTTGCTGGGTAGTCTTTGAGGTTTCTTAGCCCAGAATCACTGTATCTTCTGCCTGTTTCCTGACTACAGATGCAATCTGACTAGAGGACTCATGTCTGCCACCTTGCCTCTGCCTCCCTACCACAAGGAAATGCACACCATGTTCCTTTGAACCATAACACACATCCCCGCTTAAGGTTCTCAGAAGTTTCATCCCATTGATGAGAAAGCTAACAGGTACATGTTTGTGTATGATTGGTGACCATTAAGATCTCAAACCAGCCCATGGCAGTCCCTTTAGGATGCAGCAGATGGCAGGATGCCAGGGAAAGAACCAGTACCTATTGTAAGTTTTACACATCCCTAGTTTAAATACAAGTCCTTGTCCCTTCCAGACCATAGAGTGCACCTGAGGCCAGGAGATCTTGGGACCAGATTGGATCATCTAAAAGCTTAGTCACATGTGTAAAATTGCTTTACATACTATATACACACCTCATAACTTTGCAAGTCAGGTGTTGATCTGTATGACCCAGTGGGAGCTATCTCAGCAGGTCAGGTGATTTTCCCAATATCCCACAGTTGTAAAGTTTAACTCCAGGCTAAGACCTAGTCCTGCCTGATGCCCTGTCATCTCTAGAGCTGCATGCCATCTCTCTTATTACCACTGATTTCACACCTGACTTTCGACACTTGGAGCACACCTTGCAAATAGATTCAGAATGCTTTTAGAGCTAACTCCAGATTTAAAGCCACAGTTGGATAATCAAGGTTTTTGCCTCCTTAGTATTTGATTTTGGAAACCAAGTATGTCAGGTGTGACAGTGTTGATTTAAGAGTTTATTTTTTTTATTCCAAGTATGTATCTATGTGTTTAGTCACTTTCCACAGCAATGTGCTTAGGAGGTGATTAAGGTAGAGAGAAAAAGCACCGACCTTTCCTAACATCCTCAATCGTGATCTCAGTTAGGCCTTAGTTTCCTTTAAGTTTTTATTTTGAAACCCATCTGAAAGTGATTTGGATAAGGGAGATCCATTGCTCACTTGTTTGCAACTTAAATAGCCTAAAATAGTTGTAAATTACCCAACAAAGGGAAATGTTTTTTCTCCCAGTGGCAGGAGAATGAAGTCAGGGCACTTACCTTCATGTTACTTCTTTCTTCTGGACTCATTTCAAGATGTGTATGTAGGGTAAGTGCCAAGAAACCTTACCTTTTAGATTCTGAGAGTTTCAGATGAAAGTGGCCCATGTTTGGACTGGGCTTTGAGTTGAATTCCCTCCTAATCCCATGCCCGCTCTAAAAATCTGTCTGCAGAAGGCTCATGTTTTCATTTTTCAGTCAGCAGCCTATATTTCTCCATATTTCCAAGACATTGTTTTTACTCTTCTGTAAAGATTCATAAGCTAAAGCAAACAGAAGCAGACAAATAAACAAAACACAATAAATACATTTGGGATCACTGTTGTTTATTGAAAATAGAATCCAGAAGTGTCCATTCTGTACAGACACATGAGTAAGCCTCAGAAAGCTGGTGATTTTCATAAGACACAAGTTCCGGCCTCATCCCATGTCTGTCAGCACCTTCTTCCAGAAGTGTCTGTCTGAAATGGGATCATTTCCAAGGAAGAGCAGACTGCAGGGTTCAAGTTGGGGCCAAGGTCTATCAAACATTGTCTCTCCTCTGTTGGTGAGAATGAAGAACAGGGAGAAGAGAGGACATAATGCTTGAGGGTCACAGCAACTGTCACCAAGTTAGAGCCCGCTAAACTCTGTCAGTCTGAGGTAACAACGGAAATATTCTGTTTAAGTTCATCCTGTTTTTCTGTCCCTCAACTGTGGGTTCTTAGAAAGATTTGAAGTGACTGTTTTGTAAAGAAGAAGCAGTCAGGGAGGACCAATTCTACTTAGATTAAAACAAGCCAAAGAATGAGGTTCAAGATTAAAATACTTGGAGTTGTATTTTATTCACAAATTTCTATGATAGCTTCCACTTGAAGGCCACCAAGATACACTTCTATACTATGTTTCCATCTTACTCACAGGCAGCCTTCATGCTGTGCCAACAGAGTCACTGAGTCACAGGCTCCATACTGAATGGCACAGCATTTCCATTGGAGAAACTGGTGGGAAAAGACAAGGTCACATGGCTCTTGAGGAAAGGGAGTGCTGCTGGAATGGAATACACACCTACACTAGGCAAGGGTCATCCTGCATACTCTTTGGTGTTTGACTTTCATTTAAAATCAGATGGTAAATGAAGAAATTTTCCACTGCACCTGTCACTGTCATATTGACTCATGAAAGACTGCATGCAGTCTAATTTTAAAATCAGTCAGGTATAGACAACAAAACTGGGAGGGAGTGGGGAAGGATGAGAAGTTAGGGATAGGTGTTGTGTATGCATGTGACCTGAATAGATTGTATGCATGCATGAAATTCCAAAAGAATTAATAAAAATAGTTAACCCAATCACAAAAGAATACACATGAAATGCAATCACTGATAAGTGGATATTAATGAGCCCAGAAGCCCTAAATACTCAAGGCACAATTAGCAATTCAAATTATTCCCAAGAAGAAGAAAGGAGAGGTCTCAGGGCCTGAAAAGATTGGATCCAGTTTTGTAGATCCAGAACAGAGAAATGGTGGGGGGGGATGATTGGGGAATAGTTGGGGGGGAGAGGACTTATGGGATGTATGGTGAGTGGACTGGGAAAGGGGAAAGTCTTTGGAATGTAAACAAAGAATATAGAAAAAAATATTAAACTTAACCAGGTACCCACTGAATGTGAGAAGTACCTGGCCCATAGATTGTCATCTCTAGTCACTCAACTATGTCCATAGCAGCCTTATTCAAAATATCCAGAAGCTGGATACAAATTAGATGTCAATAGATAGAATTGGCTACAATTAGAAGAATGGGTAATGAAAAGGTGTTATATTTATACAATGAAGTATTTATTACTCAACTATTAGAAAAAATGGCATTGTAAAATTTATAGGCAAATGGTTGGAATTAGAAAAAATAATTCTGAGATAACCCAGACCCAGAAAGACAAGTATGGTATGTACTAACTTATCAATGGAGATTGGCTTATGTAAAGACAATCATACTACAGATCCAGAGAGGCTAAACAACAAGGAAGGCTTAAGGGAGGACAGAAGAATCATCCTGGGAAGAAGTAGAATAGATTTTGAGGATGGACTGAGAAATGAGGTAAAAGCCTAGTGCAATGGAAACTTCATAGAATCTATGGGTTAGTCTAGCTAAGATTCCTCATAATGGGGGACAAGCCATCCTCTGTAGCCAGGGAAAGCTTCAAGTAGAGGGATTAGGACACCAAGTCAGCTACAAACCTTCCTACCTACAGCTTGTCTAAACTTCCTAAACTGCCCAGAATAATTCTCATCAAGAGAGACTTCATTCAGCATCTAATGGTATCAGATATATAGTCCCACAACCAACTATTAGGCAGAGCTCATGGAGTGCTGCAGAGGAGGTGGAGGAAGGATTGCAGGAGCAAGAGGGATTAGGACACCACAAGATCCAACCCACAGAATCAACTGACTTGTTCTCAAGTGGGCTCACAGAGATCAGGGAACCAGTATGAATCTGACCTGTATGAATCTGTATTGAGGAATTCCTAACAGTGGGAGTGTGTATGTGGAGGGTGTCCATGACAATTTTGCCTGCCTTTGTTACCCCATTATTTTTTAACTACTGTGTTGCCTTGTCCAGTTTTGATGTGAGAATATATGTCTGTCTTCTTGTAGCTTGTTATGGCATAGTTGATTGATGTCCCTGGACAGTCTGCTATTTTCTAAGGGAAGGTGAAAGGAGTGTAGGGAAAGGGAGAAAGGAGAGATGGAAGAAGAAACTGGGGAAAGAGGGAGAAGAAACTGCCATTGAGATGTAGTATATGATAGAATAAATTAAAAATATTGTATGAAAAATGTTCAAAATAATATATTTTTGTCAGGATCCTGGAAAACTGTATAATTAGAATAATATATTTGATTTGCAAGTGAAAATGACAGTCATCCATCCATCTATCCATCCATCCATCCATCCATCCATCCATCCATCTCTCTACAGTCTTTTATTTCTGTTAGTTTATTCTGAGGACCTAACATAAACACTTGTTTATAACACTTCATAAGCACTATCTTAGAAATAAAAAAAAAGAGTGCCAGAGAGATCCCTCAGTGGGTCGTATTGGTTCCTGCTAAACATGATGACCTGAGTTCAATCCCTAGGAGACTCTCATGACTCCCACGAAGTTTTCTCTAACTTCTATACTTAGATTTTGGCCAATTCACTGCCTCACAGCACCAAGTAAATATACATTCTTTGAACTTAGTGAGGTCCTTCGCTCATTTGAGGTTCTTGCTTCCCAGACAGAAATCTTATCTTTTATCCATAGAACAGACATGGAGAAAGGGAGAACAGATACCTGTAAGTCTTCCTTTCACATGCACACTATCTCACATATGTATACACATAAATACGTATACCATTTTTTAAACAGAAGGAATTAAGAAACCACAAAAAACAACTAAAGTATTAAGTAAGAAAATATAAAATAGCTTCCAAGTTGGAATTAAAGTAGCAGAGTGTGCCTAGTATTACCATTCAGCAAAACAACGTCAATTCCTGTCTAATTCTTCTATTATCCTTTCATTCTCAGATTCAAAGAAAGCTTATCTTAAGAGCATATTTCAAATTATGGAACTTTTCTATCATAATCTAGACATGTCAAATAATGAGTTACATTGGGTATTGTTTTGTGATGTTTACTTAGATACAGTGTAACATATTTCATTGGCATAAAAATTTCTCATTTTTGAGCATTCAAATTAGTGTCTCAGTTTCAGTGAACAAGCCATGACTTTTTATAATACTTAAAAAAAATAGCCAGGCCATAACATGTGTCTTGTGTCGAGGGATATGTGAATGTCCCTTAATGTCTTTAAGGTGTATCATTTTTCCTGGTAACTTATCTCACTGAGTCATAATTCAATGTCAGAGAATCATTCCCCATATCTAACCTAAATTCTTCATGCTGTCATTAAAGTGATTTCCTTTCCTTTTATTCTGCCTTTTGTAAGACATGAGAATGTTTACTGGCCACCGCCTCACATGGGAATATTTTAAGTGTAAGTGTGGAGGTCTGCAGTTTCTGATAGAGCATTGGAAGTAATCTGAGGCCCTACTTTCAATGCTCTATCAGAAACTGCAGCCCATCACAGTCCAAGATGATATAGCAATGGACACCTTGATGTACCAGAATGTCAGGGTATCCAGTTAACGCCTTGATGCAGAAAGATTTAACCAACAATTTGAATAGGCCTCCTATCCATTCAGGGGCATAGGTAAGTCAGGGAATTTAGAGGATATAAATTAATACAGAATGCAACCAAGGTATTCATAAGGCTCCAGCAAAGAGAATGACAACTTTGGGTTTGTTGGGCTAGGAGCACCCTGACTCTCTGCAGCAGACAGAGACAGTGGCTAAATTCCATATGCCCCCTCTTGTCACTTTTCTGTTAATGACTTACTACTGTCATTTATTTTATTTTTATTTTATACTATGGAAACAAGGTTATACAAAGAAACAAAAAACACACCCCAAACAACACTCAAGTATTTTCATATTCACATTCAAAATGACTCATAAAGCAGTAAAGATAAACCATAACCCATGATATCAACAAGGCCTGACTATGAGTGTACAGTGTAGTGGTGGTTTAGGAAGACAGCCTTAAAACTGAGCTGCAACATAGAAAACTTCCCTTGGAAGTTGACAGTGGCCATTTTGTGACCATCAGAAGTTGAAAGTGATCAGTTAAGGTCATCAGAACTTGATAGTGACTGATCAAGGCCCTAAAAAGTTAACAGTGACCATTTGTGGTCAACAGAAGTTAACAGAGACTTATTAAGGCCCTTAGAAATGTAAACAAAGAATATAGAAAAAAAAAGAGAAATCCATAGCTGTAAAAAGTCAGCTATATGTCCAGTAACAAATTGAAAAAAGAAAAGAAAAGAAATTGGCAGTGACTAGTTGGGGCCATCAGAAGTTGAAAGTGAGCACTTGAGGCCATCAGAAGTTGACAGTGACTGGATAAGACCATTAGAAGTTGACAGTGACTGGTTAAAGCCATCAGAAGTCGACAGCAACAAAGTGAGAATAGTCATCAAAGCTGAACCTCTTATGATTATGTGAGAAATAGACAAAGTACTTAATGTGGCCATTCAACTACCATGCTACATGGTATGCAAACTGGAAGGTAAATAGGGTTGGTTAAGTGGGAGCCACATGAGCATCCAAAAATAAAAATAAAATCATTTGAAAGGCATCCTCCCTTATTATATACAACAATGAACTTCTCTTCATGAAACTGGGATGTGGGATAAAAAGTGGAAAGTAGATGGCAGACAAAGGTAGCCAACTCAGAGGCTTGACTAAGAATGAACTCCAAAGCACTTCCCAAAGAACTTGCATAAATAAAATGTCCTGGCCACTGTTCAGTGATCTATCATGGATCTGGTTCACCACAGTTTTCTGAACCCAGCAGAACCATTATACCTGAGAAGTATTCAGGTGCACCTCAAGACCCAACATCCACTGCTGGCATTGGTTAGCATAAAGAATTCATTTCCTCTCTACAAAAATGTCCAACTTCATGTCTCAGACCAATCCTTTAAAAGTTGAATGAATGACTACAGTGATGGTTCAATCACTGAGTGCATGTAGAGATCTTACAGAGTAATCAAGCTAGTTCCTAGAACCTACAAAGGATATCTCACAACTCCTGGAGATCAGGCATTCTTTTCTGCTTTCTTTGAGTTTCTGAACATGCATAGTTGTATGCTACCACCAACACACACTTAAAAATAAAATGTAGAACAAGGAGGAGGAGGGTTAGGAGAAAAAGCTGAAGAGGGAAGAGGAAACTGAAGAGAGAAGAGGAAGCTGAAAAGGGAAGAGGAAGCAGAAGCAGAAGCAGAAGAAGCAAATGAAGAAGAAGAAGAAGAAGAAGAAGAAGAAGAAGAAGAAGAAGAAGAAGAAGAAGAAGAAGAAGAAGTGGAGGCAGAGAGGGAGAGGGGGGAGAGAGATGGAAAGGGAGAAGAGAAGTAGGAGGAACAGGAGAAAGAGGAAGAGAAGGAGAAGGAGAAAAAGGAGGAGTAGGTAACCACACTCAGCTGATCGCTGACAACTGGCAACCATATCTTAAATCATCTTGACAGTAATTTCAGAGCAAATAGTCCCATAACCAGCAGGACTATGAAATCCTTCCCAAAGCATTCTTCAAGTCTCTAAGAATAAGTAGTAACTACTTCTTCCTCAAAGCTGGAGAAGTTGGAGATCACATAGCCCTTCTGATCTTTCTGGGATCCCTGTACTCACTGCAGTCCAGTCTTGCATAGCTAAGCAGTCAGGTTCCTTTAGCAAAAGAAGACCTTTGCTAAATGCAGGATAGATGAACTATCAAATCCAAGTCTTCCTGCTTGTCAAGATGGGTGAGAATGGGGATATGGGATTTGGCAGACGTGTATATGAAGATCCACACACCAAATACATGAGTTTGAAATGAGGGTCTCATGTCTCTGAAGCAGAAGCCAATGACGAAGGCAATGTGCTTTTAAAGGTTGGAGGGATCATTAGACGGGTCTCTCACCAATATTGAGGACATTTTTATACACTTGGGCTTCTGGCTTTCACATCTCTGTCTTTCACCCTGTTCAAGTGGCATTCTGTTTATGATCAGTACCTTTATGTGTGTCTCCCTGATGTTGCCTGAGGAAGTGGATATCTGAGATCAGGATGGAGACCTCAGCACATGGATATGAATCTGCAACAGAAGCCTCCTTTTTGGGTCATGTGACGTGGTTAGCTTATTTCTACCCACCATATCCCCAGCATGAAGTAGGGGTACCTGAGAGCCAGCCATTTCAGGGAGGGGCTTTGTGCCGTGGTACCACTATGGATTTTTCCACTTTCTGCCTGGACTTCAATTTAACCCAGTTCCTTACATTCCTGAGGATTTAATCAGTTATAGGATGGAGTCAATGATCCTTTATTAAATTACTACAATAAAATATGGGCTCGTAGATGTTATGCATCATTGTTATTCTGAAAAATGAGAAATGAATCCTAGGCAATGCTAAGTAACTGGTAAGGTGGGCAAGAATTACCCATATATTCTAAAGAGCAAAGGATTTTACAATCTGTGGTTTTCACCAGAGTGCAATTCTTTATATGGAAAATTGCACCCACTGTAAAATCTAGAGCAGGCTTTCCACAGATGCCTAGTGAGACAATCGAAGATGCCATTTTGGTGACTACACAAAAAGGAGAGATACCAAAATTAATATGTTCCTCATAGTAATGTGAGTATAAGCTGCTAAAAGAATGGCTTGGTTGTGTAGGATATGGGGTGCAGGTGTTCTGAGAGGCATTGGACAGAGGATGTAGAGATGGATATAATCTAAAACCACCATGATCTTGCATAAAATTACCAAAAATATAATAAAAACAGAAGAGCAGTGTGTAAGAGGACTGAAGTAGTTGAAAACCTTTGTATTCTCAATCTTATTGAAAATAAAGAGATGTTATAGTATTTGTGTAGGTGCTTTACCAGCACTTGAATGAGAATGTGTGCATGCAGCTGGCTTTCCCACTGACTTGGAGTTGTCCATATGGGAGAAAGAGTTGGTCCAGGAAAGAGAATAAGATGACCACGTGCACTTTCATATCCGGCCATAATGAGACTAATTAGGGTTGACTGGTTCAGGGCAAGGAGAGAGAAAGATATCAGTTCCCATGGAGCTGCTTTTAAACTTGAGTCTTGGGGGGATTTCTTAGAAAGGGTAGTCAGCACAGGCAGAGGACAAGGAAACTGGGTATTCAAAGCTCGCTGGGGAATGAAAGTGATACCTGTGTCCAATAAATTAAGCATTTCTATCAAAATATCTAGAAAGTTTAAAACACCATGAAGTATGTTCCTTGTTGACACACTCAAAGAAAAAATAATATTCATTTCCCTTCTTTTTTATTAAATTTTTAAGTTATTAACTGAGGGATATGTATCATTTTACAGCTTATCCAAGGTCCCATGAAAGAGCAGAAGAAATAATGTACTTTGTGACACACATAGTTCTGGGTTGAAATCAGAAAGGCCAAAAATAAAAAGGAAGCCAAAAACTCTCCTTTGATAAGACTCAAGTTGTGACCAAAGGAAGCCCGGGAAAGACAGTCTCTCTGCAGCATGTGGTCACGTTTTAACGTCCCTAAGGAGCTTCAACTCAGAACACAAAGACGAAAGAGCAGCCGAGATTCCTTCCTAATTTCATAGAATTGGATCTGGCAGGGGAGAAAAGAATGCTATAAAAGAAAGGAGGAAATAACCAGAAAGATAGAGTGGGACTCAGGCAGAGGCAGAGGGTTGATCTTGTTTGAGTTTACAATGTGTTAAGTATTAGCACATGAAGAAATATTAAAGCAAGGTATTTATTAGAAGAAATATAAGTAAAAAAAACAGCAAGAAGTTGGGCACTCACAATTAACTACAAACAATTTAGCACCACGGCACCGAGCAAAAAATAACATGAAAGAAACATAATCATTGTGTTAAACAAATGTCCCTAGTATAAAGGAAGGCTAAAAGTTCACAGAGAGAAGGAAATATCCTCTGATGTGGAGGAAAATATGTGCAGAGGACTCTAGGAGAACTGTGATCAACCAGCAGGATGTATACAGCATACACTTTCCATGTGGGCAGGAGGATGTGCACATTCAGAGTTAAAGTTCATATGAACTAAAGCAGCAGCAAGAGTTGGAACAGACCGTGCCTCATGCCCTAGGTACTGAAGCCTCAGTCAGGACAGCCAAGGCCTTTCTATTTGTATTTCTTTGATAGCGTGTGGTTAATTTAGAGGTTGAAATGAATCATTTGCTATGATATTTAGAGAAGAATGTGCCTTGGAATCTGGAGATGTAAAATCTATTAATTCATGAATTTTCTTTTAAATTAAAAATAAATGAATATTCTCTAACTTCCCCTATACAGTGCTCTCTGGAGCTGGGTACTGACAGGGTGCTTTAATATCCATCTCATCCCCAAAGAGTGAGGCTGAGCATAAAAGGTCACACTCAGGTCTCCTTGGAGTTCTACTGAGGTCATGAGAAGGATATATTCTCTGGTATCTAGTCTCCAAGAATCATTGATTCTATCTGACTGCTTCCCTTTCCCATGCTCTGACCAACTCTACAGACCCAGATCTGACATCATCCCTTCCCAAGATCAGATGACCTCTACAGACCATGATCTGACAGCTTCCCTTCCCAAACTCCAACCATCTCTACAGACACTGATCTGACAGCTTCCCTTGCCAAGTTCTGATCATGTCTACAGACACTTTCTTCAAATACTATCTCATGGAAAATCATTCTGCTTCATCATATGATTGCATTTTCACATGCATGTGGACTCATATATGAATGGAGGAGTGGTCATGAATATGCATGTTGTGTGTGTGTGTGTGTGTGTGTGTGTGTGTGTGTGTGTAAGACAAGTCTTGATTTCAGGTTATCTTCAATCACTTTATACTTTATTGAGGCAGGGTCTCTCAGTAAACCCAAAGTATATTCTCACTGGGGATTTCTTGTCTTTGCCTCTAGGATCTCAGGTGGCCTCTAAGCTGCCTCAAATTTACATGGGCCCCGGGAATGTGAAATTCAGTCTGCATGCATATGTGACAAACTCTTTATGTAGTGAACTCATCACCTTAGCCCATCATTTGACTTTTAAATAAAAATTAAGTTAGATTATAAGACTATTATTACAGAGCAATAAATTTGTACTCTACATTGATGGTCATCCTGATGAACGATGTTTGGTCAAGAATTAGACACTAGATTTTGCTGGTTTATACTATAGGCCAGAAGTCAGCTAGCCATGTCTTATAAGCTAAATCTATCCATCAGTCTTGTCAAAAGCAAACTTGCTATACTTGAGATATGCCTATTCATTTACATGTAGCCAATGGTCATTGGGTGCTTTCTCCCTGGGACATTTTATTTGAATGAACACTGCTCTGAATGGGTTCTATATCCATCATCTTCAAAGCTCCTGGTAGCCATAGAGACCAGTTATAAGGCCAGATAAGCACCATACACTTAGTACTTAGTCTGACAGAAGAGAGGACACTAAGTCTAACAAATGGGGAAGCACTTACTTGTGTGGCTATTGTATACTGGAAATGTCACCATCAAACTGAAGCATGCTGCTGTCAGTGGATTTTAAGAATATGCCAAGGGAAAGTATGAAAAATACCTCACTAACAAGATTCTGCCTCCGGTAAAGGGTAATGTTTGTTGGATGAATGGGATTATTTGTGATGTATTAATGGACTTGGGTGGGCCCATTTGTTTTCACTTTCTTCTATTGCTACTGGGAATTCTTCCTGACAGACATAGTACCTGTCTGGAGTGCTCATTGTGATCTGTGGTCACAGCAGTCTTGGGACACTATATGAATTTCAGCAGAAGTTACCATTACAGAGCTGCATCTAGAAAGAGTTTCTGAGTTAGAGACCTTGGAATGATACATATTGATCCAAACTGACTGATTTTGGTGAGCTGGATACTGACACTGTAGACTATGTGAGGGCCACTGAGATAATGCTAAATTGGAATGTTTCTCATGTTGTCCTTAGGATAACTGAGGAGGTATTTCCCAAAGGCCAACTTAGGGCAGATTGTGAGACTCCCTACTCTGAGGTTTCTTGGTTCAACTCTGCTCTCTCTTACTTTCCCTGGATGGGACTGTCTAGTCAGATGACTCCTTCCCTGAAAAGTGAGATTCAACAAGAATGGAACTGACCTTTCTCTTCCCATAAGAGCTCTACCATGAAGGGTGCCCAAGGATAGTGTCCTCCACTGGGAATTTAGACAGGGATTCTATGAATCCTAAAATTTGGTAACTTGGTCCTTCATATAGCCTACATAAGAACGTCAACAGTGAAGAAGCGATTGACTATGATGCTATGGAGAAAACTTGAGCTCGGAGATGGTTGATCAGCACTTACTGAAAGAGCTGTGTTGTTTCTCCAGAAGATGAAAAATTAAGAAAGAGAATGACGAAACAAATGAGAGCTATACACAACATGGGCAGCACATTTGGGGTTAAATAGGTTATTGTCCCAGGGAGTCCCCAATCAGACTCAGTGCTGGGACTCCAAAGTGAGAAGAGTGACAGGAATGACCAAAGACGTCTTTGACAAACCACGTGCCCCACCTCCCTCCTCATTCCCTCCCACTCTCTCTAGTTTCCTGTGCTTGTTCCACCATTCACTCTAACTCTCTCCCTCTCCTGCTTTCTAGCTCTGCCTCTTACCAGATGAGTCCAACTTTTTGCAACTGTGTGACACCATTGACATCTACAAAAATTATGACAGCATTGCCTTATTTTTTTTTATCTTTAGGTTTTTCTTTTTTGTACATTTTTTTATTTTCTATATTCTTTGTTTACATTCTGAAGGCTTTCCCCTTTCCCCGTTTTCCCCTCACCATATGTCCCCTATGTCCTCTTCCAAGAAGTTATACACCAAGATTCTGTTCAGCATTCCCCCAGTGTGCCATGAGCTTTATAAGCTAATGCAATGCACCCCTAGATCCAACTGGAGTTCTGGGATCTCCTAGACTTCTGTGACCTGGGATAAGAGAGGCATACAATCAAGTCATAATAACTCTTTTAGGGTTTGATGTAGATTTATGGGTCTTTTAGTTGGGGGCACATTCATCACTACCTTTGTCTGTGTACAACACTATAACCTTGAGCATACCTGATATGTACCATCTCTCTCTCTCCCTCACCTAGGAGAACTTCCATGGAGAGGGTCAAGCACAGTCTACACTGCCTACATGGATCTTGTCCTTAGAAGCTACTGTGGTTGTGGGCTCTGTGGTAGAATCACCTGGTGTCCTTAGATATTTGCTGAAATTCCTGCTTGAGAAGCAAAGGTTGAGCCAGATATTTAGTGGCAGTACAGAGACATCAAAACATTTCCCTCAGACCGTGAAAATGATCTGGGTAACATGGCAAGCTTTCAACTTGCTGCCAACACTAATACCCATACAGTTCTACTCACAACATCGCTCACATATTTGAGTTTCTAGAACAAATTCACAGCTCTTAGATAAAATCAGACTTTTCCATTCCCTGAAATCCCAGTGCTTTCTTTTATTTCCTTTTGATTTTTTTCCTATAGCTATAGACATAAAGACACCAAGAAACTAATATAGAGAAAGGAGTCTTACTTAAACATTGTGATGATAAGCAGGTCACAGGGTTGATGATCAGAGGATGATTTCTGCCCATGAGCCCTTTATACTTCCTCCATCCCAAAGCAGCACTATGCCCTATGTAGCTGATATCACTGATCCAGTAGCAACTGTACTGCCAGGCTTAGGGGCTGCATGGTCATGTCAAGACAATACTGTGAGTACTGTGTCCTGTTGCTCATCCCAGGAGGCCAGCAATGGATGCTAGCTGTGTTCCTTCTGTACATTTATGAAGCTAATCTACTTGAACTTGGATTTGGCAAATATCATGTGCAACTATCTGTAGAATGCATTTGACACCTAGCCCACACAGCTTCTGTTCAATGCCCCCAAATTACATCCCCAGATTGTCTTCAGCATTCACCACTGTTTAGAACATAAGGCCATGGTAGGTTGTACAAAACTGACCCAATGCATGTCTATATCTGACTGACTTCCTGAACTTCCTTGACATAGGACAAGAGAAACCTAGGATATTGGTGCAACAAGGGAAGCCTGTAGAGATAGCATGGCCAGACAGGGTCTTGTTAATGGAATCTGTCCCCAGTCTACCTGCCAATTTCCTTCCCTTCATGTGTGTATCATCCCCAGGTAAAGTGTTTTCTTGGCTGCCTTATGAGGCCCAGAAAACCCTAAAGTAAAGCTGCAGGGGGTCATACTTGGAGGAACATATCATAGACAGAGAGGAATTATGGACAGAGTGGCCCCCAGATCTCCAAATAAAAACACTGAGTCATCAGGGTGACAAAGCCAAAGACAGGCAAACCTAAAAGGGAAACGAAGACAACATCGAGAAAGGAATAGTTAAATTCCTAGAAATCTTGAAAAAGTGTTGGCAACTTCACAAGTGACCAGAAACAGAGTGACTGACCTCAATGAGATGAACACAGTGGCACTTTTGTCTAGTGAGATGACACAGTCCTGATACCCACAAGGAATGAGGAAGCCGTGACTGGTGGACTAATAGGAATACAGTAGATCAAGCTTGGTTGTCATTGCTAAAACCCCACACGACCACACCTGAGACACAGAAGCTCATTACCTGGAATATGTGTTATAAATTCTGGTGTGTGTGTGTGTGTGTGTGTGTGTGTGTGTGTGTGAAGATAGAGTTATAAGATTCCAATTGCTGCATTATTCATAATAGCCAAGAAAAATGTAGGCCCATTCTCAAGGTCATTATATGAGCATTGCAAGAAAGAAATACGGATCCTACCACAGAAAAGGCATCTAATAATACCAGAAAATAATAAACAAATAATTAAACAAAACAAAGAATGGGAAATAGCTTGGAATAAACATGTATTTATCAAGTTGGCCTGCTCCTTGCATGATTTAAACACACTGAAGTATTCATTTGGGTGACAGCAATCAGACCTTGTCTGTAAAAGGCAACAGCCTTCTGAGGATTCTGCCCTTTAGTGAGTCCACAATGTCTTTCTGACATTTTCTTTGTAACTATCAAATGCTGAAAAAAGGGTGTGTGTATGTGTGTGCATGTGCGTGCGTGTGCATGTGCGTGTGAGTGTGTGAGTGTGTGTGTGTGTGTGTGTGTGTGTGTGTGTGTGTGTCTGTAAAATCCCTCAGGGACAAAACCACTCATACCTCTTTATTATAACATCATGTATTTTACCCGTAGCCCTTGCTCCCACATCTTAAGGGATAATTTAACTCTTTCTGTGTCCACATTACCCATATGAATATGAGTTTGAATGGTAATTACCAACCTCAGTTTTGCATGAAACTCAATTTTTAGAATGTTCTGCCTCACCCTACTTATGGATCCTGGAACAGAATTTTTCTGAGGCTTCCCTTGGCCTTATTGAAGTCACTTTGTAGACAGATGCTTCTTGTACCTTTGCTTCACCTAGGTGGATCCCTGTTCGGAAGTATGGCTTTTCTGCAGGTGTAGACAGCCTTACCCACTCCATCTAGGGGAGATTATCTCTAAAGGAGAAAAGGGCGCGCTCAGATTTTATAAGCATCACCTTAGCAGAAAGCTTAGTCTGTAACAATCACAAGGGAAAAGTGAGGCTACATCCCAAAACCAAGAGTGTTAATTCAGATTTTTATATAAGAATAGATTTATTTATTAGCTCGAGCTACTGAGGACAGGCCCCTTTCCTTATCACTCCACCTCCTTTTTCTTTCTTTCTTTCTTTTTTTTTTTTTTAATTTTTTGGGACAGAGTTTCTCTGTGTACCCCTGGCTGTCCTGGAACTCACTTTGTAGACCAGGCTAGCCTCGAACTCAGACATCTGCCTGCCTCTGCCTCCCAAGTGCGGGGATTAAGGGTGTGTGCCACCACTTCCCGGCTTCCACCTCCTTTTCTTGCTTTTTTTCTCCTTTCCCTGACCAGACTCCCCTTCTCTCCCCTCCCCTCATCTTCCTTCTTTGCTCCCCTTTCTTCTCTCCTCCTCTCCTCTTCCCTCCTTTTCTCTCTTCTGCACCTCTCCCCTCCCTTTGGCTCCTCCCCTCCACTCTCCTCCCCCTTTTTATCTTCTCCTCTGGCCCTCTCCTCCCCACCCTGCCCTCCCCTCCCTTCCTCTCTCTTCCCCTTCTCTTCTCGTCTGCTCTCCACTCCCTTCCTCTTCTCCTCCTTCCCTTTCCTTTTCCTTAGTTACACACTTCTAGCTCATCTTAAGTCAGTTTCAGCTCGCGCATGCATGAGAGGTTGGTGCAGATATTCAATAAAAGCCACAGCCCCAAATTCCAGTGTTCAGTCCCATGTGTCTAATTTGTATAGCTGAATGTCCAATAAATAAAACATTCAAAAATATTTTGTAGAAAATGTGCCCTTCACTGTATTGATTTCTATCAAAGCTATCTAAAACTTCTCAGGTCTGACCTTTTCTTCCTTAAAGACAAAATATTACCCCACCCCCAAGCGACAGCACTAAGATGTTAGAGCGTGGAGCCCTCCAGGTGCAGCACATGTCACAAGAAAATAATGG
This sequence comes from Apodemus agrarius, assembly GCA_964023405.1. Taxonomy (NCBI): domain Eukaryota; kingdom Metazoa; phylum Chordata; class Mammalia; order Rodentia; family Muridae; genus Apodemus; species Apodemus agrarius. The sequence goes on from OZ030020.1 coordinate 2,902,754, forward strand.
ATGACAGTAGTGAGTTGGGAGGATGCTTGTCCCTGGTGACGTACTGGCTCTCATGGGGACACACATGTCCTGAAAGGGTTGAGAGGCTGCTCTGGTCCATCTGCTCTGAGGGCTTTCTATGCACACTGCAGCAGCAGGGCTTCACATTTTGCTCACGTCTCTGAAGTATTCCAGGGCTTTTTTTTTTTGACAGAAGAATTGTGGCTTCTCAGACCCACATTCACTAATATGCCAATCCTCCAAGCATTAGAATAACCAGAGCAAGTGCTAGGAGCATTGACCTGATCAGCATGGGTGAATTCAGTCATGACATTTCCTGTGTTCTCTGTGTACAGCTCTCACATGGGCACAGCACACACAGAATCTCTCTACAGGACTAGAACTAAGCAGGGAAAGCATAATCTCAATTTCAAAGTGTATTGGCTGGAAGAATCAGTAATCAGTAAAAATCGAAGTGGTAGCAAGGAATTCACGATGAACAAAATACTAACTTATGAGCAGAGGCAGGGCACTATAGCCGTTTCTTTCTGACTTGACCAGGAACAAATGATAGGGGTCTTCAGTTTTTATGCAAGTGCCCTGGGATTAAGTCATGGAATTTTCCATCTGATCTAAAGGAGGACATGCCTGGAGAGCTTGATTTTTTTCAGGAATTATAGATAACATAGTCATAGCTACACACACACACACACACACACACACACACACACACACACACACGTATGTACATAAGTATAATTATGACATACTCCCATATGAGTTAAGTATATTATTTCTTGATTTCCTGAGCAGTTGTGAGGCACCTGTTCATTCACACACACTTACGTGCAACTTCTCTCAATTGTCTTTTATCCCATCCCTTCCTTCAAAATTCCTTACACTGGCCTTCAGAGACTGATAACACTGTGTCTCAGACACTGAGGAGGAGGCAGGAGCCTATCCAGCTATGATCAGGACCACAAGCCAGTTGGCTGCCTTCTCTTTGAAGCTCAGATGATTGTTTAGAAGAAATGTCTAGGAATTCAAAAGAGAACACATGCAATTAAATCATTAAGAAATATTGAGTATTTCAGCCAAGAGAGAAGCTAATCTTGCTCAATGACAGGCAATGTGACAATGCCCAGGTCAGCAAATGTCTTAGAGTTTTATTGCTGTAAGGAGACACCATAACTAATGCAACTCTTACAAAGGCAAACATTTCATTGGGACTGCCTTATAGTCTCACAGATTTAGTCCATTGTCATCATGGTGGGAATCATGGCAGATTTCAGGTAGACATGGCTTGCAGGCAGACAGGATGCTGGAGAAGCCAAGAGTTCTACATCTTGATCCGAAGGTAGCTGGGAAAAGACTGCCTTCAGCAGTCAAGCAGGTGAAGACTGGATCATAGTGTCTAGACTTGAGCATTTATATGAGATCTCAAACCATGCCTGCACAGTTACACACTTCCTCTAAGAAGGCTACACTTCCTCTAGTAAGCCTACATCTCCTAATAGTGTCACTTCATGGGCCAAGCATATTCAAAGCACCACTGTGAGTAACATGGGAGCTGGTGTCACTGAGGATTTAGCACTATGGGTCCTTTGCAAAATCAGTCTGTGGGGGACAAAGCACACCAGTGCCCCAGAATGTATAGTGCTCATCCCTGGGACCCAGATGAACTACTTGTGAGAAAACTGCACTGTGCATGTTTAGTCAACAAAAGAAAGCAAAGGAAAGCTCCAGAAATATCAGTGGGGTCACCTTTTCCAACAATCTGAAGATGACAGGAGGGAAGAGGAGGGCAGGTTGTGTGTGACTGAGAAATCTAAGCATGACCTTCTAACAGGAAAGAGGAGCATAGCCATAAGACAAGAATAATGGGAAGACATAGCTCTGAGTGAAGTGTCAAGGCCTCCACCTGGTGCCTCATTTAGCAGTTAGACTAGCTTCTGAGTTTCAGGTCTCATCTGTTGGCAGTCTCCTGTCTCAAGAAGTAAGAAGCAACTAGGAGAGAGAGTCACTCTAGCAACAATGACAGTAGGGTTAACATAAGTATCCCAGAATACTTCTCATGTCACAGAATATGTTCAGTCATCATTCCAACTTGGGGTTTAGTTGAGGGAAGATCATGTGTCCTTGGCACAGCTTTGACCAGTGACCGTGATCATACAATAATCTATGAGCATCTGTTGTTTTCAGTTTTGAACATTTGTTTTATCCAATAGCCACCATTTTCCTCCAGTGGTAGAATTAACTCTTCAGTGTTCAAGCATTTATTGATTCAGTTCACAGAGAGAAGAGTCTGCATCAAGCAGTGTGTGGCAAGCTCAGGATCCTGAGTGGAGATGAGACAAAATGGATCCCTGACCTCCTGGATCTTCCCCTCAGAGGGAATAGAGGAACAAGTGAGCTGCACAGGTGTCATGCTGACCTTGGCATGCAGCAACTTTGGACCAAGCCCATCACAGTTCACCATTACAGGCTATACAATGTCAGGGTGGCATGTGTAGACAGTTGGATCCACATGGAAACATTACAACAATCAAAAGTCTTTACTATCTATCTTCAGCCTCAGGGACAACAAGCATCCCTGCTGTGACTTCAGCAGCAACATAGCCTCTGACCACCAGTCTAATTCATAAGAAAAGGAGAAAAAAGAAAGAAGCCATTACAAGGACATTGTGCTCATGCATTGATAGCTCCCTCATCCTCATCCCGGATTTGGCTTTGGTATTTTTCTTACCATTCCTGGATTGTTTCTGTCTAAACTGGTCTGAAACTAAATGTTATATTTTCAATTCTTGGATCTTAATCTTTTTTTAAGCTGATTTGGTGTGTGTGTGGTTTGGTGTGGGGTGTGTGTGTTTGTGTGTGTGTGTGTGTGTGTGTGTGTGTGTGGTGTAATTGCAATGACCGGCTCTAAGATAAGTGTTAGCCTTTGAGCAAAGCCTGAGCCAAATCTCCTAAACACTCATGCTCTCCTCTGACAGTCTGCCAACATGTTTACATTTGTTGCAGACATAGCATCCAAGTAAGCACACACCCACATACATCCTTAAGACTCTACCTTATACAGTGGAAAACGGGCCTTTTCTCTAATTGTAAAGACGCATTGACAGAAGAGAGATCTCAGCAGACTTTCTGGGGTTCTGAGAACTAAAGGAAAAATATCTGAGGGCTCTCAAGTCAATGGTGAGATTTTCAAGGAAACATTGTAGACCCTTTGGGCTCAGCTACTAGGTAAAGAGAAACAAATATTTTCTGCCATAGTGAAAACCTAACTGCTGCTTTATCAATAAAGTGGAGAGGAAGGATGCAGTGCCTGCCCGCCTAGGCAGTACCAGATCCTTTGTTGCCTGGAAAGACTTTCTGAGGAATCCTGGGTCTCATCCCTTTCCCAAGGCAGACAGATGATGGGAGCCCAATAAAAGCTGTGCAGGTTGTTCTCCTGTAGTATTGTGGCAAACTTTAAAGGAGCCCTTCAAAGCACCCTCTTTAAGAACTAGAGGAATCACAGATGCATGTCCATGGCATGGTAATTGAGAAGTGTGATGTGCACACACACACACACACACACACACACACACACACTGACTGATTCATTCTAGGACCCACAATCTGGCTGTGATAGACCAAGCTTTCAGTTCATACTCTCCAGTCTTTGGTTCTGATTCTTCTCATAGCTCAAATCCTGTCACTACAGGGAAAAATGAACTCCTGTGCCAATCATGGCTGCCACCTCTCCCACACCTCAGTCTTCAAAGCCAGCACCCATACATCCTTGGTCTGCAGAATTGTCTGTCTCCTCTGGGCTGAGTGGGTCTCAGATTTCTGAAATCCTATAATAGCATTTAATTGCTCAGATGATCACACATGTTTATTTTACATACTCCTTTCCCCAAAATGTCTTTGTGGGGAAAGATTCTGTCTACTTAAGCTTCCTTGTTAACTATAACATCCTCAAGAAAGGTACTAAAGTCTACTGGCACAGACTGTGCAAAAGCACGCATGAAACAACAACTAAGTCACATCTTACATTCTCTCTGCATCTCTCTCTATGTGTCTATCTGACTCTGTCTCCGTCTGTCTCTGCCTTTCTCTCTGTCTTTGTCTTTCTGTCTGTCTCTTTGTGTCTCTCTGTCTCTGTTTCTTTCTGTGTCTCTCTGACTTTCTCTATTTTTGTCTCTCTCCTCATTTTCTTCCTTTTGAGGCATGACAGTGTCTTACACCTAGTTCAACCTATCCTCAAACTCACTGTGATCCTCCTGCCTCAGCACTCCAGTGACTGGAATTACAGATATAAGCTAACATTCTCAGCTGGCACTATAAACAGGAGTGTTATTGTTTTTATTATCCCATCACTCGGGACAGAGAATTGAACATTTACATCTATGACTAGAATTTGATTGTCATTTGAAGAGAAATCCTGGTGCTAGAAGATGATGTATCTTTCACGTCTCTTCTGGCCACTATGGGAATATTTTGGCCTTTAAAGAATGTCAAATGATTCCCAAGAAGAAGAAAGGAGAGGACCCTGGGCCTGTAAAGATTGGATCCAGTTTTGTAGAGAAACGGTGGAGGGAGGGGGAATGATTGGGGAATAGTTGGGGGAGAGGAATTATGGGACGTATGGTGGGGGGGCTGGGAAAGGGGAAAGCCTTTGGAATGTAAACATAGAATATAGAAAATAAAAATTAAAAAAAAAAGAATGTTCCTTAGAATCTCTATCTCTAATGGAGAGTTATATCTTTTGCTGCATCTAACTAGTGTTTCCTTATAAAAGAAGGGGTTGAGTTAAATATTTAGTTGAAATAATTTAGTGAATTTAAAAAATGACAGATATTATTTTACCACAAATTCATTGATACCCTATCAAAAATCTCAGTAAGTAAATTTGTGTGCATTACCAAATCTGTTCTAAAGTTTATATATGCAGCAAAAAATAGCAACTAACCCAGACCTGAGGGACAGGAATACGTTTAGAGGACTAGCCACTAAATATATAGTAAGAGTAGGTGCCACCTCCATTCATTATGCACACAAATGCCCTTATGAAGCTGACTGTGACCTATGAGAAAATGCTTCTTTGATTAGACACTATTCTCATTAAAGCTACCCATAAAGTGACTGATTCATCCCGGAGCCTGCCCTGAGATATTGCTTTACATGTGTTGATGACTAACTGATGGAGTCTTGGATTATCAAATAAATATCTTGGGTTTAAAACAAGGGTGCATTATAGACCCCAGTCTCATAAGCTGATTAAAAATAAAAGTTTTGTCATACTTAACAATTAGAAAAAAATTCAGTACAGAGTAGAGTGAAATTTAGTGTTTCATAAGGTCTCAATCTCTATTCAACAAAGCAAAATTATGTATTCTGGTGAGAAAGAAGTTTGACATAATACACACACACACACACACACACACACACACTACACACACCTTTCAGCACCAACAATATTTATTCTAGGTATGTTTATGCTTTCTTGTGACCAACTAAATATGACTTCTATAAGTCAATCAATGTTAATAAATCTTCCCCACCTCTGGACATATCTTGAACTGCTCTGTTGGTGATTTGTAGAAAGCAGTTGGATCAAGTCCACACATGTGGCATGTATAGCCATGGAGATCACAAGTACATGCTGAAGGTGAAAGTTCAAACTGGAAGAGTCCCATGCACTGTACAGAGAGAAACATTTCATGACAGCTGAGAGCTTCATGATACAGCTTACCTTGCCAGCAGAATGACCCCCAACACAAGTCTTCCTTTCAAATATTTTTCCAAATATCCCTTCTTGTGATCTCCATGGGTCGATGGAAGGGGCGGCCCTAGCTCTGTACCAGAAAGAAAATGCGGACTCATGGGGCTACAGGATACATGAGGTCATCAGCCTCAAGAAGTTCACTTTGATGATTAGATACACAAGGCTACAAAGTGACATTTGGAAGTAGGTTGGACAACATCTTGACTGGAATCATGGGATTTTTTCTAAATGAGTTTCCTTACAGAATATTCACACTGCATCATGGGTTTTCTTTTCAGTGAAGGGAACATGTAAGTGTGCATGATCATTAATCCTGATTGTCTCTTCCACCAGAGGGAGGAGAAGAATAGTAATGTAGCAGCCATATTTAATGCCAGATGCATCTTAGCCCTGTACGGAAAGGTCTTGCAAAGCAAACTGACTGATTCAACTGATGTCCATCAAATTTGACTTTACAGCTGAATAAGGAGGTCCTGCCCTCTGAAGTCCCTCCTCAGCAGTCTGGACCACCAGCAATCATAACACAGGGAGTCACTTCTCTTGGAGACCATGAGGATGCCCAGATGGGATATGCTGAGTGTCTGAGCAGAGGAGACAAGCAACTAGTTGTCCAGTCCAGGCTCTGTTGTCTGCTGGTCACGTTGTGCTAGCCAAGTACTGGAATTTCTCCTTTTTGTTTCCTCCTCAATGTTTTGGGGTGACATTGGATTATTTATGGGTTTTAATAAGGTTAAAATGCTAACACCCAAGACATCTCAGGGCTTCTGTATCCAGAGCAAGGAAGTCTATGGGTATAAACATCTTGCTGAAGCCCTGGCTCATTTGTTATTTTCCTCCTTGATGACTGCTCATGCCTATCATGGTGTGTAGCTATTTTATAGCAGGATTTTGTCAGGCCAGTAGAGTGTCCTATGATCTCTATCTGCCTTCAGTTACACATCATAAAAATGTAACTAAGTTGGACTAAAAGAGATAGTGTGGGATGTTTGTGTATCTATGCATGCATGTCGGAGGAACAGCAGTGGCCACCTCTACATAAATGCTGGGACCCACTCAGCCACAAAGACATCTCCTACAGGAATTGAAGACTGCCTAAAAGACCAAGGATTGCTGGTGTAGACAATGCCAGTCAATCAGTAACTTCTGTTTAGAAGATAATTTCTTGGGATCAGTGGGGCATGGGTAGCTCACAACAATGTTCAGATGAGCTTCCTGTGTTATTTCTCACCTGCTCCTGAGTCTGTATCATTGACTCCATGCCACCTCACCTCCAACCCCCAAGGGCAGGTAGGCTCAACAGAGAGTAATCCAGGGCACAGACAATAGATGTGCATTTTTGTACTGGACTGAATACCTAAGTGTCCAATGTTAGAAACATCTGAGTTCCAGCACAAGGGTGAGTCCGATGGTATGGCTCCGGGCTAGCCTCTGTCTATTCCCACACAGTTGCACTCTCCTCTCTTCCCTTGACTTGAAGGCAGAAGCACAGCATGTGGCTTTGAAGAATCACACCTGTTTATAGCTGGGGGAACCTGCAAACCCAGATTTGAGCAAGCCTCATGAGCATGACTCAGAAGGGAAACCTTGTGGGAGGGAGGGAGAACTGGTAAGATGGAGACTGGGCACTCAAGAGGCCTGTGCTGGCAAGTTTAGAGACTAGAGAGCAGGGGCTATTAAAGGACCAGCTGCAAGCGTGCAGAGTAACAGTGAAATATCAGAACACATTGTCTTTCTTGATTTAAGTGTATCTGAGAATTATAAAAACAAATTTACTTTACTAACAGAGTAGACTCTTTCTGAAATGAGACATCATCATTCCAAGCTTGTGGAAGTATCTGGACCAGAGACATGCTGGAAGAAGTGCTGAGATATTTAGATTTTGTGACTGGGTTTGTTGTTGTTGTTGTTGTTGTTGTTGGGCTTTTTTTTTTCCTGCATGAAAATAAAAATTTTGCATTGTTTTATTATGGGATATAATATATATGTATATATTTGAAGCAACTATCTTCCAGTCACAGTTTCTGCTGTAAGTAGATCCCACTCATGCTCCTATAAGTAACCCCAATAAACCCACCAATTCACTGAGATGTAATAATTGTTTTGGCCTGATGTTGCCTAGTCTGTCTGGGGTGAATGCATGTTTCTGAGAATCTCCACAGAGAGAGTAACACAATATTATTTTCTCTTAGACCTCCATGAGAATGGCTGAAGCCACAGCAGTCAAGTATGTGTGTGTGTGTGTGTGTGTGTGTGTAAATTTTGAGAATTTCAAGATATGCCAGGAAATGTTTCCTTTCCATTAAACAATATAGCTATCTGCAGAAAATACAAAGAAAGAAACAAAAACCTAATGTACTGAAACATTTTGAGTTTGTGCAGTATTTGTTCCTGCTCCAGAATGAAAAATTGAGAACTGACTTTGTGCAGTGTGTTCAAAACATCATAGACTGTCAGCTCATCCTGGTCTTTTAACTAATGCTGGACATCCTGATAGATCTGTTTGTGATGGTTATTGCCTTCAAATTGATGTGGAATTTAAACTAAGGTTTGTGATAGTGTGGTGGGAAGGTCTCTGTGCTGCACTCCGAGGCTGTGATTCTGAACACATATGCCAGAAACACAAGATGTAATACAAAGAGGTATGACCTGTTTGGCCTCTGAGTTTGAAAAATGCCAGAAGTCTGTGTCTGCACAGGACACTTCTCTGAACATCACCATTTTCAGCTGCCTAACAAGTCCCTGTAGTAGCTGGAGAAACTTAGACTCTTCACCGAGAAGCTCAGATCTGCAGAGGGTCCTCTAGAGAACACCTGTCCATCAGCATCACCTCTCTAAAGAGGCAGGTGAGGCCAAGCTTTCAATTACAGCCTACCCCTCCAAGGAAGATGCTCATTCACTGTGCTTGATGCCAGTGGACTGTGAAAGAAACGTAGAGGTTGTAAGACATTACTTAATTGGATATGCAGTGTTTTATTCTTCTGAGTGGCTATACCAAGATATTTTGATACTGTGAATAGTATCCTTCTTGTCTGCTGTGGCTTCAGCCATTCTTACAGAAATGGTATGAGGGAAAATATTATTGTGTTACTCTCTCCATGGTGATTCTTAGAAAGATGCATTCACCCCAGGCAGACTAGGCAACATCAAGCCAAAACAATTATTACAACTCAGTGAATCGGTGGGTTTATTGGGGTTACTTATAGGAGTATGAGTGAGATATACTTACAGGAGAAATGGCGACTGAAAGATAGTTGCTTCATCAAAAACTTCACCCCTGCATGCATGATGGGTCTTGGAAAAATATATGCCCAAGGGTCGCTGAGGAAATGTAGCAGCCCCCGCCCCACCAACAGCACCACCTATCTCAGAAACTGCTTTCTCCTTCTACATTCTTGGAGAGGAAGCACAGTCAGAAGTCTCATAAGTTTCTTGGTCTTCTTGAGCCTCAGAACTGTCTTGGGTGTTTGTGTGTAGAAGAAATAGTTTCTGGACACCCAGTTGCCATTTGCCATCTTTCCATGCCTTATAGGGTAGGATTGTGCCCAAACTGAAAATTTTAATATGTCAAAGATCAAGCTTTACAGGCTCATCCTAAGATGAAAAGATACAGTTGTATATTGCTTTTTTTGTTTCCATTTTTCTTATTTACCAATTTAATATTATGCAGAATACAACATAAATATTTTATTTTATTATTTTTAAAACATGTGCATATGTGTATTGTGTAGCAAGCCTTGTTGGGTATTCACATATGTGCAGATGCCTACAGACTCTACAGCATGGTTTCAGGTCCCCTGGAGTCGGAATTCCAGGTGGTTATAAGCACCTGATGTGACTGGGAACAGAGCTTGACTCCCATGGAAAAGCAGCACATGCTCTTAGCTGCTGCACCATCTCGTCAGATGCAGATAGTTTATTTAATGTATAGAAAAGTTTGGAACACTATAAAAATAGACAGCCATGCTTCTACCATATGAAATCAAAGGCTGGTGTAACATTTTTCTGAGTTCTTGAAAACAGACACATTAAGAGTAAGAGCTAAATAAACAGCAGCAATGAAGCCTGAAGAATGATCAACATGACAGGAACTCAACTGACAGACCCCAAGAATGTCCACATTCCTTTCCACAGTCAGTCCTAATCCCAGCATTCTTGTTCCACTTCATTAACCACCAGGCAACAGTGCTCCATCCAGAGGCATTAGAAGTCAAGAATGTGAAACCAGGTATAGTGCCACAAACCTTTAGTCCCAGTTTTCAGCAGGTTGAGGCAGGAGTATCTCCTCAAACTTGTGGCCAGTCTGGGATACATACCTCAAGGTCAGCCTAGTATGCATAGTGATGACTGTCTCTAAACATGCAAACAAGTCAGGAGCATTAGCGTCCCATTTAGCTTCCCTACCTGGCCCAGGGCCACTCCTGCCCCATCTGGTGGCAGGCAACTATAATATCACAAGCTAAATACTCTTAAAATACCACAAACATTCAGTTCAGACTTCTTGTTGCTCCCTGTGCCCTATACCAGCACTGTTTGTATACTGGACACAGTCAAAGAGATCCACAAGCCCTCTGCTTAGCACGTGGAAACTCAATGTGAGAAAGGTAGTGGACATGACAAACAGTCTGGAAAACTCTTGCTACCTTAGATAGATGTCATGGGGAAAATAGCCTATGGGGACAGCTACAATGATTGCTATTCCCGTGATGGGTGAATCCCCTATAATGGGTGAACCCCTTGTGATGGGTGATCCCTGCTATGAATAATCCTCCTTGTGATTGTTGCTCCTCCTGTGATGGATGCCCCCATATGAAGGTTGAAGAGCATTCCCCCTGTGATAGGTCATCAGCTGTGATGAGTGATCCCTTGTGATGGGTCATCACCCTATGAAAGGTGATGCTCCTTTAATAGCATCTTCCTTCCTGAGGTGGGTGATCCCTGGTGATGAGTGATCTCTTGTAATGATGATCCCTCATGATGAGTGTTATCCCTTGTGATTGTTGCTTCTCCTGTGATCGGTGCCCCCATATGAAGGGTGAATCCCTGGTGATGAGTGTTCCCCCTGTAACAGGACATCTCCTGTGATGAGTGATCCCTTGTGATGGGTGATCACCCTGCGATAAGTGATCCCTATGATGAGGGATCCCTGTGTTGGGTGATCACACTCTGATGAGTGATCCTCCTTTAATGAGTATTCACCCCTGTAATGGTGATCCCCCTGTGATGGGTGATCCCTGGGATTAGTGATCCTCTTGTGATGGGTGATCTCCCTGTGATGGGTGATCCCCTATGATTAGTGAACCTCCTGCTCTAATAGTTGTGCCCCCCACTCTGATGTTTATATCTTCCCAGATCTTGCAAAGAAAGGGAAGTAAAATCATATCTCAGCTGCCTGAAAGATGTCCTGCTGAAATGGATCTGATACACAACAAGGAACAGTTCGATAGATAACCATTCTGTGATGAAAACAAAGAAAGATCTGTAATAGAACCATGTTAAAATTTTTCATCATCCAGTGGGACACATCAGTCTTAGGCAAAGGCTGTGCTTACTCCCAAGGAAGGAGAGCAGAGTGGTATTGACTTTCTAAGCTCAAATATAAGAGAAGCCCTTTGTTGATTGATTAATTCATTTATGAGGAGTTTGGAATTTGCTTTCATCAACTTAAATCAGAAACTCTTCATTTGCTGACTTTTGGGTTTTTTTCCTGTTATCGAAAGTAAATAATGTTCTAAGGAGTTTTGGGGGGAACCCAAGCATTCCTGAGTCTGGAAAAGCATCTTCTAGAGGAAGTTTGTTCTGGCTTGTTAAGCTTGATCCTCCTCATACTCACAGATATGCCAAGTGTGTGCTTCTCACCTTGTCTGAGAGCTGGCTTCTGGGGATCATTTACATGCTGAAGTCTGTATGTTCAATGCTTTCTGCTCAGCCTTGGACCCAATGACGTTGATGAGATTGGCCCACTGTCTGCAGCTTCCTGGGAAGAATATTACCCATCTGTTGTGGAAAGTTTTGAAAGAGGCAAAGGTACCATTATTCTTAGCCAAAAGGATTTCTCTTCGTATTTGAAATCATTCGCTGTCTTTCATCTCGCCTGTGCTTGGCCTCCTTATCCCCATGTTGAGGCCAGATGCCCATGGCCCACATGTTTCCCTTTGCTCCACTCTGGGATAGTAGAATTTCAATGCACCAGAGTCCTTCACAATCATAATCCAGCCTTTTTCAAACCCAGCTCTATACTTGGTAGGTGGTTGATTTAACAATTTAAGTATCAGTAGATAGATATTAACAGATGGTTGTCTGCTGAGGACTGCAGCCACAGCTTCCCCAACTGATGTCAGTGGAATTACCCGACACTTCCAGCCCCAGGTTTCCCATGACCAAATATGGTGTTCAGGCCACACTTCAGGTAACCTGTAGTGACCTGGAGAGAGCTGGTGTAAGTTAAATGGTTTTACTAAGTATGTTTACTGTCACTAGTCACTCCTGTTGCTTAATTTCCTCAACATTTATGGGGTGTTGAATTCCAAGACATGGCTTTTATGTGCTTAGAGTTTTGTTGGTGCTGCATTTAGTTTGCAATAATTTTCCTAAAATATGAATAGTTTAAAAACTACATCATTCAGCTGTCTATCATCTACCTACCTTTCATCTATCTGTCAGTCTATCACATCTATCTATCTATCTATCTATCTATCTACCTACCTACCTACCTATCATCTATCTGTCTTTCTACCTATCATCTATCTATGTATCTATCTTTCTATCATCTATCTATCTATCATATCTGACTATCTATCTATCTATCTATCTATCTCTATAACTTGTCACTATCACTATCATCTCTGAATCATATCATCTATTTACTTTTCTATTTATATATGCTCTATCATCAATATGTTTATTGTCTATAAACCACTTATTTATTTAGTACCTATTTATCAATGTGCTATCTGTTTATATATCTATACTTATAAAATGTAAACATTTATGCTTTTATTGTTAAGGCAACCAGAATGTTTTATGGTCATTTGCAAACATCAAGATCGTTGACTTATAAATTTCAAGAATTGTTATTGCTGCTATATCACCAGATCCTTCTATGACATCACAGAATACTCATTCCCCTTTGTGGATGGGAGTTTTCAAAGCTCACACTCTATTTTCTACATAATGCACTTGGAGTAACTCCAGGTATTTCCACTGAAGACTTGAGTGGTGATCAGGACTCCATACCTGCTGCAGAACAATAGAGGTTCTGGTCTACACCCAGCTCTTCTGTTCATGACCTGTCATTGTTCCAATAAGGAGCAAGTGCCCCATAGGCAGCAGTAGGTGGAGCCTGGAGAAGCCAGGAAGCCTGTGCCCTTCTGGGCCTTACTCCCAAGTTATTTGTTGAAGCCCCACATAGCCAGCAGCAGCTCAAAATACAGGACATAAAGATCCAGCTCGATCTACCCTCTGCCTCTTTGTCCTCTCTGTGCTTCTCAGCATCCCTCCCGATTCTACACCCTTCCCTCCCAGCTATCCCTCATCTCCTGCCGCATTTGCCTCATGTCTAATGTGAGTCAGACCTTCCAGGTTGTCTTTCAGTCTCAAGGCAACTGCTCAAGCATTAAAGAACACCGGAACAGGTTTACAGCTACAGTGACACAGGGAATTAGCTCACTGTCTATCACTGTGGAAACACTCCTCCCAGTGCTGCATGTCAGTCCTCTATGAACCTTCCCATACACTTATTATACATGGACATTTGTCAGAAATGGAATGTCCATAAGTTGAGCACTTCCTTGACAAGGCTGAGGTCTTGATGCTCACTTCCCAACTGAAGGACCACTAAGGTCTGTGTTACCTCACACTAGATTGTCTGTGCTTTAAGCCAGCTCCTAGGTCACAGCCAGACACTGTCACCTCTTTTCCACTGGTTGCTCTGCTCCAGGGCTTTGAGATATAATGGCCTCTCTAGGGTTGTTGGAACTTGTTAAAGGTCTACCTTAGTTTTTTCCTAAAACACCATGTCTTTAAACTTTTGTTTGTTTTGGGCCAAATTTGGAGTTGGAAAATAATGTGGTATGTTACAAAAAGAAAAAAAAAAAAGATCTATGAATGTCACACCCACTTTGGTTGAATGTGTCCCCTTCCTATTTAATATTTTATCCACTAACACTGACCAGACCTTTGTCCCTTCACTGTTAAGATCTTGCTTGGCTTTATCCTGATAGATTATTGTTTAATTCCCTTCAGGGGATGGTGGGAAATGACAAAGGGAAAATCCCAATGCCAGTCCTACCCATTATCATTCAGCAAAGCAGTCATAGCAGCCCACAAGAAGACAGAGGCCCACGTGGACTCCAGGAAAACAAACATCTCTATCCCAGCTTGCATTTCTGATTATGTATGACAACACTGCTGACCTGCCTGGGTTTGCTGGACACACCCTGCCTCCGCTGAGGCCTGCGAGCTGGATGGGCTGTCACATTCCACCACTTTGGCTCATACATTTCAACTGGTTGATGTTCCACGGTCCTCCTAGGTTTGCCAGTGACAGTGTGACCTTCAGCTGGGCATCCCATCCATCATGCTTTGAACTTTATACTTCATTCCACGCTCGTTTCTCCTTGGCAAGGAAACCTTTGTCTACAGCCCTGTTTACCACCCACAGGGGAGCTTCAATCTGTGTAGCTCTGTAATGCACATGAGATGAGTATGGAAGAAAGGAAAGAGGGACTTGTGCATACCTAGAGCAAGGCGGATGGCTATCTCAAATTCTAGTTGCCATCTGCTGGTTATCTCTGTGGTAACATGTTATCAACTTCCACTTCTTGCCATTAGTTAGAGCACAGTGGTTGAGTCTGTAACAATGTTTCCAGTCAGAATATGAAGGATTCCCTTAGACACTGTTGCATTTTGAAGGTGAAATGAAGCCCAAGGGCTAGTGCATTGACACTAAGTCCCTAGCAGCTAGCCTTGTTTTAGAATGCTGCAGACTATTAGATGGTTGGGAAGTTTGAGGACATCTGTCAGTGAGAAATGAGCCTTGTAGGTCACAGTGTGGTTTCATTTCTTGTACATACTGGTCTGTTGAAATGTGAACTAGTCTCCTCACATGTCTACCATCATGGAACCACTGGCTGTCTTGCCTTCCCCACCTGAAGAGCCCAAAGCCAGGAGACACAAGCCAAGTTCGAGTAAATCTTTCTCCCCTTAAAATGTTTCTAGTCAGGCATTTTGTCACAAAGATTAGAAAGTAGCTAATACAGCAACATTCAAATTTAGGCTTGTGCACATTAAGAAGACAGGAGGAAATCTATCCCCACATGCTTATTTGGAATAATATGAAACAGTTTGTACACAAGCCATGGCCCTTCTGTGATCCTGATACAGAGCATAGAGGACAATCTCCTAGAATAGGCTGATGGAATCTTGGAATAAAATCTTTCAGGCTCACAATACTTTCTAAAGCAGAAAAAAAGGTAGCTATGAGCAAGTCAAAACAAACAGAAATTCCATCACAGAGACCAAAGTGAACTTTGTAACCACTTTTGTTCTTTTACAAAACAGTTTCTTATTGATGCTGGCATGCAGTTCCTGGAGAGCTGATGGTAGTTGCCAGAGTCCAAATGCCTGCCTCTGTGTGGAGGTTGGGTCAGGTATTCCCCAAGAAAGGACATTGGGACATTTGGTGACACCACCTTGCTTGTTATGTTTTTAAGTAATAAAATTGCTCAGGACCTCACTGCTGCTGATTTTTCAACTATATGAAAAAAGATACGGACAAACCTTTTCTAGGATGACATGCATGTTCTTTAACTTGGCTCTTACAGGGCAGTGAGAAATTGAATTTCACGTTAATGAAAATGCTCTATCAATATGAATCGCATATGTGGCCAATACAGCCTTTGTACCAAATGATAACTGGCTAAGAAGCACAGCAAAGCAGTCTACAGAAATGAGCGTCCTACACTTAGCTTTAGGAAGGGACAGTGTGATGGTTTTTATATGCTTTTCCCAGAGAGTGGCACTATTAGGAGGTGTGGCCTTGTTGGAGTAGGTGTGTCACTGTGGGTGTGGGGTTAAGACCTTCACCCTAGTTGCCTGGAAGTCAGTCTTCTACTAGCAGCTGTCAGATGAAGATGTAGAACTCTCAGCTCCTCCTGCACCATATCTACCTGGATGCTGCCATGTTTCTGCCTTGATGTCAATGGATTGAACCACTGAGCCTGTAAGCCAGCCCCAATTACATGTTGTATTTATAGAACTTGCATTGGTCTGGGTGTTTGTTGACAGCAGTGAAACCCTAACTAAGACAGAAGTTGGTACCAGGAGTGGGGTATTGCTGTGATAGGCCTGACCATGCTTTTGTTTGGAAGAATTTGGATTTTGGGACTTTGGATTTGGAAAGCCACGGAATTCTTTAAGTGGGGCTTAATGGGCCAGACTAGTAGGAATATTGAAGACAGTGGTGCTGAGGGTCATTTTAACTGTGTAGGCCTGAGAGCCCAAGAGGTTTCAGTGGAGAAGAACTTTAATATGTGGCTGAGAGACTGTTTTTGTGATGCTTTGGTAAAGAACATGGCTGCTTTTTGCCATTGTCTGAAGAGACTGCCTAGGGCTAAGGTAAAGAGATTTATATTAATTGCATCTGCAAAGGAAGTCTCAAAAAAGCCCAACAAAGACTTTGTTCTCTTGTTAAGTCTGATAAAGAGAATTTTGAATCAACATAGCAAGCTGAGAAAGGAAAAGTGCAAAATATATAGTTTGAGTATTAAAAGGACTCCAGGGAGTGAAATGGAGCTGAATTCTAGGATATTGAATTAAGGGAGTGGTGACCTTGGGACAAGATTCAACCCAGCTAAGTTTTGGTCCAGGCAGGTAGTACAAGCCTTTAATCCCAGGAGGCAAAGATAAGCAGATATCTGAGTTCAAGGCCAGCCTACAACAAAGCAAATTCTAGGTGAAGAAAAACTTAAATCCAGGCTTGGTGGACCACACCTTTAATCCCAGTGCTTAGGAGACAGGCATGCAGATCTCTGAATTCAAAGTCAATCTATGGAGCAAGATTCAAGACAGCCAATTTAGGCAGTGAAGGAAATGGGAAAAAAGAAGCTAGTCATAACATAATAAAACTAGGGGGTCAATGTTCCAGCTCCTGCAAGCAGCAGAACTCAGTGGCTTCGGCCATGTATCTCTGGCTTTATATTCAAGAGGATAAGGAGACTACTGGGACAATTGATGCTGCTTAGCTGGAGCTAAGAAATTAATGGTGATTAAGAAAAGAGCAGCATCACTGAGGTGAAATCTGGGAAGTGTTTTCTGAGAGCACAAAGAAGCTATATTCCAGAGATAGCCAAGGTTGTACCTCATGCTGCAGCTGTACTTGGTAACATGTAAGAATCATCCAGGCGATACAGGTTTTTAGGGCATGAAGGCATCATGAAAAACAGCTGAGGCTTGGTACTGTGAGAGGCTATGGAAGGCCATTGGTGAAAGTGTACCCTCAGTTGTAATTGACAGCCCAGGACTGAAGGGGTCATGCAAAGGAGTTGAGGCTTAGTACCATGAAGAGAGCCTAGGAGAGGCTTTGGTGAAGCATAGTTGCAGTGGAAGACCCTAGCATATTGGAGAAGCTAGTACCATGGGATGACCACCAAGAACAGCAGTGGCAGTGGAGTGGATCAATCTGAACTTAGAGTGCTACAGAGGGCAGAGCTGAAGAAGTGACACCAGCTCTTTGGAGATGCACAGAAGATCATGTGTGGATCTCAGACATCGGAACAAGAAGCTGTGAAGCTGAAATTGACTTGGGGGTAAGATGTTAAAGATGCCAGAGCCACAGGATGCCTGCGAAGGAAAGCTGCTAACAGGGATTGGAACAAGCCCAGGAGAAAGAATCTTGTTGAAGTCAGCAAAAATGAAAAAGGAGTAGGATATTTGAAGACTGCTTTGCCATCAGACATGGAGATGCAGAGTTTGGACTTTGCCCAGCTGGTTTCCTGTCTTGCTTGGGGGATTACAGTTAAGTGATCGGATGAATCTCAAAAGAGACCTTGAACTTTGGACTTTTAACACTGTTGCGACTGCTATAGACTACAGGGACTTTTGAAGTTGGACTAAATGTATTTTGTGTTATGCTATGTTTAAGTATGGCCCCCATAGACTCATGTTTGAACAAGCCTATGGGAGCCAGGGAGTGGAATGTGATGGTTTGTATATGCTTTTCCCAGGGACTGGCACTATTAGGAGGTGTGGCCTTGTTGGAGTAGGTGTGTCACTATGGGTGTGGGGTTAAGACCTTCACCCTAGTTGCCTGGAAGTCAGTCTTCTACTAGCAGCCGTCAGATGAAGATGTAGAACTCTCAGCTCCTCCTGCACCATATCTACCTGGATGCTACCATGTTTCTGCCTTGATGTCAATGGACTGAACCACTGAGCCTGTAAGCCAGCCCCAATTAAATGTTGTCTTTATAGAACTTGCAATTGTCCTGGTGTCTGTTCACAGCAGTGAAACCCTAACTAAGACAGACAGGATTGGTAAAATCAAATGTATATAAAGTCAAGGTGTCAGCAGAAGAGGTCTGAGGGCCACAGGAGGAGGATGAAGAACCAGGGAGTACAGTGAGTCCAGACCAGGAAGAGTAGTGACTTCATTCTACAAGTACCTGGGAAGAAGGAGACAAATGCCCCTGTGGTATACAATTCCAGTAGGTTTGTGCATCTATTCTTATCTAGAGTATGGATCCTGCCTCTGACTCTGTACTGTGATCCACAGACTAACTCATCTGCAGGAAGCACAGTATGAAAAGGAAACTAGAAAAAACTTAGGTGTCCCAGTCCAGGATCTGTGGTGTCCATACTCTTGAAACTGTCTACATCTATGAATGAGGTGACAAATGTGGCTTGCTTCTGTGATCTTGTTCCCCAATCCTATAACTTCAGGACAGCTAAAAATTAGCAAATAACCCCTCTACTAAGGGACATTAATAAAACGTCTCTCATAGCCTTTTTAAGACAGTCAAGATCATTAAGAATACTGGAACACTGAAAAACTGTTGCAGCCATACAAGACCCAAGAATACCAGCAGCTGAGGGATGCCTTGGTTTGGCAAAGGTATGGTGGAAGATTTTGAAAAGCATAGAAACACTTGTCTGCCATGAACTCAGCCCTGACTTAGATTACCCACATGATAAAATAAATGAATAATAAATAGTCAGCAATAGGTACAGATTGATACAAATTGGTACAAAGTTATAAAAATTGGAACATTTATCTTAAGGGGTGGTGTGTAATCAGTTGGGACAATTTCCAGGAAGGAAAGAACTATGATGTTCCCAGGGGCAATTGAGGAGGAGAGCAGAGCTATGGGCATAAAATTCTTCCCAGGTGATGGCTGGGTTAAAGCTGACATAAAGAATAAGACGGTTTTGCCACATACTTTGGAAAGGCAGAACACGGAACTATGTAGTTTGTATGAAGGAAGTAGTGGGGGTGGGTGTCTCCCCCCCCCCACCAGGGGCTCACATTTTTTGTGTCCTGGGCCAAGAATTACAAAGAGCTCCTGGTGCATCAGTTTGAATAATTGAAGGTCAATAAGCCAAGCCTGGATGATTGAAAAGCTGTGAGGGAACTCTGTTGTCTCCACATATACTTCTTCATGAGAACCACAAAGGCTAGGTCCTCTTTGGCTTTCCCTTGGATCATCCTTCTCTCCAGTACTAATGACAATGGCTAACAAGGATGTTGTTGTGAATAGTGAAGCATGTGTCTGGTCTCTAACCATCCATCAAAGCCACTGTCTTGAAATCCTCCTTAAATCAGAGACATAAATTCCATTAGGCAAGAAGTTGATTTAGGACTTTGGGAAGGTACTGGGGAGTCTCACAACCCAAGTAGCGATCACAAGGGCACAATATAAAGATGGAAGGTGAGCAACAGAGCTGTCAGGGCAGAGGGAGACACTGTGACCTAGTGCAAGAGAGTTCAATGGTCATCTTGGACACACCTTTCCACTCACAGGGAAAGCCAGATGCAGGGAGACATAAGGGAGAAAAGGGGATTTGTCCTTTTTTGTTATCGTTGAGAAACCAAAGCTCTCTTGGGTATATCTGGCTTGAGATGCAGGATTCTGTATTTGCTGGTTGAGCTTCCTTGTCTACCAAAGGATGCCGTTCCATTTTATTTCCCCCACATGGTTCAGTAGTAGAAGTGATGACCTCATGTTTACAATGTCTTCCTGGTAAAAAACAGGACTTTCAGGGCATGGGAAGATTTTGAAGTGAATCTCCAGGTTACTGAAGACAAAGACCCAACTAAGATAGCCATTCAGGCTTCATTCCTCTTGTGTTGGTAAGCAGATAGGAAATAACATTAGGGATTCTGCATATATTTCATGAAATACATGCTAAACTCTATGATTCCTGTCTTTATTATAAATGTTGTTAAAAGTGTTATACTAATAAGTGACTTTTGCAAAAGTATTTTATAATTTCTAGTCTTCAGTTACAGTGTGAATGAATGCAAAATATACTGTATGATATTTATCACAAACACTCTAGGAAGTCACCTACCTTTTGGAAGGACTATAGCCTGGTAGCATCTGATAGGAGACTCACCACAATTCTGGACTTGGAATGTCCTGGCAGTGATGGGTTAGCTTGGTGAGCGCTAGCCTGCAGTTTGATGAGATAGGCTGACTGTTCCTCCATTATAATGATGCACAGGACAAGAGGTTCTGTTTCTAACTCCATGGTCTCCCTGTTACTCTGAAACCATTCTTCCCAGAAAAAGAAAATGACTTTTGGGGTAAAATCCTGAGGAAATTCAGGGATTTGAGTACTCAGCTATAGAGACAACTCCCTGAAGAGAAGACTCACCCAATCAGTCAGACTTACATACTGGTGTATCAGAAAAATCCTAGCCTTTGAGACACAGAACACTGATCTTTTGAGATTCACAAATATATTACTTAATCTTCCTCTCCTGCAACCTGCAAGTTCATTATCACAATAACCATTCTAACCAGGAAGAAAAAAAAAGGACATCATTAACCATTGCAGGAGCTCATGGGTAATTTCATAATGGCATTAGTGCTTAGATTTGTGTGGTTCAAAGAACACAGTTTTAGAAGCTGGAAGACCATGCCTCACTTGCTAGAAAAGACTATGTTGCTTTATGATTTAACAGTGTTGTTGGGGTTCTTTCAACTTGAATTTTACTTTATTCTAGCTTCTAAAGCAATCATACTGACAGTCACCAGATGGGCAATAAAGAATAAAAGCATAGCTAGCTGGAAGTGTGATAAGGCCTTCATGGAGTTAGGACTATAATCTTTTATTTATTAAGATGTTATGTTAAATATTTGAAGAGATCAACATTTAATTTTAAAAAATCTGTTGAGTTTGAAAAGAGCTCATGGATTATAGATATCCAATTAAACAACACCACAATGTCTACCCTGTCTTTTCCTGAGGAACTTAAATACTACACAACCTAGCTGCACAGAAAGTAGGCAAAGGGGTGGGTGTTAGAGCTAAGTCCATGGGAATGTGAAGTTCTGAGATCAGGTCCACAGGATTCAGCCACAAGCGAGGTGGCTCATGTCTGTAACCCAAGTGTTGAGGAGGCTGAGGCAGGAGGATCAAGGCTTGATACCAGCCAGTGCAGCCAGTTTGTAAACTGCAGATTTTGTGAGAGACCTGACAAAACAAAACAAAAATACAAGAGAGAAATGTGATTGAGCAATGTGTCCTCTGGCCTTCATATGCATATGCACCTGCACTCATACATGAGCACACAAGTATGTATGTATGTGTATATATATGTGTGTGTGTGTGTGTGTGTGTGTATGTGTGTGTGTGAGTGTGTGTGTATATAATGTGATATGATGTGATATACACATACATATATAGAGAGACACACAGACAGATAGATAGCTTTTATTTCCATATAGATTTTGAACTTGGGCTTGATATGTTACTATGCCTAAAAAAGGTAATACCTGGGTTTTTGGTTTTGGCTACCAAGCCTCCTTATAAAGCATCCATGGCTGTTCATACAACCTACAAATTACCACCACCAGCCCCAACAGGCAAGTGAGCTCAACTTCTAGTACACAGTGCATGGTGCACAGCACACAGCACATAGAGCACAGAACACAGCACACAGAACATAGCACACAGAGCACAGCACACACCACACACCACACAGGCACATACAGCACATAGCATGCACAGCATACAGATCACAGTGCACAGCATACAACACATAGCACACAACACATAGCAAGCACACTGTGCACTCACAGCCTCCATCTCATTTAAATCTTGACTCCATAAGACACTGTTCAGACAGAAAGAGATCAAGGATTTTTCCCTTTAAAGAAATATCAAACAGGGTATTCACTGATAATTTATCCACTTCTACTTTGTAAGCCAAGAGATAGTTTTTATTTCAAGTATCAGCCTGGTTAGCATAAGTTTTAAAAATTATATTAATTGAAGGACTTCAACTGCACAGAGATAAATTGCAAGTGAACAAATGCAGGCTGTAGAAAGGGAGCTCCGACTGGCAGTCTCCTAGCTACCAGCCCCTACGGTAGCTTCCATCTCTGTAGCAAGTGGTCTGAAATGTTCAGAGCATAGTGTTAGATTTGTTGTAAGTTGGGGTTGGGCAAAGTCTGAGAGAAGAGCAGTCCTTCATGGAGAGAGAAGGATCAGTCTCTCCACACCTTACTATCATCCTAGAAAAAATCTGGAGAACACATAAAGTCTGTGCTGAGTCCACAATCCCACATTATATCCCATTTGGAGATTTGCTTCTACTAGAGATGGGTATTGGGTTTTTTAGCATTTACTGTGGGGAGAGTATATTCCACATAAGTTATTTAATTAGGGCCTATTGAATATTATTTGTGCACTTTGGCATTATGAAGTTGTCACATGTAATGATCATTAACTACTTCATAAAATGCAGCAAATGTTACACTGGTTCTGGAGAATTACTGTTGCTCCTGTTAGCAAGCAGTCCAGAGCCTTCCTACCTGGTTTTATCCTGTAGGTGAGTGTCTAAGTGACCCTGAGAGAGATCACTGAGGTACCAGCCTCAGCTGTGATCTCAACTATTGACTCACTTTGGTCTCCATCTTACAGGAGGGCTCTGGGAAAATGTGTGCAACCCTGAGGCTTCTAGGATTTAGTAGACAGTCACTGTTATTGATGGAGGTGGGGCCATCTTTCTCTCTCTTGAGAGTGTTCTTGGGATCTAGAGGTTGGCTGCATTCTATGTCGAGATTTTGTTTGACACACAAGTAGGCAAAAGTCCAACAGTAAATCAGAACACTGAGATTTTCTCACCAGACATTGGAGTACCTTAGTTTGATATTACAGAGACTGGTGGCCTATGGATCTAAGGCAAATTTAACATTAAACTATCAAAATATGGCATGTTTGTTTGAATTGCTTCTCTTGCGTCATGATCTCTTGGCCCGTGCCCATGTCAGGACCTGCCCTGGGTAGGTCCTTTAGAGCCTAATATCTCCGTTTCTAGAGGATGCTGGTGCAGTGACTCTGAAAACCTTGGGCCTCTACAAAGTGCCTGATTTAGTATCCTCCAGGCTCCTTTAGTGATAACATTGTTTGTCTTATGCTAAGCTTAGAATAGAAGGAAAACAGAAGCACCATGATGACTCTGCTCCCAGGAAGAGAGTGTCTGAGCACTTCAGTGTCTAGACAAGCAGGTCCTATCCTTGTAGGCATGTAGAATTGTCTTATTTCAGCTAGTGCTCTGCTTCTGGGAACTTGGCGTTCCATAGCTTCTCTGCCAGTACTCTGCTTCTGGGGATTTGGGGTCCACAGGGAGTGATGTGCTGCTTCACTCAGACATTGGCACATCGCTACTCTGTGTCAGCAGTATATTATTTCCCAGAAGCCAGTGCACAGCCTTGGCTCTAACCCTGAGGTACACATGCAGCACTGCCTGTAAATAACACTTGCACTAGCTCTACCTAACCCTGGGCTCAAGGACAGGGATCTGTAGTGTCTAACAAGGGGTAACATGGCTATCCCATGCAGATGGCATCTCAGCATTAAGACTGTTTATGGCAGAGTGTCATGGCCCCATGTCACCAGACCTGCACACACTCTAGCAATACTTCAGTTCCCATAGTGGTTATAGCCAGTGAAGTATGCTGGTGGCTGCTCTAGCTCAGAGGTAGGGACTCTTTGCCATATTCCCAGATGTGTTTTGTGCCATAAAGACTAGAAGTCTCGGGTAGAAAGGATCATTGCTGGCAAAGGTTTGGGGAGAGCTCCAATGTCTTGTTGTCTAAACCTCATATAACAGAGAGAGGCCCCTCCCATTGTAAAGCTGGCCCTTGTGGGAATGGGGTAGAGACCATATGCTTGTGTCCTGAATACTGTGAATCCCTGGATTTCTACCCTGCAAGGCAGCCACTGCTTATTTGAGGTTCACAATGTAATCTAGGAACTCTTCCCAACATGTACTTGTTTCAGTTTTTCTGGCAGTGTTGGGAAGGGCTCTAGAGGTTTCTAACAAGCTTTCTTGCTGGTATCATTTCTTGCTAGTAGCATGGACCTTAAAATAAAAATCACACATCTCCAGTAATTCTTCTTTTAATTACATTTGTATAGGAGGCCTTCATCGGTAATGAGAACAAAAGAAAATTACAGATTAAAATACTGACTAGAATGTAGAAAATTAAACATTCATTATTTTCAGATAATTACTATACGGGAAATGTTTTTAAAATCTTCAGACAGATTACTAGAAATAGAAGAAATAGTGTAAATTAACAAAGTTGCTAGATATAGTCTGAATATACAAAAACAATTAAGTTGCTATGTACGAGTGTCAATTGAGTAGAAGTTATAATTAAAGTAAAAATAGCATTGCCAACAGTATTAGAATCAGTTAGCTTCTCAGTAATGGATTTGAGAGAGTTCTCTAAGAAAATACAAAAACTTACTGAGACAACAATGGAGATATACATTCATAAGTACATGTGCTGCCTTTGTTGGTATGAAGACTTAAGGTTATTTTATAACTTATTGGCATGATGCATGAAGATCTGAAGAGCCTGCAGTGAAGTAAGCTTAAAAAATTTCATTTTCATTCTAAAACTGCCATTATTAAAATGACGTTAGCATAGAGGCAGTACTTGTGCCAGGTAGGCAATTAATTATATTCAGTGATAGCCTACTGGCACACTAGCAATTAGACACTCAGCTTCTTTCTTCTTTCTTTCTTTCTTTCTTTCTTTCTTTCTTCCTTTCTTTTTTCTTTCGTTTTTCTTTCTTTCCTTCCTTCTTTCTTTCTTTCTTTCTTTCATTTTTTAAATAAATAAGTTGTATTATTTGTATAAAAGTATAAATACAGTTTTGTGTTTTACAAGGAGGAAGTATCTCCTTCCACATTATCCAGCAGCCCTGATAATTTGTGGTACTGCTGAGTCTCAATTCCTAGAACAAATATTAAATGTACATTCACGCCATGCAAGGAGCACACTGCTTTCTCCTCCAAACCTAAGCTCTCCAGCTGGTTCTGAAATGCACTCCCAACCTCATTCTGACAGGTGGCAGAGCTCGAAGATGCCTGCTTTTTAGAATTCAAACACTTCTTCTGCATGTTGACCTCCAGTTGAGCCAGCACCATTTGTTGAAAAGGCTATCTTTTTTCCACTGGATGTTTTCAGCTCCTTTGTTGAAGATCAATTGGCCATATATGTGTGGGTTCAATTCTGGGTCTTCAATCCTATTCCATTGATCCACTTCCCTGTCACTGTACCAATACCATGCAGTTTTTAACACTACTGCTCTGTAGTATTGCTTGAGGTCTGGGATATTGATTCCCCCAGAAGTTAGTTTACTGTTGATAATAGTTTTAGCTATCCTGGGTTTTTTGTTATTCCAGATGAATTTGAGAATTGCTCTTTCTAAGTCTATGAAGAACTGAGTTGGAATTTTGATGGGGATTGCATTGAATCTGTATATTGCTTTTGGCAAGATTGCCATTTTAAGTATATTAATCCTGCCAACCCATGAGCATGGAATATTTTTCCATTTTCTGAGGTCTTCAATTTACTTCTTCAGAGACCTAAAATTTTTGTCAATAAATCTTTCACTTGTTTGGTTAGAGTCACACCAAGATACTTTATATTGTTTGTGACTATTGTGAAGGATGTCATTTCCCTAATTTCTTTCTCGGCCTGCTTATCCTTTGCGTATAGGAAGGCTACTGATTTGCTTGATTTGATTTTATAACCAGCCACTTTGCTGAAGTTGTTTATCAGCTGTAGGAGTTCTCTGGTGGAGTTTTTGGGTCACTTATGTATACTATCACATCATCTGCGAATAGTGATAGTTTGACTTCTTCATTTCCAATTTGTATCCCTTTGACTTTCTTATGTTTATAGCAGCCTTATTTATAATAGCCAGAAGCTGGAAAGAACCCAGATGTCCCTCAACGGAGGAATGGATACAAAAAATGTGGTATATATACACAATGGAATACTATTTAGCCATTAGAAACAATGAATTCATGAAATTCTTAGAGAAATAGATGGAGCTGGAGAACATCATACTAAGTGAGGTAACCCAGTCTCAAAAGAATACCCATGGTATGCAGTCACTGATAAGTGGATATTAGCCTAGAATCTTGGGACACCAAAGACACAATTCACATACCAAATGATGTCTGACAAGAAGAAAGGAATGGACACTGGTGCTGGAAAGGATCAGAGCATCAGTGTAGGGGAATACCAGAACAGGGAAGTGGGAAGGGGTGGATGAGGGAGCAGGGGGAGGGAAAAGGGCATGTGGGACCTTTGGGGGGCAGGGAACCAAAAAAGGAAATGAAATGTAAATATAGAATATATCCAATAAAAAAATTTTTGATCCAAAAAAAAGCGAAAAAAAAGAATTCAAACACTTACCTTCAATTTTTAATAGCTACTGAATTATCATTTTATGTATAACTAGTGTCACAAACAAATTGACTCCATTGTTCTCCCCCAACCCCACATTAGCTTTTACAAGGAACTCTGTACACAGTGGATCAGAGTTAACCATCTGTTTGTTTGTTTGTTTGTTTGTTTGTTTTTAAATTAGGAAAAATACAGTTATCACAACAGAGTATACTCGGTTTCTCAATGGAAACTCAGGAATACAGAAAACAAAAGGGATGCTTTTGCACAGCCTTGATATGCTTTAAAATCATCCAGAAAAAAATGTAAAAGGAAAGCTATCAGGAAGTTAAACAGTTGGAGTACTGGAAAGGGAAGTGTCACACATGGTCCTACACAGTCATCCCTGATGAGGAAATGTCACACATGGCCTTGCATAGTCATCCCTGATGGTTCTTCTTCTCTCACACATTTGCCCTCCTGCTTCTGTGCCCTGCACACACACACACACACACACACACACACACACACGCTAGCCCTTCCCAGCACCTGTGCCAGGAGACTCAAGAAGCCCAGACTGAAGGTGAGCAAGAATCACACTAGAGGAGAAATGGTGTTCCTGGAGCCATCCAGTCTTGTACTTTGCACTATGTTGTCCAGAGCTGAACCTCACTTTTTAGTGCTGCATGACAGTTTACCTGGACCGAGGTAACGTGGACAGAAAAGGAGTGACTATAGGATGCTCATGTTGAATCAGTCTTGTTAACAACAAAAGGTTTTTCCAGTCCATGATCTCTGTAAGTGTGCTATATGACTCCCATCATCCCATAAAAGTATTCAGCAGGTGCTTCAATGAAGCAGGAGAAGGATTAGCCACATAGGTGCGGATTCACTGCCTATTGGTCAGTGTCCCCTTTGACCTTGCTCAGGTGTTCCTCCTGACTGTTCTGCAAGAGAGAATATTCTCAGTGATGCACTGAGCACTACTCATCAGCACAACAGGAAGGATTCCCAAAATACACTTTACAAGTGGACACTTTAGCCTCACAGACAAGCGGCAAGGACTAATTAACAAATTGAAACACTAGTATTCCACGAATAAAATAGGTACATTTATGTGTATTCATCATTCTGTATGCAAAAATTAATTGAATTTAAATCCCCCCAAAAGAACTTCAGATTGTTTAATGTGAATTATCTTTGGAAATGCACTACAACAAAGTAAACCCTAAATAATATACAGTCAATTTAACCATTTGAGAAAATATAAATCAGTTGATCATATAAAAATTTAAAATTTTTACATATCAAACGATTCTTAAGTAGTTTAAAATGTCAAAAGTACATATATATGTGTGTGTATACATATACACACATACACATATACACATACACACATATACATATACACATACACACATACACACACACACACACACACACACACACACACACACATATATATATATATATATATATATATATATATATGTATATATATATAAAGCATCACCAGCAACAGAGACCTAGGAATGTAATTCAGCTTTAGGTTTACTTATCCTATATAGCACT
The DNA here is from genome assembly GCA_964023405.1 of Apodemus agrarius. Lineage (NCBI taxonomy): Eukaryota > Metazoa > Chordata > Mammalia > Rodentia > Muridae > Apodemus > Apodemus agrarius. The sequence goes on from OZ030020.1 coordinate 2,930,990, forward strand.
TTAGATTGCAGAGTTCAATACCCAGTAATGAAATAAATAAATTAATAACCAATAACTTATAAAACTAGGATCTACAATTTCTTTTAAAATACCAAATATGTGACTGGTGACTTTACTGGGTAGAAAGGCAAATGGCTGAAAACAAATGAATAGAAGCTTAATATTGTCCATACTGAGCACATACAAACCAACAGTTGGATGAGCCATCGCCTTAAACAGACGTTATTGCTGATGTTGCAAAGGCTTTGAGAAGTCCTTTGGAAGTCTCAGAACTAGGAAAGAGTGTCTCTTTCATGACCAAGACCCATGGAACTGATGCTACTTCTTGGAAGATCTTGTGCTATGTCTTTGGATTGATCAATCCCTCCTCAAGACACTCTGAAAGGAGATGTGCATCTGAATACTCACAGCAACACTGAAGAGTACAGAATCTGAAAGACCTTCAAAGTTCTGATCAGGTGAACAGTGAGTGTCACATGACAGAACAGAATATTTCAAAGGAGAAAAGGCAATGAGCTCATGGGTGATCTCAAGGCCTCTCTCCTTCTTTGTTGTTACATAACCTGCAGAATTTATTGTTTCCAGTAGTCAGTCCCACTTCAGCATAGATGTTATGACAATCACTCTTAGGTGTCATGAAGAGATTTTATTTCCATAAAATAGACTATTCTTCATGATATAATGGACTTCTTCAAACATAAACCAACCTTAAGACCAAAGACTGAGGCTATCTATCTATCATGTATGTATTTATGTATGTAGAATGTATCATTTATCCTATATGTATATATCTATGTATATATGTTTGTATGTGTCATCTACATATATACATATGTATATATCTATCCATCTATCATCTATATATGTATGCATGTATGTATGCATGTATCTATCATGTATGTATGTGTGTATGTTTGTAAAATATATATATGCATATGCACATATGTATGTATTTATCCATCTATCATCTATATATGTATGTATAGTATTTATGTATTTATTATTTATATAGGCATATATATCTATCATCTCTGTATGTACATATGTATGTATCATTTATATATGAACATATGTATAATGTATGGATGGATCTATCATTTATGTATGTATTTGCCTGTCATCTATGTACATATATATTTATGTATCTATCATATATGTATGTATGCATCTATCATCTATGTGTATGTATCATCTATATGTATATATCTACACATGTATGTATCTATCATCTATGTATACACATATGTATGTATCTATCATCAACATATGTGTATATGTATGTATATATCTATAATGGATATATGCATATATATGTCATTCTTTTTACCTTTAGCCTTTGCTCTCTGTTTCCACAGACAAATGCAATAGTGCAATCCATCAAGAAGATATTTTTAAATGAGTAAAGCATTCTTACATCCCTATATGTAAATCTTAAGCATAATTATTGTTACAAAAAAGAAACAAGTGGAAAACAGAAAATAAGGAGCATCAGACACAGGATTATTAAATACAGATGGAGACAGGGAAATGAATAGGTGCTTGAAATCATCTTGGAGGCCACACTCATGTTCTCATTATGGGTTTATGAGAAACAATAACTAAGTAAGAGTGGCCAGCATGGACGAAAAGACTGTGTTTCAATCTGTGTTGTATATAATTAACCTTGAACAGCCAAGATCCATCAGAGAATAAGAAAACAAAGAACCAGTGAATCAGGTGTCAATTGACTGACACAGGAGAGGAAACATGAATGGTCCCATGCTGAGAACTAGGCATGTTCCAACATCAGAGCTCATTCTTCCAACTTATCTGCTGCCTGACTAAGAAGACTGACTTCCAAAGTCATGGCTGCTAGAATAACATGGGAAACAGAAAGTGCTAAATTGTGGGTCTCATTCCAGATAACCACATTCAACCAGCATTCACAGCAGACAGGCACAAAGATCCTTGAAGAATGTCCAGGTGTACATCTAGTTGAGAACCAGGAGGAAGGGGTTGCTGATGGATTCCAACATTTCTAAAAGTCTTCTGTAAACAAGCCTGGAACCCAAACCAATTTGCTCTGTGGCCAACATGCTTTAGATACAGAACAGAGGGAAACTAATTGGAAGAGATGCCATAGTATGTGTGAAGTAATATATATTATATGTATGAATATGCATGTGCATATGTATGTGAATGTGATTATATGTGTGTATCTGTGTGTAGATAGATAGATAGATAGATAGATAGATAGATAGATAGAATGTGTGTGGTGTCATTGTTTAAAGGACAACATGCACTTGGTAGTGGCATACCTCATATGTCCACAAGGCCTCAGTGCACTTGAAAGCTGTTCTTGGACACATCCCTTTTCTGTAGGAGAACATTTGAGATTCATTGGATGGGAAAGTTGAGTATGTGATACCACCAGCATTAAGTTACAGTGATGTGAGCCTTTCCTGAAATAACAGTTGTTAGGTGTCTTAGTCAGGGTTTCTATTCCTGCACAAACATCATGACCAAGAAGCAAGTTGGGGAGGAAAGGGTTTATTGAGCTTACACTTCCACACAGCTGTTCATCACCAAAGGAAGTCAGGACTGGAACTCAAGCAGGTCAGAAGCAGGAGCTGATGCAGTGGCCATGGAGGGATGTTCCTTACTGGCTTGCTTCCCCTGGCTTGCTCAGCCTGCTCTCTTATATAACCCAAGAATACCAGCCCAGAGATGGTACCACCCACAAGGGGCCCTCCCCCAGTTGATCACTAATTGAGAAAATGCCCCACAGCTGGATCTCATGGAGGCACTTCCCCAACTGAAGCTCCTTTTCCTATGATAAATCCAGCCTGTGTCAAGTTGACACACAAAATTAACCAGTACAATTGACCCCTTGTCAACTTGACACACCAACATATCACTATTAAGCCTCAACCCTTACTTTCTTATTCATCCCCAAGATCTAAATAAAGTTAAAAGTCCTACAGTCTTTACATATTAAAAGTTCAATCCTTTTAAAATGTCCAATATCTTAAAATTCAAAGTCTTTTAAAAGTTCAAAGTCTCTTAACTGTGGGCTCCACTAAAATACCTTCTTTCAAGAGGGAAAAATATCAGGGCACAGTCACAATCAAAAAAGCAAAACACAAACTCCAGTGGTTCAATGTCTGGGATCCAACTCACGATCTTCTGGGCTCCTCCAAGGGCTTGGGTCACTTCTCCAGCTCTTCCCATTGTAGCACACACCTTGTCTTCTAGGCTCCAGTTGCCTGTACTCCACTGCTGCTGTTGTCCTTGGTGGCCATCACATAGTACTGGCATCTCCAAGCCTCAACACTTTTGCATGACCCCTTCAGTCCTGGGCCATCAATTACAACTGAGGGTATACTTTCACCAATGGCCTTCCATGGCTTCTCACAGTACCAAGCCTCAGCTTTTCTTCATGATGCCTTCATGCCTTCAAAAGCAGTACCACCTGGGTGACTCTTACACAGTACCAAGTCCTGCTACAGCATGAGGCACAACCTTGGCTATCTGGAACATACCCTCTGTGCTCTCAGAAAACACTTCCCAGAAGATTTCACCTCAGTGATGCTGGTTTCTTTGTAATCACCGCTAATTTCTTAGCTCCAGCTAACCAGCATCAATAGTCCCAGAAACACAAAGGTTGACTTTAATGGTTTTGGTATCTTGTTACTCACAGCTGATTCTTCAGCCCCAGTTAACCAAAACCACAGAATCTTCATGGCCCTGATAAGAGTTTTTAATTTTCCCTCTGAAACTTCACAAGCCAGGCCTCCATCTTCTCCACTGTTCTTAACATAATCTTCCAAGCTCCTACACAACGGTCTAACAGAGGTCTCAACACTGAATGGACCATCTAGCCCAAAGTTCCAAAGTCCTTCCAAAGTCCTCCCCAAAACATGGTCAGGTTGTCACAGGAATACCCCACTCCTGGTACCAATTTGTCTTAGTCAGGGTTTCTATTCCTGCACAAACATCATGACCAAGAAGCAAGTTGGGGAGGAAAGGGTTTATTGAGCTTACACTTCCACACAGCTGTTCATCACCAAAGGAAGTCAGGACTGGTACTCAAGCAGGTCAGAAGCAGGAGCTGATGCAGAGGCCATGGAGGGATGTTCCTTACTGGCTTGCTTCCCCTGGCTTGCTCAGCCTGCTCTCTTATAGAACCCAAGAATACCAGCCCAGAGATGGTACCACCCACAAGGGGCCCTCCCCCAGTTGATCACTAATTGAGAAAATGCCCCACAGCTGGATCTCATGGAGGCACTTCCCCCACTGAAGCTCCTTTTCCTATGATAAATCCAGCCTGTGTCAAGTTGACACACAAAATTAGCCAGTACATTAGGGAACTTCTCTTTACATTTGCATCACTCTCTGGTGGCCATGTTACCTTTCCAGGCCACGTGTCTGTGCTATCTGATACCGGACCCAAGGACCTCCAATGGCTCATTCCTTGGAACAGGTGGTGTTTGTCTCTGCCTTTACAGAGCCATGGTGCTAATGAACTCCCAGCTTCAGCACCTTTTTATATGTTTTGGGTTTGGGGGTTGTTTGTTTACTTTTAAAGAAAAATGACTCTTTGAAACTTCACCAAAAATCATTAGCAAATAAAGATACTTTTAGTTCATGGTGCTATCACAATGATTTCAAAGATTATTAACAAATTACTATTAATATGCATAGGAATGATAAAAGATTGAGTTTACTCTTTAGTTCTCATTAATATACATATACATATACATATATATGTGTATATATATGTGTGAGTGTATATATATATATATATATATATATATATATATATAGCTTATGTACTTATTAAAAGATAAATCCCTGATCACTCCTGCAATGAGATATGTTTGTCAAATATCATGACAGGTTTGTTACCCTTTCATTATTATTGGGGAGCTTTAAAGAGCAATGTTGAAATTTGCATTACAGTTCTGACCACCCATCATGTCCTTTCTCAAGGGGTTTGGGATGCTTGAAAGACTTTATGTACCATATTTTTGTATCTTAGGAACAATTTTCTTCTAATCCTGGTCATGTTTTTTTAGATTTTTAAGATGAAGCAGAAATAAGCCACACAGGTTTCTTGCCTAGACAGTGCACATGCACAGACAGCTGGGATGAGGGAGGAGAAAGCCTGTCTGTCCTGCTAGTCTGGCTTTCTGTATGCTGTGGCAAGGAGCCTCAGGCAGAAAAAGGGGGGGGGAGTTCATCAAGTTCAAACTGGAGGCCTGTCAGTGTTTTTGAAAGGAACTCAGAATAGGTGTGTGCCTTGGGTTTGTAAAAATACAAGGAAAGGGCACTTGAGAGACTGTGTTTGGGCCTCTCCCCTGTCAGGTTCCCTGCTCTGGAAGACAGAACAGGTCCTCAAAGAAAGAAAGGTCAGAATCATGTCAGGCCATCAGCCTCCCTCCTCCTGCTTCCTGTAAGTCAGGAACTCACTTTCATAGCCTACACCTTCTGACAGTGCAGGCCTCAGGATACGGAATGCAGGGCCTGCAACACGGGGTGACTGGACATCAGGGGAGGAGCTAGGATGGACACCTGAGCCCTCAGTGCCACACCAGGAATGCTATGCAGAGCCAGTCCATAGCCACTGATGAAGGCCTCTGTGGAGCCACCAGAGTCCAGAAGAAACCAGGCCCTGTAACCTCTGAAGGTGAAGCCATCCCAAAAATGCTACTTAGGACTGTGGAACATGTGACTTTTAAATGAGTTCATTAAACCTCACTCCAAGACACTAAAAAGATGCCACTCAGGCATTGAGTGAGGTCAGCCCTTGCTTCCAAAAAGGAAAGAAAGGAGCGCATTGTGAGTTCTCGCTCTGTACCATGGCAAGAGCGAACCACTCGTCATCTGCCTCCCTTGCACTGTGAGTGGGTTGAGGCTTGTTAAATGTCTCAGCTCGGGGCTGGGAACACGTGAGTGACTGGGAACTCAGCTTTCTTTGATTCTAAACATGAACACAAACCTTTGGACTGAGGGTGTGACTGTGGCCTTGCATGTCTGGAATGTAGACAGGCATTTATGATAATTAGAAATAATCAAGTCCAGACCGAGGAAAGGTGCAAGAGAACATTCAGTAATTTGTAGCTAAATGACTGTGGGACCCTAAGGTAGACAATCCAGGTGGTGCTTACGGGTCTCATAAACACTTGATTTAAGGGGCAGTGTTAACCTGGAGGTTTATGATCATAGCACTGAAATTAAATTGATTGTGTCTGCTCTCACTCTAAAAATAAAAATGGAATAATTACTTGGTAGCTGAGTTGGATGGTTGAAAGCCATATCTGATGTAACAGAGTGGAATTTCACTTCCACCACATTGGGATAATAGCCCTTGGGATCATCAGGGTGAAGTATCCATGAAACTCAGGTCCTAAGCTTAAATCTGCCTGTAGAAACTGAGAGTATGGATACCTCTGTTGCCCAGTTTTTCTTTTAACACACAGGAGAACAGATAACTGTGTGAGAGGCTCAAGAAGATGGACTGTTGGGTAGATTCAGGTTCAGAAACCTTGAATGTGATGTCCGGAAGACATAGCCATCCTAGAAGCCAGAGTAGAACACCATGATCAAGGTGCAAACTCGGCAGCCTTGAAGAGGGCCAGCAAGCCATAGGTGCCTGATTCATGATCCATATTGCTGTGGGTGAAATACTTGACTGACACTTACCGAAGGCAGAGCTTATATTACAAAGTCAACAGTTCCAGAGTATAGTTTGACACAGCTGGGATGTCATGTTAGCAGGAGTGGTCATTTGACATCTACAGTCAGGAAGCAGTCAAAAGGTGGTTTCTTGGCTCAGTTTCTCTTTTTATTCAGTCTTGGATCAAAACCCACGGAATGGTATCATCACAGTGAAGCTAGGCCTTCCTGCCTCTGTTGACCCAGCCTACAAACACCTGCAAAGGCATGTTCAGATTCTTGTTTCCCAGGTGATTGTAGATCCTGTTGAGTTGACAATTAATGTTAACTGTCCCATAACAAGGAACTGGAGAGAGATAAGAGCCAGGCTGAGGAAACGAAGGGCTCTTTGGGTGACTCTGTCTCATGAGAGTGGTGCCTTGGGGAAGGGGTGTGCTGAGATGGCTCAGCTATTATCGTGGGACTGAGAAAATACAGACGTTCCCTTCTTGCCTACCCTGGTTGGTTATCTGCTCCATGAACAAACTTCGGTGCTGGCACAAACAAGAGAGGCCTCAGCACAGTCAAGGACTGAAGTTGAGGCACACTGACCTGCTGTCAGAAGATTGGGATCATGAAAGAAAGATAAATGAAGTTGCTTTTAGTTCTTCCAAGGGCAGAAAGGGTTATGCTCTGACCCTTGAATGAAGGACTATTAATGAGGGAGCAGGGATTGCTTTGCTTACACACTTACTCCTAATTCTGGCATTTTAAAGACTCTTCTGTATGGGTCCACAGTGTTGTGTCTGAAATGGAATTTTCAGTCTATAAGGAAAATACCCCAAGTTTCCATATATGTAAATTAAAGCAAATGTGCCTTCTACAGATCTGTTCATCTTCATGTTCAAATCAAAAGAAGAGGTTTTTTTTTTTTCATGAGGAGTAGGGGCTAAAATAGTGTTTATAGTTAAGTTTTATTCAGGTTTAGTAAAATGGTGGTTGCTGTTTTTCTCCAAGACTCATGATGTCACTCATCCTGGGTAGTTGGCTAGGTTACCAATACTAGACATGGTTTTCTTCTTGTGGAGTTGGTCTTACATCCCCACAAAAACCACAACAAATCAAAATGCAGAGCTGTGGAGCAACTGTATACCAGTCCCAAAGGATACAACTATAAAACAACCCTCATATCCATAATCCATAGATATATGGATTAAGATCATTGCAGGAATGGGAGCAGGAATATCTAAGTGCCAGAGGAACAGGGAGTTTGCTGTGAGGTTGTGTCTCCTACAAACATCAGAAGCTATACTCTTAAATTTTTACCTCTGTGATGGTCTAAAGTTGAGCTGAATCAGGACAACAGCAATAGACCTGCAAAAGTGGATGAGAGAGAGACCCTGAGGACTCAATCCTACTCCAAGATCGACAGGCATCTAAGTAATGCTGAGAGCTGGAGAAAATCTTCCCCAGGGAAGAGCACGCCTATTGAGACTAAATGGCCATCCCCGGAAACATTCACATGAGTAACATTATTATACTGGCTGTTTTTGTGTGTCAACTTGACACAGGCATGTGTTATCACAGAGAAAGGAGCTTCAGTTGAGGAAATGCCTCCATGAGATCCAACTGTGGGGCATTTTCTCAATTAGTGATCAAGGGGAGAGGGCCCCTTGTGGAAGGTCCCATGCCTGGGCTGGTAGTCTTGGGTTCTATAAGAAAGAAAGCAAGTAACATTCCCTCCATGCCCTCTGCATCAGCTCCTGCTTCCTGACCTGCTTGAGTTCCAGTCCTGACTTCCTTTGGTGTTGAACAGCAATGTGGAAGTGTAAGTTGAACAAACCCTTTCCTCCCCAACTTGCTTCTTGGTCATGATGTTTGTGCAGGAACAGAACCTGTGACTAAGACAATAATAAAGACTGAGAAGATTATAGTGTGAATTATATCTATATGCACATACACATATGTATGTAACAATTAATGAACAAGCGCTGTGAATTTGAAAAAAAAATGAGAATATACAAGACAGTTTCATGGGAAGAAAGGATAGGAAGAAATAATGCTATATTGTAATCTCAGAAATAAAAGAAATAATAAAAAAAGAAAAAATTCACCTAATGGAGCATTATACTTACTACAGTATTTCCACATAGAGCTGAGTATAAGTGTTTTTAAAATGTTGGGAAACGACTGGATAATCCAAACCATAATAACCCTAAGAGTGACTATTAAAGTTTCTTCTGCTCCAGTATTTATAAATAGAGTGCATATACTGTTTTCTAAGACAAAACAAACAAATAAAAACCGCTCGTGTGCTTATGGTTAAAATGTGAAATAAATTGAGAACATAACTTACCACTTTCCATGGAGGAAATAAAAGACAGCAGCAGTAAAAAAGGGCTTCTGTCGTGAGTGGCACACGCAGGGCAACCCGATTGCTCTGCATGTGGAATCGACATCAACAGATTTCAGAAGCATAATTTTTTGGTACTTGGGCAGCTGGTGATCATTGGGCCCGGCGCCTGTGCTCTTGTGAAAATAAAGATTTACGTGGAAAAAAAGAGACAGCAGCAGTTTTTAATTGTCTACTAATGACAGACTTTCTTTATTCGAAAGCACACAGTCCAGAATCACCCAGAAACAGTCTGTCTTAAACCAGAGCAGGGCTCCTGAGAGTCATACCTTGCGGTGCTCTTCCTTTACATCTTCGTGCCAGGATCACTGTGCCTCTTCCGTGAGTGAGTCTGGGGAGCAGGCCCTGCTTTGCTTCCGGTGGACTGTTTCTTTCTGCGTCTCTCGAAGTTGGAATTTCTCTTTAAAATGTCCCATTAATTCCTATTAAGGAGCTACTAGCAAAGAAAATGGAGTGTTAGCTTTTATCAATCTGCATGAATAAATGTTAACCACCCTCAGTTAAAAGGCCTCCTTTGAGCGGCACTCATGCGAACACAGCGTGCACGTCGGCAAATCATTCAGATTAATTCACTCGACCTGCGCAGAGGCTGCGCATGTGGATTAGCATTATAGATTTTAATTTGAAATAATGTCAGTCTTCTCGGCCCACGTTGCAGCGCGCGAGCTGCCATCTGCTTGCAATAATGAGCTTGGCAGTCCTTGGGAATGGGATTTGCTGCCTCCTTTCCCTGCGTAATGACCAGGCTATTGATCCTCCTAGTGGGTGGAGCAGTTGCAGGCCTCACCCTTGGTCCCTACAGGGCAAGTAGGAGCTGAGGTTCCTGAGGGCTCAGCTGCAATGACAGTGAAGAACAAAGGGATAGCAACATGATGAAACCCCACACTGGTCGTGATTCACATCTATCTACAGTGCAACTCTGTGCAAAGCAACCTAATGAATGGCCCAGACCTAGCATATGCAGTAGCTAAGCTGGCCCCGCCTTCCCCTTCCACACTGCAGTATGTGAGATGATATTTGTTGAACTAGTAACTCAGAGGAGGCCAAGATCTCTGCACTTGCCAGGTGTGGGGACAGACATATTCCAAAACTGAGAAAGCAGAGGCACAAGGATTGCAATGTCATCCTGTGCATAGATACAAATACTGATACGAATACGGATATGGATATGGATACAGATACGGATATGGATACATGGTACAGGGTACAGGGTACAGGGTACAGGATACAGGACACAGGATACAGGATACAGATACAGGATACAGGATACAGAATACACATACAGATACAGATACAGGATACAGATATATACATACAGACAGACATATATACATATATACATACATGTATGTAGCTATATATATAGATATACACATACATATATACATATATGTATATATACATATATACATAGATATATACATACATATATATGGTAGATATATATGTGAATGAATAGATATATGGATAGATAGATATACACATGATAGATAGATAGATAAATAAATGATAGATATATGGATGGATAGATATATGGATAGATAGATACATGAATATATACATAGATATATGCACACACACACGCACACACACACACACACACACACATATATATATGTATATGTATATATATATATATACATATGCACAGATATTCAAGACATAGCCACTGAAAATCTCTACCCAGCCCTGGAAAAAAACAAAACAATACAAAACAAACAAAACAAGGTCACTGGCCTTTGTACTATTCCCAACCATATATAGACAACAGCATCTAGAATAATTAAATTTAAATGATGTGGACAAAATAAATCCATGGGGGACCAAAGACCTGTCATTTCCATAGTCAAGGGGGGAAGGCAGAAGCAAAAATAAATCACTGCTCAGAATGCAGTTCAGCCTCAGAATGTAAGGACATATGACATTCTATAGCAAGAGTGAAATGGGACTTGTTATGTTGACTGAACTAATCTTGCTGTGAAAAGACAAATACCACCCACCTCCCCTTACATCAGACACTCAGAGCTATGGTTTTATAACTGCTGTGGGGAGCCGATGGCCGGCCCAAAACATCCTGCTGGCCAAAAACATCCTGCCAGCCAAAAACATCCTGCCGGCCCAAAACATCCTGCCGGCCCAAAACATCCTGCAGGTCCAAAACATCCTGCTGGCTTGAAGTAAACAAGTCAGTGCCAGGTGCTGGGTAGTTTACCATCCCTTGGTCTCCGCCTCTCCCGAGCTGCAGCCAATCAGGGGATAACACGTCCGAGGCAGGGGTTGCAGCCTATATAAGGGATGGGCTTCTGGGTATCTGGGTCTCCGCTCTGTAGGCTTATGCTCTCCCTCTCAGGAGCATTAAAGCTTTTCTGCAGAAGGATCTTGAGTGTGCCGCGTGGTTCTTGCTGGCGAGACGGTAGCGCGGGACATCTGGTGCCGAAACCCGGGAATACGTGACCTCATCATCGTCAGCACCATCGGAGACCCCTTGGCTACAAGGAAGATTCAGAACTGCAGGCAGATACGTTCGGAGAGGTATGTTCTTCTTTGGCTTTGACTTGGGATTGTCGCCACCCTGGGAAGGTAGCATTGAAGCTTTTGTGACCATTCTTGGAGCCCTTTTAATCTTTCTCTTTGCCATGTATGAATGCTCCAGGTCTTTGACTCTTGCCTCATGGAACAAATTAGGTAGAGATCTTGACCGCAAAATGGTGGAAAGAGACTTGAGGCAGGGGACAAAAGCAATTGGGAAACTTGTTAAAAACTGTTTAGAAGATAAAGCTTGTAGGGCTGCCGTGGCGGAAGGTCGGAACACCCTTGAAAAAGTCCAGGATAGCATATCAGAAACCGAGCGTAGTGAGAGGTTGGGCGCGCGCAAGAAAAAACCAGTCCCAAAAAAGGAAAAAGGACCTCCCGGAGAGTCTAGAGACAAGGGAGTGAATGTGTCAGATCTTAAGGAACCTTCTCCTACTGTTAGGCCAAGAGGAGGAGCTAGCTTGTATCCAGTACATGATCTTGAGGCTTTAAACTTTGATAACTCTGATAACTCTAATAGCTCAGAGGATGAGGTCTTGGACCCCGATGAAGAGGCTGAGTTAGAGGAGGAAGCTGCCAGATATGAGGAGGAAAGATACCATCCGGATGATCGAAGGCAGAATAGTAAAGAACCTCGAAAACGGCAGACCCTAACATCCCTTTCACAGGTTGTTCCTTCGGCGCCTTCTCCCTATGAGATATGCCCGAAGTCTTGCTCCTTTTTGTCTGAAAAATTAAAAAGAAAGCTGCGCCTTGCTTACCCAGTCTTTGAAGGTACAGAAGGAGAGCAAGTAGTACCTATATCCCCCGTCCAAAATCAAAGAAGACAGGGCCTGGGTTTTTCCTAGGTGCCACTGGGGCAGCACGACCCATACCATGTAAGACAGAGGACCCGGTATGGGTTCCCCAGTGGCCGTTAACCTCTGAAAAACTAAAAGCTGTGACTAATCTTGTTGCAGAACAATTGGCTTTTTGTGCACAAATGCAAGTCACACATATTATGGGCTTGCCATATAACCCTCAAGGACAAGGTATCATTGAGCGCGCACACCATATGCTCGAATCATATTTAATTAAACAAAAAGGGGGAATAATAAAAGATCTGCCCCCCCCCGTGCCACGGGTTGCCGTAGCAGTGGCACTCTTTACTATAAATTTTCTAAATTCAGATAAGCATGATCAGACCGCAGCAGAGCGACATTGCTCAGACCCGCATCGACCTAAAGAATTGGTAAAATGGAAGGATGTGTTGACTAATGAATGGAAAGGCCCGGATCCTATTCTAATAAGATCCAGGGGAGCCGTTTGTGTCTTCCCACAGAGTGAAGAAAACCCCTTCTGGGTCCCTGAGAGGCTTACTAGAACAATTTTGGAGCAGAAGGACACCGCAGATCGCCCAGTTACTCACACTACGAGAGTTGAGAGCAGCCATTATCCAGGTCAACTCTACGAGCCTTGACCTGTCCTTGACGGAGGGACTATCATCATGGATCGCTTCAGCTGTCTCCTATTTTAAGGACTGGGTGGGGGTGGGATTGTTTGGCGCAGCCCTTTGCTGTGGACTGGTGTTACTTCTCTGGCTGGTCTGTAGGCTCAGGGCTCAAACCAAGAGAGACAAGGTGGTTATTGCCCAAGCGCTTGTGGCTCTGGAACAAGGAGCTCCCACTGACATTTGGCCAACAATGCTCAAGCAGTAGGCCGCCGGCTGGACAGCTCTTGCACACCCGGAGCTTAGACTCATTGCACAGGGTAGAGTGTCCAGCTTGAGCAGCCCATGGGGGATGCCGAGCAAAGCATCGCACAGAGAGACACCTGACATAAGGGTCTCTCTGGGAGGCATGTTGTCCTGCATAAGGGTTGCCTGCCCTAGTTTCCCTTTCCCAGAAAAACGGCAGAGTGACAGGTCGAGGGCGCTTCGGGTCAAACCAACAGCCTAGTGGCGACTCTCGTACGAAGTCTTAATTTTGTTGCTTGGGAGTTCGACCTCTGTCTCCACCCCTTAAAGATTGGGTGACCTACTTGCTATAAGAGCAAAAGGGCCTCATTATTAGATTGTTTTGAACCCTGAAGGTCCAGACAAGAGCCTGAAGGTTGTTCAACAATCTGAGGTCTTTATTTTAAATAATAAAAAAGGGGGAGATGTGGGGAGCCGATGGCCGGCCCAAAACATCCTGCTGGCCAAAAACATCCTGCCAGCCAAAAACATCCTGCCGGCCCAAAACATCCTGCCGGCCCAAAACATCCTGCAGGTCCAAAACATCCTGCTGGCTTGAAGTAAACAAGTCAGTGCCAGGTGCTGGGTAGTTTACCATCCCTTGGTCTCCGCCTCTCCCGAGCTGCAGCCAATCAGGGGATAACACGTCCGAGGCAGGGGTTGCAGCCTATATAAGGGATGGGCTTCTGGGTATCTGGGTCTCCGCTCTGTAGGCTTATGCTCTCCCTCTCAGGAGCATTAAAGCTTTTCTGCAGAAGGATCTTGAGTGTGCCGCGTGGTTCTTGCTGGCGAGACGGTAGCGCGGGACATAACTGCAACATTTCAATTTCACAATACAAAAATTCTGGTGATAGAAGATGCTGTTATGCAGTATAGGTGTACTTAGTGTGGTAGAGGGGCACATTCATTTAAAAATGATTAAGACAGTAAACTCGCATCTTACTGTGTCAAGACACAGTAAAACAGTGTCTTTTTTATTATTTAACTTGAAATAAGTATCTCTTGTGATTAGTGGGTACTGCATGTTCTGTCTCTGAGGAATTTTATTTTTCTCTACAGAGAGAGCTCTGCTGGGCATAGCATCCCCCTGGTGGCAAGCTACTGGGGCTGAGGCATAGCTGGTGTCTGAGCAAGACTGAGAAATGAGCGTAGTGGGGATTCTGTACCTGAATGCCTGTGCACAGAATAAATGGACTACACCCTACAAACATCAGACACCAGTCCAACACTGAGTCATGACTTAGTAAATTTAGTTTCACTGGTGGGATTTTCGGTGGCTTCAGTATGTTCTGAAATGTTCTCAACATCATTGCCTATTGTCCTGTGTAAGGATTAGTTGTAAATCTCAGCTTGTCACAACCTAGAATCACGTGAGAAGAATCTCAACTGAGGACTTACCTAGAGTAATGCCTAGACTAATGTCTATAGGATATTGGCTCGATTGGGCAGCATTCTCTAGGCTGCAAAGAAAGTGAGCAGGCAAGCAGCATGAATGCACACATTCAATGCTCTCTGCTCTTTGCTATCAATGCGATATTGACAAATTGCTTGAGTCCTTGTTTTGACATCTCTGTGATAATAGGATATAATCTTGAATAGTAAGTTAAATAAAACCTTACTTCTGTACATTGATTTGCTCTGGGTGGTTTATCACAGCAGCAGAGTTGTACCCAGAAGCACCTGAAAGGTATGACAGTCAGTCCTGTGATACTCATCTACCCAGACTACACATTAGGAAGGTTGAGAAGTAGAACTTAATCCATGTCTTACAGTTCCCACAGTGACAAATGCCACCCTTGGTTGCAACTCCCTCCACAGAATCTTCCTACCCCATAAGCCATTTTGTTTTCACGCTGTCCTTCTCCTGTGGCATCTATGCTAGCATCACCAGCGTATGGTTCTCCTAAGAATTTCCAGATATGCAGTCCAATCTTCACACACTTATGGTTTGTTTTGAAATTAAGTTACTAAGTATGATGTATTACAGTAATTTGTGCAATGCAGGTTGTGACTGACATGAGCACATCCAGTGCCGCCCAGCTTTTTATCACATGATACAGACTTGTGATGACCAGAACAAGTTCCTTTTCCTGTGTTTTCTCAAAGGGACCATTGCACTTTTCAACAGGGACAATGGTATCTATGTCACAACATTAAGAATAAAGCAATCATTTGAGTGAGATAGTGCTGACTGCATTCAGGGATAATGACGGTGGTGAGTCTGTTGCTATGTGCTGTATTTTATGTATCTATTTTTACCTCATAACAGACTTTGACCTTGTAGATCTGGATGAGCTTATCATGTGAAGACTTACTGTTGAGCGCAGAGTGCAGAGAGAAACAAACAGCATAGGCTCTCCGAGTCCAGCGGAGCTTTCACATCTGCTTCCAACTTAACTCCTAATCAGATGTGTCATCTGCTCCCCACTTTAAAAGACTAGAGAAAGGGCCAGGAGGATCACAAGTAGTTACTCAAGAACAAGTCTTGGCTGAGAGCTGGAGCTGGGAGCTTGTCTGTGACTCCTCCTTCCTCCTGTGAGCTTGAGCCTGTCACAGTAGCTGCTCTGACTGTGGAGTCCCTCCCACAATGCAGGGCTCTGTGAGATGCTGGCCTGTGAGCGCCGGGCAGGTTCGCGAGTCCATGGGACAATATTGGAGGCATGAGGTTCTGAATTTGTCTGATCCCAGCCACGCTGAACCTTCCATCCCATATCTTGAGGGCATTGCTCATTTACTTACATTCACAAACTCCTTTGTTTATGAGTAACCTTGAGTATAGAAATATATTTTGTTATTTTTCCACCCATAGCTCCTAATTAAGTGCCTGATATTTACTAGTTGCTTACTTTCAGAGAAAGTAGTCCAAAGCAGCCCTGGGAGTGCCCAAGTCGGGGGTCATGCTGGCCTTTAAGCCTCACCTGGGATAGAACCAGACTCTGGTGTGTGCTAACCATCCTCTCTCAGTATTGTCACCCTTGCTTGCACTCCACTTCCACCTTTGTCCTGCTTTCAGGAGAAATTAGTTTCTTTTTTCTTTCACATTTCATCTTTTGATGGGAATTTATATATGTGTCTTAGTTAGGGTTTTACTGCTGTGAATAGACACCATGACCAAAGCAACTTTTTTTTTATTAGATATTTATTTACATTTCAGACTTTATCCCCTTTCCTGGTTTCCCCTCCGAAAACACCCTATCCCATTCCCTCTCCCCCTGCTCACCTTATAAGGACAACATTTAATTGGGGCTGGCTTACAGGTTCAGAGGTTCAGTCCATTGTCATCAAGGCAGGAGCCTCATCCATGCAGGCATGGTGCAGAAGCTGAAAGTTCTACATTTTCAATTGAAGGCCACTAGGAGAAGACTGGCTTCCAGGCAGTGAGGATGAGGTTCTGAAAGCCCACACCCACAATGACACACCTACTCCAACATGGCCACACCTCCTAATAATGCCACTCCCTGGCATATTCAAACCACCACAATATGCACATAATGTGCTTTGATTACACTCACCATCATTGTCTCCACTCCTGTTTCTCCAATGCTTTCTACCACTTTCCATCCCTACTTTCTCTCTCTCTCTCTCTCTCTCTCTCTCTCTCTCTCTCTCTCTCTGTGTGTGTGTGTGTGTGTGTGTGCGCGCGCGCGCACACACACACACACGCACGCGCACATGCATGTCTGTCTGTCTGCCTGTCTGTCTCTGCCTCTCTGTCTTTCTTTGTGTCTGTCTGTGTCTCTGTGTCTATCTGTTTTTCTGTGCCTATATGGGTCTGGATATCTATCTGGCTGTATATGTGTGTGTATCTGTCTGTCTGTCTGTCTCTGTTTATGTGTCTGTCTCACTCTATATGTCTGTTTGTCTCTGTCTGCCTCTCTTTCTCTCTGTGTCTGTCTCTGTGTATATCTGTCTGTCCCTATTTCTGTGTCTGTCTTTGTCTCTGCTTATATGCCTGTCTGTCTGTCTCTCTCTGTGTCTGTCTGTCTGTGTGTGTGTCTGTCTCTCTGTCTCTCTTAGTCTTTCTCTATCTCTCTCTATCTTTCTCTCTTTCTCTTTCCCCTGCCTTCTGAGTTCACTCAGTGCTGCTTTTATGTGTGTGTGGATACAGAACCATCTGCTGGAGCATGGGTTGTAACTTTCAAACCCATAACATTAATTTAAATTTATACCTATTTGGCAGCAATAACTTAACACATTCGACTGTGTGTCTCACTCATGTCCCTGTGAACTGTCACCTGCCAGCGCACTTCCTGTGCTCAATTCTACTATAAATAGATCCTAGGAAATATAGACTGTTTTACCAGGAAATGCATGCCTTTGCCTCCTCGATGTCCATTTTTTTTTAAATATTTCCTACCTGGCAGCTCTGGCTAAGGCTTGACTTCTTGCTCTGCAGCAGCACTTCAGTCTCACTAACTCCTCTTTAACCTGAACTACCTTCTATTTTAGCAACTATAAACTGTAATGCTACTTGACCTGTTTTTTAAATTGCCAAACAAAATTAAGAGATTTCCCATGGCACTGAGAATTTTGAAGTTTGAAAGTCATCTTTTTTATAATAAATTTGTTTGAACTGCGGTGAAGTATTGAGTTCCTCATCCACTGAGCACAGTAAAAAACAGCCACTCCTCAAAAGGGTTAGCACAAAGAAATATGTTGTCTGGTGTTCTTTTAATGTGTATTTTAAAAGGGGAAATTATAATGAATGCCCGGTCTTCAACATGGTCTGGCTGAGGCAGAATTCTCATTTCTACCATCACTGAAGATGAGGGGTTTTGTAATTTCTAAAGTTACTTTCTGTTCAACAGACAGAAAACAAATGACAAGTTTCCAGTATCTTTCCACTGGGTTCCTGGAATATTTGTCCATATCCACATGAAGTTTATGTTCTGTATTCCAGGCACCACATCATAAACAGATTGTTTGTTGTTCTTTACTGATCAGGAAACTGGCAAAGCTTGGCCCCGAAGGTTCCTACGCAGAAGTCTAGCAAGGATGTTGCTGAGGCAGGAAGCCTTCCTGACTCTATGAGTACAGTATAAGACCCTACCAGAAATCAAATCAAATAAAGTAAAAAATTGAACTGGAGTAGAGTTCTTTTTGACAGTGTTGCTATTTCATGTATCATCACTAACACATAACTAACCATTGTAATATGATACAGACTGCAGCTCCTAAAATACAAAGTAATTAGAAATTCAGTTAAAGAGGATAAACCTTCCTTTGCACTAGTATAGATGCAAGCCTGTGGACCTAATGCTTCTGGAGTGGCAGAAGTCAGGTGAGGAGGACGTGGGGTAGTAGTTCTCCTGAGAGCACAGTGTCTACTGCCAAGCTTATCAGGGTCTGGGGTTGGTGAGTCTAGTGAACTTCTAAGCAATTAGATGGGATTGCTGGCCTCAGCATATGTGAAGGCTATGGGAACTTGAGGATGCATGTGACAGGCAGAGCCATAAGTGAGGATGGGGAGGACCTCAGGTTCAGAAGGAATCAGCTGGAAAAAGAGGGGAGTCAGAGGTGGAATACACAGAGGGAATGGTAAAAGGTACTTAACCCATACTACACATCTGCATCTCCATAGGTGGAGAAAAGACAGGACATATATGAATTAATGAATCAGCTGCTCAGGCTAGACATTCCAGGGCAACCTGTACCTGCTGCATTAAGTGGTCACCCAGGAAAGCTGGACAGTGGGCATGTTTCTTAGGGGACAGAGCTACCTTGAATACCATCTTTTGTCACTTGAGTCTCTGCCTTAGTGCCCCCTTTTCACTATGACATAAGTCAATCAAAATATCTTCTCCAAGAGTATAATATAGAAAGTTTATTTGTGCAGACCTAGCCAGTATCATCGGGATGTGAACTACCAATCCCATCTTTACAATGCTGTAATAGCCTACCCCTATGAAGGCTTTGTTGACCTCCCCATAATAATTCAGAGTTGTATGGCCCTGGGTTCAGAGTAGGATCTCTCTGAACCTTCATTTATCTCTAGGTTGTAAGTTGGGAGACAATGGCCATTCTGTCATGTGAACACAAGGACTGTTCCATGTGGTACAGAGAAAATGATTGGCAAATACCTGATTGGTGCTACTCCAGGAATGAAGGCAGCAAGTCTACATTCATGGCTGTTTTCCCTGTCTTCATCATCATACATCTCATGTATGTAGAGAGCATGAAAGATGTAGGTGATCATACCTTAGTTTCACAGGATGAAACCAGGCAGTGGGGCTCATACCCTACCCAGAATTTCTGAATGGAAGCAGGCAGTGGGGCAGAACCTGGAAAGGCACAGGAAAGAACCTGGAGATGCTGGACTCTGAAGCATCTTAGCCTCCCTGAGAAATAGGTGAAGCCACAAAGGTGCCAGTCTCTTGATCTGCATGACTGTCCTAGATGTGACAAGATCAAAATCACCCATGTATTTCAGAAGCCATAAGAAAGTCAGACACCCAGTTGGGTGCAAAACAGCATAGATTCAGGAGAGACTTCAGCTGGGGTGTTACCAGTAGGCAACTCCTTGATCTAGACGCGGGGCTTAGGGTAAGTTAAGAAGAAATGAACCAGTAAGGCCTTGAGCATTTCTATCTAGGAGCTCGGTGTGTTATGCCAGAAATGGAATGGAGAAAGACCAGGAATACAGAGATGGAGGATATGAATTCAGTGAAGCCATGGCAGGGTCTCCAGGATGATGGCAAGTATTTTAGGTGGAATTTGGCAGAGAAGATAAGTACCAGGTTATGTCTAGGTACATAAGAAAAGTAGGTATTATCAAACTATAAAAGGTTGCAACTGAATGGAGAAAATTCAACTAAAACACCACACAGAGGGCCCCTCCCCCAGGCTAAACCTTGAAGCATCTACAGTAGGCTAAACCAAGCAGCTAGGAAATAAGCCAGATGTGAAGACCCAAAGACAGGCAAGTCCCAGAGATGAGAGGGATGTGCTTGGACTGTAGGATCAACTGCAGCCTGAGTACTGACACAGGCTCAGAAGTCCTCCTGCACAGCTGACCAGGCTAAAATAAAATACTTGAACCCCGAAAGTCCAATACTGGTCATACTGCCAGTCAGCTTCATGTCAGTCAAATGTGAACCCACAGGAAGTCCTTGGGTAGCTGCTGCATGAGGGTACATCTGTGTATAATCTCAAGGCCTCAGGCTACCTACCAGCTTTGGGAATAGGACCTGTAAACAGAGGCTGGCATTGCTTATACTGGGAGAGACAGACAAAGAAAAAGGTGGAGAACAGATTCCACGTTGAAGTGCAAAATAAGTATGAACTGTGTCCTTCCAGAGAAAGGCAGCCAGAAGCACCATGGTAACAAGTAGAAATGGAAAACACCTTTTTGCCTGGGCCCAAAGGGATGGAGGTGTATTATTGGTGGGACTGGAGCTTTTTTTCCAAAGGTACGTATCTGTGGATCCTTGGTAGCAGTCTTAAGAACCATGTGGGGAGTATAGAGCTGTGTATTGAACTAGCAAGGCCATGGCGTAGCATTGCGGGTGAGTAGCAGAGATCTGGGGTTTTAATAGACTCCAACATGGGGAAACAATAGTGTCTACTTGTCATCGGTGTCTCATTAAACATATCATCACCAACATGATCATCATCACCACCATCAGCATATTCAATGTCCTTGGAACAACAGGGTCGGAGTGGCACACAGTACCTGTAACTGTCTTCGAACATGGGGAATAGTATCTGGCATTAAAATCAGAAAGAAAACATCAGTCCAATAGAGGTAGGCTCATAGTGTGGTTTTGCATAGAAATCCTCAAGAAGGAAAGTATCTAAAAAGGATCTCCCAAAGTGTCTTAACTGGCACCAAATTTTAATTCTACTGAGGCTGGAATGTGCCACAGTTGCAATGAGGATTTTATTACTCTCATCACCACAAACGACTGAGTCTTTAAACAGAAATCTTGTGCTAGCTACATTTTCTTACATGAATTGCCTTTGGTTCTGGTCTCCAGGAACCAGAACTTCTGTAGATATTTGACACGTTTATTAATTAACTAGGAAAGCTCAGTTAATATATATATATATATATATATATATATATATATATATATATATATATCTAGGCACCTCCAAAGAGGTAATGAAAAACAGTACAGACAAGACTGAAGAGGGGCAGGAGCAGGGAAACAGAATCCCAGGATGCCTCAGGATGATGCATGCTGACAGTGGTGGGAAGAGGAACATTTGCGGATCTGAAATGTCACCTAGCTGAGGCATGCAGATGTCAGTCAGGGCAGAGGGGCTGGAAGGAATGGGCAGCAGGCTTGACCTCCACGTCTATGGCCCACTGTGTGGAACCTCCAGTGAGAGGCTTGGCCTTGGCTGTCAGTTACTTACATTTAGTTTCTGATTGAAGTCTTCAGCCAGGCTGACCTTGGGTGATGTCTACCCTAGCCCCAGAGACACTGTCACTAGGACCACTAATTACAAGAACCACAGAACATAAGGTTTCTGGTGCCAACATTTTTTTATCCTAACTATATAAGACAAATTATTTAAAGGAAGAATTTTTTAATTTGTTTTTTTTCTGAAGACATTCTTGTCCAAAAACTAAACGTAGAAAACAAACAAAAAACAAAACAACAGAATAATCAATGTAAAGTCAAAATTCCTTTCATTCATATAATGAGTCTAAAAAAAAAAAAAAAGAAAAAGAAACCAAAACTTTATTATCCCATAGTTCCAGCCAGTCCTGTTTAACAAGAACATTCTCATTACCTGGATTTTATTGTAGAGGAATTAGAAAAAGGAGGAGATTGTAGACACTTATGAAAATTCATTTTTAACAATGCCAAGTTGTGTTTATGATGGAGACGTCAGAACCTGTAATTAACTTGTATAATCAGAGGCCCAGGTATAACTTCCACAGCCCACTGCTGCTGATACTGACTTTAAACATTGCAAACACCCTAGGGAATGATTTTCACCTCTTTGAAAGACTTTTGAGACATTAGCTCACCACAGCATTCAACCACCTGCCAGGCGCGTTTATGAGTGTCTCTAACCACTCAAAGTAATCCTCAGCCTCACAGTGGCTTTTGAATAAAATTCCTGCCATTAAATGATAGGAAACAGTATCGAGTTCCTGTAAGAGAAAACTTAAGGTCATGCTATCAAATAACAGACTGGCTGAGTCCTGACAAGGCAGAGAGAACAGGGAAGAAGTGTTACTATCCAGGCAGTGTGGTCTGTTTAAGACAACTTACCATGTAGCACCCTGGGATCAGGTAGCAACCCAGACATGTGTTTGTTATGAGGCCACATCTTTGAAGGGTTGGATGAACTTCCCATAGGCACCTAGCTGGAATTAAAAGAATCTGGACTCAAAGCTCCTCCGTGCAACCACATACTGAAGGCAGTCTTTGCTGCCAGACACCCAGTTTGCCACTCTGTGAAGCGTTCTGAGGAGGCCAGCACACTGCTGTGTGGCTCCAAAGGTTCGAGCAAAGACCTCGGAGCTCACTGCCCAGAGAGAAACATATGTTTTTACTCCATCTTCCCTTTGTTGAATTTGTTGGTGGAAGTACCCTGCTGTTGCCATTATTCTGAACTACAAACCCTGAAATTAAGCCCACCCTGGTGT
Organism: Apodemus agrarius; assembly: GCA_964023405.1. Lineage (NCBI taxonomy): Eukaryota > Metazoa > Chordata > Mammalia > Rodentia > Muridae > Apodemus > Apodemus agrarius. The sequence continues at coordinate 2,953,892 of OZ030020.1, forward strand.
CAATTCACACGTATTGCTGACTGGTTCAAACAAAGGAAAGTCATTAATTCAGCCTTCTTGGATTTCAGAGTTATTTGTGAAGATGGAGAAGGAATGTCTTCTTCATTGATTTCTGAACTCCCATGTTTGGTTTCCAAGTAGCTGTGAAATATATCCATGCTGAGAGTTCCTCACAAAGCCAGCCTCAGATCATGTCAGCAGGTAGCATGATCCAGTGACACTTTTGTTTGTTTGTTTGTTCATTTGTTTTGTTGTTGTTGTTGTGGTGGTGGTGGTTGTTAATTTGGATCTGCAAATTTGTGATTAACCAGCCATCCAGTCCAGATGACATGAAGGATGCTGTTGTTCATGTGTTGGGTAGCACTTTCTGGTATGATCTTATCCTGAAATGTCTTTCATAGTGGTCAATAAGGTTGGCCTGATGTTCACCAATTCTGATAATGTGACAGGTCATACAAGGATATTTGTAATATGCTTCATTCAGATTTTATATCAATCTAAACTTCTTTACAATAAAATCTGATGTGTCATATTGTAGACTATATCACGATGGACAGAGGAACCTGGGTGCTTAGACAGAGTCACTTATTGTAGGTCTTCAAGGCACTAGCTGCATTACAGTCTTCTATATCATGTCTGTACTTTGTCAGTTATTGTCTTAATGTATTAGTGAAAGCAAAGATAGGCAAGAACTAAATCTTAAAGAGGACAGATATCACTAGCCACTGCTTTCTTATATGACTGCAACTCTGAACTGTGCTCTCCTGCAGAGGATTACATCAGCACCCTCATTATGGGAAAGCTACAAAGGAATACTATTCCTGGGGATTCCTGGTGTCCCTGCTTCTTCTCTGCTTCACATAAGACAGGGATAATCAGAGAGGCACAGACACCAGGGTCCTGTGCCCAGTGAGGGTCCCCAAATGGGACTTTAGTATTAAAAATGTTTGGAATGATATTACTTGTTATTTATCTTTGATGACTCTGCAAAGCTTTAAATCATATTTGGTCACAAAATAAATTCCAAGAGGAAGAAGTGAAAATGTAGGAGAAATTAATGAAAGACAGAGTAGGAAGGGGAGGAGGGAGAAAAGAAGTGGAGAGGAAAAGAGGAAGAAGAGAAGAGGAGGGAAGGAGAGGACAGAGAAAAGAACAGGGAGAAAGATGGGGAAGGGAGACAAAAGAAAGGGAGAAGCCAGGGAGGGAAGAGGGAGGAGAGGATGGAGTAAAGAAGTAGAGAGGAAGAGAAGGAGGGTGAGAGAAAGAGAGAAAGGAAAGAAGGGGAAGAAGGAGAGGGAGGAGAAGGAACAGGGAGGAGGGAGGGAAGGGTAGTGAAAAGGATAGAAAGAAGAGAGAAAAGGAAGATAATGAGGGTAAAGAGTGTACTGGGTTTGGCCTAATGCTGCTTGTATTCTAATACTAATTTGGGTTCCCAAAATTGTTTGCATGAGAGAGTCTGCAAGACATTGAGGGACCCTGACCTAAGTTGGGTCTGATTGGTAAATAAAGATGCCAGCACTCAATGACTGGGAAGGGAGACAGAGGTGGGACTTCTAGGGACTTTCAGGATTTCCTGGGCTTGGGACTGGAAGGAGAGGTAGGAGAAGGGAAATTCATCATGTCCCATGCTGGGAGGGTATGAAAAGAAGAAAGATGTAATCCTGGAGAGAATTGCAGGACAGAGTACCATGGTCAACATGTGAAAGGTCTGAGAGAATGTGGCCTAGAGCTTGGCTCAGTTGGACAGTCCTCTAGGTTCAGAGCAGCCAAAATAGAATACAGACTTTAGTAAGTAAGAATTTGGGATTACCAAGGAGAGGTAGATTAAGCACATGGAGTTTAGACAGTGGCCCTGCTATTGTGCTGATTAAGGTATAATGAAATATAAAGGCTCTGTGTGTTTCTTTCATTCAGGAATGTAAACCATTGAGTCAGGTATCAAACCCACCACCAATATTGATGAAGTAAACATTAATTCAACAGAAGAGGAGGAGGAATTGGGGAACAGAAGATGAGAAGGGGGAGGGAAAGAGGGTAAAGGGGAGTGGGCAGGAAAATGAGGACTTTAAAAAAATCACTATATAGAGGAGGTACCAGAGTCTGAACCCTAAATGCTTGTTCATTTATCTTTATGTCTGATGTCACTACCCTGCTTCTCAGTGACCCACAGAGGTCCAGTGGTTAGAAACAGTTTAAAGCATTTCTTCTGTGGTTCTGGGGTTTAGGAACTGCCTGCACTGAAAACACAGTGGTTCCAACTAACAATAGGACAGATTGTTGCCACCAGGATAAGGTCAAACATTTGTTCAGAAGCCTAAGGACTCAAAATTTTTTCATTTTAGTGCCTGAAGAATATCTGTTATTAAGAATTTGAAATAAAATATGACTGATTTCCTCTCCAGTTTTCTAAATGTAGGAATTACATTTCAGTTCAAATGACTTGGCTGTTATCTCATTAGCTTTAAAGTGGTGTGTGTCTGTGTGTGTGTGTGTGTGTGTGTGTGTGTAAAGAATGAAGAAAATCTTACCTGAACAACATCTGTAACAACACTTTGAAACATAGTCCTGGATTTACAATATGTGTTAGTTAGAACTTTCATTGCTCTTCACCAACCCTACATCAGACAGAGGGCTTGTGGTATATATACACAATGGAGTACTATTCAGCCATTAGAAATAATGAATTCATGAAATTCTTAGAGAAATGGATGGAGCTGAAGAACATGATACTAAGTGAGGTAACCCAGTCTCAAAATAATACCCATGGTATGCACTCACTGATAAGTAGATATTAGCCTAGAATCTTGGAACACCAAAGACACAATCCACATAGCAAATGATGTCCAACAAGAAGGAAGGAGTGGACCCTGGTGCTGGAAAGGCTCAAAGCATCAGTGTAGGGGAATACCAGAACAGGGAAGTGGGAAGGGGTAGATGGGGGAACAGGGGGAGGGAAAGGGGCATGTGGGACCCTAGGGGGCAGGGAACCAGAAAAAGGGAAATGAAATGTAAATATAGAATATATCCAGTAAAAAAATGAACCAGAAAAAAAGAGAATTTTCATTGCTGTGAGGAGACACTATGGCCATGGTAACTCCTATAAAGGACAACATTTCTTTGGAGCTGGCTTACAGTTCAGAGGTTTAGTCTATTATCATCATGGCAGGAAGCCTGGTGGCCAGCAGGCAGACTACCTGGAGATGTAACTGAGGGTTCTATATCTGGATCTGCAGGCAGCAGAAAGAGACTGTGTGCTACACTGGACCTAGCTTGAGCATCTGAGACCTCAAAGCCCATACCCTAATGACAAACTTCCTCCAACAAAGCATACCTAACCCAACAAAACCATTCCTCCTAATAGTGCCACTCCTTATGAGTGTATGGGACCATCCATTTTCATTCAAACCACCGCAGAATGTCTGTTGAGCTCTTGGCCCACTGAGTGAAGAGTACAGTGTCTTACAGGAGTCAATAATCTCCAATCCCAAGTTTATTTTTGTCACTGATTTCAGTATTGGCTTCTGTATTGACCTTGCATTTGGAGTACTTAAGGCAAGTCCATCATCCTGTTCTATCAGGGAGATCTGCTTTGTTAATGGTCTCAAGACAATACCCCTGTTTGCTACTTGGTTGTAGCTTTGCCCATGGTCTCACATCTGATATTCCCGGTTGCATGGGCTATGTGCCATTTTCTCAGTGCATTCATATGGATACATGCTCCTCTGGTCATTGGATGAAAACAGTCATATGTAGCTTTTTACTTTTATTTTTATAATATTTTTATGTTTTAAAATTATAATTATATTCCCCATTCATTTTCCTCCTATTAACTCATCCCATGTTGCTGACTTCATCTCTATCTCTATCATCTCTAATGTCTCTGTCTGTCTCTATCTCTATCTACTTTGATAGATAGATAGATAGATAGATAGATGGATGGATGGATAGATAGATAGATAGATAGATAGATAGATAGATAGATAGATATTCCTGCAACTAGCTCAGTCTAAATAATGTTACTTATATGCATGTTTTCAATGTTTTCAGGACTGACCATTTGGTATTGGCTAACCAGTTGATGTTATCTTCCAAGTGTGAGACTATTTCTCACACTTTCTTTGACCCTTAGTTAACTGTGGTTCTTTGTGCAGGGTTGAAGCCTGTGGTGGTTTTTTCCATGTTCACTTCAGCATGTCTACTGTTGTCTCTGATCATCACCTCTTTAGGCAGTCATGTTAGTGAAACTTTATGGGTATAGCTTCTGTCATTTTTAGGAAACATAATCACAAAATAAACTCCCTGACTTTTGGCTCTAACAGTCTTTTCATACCATCTTATGCTACTTTTTGAGCTTTGGGTGAGGGAGTGTTTTATAAATGTATCAGTTAGGGCTGGGCTTTACAACTCTACAATTTGATCTGTTGTGGTCCCTGTTTGTTGCAAATGTGTTTCCTTGATTTCCTGGATAAGCAGTAAGGACTAACTTATATGTGGATATAATAACAAATATTTAGAACACAGTTAGGGATAATGCTGGTTTAGTTAAGTAGTGGTTGTTGGTTTTCCTCCATGATTAATTATTGCACTAGTCTTGAGTTATTGGTTAGGTTTTCAGGACCAGGCATGACTTAGCATTTGTTAAATAGTTCTTAAGTCCACTAATACCATTGTTGATGACCACCAAAATATGTATGGCACTACTGTACCTATAGTGTCTATGCAATGCTGGTCACTGTTGTGGCTCATAGGCATCAGAGCTGGGAAGACTGTCTCTTGGGACATATGTTCCCAACTTCTTATGGGAAGTTTTCATGGTACATTTTGGTCCTGTGAAAGCTAGTCCTCAGGGAGGAGACTTTCAGGTCAAGTTCCAGCTCAGGGGTATCTGGTTCCTATGCCTATATTTCATAGTTTATTCAGCAGTAAAATCTAATACAAATTAAAACAACTTCGATATTTTATTTTATTCCAGTTTTAATGGCAAAGATCAACAAACAACTGACAGCAAATGCTGGAAAGGATATTTGAGAAAACAGAACCCTCATTCACTGATGGGGGGATTATAATTTAGTCTAACCATTCTGGAAAATGGTGGGTGGAATCTTCAAAAGGTTAAAACTAAATCTCCCTGATGACCCACCTATACCACTCTTACGCATCTGACCAAAGAACCCAGCATCTTCCTCCACAGGTTTTGTTTAACCATGCTCATTGATACTTCATTAACAATAAGTAGGATATGGAAACAACCTAAATGTCCTTCAACAGGTAAATGGATAATAAAAATGTAGTATATGCACATTATGGGATGGAAAGATAAATAAAATCATGAACTTTGAAGGTCAATCATATTGAGAGAAGTAACCCAGACCCAGACAGACAAATGTTGATGTTCTCTGTTATTGGAGGCCTCTAGCTCCAAATCTTCAGATGTGAGTGACTTTAGAAACTAGGAAAGTAGGAAGCGGGCTCTTTCTGGTATGAGAGGACAATAGAGAAATAGCTGGATGTAAGTGATCTGAAATGGTGAAAGGGGAAATGGAGGTGTGCTCTAATGAGGAAGGAGGTGAATACAGAAGGATGGGGAGGGCAGAAGAACAGGTAAGATGTCTGATATGGCCATATGGAATCATACTCTTAACTATCTACTTAAAAGTACCTATAATATGCATGTGCTGACTGGTTTTATGTGTCAACTTGACACAGACTAGAGTTATCACAGAGAAAGGAGCTTCAAGTGAGGAAATGCCTCCAAGAGATCCAGCTATAAGGTATTTTCTCAATTAGTGATCAAAGGGGGAGGGGTCATTGTGGGTAATGCCATTCCTAAGCTGGTAGTCTTGAGTTCTACTAAGAGAGCAATCTGAGCAAGCCAGGGGAAGCAAGCCTGTAAGAAACACCCCTTCATGGCCTCTGCATCAGCTCCTGCTTTCTGACCTGCTTGAGTACCAGTTCTGACTTCCTCTGGGGATCAATAGCAATGTGGAAAGTGGAAAGTATAAGCCAAATAAGGCCTTTCCTCCCCAATTTGCTTCTTGGTCATGATGTTTATGTAGGAATAGAAACCCTAAGACAATTCATAAGTCAGTATGTAAATATAAATAAATATAAATAATATACAGATGATCTCTCAAAGGCTCAAGCACCAGGCATGCAAAGCTTTCCTTTGAGTTGGTGGCAGGGCTGTCCAGGAGAACCCATAGCATCATGGAGTTGAGAGTTGCTATCAGCATTGGTTGATGTCAGTGGAATGCTGCTGCTTTGAATCAGCAGTTGTTGCTATTGGAAAGTCACTAATCACTGCAAGTCTTACCCAAACTCCTCTGCATGGAAATTGTCCTGAGTAGGCATGACTTCCCTCTAAATGGTAGCTATCTTTAAAATGCCAAATATCAAAGTTTAACCCGAAGGTGACCTGAAAGTCCAACCAGATGTTTAATCTCTCAGAAGACCGCGACTCTTACAGAACCTCACAGCCTTCATACATTCTAATTGCTCAGCCACAAAGTCAACTTCAAAGTCTAAGAATGAATCTCAGAACCCTTAGGAAATCATTCAAGATTCAATTCGTGTTCTAAACTTTTCTTTCTGTGATAGTCAAATGGGGAATTAGATGTGTTGAGAATGTAGTGTGCCCTTTTCTCTGTTCTTGCTCTTCGTTTGAGTGTGGAATCTCTCCTGTGGCAGTCAGTGGTTAAGATGTGTCTAGTTCTACACTGAAGCCTGACTAGGGATTGGTGAATGTACCCAGTACTTTTACCCCAGTGTGACTAAATAATTGTAGCAATCTAAGGAGGAAGGTTTTGTGAGCTCAGAGTTTGAAAGAGCATGTTCCATGATGAAGATGAAGGCATGGCTGTGGGAAGCTGAGCCAAGATAGATTGGCACTGGTATTGGTTCATATTGCTTTCTTTTCCTATTTTTACTCAGTTTGGCACCTCAGCTCCTGGAATGGTGCCATGTAGTTTCAAGATGGGGATACACACGAGGTGCGTCTTGTAGCTGATCCCAAGTTCAGGCAAATTGACAAGGAAGACTGACCACCTCAGAGGAGGGCTGCTCCCCTCAGGGTAAGATGGACCTGGACCATACTTTTTCTAGAATCTTCTTATACAACCCTTGGATGATAGGTGCCTGCCTGACTCTGAAAAGATCTTTCCTAGTCATCATTTTCGGAACTTGGGACATGTGACATGGTTAGGGAATGTGACAGATAAGTGACAGTACTGATGATTTTGCTTACGTGGATCATTAGTTTTCAGGCCATGGCGTATGTGTGTGTGTGTGTGTGTGTGTGTGTGTGTGTGTCTGTGTGTGTGTGTGTGTGTGTGTGTGTGTGCCGTTAATGAAACAAATCTGATTTCTGAACAGCTCAGTGTGAAGGAGAATGGGTCGCTTGAAGTTACAGGGTCAAGAAGCATTAGACAACCAATCAGACTCCACAGAGTATGGAAGAGGCAAATAAAGCTGACTGGAGGCTGAATATTCCTCCCTAGAATATTGTCCTGGAGCATCAAGACTCCCACTGGAGGAAGGTATTCTTTCTGTCAGGGGGCAGAACCTTGACATCAAAGGATGACAAATGCATGACTCAGAAGAGAGAAAAGAAGAAAATGCATCAAAAAACAGCATCTGTGTGACTTCCCGATACTCACTTCTTGTTTGTCACAGGAAAGAAGTGAATTGTGCACAGAGTAGTCTGTCATAAGTAAGACCTCTGAGCCTCCAAAATGAACTTCCATTATTTTTTTTTCTACAGCCAAGTCCTTGATGGAGAACAGGAGGCTGTACTGCTGACCTAGGCAGCCTGGCTGCCCTGCTGTCAGTTTCTGGCCCTCTTAAAATTTATCTCAAGTGTCCAGTCCATGTCTTCTGGATTTTACTTAATCAAAGCAAAAGCTGAAGTTATCAGAGGCTGCGGTAGGAGAGCCCAGGAAAGGCTAGGCTGCCTGCTTCTCTGAGACAATGGTCTCCTCCCCACATCGCTCTCTATTCACTGTAGAAGAGGGGCTGTCAGGTAAAGCAAGACAAATGTGATCTCCCGACTGATTAGTCCTCAGATACGAAGTCAATGAGTTCATTATCTTCATCGCTGCAGCCGCACTGCTAATGTCAACAGATGCTATACGAAGACCACAAGGTAACAATTAAATGGCTCTCTGCATTAGACACCAGTCGCCAGAGAGCTCTATGCCTGTGTGGATGGATTGGGATGAAAAATAAAGCAGGCTGTGTCCCAGGAGTGACTATGATGAGAGCTTTCTGCTCTCAGTGCAAGGAAGTGGCCTCATGGGTGCTGGGCCTCTGCACACAGGTCAGCATTTAGTGATAACCTGTAAAGCAGTCTGTATCAAAACTTAAAATGGCAAATGTTACTACATGCACAAGGTGACTTGTCTCTCCAGGAAGATATCATAATGAGACATTCATGTTTCTGGCTCTAACCGATGTTTATTTTTCCTTCCTTCCTTTCTTCCTTCTTTCCTTCCTTCCTTCTTTCCTTCCTTCCTTCCTTCCTTCCTTCCTTCCTTCTTTCATTTTCTCCCCCTTCTCCTTCTTCAGAAGCCTTTATTTAAAATAGAGAACAAACTTCCAACATCGATCATGGATTTTCCAATTAGTACAAGTTTGGGAATAAAATAGAAGGCTTCTAACATCCACTGTGCACAGATGTCTTTAAGTTTGGGTATTGGAGCCTCGCAGTGTGCTGGGTAAGGAGGGGCAAGAGCGGTCAGATAGACACACAGATGGTCGATCACCTGCTCCCTCCCCTAGGGTCTCTGCATAGCTTACATTTGAGATAGAATATGAGCACATGGATTCTTTCCTGAGGATCAACCATCAAGAGCTGAAGAGGGAGGGTGTGTCCAGGAGAACACACTTGAGCTTTAGGTCTTAAAACTTCTCATGAAATTAAAAAGGCAAAATGAGATTACTCATTTCAAAACCTACACCAAGTGAGCAGTCAACTTGATGTAAAAGCAAAGAGAGCAATATTTGGCTTGCTGGCTGTTGGGCACTGCAAGAGGTCTCTTTCATTTCTAATTAGACAACGCTCATGTTGAGGACAATATGTGCTTTGATGACTGTCCATTAGACTCCTTGCAAGCAACTCTAAACATATGAATTATGATTCCAAAGTAGCCTGACAACTACAGATAATGATTCAGGAAGCTGAGCCAAATGAAGCCAGAGGATGCTAGCTGCCTTGTTGATATGCCCGACACCTCTCTGCAGGCAACAGTCGAGACAGGGATGGGCTTGGGAGTAATCGGGGGATAGTGGCACCAATCCAATTCTAAAGAATGAGTCTCCATTCAGGAAGCAATAGTGCAGCGTCATAGAGCAGTTTGGAACTGTTTTCATTCCTCTCCAAACATCTACATCAGTGAAAAGCTTCTTTAAATAATATTTTAAGCTCCTCATTTTGATTATTTGTGTGATGAGTTCAGAAGAATAGGAATGGGAATAGAAAATAATAATTCATGAGATACAAGATGGGATTTTATTACTTTAATTTGTGCTTGTGCAGTGTGTGTGTGAATGTGTTTGTGAGAGCATGTGAATGTGCATGTGCGTGTGCGTGTGCGTGTGCGTGTGCGTGTGCGTGTGTGTGTGTGTGTGTGTGTGTGTGTGTATGAAGCCAGGGGTCAGAGGGAGGTGTCTCCCTTAGTCACTTTCTCCCTTACTCTGTGAGAGAATTCTTTAAAGGAGCCTGGAGTTCTCTGCTGTGGTGAAACTTGCCTGTAAGCTCAATGGGGTTTTAGATATATCTAGATATTTATGTGGATGATGAAGATCCAAACTCAGCAACTCATGCTTGTGTGGCAAGAACTTTATATACTTGGTCCTCTCCTCAGGGTCACCCTTATTTGCTAAAAGCATACACAGGACATCATATGTGTAACTGAAAATCACTGGGAGAAGAGTGCTTACCAGGGACTATAAACTCAAGCAATCTTTCTAGAATAGATATTTCTGGCACTCTGGTCATGCCCCACTTATAAAAACAAACAAGAATCCCAGAAAGCCAGACAAGCATCAGATATCTTTTTTCTATTGGATATTTTCTTTATTTACATTTCAAATGTTTCCCCCTTTTCAGGTCTCCCCTTCAGAAACCCTCTATCCCATCCCACTCCCCTTGCCTCTATGAGGGTGCACCCCACTCACCCACTCCCTCCTGTCTTCCCACCCTGACATTCTCCTACACTGGGGCATCAAACACTCTCAGTCCCAAGGGCCTCTATTCCCACAGATGTCAAACAAAGCCATCCTCTGCCACATATGCAGCCAGCACCATGGGTCCCTCCATGTGTACTCTTTGGTTGGTGGTCCAGTCCCCAGGAGCTCTGGGGGTTCTGGCTTGTTGACACTGTTGCTCCCTCCATGTGGCTGCAAACCCTCTCAGCTCCTTCAGTCCCTTCTCCAACTCCTGCTTTGGGGACCCCTGCCCTCAATCCAATGTATGGCTGCAAATATCTGCCTCTAAAACATATAGAACATGAAACGCTTCACGAATTGCATGTTATCCTTGTGCAGGGACCATGCTAATCTTCTCTGTATCATTCCAATTTTAGTATATGTGCTGCTGAAGTGAACACAGTCAAACACATTGACAAAATTTTCATCACAGAACCTAAGAAGAGTGACTCTCCATGGGCTACCAGCTGAAGAATCCTAAATTCCCACCACATAGACTGACTGGCCTGAGGTCTGAATTCTAATGTTGTTCAGGTATAACTGTAAGAAAGGATATTAACACAGAAACAGTGCAAAGGGCCTTAACAGACCATTATTCTCCCAGCCTTGTTTCAGAAGTGATTGACTCTGAACTAATGGCATTAAATTGTAAGGACAGTAAGTTTGAACATAGCTAAGGTATAAATGTTTACCGTAAAATGGGAACAATGGCTTTGAGATAGGTGTAATGAGGTAACCAGGATGATAGACTTGGAAAAGCTGACTAAAAACAGAAACCAGCAATCATGGAATATGCACAAACATGTGTAAACCCCAACTCAGCCAGGCACAGGCCCACAAGTAAATATTCAGAAGAACTTACTACAGCCTAGTTTCCTTCCTGCTTACTACCCACATAGGGGTTAAGTTGGCAACTTGTGACAGGAGAGCTCCTCTTCTGTATTTGAGACTATCTCAGAGGAAGAGGTGTTACCCTCTGCCCTGGCTATGGACAAGAAGACTCCTCATGCCAGCATCATTCATCTACTGCAAGGAGGCAAAGGCTACAAGTCACATGCAAAAATCCATTCCAGCCATAACATCTACATGTGGGAAAAATGATGCTGACCTAAGCATCTTCTAGGTGTTCCACAGCTAAGCCCAGGAGGACAACGGGCTGCTAGGAAGCCCACATAATTAGGAGGTTATACTCTTCTAGCAAGTTACCTGGGGTCTGTCAAGACTGTGGGAAAACACTTGCTTCCTTCTGAGACTACTTGGATGTAGGTCAGGGACTGTTTCCTTTCAATTAAGATCTATTACCTCAGTCAAGGTGTTGCTTTTAGCCTAGGCACAATAAGGACAGATGACTGCCTTATATTTGGGAATGTGTGTGCTTGCTTTTGGTATACCTGTAGCCACAAATCATCATGGAAGTGAGGTTAAGAGCAGAGAGGCTGTTAAAGTACAAATGCACACATCCATGCCCACCATTCAGAAGGGCTTTGTATCACCATCACACTGCTCCAGAAGATGGGGAAAGTGATAATCACATATGCTCAGAGGAGTTCCTTTCAAATACTTTTTCATGTAAAATGCTTTGGTTTAGATTGACTTAAATACTGAAGCTCATGTGAACATGTTTACAATGTAAGAGAATGGATACAACAGGAATTAGGCTTCTCTATGAATAAAAACAAAGATGAGACAGCTGGTGAGTCACAGTATGCAGGACTGTATGTCTTCTTGGCATGATGTCATCAGATTCTGTTCAGAGAAGTGGAGAACTTCCTGCAGATCAGCTATGAAAGGGAGGAAACTCTGACCCCTAGTTGGTCAGGGCTCCTTACATTCTGGGTGCTAGTTTCTTTGCTAGGCACATAGCCCACAGCCACACCTGGTACATACAAATGGCCCTTCTTCAGTCTTTTTGAAATTCTCCTGGTTGTCAGTATTTCCTGGGTATCCTGTGAAAACCATTTGTTCCCCAGCTTGTGAGGAAGCCAGACTCTCTGTGACCTGAAACTCAGTTCAGTATGGAGTGGCAACTTCTTAAAGGTAAACATGATCAAATTAATTCCATATGCTCATTGTATGGGATCCTCTGCTAAAGACACATTGTTGAACTGACTCTCCAAGGCCTAGTAGGGAGACATGTGGTATAGGGTTCAGACTTCATCTTTTGTTTCTTGGCCTGGGCCTTGGTCTTGGTCTTGGTCTTGGTCTTGGTCTTGGTCTTGGCCTTGGCATTAGCCTTGGTGTTGGTGTTGGTGTTAGCTTTGGTCTTGGTCTTGGTCTTGGTCTTGGTCTTGGTCTTGGTCTTGGTCTTGGTCTTGGTCTAGTTCTTGACATTGGTCTTGGTCTTGACCAGAGGTACAAAGCTCACTTCACTTCACCATATCCTGGAGTAGTTGTGGTTCTAGAGATCCTTGAATATCCATAACAGAGCAAGAAACTACTTCTAACAGAAGCAAGTGTATAGAATGTGTGTGAAGCATAAAGGGAAGATTGCTCTGATCTCTCTGTGATATCTCTCTACCTCCCTGCTTCTCTGTCTCTGTTTCTCTTTTTCTGTATATGTATGTGTATGTGCCTGTATATGTATGCATATGAACATACATAGCTACATGTATATGTATATGCTTGTGCATATGTATAAGTATGAGTGTACATATATGGTGTAATATATGTTAACACGTTATGTATATTTTGGTATATACATAGTTGCATACATACATACAGATCTTAGGGGCAAAGCAACAATGCTATGTTTACAGAATTAACCTGTAGGCTCCAGAAGCTGGGAATTTGCCCAGCACCTTCTCTTCTGCTGAACCAAGCTCACATTTCAGCACTGACTTTCTATCACATCTGATTTCAGCTTTGAACTTTACTGCAGAGCAGGTGGTAAGATCAGATATGTCCAAGACATCTGGGAAGGATCCCAAAGACAAGTACAGAGGAGAGAGCCAAGCTAGAGTCTGACTTTCAGGGGACGCAGCTGCCCCACTTTCCCTGTAACTCCAGAAAGAAACCCTGCCCAGAACCCAGAAAACCACCCAGGATGACCTTAATCTGTCCGATACAAGGAGATTCTGACTACAACTTGAAGCCACAAATGAAGTGAAGAGGGCTCAGACAAAGAAACGTTGGAGAAGAAATAGTCTGGGCACACATCTACAGGAAGGAGAGGCAGTGGGGGGGTCTGGGATGGTCTTCCTGTTCTGCCAAGCAGGTGACCATCCATTCATTTCATTGATCTACAGCAATGACTTCTAACACCATTTCCACTCTTCTAACATGTGATATCACTTTATTCTTTTAAAAACAGTATTCAACACTCTTGGGTTTTCATAAGTACTAAAAGGATTTAAATTATACTTGATGTGTTAGGAAGAGATGGTGTAGAGAAAGAAATGATGAACAGAAACCTTCTGATCAGGAAGTTTCCAGGAGCAATCAGGGCCAACCTCTAAGTTTAAGATTCTGTGAATTTTTTTTTGAAAAAAGATAGAAGGGGCTGTAGAGACTAGTTATAGGTAATGGCATTTGCTGCTCTTTCAGAGGGCATGGATTAAGTACCCAGTCCCCACATGGTGGTTTATAAGGATCTGTAACTCCAGCTCCAGGGGATGAGATGCCTTCTTCTGTCCTCCATGAGTGTCAGGCATTCACATGCTGCAAATGCATGCTTACATGCAGGCAAAACACTCATCTAGATAGTAAAAATCAATAAATCTTAAAAATAAAAGGAGAGTGACTGAGGAAAACACGACCTCTGGCCTCACAAAGGCACACACACATGCACACACATGTACATATCATGCACACCACAAAATAAGCAATCAATCACCCAATAAAAAATCACCCCAAAAAAGTTTCTTCTGTTTTCTATCAGTGAGCATGCGTATTAGATTATCATTCTAATATTCTTAGTTAAATTGAACACTAGAAAATATGTATTACCAGTTAGAATTGTGCTATGCAATGAGAGATATTGGCATTCAAAACACACATAGACACACAGACACACAGGCACAGAGACAGACAGACAGACAGACAGACAGACAGACAGACAGAAATACACACAATATTATGGTTAGGTGTATATTCATTTCCCTCACTCGCCAATCACACCAAAAATACTGCACTTTTTTCTAAGATCTGTTACAAAGCTGCATGGTTATTAAAATTAAATGAGATTATCAAATATTTAAATTCCTGTTAAAAACTAAGATGTGTTTATACAAATCATAAGCAGGGAAGATTTGACTTGCGCTCTGTTACCACGTGTCACTCCTGACTGTAATGTAGTATATTTTCTCTGTGTCTGTCCCTTGATGATGTGGGTAGTAATCCAAATTTGTCTTTGTCTGTCTTGGTACATCTATCAAATTTCATGTGACTGGGTGTCTTGAATCAACCATGTGTCTTCACAACAGTTTATGGGCAGCTGCTGCTGCTGGCAGGTGATTTAAACCTCTTCAGCTTGCAGATGCTCCTCCCAGGGAAAACTCAAAAGAGTTTCAGAAGGAAGTTATAGTCTATCATATACTCAGTAGGTCTGTGTTGCTCCTCTGTGCAAGACCACAGCCTGTCAAATGTGATTTCAACACTTTCAAAGTGCTCCTTTGGGGCCATGAGAGCTCTATAGTCAAGTTTTCGTACTCATAGTCCTGTAGTGTTCCAGGCCATGGCCAATGTCACAGTTGTTAGTTCTGAACACCATTGCAAGCCCTAACCCCTGCTCTCCTAGAGTTCACTTCCAACTGTGACCTTAGCTCCTTCCAGCCATGGTCAGTCACCTTGTCTCTTTCTCCTAGTTCCTCTAGGATGGGCTCCCTTATGGAAGCTTTGCAAGAAGAATCATTCTGCCCTGAGACAACAGCCACCATAGTCATAGCTGCAGCTCTTATTGCAAGTTGGTGGTAGTGGGGGGTTCATCCCAGAAGCACATTGCCCCGAACTGGCTGAATTAGTCTAAGTTGCAGTGGGTTTCATGAGGTTTTCAGTTTCAGTCTTTTTTTCAAACAGATAGTTGAACTGAAAATACATTTAAAAGGGCTACCACTGTAGAATGGAACAGTGTCTGCTCTTCAGTACTTCAGGCACAGTGATGATTTTGTTATAGTTGAAAACCAAATTCAATGCCACCTAAAAATGTAGCATATATATACATATATGTGTTTGTGTGTGTATATATATATAAAATTTACAATGTTCCTACATTAGCAAATGTATCAGTTTGAGAAAAAGGAGGAGAAGAAGAGGATGAGGAGGAAGAGGAAAACAAAGGAGGAGGAGAAGGAGGGAAGAAGAGAAGAAAGAGGAAGAGGAAGAAGGAGAAGGAGAAGGAGAAGGAGAAGGAGAAGGAGAAGGAGAAGGAGAAGGAGAAGGAGAAGGAGAAGGAGAAGGAGAAGGAGAAGGAGAAGGAGAAGGAGAAGAAGGGAAGAGATGGTGGGGGTAGGTGGTTCAATGGTTAAGAGCACTAGCTGATCTTCCAGAAGATGTAGTTTGATTACAAGCATCCATGTGGCAGCTTTTAACTCCAGTTCCAAGGACCAAATGCCTCCTTCTGGCCTCTTTATGGACTGCCTGTGAATGGTACACAGACATACATGCAGTTATTTATGCCTACGCATAAAATGAAATAATTTTTTAAAGTATTTAAGGGTAAGAAAAATAACTGCGGTGTTATAAAGGTATTGTTCTATTGACATTTTGAATGAAAAAGAGGTGGGTTTGTCACCCACAGGGGTCCTTGTTTGCACTAGAAAGTGGGAAGTCAACTCATGCCTGAGCTGAGGACACTAAAGATACTGACTCCCTTGGCAGCTAAACGTGTGTACTGCTGCTCCCTGGCCCGTGTCATTTTGCTTCCTGAACTACACCATGTGAACTTCAGCTTCCCACGTACAACAAGTGGAAAAAAGCAGACAGAGTTCATAAAGTTCTCATAGGTGGATGGCTCTGAATTCATGTCAGGAAAGATGACCTGAAATGTTGTTTTCTCCAAATTTGGCTCCCAGCTGTGATGTTTGAGTCAAACAGGAAGAAGTAATTGTATTCAACCTTAAAGCAGAGCCCACAGCTGACACCATGTAGCAATAATGTCAGAAACAGGCTGTTTGTCTTTTCAAAACACAACCTGGTAACACCAAAATGGAGCCACTCACCATGTTCCTCACAGATCCCAGAAAACCAGCTCTTAATAATATGTCAATGGATGGCCATTTACTTCTCTAACACCATCAGTTAAGTTAATGGGTGAGCGTGCTCAGTTGCGGATGGGATGTCCAGATTAGATGCTCCCATTCTGCATAGTGGTTAGGCTCAGGGTTCAGGGAAAGGCATCCCGCAGGAGCGGAAAGGCAAGAATGTGGTGTGGTCTGTTTTCAAACATATGGGGTCCTGGAGGGAAGAGTCCAATTGTGAGTGTTCTGTCTTCCTCAACCTTAAGGACCACTCTGCACTTTGCATACAGGGTCCGGTCAGGTGACACACTACAGACAGATGCCTAGGCAAAGCAACAACAACCAGCCTGGAGCCCCAGGGGCTTTGCAGAGGTAATGTGAGCTTGGTGCTAAGACCATAAGAAAGAGCATTCAAACTTGCTGCTTAGAGAGTAGCATTGTGTGTCAGGGCTGCTGCTGGCTTATCCATGTTGTTAGTCCTGTCCTGGGGGTAGGGCAGGAGTCCATGGGGGCAAAATTTGCTTTGTGTAAAACTTGGATGGGATATCTCCAAGCTTAACTGTTGTACTGGTCTAGGCATCTGCATTTCCATCCCATCATGGGGCGCTATCTCTGAAGGTGTCTGATATGGAAGGGAGAAAAATAACAATGCCACATCCCATTCCAACTTAATGGATTTCCTCAAGAAGATATAGATGATCACTTTCACAATTTAAAAAATGCCAACTTAAAAACAACAGTGTTGGTGGTGGTGGGGCACTCTATGCAAAGTACTCTGTTAACAGAATTTACACATAAATGAGATGGTTTTCTTCCCAATCGTAGTTCTTATTATAAAGAAACATTGAGAAGTAAATTATCTGCAGAAGACTATAATACAAAAATGTATTAAAAGCTGTAAGAACTAAATTGAAATGTCAAACATAGTTATTTATATTAAACCCAGCGTAACCTAGCAGAACAGGTGATGGACCTTCCCACGCTGTCTCTGGCAACTGAAGAAGATGGTTTTGTTCCTTTGGGCGGTTCCAGCTGTCAGCCTTGTTGTGGGACCCTCTCCTGCCGACTTGGTTCCCTGAGCTTTGATAGCTCATGAAGGTCACTGTGGCCTTATTCTTTCAAGCCAGAGTTCCAGAGCCCAGTGGCTTTCACACCTTGCCAGAGTTCCCAGGCCACTTCACTCTTAAAAAACCGCAGGGCTGATTCCCAAGTGCAGAGACAGTGTCTTTAAAAAGGCCAGTCCCAGCTACAAAGCACACTCCTTCTCAGAAACGGTTCAGAACCCAGCATTCCTCCCTCCGTGCTTCCACTCCACCCACCCCCTGCCCTTTCTCTTGTACACTTGGTGTCCCCAGCCACACCCACGGGGTCACTACATCTGCCCCGGACAATGGAGTCCCAGAGCGTGAGGCATGTCCCTGTGACAGAGGGCCACTCCCACCGGAGCTTTTTGGGTTGACAGGAAGTGGTGACACTTAAGCAGGACATGGCTGGCTTGCTGGATCCTGACAACGAGCCATGAGTGCGCTCTAGTGTGTCCAGCCTTTGTATGCCTGGAACCATCCCCCTGGGATGGCCTTGCTGGGCAAATAGAGAAACCTCGCTGAGCAGAAAGGTTCTCGCAAAGGCCTCTGACTTCTTATATTTAATTACTTATTTCCCTTTCCTGTGGTCATGGGGGAAATGGAATTACAACACCCACCATGTAGCCCTGCAAAAGCTTTGAGTGTGTCTAATAGAGCCACTGGTGACAGGCACAGTGGGCGTTTCTCTTGTTTCACTTCGGATATCAGACTCTGCAAACAAGAGCGGCTATTTGTACTACAAAGAGCTTCAATAGTGACAAAGAGGACAGGTTCAGGGTGTCACTGGACCCACTCACTGAAGAAAAACTTTATTTAGGTTCTTGGTCTTAAGACACCTCCTTCAGCCCTCTGGTGAACATTAAGAGAATTTTCTTGCAGAAAGAAATAGAGATTCTGCTTAAACCTGAGATTCTGCCCATCTGCTAGCTTCCCCTGGTCAGACGTGTTTTTATTCTAGTGGTCACTAAGCTATACCCAGCTTTTAAGTTGGCCCATGAAATGTTATAGAATTCAAGGATCAATGGGGCCTTGCAGGTTCTAGTGGCACCCAAAACACCACAGTGATTTCTCATCATTTAGATTTTAAAAGATGATACTGAAGCCACCACAATAGATGCATTACAAAGCATAGTACATTTGGAGACTGTGTGTCCTTGATTGATGGCTACTTTCTCCTGTTTGGCTCATGTACAAGCCCTGGAAGCACACACTTCAGCTCTGGTTTTATGTCAAGATGGCCTCAAAAGCAAGAACAGTTTCTTCTCAGAAATCCCTCTGGAAGTCCCTTTGCCTGTATTGCTGCAGGCTATGTTCAAAGTCTAAAAATTAGTGATCTACACAAAAATCAAGTCATGCATTTCTGAAATGACATCTTTTAATGCTGTAGTGAAGTATGCAAAACACACACACACAGAGAAAGAGAGAGAGAGAGAGAAAGAGACAGAGAGAGAGAGAGAGAGAGAGAGAGAGAGAGAGAGAGAGAGAGAGAGATGGGAGATGGGAGAGAGAGAAGTGTTCATTTTGCCCCAGATACTATATCTGTTGGAGCATAGCTCTATATATTACAAACTAGAACTCATCTAGGAAAAAAAACTGAATTGAGAGAGTTACATTTTCATACATTTTCTGGTGAGGATAACATTTGACATGCTGAAGAAAATTCACACAACTTCTCAAGTTTTAGAAATTAAGCATTTGCCGGGAAGACTACACAGAGAAACCCTGTCTCGAAAAAAAAAGAAAGAAAGGAAGAAAGAAAGAAAGAAAGAAAGAAAGAAAAAGAAATTAAGCATTTGTACGGATACCCAGGCAAGTTCACTCAGTCACAAAAATCCATATTGGTTTTAGATAGCTAGTGAATTAACTAGCTAGCATTTCAAAAAACAAATCAATCAACTCATCCTTAAAATAAAAATAATTTTAACGATGAATTTGATCCAATTTTGAAATTTTTCCTTGGTTTTGTTCATCTGAGTACTGGGGATACTTCTAAGTTACATGCAGTCTTGGTTGACCCTTTCAGTTGGATTCCTGGGAGGCCTGGACTTACTGAGCTGGCGGCTTTTTTGCCCAATGCATCTAATTTGAGCATCTTGTCTCTAGTCACCGAAACTTCTGTATTAGTCCCCTTTACTCCCTCTAGTGATAATTGACCTTAGTTCCTCTACCCCATTGGGGAAATTTCCTCCTTTTTAGTACTGTGTACTCAGCTTTGTTCTCCATGTTCTCTTTTCTGGCTGAGTACTGTCTTCCTACTCAAGGTCAGGATGTTTGGCACTGGATGCCATTCACACCCCTGAACTGGGGAGCCTATGTGGGAAAACCAACAGAGCCCAGGGTCTCTCCATTCTTCCCATTGGAATGACTCTATGCTTTGTAGACAGTGACCATAAGCAGGTTCCTTTAAGGTGAGTGTGGCCTATTGGACTCAAGACTAGTTGGGCTTTGTGACCACAATGTGCGTGATAGTCAAAGGCTCCCAAGCCCCTCTCTGTTATTAACATTATGGAAGGTTCAGTTGTGTGCCTGCTGCTTTCTGTCTACTCCTGGACTCTGCACTTTTCCTTATAAATCCTCTGGAGTTATCTGTTATAAGACAGCCTACCTCCTGCTCCCCTGCCCAAGATATTCAGTTGATGTAGCCAGTACAACTGACAAGTTCACAACTGCGTGATAAACTTTTGTCCCTGGGACTTATTCCACCTCAATCTGTATCACCCTTCAGCATACTCTTAGCGGAAGAGGTAAGGATCTGGAAGCTTTGGTAGAGGCCACCACATGTAGAATTATCAAGGATGAGACAACAAAGGATTTATCCAGCTTCTCATGCCCTGTCCCACAGAGTCCCCCGTGGGACAGAGTTTGCCTGATAGAAGGTCAGGAAGCCAATGATAGAATCTTCAAGATTAATTAAAAGTATTAAAGCATGAAAATAAAGGCAACAAGAGGGGAAACTGCAAAGCCCCTGGCCCTTACAGAGTCTAAGCACTCATGGCTGCCATTTGAAGTTAGTTTTCAAAGAAATGATTTAAAATAGGATATTAGTCCAGAAGCTCAGAATACCCAAGAAACAATTCACATATCAAATGATGCCCAAGAAGAAGGAAGGAGAGGCCCCTGGTCCTGGAAAGGCTCAGTGCAGCAATGTAGGGGAATACCAGTATAAGGAAATGGGAAGGGAGTGATTGGGGAATGGGGTGGGGTTTGGGGGCTAGGGAAGAGACTTTTGGGGAGGCGGGATCCAGGAAAGGGGATATCATTTGAAATGTAAATAAATATATGGGGGGGACATCTCTTCCTACTTCCTGATGGGTGAGTCTCTTTTGGAATTTAGTCCTCCTGTGCTGAGTATTGGCTTTTTTTTCTCCTTGGAACCTCTCTTCTAATCACTTAAAGGGAAGTGGAATTACTCCTCCTGGCAGGCAGGCTATTACCAAGGCTTGGAGAGCTGGCCAATTAGGTGATTAAGCCATTAAAGAGGCCTGAGCATCTGAAAGACTCCAGCTAACCAGAGTCAGAGAACAGGACCTGCCTCCTTTTTGGCTTCCTTTATTCTGAAAAGATGACTAATCCATTTAACTCTGCAGCCCTCTCTTTCTTCTTCAGTGTTTCCTCTCTCTCCAGGTTTTTTTTTTTTTTTTTTTTGTTTTTTTTTTTTTTAGGAGCAAAGTAGAGACTAAATCATAGAGGCTTTGCAGGACTTGCTTTTGAACAAGGAGGAAAACAAATGCCACTTCTCAAAGGCACCTTGAGAAGAACAGGGTTTCAATAACCAAAAGTTAAAGAGACCTCAGCCAGAGTTCCAGGGACACAAGGGTAACCTGGGGCTTATGGATTAGCTCATCAGGACATCAGCCTGATTTGTAACCCAATGCCTTTTGATGTCCCTCTCTTAGACATACTTTTTGTCTTTAATTAAATGAAGAGAGAGTGGGTTTTTTCTTTTTGTTTTTTTCTAGGGATTCTTCAGGATTCCTTCAAAGGAGATATCATAGCTACAGAGAGAAATGGTCCTCTGCTTCCCTGTCCAAAGTCAGCAAATCTGGTCCTGAGTCATAGTCTTTGGAAAGTCTCTGTTATATAAGGAAAAAGGAGTAGGAGACAAAGAAAAAACAGCACTTGTGTTTAGAAGATTTCGTTATAAGAATGGAAATACTGATCTAAATATATCAGAATGTCAGGTTGAGTATGAAAGTCACTAGGTCTTAACAAAGTCACAAGATTTAGTGTTCAAGCATTTAACAGATATACCAACGTTCTTAACTTAAAGGCAATTCTGTCACTTGGCTTCAACCTGCTCAAGTGAGATGCTTCGCTTCACTCAGGCAGTGACCTTGGATGAGTTCTCCTCTGCTCCTCTTTAGCAGGCATGGCAGTTGCCCAAACCCAAAATTATCAAGGCTTCTCTTAGGTCTAAACAATTTCAGAGTGAATTGTCTATCTATACTTCCTGTGATACTGCAGTGTTGGAAATCCCCACTGCTATTGGAGAGCCTGGCCCTTCGCAGCTAGATTCGTTGTTTTTTTTTTTTTTTTTTTTTTTTTTTTTTTTTTGTGTGTGTGTGTGTGTGTGTGTGTGTGTTTTGTTTTGTTTTGTTTTTTCTTGACAATTGTTTAAGTTAGGACACACAATCGTGAGTTTCATTGTGGCATTTTGATGTTCTCAAATCCTCTTGAATCTCCCTTTTGCTTTTATGTCATATATACATATGCACACTTAAATAGATGTATATATATATGCACATACACATACATGTGAATATATTTTAGATGCACTTTTACACGTGATAGAAATTTCTGAATCTGCCATCTTTCATTTAACAGTATGATCTCTGGTTCTGTCCATTTTCTTGCAAATGATGCAAATTCATCCCTTTGTACAGCTGAAATGCCACTGTGTGTATGAATCACATCTGCTTCTCTTCTCTGCTAATGGGAACCTAGACTGGCTCCATATTTTGCTATTGTGAGTCACACTATAACAAACATAGATGGGCAGATATTCTCGGTGAAATGCTCACGAAGATTCTGCTGATACTCAGATGTGTTTTATTTGCCATAATGGAGTTCTATTTTTTGTTTCGAGGAACCTAGATCCTAACCACCATAGCAGCTGCATCAGTGTGCACCCCTTCTAGTAGTGAATAAGGGCTCATCTCTCTCACATCATTGGTAGTGTTTTGTTTTTGTTTGTGTGTTCTCTAAGATAAGTATTATGTCTGGGTGGGAAAGTAAGAATTTCATCGTAATTTTAAATTGCTTCTCTTTGTTTTCACTATGTAGCCCAGGTTGGCTTTGAACTTGTGTCAATTCTCTTGCCTCAGACTCCTGAGTCTGGAATATAGTTAAAACCATGAAGCCTAGATAGCCGCTGCCTTCTTTCTGTTCAAGCTGTTTGTTAAGGGCTACATTTAATAACTTTCTTGTTGATCAGGAATAAACTCCTAGAGATTAAAGAGCACCACTCCTTTCCTGGAAGTCTTAGTCTGGTGAGAGCTAGAGAGAGGTGTGGCCATGTAACATATATTACATTGGCACATTGTACCCTAGCTCACTAAGAAACTGATTCAGGAATCAGGGTTACTCTCCCCACCATTTCAGACCCAAGCATATTTATCTCACAGACTCCTTTGGAATTGACTCGGTCACCCTAACTCTGACACAGAGGAGAGAATAGCAGAACAGCCCAAGAATTAAATCTTTGTGTTCTCGAGAATGGTTAGGAATGGAACTTTTTCCAATAGGGATTGCTATAGTTTATCTCATGTTCTAAAATGGTTTTGGAACAAGTGCAAAGCAGGAAGCCTAGACATGGCAAGCACAGCCATTGAGAGAAAGCTTGACTGGGACTCTCCTGGACACTGCCTCTCTTTCTGCACTCAGTTTCTGTTGGATGCTGGGAGCACTTGATTTGACAATGGCATCTCTAGCTATTGCCATCTATTCTTTGATTTGGGTTCCTCATCTGAGAAGAACTCTGCTCAGTCCAGTATTTTCACTGGCAACTACATTGGGCTTCCATAACATGGCTTCTTCAGTAGATTTTTACTAGGAATTTTTAGTATTTGATTTGATGTTGCTTTGCTACCTATCATATTTCTATTATCTGTTTATCTATCTATCCATTCATCTACCTATCTATCTACCTACCTATTTATTTATCGACCATCCCTCTATCTATCTATCTATCTATCTATCTATCTATCTATCCATCTACTATAACCTATCTCTATAAATCTGTCTATTATCTCTCTACTGTTTATCTAAAATCTTGTGATCATTTATCTATCTCGATGCGCTTATAAAAAGATAAAGGGGGGCTATGTTTGGTGGAGGTATAGCCAGATGTGGGAGAAGGGGGTGCCTCAGCAGGCCCGTGCTGAGGCATCCCTTCTCCCTGAGGGACCAACCACCCAATGGTATAGTATAGAATAAAGTCTATTCAGGGCATGGAGAGGGGAGTTAAGAGGGTGGTAGAGAGTGGTAGAGACAGAGAAAGCAAGAGAGAGCAAGCAGAGGAGTAGAGAAGTAGAGAAGAACAGGTGGAGAGGAGAAAAGGAATGGGGAGAGAGGGGAGAAGGGGTGAGGAGGCAGAGTGGGAGCAGGAAGGCAAGAGCAAGAGGGTGAGGAGGGGTCGAGCAGCCCCTTCTATAGTGAGTCAGGCACACCTGGCTACTGCTGTTGCCTTGTTAGACAAAATGCAACATATTTATCTAAATTCTGTCTATCGTCTATTTGTAAATCTGTTTATTATCTATCAACTATCTAGCTATCTATCTATCAATTATCTATCACATATCCATCTATCTGTCTATCTATCTACCATCTATCATGTGTCTTGCTTATTTCCTCTTTTACTTTGGCTTACTATATACTTAAAAAAATCCCTCTCTTTTAAGATGAAATGGTAATTTAATATTCTTCTCAATTATACACAGAGGAAACTAGCTCATTCACTTGGACAGGACATTCCTCTAACACAGGCATCATGGAGGTTAGGAGAACCCCTGTGAGTAGGCTCTACTCACCTGGATCTTTCCAGAGATAGTAACAGGAAACTAACTGATACATCAATGTCAGGGAAGTTTGGATTGAATGCTGTGGTTATTATGACATGTGGCTATACTGATTGCTACTGAAGAGACATCACTTATCTGGCATGCTGTTATCTGACTACCCTAGTCTGTAATGGTGAACTTTTTGATCTAGATTGCAAAAAATGATGAAAAATGTTTGCTTTTTGCTTTCTGACCGTCTCTCATGGTTGTGTCACTCTGCTGTCTCTCTTTCAAATTCTGGAGAGAGGAGATAAAATTATAGAGCATGTCTAGATGTCTGTGAATTTGAAATGGTCATATTGGATCTAGACTATATCAACAGAAATTGACAGGGCCCTTAGGCCTCCAAAGATATATTGGCAGGCAGTTAGTGGGTATGCTGAAGGAGTCTCTTCCTTGTTAAGTCATTGAAAATTCCCTTGGGATGGATGCACATGTATATGAAGAATGGGTTACATCTCTCATCTACATGCAAGCTTCCAATGGTGTATATGTGTTATTGGCTCCCAGAGCACAAGGATCTGTTGGAATCATTTTGGATCATTGGCAGATGTGTATACACTGGATGAAGATACTGTACATGGGTGTTCTTGCCTCCTGCCCCTGCACATGCAACGACAGACATGTAAACAACACCAGATTTGGTAGGTTTTGTACTTTCTTCCTAGGATCACATGACCTATTAAGGTATGGATTTCTTTTTAAAGTCAAGTTTAGAGAAGCTTTTGCTCACTCCCTGGCAGTCTTCCACTGCATATGAGCCCTCAACTGCTTATCATTCTGTTCAATGGAAAGTTTTCTCAGAGCATGTAAGTACTGGGCTTCATGCCCCACTGCATGTACTGTATGGCAAGGATTTGAAGCCATTCAGTGACATACAGGCTCAAGACTGAGTTAACCTTTGTCTTTGTGCTTTACCAAGTGTAGACAATTCTCTGAGAAGACAGCCAATGGTAGTATGAAACCAAAGGCATTCTGACTTCCTTGCCCACAGCCTGACATAGACTTCCTCCTAGTCATTTTGGACTTCTAATGCCCTTAAACCAACAGGCTAAGAAAAGAATAACAGTGTTAGGAGGGGTTATAGATCCAGATTACCATGAGGAAATTGGATTGTCTCTTCATAATGGAGGTAATCAGAATTATGTCTGGAGGGCAGGAGATCCATTAGGGCTTCTCTTAGTACTATCTTTCCTAGGCTTGAGCTTTTCATAGCCACAATGCCTTAAGGCCTGGATCACAGGTGTGCCTTCCAATTCTGGATTGTAGTTCAATCCAGATATAGTCAAGTTGACAACCAGGAATAGCCATTTCAGATGTTTTGTAGAATTTGTTTCTTTACCTCTGACAGTTTGGCAATGAACATTGAACTGAGAACAAAGCTTTTCTAGAGCATTAGTAGTGTCAGCAGAGCCCCATGGAGCTGGGAAGTGCTTAAAGGACTGAGCACTGTGCTAGAATGAGAAAGACATGACCCACTGGAACTAGCACAGTGGAACGCAACAAGCTGAGCTCAACACAGCTTCTCCTTTGTGTAGCTGCTGCCAGCCAAGCTCAGGTCTCCAAGCAGGGCTGCATGGTGGGTTATGGAAAATAGAGTAGGAAGTCAAAATTCAAGAACTGACCCAAGGCCAGACACTATGGGGAGAGCAGTTATAAGCTTCTAATGAAGGAACATAAGAATAGTGGGGTAGTCAGCAATCCCACAGGAAAAGATACTCTAGCATATAAAATTTTATATTCCCAGGGCAGAATGTGTGTGGATAAAGAAAGGGCTGTTATTTTGGATGCATTGACTACTAGTGGCAGGTTTATATAACCTACATGGTCCCCACTATTTGGTTGCTGTGTCAATAGCTATGGCTCCAGGGTACTTGTACCAGGAAATTTCCTAGGAGCTGTTTCCAGTTTCAAATACGCACCACTTTAATAGAAGAAGGATCTATTTTGACTCACAGTTCATACATTTTATCTTGGCGGAGAAAGCATGGTGGCAGGGGTGTAAGGTGGTTAGTCACACTGTGTCCATAGCTAGGAAGCACATTTTTCATTCCATTTGGGACCCACCTATGGGAAGGCGCCACACACAGTTAGGATGGGTCTTTTTCCTTTGTTTAAACTCTCTAGAAATACCTTAATAGACATGTCCAGAGCTGTGTCCCCTAGGTGATTCAAGTCCAGTCACATTGATAATGAAGAAACATGATGTCTTAAGGTTTTCATTGCTATAGACACCATGACCCAGGTAACTCTTACAAAGAACATTGAATTGGGTCTCTCTTACTGGTTCTGAGGTTCAATTCATTATCATCATAGCAGGAAACATGGCAGCATCCAGGAAGGCATGCCTCTGGAAAAGCTAAGAGCTCTACATCTTGATATCAAAGCAGCCAGAAGAAGACTCACAGGCACCCAGGAGGAGGGTCTCAAAGCTCAGCCCCACAGTGGTGGCATTTCCTACAACAAGGCCATACTTACTTCAACAAAGCCACACTTCCCAGTGTTGCCACTTCCCATTGGCCAAGCATATTCAAACCACCACACATGACCAGAGAGCATCTTATGACCAATGACCACACCTAATATGATGGGAACTTCTGTTGGTTCGAAACATGAATAAAATATTCTGTTTTGGCTCACAGCCTCACATCAGCCACTGACCACACACTGCATTCTCAAGCCTCACCTGTTCCAGAACTCAGTGAGCTGACACCTTATGTTGGAATATTTTCATGGCCTCTCATTTTCTCTACTTGAACCTACAACTAGTTCTCAGCTGCAAAGAAAATGAAAAAACAGAACCCTTCACTTATGTTAAATTAAGCTGAATCAAACTGCCTGAAAGTTTGGCACAATAGTCTTCTGTGAACTCTGTCTCATCTATCCCTAAACATCTAAATGTTAGTGTTGGCATTTGATCTATATTGGACTCTGCCACCTTGTGAAATATAGCTACTTGCTATATTTCAGGAACAAGTAACAAATGTTTAAGTTCTGTCCAAATGCAATTCATAGTGGCAAGGTAGTAGATTAAAAGGATTAATGTTATTCACTTATTCACACATACTTTGTGTGCTTCATTGGATGCTAACAACATCTCTTGGTCTATCTGTCTATCTATCTATATCTGTAGAACAAATGTAGAATCCTTAGAATCTTATTGTAAATGTGGTGTGGGCATCTTTGACATATTCTATATCTGTCCTGCTGTGTGAACCACCAAAGGATACGCATATTCCTCTTGATCTTGTTAACCTTTAAGTGATATATTATAGTCCCAATTCAACCTGTGTCATTCTCACATGGCTGTTTTCTTGGGTTTATGCAGAGTGCCCCACCCCTATACCTATGTGCTTCAGGTAGTTTGAACCTCATGCTACCTTCCCAGTACACACCTGCTCCCCTGTGCTAAGGGCTTTCCTTTTACACATGTGCTCACTTGGGTCACTCATTTTTTGACATCTCTGTCTCATAGGTCTTCCCTCGGAATTCATCAACTTCTTTGCTTCACATTTTCCTTATGTCCCCGGCAGTTTTAATGGTGGATCACTTTCAATGACAGCAGAGAACCCTCCTCCTACCTCCTGTTTTATGAGTTGACCTGGAATGGTATTAAGGGTTAACATTTATTCTGCTGGAAAAGTTGTTTACCAATTTTTGTGAGAAGGCTTTCGGTTTTAAAATAGAAGTAGCCACCAGGTCCTGTTGCCATTGTTGTCCTGATGTTGAAGTGAGGCTCTCTCTGTAAAAGTTGGAAGTTATAGAGAGCTGTTACAGTTTGCAATTTTAAAGGAAACTCTGTCTGTATGATCTTTCCAACAATACAGCCACCAGCGGAAGATCTGTGTTCTACATATGATATACAATGGGCACATCTGTGAAAGCCACACCATCTAGAGAAACAACTGAACAGGAGAAGGCCAGAGCTCTACTGGTTGACCTTGCAACAGGAACCAGCTACTATCTCATCCCACCTTAGACAAGGCTGTCTGAAGCTATGTAGATCCCAGGGGGAAAAAACCAAAAAAACAAAACAGCAACAACATACCCTTCATTTTCATGTATTCATTCAGTATATCCAGGCCCCACCTCCTTCCTAGGCAAAGACAAAATATATCTCTGCAAGCTTCCTCTGGGATTGACATTAGGGGGCAGCTTTCAATAGTGTCTGAAAGATGGTTCCACTAAGACAAGATCAGGGACTCCATAGGAGCTTGCCCCAAGTTTAATTCATATCCCTCAGCTACTGCCTGAACCATTCTTTCTTTACTGAGGGGTGTCCAGAGACCACCTCCAGTAGATCAGATTACCAATGACTCTTCTACTCTGGGTCCCTATATGCTTCTGGGTCATCTAGTTCCAGTCCCATCCTCATGGGGCCACAACAGGAGAAGGACAAATGTAGAGAACCTTCTGCCTCAGACGTGTTTTCCCATAATGGCATAGCAGAACACTTTAATTCCTACACACAGACGCGCTCACACACTCTCACACAGAAAGACACACATACATTATACACATACGCATGCAGAGACAGATCCACCCATACACAGAAGCACTCAGACACATACAAACACACACACACATATGTATATATATGTATATATATACATATATATGTATATATATACAAGTACACAGGTATGCATATATACATACATACATACACACACACATAGCAGTGTAATACATATTCCCTGAATGTTACAGATAAAATAACAAGTAAAATTATATAATTTTAACCATTTAATAAGTGAAAGCACATTTTATTGCATTAAAACTTTACTTAATTCACACTATTCATTCTGTTTGTCTACTGTTTAGTACGCTGGCCTGCTTGGTTTACAAGACAGGATGAGGAATAAGGCACAAGACACTCCCTGCGCTGCAGCCCTCTGTTAGGCAGAGAAAGGTTCTCTCATGTGAAACCTCATGGGACAAAGCGCTCACTTGACACTCTGGAGGAGCAGCAGTTCCTGCGAGCTTGCTGGCCAGATGCCCTGAAAGGAGGGGGCAGGGGTCATGTCCTCACTTTGCTTGGTGTCCACAGGCTTGGTATGCTAGGCCCCTGGAATAGTACCAGATCCAGGTGGAGATTTGTCATGGCCATCCGAAACAACTGCACAGCTCACAACATGAACAGAAAGGCCAATACTTTTCCACTTACATTAAACTGGATATCAAGGAGAAAGGGCCAGTTCCCCTGACTTCCCTACCCCACCCCTCATTTGAGCTGACAGGAACAAGGCAGGTCTTCACACTCCTTTGGACTCTGGCTCCACAGACCAAAGCAGTGTTGTTTCTCAGTCTCAGACCCTTTCACTCCCAAATGAAATTTACATGTTCCGCTAATTGCTAGCACCTTAGGAAAGGCAAGCGTGCAATTTCCTTTTGCTGCTATGTGAAAGCCCACAATTACAGCCTGTCCTCCTGACGGGGAAGGAGGCCTTGGCAAGCTCCCTGCATGTGACATGAGTGCAGAACTCCACTCTGCACCCCAAGCAGTTTTCACTGGCTTTGACTTCATGATTTAATGAAAAACTAATAATTCCAGAAATTTAAATTTTAGCACACTTTAAAAATTGTTTTAAGCAACCATGAGTACCAATAACCACTCACTCCCCTTTGAAAATGTAGAATTCAACTAAATTAAACCCACAGACTTTTTCTTGGACTTATTTTAATTTGGCTTTTATGTTATATGTCTAAATTCTGAAATAGTTCTATCTCTGGTTTCATTTAAACTAATAAGAATTACTATATTAACAATTACCACCCACTTTATTAAGTACCTCAGACATCACATCCTTTATTCTCCCAAAGAGAAAGGCCCCTGGCTCAAGATGCTTTTGGCAAGCAGGTCCTTAGGATAAAATTGAGCGTAACAGGGGGTCTGCTTTAAAACATAGATTGAAATGAATGGCACTACTACTCTTTGCAAATCATTAAAGGGCAGACTTAGAAGATAATTCTTGTGATGAAATTTAAATAAGGCTCACAGGAATTCCAGGCCTCATGTTTGAGGTGGGCTCCAAAATTCTTCCTGCAGATGGTGAGAACTTCAATACCCTGAGCTGGTTAATATAAGCCTGAAATATCCAAGACAACAAACGCAGACGTGTAAAGGAAATGGAACACTCAATTAAACAACCCCCAAGCTGCCCCAAGAGAAAAGATTATTCAAGGAAAGGAGTTGTCATGGTGGATGGACCTGGAGCTGTGGATGTGCACACACTTCTTACTCGGAGTTATCCACTGAGATTGATTCCAAAACTGAAACTGATAAAGGGGAACTGTCCTTGGATCTATGCAGAGGGACTGTGCCCTCTGGCCTGAATTGGGAAGCTTTCCTGAAGTGAAGTAAGTGCTCCAGGGTAATGGCTGAGGAGCACCACGGTGATTTGATTAAATACTAAATTACCAGGGGCATATGTGAAAACCCATATTTCGGTTAGGGTCATTTGCTCAGGTAAGGGACGTTTGGTAAATGTGAGTGGAAGCTTTTTAGGGGTTCCTGAATGTGACACTAACAACAGGGCCTCCCTCAGACATTGCTGCACTTGAGCTAGCAGCTTAAAATACATACATACATACATCTAAATATTTTTCTTTTTTTAGATATATTCTTTATTTACATGTCAGAAGATTTCCCCTTTCTTGGGCCCCTGCTAAAAAGTCCAATAAGCCATCTCCCTTCCCCCTGTTCCCCAATCAACCCCCTCCCGCTTCCCTGTCCTGGTATTCCCCTACACTGCTGCATAGAGCCTTTCTAGGACCAGGGGCCCTCCTCCCTTTGATGTCCAACAAGGCCATCCTCTGTTGACTATACATCTGGAGCCATGTGTAACACCATGTGTACTATCTGGTTGATGTTTTTGTCCCTGGGAGCTCTGGGAGTACTGGGTGGCTCATATCGTTGTTTCTCCTATGGCACCGCAAACCCCTTCAGCTCCTTGGGTCCTTTCTCTCTGTGTGTATATATGTTATCATATATATATATATATATATATATATATATATATATATTTTATCATTCCCCTGTCATTAGGTTAAATTTTATAAAATTATAAAGTTTAGTCCATTCGCTCAAAGCTTTCTGGAAGAACAGCCTGAGGCTTAGCAAGAGGAAGGGGCTGCTGTCATCTGGAAGGACTGCACTCCCCTTCTAGGCTGGCTCATCTTTCTCCACCTGTCCATCTCTGTCCCACCACTTTACACCTTGAATCAGCTTTCATCACAGCCACATGGTCATGTCTGCCCTGGGTTGGAAAGAAGCTCTTTCTTGAGTCTCTCCTTTCAGTCCTAGGGATGATTCCAGATGGGACATTCTGAGTCATCTGAAACATGTTCGGCTCAGTGATTGTACCAGATTGGTTGAGGCTTGCTGAGGTCCTGAGACCCTTCTTCTACTAAAGGGCAGTTGAAAAGGGAGTGAGGGCCCCATGTATAAGGAGAGCTGCTTCCTTGAGAATGACATGGGGTATAGGGGAAGGCTCTTGTGGACTTCTCTGGAGCAAATGGTAGAACTTTTGTCTTCCTACCATGACAACACCATCCCCTTCTACTCACAATAGCCTAATTGTGTCATGCAGGATGTGTTTGATGGAAATAGTGTAAAGAATACAAACTTGGGGCATAGGGCACAGGGAGGACACAGGGGCAGCACCTGGGAAATGGTTGGTGGCTGTGTTCTAGGCTATTGTTTCATGTTGCAGTTTGGACTCTTAAGGACATAGTGTCTGATCAGTGCTCACTGAAGGTGAGGCCACCTGAAGAGCCTGCGAATCACTCCAGCCTTCAGTCTACATAGTCTGATACTCCCCAGGTATGGAGAGGTGGTGGGGAGGCTCTTCCTTTTAGTCACATGGTGAAGGATTCAGACACTTTGAAAACACATGCATCGTCTCTCTTGGCCCAATGAGGATCAGCTGGCTCCAAGTTACAAATTGACCATTGGCAGTGACTCTCCAAGTTCAGAATCCATCATACCTTTGAGAATATGCTGGAAGTCTCTGACCAGGGACCATGTCTGGTTATTGTCTGTGTTCCTCTTTCATGTATCCACAGAGTGTGTCTTTGATGCTGTAAAGATGGAACCCTTGTGAAGAAGAATCATACGAACCATGTGCTTCTCTGGTATTCAAACACAGCCCCCCCCCCCCGCACTGTCCACACACATGCTTGGCATTAAAAAATTCCTAAGGCCTGGTGTCTCTGAACAGGGCATCCTATGCCAGTGCTTGGATGGTTCCTTCTGCTAAATAAATATAACCACAGACTCAATCCAATATGCACTACATGAGAAGGGAGTTTTTTGTTTCACGGGAACAGTGTCCAGGAGGCTGTGGTGATGGCTCAGTTAGTAACCTAAAGGTGACCCAGATGTGATGGTACCCTCTTGTGGTCTTATCCTTGGGGAGACAAAACAGGTATTCCCTGTGGCTAGCTAGCACAACCTTATTACTAGGTTCTAAGGAGATGCTTTGTTATAATGTAATCAATCAATCAATCAATCAATCAACCAATAACAAATAAAATAAGCAGTACCAGAGGAGAAATGGAAAATAAGGCTATTCTCTGGCTTTTACATACATGTTTTCAACATGCATGTATAGATACACACACACACACACACACACACACACACACACACACCCCTACAAACATACATATACACCCCACTACCACCATTACCCCACACAAAAACTGTCTTGATCTATGTCTAGAAACTATAAAGCCAACATAAAAACCAGCTATACTTTCAGAAACATCGGCTAACTTTTCTCTGAGTGTGTTGTGAACTGAAAGGGTAAGGCTTGCTCCTGGCTGCTCCCATAGTACCGTGCAGTGTAAGGTGCTGAGAGGGAGGGGAAGGAGTGTGGGAAGACCTTGGTGCTATCTGTGTATGAAACAGATCAAAGAGCACCTGGGCCAGAGAGTGTTCTAGATGTGCTTTTATTGCTGTGATAACATATCCTGACAAAAAACGACTTAGGGAAACAAGGGTTTATTTATAATTCCAAGTTATATTCAACCACTGAGGGGGAGCAACACTGGCAGGAGCTTGAAGCAGCTGGTCACATGACATCCAAAGTAGAGAGCACAGAGAAGCAATTACATACAGTTACATACATGTTCACTGCTCACTTGCTCCTGCTAGGTTCTACTTACCCTTTCTTACAGGATTCAGGATCTCCATAGCAGGGGGGTGGAGTCTTGCACTGTGAGCTTGAGCTTCCTACATCAGTTAACTTCATTATGACAATTCCCCAGATACAGTCACAGTCCAACCCACGACTCCCAATCCCTCAATGAGACTCTTTTCCCAGGTGATTCTAGGCTGTGTGGAGGTGATGAAGATGACCATCACAGTAATGGAGGGCCTACACGGACCACAGAGAAGGCATTTCTCAACAGCCACATCTGATTTATTGATACCTCAAGCCCAAGGTAGGGCCTTGATTAAAAAAACATTCCCCCAGGTATTCAGATACAGTCCCATTACTGGTGACCAACCTATGCATACATCAGTCTCCTACAATGCACAATAGCCTGCATCCCTTTGGGAGTAATCACACAGCCAAGGAAGAAGGCCTCCTTCCACACTGTCTGATTTTACTAACTTATCAGGCAGAACATAGCACACTCCCTAAAGAAAATGAAAGACCATTTCTTCTGGAGTAAAATATTGGTGGTCAAAGTTGAGAAACATGGACTCAGGTTGCCCCAAATACCTTTTCCAATGTGTTAACAGAATCATGACAGTTTTGTTTTAGAAACAAAAGCAGAAGTAATAATCTAAATAATTCCCACATTCATGGGAACATCAGGTAGGCAAGTGACAGAAAACAAGGAAGTCTCTACTATAGGCCTAAGATGAGGTCTGATGTCATTCTTAGCTGTTGGATAAGAAGATGGGCTCTCTTAAGTTGGTACCTCCAAAATGTTTTCATCTGACAGTCAGAAGGATGATAGGTCAGACAAAGAGGTAGGCAGTGAGTGACTAAATTAAGGAGGTTAAAGTTAGTGAGCTCAGGATAATCTGTCTCTAGACCATAAGCATCTCAGTTCTCTAAACTCACAACAACCAACTTCTAAGCAGCCACCATGGCGGGGGAGGGTGACTTTAACACAGGCATGGCTTTATAGTTACATTCATGGTATTGACCTTCCCACCTCTACTATATTATCTCCTTCTGTGAGGGCATTCGTTTCACAGGGTGACCTATCTCGTTCAGTCATTCTGTCCACTGAGGCTGTGGAGGAGGCTAGGGGTATCCCATGGAGCTGGGTTCTCAGGACCACACAGAAAGCAAACTATAGAGCATGGGCTCCTTACCCTTCACAGACAACAGGGGCCAGAGATGGAAGTGTTCCATGAACACATGACCATGATGGGGCCATGTCTCCAAACACAACGTGAGGTTTGCTCTCTCATGGGTTCATAGATGAGTTCATACTTAGCCCTGACCTTACCACCCTCAGCAACTTGAGTTCACCCTGAAGGACAACAAGTCCCAGGGGATGTCATCGTGACAGGGTGTGGTTAGGGTAGAGAAAAGCAAACCTGTAAGAGGCCGGCATCATGTTCACTGCTGCTCAGAACAGCTACACTGCGTGGGTTTCATTGATACCCACACACTGTTTCTAAAATTATTAGTATTCATGGCAGACTCCTTTGCTTTCATTAAAAAAAATCCTAATCTCATGTCCTTCTGAAATGCCTCTCCAAATATGAAGACACGGAATTTCCTTGACTCACAGCCTTTGGCAACAGTGTGAAAGGGCTGGCTAGGCCATTTATTTACTCTGCAGCCTGAATTCCGGCTGTGGCACTGAGCAGAGCTTGAACAGGGTTGTCTCCTACCCCGGAGCCCGTGCAGGTGGTGGCGGCTTGGTTATTCTGTTTACAAATCATTAATGAAGTGATTGTACCTCCTTTCACTTGCTAACACTTTGGAACTGTGTGGAGTGATGCATTCTTAAGCAAGGGACACAAGAGCAGAGAGAAGCCCACAACAGCCTTATTATGAAGGCCACACAAAATCGGCAACGCTGGGGTTTATATTAACCCAATCAATTAAGGAGCGATGGAAAGGCCAGGCCCAGGGCACTGGGAAAGCTTGGCAGTCAAAGTTGCTTAGGGCGCAGTGGTGCCCTCCCCCCAGAGTTCTCTATCCCTTAGCTGACCACGCTTTCTTCCTGCATGATAAAAGGCCTTTTCAAAGCAGACCTTTGCTGCGGGACACACAGTGGAAGTCACCACATTCTCTGAATGCAATAAATGTCTCTTTTAAATTCGGATGAGGCTGGTGTAAACTCTCTTTACTGGGGCACTCTTAGGGTTCCGCAGGAAAGGCGCATACATTAGACTACACTGTAAGCTTTTGTGCTCAGACCATCAGCTCTCTCCTGAGTCTCTAAAGTAGAGCTATCCTGCCCGGGAAACAAGTTGCACCCTCCACTGAAGCCACCTTTGTGTAGCACTCATTTGCATAAGCAGCATGCTGTCATTGGGAAGGCAGATGGCTCCAGGGCTCTATCCCAGTAGAGAGGGGAAGCAGACAGAGCAAGTCTATTACTGGGGCTTTTCCTTAAACGCAAACATTTCTGGGGCTTCTGATTTTCCAACCATAAAGAGATGGGGAGCTGGGCAATGGTTTCTGGGCTTTGTCCAGTCTTGTGGCTCTGCGCCCGCACACTGGGCGGTGTGTTCTGAGCACCCTGGCTCCCATCCCTTCCCATAGACTGTACTGCAGAGTGAACATCACTAACCTACAAACTCCGCCTCCAAAGTTACCTGTGCTGCTGGCTCTGGACTTTTGTGTGTAGCTATGGGGAGACTTCAAACACCTTTTCGTGGACCGAATTCGGATTCAGGGTGATTTAAAACAGGATAGAGGTCAGGAAAGCCCCATTTCTCATTGCAAGCCAGATTTCATTTGTTGTTTACTGTGCTGATAAGTCCCTCTCTAAACTTAGGAGGGTTACTCTGCACCCTGTGCCTTTCAGAGTTCTTGAGCATGGAGGGAAGGTTGGAGGTAAAGCTTCCGGAATAGTCACTTGACCTGGTATCCTGGTCCTGTCAATGATCGGTTGGGTACTGGGATGTGAGGAACATCCATCCAGTCATGTCCTGAAGCGGCAGAGAGTAAGCCCCATGTCCCTGGGTGTGTTCAGACCCTGTAGGGTGACAACATCAGTGCCTCCGTGACTCTGGGAAGGTTGAGTGTATAGTCAAATATCCTTCAGTGTGACTGCAGATGTGGAACTTTCAGGGAGCTTCTAGAGGCACATAGACATTCTGTCTCATATGGCAAAGTTCTGTGGAGTTCCCATTTGTTATGAGCTATGAGCAGGGATAAGGGATCATTTTAGAAAATGCATCCATCAGTTACTAGGTATTTCTGAACCCCTCTCTCCTTCAAAATAAGCAAAACGGAGGAAGCAAGGACCAGGCCACAGGTCTGCTATTCGGTTGTGTAGGAAATGCAAGCAAACTTTAAATATGGGGTCTTTATAACTAGGTTTTAAGTAGTTAGGACATATACCACAAAGTTAGCAACGTGCTCTCTGTCACAGTTACAATGCTTTGCTGGATACCTGTGTTTGGTCTGTCTGTCTCTCCCTCTTCCTCTCCCTCTCCTTCTCCTTCTCCTACTCCCTCTTCCCCTCCCTTCCCCACCCGTCTCTCTCTTTCTCTCATTATGGTGTGCAATATCACTGGGGCCCTATGATCTCTTGGATTTTATTTAAAGACATATTAACACATAACTCTATGGTACAGAGGGAATGATATCGCCTTAGCATGAATGCATTTTAGGAAGGAGTCAAATTCCCTTGTAACATATCACTCAGATCAAACACTTGACCTACTTTAATGGTGACCACATTGTTTCAGCATGTAAGTTAATACCCGGGTGTAAGGTCATGTCTGTGTCCAAACTGTGAAGCACACTGTGGCTGGAGCACGTGGTCCATATTGTTCCCTACCATCAGGCTTCACAATTGATATTGATGACTGAAGTCTTGCCTGTCAGTCACAGGCTCCATTCATCAAGGACCACAGTGGGGGTGGGGAATAGAGTCTCAGCATCTTGTCTCTGATGGTTGTGCTAAATCGAGCAGTAGTGACCATCTGTTTACATTTGTCTACTGTTAGATGACAAAGTTAAGAGGCCAGGTTAAGTACTGTTTCCAAAGGCTTTATTAGTAAGGTGGGGTAGAAAATTGGGATCATCTGATATCCTAGGAGACTTTAGATTAACTAAATAGCTCATTAGACAACACCCCTGAGGCATAGATTCCTGTTACTTGATGTAGAGCAAGCTATGGCTCATGGATTAAAATTAAGTAAGCATAGGAGCCATGTTTTTGCCACTCCTCCTTCCTATACCAAATTTTGATTTTGTAGATCAGCTTAGAGTGCACTGTCCCAGAAGAGGCAGAGGCAGACAAGGAACTAACATGGGAGACAGAGGCAAGTATTCACTTGTATCATCTCCCCTCGATATAAAGAGGCACTGATTCAAAAGGGTGAAAAACTAAGTCCTCAAAATTATTGGGAGTTGGGCTTGACATGGAGGTCTAGCTGAGTTTAAGGGGAGGATTTTGACATCACTGAATGTCTGGGTCCTGATTCTTCAGGAAACTCCAAGTCAGTAGCATGACTGTTGGGGCTGGTGATCAAGTAGAAGCTGCTTTCGCCATCATGGATGCCCAGTTTTCTTCTCTTTAGCATCAATAGTCCATAGTCACATCTCCTTCCCTAGAATACAACAAAATACAACATAAGGAGGGAGGGGCTCATTTGGTTTATGGTTGGGGGCATGATCTGCTATGAAGGACAAGTCTTAGTGGTACAGCTGGAGGAGGAGGATTCTATTGCATTAGCAGTCAGAGAGTCAGGAGGTGGAAGGCTGTGTCCCCTTACTCCCTTCTCCTTTTTATTCTGTCCAGGCTTCCAGACCATGGAATGCTACTACCTACATTACGGATGACTCTTTCCACTTCCATTAGCCATTCCTCAGTGGCTTTCATGGTGATTCTAAGTCTCATCAAGCTGTCAAGATTGACCATCATAGGAATAATCAATAAGGAAATAAGGAGCTTGGTAATCAGGCTTGAGAATAAGTCAGGAGGGTCTGAGTGAAAAGCTTTCTCACTAGGGTCCTAGTGATCAGAATGACCAGAACCTGGAGACAGCAGCACAGCCTTACTGTGCTTCTTGCCCTGATGGTACAGGAGTACCTGCTCTCCACTTACAGGGATGTAAGTGAGGAAGGCAGAACCCAGCATGTAGAGATGGAGCAGGCACAGGAGCCAAGCAGAAATGCCTTCAGACCCAGGCTAACGTGAAAAATCAGGTATAAGAGGTAGGCAGTTTAGTCCCATTAGACCTACTGGGGCATTTTCATGACTGACTCACCAAGCTCCCTATTGAATATTCTTAAAATTTAGAATCACCATGAAAGCAATCTATGGTTGTCTCACTGAGAGATGATCTAGATTAGGCTAATGGAAGTGGAGAGAATCATCTTTAATGCGGGTGGTGACATTCCATGGGCTATTCAGAAGGGAACTGGGAGTGGCCAGCCAAGGTCACAAAGAAATGACAGGGAAGATGAGACAGTTCTGTGTAAATTTTTTAAAATTGGTGCATAGTAAAATGAAGTACTTGGGAAGGAAAAAACTGATGACTGGTGTAAGAGTGGAAGATGGGAGGAAAGAATGCAGAATAAACAGAAACTCACCCTCTTTTCAGGGGAAGGAAGCATGTTATACTACAAATTCACCATTAGTCAAAATCTGAAATACAGTTTGTGAGCAGTATAAATTAGGAATGTGGGGTGTGGACATGAGAAATATGGCAAATTTGCCTAGAGAACAACAGTAAAGTCTGTGTAGAAAAGTTAATAGTATGTATCTTTATTGTTAAGCTACAAGAGCAGTTGACCTCAATGCCTGGCAATAACAACTGTCTATTGTAAAGGTCTACATAGGGCTAGGAAACTGCTAATTTGGGACTGATTAAAATCCACGTGCATCCATTATTTAACATAGTTGGGTAACAAAGAATGGAGAACAAGTCTCAGCTTCTAAGGAATTCTGAACTACACCTTGAGATTTCTGTCAATGGTGAGGGTGATGACAGGATGCAAGCACCTTCACATCTGCAATTAATGGCAGTTTTCAGGTCCCCCAAAATTCTTAGCTCTGACCATACACCAAAAAGGCTTAGAGATTCTCTGTAAATGGATGAGAGTTAGTATACTCAAGGTAAGGTCCTCAAGCAAGAGGTTTAATTATCAAGGGGGAGAGCCAGGCATGGTGGTGCTCTCCCATTATCCAGCATTAGGGAGGCTGAGGATTGTAGAATCATTGAGTTCAAAACCAGCCTGACTTATATGGTAAGTGCCAGGTCAATCTGTGTGACCCAAGAAAGGAAAAGAAAACCATGAAAAGAACCCATAGGGCATATCCAGGAGAGTTTTCAGCACAAGGCTTCCACCTTCCACCCATCAAGGACCTACACAGTCACTCACTCTGGGCAATCTCCCTCACCAGTTCAAGCCCATGATTGGAGTCCTACCTTGCAGAGGAGCTCATATGAGAAAATGTTCAGCATTTCTAGGTGACCAGACTCTGTAAGCTTGATTGAAGGGCTGATGACCCCTGTTGCTGATCTGCATCATCACTGTCCAGCACTTACTGCTACAGCCCAAATCCCTCATCCTCAGTCATGTCCACAGCTTTTTGGTCATGCACATCCACCACCTTAAACTCCTGGCCTTTTAGACAGTACCTAGCAAAAGACAAGGGGAGAACAAGGCTTTTGTCTGCTTCATGCTGTGTCCAGCATGTCCAATATATTCTGTGATATCCCCTTTGTGTAGGCTTTGTGTACTTCCCATGGGAGAGGAGAGAACTCAATTGCAAAGGAGAAGAACAACAGCCATGACAGACTCTTGGTTGACATGTTTTGAGTTTTGCTGATTACT
Organism: Apodemus agrarius; assembly: GCA_964023405.1. Lineage (NCBI taxonomy): Eukaryota > Metazoa > Chordata > Mammalia > Rodentia > Muridae > Apodemus > Apodemus agrarius. The sequence goes on from OZ030020.1 coordinate 2,994,412, forward strand.
AATCTCCAGATCAGGAAATATTTTTTGTCCACTTGAAAAGCCAGGGGTTCTGAGGGAGCAAACATGACAGCAGTTTCTGTTTGCTCCTGCCCACTATGCAGCATGGACCTGGCTCTACCAAGGCTTGATGGTAAACAAGGTCTTATTTCTCCAAGTGACAACCCTTCCTCAGGTTTAAGAGTGTGGCATCTACCCTTGACTCTGAGTGTCTCCCAATCTATACTAGGGAAACCCCACAGTCTATGTTGATAGCTACACCAGTGACTCATGAGCTGGGAAGTGGGTCCAGGCTGCGACATGTAGCCTATAACCACATGGGAGCTGATGTGGAAAGAGGTAAAAACAAACAAACAAACAAACAAACAAAACAAAACATAGAGCCAGATTGGAGCCTTATGTAGCCAGATCTAAGCCCTGTGGTGCTATTCTAATCTCCCAGGGCATTAAAATTATATGTTGTATATACACAAGTACAGACAAAACACTCATACCCATAAAACAAGATAAATAATTCTAAAAAGAATATTTTCAATGAAATTTAATATAACAGAATTTTTCTTGATTTTGTAAGCTAATGCTTTTGGGTTTTTCCTTTTCTGATGGGAAATAGAACTCTCTCATTCTCTGTGTGTGTTTACTGAATGTGTGTGATCTGCATATATGGTATGGTGTGTGTGTGTGTGTGTGTGTGTGTGTGTGTGTGTGTGAATGAATGTGTTATATGTGGTATGTTCATAGGTTGATGAAACTAGTGTGAATACGTGCTTTGGGTGCTGGAACATGAGCAGATGTCCACACTGATAACGTCTCCTGTGTGCATGTGTTCAACTCTATCATCGACTCATCTCTAAGCCCAAGTCGCTTACTGAACATGGTACACTGGTAACCATGGAGCCCCAGCCGCCCTCCCTGTGTCTGCTCTCTAATGCCCTGGAGTTAGTAGTAGTCTCTTGATGTGATGCTAGGGTCCCTCCTCTGGTCCTCCTGCTTGCCTAGCTCATGTTCTTACCCCATTCTCTGTCCCCAGGGTGAAATTCACTTGCAACTAAAAGATTGACAGGATCCAGTTGTTTTGGAGGAGCTACTTCCTTCGGGCCCTAGGAGAAGGAGAAAGGAGACTAGGTGGCTTAGAGAACAAACACCAAAGTGACATGTCTTTGATCAGAATCAGCAACATAGCATCCAAAGGTTCACTTTGGGGCCATTTGCATCTTGAGAAAGTAACAAAGAAGTTGGTCTTTCTGGGCCCTTTCAAGAGAACCTAGAATGGATGAGCACATGCTCCTGACAGGGTGATTAAACTTCTGCCTTGCCCTTCAGGAAACCCTCTCCTACTGACCCTCCCTGTTTCTGACATAAACCTATTGCACCTTGGCAGCCTTCAAGGAGCCTCATCCTCAGCCTGTAAATTAATCCACCAAGTGCAGAATCAGCCAACTCCTGGACTAGCTCACCACCTCCTCTGGCCACTGCTTCCAGATCTCTGCTAATGTAGAAAAAGGTGAAAGGATTTTTGAAACAGAAAACAAAATAAAACAAATACAAGAAAGTGATTTTTGTTCCCAGAAACCACATGGAGGCTCACAGTCACTGAAACTCTACTTCCAGGGGATTGTATTTCCTCTTCTGATATCTTCAGGCAGCAGGCATGCATGTGTTACACATGCATAGACCAAACAGTTACATATAAAATAAAAAATTATTTTTAAAAAGAATATTTTAAAATAAACTTGCTATAATAGGATTTTCTCCATTCTATACTTCCTTTTTTTAAAAAAAAACTGTTGGTGTAACATTAATGTTGTTCCTTCTTTCTCTATATTTGTTAGCTTTATTTTACTGAACATGATTTTTTTTCATACAATATGTTCTGATATGGTTTTTCCTCACCTACAATTTCTGTTTCTTCCCCACATTATCTTTGATCTGGATCCATACTCATTCTGTGCTTCATTATGAAGCAAACACACTTGTAAAGAATAATAATAAGTCTACAGTGTGCATAACCACAGAGGCTAGGTTAAGTGGCTAGGGGGTGTGAATCTCCATAGGAAGGAAAAATAGAATGGATATATTTGGATGGATGAGGGTAGGGCAGGAACAGAGAATAATGCTATTTTTTAAAAATACCCCCAACACATACACTCAGTTTCGATATTTGTAAATATCAAATATTTATATTACCCATGAAAATAAGAGTACCAATTAAAGCCTACATCTCTCTCAAGTGCAATATGCCTTTTGAGATATTTAATACGTGCACATAATCAAAATAATATTTCTGGACAGATGAGCCAGCTCTGTGCCAACCTCAGATTTCAGAGAGTCTGTTCTTTTTCTGTGTGTTGATGGGACCAACTGGCAAACTGTGAGTATCCTTGACTCCCTTTGTAATAATGTGTATAGTACTTAGAATATTAGGTTTACAACATGACCATTGTTTGATTCCTGGTAGAACACATTGGCCTTAATTTAATATACTAGCTAGTACTTCCTTTCATGGCTATAAAGCTTAGAACTTTGTAAATTAAGTTTCACAAGCATTGGTATTTTATGTATGTATTAAAATGTGTTAGTCACAGTGACAACCAGTAAAAGTTTCTTAGACTAAAAACTCAAATGAGGCAGTTTCAATAAAATAAAATGGCAATTATTCGAAAAGTAGGAATAATTCCATATAAGAATTGTTACACATATAAAATGAAATTAAATGCTGTACAGTGCATGAAATGAATAAATTATCCTCCCTCCATTTAAGAAAAACAAAAACAGGTTGAAACTGGACTCTGGTACCTCTCAGTCTGATTTCCAGTCTGAGCATGTGCATGTGAGGGCATGCTGGGTAGGCACACTGAAAGGATGTGTGTTCCTGTGGCAGACACAGCTGTTCTCCATCTTACTGTTTGAGACAGTCTCTTACCAAACCTGGCACTCGCTGATTCAGGTATTCTACCTGGCATCCTGTCTCAGACTCCCCAGGGCTTGGTGTTTGGCCTGGTGGGTACCAGAATTGAATATAAAGATTTCACTGCAAGCATCTTTCTGACCAAGTCCTTCTATGTACATTATAAGTCGATCCAAACTGTGATATATTGCATGCTGCAGTGTGTATGTGTTGGGCATGTATAAAGTAGCTCTCTATTGGTGAAAATATTTGGTGTGCATGCTCGTCCCTAACTATGAATATGGGACCTCTCGTCTAACATGAAAAGTTTTGTTCTGAGTGTCTCTATGATATGTAACTCGTGCTTCTGACATGTTTAGAGGTCCCTGTAACAAGAAACCTAAATACTTTCACTCCAGTGCTGTGCCATGCCCGATCCTTTTCAAACTCCTCCAATATTTTTTAATCTGTTTTGTTCCATCTGGGAACTGTAATTTCAACACCCTGCTCCACCACCCACAGTTTAGTAATGACTTTGTGCATTTGGCCCCGAGACTCCTAAATTGAAAATAAGGTGCAATGCTTCAATATAATGGTCTCCTCCTGATGTGTTTGGCCCAGTGTAAAATTAAGAAACCCACATTTTCTCCCTTCCCTCCTCATTGCTCCAAACCCTATCAGATGTTCATGAGCACCCCATAACTGTATTTCCCACAAAGATTACACAGATATTTCTGTCCAGCTACATGTCCTGCAGGGCTGTGCTGTGGTCTTCCGATCAGTAAAAATGTAATAACATTTTCACATAGTCAATATTTAATTCCGTAAATGCAACTGGTTGTTGTAATCTAGGTTATTAACCACACGGTGATTTATGGCAGAGGGCAGACGGTGGTGGGGGCAGAACAGTAAGAAAGTCCTCTGGTGACAATAAAACGGGTATAAATTTCATAGCTCTGCCTGAGAAATGTACTTATATCCTATATTAAGAATAGCTTTTTATAAATTTTAATGATCCGTGTTATTAATGGGACTGCCATCCTCACTGCCTGGGTGAGACTGCAGGCTTTGTGTTTTGTTTTCTTCTTTAACTTTTCCATCAGCTGAAATTCTTGTGAAAACAAAGGAGGGAGAGCAAGACAGGGAGAGAGAGAGAGAGAGAGAGAGAGAGAGAGAGAGAGAGAGAGAGGAGAGAGAGAGAGAGAGAGAGAGAGAGAAATCTTATTAACTATTTGCCCCGCCCCCCAAAAAATCTGAAGAGTTATAAGCCTGTCATTGTTTCTCTGGACTGGCAAGCCTGCGAACAGTAGTTTGCATAAAGTTTTATGAGCAAGGCAGAGGTTGGGCTAATTGGATAGAACACAGCCATGTTCTACTGTGCTCACAAAGGCCAAGTCAACGTGCAGAAATGAAGCCAGAGCTATATCAAGAAGGAAAAAAGAATCTGTATCGAAATTGTCCTGCTTTCCAGCTTCTGGTTCTCATGCTAGACATACCCTTGATTTGCTACTTTGGATGAGAGAACACATACAACAGGCACACACAGGCACACTCATGCATGTGTGCACAAACACATCCATACATATGCACATGTATACACACACACATACATGCTCCCACACAGACATACACACACACACACACACACACACACACACACACACACTGGTGCCTAGTGGGGCTTCAGATTCACAGCCTACATGAATCTTCTTTCCACACTTCATACCCACCTTCATGAAGATGAGTGAACAAAGAGAAATATAAACACAGAATGGGCCTAGGGAAGGGCCTTAATATCTGTGCTCTTAATAATGATCTTCATACACACGGATAAGGATATCTCTCATCCCTCAGCAAAAATGCTTCTTTTCCCAACAGATGGAGACCATTACAGAAATCCACAACAAGTCCAAGTACAGTAAGTGATTGGGTAGCCATAGTTGTTACATCTATAGCATGACCTCTGACCTCTACACCTTAACCTCAGGGAACAACATGGAAATAGGACAGAAAGATTGTAGGAACTAGAGAATAAGGTTGTCCACTCCTAGAGAGTGTGCTCCATCTATGACAGGGAAGCTACACCTATGATGTCTCAATACTATGGGATGACTAAGAAAGACCTTCATAATGGCAGCCCCAGCTGACATACCATTGTGGACAGGAATATTTTACAAGATCCCATACCTAGATGAAGAGCTACAGGCAGTCAATTGCTGCTGGGGGAGGAAGAATCAATATTTCCCAGGCACCAGGCTCTGATAGGTTATACTATCACAAGTAGTCAGTGCTAAGCAAATGTATACAGAAGCAACATTTAAATGGGTTCACTTGGCTATGAATATGTGTATAAAATAATAATTATATGTATAATTATTGTATATGCATGTATAATAATGATTTTAGAAATAAACATGCAACAACAGTAATGAAAAAAAAGAAATGATTTTGAATTTGAGAGAAAGTGGAAAGGGCATGAGAGGAGCCATTGGGGTGTGAGGCAAGTGAGAGAAAAAAAAATTGTTGGTGCTTATGTATGAGATCATCAAAGTAAAACCCACAGTACATGGTGCTGTGGCCATGGGAGAACATGGTGCTGTGCTCACGGCAGAAAATGGAAAATGTAGTGCTGTGGCCATGGGAGCACATGACTGAAGCTGATCATTTGATGGCCACTAGGGAGCAGAGAAATGGGGTGGAGAAGGTCTGGAACACATTTCAGTGATATATTCTAGTAAACTCCCAGACCTCAAAGCTCACAGTACTTCCTAATACATCACCATCATTTGTTCTTGACTAAGACTTCCAATAAGAGCCTACAAGAAACATCTCACTTCCAAGTGATAGAACCCTTCAGAGATGCCAGTGATGATTTCAAAGCACAAGTATTTGTACCACACTTCATTAATTCAAAGAAGGTTCTTGTTCAAGGTAATTAATTTCAGTTTCCAATCAAGGAAAATGGGGTGTTGGCCAGGTCAGTAGATAATGCTTATTCAATCTTCCTCTCCCTGAGTACCAGCAGGACTGCATTGGAGAGCAGCAGCCATCCTACATCCTCCAGAGACCTCTGGGAGCATGCTTCCCTGCCCCTATTAGTGGCTCCATAAATATTCCTTGGTTTGATTTGATCTCCTGGTAAATATATATTCAAGACTAGAATAATTTATATGCACTAATGTGAACCCAGACTCCAGTTTGAAAAGCAAATGCAGGGAGAATGAAAATAAACACAAAGTGGACAGATTTTAAGCAGAGATTTCTAGGAGAGCAGTAAGTACTAATCTGTCGTCATCATCTCTACTCTGACATTTCTCTGGAGGTCAAGGGGAGCTCGCATAAACACATAATATCAGCCTCCCATCCAGTTCAAAGCTTTGGGCCAAACACTGAAGACCTGAAGTCTAGGCAGAGTGCCAAAGCTGCTGGGTAAGTTTCAACTTTCTTACAACAGCCACAGACAGAGAAAGGTAGCAAGCAACTCATTGGCTCCTCTCACACTTACAATTCAACAATTCAATGCAGCGTTTAATCTATGCTCCCCTCACACCCACATGAAGAGAGCAGAGACCTGCCATCTTTGAAATGGGGCTCCAATGCTCAGTGACTAGGTTGTGAACTACATGTGAGCTGACTTGCTTTAAGATATGTGTTAGGAAAGGCTAATTCATGAACCTTGGACTTATGAACATAGCATGGCTCTGGACTAGCATGCCCTTATGCCCACAGAACACATGCTCTGGAGGTGGCTGCTGCCAGAGAAAACAGCATTTCCTTCATAAACCATCAACACACACTTGGATCATGTAATTTCAAAATGTCAGAAATGTTCTCTATGTATGAAGTTAGTCATATTGATTAGCATAATTAATACTGATAATTGGCTTTTCTTAATTTTCTTTTCTATTTAAAGATCACCACTAGCCATCTGTAGTACTCTAAGAAATCTTCTCCAGAAGCTCACCTATTTGGACACGTGTCCCCTGGTTGATTAAACTACTTGGGGTCGGGGGAGGAGTTAGGAAGTAGAGACTTGCTGGAGAAAGAACACCCCTGGGATTGGCCTTTAAGACTTTGTAGCCTTGTCCTACATCCTGTTCACCTTTGCTTTCTGCAAGGTGGAAATGTCATTTCTCAGCTTCCTGCCACCTGCTGCCTTTGTCCCTCCATTATGGACTTTCCTTCTAAAACTAAGTGGAAATAAACTATTGCTTTTGTAAGTTGCCTTGGTCATGGTGTTTGATCACAGCCATACCATATCATATCATACCAATTCTACAAAGCTCTTCTTAGCTGTAGTTCTTCTCCTGGAGCCTTGTCAACAGTGACTGGGTTCTGTCTAAAACACTACCCAGAGCTTTGGGCATCTTGATCTGTAATAAGATTTTCAGCTACTCAGATAACGTACATAGTGGGAACTGTTGCTGTTTCTCTGTATTCCAGAGAACATGTCAGCAGGCAGATATTAAGCTGCTTTGCAAATACCTTGATGTAGAAGCCATTCTGTTTTCAACAGGGAGAAAATATGGAGGAATTCAGTAATGGAGAGAGGCAGAGATTGTGAGGCCCAGAAGTAGTGAAAGGATGAGGGTTGCAGGCTGGGAATTCCCTGGTGCCTGAGTCTTGGGTGACCCCAAAGGAGCAGAGGTTTGGCCTGCTCTTTGTTGGCCCAGGAGTGTGCGTGTCACACCCACCAATCAGCTGCAAGCCACAGGCTGGCAAGGTCCCTGGTGTCCTTTCCCGTCTCGCATCTGCTGGGCGGCTGGGGCGAGGGCAGCTTTGGCGAGGGCAGGTGCAGCTGGGCTGGTGGGATCACCGTGCGCGTTGCAGGACTCATGTCTTGTAGGCACTTAGGTCCCCAGCACCTACTAATAGTTGAGGGGGCCTTTGAATAAGTAATCCTGGCCCCATAACAGGAAATGCGTAACAGGAAATACATATGTGACCTGGTACGTGACCCTGGCCTCGTAATAGGAAATGAGTACGTGGTGCCATGTAAGCAGAAATTAACTAGTTTCTATCTGGCTTCTATAGGAAACTGATTGGTTCTCAGAGAGCCCAGGCTTGGATAATTTAAACTGATTGGCTTAGGAGCTATGGAGTGGTTTTTGTTAGGCGGGTTCTGTTGTAAGCCTATTAAAGGTGTCCTGATTCTGCACTCATGGTTCACGGTCTTTTACTCTGCGTGGTATAAGGCTGTGATCCCCAGAGGCTCTGGAATAAAAATCCTCTTGCTGTTGCATCAAGAACATTTCTCTCGAGTGATCTGGGGTGTCGTCTTCTGAAGTGTGGGGTGCAGGAGGCATCCTCGTTTTACTTCCAGGTCTTACAGTAGCAGTGTAGTCATTGTCTGACATGGATAGTCTGGGTCTATTGTCAAGTGAAGACTTTAAAATACCACATGTCTGCAACAAAAACATCAAGATTGGTAACACAGGCTTGGTGCCATTCCCAGGCTACCTGCTTGAACCTATTCTAAATTGTCAGATTTGACAAGTGAACCCTGCATGACCCTATTGTCAGCAACTGAAGTTTACAGACACCTCTGAGGACCCCTGTTCAGCCTTCTCCTGTTCCAGTGTTCCTGTCCATTCCTGGCTCTAGATGTTCATGTTTAATGCAAAAAAAAAAAAAAAATCCAACAAAACAAAACAAAACCACTGGGTGGCACACCCTGAGAAGGAGAGGCTACTCTTCTAGCTGTATTTATGTCAGTTACTCTCCATAGACAGTCATCTCTACAATGATAAGAGCTAAATTTTTGTATTATACTCCATGGCTATCTTCTTCCAAGCTCTACCACTGTCACCACCATATCATCTTATAGCCCTGAGGCTTCAAGCCTATTCAGTCCTCTGGAATGGTCTTTCTCCACTTGTTAATCTATTCCTGAACTAAATGACTTGACTTTTGAGACATGGATATGGATGCAGCTGAAGTTTCACCAGACCACTGTTCTTTCCTGGCCCAAAACCTACCTTGAGACTATCCCTACCTGTGAGCCAGATTCCATACACACTCTATTCCTTTCTCCTCTGTTCTTCCCCTTTCTCTGTCCAACCCACCTAGACTGTGCAGCTACCTCCCCATCTAATCTACAAGTCTTTATTGAGCTGATCTCAATTCTTACCAAACCCTTTTCTAGGTCTATTCTCAGTTTTCAGTTCTGAGTTGCTTAGGGGCAGATATAACTTCTTCTTGCCAAGGACATGCCTTCCCTTGGGAGAGGGTCCTGAGGAAGATGTGTGGAGTGGCAGATGAACAACTCAGAGTCAGTGATGGATGCAAGCTGGCAGTTCTATGTTCTGCTCCAGATAGTTCTCTGCTCCTGATAGCTCTCTCTTGTGGAACAAAGCCCAGTCTTTTATTTTGCATAAGCTAAAATCAGCATTTTATGACCTTAGCCTCTTGACTCTAAAGACAGCCACAGGGCCAAAGAGCTGAGTTCTGCTGCTTTGGGAGCTAGAACAGCTCCACAGTTCTATTACATAATCACCTGTATTCTATTTTCCAATTCCTTTACTGCCTAAGCTTGGCTTTCTTGGAACTTTCTCTGTAGACAGACCTAGGACTCTGACATCTGCATAGGCTCTGTCTCCTGAATACTGAGATTAAAAGTGTTGTACTGGTTGGTTTTGTGTGTCAACATCACACATGCTGGAGTTATCACTGAGAAAGGAGCATCAGTTGGGAAAGTGCCTCCATGTGATCGAGCTGTGGGACATTTTCTTGCGTGGTGATCAAGGGGGAGGGCCCATTGTGGGTGGTGCCATCCGTGGGCTGCTGCTGGTCCTATGTTCTCTAAGCAAGCAAGCTGAGCAAGTAAAAAAAAAAAAGCAAGCCAGTAAGAAACATCCCTCCATGGATTCTGCATCAGCTCCTATGTTCTGACCTGCTTAAGTTCCAGTCCTGACCTCCTTTGGTAATGAACAGCTGTGTGAAGGTATGAGTTCAATTAAACCCTTACCTCCCCAACTTGCTTCTTATTCAAGAATAGAAACCCTGACTAAGATAGGCATGTACAACCATGTCTTTATCTCAACCCCTCTTCAGCTAAAGTCTATTTTGTCCCAGGCTGGCCCTGAACTCAGAAATCTGCTTGCCTTTTTTTCCTGGGATTAAAGGTGTGTACAGTCATGCCTAGGCCTAAGCCTCTCATAGCCACTGTTCCTCAAGATACAGATCAAAAGCCTGTGTTTTCCAGCCACAAGATCTAGATCATAAATGTGCCCTCCATTTCTGAATTATAACTAATTCCTGATCAAAAGTCCAAATTATTCCCTATTTAACTGCAAACATAAACAATAACTTAGCTTTGGGGATCTTGCCCCAACATTTACATCCCTAAATCTCTTTATCTCCTTCCTTAATATCTTTCTGACAAAGCTAGTTCATTAGTGTAGTTGCCTCTGCTCTTTCAAGTCCATGAAGCCCCTCATACAATTCACATTGCATCCTTATATTTTGAAAATTTGAGAAATCCTGTAAAGACCAGTTCTTACATTGATTTACATATTCTTGAACTCATATTTTCAGAGTTGTTTTCCATAGCTATTTTTGTTTGTTTGTTTTTTCGAGACAGGGTTTCTCTGCATAGCCCTGGCTGTCCTGGAACTCACTCTGTAGACCAGGTTGCCCTCAAACTCAGAAATCCACCTGCCTCTGCCTTCCAAATGCTGGTTTTCCATAGCTTTAAGGGGTACTCTGAAGATCCCAGCCACCATTTTTGCTGAGAAACACAGGACACGTACTTGATTCCTGAAACTGTCCTGTCTCTGACTATCATGGAGTCTTTAACCTTGTCAGGGAAAACATTCCCCAAAGAAGCAAAATAATAAAATATATACATTATTATACAAACAAGTTCTACTCCTACAGCAACCATCCCCATACCCTGCTGGCTCTGTTGCAGGATCAGGAACCATGTCATACAGTCGCTTCTGTGGCCATGCTGGACCTGGTATCTTCTTATCATTATATTCAGAGAAACCATGACCTACAAGGGGTTGTTAAGAAAGTGCACATTATGATGTTCACAATTGCTGGCAGAATGAAGGGCTGAAGTAAGAAAGTGCTGGATAGGTGAGCAACAGTAAAAGACTATGATACTGCTGTCTTTCATTGTTCTGAAAGATTCCACTTGCTCATTGCCCATCCACAGCCTTCCATGAGTCTTGTGCCTCTTCCTTTCCCACTTCCCAGAAAGGAAGTCAAAGCAAGGCATAGACCTAGCAAGAGAGGAGCCCTGGTATGCAAGTCACACTGTCTCAGGCTATTCCAGATGAAGTCAAAGCTGATTCCATTTATCAGTTGAAGAGATCCATCCTGAAAGCGGTAGTAGAGAATCCGAATATGGAAGCCATGGGATGTTAATTATACCAAATATAGTGAATGGTACTGTACTTAGAATATTTGGTTTGCTCCATTCAAACTCAAATATTTAACATGTTCAAATAACTCTAAGCCAGTGGATGGCAAATGAATTCTAGAATATGTTGGAATGTAGGAGCTCTAACTCAGCTTATTTACTTCTTAACAGAAAAAAAAAATGAAAAAAAATAGATGGAAATATCCTTCTTATAATTCTGATTCACTATGGTGTCACTGTGGTCTGAATTCAGTTCTCCTGCAGAAGTAACAGAATTAAAAGAAAAAATAGCAATAGCAGACACCAGTCTACCCAGGAAGCTGACCAGCACACTGTTGATGAATGCCGTCATAGACCGGGTTGACTTCCAGGCTGTGCTTTTCCACTCTTGCCCTGTCTCCATTTTCATGTCTCTTCTTCCTCATCCTTAACAATTACTCACTTTACAGATTAAACCAACTTCACCTTTCAAGTGGCTAAAGAAGTTTCTGATATTTCAAATGTTAACAGGCTTTATCCTTAGCCCATCCACTTGTATGTTTTTAAGGTTGTTTTTGCTCTCATTTTTTAAGTTTTTATAGGCATATTTTCATTGTGCAAAGTGATTGAGTTCATAGTGATACTGTGTCCTTAAATTGTGTGCATCCATTGCCTCTCCTGCTCCCTCTCTCCTTCCCAGTATTATTACTCTCTTTATTCATCCCAAACACATCTTCTTCTATTTATATGCCACACAGACACTCACACATGCTCACATATACTCACACCCACTCAAACACATTTATTAACATACTACTCACCAGACTCACACACACTGCTCAGCTCACACACATGCTCTCACACTCACACACACTTGCTCTCACACTAACACATTATTAGTCCACGCACATTCACTCACGCTCACACACTGTAGGTTCACACACATTTACTCACACTCACACACATATATACTCTCATGCTCACACACACTATAGGTTCTCACAAGAGAGAAAACCAGGTATTTGCCTTTGAGTCACTTAAAACATGATCTCCAATTCATTCCACTTTTCTGAAAATATACAATGGTATTCTTTTTTTTACAACTTTATGAATAAAACTAGGTAGTGCTATATATTCCACATTTTTTAATTTGTCCATTAATGTACTCCATCTTGGTCTTGTGGATAGGGTCTCCATAAGTGTACATGCAATATCTCTCTACAGTGTTTATATCAAAGCGCTGTATGGAGAGAGTCTCTCTCTCTCTCTCTCTCTCTCTCTCTCTCTCTCTCTCTCTCTCCTCTTCTCTCTCTCCTCTCTCTCTCTCTCTCTCTCTCTCTCTCTCTCCTCTTCTTCTTCTTCTTCTTCTTCTTCTTCTTCTTCTTCTTCTTCTTCTTCTTCTTCTCTCTCTCTCTCTCTCTCTCTCTCTCTCTCTCTCTCTCTCTCTCTCATCTATTCCCAGGACTGTTATTTCAAGGTTTATTTAGATATTTAGGTTTATTTTTCAGCTTTATTGAGATGTAAATGACAAAAAGTATACTTCCTTAAATTGAATATTATGCAATTTACATATGAGCCATCACATGGTACCCCAAAATATGTGTGTGTGTGTGTGTGTGTGTGTGTGTGTGTGTGTGTAAGAGTGTATACTAATTTAAATCTGTGCTCTTTTAATGTTTTAATCCTAGGTTACTTATGTATAGCAATAGTTTTTAACACAGCATTTTCCTACATTGCAATATATTTCATCGTATTCCTCCTACCATTCATACTCTCTTGGTCCCCTTTCATTCTAGCATTCTTCCTCTTCCCATCTAGTATATTCTTCCATGCCTGTCTGCCTGACTTTCTGTCTGCCTTAGTGTTGCTCACATGAACATGGGTACGGACGGACTTACATACAAGAACATGGGCTCTTTAGCAGTGGCTTCAGCACTGCAGAAAATAGCTTCCTCCACAGTAAGTGTTGTGTCTATATCACTCAGGAAGGATCTGACACCCAATAAGTCCCTTTTCACTGGCTTCCATCATATGCCTATAGGTAGCTACAGTAGTTATCTTTCAGTCCCCATCTTTCAAAACTCACTTCTCCTCACTTGTAAGTATTTGACATCTCTCATCCATATGCACCAGGCTTAGTCTGTTCTACCAAACATAGACTTCTCTATAGCTCAGAGTAGATTTATCTTCAGAGTCTCAAAGAGAGTTAGGAATTCATATGAGTTGTAAATATTGGTATGTGGGTGATGCTTAAATGGACGACTGCTTTTTATTGCTGCAATAAATATCTTTGAAGTTTTTCTATAAAATTAAATACTGCAATCCCCATGGCAAAATAGTTATGTTTGAATATGGCTTTAAATAAGTAAATTGTTAAAATCCCCCTCAGATGTTATGTGAAGCACTCCAACGGTGAAGAATTGGAGATGCCTATACCTCAGCCTTTTCTACAGCTGTAGCTGTATTTCCATATACCTGATGTTCAATGCTTCCTGTGACCAGTGAGTGCTGGTAGACAGAGAGATTCCTGCTATACCCTACCTTGTGGAATCAGGAATCTGGGGAAGTAGTATTGACATTTCAAGTTTTTTTTTATTTTTTTAATTTTTATTTTCTATATTCTATGTTTACATTCCAAAGGCTTTCCCCTTTCCCAGTTCTCTCCCACCATACGTCCCATAATTCTTCTCCCCCCCAACTATTCCCCAATCATTTCAAGTTCTAATGAACTTTTCTGGTTAACTTTTATTTATGTCTGATTGAGAATATTGGTCATTGGAAATTAAAAGTATCCTCAAGTGCTGTTGTGAGACAGAAGGTCATCTGTCCTTCCTACCAGGACAGACACTGATACCCATAGGGACTAGTGTACTCTTGGAGCCCTCGGAAACGCCAATGTTTCTCCTGAGGCTCTTGTCACCTGATCCCAGAAAGGAGGGCACAAAGCTAGGCATGAAAGCCTGACACATGTAAACTACATGAAAAACCACCACACAGACCATTCAAAAAGGACTAGGGTCTCCCAGATCCTGGAAGAAGACTGAGGCTGGAGCAGGCATAGCATAGGCCTTGAGAACTCCATTTTCTCATGGTATTTGTGCCATATTCATGGGTATTAGGCCTTTGGAGGGAGAGTAAGGCCATGAATGCTATCTGCTTATGGATCCTGGAGTGTGAATACCTCAGCTTCAGGTGCCCCAACTCAGCATCCTCCTCTGGATCTGTCTGCCTCTAGGCAGCTACCCTCTACCAGACATTAGGCTCAGAAAACCCACACACCAGCTACGACTAGTCACGATAGAACACAGCTATCGGTAGAGCTTCAACCTGCCAGTGTAACCATTGGGCTTTTGTTATTCTCATGATCTCCAGGGAGAAATCTCTCTCCACTTCTTATCTCTTTCATCTGACATGAAGTGTCACAACACACAGCTAGAGGAGTGGCAGGAAGCTGTGAAGTTTGATGAAATCTTGTTGTTTCTGGAGTAGTTTTCTTCATGGTTATGAGAGAAGGCCCGGTCCTCATGGGGCATTCAGTTTTCCCAGGTTTTTCTTGATCTTGTAACAGACTTAACACATTCTGTGTGGGCAAAATTTCTCTTTCAGATCAATAAAAAACCCAGTTGAAAGAGTTCTCTTATTGTCTTTGAAGATTGATACCAGTTCCCTCTGAAGACAGTGCTGTGCCATCCCTGAGACTCAGACTCTTCTGGAGAGCTGAAGGAGGAAGCTCATGGGGGAGCATTTGCTCAGTCTGAGCAGGCAATAGACAGTAACAGGAAGCAGCAATGTAAGCAAGTGTTTTCCATTCATAAACAATCAAGAACCTTAAACACTGAAACCATGTTAACACATGACAGAAGAAAACCTTGGCAGACTATTTTCCTTAGTAGCTTGGGTGACAATGACATGGGTTGTAAGCCTGGCTCCTACTTGCTTCCATGGGCTGTGTGGGCTGGCACTCCCTGGGGTCTGGAAGGAAAGAACAGACCCACAAGGTTAGGAGCAGCTAGTTTATGGAGACTTGTTACCCTGTTTTGCCTAGATTGTCTCCATATGTTGCTTGGATTTCTCAGCTGACCAGCTCCATATACTCTGAGCATAGCTGTTCCCACATAGGAAGTTGCTTCTTGGTAGGTGAGCTTTTTATGGAGTCATGGGTAGAAATACTCAGAAATCATCCCAATAAGCATGTGTGTGTCATCTTCCCCTGACTCTTGGCTGTCATAATGAGAGATGATCTTCCCCATCATGTCTGATTATGATGGACTGTAATCCCTGAAACTGAGCACAGATAAGTCCTCCCTCTTCAAGTAGTTTTCCTCTGGCATTGGTCATAATGCCTGAAAGTCTCACTGTCCTACAATTCAAATGTCAGATCCCTGGAAACTAAGGGCTCTGCAGTCAAGGCAGCATCAGCATCTTCCAGGGACCTCCATAAAGCCCCAGCCAGATGACTTCTGAGCACAAAGGAGGTTAGACAGCCTTCCCTGTTATCTCAAGCCCCCAGTTCAAGGTCCTCACAGAACACTGCCTTTTCCCTCAGAGTGAGGATAGCAACCTCATGGGTGGGGCTGGAAGTCAGAGGATGTATATGGCAGACCACTCTAGCCATGCCCACTTGCCCACAGGCATTCATTCCGTCCTCCCCACACTTAATCCTCAGACTCATAAGTTAGGTCACACTATGCCTTTAGAAGTTTCTACACCAGCCTGCAGCTAGGAACAGATCCCAGCAAACACTGCTTTCTTCTCTAGTGTATCATAGACTTCAAAAAGGCAAATATTTCAACTCAGTTTGGGTACAGTTTTACCCAAATCTTATAAATCCACAAGTGGAAAAGTGGCTCAATGCCAGCTATCAAGCTGAACTTGCCCTGTGGTTCTCTCTGCCTCCTGGTTGCAGGTATCATACGCATCTCAGAGGACCTAGCTTGGTTCAGAATCTCTGTACCTTACAGTATCCCCATTGCACCTCTTCAATAGCAAATCCTTACATTTTCCATGGTGTAGATGCCTTGATCCATTCTGTTTGACTTGATTATTTGCAAAGTTCCTCTTTGGAAAAAAAATGACTAACATTAAGAAAACTAAGCCATTTGAAAAAAAATAATTGCAAAAATAAAGGTCTGATCAGCTATGGCCAGGTTGACTGCAAATGGATAGTGGCATACATGAGTTGTTAGGTTAAGAACTATTGTGTATATGCCTAGGAGTGGTATAGCTGTGTCTTCAGGTAGTGCTATGTCCAATTTTCTAAGGAACTGCCAAACTGATTCCCAGAGTGGTTTTACCAGCTTGCAATCCCACCAGCAATCGAAGAATATTCCTCTTTCTCCACATCCTCTCCAGCATTTGCTGTACCCTGAGTTTTTGATCTTGGCCATTCTGACTTGTGTGAGGTGGAATTTCAGGGTTGTTTTTATTTGCATTTTCCTGATGATTAAGGCTGTTGAACATATCTTTAGGTGTTTCTCAGCCATCTGGTATTCCTCAGTTGAGAATTCATTCTTTAGCTCTATACCCCAGTGTTTAATAGGGTTATTTGGTTTTCTGGAGTCTAACTTCTTGAGTTCTTTATATATATTGGATATTAGCCCTCTATCAGATGTAGGACTGGTAAAGATCTTTTCCCAATCTGTTGGTTGCTGTTTTGTCTTATTAAGAGTGTCCTTTGCCTTACAGATGCTTAAGATGCTCCGTCTTATATTACATGTAATAAGGACACATGATCCACTATGTTCATAACAGTGTTATTTTTAATACCCAGATCCTGGAAAGAAACCAGATGTCCCTCAACAGAAGAATGGATAAAGAAAATGTGGTATATTTACACAACAGAGTACTACTTAGTTATTAAAAACAATGAATTTCTTACATTCTTAGGCAAATGGATGGAGCTAGAAAATATCATCCTGAGTGAGGTAACCCAATCACAAAAGAACACACATGGTATGCACCCGATGATAAGTGAATATTAGTCCAAAAACTTCGAATACCCAAGATAAAACTCACAGACCACATAAAGCTCAAGAAGGAAGACCAAAGTGTGAATACTTTGATCCATATTGGAATGTAGATCAAAATACCCATAGATCACAGCCAACAAATAGAATGAGCATAGGATCCCCAGTGGAGCAGCTAGAGAAAGGACCCAAGGAGCTCAGGAGGTTTGTAGCCCTTCAGGATGAGCAACATATGAACCACTCACTACCCCCTAGAGCTCCCAGGGACTAAATCACCAATCAAAGAGTACATATGGAGGGACCCATGGCTCCAGGTGCCATGAATTTCTTGAATGTAAGTCAAGAAATTGGGGGAGAGGGGTTAATAGGGGGAGGAGTGATGTGATAGGTTGTTTTTGGAGGGGTAATGTGGAAAGGGGATACTATTTGAAATGCAAATAAAACATATCTAATAAAAATATACAATTAAAAAGAAAGTATTGTGTTGCCAGGCAGTGGTGTCACATGCCTTTAATCCCAGCACTTTCTGAGTCGGGGTCAGCCTGGTCTACAGAGTGAGTTCCAGGACAGCCAGGGCTATAACAGAGAAACCCTGTCTCAAAAAAACCAACCAATCAACCATCCATCCAACCAACCAACCAACCAAACAAACAACAAACAAACAGAAGTATTGAAATATTGTGTTGTATACTCTATTATATACAGAGAGTTGTAGACCCACATGAGATTGTAACAACAGCACAGAGATACTGTGGACTTTATCCAGTTCTAGTGGAAACTCTTTGAATACCCACAGCCCCAGAGGACAATGAAGGCAGCTGCCCCAATCTGATTTTTCTCACGCTTCTCCTTTTCACATGTTCACTGTGGGTCTGCATGTGCACTCAGGACTACAAAATTTTGTCTTATTTCTCAGCCAGATTGTCAAAATGTGAGAAAGTTGTTTCATTTGTTTATCTGAACTCTTTCCAAAGGATGCCTTGCCTGATTAACTGGATAGACTTCTTTAACATTGATTCTACACAGGAATATTTTTAAAATTTTGTTGTTCTTATATTTCTAATATCTTGTTCATTTGAAACACATGTTAAGCTGACAGATAAGTGAACAGTTAGAGATGTCTAATTCATAGACTGACACAGGAGACAGAAGCACTTACATAAGGGCTTAAAATCTTGTACTAGAGTCAACAAATCAATTATCACAGGGAAATGGCTTCCTGTACTCTGGGTAAACCAAGCACAAACATGTGGAGTATAATAACTCTTCTGTGAACTAAGTCAGGTTCCCCAAATTCATATGTTGAGCATTAACACCCTTTAGAACTTCACCCAGAAACAGAGTCTGAAGAAGGTGATTGTGGGTAAATGAGGCCATCAGCATGGGACTCTAATCTTATAGAACTGTATATGAGAGGAAAGAAGCTAGCTAACTTCTCTCCCATGTTTGCAAACAGTGGGAAGGTGGACCACAGCATTCTGGAAAGGGAACTTTGTCAGAGTTGGACCACACTGACTGCCCAATTTTAGACATCACTCTATAGGAAAATAGGTTTGTTAGTTGAGTCAGAAAATTTTGGTGGTGTTTTTGCTTGGGCACAGTGAGCAAAATGAAACTGCCTCTGGCTCTGAGCTCAAAGTTTGTGTTCTAGAATTCTATAGCATAAACACAGTCTAATTCTTGTCCTGCTCCTGCAAATTGTCACCCTGAGGAATGAGATCTGGCCCAGAGAGCACAAAGTTAGTGGACCCTGGTTGTGGGTTAGCATTTTATGTTTTCTTCTTTGGAAAAATACCACAGTAATGCTTTTTAGTAAAAATCATTGCCCAGTGTGTCTTATTTATCAAACTCAGACAGTAGTTTTGCTTCTGAGGAATATGAAAATTTAGTTTTGTTTTTAATTAAGGCTGGCACAGAGGTTGCCACAAACAGTTAATCTCCCAGAGTTCTCTCCAGTGCTTGGAGAATTACTGCCTATGTAAATTGCCTCTCTGCTGGGGTTTTCTTTTCTGTGAGCCACTCAGTGATTGCCAAATGTGTTGAGTAGAGTAATGAGAAATGAATTTTTCTTTATCTTCATGGAAAATCGTATTAGGTGTAATTGGATAAAACCAAGAATAAACAATCAATCATTGCTCGTTTGCACTCCAGATCATTAGACACTGAAGGTGGCACTGCTCTCAGAATCTTTCATACATTTTTGCAGATTCTGCAGTAGAACCTCATGCATCATGGGACTGGCTAAGCCAGGGAGATATTCTTTGACAGCATCCCAGGTGAAATGGTCAGATCTAAAATAACTTCTGGGGGCCTCATTAGGACAAAATACATTTCACACTACCAATTTTGTCTTCCTGAAACAAAGGTGTTTTCCCAACACATCACTGTTAATCTGTGCTGAAGGAAGAACCTGTGACAAATGTGCTGCTGTTGCTCAAGTGTGCAGCTACAGTGTGAGGCCACCGACAGCTGGTGACATGGTGCTTTCAACCCCTTTTCTTGTGACCCTGTAGATCTGAGCAATTCGTCCCATGTCCCCACCACACCCATGTGATCCGGACCCTGAATCCAAGGCCAGTACTCATGAGCAGAGCACACCAGGATTCCTGCAGAAGTGGTGGCTGCAGGCTCTGAGCAGACCCAGGATGTCTGACACTCCCCATTCCAAGCTTTGCAACCAGGAACTATTCAATGATGAGAAAAGCTTGTCTGTATTGACTTTTCTTCTGGCTCAGAATGATAGCTAAGCAATCCAGACAGAGAGGGTAGGGGAGGAACAGGGAAATGATTCCTCTCCTTAGCCATGTTTCTTTTGTCAGTCAGAGGACTTGTGCGACCCTCAAGTGCTCTACCATTGAGTTACAATCCCAGCCCAGCCCCCAAAGCCCTGTGAAGGGCCTCAGGCTGGCAGGAGGGTCTGCATATGGTTTTATTTTCCTTTCAGTAGGAAAACTGGATGCCTTTATTTTTCCTGACTTCTTACTGAAAGTCCGAAGGTTCAAGAGCAGAAGTTTAAAGATTGCAGCAATGTAAAATCTAGCAGAACATTTGAATCTATTTCTCTTTGATGAAGGCAGTCACTTGGGTTGTGAGCTTGCACCTTTGGCATATGTTTCCTGTACTGCAGCAGAGAGAACTTCATGGGATACTTTGGAATGTAACTCCTGGGCTCTGAAATACATAGATGTTGGTTAATGTGTGTGTCTGTGCATGTGTTTTGGGCTCATGTGTGTGTGCTCATGTTGGTGTGCACTCATCCATATGAAGCAGAGGAGACAATCTTGAGAGCCCTTCTTCAGGAATGATAAACCTTGTACGTGGATATGATGTTTTTCACACCAATTGGACTGGGCTGGCATTCCACAAAGACCCAGGGATCTTCCTGCCTCTATCTTGCCAGTGTAGTTCTTGGTAGTGAACACTTCTGCACTTGGATTTTTAAGTGGGTTCTGGGATTAGAGTCAGGTCCTTGTGCTCACACACAAGCACTTCACCAAGTGAGCCACCAACCCAGCCCAAGACTCCCTCATTTTAATGGAGCAGCCATGTAAATACTGTTACTCATGAAACAGAAGGAATTAATACAATTCTCTAGCATATGACCAGTTTCTATTTTTACAAGCAATTCCAGATCTTACAAAGATCTGTGATAAATTGTGCTAAATTTATTTGACACTTTCCAAACTTGTAGCTAGAATGTATATTATATATATTTTATACTTACTCTAAATGTTTTTTTTATTGTTTTTTAAAAAATTTTGAGTGTTCTAGGGAAAAAAGTGAAGGTGTGCCTAAAACCTTGACAAGGCTTTGTCCATTATTGTATTAACCTTTTCTAAACTGTGTGGTAAGGCTTGCCCCATCCATCACTGTCTAGCTTTGCAGATGCAATCACAGTTCCTAAGTTTATTTTAATTAAAATGGCGATTGCAATGGCTACATTAGGGCTGGCGTTTGTTCTTGTTTAAATATTCGCCAAATGATAATGCTCTCAAGACATTTGTTGGGGGTGCAGCCACTACCAGAGAACTCTGATGGATATTATATAAAAGAGGATGGCAAGCTGCAAGCTAAACTTATGAGGTACTTTGAGAATTATTTTGCACAAATATTTGTGAACCATATGCAACACAGAATCCTATCTCTTAGATCTAACTCTGTTGACCTTGATTCATTATTTGGCAATCACTGCCAAAGTGCTTAAGTATGAACTTAGCAGTACCTTAGATGCCATGCTTTCAAAGGAAGTAGACTGTTTCCTTCACTGCTTGCCCTGTCAGACACATAGCTCCAATAACCTGAGCTAAGTCCCCCGAAGCCACTCAAATAGCCAAATGTGGTTTGCCTCCACCATCCCAGACTCTTACAGTGAGACTGTGGTAGAGATGGGAGAATCAGCCAGAAGCTGTGGACTAGCTGGACTGGAACTCACTGTACAATGGCAGAAACATCAAGAGAGTCTTTGCATCAACCAGAATAAACACTCAGAAAGTCATTCTCTGACTCCATGTATGCACTTCTGCATGAGCCATGTCATGGACACACATGTCCTCTGACCTCCATGTATGTACCATGTCATATACACATTTGTTCTCTGCATGTGCCATGTCATGCACACACATATCCTCTGACCTGAATGTATATGCCATGTCATGCACACACATGTCCTCTGCATGCACAATGTCATGTATACACATGTTCTCTGCATATGCCATGTTATACACACATGTTCTCTGACTCCATGTATGCACCATATCATGCACACATATGTCCTCTGCATGGACCATGTCATGCTCACATGATCTCTGATTCCATGTATGTGCCATGTTATACACACATATGTCCTCTGATGCTCTCACTCATTTGTTCTCTATTAAGAATGAAACAAAAGGCACTAAGTAAAAGGAGAACTGAAGATTCTTTGACAAAAATTCTCCAGTTGGTTTCATGTGACTAATATGCAAATGAACCACTCAATCGCTTAATGTTCTTAAGTGCTTTATCTGACTCTGGACTATGTATTCTAAGACTGGGAAATCTGGTCCTTGTTTACCCCTGCCTCCTCCAGAAAGGTGGGAAAAGCCAGGGTGTGTGGTGTGTCTCTTATAGTGGTTTCATTGGGTAATACCCTTTGGAAGTTCCCTGCCAAGCACACTTGAAAACTTCATCATGAAATTAACCCACTGAAGGTATTTGGGGTAGAATCTCTGGGAGATGTCTTGGATTATGTAAGAATGTGAGTTCATGGCCTCATGATGATATAGGTGACCTCCTAAGAAGAGGAAGAGAAACTTGAAGTGATTAGAGCTTGCTCCATCTACCTATCCCATACTCTCTGCCATGCCATGCCATGGCAGAAGGGTGGTGCCAGTGTGGAGCAAAGGCTGGCTCTGTGTTCTGGACTTCCCAATCCCATAACTATGACCTGAGAAAACTTTCACTCTTCAAAGGTTATCTACCCTCAGGTATTTTGTTATAGAAAGCAACATGGTTTGGGCATCTGTGGGGCTGCTATGGTTCTATAAGCTCAAACTGAAGTCAACAGAGAACTCAGAAAGAACCCCTTATTATGAAAGAAATGTGCATATATTTGAACATCTACAAACCAAGTGCTAGAACATTTGATATTTTGTACATTTTATTCTCAGTTTTAGATTTTGTTGTTTTGTTTTGTTTTGTTTTTGTTTTTTGTTTTTTTAGACATAATGAATACATTGATTCTTCTCTAGAAAACCATCAACATGATAATTTTGCTAACTAAAAGATTGTAATAAAACCACAAAAGAAACACATTTTTCTGGCTAATATATTCCAGTGAAACCACAAACATAAGAAGAGGATTACATGGAACAACAGGTACAAGTGAGAGTGAAGAAATGTGTGTAAAATAAATATTGTGAAATACATAAAGTTGAAAACAAAACTATCTGCACAAATCTAGGAAAATGATATCTTTCTTGGGAACTTTAAGTGACCTGGAAGAATGTCTAGATTTGATTGATAAGATGTAAAATATTGGTTTTTTTGCACAATTATTCCTGTCTGAATGTTTGAATCCTGTGGTGTATACTGTTCTGTTAATGACAGGATATTTAGTAGCACCCTATTTTTACAACTTACATTAGATATATACAGCATCTTCACTGAGAGATAGAGAAAAATAACAAAAGTCCCCAATGGGCCTCGAAACTCCAGGGTGGGGCAACAGCAGGTTCACCCCACTTGGTGAAATATAGATCTTTGCAATAGGATGGGTATTTGTGCCAATTGAATGACCATGATACATCTTTTGCCTACTGTTTCAGTTAGCCAATCGTGAACTATGTTCTTGTTTTCTTTTTTAATGAATCCTGCCTAGTGTGGATAAGATACAAGATCACCCACAGATCTTTCATGAACTCCTTTTATTTTTTTATCTTTTACCCACGGAATCTGGTAGATGGATCTTTAGAAGCATCTTTAGGCATTAGACAGCAGCACAGGCCCAACCAATCCTTAGGATTCAGGATTGGAAATTCATGGAGAGTCACAGAGAGAGGTACAAGACAACCTTGGTGTTCTCCTGAGATGAGCTTCAGTTTAAAGTCATAGATCCATTTACTGGGGACAGGGCCATCCACACCGTGATGGTAAATTGCAGTGGGCTTAGCTGAAAGTGAAGCCACTTCAGAGACTCCATACAATTCACCTTCACCTCTCCTTCAACATTAGTATACATGTGCATGGACAAGCATAAATCTTAGAAAGCAAACTGGAAGAGAGGTAACCTATAGGTAAAGTGCACATATAACTAGAACAGTGTAAGAGAGACAGCTGATTCTGAGGTTGCATGAAGGACTCACTTGGTAAAGGTCAGTTACATCAGGACAATGATGAGTTTTGGTTTTACAAAGAACAGCAAGTGTGTACACAATACACGATAGGAGACAAGTTACTCTCTCCATCCCCAAACCCAACTCAGTGTATTCTCCATTTGTACAAATGCTTCTTTATGAAATATCAGCAGTAATGTTTAAGGGCTGGCTTCCAGAGAAAGATTAGATGTGATTTCTAGGCACATAGAGGTAGGACTCATTCACAGAACTTTCACATGTCATATCTTGAAGGTAAAAAGGAGTTAACTCCACTCCCAG
This sequence comes from Apodemus agrarius, assembly GCA_964023405.1. Classification (NCBI taxonomy): domain Eukaryota; kingdom Metazoa; phylum Chordata; class Mammalia; order Rodentia; family Muridae; genus Apodemus; species Apodemus agrarius. The sequence goes on from OZ030020.1 coordinate 3,018,742, forward strand.
TGGCTTTTTCATCTCTACTTCAGGGTTTCTCAGAACCCAAGAGCAAATTCTTAGCAGTAGACACCATAGATCACTGTGGACCAATGAACCACAAAATATGTTCCAATGTGTGGCAATCTCAGTTGATAAACTGTGAAGGCAAAGAAGCAGAAAATGAGCTTTGCACCTGCAGTCCATCAGCCAGTGGCAGGACTGCTTACTAAGTCTGTAACATTCTACTTCTGGTGCAGGACAGCGGGCTGAGGTCTGACTTACATATAGGGTGTGATATTCATGTTTGACAATGAAATCATGGTGGGGTTTACCAGATAGTTTGCCTGACTTCTTCATCCTTAGAAAAGTGTCAATAACCCATTTTTGTAGACCCCATATGTGTTAGTTCTCAACACACAGACACAGCATAGCTACGTGTGTGTGTGTGCGTGAATGTGCACACACACACACACACACACACACACACACACACGAGAATGATAGCAAAGCACATATGTCTTCTATCACAAGTGTGGTACTTTTCAATGGAGTCAGGATCCTTCCAACACCCCAGTTGTCAAAACACCAAGGTTCAGTCTTTCCTTGTTGAACTCACACTCTGCCATTCCCAGCACCCTCATTCCCAAAGTTATACTGATACACTAATCTCTTCTGGCAGAGAACTAAAGAAACCACTGCTTTTCTCTGCAGCCCCAACTCCTTCCCACATTTCTGCTTAGAGGCAGCCTAGTCATGAGAATTCTGAGTACTTTACTCATTCATTGAGTTAACCCCATCACACACATGTATCCATAAGCCAACTGCCAATTGTCTACCCATGTAGCGTCCTCATGTCACCATTGTGTGTAATCTTACACATTCAAGCAATTTCTATTACTTCCTTAAGTTAGATTACTGCGTCTGCTCTCCTTCAGAGTAAGCAAGTACTCCCGTGATCTAACATCTCCCCCAACCTCACCTAGTGTGTATGTTGTTGCTGTGGGTTTCTTTATTTTAAGCAGACATACCAATCACTTTCCTGACATTAATCAATGAGTTGCCAGTTTTCTCTGACACATTTATCCCATTTCTTCCTTTTGAAATGTGTTCTTAATGGATGAACTCTCTAGTACACATTGTTTTGCTACTGTTGTTTAGAGCATAGCCAAGGAGTGGTGTTTATTTTTTGCATGAGAAAATAATCTAAACTTAGCCACATAGTTTAATTGCAGTTGGTTGTGGAAATGGATTTTCTACTGTTTTGACAGGAGCACAGTTAGTTTGTTCTTCCAAAGTTTTTACTTATTTTAAGATTTTTCTATTTACATTTTAGGTTATGTAATGGTGTTAACCTAATAAAGCAGTTTTTGTTTAAAATCTTATTATTGCTATGTGTGTGCCAAATGTCTGAAACAACAACAACAACAACGATGACGACAATGATGATGATAATAACCACAACAACAAAAACATGAAAACTGCACATCCATCAATGTTTCAGGGTGTGTGTCACTTGCTCCTTGATTGGTTAACTTTTATTTCACACTTTAGAACCTGTTTTACTTCTGTGACATGTTCTTGCCCATGCCTTCACATTTACTAGTACTCTCCTTAGCTGTGTCTATTCAAGAATTTCTCCTTCCTTTCGAATTCATTTTTCTCCTTGTATTTGGAGGCTATATTCCAGGAAATTACATGCACACCATTTCAAAACAAATGGATTTTGTAATCCTGCCAGATTACCCTCTATTTACATATATTTTGAATAATTAATAATATTCATTTAGAATCTATTTCTGGTGTCAGCATTCTCCCATTAAATATAATTTGTTTGTTTTGTTTTTATAAAATTAGTACTCCTGAATTCCTTGACATGCACTGAAATGGGTTTGTCAGCCCCTGAGGATTGGGTTCCTCTCACTGCCCTCGAAGAGCAAGGGTTCCACTTGGTAAAGCTCAGATCAGGCAACTCTTCCAGTTCCTAAGGATTCAGCCATCTACAGTCCTGGTCTGAGCTCCATCCTGGGTCTTGTTCCTTGGCTCTTGCTTCTGCCAACAAAGCTACTTCTAATCAATCTGAAAGAATCATTTTCACAAAGCCTTTAAAGTTTACAATCATGTTTTATTTGTTTGTCTATTCATTATGTTAGATCATGCCATAGCACAGCACATCTGTGGGGCATAACTTGGAGGAGTCAGTCCTCTTCTCTTTCATGTGAGTTCCAAGTATCACATTCAGGTGGTCATTTTGCCAGCACCAAAACACAATGTAAACCCTTAACCCACAGATCATTGCTTCGGATTTCCCCAGTCACTGTTCGAAGAGCCCATGATACTTGGATTTACTTTCTCTCTTTACCCTTCTTTTCCCGCTTCTCTCTTCTCCTTCCTTCCTTCATTAAAAGTCAGTATTATATTTTCAGAGAGGCCCTTTGGTTCTGCTTGTAAAAGTGCTGTATCTGATGCACTTCTTATATTATGTACATTGTGTATCAGCAGTATACCATGGTGACACTTCAATATACGAGTTAAATTGGACAGATTCTTACTGTGGCTTTCCACTACTCTGTCCTGTCTTCCCTGATGTTGCTTTGGTAAAGGAGTGCCCAGTGTCTTGGTTTGATGTGATGTATTGCTGTAGTCTCATTGGTCAGATTCTTTCCTAGGACAAGTGTTTCCTCTGAATTCTGTCTGTCACTCATTGCTCTGTTTTATTTCATGTGCGTCTGTGTCTAGTTAGTTAGTAACTGTAGAAAATTCAGACGAATTGCTTGGAATATTGTCATGCAAATGCATGTGTATAAGTATATAATATAGCTCTGTGGACATGTCTGTGCATATCTGAGGTTGTGTGCATGTCTCCTAGACATTGCCCTTTATGTATCAGCTTTCTTAACTTGAGTTTCTCTATCAGCCAGCCATGCTCATACCTCTGGAAGCTGCATGTCACTTTTTTTAAAGACATGTTTCTCTCTTCCTCTTTTATAATGGCTCTAATCCTCTTTAAATGCAAACAAACCATCGACCCTCCAAGGGCCCTCTTGTGTCTCTTTCAGTCTCCACTGTGCTGTTTTCTAGAGAGTGGCACAGATCTGAGCTTCCATTCCCTATTCGCTTCAGTGTCCTGGTTGGATGTCCCTCATCTTTCCTGCTTCCTGTCGAATGTTGAATGGAAGCTAGGATACCACATGTCTTCCTGCTGATCCTGCACAGCTGAGGGATGCCCTGGACTAGCTTAGACTGGATAAGTACTTCTTGCTACTTTTGGCAGGAGTTAGGTGGGAAACTAAAGGCAACTCCTCAGTGCCCTCAGCATGTCCAACCTTCTACTTACTCCAGAGGTGCCCAGAGCTCACCTTCTGGACACAGCCTCAGTATTTCTTCAATACAAATTCTGCACAGACTGCCATATCCTTACATACTTCTCTGATTATACATCGTATGTCCATTCCATAACACTTTTAATACCCTAGCTCATTAAGTCATTGTCTTGGTAAGGTTTTCCTTCAATGTTTGGATATATGATTATAGCACAGTAGGTAACACTACTGACTACTACATCAATTGTACATCTTTTAAAAAAATGTTTATTTTTAATTTTTATTTTCTATATTCTATGTTTACATTCCAAAGGCTTTCCCTTTTCCCAGTCCCCCCCCCCACTATACGTCCCATAATTCCTCTCCCCCCCAACTATTCCCCAATCATTCCCCCCCCACGATTTCTCTGTTCTGGGTCTACAAAACTGGATCCAATCTTTACAGGCCCAGGGTCCTCTCCTTTCTTCTTCTTGGGAATCATTTGACTTGCTAATTGTGCCTTGAGTATTTAGGGCTTCTGGGCTCATTAATATCCTGTCTTAGTCAGGGTTTCTCTTCCTGCACAAACATCATGACCAAGAAGCAAGTTGGGGAGGAAAGGGTTTATTGAGCTTACACTTCCACACAGCTGTTCATTACCAAAGGAAGTCAGGACTGGAACTCAAGCAAGTCAGGAAGCAGGAGCTGATGCAGAGGCCATGGAGGGATGTTACTTACTGGCTTGCTTCCCCCGGCTTGCTCAGCCTGCTCTCTTATAGAACCCAAGAATACCAGCCCAGAGATGGTACCACCCACAAGGGGCTCTCCCCCACTTGATCACTAATTGAGAAAATTCCCCACAGCTGGATCTCATGGAGGCACTTCCCCAACTGAAGCTCCTTTTCCTATGATAACTCCAGCCTGTGTCAAGTTGACACACAAAACTAGCCAGTACATATCCACTTATCAGTGATTGCATTTCATGTGTATTATTTTGTGATTGGGTTAACTCACTCAGGATGATATTTTCCAGGTCTAACCATTTACCTACAAATTGCATGAATTCATTATTTTTAATTGCTGAGTAGTATTCCATTGTATAAATATACCACATTTTCTGTATCCATTCCTCCTTTGAGGGATATTTGGGCTCCTTCCAATTTCTGGCCATTATAAACAAGGCTGCTATAAACATAGTGGAGCATGTGTCTTTATTGTATGCAGGGGAATCCTCTGGGTACATGCCCAGGAGTGGTATGCCAGGGTCCTCTGGAAGCGACATGCCCAATTTTCTGAGGAACCGCCAAACTGATTTCCAGAGCAGCTTTACCATTTTGCAACCCCACCAACAGTGGAGGAGTGTTCCTCTTTCTCCACATCCTCGCCAGCACTTGTTGTCTCTTGAGTTTTTAATCTTAGCCATTCTGACTGGTGTGAGGTGGAATCTCAGGGTTGTTTTGATTTGCATTTCCCTGATGACTAATGATGTTGAACATCTCTTAAGGTGTTTATCGGCCATCTGAATTTCTTCTGGTGAAAATTCTTTGTTTAGCTCTGTACCCCATTTTTTGAAAAAAAAGTTTTTATTCAATTTACTTCCCCATCACAGATCACAGCCCCCTCCCTCCTCTCTTCCCTGTCCTACTCTTACAAATCCCTCCCCCATTGCCCCCTCCCATTATCCTCAGAGAAGGGGAGCCCCCTTTGGGTACCACCCCAGCCTGGGACATCCACACCTAGAAGGCCTAGGCAAATCTCTTCCACTGAGGCCCAATCAGGCAGTCCAGTTAGTAGGAAGGGGATCCAATGGCAGAAAACAAAGACAGACAGCCCGCACTCTACTTGCTAAGGGACCCACCTGAAAACCAATCTGTGCATTTGCTACAAATGTGTAAGGTGCCTAGGACCAGCTCCTACATGCTTCCTGGTTGGTGGCCCAGTCTCTGTGAGTCCCCATGGTACCGGGTTAGTTGATTCTATGCATCTTCTTCTCATGTCCTTGACCTCTCTAACATGCTCACTTCTATCTCCTACTCTTCCACAAGACTCCCCAGGCTCTGCCTGCTGTTTGGCTGTGGGTCTCTGCATTTGCCTCCATCAGCTGCTGGATGAAGTCTCTCAGGGAACAGTCATGTTCCTGTCTGCAAGCATAACAGAGTATCATTAATAGTGTCAGAGGTTGGCTCTCTCACATAATATAGGTCTCACAGTGGGGCAGTCATTGGTTGGCTGTTCCCTTAGTCTCTGCTCCATCTTTATCTCTGTACATCCTGTAGGCAAAACAAATTTGGAGCTGAAGGTTTTATGTGTCGGTTGAAGACCCGTCCCTCCTCTAGGAGTACTGCCTGGCTATAGGAGGTGGCCACTTTAGTCTCTATATCTCCTGCTGGTATGAATCTCAGGTGGAGTAACCCCCATAGACTCCCCATAGCATCCTCTGTTCCAGGCCTTCAGCTAGAAGCCAAAGATTTCCCTGTGTTTTCCATTCTCACTTGTAGCCCTTTCTGTCCCCTTCTTTCCTGATCAACATCCCATACCCCCTCTCTTCTGCCTGGTTCCCCCTCTCCATCCACCTCTGATGACTGCTTTGTTTCCCTGTCTGAGTGAGATTCATGACATCCTCCACTGGAACCTTCTTATTACCAGTTTCTTTGGGTCTGTGGATTGTAGTACACTATCCTGCACTTTTTAGCAAATGTCCACTTATACATGAGACATACCATATGTTTCTTTCTGGCTCTGGGTTACCTCACTCAGGATGATACTCTCAAGTTTTATCCATTTGCCTGCAAAATTCATGATGTCTTTGTTTTTAATAGCTGAATAGTATTCCATTGGGCAGAATAGGACAGAATGGCAGTCTACAGATTGGGAAAGGATCTTTACCAACCCTACATCCAACATATGGCTAATATCCAAAATTTACAAAGAACTCAAGAAGGTAGACACCAAGAAACCAAATAACCCAATTTGAAAACTGCGTACAGAGCTAAACAGAGTTCTCAACAGAGGAATCTTAGGTGGCCAAGAAGCACTTAAGGAAATATTCAACTTCCTCTCTCAATCTTGAGATTTCACCTCAAATGCATCAGAAGTGCTAAAAACAAAAATTCAAGTGACAGCACATGATGACCATGATGTAGAGCAAGGGAAACACTCCCCCATTGTTGATGGGAGTGTAAATTTACATGACTTTAATTTGGTGGTTTCTCAAGACCACTCCTAGGCATATACCCAATAGTTACCATAGGCACATTTGCTCAACTATGTTTATAACAGCTTTATGTAGCTATAAGTCGAAGCTGGAAACAACCTAGATGTCCCTCATCTGAAGAATGGATAAAGAAAATGTGGTTCACCTACATGATGGAATACTTATTATTCAACTGTCCATCTTGATGAGATCAGCTTAGCTCTTGTATTCCATGGACAATGAATATTTTAATAAAGATGCTGTCTTAGTTAGGCTTTTAGTGCTATGAACAGATACCATGACCAAGGCAATTTTTATAAGGACAACATTTAATTTGGACTGGCTTACAGGTTCAGAGGTTCAGTCTAATATCATCAAGGCTGGAACATGGCAACATCCAGACAGGCATGGTACAGGAAGAGCTGAGGGATCTAGGTCTTCATCTGAAGGCTGCTAGCCAGCTAGGATGAAGGTCTTAAAGCCCACACCCACAGTAACACACCCACTCTAACAGGGCCACATCTTCTAATAGTGCCATTTCCCGAGCCAAGCCTATGCAAACCATCACATTCCACTTCCTGGCCTCTATAGGCTTTTTCAAACATGAGTCTAGGGGGCCATACCTGAACATAGTATAATGCAAACTATACACTTAGTCCAACTTCAAAGGCCCCTACAGTCTATAGCATTCTCAATAATGTTAAAAGTCCAAAGTTCAAAGTCTCTTTTGAGATTCATCTGATCACTTAACTATAATCTCCAAATCAAAGCAGGAAATAAGCTGAACAAACTCCAAACTTTGCATTTCCATGTCTTATTTCAAGGAGGTCTTCACATTGCCAATTACATTTTCATCTTTGTTGACTATAATAAACTTCTTTCTCCTGAGCTGGTTCCACTTCCTGTTAGTAGCTTTCCTCAGAAGATAGCCCATGGCTCTGGCATCTCAAACATCTTGGGGTCTCCAAGGCAACTTCAATGTTACAGCTTCTTGTTTCAATGTCTGGGATCCACACATGATCTTCTGGGTTCCTCCTAAGAGCTGGAATCACTTCTCTAGCTCTGCATTCTAAGCTCAGGTTGATCCACTCCACTGCTGCTGCTGTTCTTGGTAATCATCCCATAGTACTGGCATCTCCAATACATTGGATGCTACAACTAGGCTTCACCAATAGCCTCTCATAGGCTCTCTTCATGGTGCCAAGCCTCAACATCTTTGCATGACTCCTTCAGTTCAGGGCTATGAACTACAACTGAGGCTGTACCTTCACCAATTGTTTTCCCTGGCCTCTCACAAGATCTCTGCCAAGCCTCAGCTGTTCCTCATAACCCCTTAATGCCTTCAAAACCAGTAGCATCTGGGTGACTCTTCCACATTACCAAATATAGCTGCAGCATGAGGTACAACCTTGGCTACCTCTGGAACACAGCTTATTTGTGCTCTCAGAAGATTTCACCTCAGTGATGCTGTTCTCTTCTTAATCACCACTAATTTCTTAGCTCCAGCTAATCAGCATCAATTGTTCCAGTAGTGCCTTCTATTCTGCATTCAAAAGCCAGAGCTATGTGTTCAAAACTGCTGAGTTCTGCTGCGAGCTGGGGCTGGAACCTGGCCCCTCTTGTTCTATTATATTGTCACTAGTTTACTGTTTTCCAATTCCTTCACTGTCTAAGCTTGGCTGTCCTGGAACTTGTTCTGTAGATTGATTTTGAACTCAAAGATCTGCATGCCTGTTTCCTAAGGACTGGGATTAAAGGTGTGGTCCACCAAGTTTTTCTTCACCTAGAACTTGCTGTGTTCTAGGCTGGCCTTGAACTCAGAGATGTGCTTGTCTTTGCCGCCTAGGATTAATCGATTGTACTAAAGTGCCTGGACCTAAACTTAGCTGGGTGGAATCTTGCTCCAAGGTCTGTACTCCCTTGATTCAATGTAATATTCTTGAACATAGGTTTCAGCTCTATTTCACTTCCTGGTATCCCTTTAATATCATACACTTTATATTTTCCCTTCTAAGCTTTCTATACTTGTTCAAAATATTCTTCATGAGACTTAACCAGAGAACGAAGTCTGCTGGGCTTTTTAGAGATTTACTTTGTCAATATAATTAATATAAATCTCTTTACCTTAGCCTCAGCTAGACTCTATAAACAAGGGAAAAAAGTAGTCACATTCTTCATCAAAATCCCACAAAATAAGTCTCTAGGCCACAAATTAAAATTCCCCACTGAAACCTCAGGGGGGCCAGGTCCAACCAGTTCAAATCACTCTCAGTAACAATGTCCTTTATATTCCTACTAGGATAGTCAATTAAGTACCACTTAAAGCATTCCAATGTTTTCCAACTCCAAAGTCCCCAAATCCACATTCTTCCAAACAAAAGCATGGTCAGGCCTATTACAGCAATATCTCAGTTGCTGGTACCAACTTCTGTCTTGGTTAGGGTTTTAGTGCTGTGAACAGACACCATAAACCAGGCAAGTCTTATAAGAACAACATTTAATTGGGGCTGGCTTACAGGTTCACAGTTCAGTCCATTATCATCAAGGCTGGAATATGGCAACATCCAGGCAAGCATGATGCAGGAGGAGCTGAAAGTTCCCCATCTCATTCCAAAGGTAACTAGGAGAAGATTCATTTCCAGGCAGCTAGGAGGAGGGTCTTAAAGCCCATGCCCACAGTGACACTCCCACTTCAACAAGGCCACACCAACTCCAACAGGGCCACACCTTCTAATAGTGCCATTCCCTGGGCCGAACATATATGAACCATCACAGCTGCAAAGTTGATCAGTTGCCTGGCCTTTGTTTTGTTGGACTTCTGTCTGAGGTGCAGATTGTCAAAAGTCCAGACCTGGAATAGGGGCCTCGTTTTAACTTATCTTAATTGAAAGGGCTCCATGTACTTCCCATCATATCCTTGGCTTCCTCCATGATTCTAGAGCCTCTACTCATGCTGAATTATGCTTAAACTTTATATATATATATATATATATATATATATATATATATATATATCTTAACTATACTTTTAGACTTCTTAGAAACTGATACTTCATGTCCTGCGTGAATACCTGGAATTCTATAATACTCATGCTGAAGTATGGTTAAATTATATATATGTATGTATACATATATGTGTGTATGTATATATATATATATATATATATATATATGTATTAACTATACTTTTAGACCTCTTAGATACTGATAGATTCCCTTTCCTTTCCTGCATGAATACCTGGAATTCTATAACAATGTGGCTAAATAGTCTTTGCATTTCTAGATGTTCACATTAGAAAGGGGTCCTTTCTAGTAAACAAATGTTGCTGGATCCAGAACCCCTCAATGCACTGTTGTAAAAAAAGACCAGGGCTAGTTGAAATCAAGAAACTATTCCAATGAAGAAGGCCTTGTGTGCAGGCCAGGTGGTGAAAAAGAGTGATTTTTCCCAGGAATCATCATGCCATTTCAATGGGAAGAAAAGTTTGTCAGAGTGATGAAGTCTCAGGTGTCAAGATTCACATCTCTGATCACAGCACTTGACAGACAGAGACATGTGAGTTCTAGGCTATCCAGGGTTACATAGTGAGACTGTCTCAATAAATGAAATAAATCAAAGATTCAGCTGTAACTCAGTGCAGGTCAATAGGGGCTTCTAAACAATAGTAAACTATTTTGATCTATATGCCAGAAAGATGTAAGTTATGTGTTTAAAACTGAAATGTTTGTGTTCTGAAAAGTTGTGCAACTGCATTGGAAAAACTATTAGATTTGAGTCCAGGATAATACTCAGGATATACTGGGCATATCTAAGTATGAAGTGATAACAACTCTTGGAATGTACACAGGGAAATTATTCTTCTGTTGAATAATTCAGGTTATTTTTAAAAGCTGAAGACATGTTACCCTCAGATGGACTAGTGAAATGGTTCAGTTGAAAAGCAGGGGCCTTGTCTTTCTCCTTCAACTACCTTGGAGCCTCAGGCTATGTTTGTATCTGTCAGCCTGGATACACAGACAGGAGCCTAGCATAACTGTTTTCTGAGAAGCTCCACTCAGCTACTGACTGAAACAGATGTAGAGACCCACAGCCAAACATTAGAAGGAGCTCAAGATGTCTTGTGGAAAAGATCAAGGAACATGAGGAAATAGGGACTCCAGAAGAAGGCCAACAGGTAAACTAACCTGAACCCTTGGGGGCTCCAGAGACTGAACCAACATGCTGGGCCTAGGCTCCTTGCACCTATGTAGCAGATGAGCAGCTTGGTTTTCATTCAGGTCCTCTAACAACTGGAGTGGGAAACTCATCTTGGCCTTATTGCCTCCCTGTGCTTCCTGCTCCCCTAACTGGGGTGCCTTGTTGGACCTCAATGAGTGTCTAGTCCTGCACTGACTTGAGGTACCAGAGTAGGTTGATACCCAGTAGGGGAACCTTCCCCTTCTCAGAGTTCTTGGCTGGGGGCCAAGAACTGGGTAAGGGGAACTGGGAGGAGAGGGGGATGTGATTGGTATATAAAGTGAATAAATAAGTAAATTAATAGGAAAAAAAGAAGGGTCAGTGGGGCTGGGGAAGGTATCTCCTTCATGAGATTTGTGTTGTGAGTTTTCCTGGTGGGTGCTCATGTGCCTTCTTGGATCTGTGTTTTTGCTGTCAATCACTCAGGTTGCTTTGCTTGTTATGACAACACAAACAACTCTCTTCTCAGAAAGCAAACTTCACCACAGGTCATGCAAGGTTGTAAGGGGGTGCTGTGGATGGAGGGACCACCTGGATGTGGCATGCCCATCTTTTCCCTCCAGTTGTTTCTATCCTCTCTGCTGTCTTCTGTCTCTTTGTTATCTGTCTCAACACTGAGGATCAACTCCTCTTTCCTTATGTTCCACTGGCATGGCTGTCCTTAGAACAAATGAGGATTGGTAACAATGACAAGAGAAAGTGTGTGTTGAATTACTGTGCTGGCTAGCATCATGTCAGTTTGACACAAGCCAAATTCATTTTGGAAGAGATCCTCATTTAAGAAAATGCCCCCCTATGGCTCCGGGTGAGCCTCGTGAGTATATTCTTAATTAATAATTGATGTGAGAGGGCTTAGTTTGCTGTGGGTGGTGCCAACCCTGGGCTGGTGGTCTTGAGTGCTGCAATTAAACAGGGTGGGCAACATAGTAGGAAAAATTCCTCAGTGGTCTCTGCTTCAGTTCCTGCTTCAGTATTCAGCCTTGACTTCCCACCCTGATTTACCTCAGGGATGGGTTGTAATATGGGAACTGTAAGCTGGAAATAAATTCTTCTCTCCTTTGTGTTCCTTTTGGCCATTAATGTTTTATTACAACAATGGAAACCGTATCTGAGACAACTAGTAACTCAAACTTCCTTTGGTGTTCTGACCTAATTGTTCAAAAGTAGATCAGTTAAGACAAGGTGAGCTCAGTGGAAGAGTAATGCACTCTTGGGGTGTTTGCTTTCTCTGCCCCATACAGTTGCTGCTGTATGTGACAGCCCTAGGCACTACCCACTGTCAAGATCATCACCACAGGTTCACCACAAGAACACTGGATATCACTTCTTCCCAATACCAGCAAGAGTTTAAGTTTAATTCAAATATCCCTTGGACTCAGATCATTTCAGCATGAAGCCCCAAAGAAAGAAGCCACGAGGCAATTTCAGTCATTGTGTTGCTTGATAGCATGAAAGCAGATGGGAAGAAACACCCTCACTGCCTCCGACTGACGCTCCGGAAATGAAACGTGAAGCCGTCATCATGAGATGAGTTCTGTAATTGCAGGCAGTCTGGATTGCTTTAACAGTTGGGCAAACAGTCCTTGCAGCTTCTTCTTGCTCCATAGCTCCATTGTCCATTGCTAATCAGTCTTCTTCGCTGTAGGAACCACATACAGGGGTTTCTCTGTGCTTGACTCTTCTCTAAAATTCAATATTGTGGCTGAAACATTGAGTTATGCCTCACTGAAGATTCATTTTGAATCTTCCAGTAGGAAAATTACCTTTACTTCTCATTGAAAGTCTAAGAGGAACATTCAACCTTTGGCTTTTGCAATCTAACATTGTTATCTCCGTTATTCTGGCATACCTGTGACCTTTGGGTCACAAGTTGGATGTGCTTTTGAAGTCCAACCAGGAAATTTCTGATGGGCACATCTGTCCTTCCCGTAGCTTTACCATCTGCTTTTTACCAAATCTACCTAATGACATCCCCCATTCCTTACCATACACACAGGGACAGCTCATCACTAGGCAAGTCTTTTCTACACAATGCAGTTAGTTTTCTTTATAGCACATTTAAAGAACACAAATCATACAGAAACAAATTAACCATAATTTCATTGTGGAAGCATCACTGGGTTACAACTTTCAGTGTGAACTGTCACCCATAAGCTCATGTATTTGAGTCCTCAGTACCCAGCAGAGATACTGTTGTATAGCCCTAACAGGTTGCAGTGAATCACTTGGGGTGTACACTGCTGGTTGTACCTATCCCTGGTTCTGGCTTGTACTCTGGTCAATACCAGATGAGAAGCAGCAGCCTGATGACCCTATCGCTGATGCCTGGTCACTCTGATCACATTACATTCCCACCACATTGAACTGAGCCCTCCAAAGCCACAAGGCAAACTGTATTTTTTTTTAATTAAGATATAATATCATCTCCTTAACCTTTTCCTCCCTCTCCCATCCCCTTCTCAAATTAATGCCCTCTTTTTCTTTAGCTGTTGATGTTATTCGGGAATGAATAAATACCTAAGTCTAACCTAATGGACCCATTTAGTGTTGCGTGTGTGTGTGTGTGTGTGTGTGTGTGTGTGTGTGTGATTTTTTAGGACTGACCGCTAGGTACTGGGAAACCAATCAGGAGGCTCATTCTTGGGGATGGCTAATTTCCCCTCTCTTGGTGTTTCTCTAGTTGCCTGTTGCTCCTTGTGTAGTTCTAGGGGCCCCATGAGGTTTCCTCTGTCCCCCATATCATGGCTACTACTGGTATCCCTTTTTAGGTTTTGCTTAGGTGATAGTACTGTCCAGTTGTCACAGGTGAAGCATCCTGATCATATCTAGCACATCACAATTGTGCAGAAGACTCTGTTCCTCTGGCTCTGACCATCTTGCTGTCTCCCTATTCCTTAAAGTTTACGTGCAGAATTGGGCTGTACATGAGACATATCAACTGGCAAAGGCACACCATAGTCAGTTGTTCGGAGCATTTTGACCAGCTGTGGTTTTCTGTAATGGTCTTCATTTTCTGCCAAGAGAAGCGTCTTTGCTGAGGGTGAGGGCTGCATTCACACCTGTGGGTGTTGAGTATTGAGAGGGTGTGAGAGCAGCATTCACACCTGTATGTGTGAGTGTTGGAGGGTCCAAGGAGCTATTTGGGCTTAGGCAGGTAGAGGTGGAAAGCTGGCTTCTAATGCATATGATTTCCAAGCATGTCTAATCACCGTTCACTCTGAATGTTTTTGCTCCTGTATAAAGCCATTGCTGAAAACCGAGAGGTCTGATGCTGAAAGTTGTGAGGTCCCATGAACAGAATTTCCTGTGAGGACACACTGAGGGAATTATTTCACCTTTAATATTGGGTATAGGTCCTGATCGAAATGCTTCATCTGAACCAGCTGTGTTTGATTTCTTTGCAGATACACGTGGGTCGTTGCTTGTGGTGATTTTACCGGTGTGCACCTCTGTAAGGACACATCTTCCAGAATGATTCCTGAACGACAGAAGGCTCTTTCCTTTAGTAGCAACAAGCTTCTGATCAGGTGACATAGTACTGGATTACGAATGAGGTAATTTCCTGTATATCACTAAGTTAAAAATATCTTAGGATTTAGTTTCTTTTTACTATAAGATACAGAAAAATCACAAAACTCAGAATTTTGTTTATATGTCCAGAAACAAATCTCTCTGCCTTACTTAGAGTATCAATTGGAGTCACTTTGCTGCAGGCCCAGTGCAGCTGTGAGCTGTGCAGTCCATGGAGGGTAGACACTGGACTAGAGATTCAATAACCCCTGAAGGAGTTTAGTAGGACCTGGTTCAAATGATGTGGTCACTAAAGTTATGATGTATTGTTTTAAATTCTGATCCCCAAATAGTGTTACTTGGAACAAGATCTTCCCAGAAGAAGCCAAGATCATCAGGATAAACACGAGTATTTTTTATTTCATTTTATTTTCTATATTTTTTGTTTACATTCCAAAGGCTTTCCCCTTTCCCAGTTCCCCCATCACCATATGTCCCATAAGTCCTCTCCCCCCCATTCCCCAATCACCCCCCCCACCCTTTCTCCATTCTGCCAATCACCTCCCAACCCTTTCTCTGTTCTGGTACTCTCCTGCAAAACTGGAACCAGTCTTTTTGGAACCAGTGTCCTCTCCTTCCTTCTTGGGAATCTTTTGATTTGCTAATTGTGCCTTGAGTATTCAGAACTTCTGGGCTCATGAGAAGCTGGGGGGGAGGCGGAGAGGAGAGCATGTGAAGATGAACACAGATAGAATTTTATGAACCCAAGACCAGAGTATCCATGAAACCATGGAACAAACCAAGAAGCAGAGTCACCTTCAGGAGACTCAAGGGTTTTCACCTCTTGTCTCCCTTCTCTGTCTTTGACTTTCCATTTTTAATTTATTTAGTGGTTTTATAGAAATGTGATGGTTTGGGGGGGGGCTTTGAGCTCTTAAAGATTCATGTGATTTCCACTCGCTCTCTCTGCTTTCTGATTGAAACTCAAGACGAGTTCTCGGCTTCCTTCTGCCACCTTCCCCTTGCTTTGGCATAGTAACCTCTCATCCTCAGAAACCATCAGCTCAAATAAACCCTCTCTTCTATAAATTTCCTTGGTCTTGGTGTTTATCACAATAGAAAAGTAACTAATTCAATTAATTTAGTATCTTCTGCTTGTATCCAGTCCTTCACAGCTTCACCTTCTCTCATTCATGCTGAATCCTTTCTTCCTAACAAATCCCTCCTGTCTCAGTGCCTTTGCATAATGACTTCCTGAGGTTAGTGAGGGTTTTCTGCACCAGCGTGGATGAGTGGGTGGGTGTGTATTTACTGGCATTTGACAACTTGGCAGTGACTATAGCAGTGAAGAAATATGAAGTCAGACTCCCCCAGAAGCCATTCCTTTCTAAAAGCTGCTGAGGGAGGAGAACTGGGTCTTATGATCTGCCCTGACTTTGACTGGTGACATCCCAAGTTCTGGGCAGAGCTTGATGAAGGAGCAGAGGACGGGGAGTCATGAGGTGAAATGGTATCTCAACGTCTCTGTCTGGTTTCTCTGCCTGCTTGTTCTGCGCCTTGTGCTGCAGACTAATTACAGGCCGTTTCTGCAAACTAGCTGTGAATATTTGCAACACACAGGGAAATATTTGCAAACTTTTATGAACTATTCCTTTAGGAGCTTAGCAATGCCAGCAATGGAAGGATACATCTGGAGTTTCAAGTTCCCAGATTGTCTCTAGTGAGTTATGGAGACTGATGGTATGTCTGCATCTTGTCCGTGCCACAGTGCCTCGTAATAGAAATAGGGGACCACCAATAGAAATAGAGTCAGAAATTATGTTTCTATGATTGTTTCATCCAAATTCCCTCTCTTTTTTTATTTTATTTTTGTATTTATTTATTTATTTATTTTTTTGTTTTTTTCGAGACAGGGTTTTTCTGTGTAGTCCTGGCTGTCCTGGAACTCACTCTGTAGACCAGGCTGGCCTCGAACTCAGAAATCCGCCTGCCTCTGCCTCCCAAGTGCTGGGATTACAGGAGTGCGCCACCACGCCCGGCCTTCTCTTTTTTATTTAATGAGTATTCTTCTTAGGAGATTAGTTAAAAATATTGACCACAACAGTTCATACATTTGAAAGCAAAGTCAGAAAAAGGAATGTTCAATCATGCTTCTTCCTCAGAGATTGGCAGGATCCATCCTGAGATGCTAAGGGAACACCTAACCCCTAAGGTTTCCTAAAGTAAATAAAATAAAATAAAATAAAATAAAATCATGAGTATGAAAACCTAAAAGCCTATTTCAACACCCAAGAGAATCCATTTTAGGTGTTTCTGTGTTGGCCTTGGTCACTGAAGAGCTCAAAGGGACAGAAATGCATTTAAACACTGGATTGAAAGAGGTGGAATTAGGAAAGTCTGGCAGGAAGATATGCACCTATTCCTCATTCTCTGGAGCATGCTTCCAGTGTCCACCCTGAACCAGCCATCGCTGGGGTTTCGCCTCTGCTGGCTTCTGGATGAAATGCAGTTCCATGGTCACAGTGGGGTTAAAATAACAGTTCAACAGAGACACTTCTCAGATAATAAAACAAACCATTAGGTTGAGAAAAGAATGTCAGTATGATGTACGGAGTCCCCAGAGGATCAATGCTCCGTAGATTATGAGAACTATAAAGAAGGTTCTGTGGTGGGGCATGGGCACTCAGTGTCAGTCTGTGGCCGGATACCAGGGTCATTTTCCTATGAAGGTGGACATGTCGGCAGAGAGCCCTGCTCCAGCAATCAGAGCTCAGAAGCCCCTGTGAATAGAGGGATCCTGGAGACCACTTTCCCTCTGTAATCATCTCTCTAGGTGAAAGCCGGTGGACAATAGTACAGTAAGTGGAAGAAAGAAAAGGGACCAGGTGACCTAAAAAGTACATTTACCAATCTTCTTTGCTTTACTTTGATATATACATTTCCAAAACATCCAGGTGCTCTGACACACTTAGAAAGCAACTGTCTGTATTAACAGTGTGCTGTGCAGGTCTTACTGGCAACACTACCCGGAAAACTCCGAAAATAAAAATTTGCATTCTTTAAACGATCTCCAAGAAAATCCCCCGGTGCTGAAACAGCTTCAAAGCACACCTCTTTAGTGCTGGGGAGCTACCCCTCAGTCTCAAGTACCAGCCTCACTGACTTCCAAATGTTCTCTTGGACTGCGTGCACACCCTCCCTGTGCCTCCTCCCTGTGCCTTCTGTGTGGAAAGGCTCTTCTTAAAGGGTGGCTTTTTTTCTTTCTTTCCTAACAATAAAGTTAATTTGAGGATCTGATAGAAGCATACGTTAAGAGTCTTTGCTTAAGTTCCCATTTCTGTCACCACAAATGATTTTCCTGCTTTTGTTCCATCCTCTCTAACCATAATCCCCTCTGCCTGGTTATTTGAGACAAGAGTAGATAAAGCCTCCCTTCATTTTCTTAAGTGCTCTTATTCAAGTACCCACTCTTCAAATGTGCTGAGTAATGGCATCTGAATGGAGGTTCCAGAAGGAGCAGAGGTGGTCCACAGGCCCGCGGCCTCTTATGCGGGCGTCAGCCATGCATCACTGACCACTCGCAGAAGGTGGACCTGGACTCTGCCCCTGCAGACTCCCAGCCTCCTGGGAGTCCACTCTGGAGACCAGGGTGTTGCCCCGAAATGGCTTTCTAGCTTCTGAGCTGGCTTGCTTGGATGGAGACTGACAGGGGGCCTTCTAGGGGGTTCACATTGTAGAGAACTCGCTTTTTAAAGTAGGGACTCAGAAAGAAAAAAAAAAATCCCTCTCTCTGACCCGATGAAAAACAGGACAGTCCCATGTTCCCAGAGACCTTGAAGCAGTTCTTTTCCAAAGATGCAGCCTCTGGCTGCGTTTCCTCCACTTGCACAAAGCAGCCAGCTTGTGCATGCGTGGCTGGGGAGCCACTGCTCTTGGAATCTACTGGAATGATCCCGCAGAAGCAGCGCTGGGGAATTTGGATGGTATTTCACGGTTGAAGAAGGGCTCCCTCCTTCTCTGAGCTCTCGCTCAGGGCTTTGAGTTGAAGACTGCAGCTTACACTGTCAAAACGCATGCTGATTTGATCCCTTTCTTAAAGGCTGGATCCTTAGAAAGCCGGCTCTGTTCCGTGATAAAGGCCTATTCAGCGTGGGGTCTGACCCTGCACACAGGCGTCCGCGAGGCCGCAGTGGAGCGTTTGCACCCCCTACAGGCCGACACGCGCAAATGCGGCCCGGACGCGGGCGCTCCTCCTCCCTCTCTGCCTTGCTAGTGAGTTTTCTGGAGGATTTGCAGATGCCTGGCAGTTCCTTAAACACAGCAGGTAAGTCTTGGTTGTTGGTTCTCCAAGGCAGAAGCCTGGCTTCTCCAACCATACAGCTAAGCTCTGCCGGGCTTCCAACCGGAAAGCAAGTTCTCACAGTCAGGACGGAAAGACAAACAGGAGAAGCTGTTCCAAAGAAATGAGTGATCTGTGTGGATGCTTGTAACAGAAACTTGCCAGTCTCTGAGTCCAAAGCCAGAGGTGACACTGGTATACCAGTTTGAGGAAGGCAGGCCAATCCAATGGTGTGTGTGTGTGTGTGTGTGTGTGTGTGTGTGACAGAGATAAGTGTCCTGTCCCCAGAAGCCAAGAGGGAAGGATAACCTTTTCAAGCCAGTCTCAAACAAAGAGACACAGGAAGATATTGAAAAGTAGGAACAGCTGATTTGCCATGTTCTGTTGGGCTTTGAAGGGCATAATTCTGTGCACTTTCACCCTTTAAGCTGGACCTATGCTCCTTTCAGAGCAATGCAGTAAGGCAAGACAGGCCTCCTGTGAACTTTCAGGGCAGACATGGGTGTCAACACTCCATGTGTTCATGCTTTCCCCTGCCCTTCATGTCTTAGGTATAAATTGGCCTTTCCTTGCCTTCCTACAGGATAGCACTGGCTAAGAGAGCTAACTGTGGAGACCTGCATTTGTACTGTAGAGGGAAGGGGCTGCTTCCCCACAGCTTCCTGTCTGTAGCAGGTACTACTTATCAGAGGCCAGAGTGTGGCCCGAGGGCAAGGCATCGATGTTGCGAGCTCTTCAGCATGGATCCTGGGAACCAAAGGCTTGTATGTACAATAGCAGTAGACACGCTTAACTACGGAGCCATCACTCTGGCCCCACCTGTACAGGTTCATAGATACGTGACTGAGAAGTTCATGTGTTCCAAAGATGACTTATAATAAAATTTGGTCTTTACTCACAGATTCTGGACAATACAAGAAAGAAAGAAAGAAAGAAAGAAAGAAAGAAAGAAAGAAAGAAGGAAGGAAGAGGGGGAGAGAAAGAGAGAGGGAGAGACAGAGAAAGAGAGGGAGAGAGAGAGAGAGAGAGAGAGAGAGAGAGAGAGACCTATATGCAGAGGCCCTGACCAATTTGTACAAAAATTCGTGCAATTAAAGGTCTATAAAAAACAATGTATAAAACACAATATAAAGCAAATCTATATTTTCCACAAACAAATTATGCCACTAAAGAATGACGGTATTCAAACCCCAAAGAGCAGCCAAATAGAGTGTTTCATGGAGCTGCAGGGGGTTTAATCATGCTCCTTAGTAGGCAGGGAACCCTATTTTCAATAGTTGTAAAAGTGGCTTTCTATTTTAAACTCAGTTCTTTAAGAAAAAAAAAAAAAGGAAAGAAAGAAAAACCCTGCAGGTTCTTGGACCTGCTGAAAGTCTGCAAAAATCCAAACAAACATTGCATTTCCCTCACCATGCATTCATTTTAAAGAGACAAACAATGCCTTTGTTATGATTTACGTAGGTAAATACATACCTAGGTGAGGAGGAGATGCAAAGGCGATGAGGATCTGCAAAGAAATGGAGGGTTCTGTCCTCCGTAGCTCTTGCAGGAAGAGCATGTGCTGCCCCGTATACATTGAGGCTGTTCTAGATGCTATTTAGAGAAAAGCCACCCATCTCAGAGTCTGTCAGCAGGACAGGCTCTCTGAGAGAGGCAGGAAGGGTGTTTAAGGGCACAGCTGCAGAATCAGAACCAGAAGCCTTGACCACTTGAATGTAAGGAAGGCAGAAGCAAGGAAAGGCTCTGGATGAAGAGAATATTTGTTCAGGTTCGAGATTTTTTTCCTAAAAGTATCACAACATGTTTCACATAGCTCATAGGAACAATTGATACTCTATTTGGAAAGAATAGAGCATGTTGGTCTGTTCCTCTTCCTCCTCCTCTCCAGCTAGAATGAGGGAAGTGAAAAGAGATACCTCCTCTCATTGGGTTTCATGATTAAGCCGCAGAGGGAAATCGAGCAGACTACAAGACTTGACAAGGCCTCATCACTTTTACCCTCGGCAGTAAAACAAAGAATGCCTGATTCGAAATGAGTCAGGGTCACAGCTTACTGTAGCTCACAGGAAGTCTCAGTGCAGTATGGTAGCCAACAAGTGAAGAACAGGGTCTCATAGGTCTCAGGGGAATGTACCCCAAAGCAATGCCCCAAAAGTTGTACCACTACACAAATAAGCAGTGTTTCTGTCACATAACGTGGGGGACTATCTGCCCACAAACCCTCAGTTGTTACCCCCAAATGGTGTAACTATTGTGGAAAATAATAGTGGTTAGTAGAAGCTCATATGACCCAGCTGTCCCATTCACGGGCTCACAGCTCATGCCCCTGCTCTGTCTAAACCTGCGTTCAGAGCAGTCACAGATCTGCAGCATCAGTAGCAGCCTAAAGCTAGTAGCTTGAGCCTCACCAATCATAGAATAGGTTCAAACACTATTTGGAGTTTTCATCCTTGGAGTTATATGTGACACTGTAAACAAATTACACCTGCTGTGTGAAATAATCCAAAATGAATTGCAGAAATGATCCAGAAATGAAAGCCCTGAATTCTGACAAAGATCCCTGTGAGCACATGTGAGATCGTAAGTCAGGAAAAAAAATGACTGCTAGGTGAGTCCATCCAGGTCCTGGTGTGCAAAGGAAGCCTGCAGAGTCCAGCTTCTCATGGTAATCACAGAAGCCTTGTTCTGAGCATTGATGATGTGGGTGAATGATATATATGTACTTCATTCTAAATTTCATAATGTGGTCTCTCTGGAAGGGATTCCACGGCAGGGTTTTTTTAAGGTAGCTTGTCAATGTTCTTATCCACAGGGTCCAGAGAACAGAAATCTCTTGGTCAGAAAATGTTGGGACAATCCTGCCCAACTCTGCATATGGGATACCATGATCATTCTTCCAAAGTCCGAACTGGGGACAGGGCACAGAAAATGTTCTCCATGGTGAGTCTCAGCTTCTTAAGTCAGACTCCCGAGAAGGCCAGCATTGCGCCTGTGCACAGGGACCATCCTATTATAGAATTCTGGGAAGCCCTTCTGCTGTGTTCATGGAGAACCAGAGGCACCGGCATTACGGCCTGTGGTCACTGCCTCCCAATTTAAGCATTGTGGGCTGCGACAGAGAGGGACTGACGGGCAGGGTAACACGCAGGGTCCTGCCTCTCAGGTAGAGGCTGGCATGATTGTGGGTCCTTTCATTTATGCCTGGGATGAAAAGGAAAAAAAAAGGCTTTGGCCAATCAGTGAGAAGACCTTCACCACTCAGCAATGCTGCTCTCGCTCTGAGTGGGTCTTTGTCTTCTCTTCCTTGCACAAGTGCTAGCTTTAGGGGAAGAGAGGTTGAATGTGTCTGGTGTGTTTCTGAGGATATCACCCTTTTGTTGCAACCCTGGTAGTAATTACAGGAGGGACTTAGACTTTACCAGGGGCAGGGCATCCTTTGAAGAGCTCATCACACAGACCAAATCCCTTCATGGCTGTGTTTTCTAAGAGATCCTAACCCCCATTTGCCCAGAGTTAGCATTTTTCGGAGCTCTGTAAGTGAACGCTAATAGACACTTATTATTTAAATTGTGTGTAACAGGCCTGTTCAGACTGATCACCTCCTGAGTCAGTCAAGTAATGATTTTGATTCTTTTTATTGAATTGACATGTTTTTGGCAGGATCCAATAAGCTTCTTAACTGACATGTCAGGATGTCCTGGTCCGTGCCAGGCAATTTGCTACGGATTTCATCTCCTCTCTCTCATTAAGTTTTAACGAATGGATTGAGAGAAAGGAGGTGATATTTTTACACATCGGCCACTGTACAGGTTAGGATTGTGTTAGAGTGAATATAACAGGGGTAAAACTAAATTGAGGTGTGAACATAACAGGGGTTTTTCCTGCTTCTAACTGCAGGGCACTGGAGGTTGCTAGTCCAAGACTCATCTCTCTTACTCAGTAACCGACCTGTTCTCCACCCCAAGGAGCCTTTATCACGAACATGGATTCCGAACTCCAACCAGGGCATTCTCACAGTCCTTTGGGTAAAATTCAGTCACAGTTTCCCGTTGGTTTGTGAGGGGTCGTGGGAAATGTCTTTGCTATGGGAACCCTTACTAGGATCTGAAGGAAAGCTAAAAGGAACGAGGAAAACGGGGACACGAGTTCTATGTCACGAGTGTGTCATGTGGGTACAATCATTTTCCTAAACACCATGGACGCAGATAACACAGGATTATGGGCTACATGCTGGTGGAGTCTGATGTTGGGAATGGGAACACATGCTCATCCCTGCGCATGCGCAAGTCTGCCAATGGTAAGCCCTTCCTCAGAAACGACTTCTGTCCTAAGGACTTCCACATGCTCCAAAACACAGACAAGGAGAGCGTTCTGATTACATATCTAATTGATGAGTTCTCAGTGAGTGTTAAAAGTGAACTTGGAAGGGAAATATCCTTGTCGAAGCAAAGGGTAACAGAATGAGACTAGTCAGGAGGGTAGAAAGAAGAGACTGACCGGTACCTGAAAACCGAGCCCTGGAGGGACGGGTGGCGCCTTCTGAGCATGCTTAGAGTCTAGTCGGCTGTCTCTCTTCTGGATTCTCCTGTACATGGTCTTAGCCATTTGTTCTAATTCTCCCAGGAGCATAGGAGAGGCGCTATCGGGTAAATGATAACCCCGTTTTCTTCCAACCCACATGTCCATGGGACCAGCTCTTTGTGGACCGGTCAGCAGAGTCCTGGCTGGGACAGCTCCGAGAGAGAACAGCTAATGATGGCAGCGAGATGCTCTGTCCAGAGAGCCCACTTGAAATTTAGATTGATCTGAAATCTGTCAACATTGGGCCTTAATTCCTCATGTTTTACCTTCACTTTAACATTAGTTGTATATATATATATATATATATATATATATATATATATATTTTAAAATCTGAT
This sequence comes from Apodemus agrarius, assembly GCA_964023405.1. NCBI lineage: Eukaryota > Metazoa > Chordata > Mammalia > Rodentia > Muridae > Apodemus > Apodemus agrarius. The sequence continues at coordinate 3,042,212 of OZ030020.1, forward strand.
ATTTTCCAATTTATGGTTTATGAGCAAAATTGGAAATAAAACACAGGGACACAGGTAGGCAGTTCACAGGATCCCTGACTGCCTCTCTCTCTAATGGGCGGACAGTATCTTTCAGTACACCCAAGCATCAGAAAACCAGTTCAAGGCACTAAGAGAGCAAAATAGAACGTTTGAAAAAGGCATGTAAAGTTGGGGTTTCTGGAACTTTAATAGCTTTCCACTTAAAATTTTGGCTATCAGGCACTTTAACTAAGAGAAAAAAAATAATGAGTTTTACAACATTCAGCCCGCTTTATAACATATTACATAATGTGTGAGCCCCATAAAGAAGGTTGTGTGCTGTGCTGTAAAACTTATTAGGTCACCAATATTTCTGGATTCATATTAAGAAATTAGAAATAATGGTTCAGATTAGAGTTACCAGAATTATTAAAAAGTCCTTTGCATTGAATCAGTCATTCCCAAGGATATACTAATGAATTTGTAGCTTTAAAAAGGAAAAAAAAAAGTTTCATTTATGAATTCACCTGAGGTGAAAGAAGTCATGTTAACATTATAAGTTTTATGTGGACTTTCCACGGGCCGACGCACCCTCTCCACTCCGCCTCCACTTGGTACAGCTTGCCTTAATTTACATTTTGTGAGCCCCAGAGTGAGAATAATTTTTGTAAAAATCAGACTTGCAGTCTGAATAGAGGAATGGCGAGCGACCCTCTCTCTAATGTTATTTTAGGTTTGAAATGTTTAAGCCACACAGAGTAGATTGAGGTCCCACATATTCCCCCAGTTGCTCTTTCTGCATCTGTGTCTTCCTCTGCTTTTTGCTCCTCTGCCTTCCTGGTCCTACACAAGCCCGGTTTCCTTCATGGTGATTCTGGGCATGGACTCGCACGGTTCTCCCCTGCATGGTGCCAGTCGAAATGCCATTTCTTCTGAGAACTCCAACCAGACAGAGATCTCTTAAGGTGGGATCTATAGAACTAGGCAGAGAACCCATGTAGAAAGCAAGGCTAATTCTGTTCCCAAAAAGTAGGAGGAAAGCCATCCAAAGTGACAGGATAATGCCCAGTGAAATGCCAAAGAGAGGTCAATGCCTCCTGGGCACTAAATCCTGACCCAGAAGGAAATCTAATTCTCCTGCTACAAAAGGAGAGATTGCACAATGTAAGGTCTGCTGTTCTGAGAACGAGGACTTTTCCCCTGATGGAAAATATCCTCTGCTGTTTCTCTCATAGGGCTGCTCACTCTACTTTACAACATATGTCCACACAATGACGGCTGTGTGGACATGCCCTTGCCCTGTCTGTGGATTCCTTCAGCTCACAGATCAGGCTAGAACTGCATCTTAGAGTGGGCAAGGCTCGTCCTTCATATTGTACTTGCCAAATGAGGATTTTGATGAACAGCAAGAGTGCGTTTTGGTAAAGGTGTGTTATCTGTATCGCTGAGTGTGTGTGTCAGTGAGATGGCCACTTAGACTTTAGAGTGACCATTAACAAGCTGTATAGGTTTCCTGGAGCCTCTGTAGTATCCTTGCAGCAAGTCAACTGTAGGAGTGAAGCCTAAAAGACTTGGATGGTGGTTTTCAAGATTAAGATGAACAGAGGTTGCTACACTAAGCAAGTCTCTGAGCTAATTATGTAATTCATCACTACCACAGGATCCTGAAGTCCAAGGGGCCAGTCATCTTTCAGGAATTCATGCTGTGTTCACTAAGCAGAGTCAGAAGTGAAGCGATCGCCCTCTCTGTGTAGGGGCCATTCTCTGCTTTTTGTGAAGTAAACCTCTGCATCAGGATCTTTTCTAAAAGTCCAGCCAACAATGGCCTGTAGGTTGTTCCGGACTGAGGCCAACAGGCCTCACATAGGCATTGTATGCCTTGGTGGTATGAGGGTCATAGAGGTTGAGTACTGAGTAATCTGCAGCCTGTATGCTGAGTATTGAGTGACTACTGATTCCTCAAGGCAGTGATGGATCCTGTATCCTAAGTACTAAGGGTATGCTCATCTCCTGTGAAAGTGATTGGGAGTCTTAGTACTTCATCCTGGGTACCACGGATTCTCATGGTAGCAGGCTGATCTGAGAGTCTAAGTACCCAGTGATCACTGAACCTTACTCATTCTTGGCAGTGTACTGTTCCACAGGACTAATGGATACCAAGTGAGAACCTGAGGAAATTCTGAATGGTAAGATATGTCAAAGAGCTGAAGTAATCAGAAGGAAATTTTACACTACTGTGAGGGCAGGATGGGAGGCCACATGTGATGGAAGCCTTGTACTACTAGTAGTGGTCCTAGGACAGGAACGGAATCTGTAAGGCACTGTCTTAGTTAAGTCAAGTCTTATAAAGGACAACATTTAATTGGGGTTGGCTTGCAGGTTCAGAGATTTAGTCCATTATCATCAAGGCAGGAACATGGCAGCATCCAGGCAGGCATGGTGCAGGAGGAGCTGAGAGTTCTACATCTTCATCGAACACTGCTAGTGGAAGACTGACTTTCAGGCAGCTAGGATGAGAGTATTAAAGCCCACACCCAAGGTAGGCAGATTTCTGAGTTCGAGACCAGCCTGGTCTACAGAGTGAGTTCCAGGACAGCCAGGACTATGCAGAGAAACCCTGTCTCAGAAAAATAATAAAATAAAATAAAATAAAATAAAATAAAATAAAATAAAATAAAATAAAATAAAATAAAATAAAGCCTACACCCACAGTGACACTCCTACACCAACAGGGCCACATCTAATAGTGCCAATCCCTGGGTCAAGCATACAAGAACCATCACAGGTTCACATCACATATTAAAGGCTGCAAAGCGCTGTGCCTCATCCTACTGAAGTCTTCTGTATAAACTATAGACTTTACCAGAGGGGCCATCATCTTCCAAAGTTCCTTTTTGCTTTTTCAGAAGACTCTGTGATAAATACCTCCTCTCTGGCATGAAACCTCAGAACTGTGTGTCTTACTCAGGAACCCATGTCCCAGAAACTTTTAATCCAGCAAGGAAGCAGCCAGTGACTACACATCCAAGATTGCTTCCTTCAATAAATGTTCTGTGACTTAAGTTGACAAAAGTTATGGGGAATGATGGTTGCAGATGGATACTACCACTTGGGGTTTAAAAGAGGTGGGGACAGAGAGGTTTAGGAACCATGGAAGGGTTTTGAGCATCGCGGGTGCATATGACCACACCCTGGTTATAGATAAAGTAAGAGATAGAGAAATTTAGGAGCTACAGAGGTAAAATTTCTAACCATCAGGGGTGGATATGAACACTTGGAATGGGGGTAGGGGAGGGATAAAGAGATTTAGCAGCTATGAAGGGAAAGAGTCTAACCATTGTGAGGGGCATCTTGAAAATAAAGGGCCATGATCTTTTTAAATAAATTTCTGTCTGCATCTAGTTTTTATAGTTATAGGGGCTGATCTCTAGGGTATGCAGATAGCAGTGGAAAACACAAAGCCTACTCTAGTGTTCCCATGATTCTTTCCTAATTTCTAAGAGTTTCTAATACTGCCTTCTTGTTGCTCACACAGGATTAGAGATGTGCGTGTTGCATGACTGTTTTTACAGAGATGATTGGAGCCAAGGAGTGCAAGTCTAGGAGGTCTGGGCACCACTCAGTTGCAGGGCAGCTGTTTACATAGAGTGTACAGTGACCATTGCCATCATAGAGAAAAGATTGTGGTGGGTGAACCACACAATACTTTGACCCCATATTCACGGCAACAAAATACATAATACAGTGCAGTGGTAGCTAGGTCTACAGTGAAAGCACCCTTAGCAGACTTTCCTAAAGGGGAGAAATGCCCTCAGACAAGTGCCTCAGATTCCAGATGTTCTCTCTTGGTCTTTGGAGGTGCTTGAAGACATGAGATGGAAGGTTGGTTGGACATGTGGCTATGGCTATGCAGAATTTTTGAGTCATCATGTACTTGGGGTAAGATGTTTGATTTGTAACAGGTATAGCCACCCATGCTCCATGAAGTAACCCCCAATAAACTTCTTGGTTTGGCAAGCCATACTTGTCTAGAATCTTTGCCTGTCATCTGCATCCCATAAATAGACATTTCTCTGCAGCCCCTTCCTCAGAATAAGCCTGTCAACATCAGGTTGCTGACCTCACACAAGATCCTGGTTTCTACTGCTCGGTGCGGAATTCAGTAGGTCTTCCCTAGCTGTGAAGGGGTGGCCCCACCGACCCAAGGTAAATGGACAAGTCCACATAAATTGTCTCTTAGACCCATCACCCTTTGGGGTTAGGAAGCAACAGAGGAGAAATAGGCTTGGATTTTCCTTTTGTTTTGTTTTTGCCTTTAAGGATTTCCCTGGATCTTAAAAATCCCATAGTGCTTGCCTTGTGTTTATTTTTATGGATTTACTTAAGTTGCATTATTGAAGACCCAAATTGAGCCTTTTTTTTCCAAATAAAACAAATTGAAGTGAAGACTAACCACATGTCTCAGTTTAGCCTTGATGGTTTCTGAAAAATAAAAACAAGTGAGTTAGTGCTTTTCCAAAGCAATGCTTTAGCCTCCTGCCAACACTGCAGCAGTAAAATATGATTTTTTTTATTATCATTCAAATGTGAGTTTGGGGACATGATTGAGGTTTTCCTATAATCAGTAAAAATGAGGAAACAACTTAAAAATGTTTGGGCAACCTCCAAATAGAAGGGAAAAACCCTTTTAAAGGTGAGTGAGTTAATGTAGCACATGTTATAATAACAATCCAACAAAACTCAGCCCTTATAGCCCAGGATCCTGGCACACAAGCTTGGCCATTCTTCAGGGCAGCTTTACTGCCTCGTTTCTAATAGAGAGCCCCAATTATAAGGCAAACAGGAGGGCGCGCTGAGAGGGCCAGAATAATTATCTAGTGCCTCAGTCACAAGTGGGTGTGACCCAGTCTGTACCCCATCATGGCTTTTTTCCATCCCTTAAAAATTCTTTCGGTTTATAATGTGTGACACTGAAAAAAATTGTCACTGAGTGTAAGAAGCAAAGTAGCAAAAAGTAGCAGCTCCAGCTAATTGAGAGAGGCCTTTCACTCCAAGCAGAAAGTGTCTTTGGGGTTGTATAGGGCAGCATGTGCTTAGGCATGGCCCCTTTTAGCTGAATTCTCATTTCCAAAGCAACTAGACAAAATGTAAGAAACGTTTAAATGTATCGTTTGGAACCCCTTGCTCTTTTAACTGAATCTGAAATTTGGGTTGGTTTCATCAAACGTGATTAAATCAGCATCACTGTAAACTAATATTTTCTAGATTTCCTATTGAGCCATAAGCTCAAAGTTCATGGTCAAAATAGATTTTGCCACCCATGAATGAAACATTATTGCAACAAGAATGGTGTTTGGAAATATATCCCCAGGAAGTTGCAAAACCTGGTTGTCCTAGCCACTGTTGGCCATGATTAGGTGGCTGTGTTGTCTGGACAGCAGGAACATGTACTTGCCTGAAACCCTGGTGTCCACACAGTCCCCGCGGGTTAGTAAGACTTACCCTGCATACCAAGCATTAACTTCAAGAAGATTATATTGTCACTGGGGAAGGAACTTGGTAAGATCAGCTGTGGGCAGGATGGCCACCCATCTATGCAGAGGCGTTAGGATCACATAAACAGAGCATCATTTCCAAATTCCAAGTGAGTATGGGGGGTTCTAAATTGTCACCCGTCACAAGACCTGTGAGGTCATTGCTCATTGCTGAAGGGGAATGAGTAGCCAGGGAGGAGGGCAGGGTAGACATTATGGAAGTATTCTGGGTGACAGCAGTCATCGGTGTCACCGCCCAGGGTGCCATCCTTTCACGCTGCTGTGTGAAAGGAAACCACATATAGCTTCCACAGAATTGCAAAGTGTCTGGCCACCTGCTGGCTAGCTGAACACTGAGCTGAGTACATCCATCTCTGAGTCACCTGGACTTAGAGCTGATCAGCTCCATAAGGCATCGCAATGATACACTGCACAACCTGTTCTTCAGATTCTGCATTCTGAGCATTCCCAAGGCTAATGATGATCTGATGCTTTCTGAGAAACCAGGCAGAAGCAAGGAACCATGTCCCCTCTGCCTGTGACCAGAAAGGGGCCTCTACAGATGGCCTTGTCTATTGCTAACTTGTGAGGCCTACACAGTTTAATGCTATGATTATTTTTATTTAAGGTATTTCTCATATACCACAGGTATACTGGAGCATCAAAGAGTCTGTATTGGGCCATGAGACTTGATATCTGGACTCTGTATCTGAGGTTACACATAGATCCTGGGGAAATAGACTTGAAAGCCAAGTGTACCTCTCAAGATTAAGATCTAGCAATGAAGTGCCTATTTCCAAAGCAGACAAGATTTATCAGCAAACATTAGCTGCAAGCCATGTCTGTGGTCAGTATGAAGGATTAGTCAAATTTCTAACCAATTTCAAACCTTGTGTGAAGACATCCTTCAACTTCCTTTCTACACTTTCTCTTGGATGTGTGGGTATATTTTACTTCATGAGATCTTAATATATCTTCCATAAGTGACATTTTTCTGCTTGGGAACCCACTGTAGGTAAAATGCAGTCATCTCATAAAAGAGGTGCAGATGTCTCCAGAGGGAGAAGATTGCTCCTTTCACATGATTGGCCTTTCACATGTCTCCCACTGCTGAAAATACCACTATTGTCTTTCACACATGCATTTAATCAGAAAACCTACCTCTTCTAAAGCTTGTGTTACTATTGTAAAAGTAAAGGAGAATTTCTTTTTGCAAAGAAGTGGCAAGGTGCTTTTTGAGGAGTCTGGAGTGTGGGTGGGTCTGGGGAAGCGTATTAGTAGATAAAGCAACTATGAGGATGTGAGTTCAGATGCCCAGTACCCATGTGGAAAAGTCAGAAAAGGTGATGCATACCTGTATTAGCTGTGTTGAGAAGGCAGAGGCAGGACGGTCCTTGATGGGCAGCTGGTCTAACTTAAATGAGGAACACTATGTTCATTGAGAGATCCTGTCTCAAAATTATGGTGACCAGTGATGGAAGAAGATATTCAATGTTTACTTTTGGCCTCTACATGCAGTTGAAAAGGCACACATACATATACACATACACACACAGAGGCAAACACACATACACAGAGACTCAAACACACAGATACACAGACACTCATACACAGACACAGAGACTCACACATATATACACGGACACACACAGATATACAGACACAAAAGACTAACAACACACACTCAGACACAGGCACACACACATGGAGAGACACAGACTCAGAGACTCACACACACACACACACACAGATGTACACACAGACACACACATACAGACATAGACACACATATACACATACACATACAAACATAGACACACACTGACACACAGTCACACACAGACACACATGCACACAAACACAAAGATAAACACACAGACACACACATAGACACACACAGACACACACACTATAAGTAGGTTACGAAGAGCTAGGAATCAGTGTTGACAATAGTCCTGTCCACAATAGGTTTGTCACTATGAGCCAAGGTGTCTACTTCTGTGCCACCTTTAATCTGAAAGAGAAAGAAATACCTGACCAGGATGTAGCAGCTTTTCCCCATGCTGACGATTTTAGGCGATTCTACAGAGAATTCCTGAGCCTGACATTTCTAACGCTAAGAAAATAAATTCAGGAATGTGGCTCATGCCTCAGTTCCAGCACAGCTGTGCCTTCCTGGTTACCTCAATTTTCAGGATGCTTTCCAGTGAGCTGACTGTGTAAGATGGAGGTGTCCCTCACACAGAGCTTGTTTAAAAGGGAGGCGGGACACGCACAGAGCCCACTATCTCTTGGAAATTGGCTACTATGCTCCAGTTCAGTATTTCTTTCGAGGGCATTTTCTTAACTCAAAGCTTAAAGGAGTGTCTGTAAAACTGAGCTGGAGGAAACCCCTGTCAGTCTAACTGATGCTGAACTTCTAAGTTATGTTAAGTTTCAGGCCTAAAGGTTTAATTTCCATGCTTTCTGGTGGTAAGCCAGGCACTCCTGAGTATTTGCTTAATATATTTTCCTACGGTTTAATGTGTAGTACTTTTAGTATTCTAGAAATTTATTTTCCTGGAAAAAAAATGTGTTTCAGCGCTATTTCTTGGGGGTAAAAGCAGGTTTAAGAGAAAACTTACCAATCAGAATTATGGACTTTATTAGGGTAAAATGAAAGGAAAAAAATCAAAACTGTTTCATGTTTTTTCATCTATAATTCTGTCCTCATCACAAATATTGAGCAGAGGAATGGAAAATGAAAGTAGGTGGTTTAAAAAGAAAGAAATTTTGCAGTAGCCATCACCCTGTGTTCTTAGACATTCGGTTCTAGGACTCCCGGGTGGATTTTCAAGTTGCAGGGTGCCCAAGTTAGTTCTGATGTCAGATACCACTATAATTGTTTTAAATGCCTAAAGCCTATTCTAGGTTACCAAAAATACCTGATACAATGTTATATTGCATTGTTTGGGAAATAATGATAAGAGGAAGGAAAGCTCACATATCTCAACCACATACAATATCCCTCAAATATTTACCTTCTGTGATTCCTTGGATTCATGGAAAGGATACCATGGGACTATGAATGGTTGGCAGCAGACAGATCCTGATGCCTCTGTGGTAGTCACTGAAGAAGAACTGCCTGGTTTTACATCAGAGAGTCTAGAAGGAAGTTCATGATTAGAACAGAACATGGACAGACTCACCCAAGTAAGTTCATTTCTGTTAGAAGCATCCATTCCTCTGTTGAGGGACATCTGGGTTCTTTCCAGCTTCTGGCTATTATAAATAAAGCTGCTAAGAATATAGTGGAGCATGTGTCCTTATTGCATGCTGGGGAATCTTCTGGGTATATGCCCAGGAGTGGTATGGCTGGGTCCTCCGGAAGTATCACATCCAGTTTTCTGAGGAACCGCCAGACTGATTTCCAGAGTGGTTGTACTAGCTTGCAGTCCCACCAGCAGTGGAGGAGTGTTCCTCTTTCTCCACATCCTCACCAACACCTGATGTCTCCTGAGTTTTTAATCTTAGCCATTCTGACTGGTGTGAGGTGAAATCTCAGGGTTGTTTTGATTTGCATTTCTCTAATGACTAATGATGTTGAACATTTTTTAAGGTGTTTCTCAGCCATTCGAATTTCTTCAGGTGAAAAGTCTTTGTTTAGCTCTGTATCCCATTTTTGGATAGGGTTATTTCGTTTTCTGGGGTCTAACTTCTTGAGTTCTTTGTATATATTGGATATTAGCCCTCTGTTGGATGTGGGGTTGGTGAAGATCTTTTCCCAATTTGTTGGTTGCCGATTTGTCCTTTTGACAGTGTCTTTTGCCTTACAGAAACTTTGTAGTTTTATGAGGCCCCATTTGTCTATTCTTGCTCTTAGAGCATAAGCAATTGGTGTTCTGTTCAAGAATTTTCCCCCTGAGCCAATGTCCTCAAGGGTCTTCCCCAGTTTCTTTTCTATTAGTTTTAGTGTGTCTGGTTTTATGTGGAGGTCCTTGATCCACTTGGAGTTGACCTTAGTGCAAGGAGATAAGAGTAGATCAATTCTCATTCTTCTGCATGTTGACCTCCAGTTGAGCCAGCACCATTTGTTGAAAAGGCTATCTTTTTTCCACTGGATGTTTTCAGCTCCTTTTTCAAAGATCAATTGGCCATAGATGTGTGGGTTCAATTCTAGGTCTTCGATCCTATTCGATTGTTCTGCCTCCCTGTCACTGTACCAATGCCATGCAGTTTTTAACACTACTGCTCTGTAGTATTGCAAGAATACCCATGGTATGCACTCACTGATAAGTGGATATTAGCCTAGACTCTTGGGACACCAAAGACACAGTCCACATATCAAATGATATCCTACAATAAGGAAGGAGTAGACACTGGTGCTGGAAAGGATCAAAACATCAGTGTAGGGGAATACCAGAACAGGGAAGTGGGAAGGGGTGGATGGGGAAACAGGGGGAGGGAAAAGGGCATGTGAGACCTTTGGGGGATGGGGAACCAGAAAAAGGGAAATGAAATGAATATATAGAATATATATCCAATAAATTAAAAAAAAAACGAAATAAAAATTAAAAAAAGAAATTAAAAAAAAAAAGCAGCATCTTGGTGTTGGAAAGCGGCTCCAGCCAGGACTATAGAACTTATTTGAGTGACTTTAGGCCAGTTCTTCTCCACCCTTTACTCATCTGTCTGGCCAAAATGCTAATATTTAGGAGGCTGGATGCATGCATCACTACATATATGGGACCAGGTAGTCACTACATGTATACAACCAGATGAATAATACATATATGAAAACCAAGTAATTGCTATGTATGCAAAATCAGGCAACCATTGCATACACACAACCTGGTACTCATATCATATACACAGCCAGATGATCTCTATATTTACAGAACTAGACTTCTGCTGGCTATATCGAAAGCTGGGTGCATCATTACATAAACACAACCAGGCATTCCTGACTAATGGGAAGCACTTGTAAAATGTTTGCATCTCTTTTAGAAGTGTAGCTGGAACCAGGAGCTGGAGAACGGCTGAAAACTATGCTACCAAAGGGAGAAAGGTGAAGGCAGACAAAGAAGTAATTCAAATGTTCTAGAAGAACAGTACTGGTACTGGCCATTTATATACATGCCTTCTGGTGTAGGAAGTCCTTTCAGCACCCTCAAATCATTATATACTAAGAGAACAATAGGAGAATATGTATTTAAAATAAAAGTTCTTGAAAATTAATATATATTGAATAGTAGGGGAGTATCCTGAGTTTGAGAGTTGTTCCTGTAGGTAGATGTTGTATGTCCTTTAGAGAAATGTAAGGGATTCTTCCTAGTCCAAAGCCAGTTCCTCCCCAGCCAAGAGCCTGATAGATAGAAACATAAACTTCAATGCCTCTCCTTACTGCTCTCAAGAAAAGCCAACATTCAAGGGAGCCATGTGAAGTGTGAGTTCACCCACCATCTTCTATGACTCCATTTATGAAGTGCCTGTCCTCCATTTCGGCATGTGCTTACCCACTTCCAGGAGGGCTGGGCATGCTCCTGATGGAGAGGAGCAAAGAGAACTCTGAGCAGCAAGTGAGAGCAGACAGCAGTGACCAACATGGCTGGGCTGCCTTCCTAAGAGAGCAGTGACCAGCACGGCCTTTCCCTGGGATATGAATTGCTTGAGGTCATCTATTTGCTGTCAGAATTTGCTAAAAACAAACAAACAAAAACAAACAAACAAACAAACAAACAAACCCAAAAGACAAAACAACAAAAAATCATTGTTATGGCTACAAGAGGGGTTTTGGTACTAGGTGTTGATCTTAGGTGCTGACACCCTTTACCACTCCATTTTCTAGTTTGAGATAAGGCCCAGGCTGTTTTGGAATTTGTGATTCTCCTGCCTCAGTCTTCTGAGTAGCTGGAATTACAGGTATTCTCATTAAGCCTTCTAGGAGTGGGTTGCTGGCCAGCAAATCGCCTCTGTAATCCCATTGGTTCCTAATGGACATTCAACAGATAACAGTGCTGGGTGAGTTGACTGTGTCCCTAAACTTCAGCACATCCATTTATTTTGGTAACCAATAGAAAAAAAACCCATTAGTTAGAGAAGTCATGCGGGATAACTATTTGCTATGAAGGCTATTGACTTACACTCTTTTATGAATGTTTTAAACTCTAGAAAAACCAGAAGATATTTACCTGTTTCCAAAGTTTAAATTATTTTTGAAATATTTCAATTATTATTTGCAAGGATGTGGTTGTTTAAAGGAAATATTGAAATTCAATCATCTAGTGTCATCCCATTGTGAAATGTAGTTTTATGAAAACTCATGCCATGCTGGATGTGTCTGCACATGTTTACGGCAACACACACACACACACACACACACACACACACACACACACACACAGAGAGAGAGAGAGAGAGAGAGAGAGAGAGAGAGAGAGAGAGCACTTTTGCTATGTCCCTACAGTCAGTTCAAGGCAGACTGGTCTGTGTTTTTTCTGCCCCGGATAAGTTGCTTTAGAGTGCATAAGATCACCCCTACTCTGCTCATCTCAGAACTAAGCAATGGATTTATCTCTGTTTTTTCTTCTTGAATACGACTTACTGCAAGACACGTGTAATAGTTTATATTTAAGAACACTTAATATGGCAATGGTCCCACCCAGCTGATGAGCAGCTGGTGAGGAGGTGGATGTGTTTAAGGAGCAGGCTCAGAGCAGGTGCTTAGAGCCACACCCGGGTGTCTTTTTCTATATTCATCCACACTATGTTACCAGTGTGCTGAGTTCTAAGCTGCGCTTGTCACTTCTAACACAGAGCCTGAGATTTTAGAGCATTCTGGGTGCAGGAACAGCCACTTGCTCTACACATCTCACAGAAAGGCACACAGGCCCTGAAGCTTGTGCACACTGAGCCAAAGACCTGATGCACAATTTCATCCCCGTAACCATGTGTGTTAGCTTGCATCCCCGGACCTCCTGGGATTCTCTCATCGCCACCTAGTTACAATTTCTAGGTCCTCCTTTGTCCCAGCTTGCACTTGCTTTTACTCTTTATTCTTTACATTTAGCAAATAGATTTCTTCATATAATCTATTCTGATCATGCTTCGTCTTCCCCAACTCTCTCTTTCTCTCTCTGATCCTCTCCATTTCTCCAGCAACCAAATCCAAATCCATTCTCTCTCTCTCTCTCTCTCTCTCTCTCTCTCTCTCTCTCTTTCTCTCTCTCCTGTTAGAAAACAAATGGGTAAATAAAAATGAACAGAAAAAAAGGGCAAAGAAAAGACACAAGATACACCCATAGATGCAAATGAAATCATAAATCAAAAGGACCCAGGGCTGGAGAGATAGTTGGATCTGGAAAATATCATCCTACGTAAGTTAACCCAATCACAAAAGAATACACATGAAATGCAATCACTGATAAGTGGATATTGATGAGCCCAGAAGCTCTGAATACTCAAGGCACAATTAGCAAATCAAAAGATTCCCAAGAAGAAGGAAGGAGAGGACCCTGGTCTTGAAAAGACTGGATCCAGTTTTGTAGGAGAGTACCAGAACAGAGAAATGGTGGGGTGGGGGCAATTGGCAAATGGGTTGGGGGGAGGACTTATGGGACATATGGTGAGGGGGGAACTGGGAAAAGGGAAAGCCTTTGTAATGTAAAGAGAGAATATAGAAAATAAAAATAAATAAATAAATAAATAAATAAATAAATAAATAAATCCAAAGGACCCAGCAGATATGTACGGAACATTTCATCCAAACACAAGAAAATAAATGTTCTTCTCGTGACTCTGTGAAAACTCTGTCCCTGGTGCTTTTGTTCCAGGTCTCCAGTCTCAGATGGATTCTTCCTCCTACTCCCTCAGGTGAGCTTTTGATTGGATAGTCAGCCCTAGGTGCATCGAGCAACAGCAGTCACATGGAAAATCCTTTGATTTTTTTCTTAGTTGTCAACAGGAACCCAGTGAGCTGCCAGAGAGAGAGACTTTCCTCCTACAGAGAGTATGGTGTCACAGGGCTGCCATGACAGCAGTCTGCAGTCTGCATGGGCTCTGGACCCAACTCATAAACCTCCATAACATGGGAAATGGGGAAACAGTTCAATCAGTAATGTGCTTGACTTGCAAACATGAAGACCTGAGCTTAGTCCTCAGAACTCTTATAAATGTTGTCTGTGGTGGTACATACCTGGGATCTGGAGACCAGAAAATCCCTGGGTCTTATAGCCTAATTGACTAAATCCCAACTTTAAAAATGAAAGGAGTAAAACTAACATCCAGGGTTGACCTCTGTCCTCTACACTAATGAGTATACTTATGTACATCTGCACAGGTATGAACACATACACACATGCACATGATTAATCCATAATGAAGACTCCAGTTCAGTTAACCCTTCTCAGAATGGCCTCCTCTGGTCTGAGTGTGCACCTTTGATCTAAGCTCTCTTGACTTTGCTCAACAAACTACTTGCTTAAGGTGTCCCTGTCTCTCTACTAAGTCAGAGGAGAAACTTATGAGCTAACATTTGAGGATAGCACCATCTTATGACTTCATATGTGATAACAATTATAAACTAAATCCAGGAAACATCCCTGAAGTGTGGCTGGGTCACCAGTGTGTCATTTACTTATCTGTAAGGTTTCCTCTGAGAATGTTGGCTGTAACCATGGGAATTAAAAAAGATTACCCTGTATCTCTTAATTAGAATGTCTCCTTTATCATATCTTTTGTGCTTTTATATCAGAGGTATTTTGGAAACAGTGGATATATTAAGTATTTACACTGGTTCTCCACACCCAGAAATGATGCTTAAGCAAACACTGGTAGCACATTCTTCCAAGCGAGCACCCTGGTCAGAGCACCACTCAGATGGTGGCCATGTATCACTGTGCAGTAGGTCCATCCTGGTTAACATGGAGCTGAAATCTCAGAGACACAAACCAAGAGAGTAAAGGGAAATACATATGTTTACTCATGTCCTTACATGTATGATACAGTATTTTCATTGAAAAAAAAAAAGAAAAGCATCTCACATATTTAAAATTATGAGGTTGGGTAACCTCATGGCTTGTCTGTAAGATGATGTGCTATCTCTTTATCAAACATTAAGGTAAACTCTATCTGTAGTAACACTAATTATTTTTTTTTTAGAAAAATAGAACAGGTTGCTAAATAGTATAATTTTGTTTTTGACAAGTCCGTTTGCATAGGTGTATGGGCCAGGGGAGGATGCACAGAGTTACAGAAGCTGTATGTAGGTTTATTTTCTATTTGTTCCCCAAAATGTACTTATTATGTGTACAAAAACAGATTAATTGAAATACAAAAAAAAATCAACCAAAAAGATTAAAGAAAAAAAGTTAAAATTACACATGAGAAATTGTATATGTAATAATTTTAGTGGGTGCGTATGTTTGGTCTTATTGTAATGGGTATTTGTGTGCCAAATTGTCTTTCCCAAACATACAGATATTGAAATTTTGCTCCCTAGAAATTCAGAATATGTTTACATCTCAGAAAAGTATGTCTAGAGAGGAAATGAAGTTAAAATGAAGTCACTTACAAGAAACTAAATCAGGGCACAGATGGGTCCTGTGGTATAGCCTGAGAGAACACAGCATCTGAAGCCCAGCATGGAAATCTCAAGAGAAGCCACCTTCTTACATCTTGGTTTCAGACTTCAAGGCTCTAATACTTTAAGAAAATCATTGCTGTGTCTTAAGTTACCCTGTCCGTGGCTCTGGGCTGCACAAATCTCAGCAAATAGCACAGGGATGAGCAGACCACAAATGCAAAGATTGCACTGGGCTCAGGACTTTCTCTTCTAGGTTCTAACTCATCATTGTGGGATTTTTGTTTAGGCTCATTCCTGATTTCCTTTTCTAGGCAAGGAAAGAGGAGTACACTGGAGTAGCCTCGACAAGTTGCTTTCTGTGCTCATAGGGCCGAGCCTGGAGCTGCATGCCAGCAACCTCCTCCCTATCAGCAGTGCTCTCGATGTTTCCAGACTCCTTATCAAAGCTAATTTCTTGTATCTGATCCCTACTAATAGTGTCATCTGTGCCACAGAATTATTCCCCTGTGTTTTTATGTGGTATCTCTTCATCTATCTGTTTAAGACGTTTGTACCTCCAGGGAATGTCCAGAAGGAAATCTAGCTGTAACTCTTTTGGGCACCATGACCGTAGACTCAAATATCCCGAAAGCCACACTGATATTGATTTGATATACCCTGCATGGCTCCTCGGGGATTCATTTTGTATCAGAAGCCTGGCAGCCTGGGAGAAGCAGCTGTTTAAGTTCAAGTGCCAATCAAAAATGCCTTGAAGAAGCACCATGGCAGGACCTTAAAATACACAGGAAGATGACACTCGGGTAGAACCTATTTGGTGATCACTGACTGCACTGTGACCCCATTAGTGCTGGATAGTGTTTGGTCAACTTGACACAGACCAGGGGTGGGGGGGAGGAGCCTCAGTAGAGAAAGTGTTTCGGATTGGCTGGAGGCATGTTTGTAGAGCATTTTCGTGATAGATAGAAGACTGGTGTGGAAAGGCCTACTCCACTGTGATTGTTGTCACTTCTGGGCTGGGGTTTTGGGAGGTAGGGGATAGATAACATTTGAAATGTAAATAAAGAAAATATCTAATAAAACAAAAAAGAAAGCAGAGTGAGCGACGAGCCTATAAATTGGCCCTCCACAATCTCTGCCTCAGCTTGAACCTTTAAATCCTCGTGCTTTGCTTGAGGCTCTGCCTTGCTTTCCCTGAATGACAGACCATGACGTGGACGTGTAAACCAAACGATCCTTCCCTCCCTAAGTTGTTCTTGGTCCTGGTGTTTATCACAGCAACAGAAATCAAACTTGGACACCACTTTTGAGTGTCCTTCTTCTGTGCTTATTACACTAATACAAAGCACCTCACTTCCCAGTTTCTATAAGTGGGGATTCCAATCAGCTGTTAATCCAACCAGCAGGACATTCCAGCCTACCTCCTAGTTTGCTTTTGTCAAGCTCTGCTCTAGAACACAGTTTTCAGGTGGATTTCAAGATGCCTCCTACAGAACGGTTCAGAAGTCATAACCAGCCAGTCGAGGACAGATTGAGTCATCTGTTACCAGTGTCATACTAGACCATTATAGAACTGTTCCTTTCTGCCAAAATTAGAAACTATAATCATTACATCCTTCCCAAAGAAGAGAGATGATCGAAAATCATTCTAACGAAACAATTTCTTTTTTATTTTATGAGGACGATGTTCAGGAGAGTGATGTTTCTCTCTGTCCATCTTCTATCCAGCACAAGCTAAGCTTCCCCCAAGACAAATCGTGAAAATGATCAAGGTCAAAATTGCATCCTAACCTTTATTGTGCCAGTTGCCAAAGGCCTCTGGGGTTTCCATGGCGCAGAAACAAGATGGCAACAATGTGCTTGCAATTGTGACAAGCCCACTAATTTATAGGTAGGGAGGTCCACCCCGCCGAAGCCGTTCTCTGATAATAGCAGCGCTGACTGTGCACCTTGGAGGCAGGTTGCTCCCACTGTGCTGCAGTCAGATGCTGAGCACTGGGAGCAAAGGTGCTATGCTCAGCCATAATTTAAAGGACTATGACATGAAGAGAGTGCTATGATGTTTAACTTATAGGGCATCCAAATGTCATAGACCCCAGCAAGTTCCTATTAGCAATAACTCAGGTCCTCTGAAGGGATTTGACATTCAGAACTGATGAGCCCTGATACCCAGGGCCTGCTCCGACCTAGCTGCGCCCAGGCCACTCAGTAACCTGAGTGGCCCAGGGGTCAAACTGTGATAGCTCTCTTCAATTTAAACAGCAGCTTCTCCCTGGCTGCTGGGCGTCTGAGTCCACACAATAAATTTCCCAAAGAGCATAAAGAGCCATCTAGTGTATATCAAATCAATATCATTGTGGCTCACAGCGATATCTGAGGCTACAGTTCACAAAATAAACTAGGCCAGGGGCTGAATTTCTGCCCTTGGCAATCAATCAGGCTCTGGGGTCATGGATTTTAGTGTAAATTAACACACAAGAAACCACAGGCTCCCCAGACAGTGCTAGAACACAGGGCTTGCTTTTTTTTTTTAAACCCAATTTCATTGCTTATGTGAGGATATGATGTTACACTAAACAGAAACAATAAAACCCACTGATTAGAAGGTGGCAGATATCATAAAATAAAACATTAATATTCTCCTGACAAATATACGTAGAGCATGTTAAATTAGGTAAAGAGTTATAGAGGCTGAGAATAAGAGGGGCATACTGCAGCCTAGTCAGAGGTGTTGCCTAAACTGATCTCCTGAAAACGATCACCCTAATTATGTTAGATTAGAATATGTGTGTAACGGAAGAGGGCTAATCCATGATGAAGAAGCAGATATCCTGGAATTCAAGGCTACTCTGCGGCTGTAACACATCCAGGGGAGGTTTCTAAACACATCTATACAAAACAGACCCAACAGTCAATTAGCAAACCAAAAAACAGCAACTCCCCACTGCCTTTGCTTGAAAACACACTGCTTTCAAGTAAAGGCCACCCAGAGACTGCCCTACCTGGGGATTCATCCTATGAACAGTCACCAAAACCGACACTATTATGGATGACAGGAAGTGCATACCAAAAGGAGCATACATACCATGGTTGTCTCCGGAGAGCCCCTGCCAGAGCCTTACACATACAGAAGCAGAGGCTAGAAGCCAACCCTTGGTCTGGGCGTGGGGTCCAATGGAGGAGTTGGAGGGTGGTCCGGAGGAGCTAAAGGGGTTTACAGCCCCATGGGAAGAACAACGACGTTGGCCACCCAGATGTTCCAGGACTTCCAGGGACGAAACCATTAACCAAGGGGTACACATGATTAAAGCCAAAAATGTGGCAGAGGAATGCCTTGCCGGGCATCAGTGAAAGGAGTGGTCCTTCCTCAGGTTATACTTGGAGGCATGGGAAGGGAGGAGGGTTGGGGGTTTTCTTCAGGGAGGGGGGAAACCAGGAAAGGTTTTACCATTTGAAATGTAAATGAAGATTGTATTCAATAAAAAGACTCTCTCTCTCTCTCTCTCTCTCTCTCTCTCTCTCTCTCACACACACACACACACACACACACACACACACACACACACACAGAGAGAGAGAGAAAGAAAAAAAGAAAAAAAGGAAGGGAAAATGGCCTTGTCCATTTTGTGGATGGTTCACAAAGATCCCATAGAACAGTTTATATTGTGTGATTGTAATGGGCAGACTCCACAACCCAAGGTAGGTTTAAAAAAATAAGATATGACTCTTAGAAAACTCTCCGAGTGGGGAGTCAGGTGGAAGATAGCCAAACTGCCTGAAAGCTTGTATTCTGAAGACAGAACAGGTGATCATAGCTACTACATGTCTTAGTTAGATCAGAGTGTTTAGGCAGGGCCTGGTACACAGCATCTGCTTGCTATTTGCCCGGTGCCTGACATACCTGGGACTGGGTTAACAGCAAAAACAAAGTATTAATACTTTAACTAATAGGTTTCACAATGAGTACATTGAGAAATATATTCAAAAGTGCATGTCTTAGCCAAGACAGGTCTCTTGTTATTACTTAGGAGCAAGTGTCT
Organism: Apodemus agrarius; assembly: GCA_964023405.1. Taxonomy (NCBI): domain Eukaryota; kingdom Metazoa; phylum Chordata; class Mammalia; order Rodentia; family Muridae; genus Apodemus; species Apodemus agrarius. The sequence goes on from OZ030020.1 coordinate 3,061,345, forward strand.
CATGGTCATGAGTAACAAGCAGTTGTATCAGAAACAGGCAACTGAGTCACAGACAGCTTTAGTATGCATTTTCTCATAAGGATGTGCCGAGAATTTGAACTATCCTTCCTGATTTCAAAGTACAAGGCTAACACAAAACATCATTATTTTCATAGACTCCTGCAAAGAAAGGCTTCTGGTACAGATTACACTACATTTGAAAGTGAGTCTTTTTGTTTTTTTCTCTGGCACAATGTGGCAATTTGTCTGGAATTGTCCTGGACTAACATATAGGTTACCTACCTGTAAAGCCTTCAGACTACCAAAAAAAAAAATATGATCAAATAATTGTATCAACAATAGTTACAATTGCAACAAAGGGACTCATACAGAACACACCCTGTCTGGAACATTCCTGTGGAAGACTAGCTTTCGTCAGCTAACAGCAAAGGAGTTTGTGAGTCCCATCTCTCCTGGGTTATGTGAATCTTTGTTAGCACTATGTGTCCCTGTCCACCTTAAATGGGTGTGCTGCCCTTGTGGATTTAGGCTGTTTCTCAACCACACATTTATTGATTGATTCTGAATCTACACATCCTATAAGATGAACTAGTGAGCTAAAGTTCTAAAATTGCCTATGCACCTGGGCATGGTACATGCCTACAACTTTAGCCCTTCGAAGGTTGGGATGCATCTTGAGTCAGAGCAAAGCCTCCGGGTTACATGATGAGATGCTTTCTCAACAGCTAGGCTATGAACAAACTAGGCTACAGACCACGCCAACACAAATTTATTGAAAGGGGATTTCCTTATAACTAAGTGGCTTTCTCACAGGATCCTAAGAAGCTCATTAAGCAAAGGATAATCATTCACACTTGTAGCTCTGCTGATCAATGGAGAGCTAGGCCTTGACCCTAAAGCAAGTTTCAGAATGTGGCCCAGGCTGAGCTAAATTTTGACTCCCACTGTTCATCTTTCTTTATCATGTGTGCCCTAAAAGAACTGTAGAAAAGAGTTTTGAAGCCACCTTGAGTTTACACATCTCTATCTTCTAATGGGAAGCATAGCTTATCCTGCAAACAGTATCCCAAGACCACTGTTTCAGCTGGCAATTGTTGCCTTGCTGTTAATTGACAGGATAAAGAGAACTCAATTTTACCAACCACGAACCTCCATCTGGATCCCTATTGTCCACCATCTTAAGTGTTGTAATCAGGCCATGATTAATAAATACTTTTATTTTCCAACTGAGTTCACTGCCCATCACACTGATTTTGGCACTGTGCAGGTGCAGCTTCCGTGGAACATGCCAGTTGCCTGAGTTCTTAGCATAACATCAAGCAATCAGTTAGTTGACTGACTCAGCAAAAGGACAGTTTCAGGTTGTTTTTTTTTTTCTAACAGCAGCGTTGGCACCAGCAAGAGAATGTTGAATGATGACTCTGGAAAGCCCAAGGGAATGCCCATTGCTGGATCACAGCTAGAAAGCATCTCAGAGGAATGTGTGAGTCAAGCACAGGGTTCTGTTGTTTATCAGTTCTTTAAAGCCCTTAGAATGTTCTGTGACATAAGGCACAAGTCATGCAAAGCCCCAGAAGCTGTCTGGTAATCCCTATGAGTTTTCTTTAGTTTGCAACAACAGCAGCATAAGAAACCCTTTGTGTGTGACACCCCCGGGGGGGGATGGGAGGCAGTTATCACTAGACCATGAGGAAAAGGATCTCACCAAAGAAGACTGTAGAGGAAGGGTGTGAGGTGTCTAGGCTATACAGTGGGCATCCCTGTAAGCAGAGGGAAGAATCCTGTAATCTGTGAGCTGTGAGTAGCAAAAGAGCCCTGTGACCATCTGGAGGGCTCTTCTGGATTACAGAATCAGAGAAGAGCAGTCCATGATAAGACAGATGCACCATCCTAGCACCCTTACAGACCTGCACACACAAGGCCACTTCAGTAGCGGTTTTCTCCAACATCCTCTCTCTTGGACTTCTCAAAACCTTGTTCATACTTCCTTTAAACTAAGGTTTCCACTTCAGTTGCAGCAGTGCTGGGTTGCACCTCCCTGGCTTCTGCCTGCACTATCCTCATGTCTTTGATAAGCTTTTTAGGCATTATATTCCCTTTATCGAGGACATTCTCAATGTGACAACTGGCCAAGCCTATTGCACTCTGAGTTATATTGAAGTGTGCCTCTGTACAGGCACATTAACTCTGCCCTGCATCTCCTAAGGCATGTCTCTGGCTTCTTCCTTGGCTCACAATGTCCAGCCACCCTGGCTTCTTACGATTTCCCCTCTGAACTTTGTAGTTTTTCCACCATGATAATTATCCTCATCCTGCATGCAGATTCATCAGCTCTTCTACTTAATTTATAAGACCCGTTCTACTAATCAAACTTAAAACTGTAAGCATATGTGATTCCCAGGTCCTAAGGTGTCCCGAGCTTCAGGGGCACTGTCTACCACCTCTATGAAAAACAAGGCATTTGCTTATGTGTTCTGTTTTTGTCCTGTGTACACCTCTCATTAGGCCAGTCACACACAAGACATACACCTGTATGTTTATTCTACCCATATACTCTAAAGGTTGTAAGAATTACACACCACAGGAAGGCCCAAAAACAAACTGCAGAAGGAAAACTAAGGGTGATAATTGGACAGTCTTTCCAGATGGTAAGAGAGCATGTTACCACTCAAGCATAAGCTGGATCTAGTTTCTTCTAACCCTCTAGCATTGTTTGTCTCCTGCTGAGCTGTGAGGCCTACAGGTTTTGGACTGTCATGAAGCAGACTCTGAGCTAGGCATCAGTGTGGAAATGTAGAAACAGCCACTGGGAGTAAGCATATGTAAATAGCAGCCATGTTCAGTAAGGCTGGGTTATAGATGGCCTCCTCCTCCCAAGCTCCTCTGGACTTGAGTTCGGGAGGAATTAAGGGTCATGACAGAGAGTAAGGGATAGTGTGTGAGGATGTATATCCCAATAGTACTGATAACTGGATGTTAGAAGATATGTTCCTGGAAACAATCTATATGTCTCAGCTTACATCTTGGCCACTAAAACCAAGATAGTTAGTGTAATCTGGCACCATTATGTATCACACTGTTTCCTACCTTAAAACTGGAGAAAAACCCCAAAAGTCCTCATCTCAGATTATCGGAGAGTCTTTTCATGTTACTGTGGAGAACATCTTGTGCTAGGTAAATTTACTTGTAAATTCAGTACTCACATCTCTGGATGACCCATGCCAAGTTGGTGTCTGATGAGGTCTTGTGTTCTTGGCACATATAGTCTTGCTCTAAACAGAGGGAGGGGCACCAATCCCACCCCAAATATCTGAACTCTCACAATCTAATCTGATTACATATTATATGTCTTATCAGATACCACTACTTTGTGGGGCAAATTTTCAGGAATTTGGAAGGGACACTGTAATCTAGATTACAGTGTGCCTAGGAGTGGTTGGAAATACACCTAACAGCGTTTCCAGAAGTCTCACATTGAGGTGCATCTATCCTTTATTTTCGTAATATCAAACCAATGGACTTTTAATATATTCATTCATGTATCTCAGTATCACAAAGGAGGAAATATCATTCAAGCTATGTTTTTAATTGGGAGGAAGTGCACGCAAACCCAAAAGGTAGGCACCACATATGTATGGCACTGCCCAGGGACGCTGTCGCCGTTAGGTGACAGTAGCACCATCTGGATTGAGATGATTTGTTTTTCCACAAAATGCCACAGTTTCTAAATTTCTTGCTGAAAAAATATTTACATTTAGCCTAAAATAATTAGGAAAGCGCCGAGCTGGAACACTACAGAGGCTGGCTTCCATTACAATTTCTGCATACTACAGCTCACTTTCCTAGATAGTAATTAGATGCATTAAAGATGAACGAGTCCTCGGGGACTTATTCTAGAGATTTTGCTTCCAAATCTGTGTCAAAGGTCACTCAGGGTAGGGAACAATGAACATCACAGTGAAGTTGGCAGATAAAAGCTTCTGCAGTAGATTAACAGTCATGGTCCAAAAACATTTATGGCATCAGAGTAGAATCCCACTGAAGCAAAGTCTTGCAATCACACACTCCTGGTGCTAGAGAGTGAAATAGACATGTAACTTTCCTGACAGGAGTTGGGACAGAAGAGGCATGTCACTGAGTGATCTGAAGACCATCTGCAGGAGGCTTACCATGGGGCAGTTAGAGGCCATTGGAGCATTTGGCTGTCTTTAACTCTCTGAAGCCATAGCTCCATGTTCATATATTTTGGTGCTGCATAACCTTGGCTTAAATCCTGGTGGTAGGGATGGAACCCAGTGCTTCATGCACACTAATTACATGAGTGTACTCTACCCTTGGACAGCATCCCCAGCCCACTAAGTAACCTTGTTTATTGACACTATAAGTACTTGGGGCTTTTCAACCTGTGTGCTATTTTTGACTCTTCAGGTAAAAGATGGCTTCCCTGTGTCTCAAAGCATCTTGCATATTTTCATAGAAATGCTCATGTCCACTTGTGCCCTAAGCAGTATTTAGCAATTTACTAATTAGCATTTAGCATTTAATAAATTAAAAATATAAAATAGTATTCTAAAGGTGAATTGTTTCCAGTTTGTCAATTGAAGATAAACTTGAATTTCAGGTAAATAAAACACTTAGTAAGGATGAGTGTGTAATGAGTGTGTTCCAAACACATATCTATTCTCACCAAAAATCCGTTTTGCTTTTTTAGCCCTCATACGAAACTGGGTATTCTGACTTTTCTGAAAGCTACTAATAAATAATAGCATGTTATTCTTATTGAGATAACACTAGGAATAAGGTATACCTCATAATATAGTAGTAAGGAATCAATTAAAATATTAATTACCAATGTACCGCTATGCCAATTCACACCATTAACTAATTCACTTTGGAATTTCCAATTTACTTTTGAACAATTAAGATAAGGTCATACCTTAGAAGAAGGGAGATAGTAAGAAGGCTGTTTGCTCCGGACCCACAGCAATGAATTCTAGATTGTCACTCCATGCCTTTGCAGTTGGAAGAGTGCAGTCTTCTACCATGGTATCCTGTACTTAACTGACTCTCAGTGAGCAGAGATGGCTATGCAATATTTATGCTAACTTATTTGCGGGACGCCTAGACATTTAGATATTTGTCATTAAAGGTATTTCTGTATTGGGTTTTTAAAAGGAATTTCACTTAAAGTTTTCATGTAGCACGCGCGCGTGTGTGTGTGTGTGTGTGTGTGTGTGTGTGTGTGTGTACCCTTGCCATAACATGCACATGGAGATCAGAGAACAACCTGCAAAACTTGGTTCCATCTGTCTACCATGTGGGTTTTGGGATCAAACTCAGATATTCAGGCTTGGAAGCCTATGCCTTTATCTATTTAGTCATCTCATTAGTCAAGACTACCAATGGACTTAAGTGGATTGTTGTCGTGTGTGTGTGTGTGTGTGTGTGTGTGTGTGTGTGTGTACATGTTACCCAGGCACGGGGATTTAATAGAAAATAAGTTCATCTTGTCTCCACTTTTAGAGGTGATTTCTCCTCCCTGTGAGTGTTTGACAGTTCATTCTTCTTCCTACATTTGGAATCATTAAGAAGATCACACTGGGGCTTCAGTAGATCACAGGCCTCATCCATGACCATAGCCATAGGAGCCATTGTCTTAGACTTTGTCCCACTTTTCTGATTATTTGTAGTTGAGAGGAGAAGAAAGCTATTCCAGAGAAGCTAGACTCCCAAGCCAATAGCAATTCTTGCAAAGAAACTCAATTTCACAGGATTCACAGGCAGAGCTTAGCCCCTAGTTGCACAAATGGGTTTCAATAGTGAGAAGAAGCTGAATTCTACCCTGAACAGAATGGGCTAAAGAGGTAAACAGGGTGGTTGTACAGAGGTTATTCCTAGGGAACAGGAACTAAGGGTCCAAGCCAACTCTCAAAAATAATACAGAGAGAAACAAAAGTATATCTACTCTCCTGCACACAGTAGATGGCACACCTTGTCTGAGAAGCTGCAGAGGTATGTATCCTTTCTCTTGCCATACTCCTTTGCAAAAAAAGAAGGCTTTTCTATCTTTTGTGGGGATGCTTTATTTGGCAGATGTTCAATTTTGTTCTGAACTGCTCTGTTTTGTAACTGCTAACACTGATTCACTGATGCTGTTCACAAATCCCATAGCACATAGATAATATGCTCTTTCTTTTATGTGGACATATGATGCCATTATGATGGAAGTTGGGCTTTCATTGCCTTGGAAATATTCTTAGTATTATAATTAAACTGAGGATTATAAGATGACAGGGGCCATCTAGATATGATAGGACATTTGAGAAGTAGTCTGAGTTTGTAAAGAATGGTACTTATGGTTCTACACACCTCCTTCACCAAAATCACCCACATCTTTCAAAGTGCATGTAAGAAGGTATCTTGAAATGTAGAGAACATCTAAAGGAAAGCTTTAACTAAATAGATGCTTCTTCTGGCACCTCCACTGTGCACACCCAATACACATTTTACCTTCTGAACTCACACCCATTCTAAAGACTCCCTTGCCTTGCTTTTCCTTTCTGGAAGGCCATGGCTTTTCCTCTGAAAGGCAGTTGAAAGTCTACCTGCCTTGGACATGGACATCTGCATATGGTGAAGCCACAGAAGCCATTGATTATTTCAACCAGGCTTAATTTGTCTTTGAAAGAGACATTTTAAAAAGCAAAAGAGCTTAAACAAACATGAAAGTAATCTAATTCAGACATAAGCATGAAAGCTAATAAGATTACAATGAATTGATCTAAATATGACTTAAAACAATTAGAAATGATTTTTTAGTGGCACGCCATCCCAGTCAGGATGCTTCCATAGCACATTAGGACGCAAGCAGATTATTGCTTTTTAGAATATTCTCTTGTTGTGTGTGACCTTCAGAAGATGTGTCAGTGTTGGAAAGCCTGTCAATCATGGCTTCTCCAAATGATGAATGAATATTCAGTACCTAAGGCAGATGACTTGACTCTCAGCTGAGACTCCTTCTTCTCAGAGCTTCAAGCTCACTTGATACTTTTGTTGTTAAATCTATTGCTCTCTCATAACAGAACTTCAAGGACAGATATAAATATTCAATTCTAAATATTTTTTCAGTCCTATGAGTTGAAAAGAAACACACCATTTTCTGCACCAGGCTAAACACCAAAGAGTCAGAAAAAAAATACTCTGAGATTGTCCTGGATGCTGACTCCAGTCCTGATCCAGCCCCTTGATGCAAAGGTGCCAAGAAATACTCTTTGGAGGTTAGAATATGTCATTGTCAAATTAAAGTGTTTTCTTCAAGATCTTGTGAATACCTAGTGCTGGTGAATATTGAATGTGGTGTCATTGCTCTATGTATGTATGTATGCATGTGAATGTGTTCTTGAGTGCACATACATCTGTGCACCTACATGTACTGAAAGGTAAACAGCATGTTGGGTAAACATTCTACCACGGAGACATATCTTCTATCATTGCTTCTGTATGTTTTGTTTTTCTCTTTAGACAGGATCACTCTAAGCTGATCTAAACTTAAACGTCAATCTTCCTGCTTCAGCCTCCAGAGAAGTAGAATAGAAAATGTATTCATATATTTGAAAAAAATGAACCCTTCAACCATAATAAGTTGTAAGAAACTTTACAATTATTAGTGATTTTTATCATATCGAGAGCATAGGATTTAGAGCCTACCATGTTTTGTTTCCACAGTTCAAATATTTGTCCCAGAATAATGACATCATAAGGAACATACTCAATATTTTTTATAGAGTTTGAGAAATTGGAGAGAGTAATGGGAATATTAAATCTAGATGTAGATAGGACAAATGTGTGGTTTGAATGTTTCTCCACAACAAAAATGGTGTACAATATGTCTTGTAAAAAAGAGGCATCCTGTTTTCCCCAGGAAAAGTCTCCTAATTCTTATCTCTGTGTACAGATTGACCTGTGTTTTAGTTTTTTCAACCTAATAAAAACTAGAATTATCCAAAAAGAGGGAAGCTCAATTGAGGAATTTCCTCCATCACCTTGGCCTATGTCTATGAGGTATTTTCTTATTTGATAATAGATGTCGAAGAGCCCAGCCCACTGTTGGTGGTGTCATTCTTGGATAGGTGGTCTGGAATTGCATAGGAAATCAATCTGAGCAAACCAGAATGCAATACTCCTCCATGGCTGCTTCTTCAGTTCTTGCCTCCAGGTTCCTGCCTTGGCCTCTTTTGATAATGGACTATAATCTGTAAGCCAAATAAATCTTTTCCTCTACAAGTTGCTTTTGGTCATCATGTTTATCACAGCATCATGACTGAAAACTGGGCAGCCTGATCTCTACTGTGGTAAGATGTGACAGTCCCTGATGGATACTCCCCAAAGTCAGCCTGTTATGAAGTGCTGTCATTTTCATGTGTTAGTGGGGAGCTCTTCTACTACTCAGGGCCAGCTTCAGATCTGCCTGCTCCCAGCAGACACAAGGGAGTCTCACCTCAAATCTAGCACTGGAAGACAAGGGCAGAATTGCCACAAGTTCAAGGCTAGCCTGGGCTGCACAATATTTCTGGACAGCCTGGGCTCCACAGTAAGTTTGAGGACAGCATAGTCTGTATAGTCAATTTCAGGACAACCAGGACTACATAGCAAGATCATGTCTCAAAACATTAAAACCAAAAAAAAAAATCATTGCTTACAACTTTTTGAATGTTGACATCTCAACATTCAAACAGGATCGCAAGTTATAAAAATTAAATAATTTGTTAAGGTCAGAAAAGTATTATGAGATGAAATGCTTTAAGGGAAATAGCTAGTTAAAATTCTGTTTTGAGGATTACCCAAGAGTATTTTTTTAAAGGTGTCATTTACCTGATAGCTAAGGTAAGTAGGATGCATACCCAAGTGACAAGTGCCCCCCAGGACATCCCACATGCTTTTCAGACTCACTGTGAAATGTCATTTTCATTCTCTTCCCCTCTGATATATTAATTCTTTCATGTTTTTGTTTGCTTGCTTGCTTTACCATGAAAGACAATGAGAAGCATGGGTACCTACTAATAGGTACAAAAAAGTACTAACTGTCTTGCCTCTCATGTTTGAGTAGAAACACATATAGGCGGGTAGATGACCAGCTCAGTCTTGCTTTCATCTGTCATTCTTTTAATGGTGGTGAGGAGCTAAATATAGCTTACTGAAGTGTCATTTACATAAGGCGAGGTTACCAGTTTTAAAAATAATTAAATTATTGTTACAAATTCACATAGAACTTAGGTCACTCCTTAGTCTCAACAGAGAAACCTTTCCTGAGGGGTGTCACTTTGGGCTACATTGTAGCAATTCTCCACCCTGACAGTCACCAATTCTGTGTGTACACTTATAGCAGAACCATGCATATGCTTGACTCTAATGAGCTTCCTGGATGCTTTGCACCGTGGGTTATAGCCTGGGCCTTTAGACCCTGGATAGCAAGCTGGTAAGGCTCATAACAATTGAGCGAGGATTGTTTGAAGGTCATTTAGGCATATGTCCCCAAATTATCTCACACAAATTGTTTGGTATGCATGTCATAAGACACAAATTAATTTTCGTTATCATGTAGACAGATGTCATCAAAGGAGCTTAGATGTGGAAATGATGTAAAATGTAAAACCTTGAAAGGTTTTGAAGGATGGATGACAAACATCATTACTCTTTGATTTTTTTCTAATAAATAAATGAGTTTAGCAGAAGATTATGATGACCAAACCAACAAGGAAGGGCATGTTGTCTTCTCATCTTAGACAGTATTCAGAGTCTTAGGTAAGTGAAGGGTTTTACACCTAAAATGTAGAAGCCTATGGACCTCTAGCCCTTGTTTTCAGGTATTTCCTCACCAATATGGAAGCTAAAAAACCAGTCTCAAAGTTTGACCTTGGGGTTATGGTGGTATGAATAGGAATGGCCTCCATAGACTCACATGTTTGGATGACTGGTCACCAGGGACCGGAACTACATGAGGCCTTGTTGGAATAGGTGTGGCCTTGTAGAAGATATGGTTTCAGTAGGTGTACATCACTGGAGTAGGTATGGCCTTATAGTAGGTGTGGCCTTGTAGTAGGTGTGGTCTTGTTGTAGTAGGTGTGGTCTTGTCGTAGGCGTGGCCTTATTGTAGTAGGCGTTGCTTTGTTCTAGTACATATGCCCTTGTTAGAGTGGCTGTAGCTTTGATATAGTAGTTGTGGCCTTACTGGAGTAGCTGTGGACTTCCTGGAGGAAGATTGTCACTGGGAGTGGGATTGAAGCTTCAAACGCTCAAGTGTCTTCCTGCTGCCTGCCAATCTAGATACAGAACTCTCAGCTTCTTCTCTAGCACCATGCCTGTCTGCATGCTGCCCTGCTTCTCACCATGATGATAATGGATTCAACCCCTGAAGTGTAAGACAGCCCCAATGAAATTCTTTCCTTTCAAAGAGTTATCATGGTCATGGTGTCTCTTCAGAGCATTAAAACCATAACTTGACAGAGGGGATGGCAAAGGGACTGCCAGGAGAAGGAGACAACTTCCTACCAGATGAAAAATGACTAATTCATAAAGATCCCTGATTCGGGCACCTCCTCAGATGTCAGTGTCCAATGGATGCCATGAAGTTTCCTGACACTGCTTTATCAAAACTTTTAGGGAAGAGTTGACAAAGCAACCGAAGCACTGCTTCTCTCTGTCAGTACACAGCAGTGCAACGACCAGGACTTTGACATTTACTTTTGAAGCAGTGCTAAGAGAAAGCAATTAGAACAAAGAAGCAGCATTAAAATGTTCGCCATTGCAGTAAATAAGGGGAGAGGAGAAGAGACAGTAAGTGGAAATGGGCCCCTTGAAGAGGAGACAAAACTAAACAAAACCAAACAGAACCTTGACACACAATAATTGGAGTTGTCATAGTTTTCATCCTGTGCAATTAAAGGGCAAACCTATTTTCTAAGATTGTTTTCTTTAATTATAAAAGTAAATAAACGTAATTAAAAAGTTAAATAGATGTTTCTTAGGTGCGCTGTCAGTGGAGCAGTGGGATATCTCACATGCTTTGTGGGGAAGATACTCATTGACATTTCACACGATTAGGAAGCAATCCTGTCAGCACAAATGAGGGGAGAAGCAAGTTGTCTCCATAATTGGGTATTCACCCTGTTTGTTCTCCCACTGCTTGGGTGTAAACAAAAGAAAATGTCTCTTCCCATTTAATCTAAAAATACACACCACACACCTGTCATAGAGGCAGAGGAGGGAATATGAAGAAAGCTATACTATTTTGGAGTCTGCTACTTGCCTGCAGGTGTGGATGAGAGACTGCGGCAAAGAGCTTCACGAAATGTTGAACAAATAACTCACAGATAGACCCTCCTCCCCAGTCAGTAGGAATGTTTTACCTCTAGAGAAGACAGACTTCCCCTCCATAATGGGACCCTTGCTGGCAATATGGCTGAGATGACAGCCACATTGAGACTACACAGTGGATCAAAATGTCATCCCCAGTAGGACAATTCATATCCTCTGTGTACCAAGAGTCCACACGCTATTGCTGGCCCAGTGTCCAGCTATCATGTTGTAGATAGGAGATATCAGCTCCAAAGTATAGTCACTTTGGCTAACCCACTGTTTTCAGCAGGATAGAAGGCTCTAGAAGCTCAGGAAGCCCCAGATATTTCCACTCCTGTGACCAAAGCCCCTTTAACCTTCAAGCCACACAAATCTGTAGACAGGAAGGTGACTGCTGGCTGCCATGGACAATTCCATCTAGAAAAATACTTGAAGTAGGGCATTGACTTTCATGTTGCTCTGAATGGTCGACGTCCAAGGACAAGATGCCAACTTCTGCTTCTGCTGAGGGCTCTCTTGGGTTGCCCTTGTACACTTCCTTCATAGGTAAATGAAGTGGGAGAAAAGAGGAAAGAGCTCTTTGGATCTATGCTTACAGAAAAGTCAATCTCTGTCTCTTATATTAGAGCTTGAACCTCTGAGTCTTAGTTAACTTCATTTTCTCTCTCAGGAAGCCCACACTCTCAGTCAGCCCTGTGGGTTTAGGACTTGGTTATAGATTTTTTTAGTCAGACACAATTATTCAGACATTAACATTCTTCCCATGATCCTGAAAATTCATATCCTTCAAGTAGGAAAATTGAATTCTGTCCCCAATCCGTTAAGTCTCAATTTATTATATCATTACCTCTAAGATCCATAATGCAAAGGCCCCCTAAATAGGAGGTTTGTCTTCTTATCTTAAGGTACAATTCCTCACTCTCGATCACCTGTACAAGGCAGTAAGGAACTTGCTTCCCATTAGACATCTCTTTCCAAAGGAGATTAGAAATTAAGGAAATGGCCATTTCTAAGCAGGCCCTAAACCTAGTAGGAGAAATAACTTCATATCTTAGGGCTTTGTAATAATTCTTTGATTCTTTCACCCCAAAGCTGCACTGCACAGCACCAAGCATCATTCTGAGTTATGGAGGGGAGCTGCCTCCAAGACAGAGAGAGGAAATATCTTAGTACACAAACACTAAAGACAGGGATTTGCCCTTGGGAATTGAGGAGTGCTAATGTCATCACCAAGTGATATGTGTGCACAGCCCTAATGATCGCAGAGTGATCTGTAAAAGGGTCTGTCCTCTTACAAGACAAAGCAGAGTTTTATCTGATTAGCTTCGTTGTACTGTCCTGTAGACTAGAAGTCTGATTGGCTGTGTGTAACCTCTCTGGTTCTCTCCAGTTCAACCTGGCAGTGCTATAACCAAGTCTCCATCCTTTAATTCTTTAATTCTGATCATGAGGCTGGTTAAATCATGGAGGCAATCCATGGACCCTTTATGTAATGGTGGTTCAGCCATATTCTGATTTTTCTATTCATTGAAATTCTCATTCTCATTCTCTCTCTCTCTCTCTCTCTCTCTCTCTCTCTCTCTCTCTCTCTGTGTGTGTGTGTGTGTGTTCTTACTTGTATTTATGTTTTTATGTGTGGACGAAAATATTTTCCACATCGATATGGTGGAAATACTTACAGCTATACTGACTCTCATTGGATTGTCTCGATTACCTCATGCCTTCCTACAAGATGGGAGAAAACATAAAGCTGCTTCCACAGAACTGGTTTAGAAACTCCTGTAGATAGATACTTAATTCCATCACTCATATGCTTTGCTTTCTACAAAGCAACAGAACACAGCCATGCTTTCCATCTTTATCCTGAGGTTAGAGGTTAACCTTTCCTGAAGAGTCCTGTCATCTGTTCCTCTGAGGCATGGCATATCCACTTAGCTGTCCATATTCTGGGACATCTTAGGCATTCTATAGCATATGCCTAATTCTTTACCCATCACTCAGTTCTAAAACCACTTCCAATTATTTTTAGGTATTTAATATAGCAGCACCCTGATTCTCATACTAAACTTTGCTTTCCTAAGACTTCCAGAGAAACTACACATGCAAGACCCTAAGTCTTTATCTCTGGTACCTCTCCTCAGTAAACCTGTTACACACGATTCTTTTTTTAAACATTTTTTGAAGATTTATTTACTTATTATGAGTACACTGTAGCTGTCTTTAGACACACCAGAAGAGCGCATTAGATCCCATTGCAGATGGTGAGCCACCATGTGGTTGCTGGCAATTGAACTCAGGACCTCTGGAAGAGCAGTCTATGCTCTTAAGGAATAGAAATGAATTTGTTAGAGATTACTCATGGAATGATTCTTGATTAGAGCAAGCAGACTTAGGGCCGTGACAGGATTTATGGAATCCAGGGGTTATACAGACCGGAACAACCAGGCCTTCATTTATGTTTGTCTATTACAGGATATTTCAGCACAGATAATACTCATTGAATATTCAAAACTGTCTGCAAGTGTTACTAAATTTTAGTTCCCCTTTGTTCTTGTCTTGTCAAAGAAAAAGATTTGGGCAAGAGACATAGTACTTGAGGAAAAGTTTTACTTAGCAAAGTGATGATTTTCTTCAAGGCGAACAAGAGCACTTACTCAGGGTTGCATAGCTGTATGAAGCCTAAGCTTTGTTATCTTCATAAGAGTTTTTAATTAATATTGTGAGACGGGTTGAGTACTCAGGACATACTGTGACCTTTTTCTCCTTCTAAATTAGACTGGACTGGATCTCCATTATAGGCTATTTCCCCCCATGATCCTTTTGAAATAACAACGAAACAGTCAAAACTACCATGTAAATGATACTACCATGAAGCTGATGCCCTTTGAGAATGCACACTCTTCCTTAGTCCATACCCACACTAATTAGTATCATTCTTTGGCTCCTTAATTTCTGTTTCCATGAAAAGGATCTAATTATACCTTCAAGGATGCTGAACCCTGGGCATTCCTGCCATCGTGGGAAACAGGTATCCTGTTACAGGCACAGTTTCCACTTACCTGGCTTCTAACTCCATGCCTGCTGAGTTGTGGCATTACTTTAAGCTGCATAAATAACGATGTCACACTTGTGCCAGAAGTGTGCCAGCATTGCCTTGACTGGAAGAGGATGAGGGTGACCTCAGTACCCCTCCTTGCTCTCAGGTAAATGGTTCAAGAGATTTCAAGTCCTGGATGGGAGGTCCTGCGTGTGAATATTGCTTTTTTGGATACTAAAATTTGCTAGACACTGAGCGATGGGAAGGCTGCAGATGACACCAGTACCATGACATTGTTCCTGGCATGTTGGTAACACAAGATAACCCCCGAGAGTGAAGCCCAAGCAGTAAAGAGGTAAGTTTCTCCAGGGCTGGAAATTTCTTAGTAGGAACTACCCAATAAAGGTGTTTTGGGGTGGAGAAGTTTTCCACAGAGCAGATTTCTTAGAGTCGCCTTGGGGTTTGCTTCTGAAGATGGTTTCATTTGGTGGCACCAGGGTCAGGTTGGGGGATCATACCTGATGGGAAACAGTAAGTGGACATTGGAGTAATTTGGACTTGGTTTCTATGATGGTTGCTTGACTGAATTTAGGAACACCTAGGAACACGTCTGAAATTTCCAGGAGGGCATTCCCAGGGAGGTTTAACTGAGTAACCTACACATGGGCTGGGAGTCAAGGCTAAATGAGGAGGGAGAAGAGAGCTGGAGAGTTACGAGAGGACCAGAATTCCTTTCTCTCTGCTTCTTGGGTGCCATTGAGCATTGCCCTGCACTGGAGGTTTTCCAGCTTGGTCTCCTTGCTTTATTCTTCTTGTAAAAGGTGTGGTGTCACCATTTCCCATGATTGTTGATTGCTGACATGCCTCTCTACCGGGATGAACTCATTTTCCTTCAACTGTAAGCTAAAATAAGTGTATTTTATAAGTCATCTTGAGCACGGTGTTGCTGTGACAATCAGAAAAGTATCTGATAGAGTACTTGTGCAATAGACCTGGGAAGCACACTGATGGTTGTGACCAGGCTTCTAAATGAGCTGAAGAACTTAAAAGTCACATTTGCTTCTCAAAGGTATCATTCCTTATTAAATGCTAAGTGCATGGTAGAGATATTGAGGCAATCACAAATTCTGCTGAAACTGCCATAATAAAATGCTCCCTTGGACTACATCTCTGGGCTAGCAGCTTTTCTAAATGCTTCTTTGCAGAGAAGCTCATGACCAGGGTCTAAAGGCTGAAATTGACACTCTCATCTTCATCTTAGAACTACTGACATGAAATAAAAGGGAAGTGAAACACTTATATTCATACACCCCGACACTGATGGTGCAGTGGTTCTAGCTGTCTCTCTGTACAGTTTACAAGAGGCTCTGTCACAAGGAGGTTCATCCTTTTTTGAGGGTCAATACTTTATCCCCTTTGGGTTCTTGTAAGCTGGCATGAGATGGCTTCTGGAGCTGTTATTATGTGCAGAAGTCCTTCTCAGGCCAGGTCAGTTCCAGGTGCTTAAATCCTGCTTGGAAGCCAAGGTTCATGCAGCAAGTCTTCTCAAACTGTCTTCTAAAGCTCAGGACCCAGAATGAAAAACAACGGTGTCATTGGTCAGTCCAAAGACCTGAATTAATACCTATCAGCCTCAAAGTCTGCAGTTACCATTCTTTGCATGGAAGCTACATTTTTCAAATGAGCTCTGGAAAATAGGGCAGCTTCTTCCTGTCATCCAGAGAGTCCCTGCTCACTTGGATTAGACCTCTACAGAGCGACACAGAGCAGGGCACCATTTTCCTGAAGTCAGACCAAGGTGTGCTCCAAGGACACATGCTAATCTCAAGATGCTGATGTGACAGTCAGGACCATTGACCTCAGGATGCAGGCAGAGGCACCTCTGTGTCAGCACCTCTTCCCCTTCATCTCAGCTTCGCGATGCCTTTGAATCTTCATTTCACACGCTGACTATTGAAATGATCTGTGCCCACCAATCATAATGACCACACAGCCTTGAATTTCCATTTGGATGAATGGGAAAGCAATATGAAGAATGCTTTGACAAAACACACAGCCTCCTTTTTTTAAAAAAAAAAAAGGTTTTTAAACTCACTCAAGAAAATCACTTGCAATATCGAAACTTGATATTAATAAGCTTTTGGTGGTAAGAAATTAAAAAAAGAAAGAGTCACTTTAGAAATGCCCTCCTTATTTTAAATGGAAAGAGCATAATATCAACAATAATTCCTTCAGATGTCTCTTAGTGGGACAGGGCTGGAAAGCCAGAAGAGCACACCTTACCTGAATCTGTATGCAGAACACTTGACGACTCTGAAAGGTGCTGTCTGTCCCTGGTGCCATCTGGGGCAAAGACTGCATTTTATAACCATGCTGATATGTTCCCAGCCAGTCACCTCTACAGGTTATGACTTTTTGAGGTGAGAGAACCTTGGGTTTTGCCTCAAGCTGGTCATTAACTGTTGCTAATGATAGACCTCCTGAAGAAATTGGAAATAACAGGAAGTGATTTGGTATAAATACAAGATGTCAGAGGCTGTCCCCCCACAATGTCCCTGTTGAGGTGGGATACATCGAACGTCTTGCCCTATTTTCAAACAGAGTCTAAAAGAACTGTGCAGCCTGAGCGCACCTTCCTCCTGTCACATTAGGTTAGTGTACTTCAGTGAAGCTGCAGGTTGTATCTGACTCTGGGTTTGGGCTGGTACCCTGTGATTAAGCTGTATTGCCTCCCACATGCTTGCCCTGGCCACATGCCAGGCTAAAGTGGCATCCTCTTCAGAATCCAGACCCCTCCCATGGGAATTCAAATCCACCAGCATGCAGGTAAGGATATGAATCAAAGCTTTTCAGAGGTTAATATTTTAGGCGTTATTATAGTAGAATTTGGGGTTGATGGCTTCTGTTTCCTTGTCCCAATATACTCTCTGGACCAGAACTCCGCCTCTCAAATAAAAGTCCCCAGTCACCTCCAAAACAATAAAATATAACTTATCATTACTTTAAAGTTTTAACACAGCGATGATGATGATAATGATGATGATGATTGTGTGTGTGTGTGTGTGTGTGTGTGTGTGTAATTTCTATGTGAGTCTCTTAGATGATATGCATAAACTGGTGAGAGAGATCACTTACAGGTAAACAAAGCCATTGATTTGTATGGACAGCTTTCTGGGGTCTCCATCACTTGGCCGAACCTATACTCGGTTACTTCTGTGCACATGCATGTGTGATACATTGACAGTCTTATCCAATTCGCATGTTTTGTCTTCAATTTACAAAATTGTACTATTAACAGTTGCTTGCAAAGACCAAATTCAGTAGTATCTGAAGCTCAGTAAAAGGAACGTGGTGAATATTCCCAATGAATGTTAATTAAATATGGATTGAGACAGCTCAGCTCTACTTGAGGGCTTGCTGAATATACTCAAGTGTGAAGCAATCTGTCTGAACTCTCCAGCATGTAGAAAATGTAGCATCCTCTGACTAAATCGCCTTTAAATACTTTATGAACTTGTTCGTGATCCACAGATACCAGCGGGATGATGAAATTAGGGTGTTGGGTCACCCTGTTTGTCAGCACATCTTGATTCTCTGCTTCATCTGTACTTCATCGAACTGTCACATAAGAGAATACAATTTCCCATAATTCCTTCTTCCTTTACTTGTGCATCACACTTTGCAATAAAATGTCATGACTTGAAAGCTTGCAGTTGTTTATGTGTTTGCTTTCCAAGTTCTGGTTGAATTTGAGGCACCCTGCACAGGTTGGCAAGGTGCAGCCTCCAGGAACTTGATGCTCCCCAAGATGAGGGAGGTGAGGGAGATATTTGATTGTAGTCCTTGGAGGGAGAACAGAAAAAAGCCAATCAATAAACAAACTGAAATATATATATATATATATATATATATATATATATATATATGTATGTATATATATAAATATATATATGTGTGTGTATATATATATATATGTAGATATATATATATATATATATATATATATATATATATATATATCCTGTATATGTACTTTTGTATCAGATGATGATATAAATCGCTCCTGGATTCTGATTCTGATTATGAAATAAATACTCTATAAAAATATTTTGATGAAACAAAATTGAAAGTTATCTTTGATGATTTCTATAAGTCACTTAGTAAAGTCTCAATTTCAACTATTCTTACCACTTTTGAAATGTAGTTTGTGTGCACTGGCATCCAAAGTGTTTGAAAAAAATCACACATGTGATTTCTGATAGCTGAGATATGGGACATAACTGCTCACACACAGTTATAAAGTAACTTGGGATTTGAGGTGAGGTAAAAATTTACCTGGTTGTTCTGGGAATCCTGCTGCATTGTTTAAAGGTAACCCTGGCTCATCCCTGCTCAAGACAGCATCTAGGCAGTACAAATATCTCAGCCCTGTCTCCATACTTTGCAAGTCTTGAAGCAAGGTGTGTGGGTGAGGAGAGTTGACTCAGGGCACCAAGGGAGCAGAGGGAGGTAAGTCCTGGTCATGTCTGTGCTGGCGTGCTACCTACAACCTTCCTCTTCATGGTTTATCCACTTACCAAGTCCCTGTACCCTAAGCATCCACACTCCCCTTTCTGCATCTCTGCCACCTCTTTTTCTATCTACTGAGAGAGGAAATGTCATGCACAGAGCTTGGGGCTAGAGCCAGTGCCAAACACCAGTGTCACAGCCAATGTCCTCAGAATGTAAAGAGTTGACCCAAATAAACAACATGCAGGGCCAGCCCCTCCCTTACATTGAGTAGCTACAACTTACAAAGTGCTCCTCCATTCCAACCTTTGCTATATATCATTTAAAACAAATAAAGCCAGCAAAATAAATATAGAAAAAATATCATTTTCTCAAGCCAAATAATAATAATAATAATAATAATAATAATGTACTGGATTTTGAACATTCTCTTCAGATCTCATCCACATCATCACAGACACTGCTAAATTCTAATCAAAGAGTATGTACATTTCTCTAATATTCATTTGGCTAACATTTTTCTGTAGTGTTCTGCAATTTTATATACCTTGCTCAAAACCAATGCTTCTTCCAAACATATACTGTAATCCATCATTTCTGCTAGTCAGAGACAGATTATTCTCAAAATCTGTTCTAAGCTTACTTTATGCGCTACTCCCTAAAGACATTTGCAATATGCATTTGATAATGAGCTCCTAGGTCTCTGATTCTTGTTTCAGTGTGTGTATCGATTAGGTCTCTATTCCTGTGACTGAAATAACTGACAGAAACAATTTACAGGAGGTGAAACTTCTGGTCTCTGGTTTAGAAGTTTGTGTTTGCAGTTGCCTGGCTCTGTGCTGAGTACCATGGCATCCCCTTGGTACCTGAGTACCATGGTATCCCCTCGGTATCTGAGTACTATGGAATCCCCTTGGTACCTAAGTAACATGGAATCCCCTTGGTAACTGACTACCATGGAATCCCCTTGGTATCTGAGTACCATAGAATCCCCTTGATATCTGAGTACCATGGCATCCCCTTGGTACCTGAATACCATGGCATCCCCTCGGTACCTGAGTACTATGGAATCCCCTTGGTACCTGAGTACCATGGCATCCCCTCGTTACCCGAGTACCATAGCATCCTCTTGGTACCTGAGTACCATGGAATCCCCTTGGTACCTGAGTACCATGGCGTCCCCTTGGTACCTGAATACCATGGCATCCCCTCGGTACCTGAATACTATGGAATCCCCTTGGTACCTGAGTACCATGGCATCCCCTCGGTACCTGAGTACCATGGCATCCTCTTGGTATCTGAGTACCATGGAATCCCCTTGGTACCTGAGTACCATGGCGTCCCCTTGGTACCTGAGTAACATGGTACTGAATCTGTCGCAGAGGAGAGCTGTTCATCTCATGTACCATGAAGGCGTAGTAAAGAAGGCAGGAAGTGACCAGCTAACACAGCTTTGAGGACCCTCTTCCAGTGACCTCCCCAAATAGTAATGCCACCAGGGAACCAGACATTCAAAGCAGGAGCCTGAAGTGGTGTTCATATTCCATCAGCAATACTATGGACTGGAGGAACAGACAGAGCATAGCGATTATACATGTGCAAAGAAGCATGCCTGATCTTATCCTCAGATCCATTCCCAAATTTGGGATGTCCAAATTACATCATCTGCCTTTCTGTAACATTGAGAGTGGTAGTGCCCTCTGATGGGCCTGCAGCAAGTTGATTGAAAACAGCTTGCAATCTTCTTTACTGACTGCTCTGTGTTTACTAATAATGTGAGAACTCATTTTTGCAAAGGGGAACATGGAGCATGCTCACTTTCCAAGACACAGTGCAAATATTACATCTCTGTTTTTGTGAGAACCTGCATCCTAAGATAGAGAGTGGTAGGACCTAGTATACTATCTGCTTACATGCCAGGACACGGACCAGCCTAGCAATGTCAGCCAACCCTCACCCTGGCACCAAGTCAATTGCCTTCTAAACAGGTCAGAAGATGGTGACTTGTTTTCCAGAACATATGAATTGGCTATTTTTATTCTTTTTTTCTTATCTGTTTGCTTTTATGTACAGGGCCTATTTAGCCTAGAGTTTGCTCTATAGGGATCAAAGACACAGAGAAAGCCTCCTGACAAAGGTGCTTTCAGGTCCTTTGTCACTACTCAAGGACAGAGAGAGCAACTGAGTTAAGACGCAGACTGAACAAAGATTCAAGAACTGTCATTGAGAACAGGGAAAGAGCACGCTGACAAGGAGAGTGCTGGAGCAGGAAGAAAAGCCAAGGCCAGGAGGGAGGAATCAGGCCAGTAGCATTCAAGAATGCTTCACCTTCCTCACACAGCACGAAGGGAAACCAGAAGGAGCAGGATGGGCTGTCAAGTGAACAGAGGGCTCAGGCCAGGACATGTGTGCTGAAGGCTGTGATGTGGAACTGTCCAGGTGATGCTGAAGAGTGCTGACATCATTCCAAAGGAGTTAGAAAACTCCTAGAGCCCCTCAGTGAAAGAAACAACAAGGCTTAAACGCATATGTGTTTCCAATAATAAATTAGACACAGGAAGAAAGTAACCATATAACTGATGATTAATCATGGCACTAATAACAGCACACATGACAACAAAATGTCAGGCTTGCTATTGTATATTTGAACCAGTATTAACTGTAGTGATTAGTTTAACACAATCCCTGTAATAGGGGACAACGAATACAATAGCTAAGGCAGACATCTCATTAGGATGACAGTAAGTTCTAGTACTTGATGGTACTAAGTTGGGTTATAGAAATTGTGTCCGCTGGACTGGTGGAGGGTTTGCAACCATCCAGGATGGAGCCAGCCAGCCAGAAGTATCTGGCACTATAAGTACATGGACACTCACATGTGCATACTCATGCAGGAACACAAGCACACATGTATATACACATGTGCCCACACACATGGCAAACACACACTTAAATAAAATTAAGCCACATATTGAGGGATGACTCTGAATCCAGGCTGGCTTGTAGTTAATAAATACTCAGTGTATCTTCCCAACAGCAGCCACCACGCACATTTCAGAACCATTTTCAGGTTGCAGTGTTCTGTGGTGGGATGCACATGGACTTGGTCTTCCCATCACCACCGTGACGGCTCCACGAAGAATCAGTATATTCTGGCCTGGGGGAATCCCTGAACTAGAAGCCAGATACCCTGACCATCCCCATGGCAAGATGAGAAGTTGAGTCTGTAGGGGGTGAGATCCGAGTCTACCTGAGGGAAGCAGGAAGACCACCCATCTCAGGAGCTATCGAAGAGAGAACTAATAGCATAGATTTATAATGGGAGATAAACGTGTGCTTGAAACAGAACTAAATAGAACTGTGATTTTTGCGATCTAAAAACAACACTTGTTTGCAATTTAAACAAAATAAGAGTTGTTTAGAATTAGTTTGTTCTTCCTGTTCTAGTGTAAGATCAAATTCTGACTCTGACAGAGAAGCAAAGCCCTCAAGGGACTGTGCATAGGAGAATGATTCTGTGAGTCACTTCACTACCCCAAAGGCAGACAGAGTTCCACACCAGGCATAGCCTTCCTTCTTCAGGATGAAACTCCCAGAGATGGCCCATCCTTACCCTCAGCCTCAGATTCCCTGCAAGGGAACCAAAGTGAAGCAAGGAGAACATAAGAATCCTACAACAATAATGTAGGTAGGAAACTGGTTAAACATACTGTGGAATTACGGTAGAACACACCGTCCAGCTTTCTCCTGGAACAGAAAAGGGAACCAATAACCAAGAAAATAATAATGGCTACTCAGGTCCTCACGATCAGGAGGACTTTTCCAAAGAGGAAAAGTGGTCACATGACCCTGCTTTGAAAGTAGACTTGGTGAGGTTGGCCCATTCTCTTATGGTTTCTATTCCTGCACAAACATCATGACCAAGAATCAAGTTGGGGAGGAAAGGGTTTATTGAGCTTACACTTCCATTTTCCTGTTTATCAACAAAGAAAGTCAGGACTCAAACTCAAGCAGGTCAGAAAGCAGGAGCTGATGCAGAGGCCATGGATGGATGTTTCTTACTGGCTTGCTTCCCCTGGCTTGCTCAGCTTGCTTTCTTATAGAACCTGGGACTGCCAGCCCAGGGATGGCACCACCCACAATTGTCGCTCTCCTCTTGATCACTAATTGAGAAAATGCCTTATGGTTGGATCTCATGGAGGCATTTCCTCACCTGAAGCTCCTTTCTCCGTGATAACTCCAGCTTGTGTCAAGTTGACACAAAGCTTGCCAGTACACCCACAGAACCTATGAAAAAACCCAATCACCTGAGTTCCCACTCTGGTACCCACCGGAATCAAAGACAGTCAGGGAGGAAATCGAGTTCCCTGCCTG
The DNA here is from genome assembly GCA_964023405.1 of Apodemus agrarius. Lineage (NCBI taxonomy): Eukaryota > Metazoa > Chordata > Mammalia > Rodentia > Muridae > Apodemus > Apodemus agrarius. The sequence continues at coordinate 3,084,620 of OZ030020.1, forward strand.
CTGCTAGTGCTGTTAAATGTTGCGGGGGTAGGTGCTAGTGAAATAAGCTGCTGGTGAAGAAAGTTGTGAAGTTAGTCAAGACCAGAGAGAAAGGGGACATACCCTCCCTCAGTGGGTGAACAAAACCTGGTAATTGACGGACATAATTGCGGATAAATCCACTTGCAGACGGGCTCAAGGTGAAACGTTCTGGAAGGAATAAATTAAATGCCTCATCTAGGCTGAAGGGCTCAGAATTAGTCGGCGCCTCCTGAGAATAAGATCTAAAACTCATCACAGCTCAGTGAGAACATCTGCTCTGTGCACAGTCCCAGTCAGAAGGAGGAACAAGATGTCAGGCTGCATGAAGGAGCAAGATGAAAGATGCATGAATGCTGTGAGTCACCGCAGTGAGAACGCCTTACATAATCCTTTGTAAAATCCAAGAGAAGAGAACATGAAAGAGGGGGTGGGACGGCAGTAACAGGGGTCAATGGGCTGTGCATATGTTAAGACTTCAAAACAAGGGGGAGAGAAACAAGCCGAAGCATCCCCGGCTTTCAATTTCTATAAATGGATGACAGAACGTGGTGTATGTGAGAGACCAAAGTAAGCCCGAGCCATCTTCACTCAGGAAGCGATTGCAGGAGACAAAATGTCATGAAATTCCAGGGAAGGCATATTTCAGGCGAAGTCAGTGTGCGCGTTTCCTTCTAAGGAAAAGGGTTTGATTTCTGCAGGTGGTGAGCAGCTTCAGCTGAGACTGTGCTTTAGGGGATGGGGGTGGGATGGGGATGAGGCTTCAGGGGTTTCTGTCCGCACATCTGGCCCACACCATACTACAAAGTCCATAGAGAGTCTCGGTTCAGGGTGGTGTGCTGCATTTTCCACTTCCCCTCAGGGGACAAACCGGCTCTGGCCCCTGTACGCATGCGCATGCACAGACACACACACACACACACACACACACACACACTCTCTCTCTCTCTCTCTCTCTCTCTCTCTCTCTCTCTCTCCTCTCTCTCTCTCTCTCTCTCCTTCCTCCCTTTCCCCTCCTGCTGCTGCCTCAGCAAGTTAGACACAGATGAGCTTGGTTCTTTTTTGGTGGGCTCCTTTCCTCAGAAGCCGCTGGGGATTTCATACACCCAAGTCTTGTTACTTTGGTTCTCCCTGGGTGACACCATGTTGATTTTTATTCTATGCAATGACTCCTCCATGGAGATGTGTCCCAGTTTACCTGTGATTGACAAAGGAGAGATTGCCATGGAAGCATTTGACTTACCATAACTGTCTCATTAGAAGCCTGGTGCTCTCAGATATTCTTTTATGAGACAGGGCCTCTGTGACTATCATGCTGTGCCTCAGTTTCCAGAACTAAGCTCAGCTCTTGGCTGTGGAACTTATGAGTACACATGCTAGTCTTCTGGGGACAAGCTTATGCCAGTATAGTTTGGGAAACCAACGATTCAGATAGTCTGCGTGCTAAAATCAAATCTTAATGTTTAATAGCCTTAAACCTCACACTCCCTTGGGCCACTATATCCTAATACAACAGCAGGCATCTGTTGCCACCAGACTCTGTTGCTCGCTGGGTCACTAGAGTACTCCCAGTCTGAGCTCCCTTCTTCCCTCTGCACTCGAAAGTTTGCCAGACAACTCTGTAAATTTCTGTGACTTTGATGATCTGATTTTGTATCTTGGTGTTGCTTTTTCTGTACACGGAAGCAGAAGGGACATGCTGTGAATTTTAAACCCAAGCAGTGGAGGTGGTAAAAGTTTCATCTGGTCTTTTAATCTCTGTCTCCATCAAAGGTGTGGCTTTAGAAGGTCATAGCCAAGTATGCCTACTGATCACATGAGGAGACTGATGTAGTTGACAGTCATATAGTTCATGTGAATTAAAACTATTCCTGTTCATCCTTCTCCACCCTTCTACGGTAGCCAAAGGTAACTCAGTACTGGGCTAGTGGGGTCCTGGCACAATCACAGACTTTAGAAAAATAATAAATTAGTATATTTGTATTTATTTGGATATGTGCATATGCATTTTGTGGCACAGATATGGAGGGAGAGGACAACCTGCAGGAATTAGTTCTCTCTTTCCTGGGGATTGAACTCAGATCATAATTCTTTGCCACAAGTGCCTTTATCCACTGAGCCAAATATTGGGCTTATTATAAGAGCTAGCAGGAGGTATCCTGAAGTTCTTACTGTTTTCCTCTCTCCATTTGAATTTGGAAGGCTTGTCTTTTAGTAGAGATTCAGAAAATAGTTTGAATGATGGGATTAGTCACTTAGTCAATCAGTTTTGGCCATTAAATGGCTCTGAGTTTAAACTGTCATGTTTTGATCATTTCAAATACTGGTTGGATAAAATCACATATACCCTTACATACACATACATACACGCATACACATAGTTTGTGACCACAAATGACTCCATGTGAGAACTCTATACAGCCATGTTCTTGGCACATGGGGGGCAGGGTGTGGCAAGGAAGCTTCTCTCCATGGGATTCAGAAAGAAAGAACAGTGGCTGCTACTTTGAGAGTGTTTGCTCTAGCTGTTTTTCACTGCACAGAAACTGCATGTGGAGAGTCTTTGCGTTCCTTTTGTGTTATCAAATACCAAAAGTGCTGCTTGTGATCAGGCTACACCCTCCACAGAAATATGTTGAATTGATTCACCCTTCAACAACTAACTTTTCTGGAAAGGATTGGTACTTTATATCAATAGAAGACCTTAAGGTTAAGCTGCATTTTAAAATTTGCCATTTCCAGAATAGTAAGCAGAAAATTGAAGAAACTGGGAATTAAACATAGCTAATTTATTAAACTGGGAATTAAACATAGCTAATTTATTAAAGGTTGGCATTATACTATTGAGAGTTTTCTCTGTGATCTGGAGCCCAGACCTTCTCAGGACTGGTTCATGCTTACAGTAAGAGAGCTATACCATGAAGGAAACTTTCTCATCAAGGTTCTTCTTTATTGAACCACCTGCCAAACCATCTCCTTAGTCATACCCAGAGCTGGGAGGCTAACCCAGTCATCACAGACAAAGTGAGGATCATTCCTCTCTCGGCTCCTCTGTGACATCCAAACCTACTCTTGGACTAGGAACTGCTGACAGCTGTGACTAGTACCCGAGACTTTTCCGTTCATTCCTGAGTCTAACTCTGGCACAGTAGTGTCTGCCTCTGCCAATTGTTAAGGATTAAAAAAATAAGAAGGCAGTTCTTTCTTGTAGTGAAAAGTATATGAATATAGCCTGAGTGTAGTATGCTTTCTTTAAAACGTGACTCCTCTCTCTATTCTCTCTGTTCACCATCAGGAGCCCATTCCCTCGAGAGGTGCTTCTTTGCTCCTAGGTCCCCGCCCTCCCCTGTTCAGAAGGATGTGCCACCCACGGAGGTTCTCTTGCTTATGGCTTCTATGCCTGCCTGGACAGGAAGAAAGGGATAGTTGGAAGAGAAATTCTAGCCTTCTCCCTCTACCTCAGTGAGTGTATATCCTCACCCAGAAGATCTGGCTTGCTCACTGATGCTTCTGGGAAACAGTATGGCGGCCTACCTGCAACTTCAACTTCTGGGCCGACTGTTACACATCTTACTAGTTATCCAAGCAGGAACTGGAGGGCCTTCCTGACCTGCTCAGCTGTTGGATACCCTGCCTGGTACCACCAAGCCCATGAGCAGTGTCTCTCTGTAAAGGCTTCTGATTCCTCTTCTCTGTCAGTAACACCCCACGGCACTTTTGTATTCTGGCTAGTCCTCTCTGGTGTAAACCAGCTATTCCTCATCATTATTCCAGAGGAGATTGAGTGCCAGAAAAATATAAATGTCTCATAGCAATTGGGTATGGTAGTACAAACCTGCAATCCTCAATAGCCTGGAGGATGAGAAAAGACAGGCAAGAGTTTGAGACCAGCTCATACCCCACAGCAAGACATCCCAATAAAACCAATGGAAAAGAAAACAGAGAAGGCATTATTAGCCATAACACTAAGCCCCAAATGAGCCTTGGTGAGAAGCATGTGCATAGAATGTGGTGGCTGAGGTTTGCAGCCATGTTTCTTAGCCTCTTGAGATCACTGTGCTCCTGCCTTGGCTTATGACCATGGTGAAGGCTTTGTCATCTCACGAGCAAGTGAGGACTACTCTGTGATGCCAGCAGCTGCAGACAGGGATTAATGTGATGGCCCTTGTTTCTTGGGAACTGGCAATAATAATCCCTCTGTAACCGTGTTAGATGGGTCAGTGGGCAGCAGTTGACCTAGAAATGGTAAAGCACACCCAGTTTGGAGGTATGCAGCTGGGGTCAGTGACTATGGAGCTTAAGGACGAGAAGGCAGGACTTAGAAACATGTCAGCTGAGGAGCCATTTCTGGGCACTATAACTAATTCAAAGTGGAGGACGGTCCATGCTGCCAGCTGCAGCTCCTAGGGTTGATCTCACTACTTCCCAGTACACATACACCCATAGTCATGATGCCAATTTTGGACAGTTGCAGAATCAGCCAAATTTTTGTTTCTTTTCTCATCCCATCTTACCTTGTGCCTTGTGATTCTTTGGGGGATGTTTGCTGTTTTAATGAAGCAAGAATGCTAAGACTGGCCATCCCGACATCCACCTCAAGGCTTCCGGACCATGACTGAGTAAAAGGAATCAATATTGGTTAATAAGCCAGATCAGTGTTATTGGTATTTTTTTTACAACTCTGGCACACCTCATTTTATGTACAGATTGCCTATGAAAACTTGGACTGAGGTCTTGTCTAGACAATGCCGTACATAGCCACTCAAATTAATAATGTGCCAGAATTATCTTACTCTTAATGCAGCTGGCTCTATATTGACTCTGTAAATTGAATTTACTGCAAGGTGCTATTGACAGCTGGGTCTCTGGCATATGTAATGGATTCGAATGGAGACAGGGTAGTGTCTTATGCCTTGAGCAAAATGCTGATAACCCATCATTTTCATAAAAAGTGGGGAAATGCTTTGTCTATCACCATCCCCTCTCTCGGTAGATTAAATCAACACAGGAGGTGGCTGCAATCTGCCGAATTCAACTCTGTGTTGGGAAGAAAAGGTGACTCTCCCAGGCAGCCTGTAAAACAACTGTTGGCAGACTCATCCAATGTGCAGTTTGGGAATCCCCCTGCATCTCAAGGAAGTGTTTTTGTCTCAAGGAGTACAATTGTGTCCCATGAATTTGATTTGAATGTAATGAAAATTCTCATAAATGTGTATGTCCAATGCCAGAGCTAGAGATGCTGCCTTCTACATTTAAACTGCTTTACTTCAGGCATGACGGGGTTAGCCAGGAACCTGTTCTGTCACTTTGTTGACTTGGGAAAGAGACCACTTCAGGGCAAACAATATAGACCACCATAATAACTGGCTATTCCTCCTGTGGGGCTCACGGGTGTGAGTCAATCAAAGAGGCTCTTAAGAAAGAGAGCTTTCAGTGGCCTCCTTTTTCTTGGTTCTTGGTATAAAATGCTTAGAAGACATAACCTTCCTCATTATCTAACTGATTTTAAGACATTTCGTCACACATGATCTTTGAAATAATATAACCCAGTTTATATTGAGGTCCAAGACCAACTAAAAGCCATGCTGTGTATTAGGAGTGAAGACTTGCTGGGAGGGATCTATAGGAAAAAGTGGCCACTCAGGTCTCCCGATCAGAGTATTGTGTCCACATTATTAGTTATATAGGTATTTGCCTGAAACCCCTCTTCTCAGTTTGTCATAGATAACTTTACAAAAAGGCATTATTCTATTCTTCTGAGTTAATTAAATTCTCGATCATACTAATACTGCATCAACTTGTCAGATTGTATAGGAATCAGCAGAAGAGAACAGCATTTAAAAGATAGCTCAGCAGGAGGAATCAATAGAGGCACAGGTGTCTCCCTGGATAGCCAGAAGGTAGTTTTACTGGTCTGGTGGGAGTGATTGTCAGGCAAGAAAATAGTCCAAGTGAAATTGAGACTGGATGAGTTGTTTAGACACAGGCTGCAGGAAGGCCCATGAAGATACAGTGCTCACGTCTAGGTCAGTCCTAACCCTCCTGTTAGACATTGCTTGATACTATCCTTCCACAGTAAACCTCAGGGCACCTGATATGGACATCAAATTCCAGGCTAATGGGCAAGCAAGCACTGTAGGTATGCCAGGCTAGAGATCATTATGTCCAGGAAATTAAGACCTTTGTGTTCTCTGATCTAATCTGACTCTTGGGACCTGATAAATTATAGCGGGTGAGGATGCCTGGAACTTTCTCAATTGCTCTTTCTCTGTTAGCTCTCTCAGGGGGAGTATACTGGCGGGTTTTGTGTGTCAACTTGACACAAGCTGGAGTTATCACAGAGAAAGGAGCCTCCCTTGAGGAAATTCCCCCATGAGATTCAGCTATAAGGCATTTTCTCAATTAGTGATCAAGGATAGGAGGGTCCATTATGGGTGGTGCCATCCCTGAGCTGATAGTCCTGAGTTCTATAGGAAAGCAAGCTGAGCAAGCCAGGGGAAGCAAGCCAGTAAGCAGCACCCCTCCATGGCCTCTACATCAACCCCTGCCTCTAGGTTTCTGCCCTCTGTGAGTTCATATCCTGACTTCCTTTGATGATAAACAGCAATGTGGAAGTATAAGCCACAATTTGCTTCTTGGCCATGATTTGTTTAGGAATAGAAACCCTGACTAAGATGGAGAGTCACAAAGCACAAGAAACTAGTGGTTTGGAACAAAGGAGTGCCCTCTTACACTTCTGAAGCCCCAAATTTGGGATCAGTGTGTCAATCAATTCAGTCTAGGCACTCTCTAAAAGGCCTAAAGGACACTTATCCTCGACTCCTAAAGACTGGTGGTCTATGGCTTTCTTCTCTTGTGACAGCATCTGCATTCTATGTCTACAACATTTTATGGACTTCTGTACTTTGAAATCTAGATTTTCACTCTTATATGACTCTGGGTTGAAGACATTTGCAAAGGAGCCTGCATGTGGGGAAACCCTCAGCCTTTTTTGTAGTCATTCCACACAGGATTGCCATGAACACAACTGCTGCACTTCCCAGAGCTGAGCAGTAGCAGTATGAATGAGAGGATCCCAAAGCCAGGCTTTTCCTTTGTGGAGCAGGCAGGTCATCTGGGTAAAGGGAGTTGTGCATGGAAAGCTGGGTGAGTGAGTTCACTAAGAACCAACACACACACACACACACACACACACACACACACACACACACCTCCAGATTCCCCTCCAGACACTCTGTGAAAGCATCTTTGTAGAAACAGAAAAGCTGGTTAGCTGTCATCCTACAGAACAGACCAGAGGAAACTCTGTAAAGACACTGCCCATGCCCGCGCCCTGTTCCCCCACATGTGATGGAGAGTTTCATTTTTTCCACTGATGAGTCATGCCCCATCCATGATGACGAGCCCCGTGTTGTTCCCACAGAGAACAAATCAGGTAAACTCAAAAAAAAAGGAAAGTGATGATGCCAGTCATGGTGTCACTTACAGAAATCAGTCAATCTGCTAACATCGAGACAGGAAAACATCCTGAACAATAATGTTTTATTTTGATACCATGAGAAAGCTTTCCTGTGCCAAGCCTAGTACTGGCAGTCTTTCCTCCCTTGCGACAACAACAGAAATGTAGGTCCCTTTTGGAATAGAAGGATGATTGTTCTGCCACAGTACCCCTTTCAGCAGGATTTACCTCTCTAGAGCAGGGGACAATTTCCTCTTACAGGAATTTTCAAATTGTTACTGTCAAAGGATCTTCAAGAAAAATAGTCTTTTGCATGTAAAATTGCCACATTTAATGATTAAAAATTTTATGGAGGAACTTTTTTTGTCAGGGCACCCATTGTTCCTTTCTTTTACCTGCATTTAACAATTACATACCTGTAGTTTGGCTATCAGCAACTTGTGTGAATCTAGATGCAGAAGACATGCAGACTTTGCTCTGATTCTTCAACAAACATAGGAAGGAAGAACCAATGGGTGGGTAGAGATTACAAGTTCCTGAGGTGTGTGTATGCGCGCACACGCTTTAGGGAATGACAGTGCCACTGCAAACCTTAGGAAACCACATTTCTGTGGATGGAGTCAGGCTGCGAGCAAGGAAGCACTTGGGGACCTGGGATGACAGACTACTTCAGTTCCACCTTCTGTGGCCATAGCATCTCACAGTCATCTGCTTTACTGAAAGGCCAGACAAGGAAGACACATAATGGATCCCTGGGTGGGGGACAGGAAGCCTGCAATGGTGAGCCAGAATCATTTATACAGGACATCACTTATGTCATCTGTGGTTGTTTGGCTGTCTGCTTAGATTTTTGCTTTGTTTTGAGTATTGTTATTCAAGAAAAGAAAAAGAAGATGTTTAAAGAAAGAGAAAAATTGAATTCTGTTTTCCTTTTTTTTTTTCGTGTCAAATTTCCCAGGATTCATAAAACCAAATATATCTAGTGACATTTAGAAGCATAGGTTGGAATGTATAAAAGACAGAAAGGACATTTCAGCAGGTAAATAATTGCTAAGCGAAAGGCCGGGTTAGGGACCCTGGGTGCATTTTAAGGCTAAAAGCACAAGGACCTGGATGTGAAAAGTCTTATTGCCTGAAAACTGGGTTCCCAAGTCAGCACTTAGAGCTGGTGTTATTGGAAGATAATTGGGTAAGGAGAGCTTCTTTGTCAAAGACACAATGATTGTCAGGTTAATTTAATGACATTGTCAGGGTATGATCTAGGAGGTGGCACCTGGATGGAGCATGTTGGTCACAGGACTATTCATTACTTGCTGTTTGCTTATGATTCTCTCTCTCTCTCTCTCTCTCTCTCTCTCTCTCTCTCTCTCTCTCCTCTCTCTCCTCTTTCTCTCCCATCTTCTCTCTCTCCTCTCTCTTTCAACTTCCTGGCTGCTCTGTGGTGAGTAGCTCACCACTGGCATCCCTCCTATCATAATGACTATAACTTGCATTGGGCCCAAAAAACATATTCATTTGGCCATGTACTAATATGTCTGAACTTCTCTCTAACTCATGGCTGGTGCTTTGTCACTGCATTAGTACTGGACTAACAAAGATCTTTTAAGTTCCACATCATAGACTCCAGGACTTAAATTGAGAGTAAGACAGAGGTTTGTGCTTATTTGCACCCACTCATTTCCCTTTAAAAAGTAGTTCAGCAGCTTTTCTGTGCAAAAGTCTCTTTGCATTATGCCTCCTTTAGTGGATACCATGACATGGCTGCTCACCTGTCACTCATCTCTTTCAGGTTAAGCTCCTTCCCACTCCTAAATAACCAGTGCCATAAGAGTCTGATGCTTTAAGCTTTCTTGTAAGAACTGTAACCAATGCTATATAGACTGCTTCATGCTAAATAAACTTTAAATTTTTGTTTGCACATTGTTTTATAGTTCTATATGTCTTCAAACACAGAATTCAAGGAAAAAGCTTACACACGTGTACCTCACTTTTCTTTCATGGAAAAAATAACAGTTGTGTAGGATCCCAAATTACAGAATTATCTAGATGATGACAGGTGGCCAACTGATAACTCATGTTCTCTTAACTCTCGAGAATCTTGCTATAACTTTGCACACTTTTACAGGATTGTGTTGGGGCTGGGATCTTCAGGTGAGACAACACCAAGCAATTAATAGTTCATCTCTAATGACACGGTATTTTTTTTAACTAATCAAGGGCTTTACTACTGAGGTACACTCCCAACACAACTACTGCCTTTATATAAAAAAATTCACATAGTGTAATACTGGGAAATATTATTAAAGTTTATTCAAGACATCAAAATTGTATTGTTTAAGTATCTTCCTCAAACTCTGCATAAAACCCATGTAAAGTCACAGAATGGAAGTGCAAGGAGCCCAGCTGAGACACAGAACGACTGTCCACATCTCAAAGGACCTTTTATTTTCTTCCCTTTGTCTTTACTTTGCACAAGTTTATCCAGTGGAAGCAGCTTGGGTGAGAAGAGTCCTCCTCTTGGTTCATTGGGAAAATCCATCATTGCCTCCTGACAGATCATCAAGGACCATGTCTGACAAGTTAGAACAGAAACATGCTTTTCTAAGTGTATCATTCCTCCACATCTAAAATGCCTCCTGCCTGGTACAATGTCTTCGGGACAAACCAGTGTGTGCTATCCCACCAAGCTCCTCAAGCTACCTTGCACGACTCTCCTAATGGAAGTAATTCAGTGGGAGGCTGCATTAAATGAAGCCTTGTTGGTTAGAATACTGGTAGAGAGTTCTAGGCATGTGCTTGACCTATTCAGATGCATCACCTCAAGCTGGGAGTCTGAACACACATCAGCCTCCACACTCCCATGAAGCTTACAGAAGGTAAGATAGGTCCACGGGGGAGGGGGGACCAAACTGAGCATGGCTACAACCTCACGCACAAAGGTGGTGGTATGTTTAATGGGCTGGGGATGCTGCTGAGGTCACGTGCTCTCTGAGTAAACAAGGGTAGGAGAGATGCTCTTTTATCCTCTGCATGAGAGAGACAGGACTGTGTAGCCTGGCAGACAAAATGGAAGCTCAGTGACAACCCCTTTCAAAGGTGTCTGGGGTGGATCAAAGTTTTCTCCTCCTGGAGATGCAGGCATCCCCCTTCATCTCAGGGGCTTTCCTGCCCCCACAACTAACCATAGCCATGGCAGGGATCCATGCTCTGAGGTATGTCAGCATACCAGCACAGTTGACTCAGATCCATTGTCCATGTGTTAGTGGTATGTACCAGAGAACTATTCTTACTACTAGAGGGTCATACATCAAGAGTTTTGGAAAACGTACAAGAGAAGAGGGGTTTCAAAGGGCATGCTTCAGTGAATGTGCATTCCTGCAGCTCGTCTATAAAAAGACTCACAGGCACGCAGGCAGCACTTGGTCTCAATTTCCCGTTGATTTCTAAGCTCTAGCAAACCGCAAGCAGTTCTGTGGGCTTCTGCTCCAAACTGCCCTGACAGATGTGAGGCAGAGGCAGAGTCTGTCCTAAATCAAAATTGCATGTGGAAAAGAAGAAAGAAGATGTCACAGCCCTGGAGTGTCACACATTGCCCTGATAAGTCATTTGAAGAGTTCATTAAGTACAAGCATCGAAATACACATCATGGTTGACACTAGGCTCGGTATAGTATTGCTTGTATTTCTGATTTCTAATGAATTTCTTTTTGGTTAAAAACAACTTCTTGGGCATCCATGAGAAGAAAGAGTAGTTTTCTTCGTTAAACAAGAATGGTAACAGTGAAGTATGAGTTGTTTCTTTATTAATTCATTCCATTTTATTAATTTAATTTATTAGTAAATTAATTTATTAATTACATATTTAAATATTAATATAATTAATTCATTGTTGGAATCTTATGGAATCACATGATAAATATACTATTGGCTTCTAATAGAATCAAAGAGCATTACCTGCCCACTCTGACCCCTGGAGTACACTGCTATTTTCCAGTAACTTCTAAGAGATACACAGGGAACCAGTTTTGTTGGTCCAGACCTTGACTGGTGATTCCTGATTCACTGGAGGTAACTCTGAAATGTGGGCTTAAGCCTTCAGAGACAGGAAAATTAAGTGTGAGGCTCTGAAGAAGCAGGTGAGATGAGGAACTTTCAGGCTCTCTTTCTGCTTGCTTTAGAACCTAGACATTAGACAGGATCCCACAGTCTATGGAATTAGCTCACTGAAAGTGCTGGGCTCTTGCCCTTGCACTGTGTTCTGGGAAATTGGGATCCAAAGAGAAAACTTTGGTAGTCCATGGCTGCTTCTTATATATAAATAAAATGCATATAAATTCTTATAAAAATAAAATAAAATCTGTCTCTGAACACAAGCAGGGACACATTTGCAGTGTGGTTTTATAGAATTTCAGAGTTTGCTTTATCTTCTGGAGTGGTTTATAATTTCTGATTTTAGTTAGAATGTCAGATTCTCAAATGTGACACCAGATCATTCTCTTTGATGGAGTCATCCTCCTGATTCTCAAAGGATTCTCACAAGGGTCACTTTGTTGTCATTTTAAAGGGGAACACTTGGACCTTACTTTTAAATGATAAAAGCTAGACAACCAAGAGTTTCCCTCTTCCCTCCCCTCCTCAACCCATCCCTCATTCCCTTCTCTTTTCTATGATATAACCTTTGTTCTCCTCACTGTACTTTCTTTCCCCTTTATTCCTTTTTCTTTATTTCCTCCTTTCTTCCTTCCTTCCTTCCTTTCTTTCTTCCTTTCTTTCTTTCTTTCTTTCTTTCTTTCTTTCTTTCTTTCTTTCTTTCTCTTTCTTTTCCTTTGTTTTCCTTTGTAGGCCAGGTTGGCCCAAAACTCATAATCCCTGCTGTGTTGAGATTTCAGGCAAAAGGTACCACAGTTGCCTTCCTTTGTCTCACCTCCAGGTCTGACAAGAGCCCAGGTGAGGAGCAGAGGTTCCTCTTCACACTCAGTAGGAAGGAAGTAAATGCTGACCACATGGTTGAAGATCAATATTAATGCTTCCTGGTCAGTCTTGCAGACTACAGTTTTACAACTGAAGCAGAAGTGGACGCAGGGCAGAGGATGGGGAGGAGGAGGAGGGAGAGGGGGAAAGGAAGGGGATGGGGAGGGGGAAGAGGAAGAGGAAGAGGAGGAGGAGGAGGCAGAAGAAGAAGAAGAAGAAGAAGAAGAAGAAGAAGAAGAAGAAGAAGAAGAAGAAGAAGAAGAATTATATAGGGTAAAGGTTTACAGAAGACATGCCATCAAGGTAGCCAACCTGAAGACCTCATATGGAAAGGACACAAAGATTGTTTTCCCAGTGCATGTTCCCACAAACACAAGTTCTTTCTGGTTTCTGGGGAAGCTGGGACCATCACATGTAATGTTTACATAAGTGATTTCTAGATTTGATTTTTGTCATAAAAAAAGAAAGTGAATGAGATACCCTGGGCTCTTTAAGAGAGAAAGCAGAAGCACTACCAACTCCTTAGTGAGTTATTTACTGGAAGAGAGACATTTGGGAGCAAGAAGGATCTAATTTATCTGTTGTATTTCATCTGTGAATTAGAACATTGCTGGTGTTTGCTGTCCAGTTTCTGCAGTCCCATGCTATCCATGCACAGGTACCACTGACTCTGTCCACCCTCTGCAATGTCAGAATATAAGACAGCTTTATTTAGTCACTGATTTTAAGGTCTTCTTAATCTTTCTGTCTTTCTTTTTCTCAGTTCTCATCAGTCAAAGAGAGCACCGGAAGAGCTATTATTGGATACTCTATAATTTTACTGGCATCTCAAAGACTGAAATGTCTCAGTGTGTCTGGGGATGTGTAAATCTCTAGGTTTTATCTCCGTGTTTTCCTTTCTCTTTGCCATTTTCTTGGTGAATTAAATGCAGCCCTGAATGTGAGCTCCAACTATTGATCCACCTGTAATACAACCTGCAATACCAATTAGAAAACAATCCATTATGACTTTTGTATTTGCATTGTAATATTGGTAGATGTACAGGTGTGAATAAACCTTTGTGTGTACATGTGTGCAGCACGTGTACTGTATGTGCATGTGTATGCCTATACGTGCATGTGCAAGTGTGTGCATGTGTGCATTTGTGTGTGTTAGTGCATGTGTATATGAATCTGAGTATATGTGTGAGGGCCTGTATGCGTACATGGAAGTGTATGCATGAGTATACAAGTATGTATGTGTACATACATATATGCCCGTGTATGAAGCAGATTATTCCATTTCCCCAGTACTACCAAGGAAAAAAATAGACTCAGAAACTACTGCCCCAGTTGATTAGCAGAACTGTCTGTTTAACATAGGACCTGGTATGAATAAGTGATTTGTGGAACTCATATATATTTTTTAATCCACTTGAGAAAATTCATCTAGAGAAAACTTGGACTCAGAAATGTCTGTTCAAAAGAAGCTCAGAAAGTAAATAGGAATAAATAATGAAAGTAAAAGCCTTCACTTGATGTACCCATGTTAACTCTTATCCTTATTCTCCTGGTCAATCAAATCCACTTTATCATGAAACAGAAAATAAGGCTTCTATTCTCTGTAGATGCCCAAGCCCCTTTCCACTGAGCCAAAAATACACTGTCTGTTCACAATCCTTATGTTCTATTTCTTAGACAAGAGATTGCATAGCCCTATCTCATTATGTAGCCAAGGCTGGTCTTGAACTTCTAATCATTCTGTTCTTGCCCCTATGTCGTGGGGTCACCTCCTGTGTAGTCTTCATGAGTCTTTATGAAAATAATTTTTGTTGTAGCAGATATTGGTGTCCCAAGTAGCTTTTGGTGAGATGAAACACTTGCTGAGCAGAGAGGACCAGAGGACCATCCAGACCCCGGGTCCCTCTTATACAAATGGCTTTTATCAACTTCACTTACCATGAAAAATCTTCGTGTTTTGGAAAGAAAAAAAGTCCTTCTCCCCTTAAATTGAAGTGAATTTTACAAGAAAGAATGATCCTTGGCAGTTGTTGTAAAAGAGCTTTTCCCCTCCCCACAACTTGTTCTGAGCCCTGGAACATGAGCTGGCCCCAGTTGGCACCCACAGCCCACAGGGTGACTCACACCTGGATGCACTTTCTAAGTGGTCACCACAGCAGTGTCTTGCCTGCTAGATCACCCTCCCTTCAGAATAGCAGCACTGCTGAGATGCCCTGACCATGGGAATTTCTGGGTAAACCATCTTCAATATTTGAGAATAGGAGCTCAGATTTAAACCTGACCACAAATTGACATGAAAGCAGAGAACTGAAGCAGCATTTGTCCTCACAATTTCAAGTTTTTATTATTGCAGGACATTGGCTTTTCACTTCTAAAAGAACATGTGAAGAGTTTTCAATGAAGTGAAAATTCTCCCAAGATAAAAAGTTTGATGAAAAGATTAAAAATGAATCTGTCCAGTGAGATAGTTTTGTTTATAAGCACTTTCCCATTGCAAACTCAATATTATCTATAATTACTATACTTAATTTAGCATTGTTGCTCTTTAGCTAATCACTATTTATATACAATTATGTTAAATACCCATGAAATATTGGCTTATTTTACACCAAAAAAAAAAAAAAACCAAACCAAAACCCCAACCTTATTTTATGAATGGATTTGGCACAAACCCAGGGAAACTACAAATAATTAAGACGTTGCCTACTTCATTTCAATATTCAATTTGCCTATTAAAACTTTCATTGCCCCAGAAGTAACTGGAGACTCATTAATAAATATTTTTATATCTGGGGAACATTCAATAGGCAAGGATTTTTTTATTTGCTTGTCTATCTTTTGCTATATCTTCTCCATATCAACATCTCCTTTCTTCTTTGTAAGGCTATGATGGATCTACACTTGGAAATACACATGTGTTGTTTATAACTTCATGCAGAACACAACTGGGCACCTTGGTATCCAGACAAGCATGCCATCTCATTTTCTTTGCTGTTGCTATTATAAAATGTAATGGTAAAATCATCTTGAAGGAGAGAAGGGCAGTTTGGGCTCAGGGTTTCTGTCCATCATGTTAAGAAGGTCGCAGAAGTTTGTAGGAATCAGCCACACTGTGCCCTCGGTCAGGAAGCAGAACATGATGCTTGCCCTCAGGTTGCTTTCTCCCCTCTATAGCGTTCAGAATCCTTTCTCATGGTGGACATATCTTCTTACTCCATTCAAAATAAATAGGACAACTCCACAGGTCACCTCCCAGGTGATTACAGATCTCACCAAGTAGCTAGATTAACCTTTACACAAGCCAAGAAAGCAAACAAACCCTGGGACCATTGATGTTATCTCTTCAGTATGCATCCCTGTGTTTGCTCAAAGATTTGAGGGCTATCTGGCAGCAGCGTCCGTCATTGCATTGATTGACAGTGTTGACTCTGTTGACCCAGCCAGCCATGCAAATGTCCCTGTCCTTCCTCACTCATTCCTACCCCTTCATAAACCACACTCTCCACCAAGACAATCTTCCTTTTCTTTGGACTTTGGTCACTCATACACCAGTATTCTGCTACAGTTAGAACCTCCAAATAAGCTCTCGAGGTTAATGTTTGCTCTTACTCTATAAATGTTTTTTATTATTATTTATTTCTGATTACACCAGTGATGACAGTGTACATTCTGCAGGCCCATGATCCTGCTCTGAGCACACCACATATATACTGTACCTGGCAGCTGAAGCCCACTGTGTACCAAGACACCAGAAGACCCTGAGCATCATCAACGATTCTGACACCAGATAAAAGTCAGTTCTTCCTTTCCTCCCTCTCCCTCCTGTTTCCTGTATAATCCCCACAGAGTATGGAGGCCCTGGAGCTGCCTCACTACACCTACATCATCTGTAGGTCTTGTACTCTCCTCCCAAAGCTTGGCTAATAGCTAGCTATCCCTCCCGCTTGCCTTTGGACAGTGTTTAGATCTTACCTCTAAAATGTCAGTTGAAGCCTGTGCTTAACCACTAGTACTCAATCCCTCTAACATATTTCAGTATGTAAATACCTTAGTAGCCCTGACTTTGACATAGGAGTTAACAGAGTCAATGCTGTATGGAGAGGAAGAAAAGAGACATCGCTGGCCAGGTCAACATACGCATGTGGATTCATGTGTATGTGTGTATGTGTTTTCATGTGTTTATACATGTAACTACATATGCATGTATGTTTATATGTCTATATGTGTAAGTATGCATGCTTGCATGTATATGTATGTTCATGTAACTGTGTGTTGATATGTGTGTAACATGTATGTATGCTTAGCAGCCCATCCTTATCCCACTCTTCTTGGCTCATTGTTCTGGGGTTTCTCTTCTTTGGCCTTCTGAATTGTCATCCTCATCATCTGTTTAGACAAACCCCAGACTACCTCTCATTATAATTCTCAAAAGCTCTGGCAATTTGAATTTTGATTTTCAGACATTCCTTGTATTTTTACAAACATGGTTACTGAAATGGTAATGCAGCTTCTCTTAAAATCTTAAGTTTTACAAAAATCCCTCATGATTTTATTTTCTCATTTAAGAAGCATTTGCAATGCAGGTGGAATCTCATCTTTTGGAACAACTGGGTAGTACTTCTCATTTTAATCTTTCCTGAGCATGAATACATGTGGGTGTGTTTATGTGTGTGTTTATATTGTGTATGTATATACTCTATGTGTTTAAGTATGTGTGTTCATATGTGTGTACATGTGTGTATGTGTTAAGTCTGAAGGTGTGCATGTGCCTGTGGAACAATGTGTATGTTTTGTATGTGCTTACATGTGTATATATATGTATCCATGTATGCATACATGTATGTGTATGTATATGCATGTGGAAGTATGCATGTGTGTATGTATATGTATGTATTTTCATGTGTTCACATGTGTGTAACATTCATGGATGCATGTATTTGTGTGTTCAAATAAGTATACATGTGTATAGTATGCATGTGTGTATGTGAGTGTGTATATGTGCATGTGGATTCATTTGTGTATACATATGTATATGTATGTGTTTGACTCTGTATGTATGTACATGTATATGTGTGTATGTGTATACATGTATGCATTGTGTATGCATGATTGTATATATATATATATATATATATATATATATGTATGTATATATGTGTGCCTAGCTACATGTGTTTGTTTGCACCTGTGTGTGTGTTTGTGCTCATGTTCTTGTATAAGTGCTTATGCACAGGTGCTGCAGTATGACAGTTTTTGCCTTATATCATACCAGAGTCATGGTTTTACTGTCTGTTGCTTCATTCACCAAGCTCTCTTCCCTCGAGATTCTGTAGACTCTGTTCTCTCCACCTCATCTCCCTATAGGAACTCTGAGATTGCACACATGACCATATCCATGCTTACATGGCTTCTGGAGAGCTGAACTCAAGTCCTCATGCTTGCACAAGCTCTTTCCCTACTAAATAAGTTCTCTGGTCCAGTATCTGCTGCTTCTTTTATTTCTGTCAGAGCCTTGGGAAGTAAAGACTCCGGATGAAACAGACTGGATTGTTCACACTTGGCCTGTGTCAGCGACTTTTGGTTTTTCTGTACTCACCTGGCATTTTGACAAATGGGATAGTGGTTTTTGTACACCATATTTTTGCACTATATTTTAAGACCAGCAGTCTTTAGGGATCCACTGCAGACTTGCCTGCACTTCTGTGGACAGTGTCTGCTCTCTGTGATTTTTAGTCAGTTCCTGAAATAAAACATTTTGGTTTCAAGCAATCCCAAGAGTCTTTATATTTGGTGTCTGTGTGGGCCATCTCTTTAAGGCTCTGAGGAGTGCACACATGAAGATCCACCCTTTAGCATAAATGTAGCTCATAGAGTTTGACTTCAGAGTTCAATCTCACTGGGGAATCTTGCTTCTAAGGCCAAGAGCTCCGCATCTCTGTGGAGGGATACAGTTTCAAAGAAGCCACTTCTTCAAAGGGAATGTGGGAATCATTCTTCTAAATACAACCTGATGGGGGGAGTTAAAGGTGAGGTTTAATTCCACTGAAACTGCTTCTGTGTGCTCAGACACTCAGAGACGTGCTCAGAGACTCAGAGGCAGAAGCTGAGCCAGTACTCCTGAACCATCCTATTGGACAGAGTGGTGAAGCTGTATCTTTGGAAACAAGAGAAAATCAGAAAGCACACTTACCTGTTATAAATGCAAAAGTGAGTGAGTAGGGTGCAAACACATTTTATACAGAGTTGTGGTCAGTCAAGAGAAAGTCTTCCTCAGCTGAGGTCCCTACAGCAGCCTCTCTGTATAGCTTTCTGGATTTGCATCCACAGATGGTGTGGGGAGCATGTCAGAAGAATCCCTCATTCTGGTGGAACTCTGCATTGAAAGCTTATAGAGAGCTGGGCAGATGTCCTACAAGATGCTGATCTTCAAGCAACTTGTGGGTTTCTGGATATGACCCTCAATGTGTACCCAAATTGTATTGGGAATGAGAAATCAGATCCACTGAGCAGCCCTCTAAAGATTTCCCCAGAGACTCAGCCTACAGCATTCAGAGATGCTGAGGGACCTTGCCCTGCTTCTGGAGTTAAGAATTGCTGGAGGTTTGTTCTGTAGTTGCAAAATATAAGCATGTCTCCAAACATTGTCAAATTTCTTCCAGGAGGTCAGTAAGATTGCCATGTAGATCAGCATGCTGAGGACTGCTACATATATGTTTAAAGGAATCCTGTCTGATCTCAGAGCTAAAGGAATTCACCTCCATATAGCATAAATTGATGAAATCCTTGGGGATATCAAGAAATGTTTGAAATTGAATATATTGCACATTGGCTCTGTGAAAACCTTATCATTGTTCTGCAGTCCACTAACCCACGAGAGTTGAAGTGTCAAGACCCAATATGATATATATTCCAGGTCTAGGTCTGAACAAGGGTCACATGGAGTTTAGGGACATAGGAATCAAATTTCTATTACCTGAGTCAAGAGTGGATAGTAAGTTTTCCAGAAAACAAAACAAAACAAAATGTGACAGTCTGGGAAATCCTAGTGATGTGTATATTTTTCCATAAAAATTGTAACCTGTTTTAGGTCTCACTGGGAACAGCAGACACATTGCATTAGGGTCCCACTGTGCCTGTGCTGTCTATTTGTGGCTGACACAGGTGGTGCTCCAGAATTTCTGTCCCAGGGGCCACTGCTCTTGATTTCTTCCAGGATTTATGCTTAGGTATTGTTGTTTTGACACAACAGTTGACTAGAATATTCCATGAGTGTTATTTTGGATGTGATTGTGTTGACCAACAAAAGCTAAGAATAGCATTGTCCTTCATAAATGGGGCAGGACATTCTGAAGACCTCCAGCCATAAATGTCACAGGGAGATAAAAGAAGCCACTCATTATACAAACACAGAAAGGTGAAAGCATATGCTTGTATTGAAAGCCAGAGAGCAAGACATGGAACTTCCAAGTAAAAGTGAACTGCAGCCTCCAGTCAGCAGAGAGGCTGGGTTCACGGAGGAACAATGAGAGTCTGTTTGGTGTCCACACAATATGGTCTATTCTCTTCCTCAAAACAAAGGCGTTTCAACCTCATTCACGAAACATTCACAGAAAGAAAATTCTAAATGTTGTTTTTGGGAGATGAAAGAGTGTCCCCTTAGGCTCCTCAGATCATCAATGCTGGGTTCAGGGAAGGAGCAGAAGGGCAACAGTGGGCCATTGTCACCGAGAACTTGATGGCAGAGCAGAGCTCAGAGCAAGGTGTGCAGCCAACAGGGATGGGGGTGAGGGATCTCACCTCTTTCCCTTCCCTTTTCTTCACAACTGTGAGTATTCAACCAGTGCTTTAACTTCTGTTCAAGACCCACACTTTGTTCAAATGGATAAAGTCTCTTCCAATAACACTGTAGTTTTAGGAGAGAAATCAAGCACAGCGCTAGTTCTCTGTCAATCACGGGGATGTGGCCAAGTACAGAGGGTCGGTAGACCAGCAAGGACAGGTAGAGTTGGTTCCTTAGGTTGGCAGTGAAAATGCCTTCCTTACATTCAGCAGCTTCTTTGCTGTTTTATGCACAGATTGAAATAAAAATAACCATATCATAGTTACCTCCAAAGACTGCATAAAATTTAATTCATATGTCTATCAAGATGAAGACTGAGATCTTTGTCCCTGTTATAGTCACCACTTAATGCTTTAAAAATGTCTGTAGTTTTCATGGAAGAGTTATTAGGACCTCCATCCATAAAACACTGGTAAAAGAAAAACAATAAAATAAATTTTAAAATAACAAAAGGTCACATAATCATATGATTCAAACTATTAGTGAATACTACCTACACATAAAGTGTTTGAGAATTAGATTTTAAGGTCTAGTTTAAGGTTGGAAGAGTTTTCTGAAGCCTAAAGCATTGTGTAGACTAAAATCATTCAGATTCCAGGGTCCAGCTGCTGTCTAATGCTACTACAAATACTAGTAACATCTTCCCTGGAGAAATCCCTGGCCTCAGCGTGCCTGGGATTTCTTGATACTTACAACCAGAATCATGAGCCATTGAAGTGGGACCAACATTCGGGTCTTACCCATTGAGCACCACACACTTGCTGACTCTGATCTTTACCCCTAAGTACCAATCCCCTTTCAGTCTATGTACTTCTGAGCCCTCCCCAATCTAAAAATATATGTTGAACTTTTGTGGAGAAACATCTAGCTTATTCGAATTCCATCTGGCTTTACAAACTAAAACACCATAAGCATGTAGAAGCACAGTTAGAGAGTTTATGAAAATGTGGTATTCCAGGCTGTGTGTGTATTTTGTAATATATAGGAAAGGGTCAGCTTTTCACTTTTGCATCTTTATTTTTTTTTTTTGTTAAAGGTGTAAGGTCATTACTATGGGATTTGGCAGTCACAGGAAACAATTTGATGTTAGTATATCAATCCTTCTTTGCATCACATCTGATCCTTGCTCCTCTGATACATTTTTAGACACTTGTTTCATAAACTCATAAATGTCTTTAAAAGACAGTGTTTCAGCAGAAATGCAGTTTCTAGAAATCTAAGTGCAATCCAAAAAACTCTTGGCATCTCTTGCCTTGTCCTCAGAGCTGAGCTTTCTTGGATTTTCTTGTATGACCCTCTAAGAATTGTAAAATGAACTGGTCCATGAGAAGGAGGCACCCAGCCCACTGCAGTGATAGAAAGCTCTCTTGCTTCTCTTGCTCAATGGATGAAGACATCTGTTCAACAATGTCATGGAAGTGACTGCTGTGGGTCATTTGGACATGGGGCAGTTGAGTAGCTTTGAAAAGGGGATTGTGGGACATTCCTCATGGACCCTTCTGAAAGTTAGATGGGAGGATCCTGTGACCCTTCTGTGGTTCAGATCTAGATTTCTCACCTAAGTTAGGTCTAAGTAAATACTAACCCCCAACACCAAGGTCCATGCCTGATTCACTGCAGACGCAAGCAGGACCTCCCTCATAGTCTCTATGAATTATCTCTTCTATGTAAAGTCAGTAACTTTATAACTCATTCTGTTCCTTAATACTATGCTGGAATAATTATCTTATGAACATTCAAGAGCTCAGTGCTTCATAACACATTTAAAGTCCTGTCCATTTTATTCCCTGGTCTGCTTTCTACCAAATTGTTAAACTTGAAGTTTGTTCAATCAGAGAAATACCAACACAGTTCCAATAAGAATGGAGTGAAGCTTTAATAGATGCCATTTTCTCTGAACATAGGGACTCAAATAGGATAATCTAGTCATCCTGTCTCTAGAATCTTCTCAGTGGCAGTCTGAGCCATTTCCCTGACATAGACCTGAGACAGCTACAGCTGGAGAACCAAGTCCCAGAGAAAAGGCTGTGCAGATCCCTAGGGCAGAATGAAGAGGACAGTCACCGTGGAACAGGGCCAGCTGTTTCCACAGTGAAGCTGTATGAAACAATTGTTCAGCGAGTTTATGCAATAGGAAGTGTGGGAGTTGAAAAGCATAATATTTACTTGGATTAGATACCACACATTTTCAATTCGCTCTCAGAAAAAATTACACTGGAACAGAGAAGAGCTGGAATGATTCCTTTAATAGATCCAACGGATAACAATTTTTTTAAGCCAAAGAGTACAAAAAGGACATTCTTCTGCTTTATTTATTTTTAATTGAAGATGCTATATAAGCATTTGCCAAACTGTTCAAGTGAGAGCCGTAATTAGGCACTGCAAGTGGGGAGAGAGAGGCAGTAAGTGCCAACAACCATGCATCTATTTATGGATATTACCCCACATAATGAAAGCAAAACAGTTGTAGCTATGTATTAAATTTAGAGTTTCATTCCTGATACTGTTCCCCATGTGTGAAACAGTTGGCAGGAAGTAGCAACATGAGGCCAAGTCCATGATGGTTGGACGGTTAGGAAACTAATGCAAATAATTAAGGATTAAATAAATAAAGGGACTGAATGTGAACCAAATAAAAGAGTGCAGGCTACAAGGCTTTAGAGTACAAAGTGACACAACTCTGCCCTGAATTATCTTTTTTTTATTGCTTTCAAAAATGTTGACCACACAATTGTCAGATAGTTGCTTTGCAGAACAAGCCAGATTTCCCACTTAATATGTGCCATATAAAAATAGATGGATTTGGAAATAGTATGTTAAGCAGAACCCTAGGATTAATGTGTTAAAAATAAATATCACTTTGCAATTCTAAATCCAGTTGTTAAGACACACATCTCTTCACATAGTTGTGGTATGAATGCACACATCCTTGGAGTCCCAAGGGACAGTCTGTGTGTCCATTCAGATTTCTCGGTTGGACGTTGGTTATTGAATTAATGTTAGTACAGCCTGTAGATCAGTTCATTCATTCATAGGAAGCTCAAGACAAAAAAAAATATTTATCATCTTAAGAAAGCAAGCACATTGTTCAGGAGTAATGTATAGCAAGTTCCCTGCT
Organism: Apodemus agrarius; assembly: GCA_964023405.1. Taxonomy (NCBI): domain Eukaryota; kingdom Metazoa; phylum Chordata; class Mammalia; order Rodentia; family Muridae; genus Apodemus; species Apodemus agrarius. The sequence continues at coordinate 3,108,025 of OZ030020.1, forward strand.
TCTGTTTGCAGAGACAGACTTTCTCCAAATTAAGGGTACAATAGCCTGTTAGTGATCAGAGAATATGCGTGGGTGTTTATGAAAGTCACTGCAGAAAAATTTTTGTAGCACTAGATTCTTCATGTTGACACCTTGCCAAATCACGAGACCACCCAAGGTATCCATCCTAAGTTCAGGCATAGTCCAGTATGAAGACTTAGGAGGCAGGTATGGGACTACACACAAATTAAATAACATGTCTGAGACATCAAAAGAGGGCTTTGCCCCAGGTGGGCTAGAGAGGTAAACTCGGATGGCCTGCACTTAAGAGAACTACTCATGTTCTCAGGTGGCCCCAACTGTTGAACAGTTCCTTCAAAAGCTCAAAGTAATGTCATAAGTGTCCTTGTCTGCTAGTTGAGTACAATGTAGTTTTCTATTTGCTACCCTTACCAAAATGCCCCATGGAAACCTCCAATCCTTCCTCTCTGGCTGTTTCCCCTTTTCCCAGTTCATGACCGATGGCTAGGGAGGACATTTTCATGCTGGGTCTGAAGTGCAGGTCGCTCCAGGCTGTCACAGTAAGTATCTTCTGCTATTGTGAGAGCCTAGCAAGACCAGGACACTCGTGTGCTTGGTTCCAACAGGTTTCTTCTACTGAAAGGAGAGACCATGTGATGTAGCGTTCTTACCCACATCATCTTAGCTAGGCCATGAGACGTAGAGCACCTCCACCTACCCTGTATGGAACTTACCCCAATTCCCTGTCATTTTTCTGTTGAATACTGAAGATCAGATACTCAACCATGTATTCATGGGGCATGTACTTTACCACTGAGCTCATGGCCCCCTAGTGGTGACTGGCTTGATACTGACATTTCTTCAAGGACTGCTCCCCTTCATATCAAGACCCAGGCCTCCTACCCCAGAATGTGGGTCAAAGAGAATCCCAGTGTCCCGTGTAATCCTTAGAAATTATTCCAAAGTGCCTGGGAAGGTTAGCCAGCTGAGGTCTGGTATACTTAGATAGAAAGGCATGGAGGGATGAGTGCATGGATCATTGTGATTGAAAGAGAACAGAGGGGACAGACACGGATGCAGTGGCCATGGAAGCAGTGGCTGTGAAGGAGGTAGTGGCCATGTACACAGTGGCTGTGGACACAGTGGTGAAAGGTGATTCATCCTGTGTAGATTTGTGCTTAATCTTGCAGTAGAGAATGTAGTAGAGGAGACTGGGTCAGTGCTCATTTGCAAAAGAAGGAGAAATCTGTAAAGTACAAGTGTGTCCTGAGCATGATTATACTGGATAGGAGAAGTCCCTGAGACTGACTACCCCTGTCTAGTCAGGAAGCTGCTCCAGGGTCAGGCCCTACTACCACAGTCTCAGCCTTCCCCTGCAGTTGTTGGAAGCTAATTGCACATGATATGGCCGTCACATTCAGGGAGGGCACTGTCCCAAGACACATTCCTTTAGGAGAATTAATAGCTCCCCAGTCAGTGGCCTCCTGAGACTGCTTTCACAGATTCCTGTAGCTTTTCCATCTTTTAAGTAAAATGAATGGCACCCATTTGTAGCACAGACCTGTGTCCACACATGCTGTGCTGCGATGCAGGCTTTCAACTGTCTGTTTGCTATTTGCTTTGCTGTGTTTTTCTTGTCAGTTTCTTTGACAAGATTCAGCTTGGGGAAGAGGAAGTGACTAACCCACTGCTCCTGAGAAAACATAAAAGGAGCCTGGATTCCAACACTCTTCAATGTGTCCTGTTCAACTTTAAAAGATTCTTGGCAGCAAATGTTTGTACAAAGGCCGATAGTTAAATAGAGGGGATTACAAGACTCGTATTATTACACAAGCTTTAAAAAGAAAGAAGAGAAAGAAAAAGGGACATACCAAACAGTGCGTCAGTTGAAAGGTTGAAATCCTTCTTGCAAAATATAAAGGCAAATAAATTATTCTCATAAAATCTTTTGGTCAGGTTTGACAATGGATATCATGTGAAAGTAATATATAAATTAGAAGGCTTAGCTGATGCTGTTGTTCTGAATAGTTAGTATAGGACTGTTTACAGGAAGATGAGTCCAAATTTGGCAATGTTTTACAGTATAGTTTTGTGAACACTGATATAAATGAATCATGTCAGCAAGGAGGCTGTTCCTGTTTGAAATGTTGTTGGAGCTGGTCAAGGGTCTCTGTGGCAGACCCCGAATGGGAAGCTTCCTGAAGAGACCATTGAGAGAATACTTAAGTACGTCACATGCACAGGGAGGTCCAGCATCCTTTGGTCTTAGTCTGGGGTCTCTTCCCGGGTTGTATCTCCATGTTTGTGTTTTTGTTTTCTCCTGAAGATGGGGAAAACCAGACAAGGTGGCTCATACTTGTAATCTGAGTACTTGGTAAGCAGAGGCCAGATGAGAAGTTCAAAATTATTCTCATTTATATAAGGAGAGGTTCTAAGCCAGCTTGGAAAACAGGAGAGCCTTTCTCAAGAAGAAGGAACAAAAAAAAAAAAAAGAGAAAAGCATGGAAAGGTTACAGTGTAACATGTATAAATGCAATAATATCCACTTTTGCGTTTTAAATTCTATTTTTAAGTATGAAGTTCTACTGCTGTGCTAGGCATGGCAAGTCACACCTATAAGTCCTAGAATTGCAGATGAGGAGAGTTACCATGAACTTGAGTACATCCTAGGCTACATAATGAGTAACAAGGCAGCCTGGGTCTATACTCTGTGGACCTAGTGAACAAGACAGAAGACTGATTTCTACAACAGGAGAGTTACTGTTTCCTCACCATGTAGAACAATCTACCAGCTTTTCATTGTGGCTTTTATGTGTAGAACAGGCTCAAACAGGCTCTGGGCCTACATACAGATGCCGGTGGGATATTCTCCTTTGGGTCCAATTTCAATCTTGGAGTAGCAGGAAAAGTTAGGTTGGGAATGGAGGCCACTCTAACACTCTTCTCTAAACACTCCCGGCATAGCCTCAGTGAGGTAGGGCATCGAGGGCAGCAAAATAGAAGCTGGGTTATTACCACTGAAGAAAGTTGTGCTGTAAAGCCTTCCATGTTGTCTTTATGCCACTAGAAACACTGCTCAAGCCAGACCCAAACACAGCAGAGCCTCTGTTACAAGCTCAAGGACCTTGACAAGGGTGAACAGCAGATGAGTACTGGGACCAGTCCACTGCAAACACTGAACGTTGGGAAGACATAAAGATCCAGGCCCTTGTAGGACCAGTCTTGAATCCTACAAAAGGAGACCAAAAGTGAAATGCTAGACAGGCTGGTCAGGTTTGTTTTACAGATAAGTGAAGAAGAAAGGTAAAAATAAAACGAGAAATGAGGGAAAGGAAGCTAGGGATATTAGACACATATCACTCTTCAAAGAGGGCTATAGAGCAGGTCTTTAGCTGAAGAAAACTATCTTTTCTTTCCCATTTATCCTTTCTGTCTTTCTTTTGTTTTTCTTTTCCTTTCTTTCCTTTTTTTTCTTTAACAGACAGAGACTATTACAGAAAACCCTAACCAGTCAAAATGAAGAGTTGTGGAACCCAATCCTAGTAGACATATCAACTACCAGCTCCTACTCCTGAGGTTCATGGATCATTTCAGAAGACAAAGATTGTAAAAGCAGGTAATCAGGAAGTTTGCTGTGGGATTATGTCTCCTTGTACTGTTAGAAGTCACACCCACAAAGTCTCACCAACATGACTGCCTAAAACATGGGCTGAACAAAGACAACAATAGACATGCTAAAATGAAAGTGTGAAAAGCCCACAAGGCCACCTTAACCCTACAGGAAGAACTGTAGGTTACTACAGAATGATTCAAGAATTCAGGAGAAATAGTCTTTTCCCAGGAAGGGCACACCACAGATTATCTAGTACCACATAGCCAGTCATAAAAAAATACAAATGGGTAACAGATAGAATGAGCCATCTGTGTTTCTGTATTTAGGAATATATATGCATATAATATGCATGTGTGTGTATAAGAACAATTAATGAAGAAAAGAGATCATGAATGTGAAAGAGCAAGGTAACAGTGTATGGTTTAGAGAAAGGAGAGGGAAGGGAGGATATGATATAATTAGAATCTCCAAAAAAGAGGAAATACATTCTTTTTTTGGTTTTTTGGATTTGGTTTTTTCGAGACATGGTTTCTCTGGATAGCTCTGACTGTCCTGGAACTCATTCTGTAGACCAGGTTGGCCTTGAACTCAGAAATCCACCTGTCTCTGCCTCGCAGAGTGTTGGGATTACAGGAATGCACCACCACCCCCCAGCAAGGAAATACATTTTTAACAAGAATCAATGTGAATAAAAATAACCCAGAAAAGTAAACTGTTAAGTTACTAGGGAAACATATAATTCAATCACCCAAAGAAGCACGTTTTTAATTTTTCTTACCTCAAGTTTACATGAAGTGTGACCACTAATGTGTGCATATGAAGCATGAACACAGGTTCACACATGAAGTATGAACATAAACTCAGTGATTCTATTAAAATCAAATGACAGAAACATCCATTCTTCTATCAGATGGGAGTCGGTGGACACACTCTCATTATTTTGTTTACATTTGCATAATAGAGTTAGCACATCCTGTTAACCCAGTTCCCCAAGAAGGTATTCAGGACCTGGGAGGTGATTCACAAGGAAGAGGCAGGCACAGGGAGCCCAGCAAGGCAGACAGGAGCTCCACATCAGTGATTGGTGAAGAGGGGAACCCTGGGAGATGGTGATGGAGAGCAGCTGAGTTACCTGACACCAGCCTTTCTCTGCCTTTTGTGCAGTGCCTTCCCATGGGAAATTCACTCCCAGCTCCTACTTCATAGCCTCTCTTGGAAGATCAAATCAGAAGCTGTACCTACCTGTCCCTTTCTTCTGGAGGTTTATCTGTGGCCACATGATCAGCCCTATATGGACTCAAGAGCTCCAGCCAAGCATCAGACACTGCAAACAGGGGATACTGATAGTCAATGAGATGGGGTTTGAAATGTACCCAACAGATAAATGTCGAGGACTTAATACAACAAGAAGAGTCTCCTCACATTGAAAGATCCAACCCACAGAAGCTTAAGAATGTAGCAAACTTTACCAACACCCAAGACATTCCTTTTTCTAACAGGAGTTTTCTCCACTAGTTGTAAGCAGGAATGGGGGGGGGGTACACAATCTGATTTGTCCACAGATATACAGGTAACTTCAATGAAGCAACCCTATGGCTTAAGACAAGTCATTATAGGGTGAGATGGCACAGAGGTTAGGAGTAGTGCTGCCCATTCACAGGACTTGAGTTCAGTTCCCAGCACCCATGCATGGATCATGACTTATAACCACTCTAGCTTTAGGGCATCTGGCATCCTTTGGACACGAACTTAAACAGGGAACACCAAACACCAAACTCTCTCTCTCTCTCTCTCTCTCTCTCTCTCTCTCTCTCTCTCTCTGTGTGTGTGTGTGTGTGTGTGTGTGTGTGTGTGTGTGTGGGTCTGTCTGTCTCTCTCACATAAATAAATAGATAGATAGATAGATAGATAGATAGATAGATAAATAAATAAATAAATAAATAAATAAATAAATAAATTTAAAGAGTATTTTTCCTGGATAGCTGTAGTAGGTTCCATTATGGACATGGCCAACCAGCCACTTTCTTCCTATCATTTGTTATGAATGTGGGTGTTAGTGATGACCAGAGATGAATGTATAGAGTCAGTGCCAATCTCTCCCATATGGTCTTCACTATCCCTAGTACCTTTCCCATCAGGAATGTCAGTGAATCTCAGGGCACATTTGTCAAGGTACAGTGGTCCACATACAGTGTGATGTTATTTAAAATGTTCATGTGAGGGCTGGGGACATGGCTCAGTGGATAATATGTTTGCCATGAAAGCATCAAAACTAAATTTGGATCTCCAAGCTCATGAAAAAGCCGGATGTTTCAGCCTTCCTGAAATTTCAGAGCAGGGTAGAAAGATGGAGACTGGGAACCCCCAAGAAAGCCTGCAAGCTAGAGTAGCCAGTCGGTGGAGAGCACTCGGGTTCAAAAACACACCCTGGCTCAAAGGACAAGGTGGCAAGTGGTCAAGGAAGAACCTAGATTTGCACCTTAGCCTTAGAACCCGTGTGAACATTGTATGTGTGTTAACATGCACAAAACCTCCTTACAAACAGACAGGTGCAAAATCACACGTACCACACGCACACATTCACATGCAAAAGTGTAAAATACAAGTCTGATTCAAGAAACTCAGAGTTACTTGACTCATCAAATACCCCAGTGCTAGAAGGCCATGCCATCTGGAGGGCTGCCTGGGAGTGTTAATTCTGAACTAACAAAATTCAGGCCAACCCAATTCAAAGCCATCCCATGCGCTTCTACCAGGAATGATGCTGCTTTATGAATCCAAGGAAGTGATAACTTTAAGTATGTGCTGTGTGGGAAATGGCTCTACAGTCATTGAGAACTTGGTGCAGGCACCTCTTGGAATTGATGGCTGCTGGGGACAGCCAACTCTCCGGTTGCTCATCAATCCCCAGGCAATGTTCCTGCCCATGGCTGCTTTGTTCAATTATTTGTGGGGCAGGACTCACCTTGTGAGTGTTTTACTGCTCAGGCAGGCTCCTTGACTCTCCCCTCCCCTGCTGCGTACTGTTCCTCTAATACCCATGGGTTTAGGTTTATATTCAGTTCACATACTCAGAATCTAACTCAAGGGGATGGAAACAGGTGCTTCCCAGATGCAAACAGTCCTGCAGACACTTTGAGGGGGTTCATTTAAAAAAAATCAAACAGACACAAGATGAATGCATGGTGTGTGTGTGTGTGTGTGTGTGTGTGTGTGTGTGAGAGAGAGAGAGAGAGAGAGAGAGAGAGAGAGAGAGAGAGAGAGAGAGAGAAATCAATGTTAGCCTTTATTCCATTGCAAATCAAGGTTAGTCTTTTTATTCCAGTATTTGTTTTCACTCTTAAAAGAGAGTTAGACACACACTTGTTATTCTATCTGGAAATCAAAGTTTCTATGATTGGGAGTCACTGGATGAGTAGTTATATTCTTTACATAGAGTGGTGTTTTCAATTTCAGAAGAAAGAAATAGAAAGTAAAACTGTGTGTAAATGATGATGGGAGTATGTACCTATGTGTGCAGCTATGGGGACCAGCACTTGTGTCTGAATGTATTTAAACACCACTACACACACACACACACACACACACACACACACACACACCACATTTAAACTCACATAAAGGTGCACATGATGCTTAGTATCAAGCTTCTGCCATCAGAGAGTGTATTTGAACTGCAATCTAAGGCTATTGTGCTTTGAATCAATGGCAGATGTCTCATTGGTGGGTGGTGGGATAGTGACATTTACAATAGACTTGTGAGAGCCACACATAAATCTGCCTGGAATTTGTACTATGATGGGCTCATACCATAGTAGATGGGACAATGGATGTCAACCATGTCTTCTATGCATTGAGCCATATTATGATCACGTTAGGTTCTATGCTGTGGTTGTTTCTGTTCAAGAGGTTATTCTATTGAAAGGAGAGTTCATAGAGTTGGAATTAAAATTACATGGCACTATAAAATAAACCAATCATAGATTCAAATGGAGCATTTTGAAATTTGCTATATTTTGTAAACTTTGCTTTTTTTGTTTACATACTATATAGGCTCAGTCCCATCAGCACCCATATTTCTGGGATGAAAGTGTTGAACTCTCAGAAGGGCTACTAACAGAAGGACTTTTCCTAGTCACTTACCCTTCTTTCTATGATAATTTCTGTGATAATTTCCATAAGTGGCATAGCTAAGCTACAGATTCACTTCTTAGAGACCTGCAACGTCAAATATATCACTTCTCAGGGTAGGACCTCTGGCCTGGGAATGTGCCTGCCTGGCATGCCTTGGATCCGTGCCCCCATTCTTCAATCGCAATCACTGGTTTCTCTTTTCAGGATGAGTGTTTGTCTCCTTCATGTTATAAACATGAAAATCCACCCAATTCCCTCATGGTGATGAATGTCACACCTCTTACCACTGGAATGTAAAATCTGGGCATTTTGTGGATAAGGATACTCTAGTTGATGGAAGCTTGTCTTGGGGTGAACATGTGAAATAAGGCACTGTGGAAGCTGTACCTTTAAGCAACTATAGCAATAACACAGATTACAGATCAAACCAGTCACTGTAGACAAGGAGCATGCAAGCATCAACGGGAGAATTTTGACTTCCAAGAAAGTGTGACCATCCAAGAGAGATAACACTGTGACACTTTCCAGTAACAGATCTTGGCTCAAATCATGAAGGTTTTGGTGTTGTGCTGAGCAGTTTTCCAATATGAGGATGCTTTTTTTTTTGATGTTGGTATGAACAATGATGTTTTAGATTGAGATGAAATTGATATGCCACTAGATAGGGTATTAAATTGGAAAAGGGATCACATGTTCTTGATACACCTCAACTTTTTTTCTATTAGATATGAGAAAACATGTTGAATGTTATCTTTAAATAACACCTGCTACCCATGTGTCTGAAAACCTGGGTGGATATACTCTCTTCTGGCTCCCCAAATTATACCAGAAGAGAATAACATGTCTTTGACCTGATGGTTATTATAATTTATCGAGCTCCTCTTCAGCCAAGCAGATGTGTGGTGATTCTATTTGTGGTCTATAGCTCATACCAGCAGGAATTGCTAGCTGCAGTGTAGAATGAAGGTGGAGTTCTGGAGTCAGGCAGCCGGTGAGCATGCTCAGTCTACTTATCTCTATAGTATTCTGTTCTTCCCGGGGCAAGGTAGAAGAATACCTGCAACAGAGGAGATCAGCAGCATTTACAAACACAGAGGAACCTAGAATCCACACCAGCTTCTCCCAATCTCCTCTGTACAGCAACACAATTTGTAATCTGAGCTTAATCTGGGGTCAGACAGAATCAGGCTACCACTGAGGTCTCAGAAAGCTTTAGAAGGCTCTGTCCCAAGTCCCAGGAGTAAGCTCTAGCTGCAATCTTATAAAACACAGTAGCACATGAGATTCACTAAAAGAAAAGTCAGCCATGTTGGGGTGAAAACAGTCAGGAGAAGATTGAATACATGTGACCAGGAAATGAAAGCTTACCTGGTATTTTTTGTGGATATTTCAGGAAACAGAATTCATTGGAAGTGGCTTCGAATGTGCTGCTGATGCTTTCACACAAAAACATTTCAAAACTCTTAAGTTCTCTCTGTTATAGACTGAGAACAGAGAATATTGTGTCAGGTTTTCCACTATAAATGTGATCTATTGCATTTGCCATAAAGTATGACTATAGAATTAACTGTCTTTAGCTCGAAACTGATGTTTTCATATATAACTTTTTTAGCAAATTGAAAAAAGTAATTATTAGAAAAGTTCTATAATAACATAATTTCTGAGAGCATACCTCAAAGACATTCAAGGCAATTCAAAAATATTACAATGGAGTAGCTAGTTGTTCCATAATAATTGGGTATAAAAAACATTTTATTTGAAAGAGCCTAACATGGATCTGAATGTTGAATGTTGATTCTTTTTTATCTAAGAGATATGAGCCTCAAAACTATACCCTATCATTTTGCCATATATGTGGCCTTGGCCATCACACACAAAAGCATTGTACATTTCCAGCTTAGGAGAAATGAACATGTTGGTATCTTGGAATTCCTTTGAGGAATTAGCTTGTGCTTTCTCCGAAGAAAATATAAATGGATTTGCTTAATGGGACTTCAGGTATTATAGTGATTAATAGTATATTGTGCCATAGTTAGGCCTTTCCATCTGCAGTAATGAATTATAAGCATTAAATGTGTATTTATTCCCAGTTAACCCCATTGCTAATCGGCATGCACTAGCCCAAGGCTTTTAAGATCTTTTAGGATAATTAAGTTAATAGGACAGTATAGATCATAGCCTGGCAAACAAACAGCCAGGCTCTGACATGACAGGTAAGCACAGCAGTCTGTGTAGACTAACTGCCATTACTGCTCAAGGCCTGGGAGAAAAGCAGGTAGACACATGGAAAAGAGAGTGAGCTTAGTTCTGTCTTTGTATGTGTCTGTCTAGCCAGCATTAGGGTCTTAGTTGGTGGGAATTTCTTTTTTATTGGATATTTTAATTATTTACATTTCAAATGTTATCCCTTTCCCATGTTTCCCCTCTGCAAACCCCTATCCTATCTTCCCTTGCCCTGTTTCTATAAGGGTGCTCCCTCATCCACCCACCCACTCCCATGTCATTGCCCTGGCATTCTTCTACACTGGGGCGTGCATCAAGCCTTCACAGGACCAATGGTCTCTCCTCCCATTGATTCTAGATAAGACCATCCTCTGCCACATATGCAGCTGGAGTCATGGGTCCCTCCATGTGTACTCTTTGGTTGGTGGCTCAGTCCCTGGAAGCTCTGAGGGATCTGGTTGGTTAATATTGTTGTTCTTCCTATGGGAGAACAACAGCTCCTTCAGTCCTTTTCCTAACTCCTCCATTGGGGTCCCCATGCTTAGACCAATGGTAGAAATTTCTTGATGGAAAATTCTTGGTTGGATTAATTCCTTAAATCAGTGATATTTTTAACCTCAGGTGAAACGTTGATTAAGTGTTCAAGTTAACTTTAGGTTTTGGTTCATCAACAAATGTAACAATAAAGCTGCATATAAGTCAGAAGCAGCTGCCTCCCTTTTCTCTATTTTTTTCCAAACGCGCATTTTGTCATCTTGGTACTTGGTGCTAATTCCATCTTTTCCCCCTAAGGAAGCCCACCTGGCCAGCATCAAGTATTTCTAACAATCTGCTTTCTCCTGGAACCTGGCACAGCTGCTGTCAAGCTGCAGTGGGGTTGCTCACCAGGGTGCTACAGAATCAGTGTCAGAACCTGTTGAGGAAACCCCAAGAAGCAATTTAAACCATTGAGCCAAACCATGGAAACCCACATCACACCTCATCTCTCATCACAATGTAATCCTTCCTATTCTCTACACTGAGTCTAGAAGGGCACACAGTAGGTTGTCTTGCAGCCATGTCCTGTGAACTGAGCTGTCCTTTTGGCAAGGTGGATGTAAGCTAAAGAGACATAGAAAGCTAAGGGAACTAATAAGGCCTGGAGTATTCGGGGAGAGCCACCACCTCCTAAAGGTTATATAAGTGTAAAGAGCTGCTGGAGACCGATGATTACAGAGGAATTGCATGAGATGAGAGTCGTGTAGGAAGCTCCTGGAATACAGCTTTCCATGTGGGAGTGGACTTTGGGTGAAACATGTTTCTGCAGAGTCGCCCAAACCCCTATAAAGCATCCTTTTATTCATGCTCCTGTGAGTAACCCCCAAAATCTATTTGTTCACCAAGCTAGACTGAAGAGAAATAGTCCCTGTAGCCTGCTGCTGACTTTCTATCTGGAGTAATCAGACATGTGTTCACAGTGCCCCAAGAAAACTCACACAAATATACATAGTGAATGGACCACAAATGCTCCTGACTTGACCAGGATGAGTGTAAACATCCAGGCTGATTTAAAACAGCCTTGAATTTGAACCAATAGAAAATATAAAAACATAAAGTTTATTAAGGTTATGGGGCCAGGGTTATAGTATTTCTGAAACATAAACAATTCAGAGAACTTAATCAAATGACTATGGTTCATGACATTCCTTGGAGATCCTTGTAAGGGTAATGTTATTCATTCTATCTTTGTGCATCATTTTGTACCCAAAAAGAAGAGGGTCAGTACAGCTAAGGAGACTCTTTGAGTGCCATGACTGGCTCTTGAGAAAGAGGACATCCTTATCTGCCAGGATGGATGACACTATTACAATGAAATGGACTATTAAATTTTAATTAGAAATATAGGACACAATCTTATTTTTGAAAACTTTTCCCAACAATCAGCAGAATGTTCGATTTACCTCTAAGACATCTGAAAAAGAATTCTGAAAACCTGATGTGAAAGACTGTCAGATCCATCACTCTACCAACGTCTATACATTTGAATCTGTTATTTCTTTCCTCTATTTAATATGCCTAAGGGCTTTGATAATCATCTGTTCTAGAGAAGAGGGCTTCATCTGGGACTTAAATAGGTCATTTGACTTTATTGTGATTCCACAGGGTGATTCCAAATCCATTAATTCTTGTGAAACCGTTAAAACATATAGTAAAATAACTGAGGATTGGAAAGCTAAAAGAGACATTTAATTTGCACAATTACACTATTTACTGAATGTTATAATTTCTTTGGTTATAGTTCAATAAACCTTTAAGTCTTAATAAATCTTAAGTCTTTGAATACCAAGTTTTACTTTGAAAACGTGATAAATGCATGTGTCTAAAACAATGTAATTACAGATTTTATCCCCATTATTCACTACTTGATGTGATTATTTTATAAATAATTATTTGATCCCAGTCATCTTATAAGAGTCACAGCCAATGATCAAGTGAGTATTTCTCACATAAGTACATTTTAATAAATTTCATTTAGGAAGAACAAATGACACACACTACCACAATACAAAAATATGGTGATGACTCTAAATTCAGACTAATGCTCAATTAAACTGGATTGCAAGATTATGATAAAATACTAAGCTCAGATCACCCTCAGTCAGTAAAGTTCCCTTCTGCACTGGAATGAACCTGACTTCGGTTTCTCACATAGCAATGGCTAGGATATTTAGTTTGGAATCAGAGATTGTGTGGGTTGTTTCTTGGCTTTCCCAGCACTGGAGGATGCCATCTCTGAGACTGGAGAGGCTGCGTGGGCGAGCACTAACCACAGGCATGATCACCTATTCAGTGAGAAGCACCAACATCTTAAACAGCAGATACTCAAGGAAACAGAAGAGGCTCTGCGTTCAATGGGTGAATTGTCTTCCTGTGCATCTGCGGTTAGCAGCAGTTGGGACATGGAACATTGTTGGACTTGTGCTTCATTCTTCAGTATTGGGTGATTATCCTGAGGTCAGGAGGGTGAAACCTGAAGCCTCCTGGACACATTGTTAGCATATGTAAGCCACTTTACTCCCAGCTCCATTTAAAAAAGCCATTCAATAAGATGTGTCTAGATGGAGCCGGGCGTGATGGCGCACGCCTGTAATCCCAGCACTTGGGAGGCAGAGGCAGGCGGATTTCTGAGTTCAAGGCCAGCCTGGTCTACAGAGTGAGTTCCAGGACAGCCAGGACGACACAGAGAAACCCTGTCTCCAAAAAACCAAAAAAAAAAAAAATGTGTCTAGAACCTGCAGGAGCTGCTGCTTTTCTTTCTGTTAATCCCTAAACCAAACTGCAATTGTTCCAGTCTGCATATTTGTATGCATGCAAAATTATATATACATTTATATACTGCCTAAGCATACTAAATTAACACAGAATTAAAACTGGTTTAAACTGGATTGGGCATTTGGGAAGTTTCATAATTTATTCTTAAACTTTAAAGTTGGTTTACTTCTTATTTTAATTAGTATAGACAAGTAAGGATATGTCCCAGGGGTGGGGGGTGTTTTTAAAAATATTTATTTTGGACTAAGTTCAGAATAGGGAAAAAGTAACTAATGATTACCAGAGTCAGAGATAGTGTGGGATATAAGCAGCAAAGGTCACAGAGGAGAAAATATGTAGAATGAACACATTCAAAGATTTGTTCTTTCATGAGACATGAGCCCTATGTTCACAGATGCCTGTAATATTCCATATTTGTGTCAAATTAGTAGATTTATGCTGCTTTGGCCACAGGAATGAAAATGATCATGGTGTCAGGATTGACATGTTGATTTCTTCCACAGGGACCATTTTTAGTGCACACACAGAGGTTATAATATAGTATAAAACAGTTTGTACTAAATACTCACAGAAGTTATCCTTAAAATAAGATCCTGTAAATTAAACCACATTGTGTTCCCAACTTGCCCAGGTAAAAATGTCTCTCACCAGGAAGACAAGCAGTCAGTGGTGGTGGGGATGTGAGGAAAGGAGACCCAAGCTATTGTTGGGATCCCAAACTGTCATAGCGACTGTGAAAATCAGCATGGAGGCTCCTTAATAAGATGAATGTGTAATAGTACATGACTCATCTACCTGACTCCTGGGTGTACACATGAGGCTTTACCAGAGGTATCTACACATTTATGTTTATCGCAGCATTTCTTCATAATAGCTAAGAAATGGAGTCAGATGTCACTAACAGGTGACGAGATGAAGAAAATGTGATTGATATACAGCAAAGAATTCTACTCAGCCACATAGAAAATTAAAACCCTGGACATTTACAGGAAAATGGATGTAACTGGAAAACATTGTGTTGAAAGAGACAAGCCAGAATCAGAAATGTAAATACTATGTGTTTTTATATGTTACAAAAATATATTGACATTAGATTGTATGTAATACAGTTTCCTTGAAATTAGAAGGAATATACAGGAGGTAGAAGGATAGTCTGGGTAGTGGGGTTCAAAGGGAGAGTAAGGGAAGAGAAAGACTTATATGAGTCTAGGTTGAACCATATATATGATATGTGTACACTTGTTACGGGCCAATAAGGAAATGATATGGTAAAAGGTAGGTACTAGTGAGCAGAAAGGGGGGCATAGAAACAGGGGTAAACATGCCTGAAGTGCAGTGGTGTGTATAGAAATCTCCATAATACAATGGGCGGCTGTATATTCTTAGCTCAGATGTTCATATGGCCAACATATTGCATAAAGATGACATATTTGTCAAAAGTAAATAAATAACCTTCATATAAAACCATTAACTAGGCCACAGGGTATATTTAAACTGTGACAGATTTTCACCAAGTGTCTGTTTTTCTCAGCTTCAGACTCCAGTTTGGAATCCCAGGCCTCCTTACATATCTTGTCTCCCTGGTGACCTCTAACCTGTGACAGATGCATACGGCAGGTTGAACTATATCTCCTAGTGTGGCTCTAGTTGACCATTTTCTATCATGACAATGGAGAAGTGGACATTGGGGCAGCAGACCTGCTCCTGTGGAGAGGCGGTGCCCTGCACTGCCTGGGTGGAACTCATCACCATATCCATCCTGGACAGTCTACCTGCAGGACTTGGACAAGTGGATGCTGGGTGGCCAGGGCCCTCTGCTCTTGGTTGGCTGCTTCCATTTGCAAATGAGACTAAGAGGGAGTTAACCACTAAGTCTAAGCCTTTTCCTGCTAACCCTCCAGCACAGGTCTGGATGGACTCTCCTCTCTAATTTGTTGGGGGAAAAATTGAAAATGATTGAGTTACTTCTTGTTCACATGGTGGATAAAATTACCCCTTAAAATCACTTCATCTCAGCCATCACTTTGTTGGAAGCTTTTTAATCACTTCTTCAGGCTCCTCTCATTTTGATCAGAGTTATTTCTGCATTATTCTCTCTTGTCAGGTTGTGTTTTTCTAATGTAAATGTATTTCTTCTAGGCTGTCCAATCTATGTAGCTACTCATATCAGTCTGGCCATTTTATTGCCCTGCAGTCTGTTAGAGGACTTTTTACTTCACTTTTGCTTGTTTATTTGAATTTTAAATTTTTCCTTCTTGGTTGATTTGCAAATTTGGCTTTTTTTTTTTTTTTGGTTTTCATTTTTTTTGTTAGATATTTGCTTTATTTACATTTCAAATGGTAATCCCCTTTCCTTTTCCGAGTTAGAGTTACCCCTCCAAAAATTCCCTATCCCATCCCCCTCCTTTTGTTCATCCCCTCCCACCACCACACCCTCACCCCCAGTTTCCTGATTTGCATTCCCCTCTTCTGGGGTATTGAACCTTCACAGGACCAATGGCCTCTCCTCTCATTGATGTCTGAAATGGTCATCTTCTGCTACATACGTAGCTGGAGCCATGGGTCCCTCAAAAGAAAAATTCTTAATTTCTGTTTTCTGTTGTCTTTCTGGATGCTGTTAATTATGGCTCAGACCTGACTTACTAGTTTCCTTCCGCTGATTTGGGGGTTTACCTTTTCTTTTTCTAGTTCATTGGAGTCATGTAAAGTTGTTTATTTGAGATGTCTGCTTCCTGTATCTAGGCCCTCTTTTATTACATTGCCTGACAACCGGTAACCCCACGCTTGCCACATCCCATGGTATTTTTTTATCCTCTTATGACTTCCGCAGGCCCCACGTGCTGCTGATGAGTGTTGTTCAGCCTCCACGCTCGGTTCTGTCTTTGGTTTTGTTTTCCCTCCCGATATCGATCTCTAGATTCGTAACATTGTGGTTGAAAAGGATACTACAGATGATTGCAGCCTTCTTAAGTCAGGATTTGTCTGTGCCCAGAAGAGCTCTTTCCTGGAAGCTCGTCTGTGTGCTTGAAGGGATCTTGCACTGCAGCTGTGGGGCGCAGAGCTCACAGGAATCCTTCCTTCAGTCCGCTCTGCTGTGTCCTTATTGATTTCCTGTCCGGATGATCTAGCCTTTGGTGGGAGTGAGGTACCGAAGTCCCCCACTCTGATTGCATTGCTATCCATTTCTCCCTGTAGCTCAGTTAATATTTGCTGTATACATTTTGGTGAGTTGATGTTGGGTGCATATATACTGATAATAACAGTATCCTCTGGATGAATTGATCTCTTCATCATGCTATAATGAGCTCCTCCGTCTCTTTTGACAGATTTCGGCTGGACGCATATATTGTCTAATGCCAGCTTAGCCGCTGTGGTCATCTTTCATTGCCATTTCCATGGGATGTCTCTTCCCATTTTATTGGTTCCAGTGTGTCTAAACTGTAGAGGCAGAGCCGTCTGTCCCAGAAGTGTATTGTTGAATCTTTTTTTTTTAATTGTGTTCCTTTGCTGCTTTGTGTGTGTTGATTAGCATTTTACTCTGCTTATACTTAAGTAGGTTACCATTTTAAACCTCTCTGTAGAACTGCTCCACCCTCACTTTCTAGCTGTCAAACTTCCTGTTTCTTTGAACTGGACATGTTTGAACCCTTTCTCTCTGCTTTTGGTGCAACTTTGGGGATCCCAGGAGGCTTATATAAAGCATCTAACATCTATCTGAAGGCAATAACAATGTAAGTTACATTATGTCCCAATCTCTGCACTTCTCCTTCCTGAGTAGTATGCCACTGACACAAACTACTAACTGGAGAACATCATACTAAGTGAGGTAACCCACTCTCAAAAGAATACCCATGGTGTGCACTCACTGATAAGTTGATATTAGCCTAGAATCTTGGAATACCCGTGACACAATGCACATACCAACTGATGTCCAAGAAGAAGGAAGGACTGGACCCTGGTTCTGGAAAGGCTCAATGCATCAGTGTGGGGGAATGCCAGAACAGGGAAGTGGAAGGGGTGGATGGGCGAACAAGGGGAGGGAAAAGGGCATGTGGGACTTTTGGGGAGCGGGGAGCCAGGAAAGGGGACCTGATCTGAAATGTAAATAAAAATATATCGAATAAAAAAAGAAAAAATTATTTTAATCTACATTGATCCTGTTTATTCTAATGATGCAATAGTTCATTAGCATATTCTAATTCAGACCATGTAGCACTAACACCTAATTTTATTTTTTCCTTTTGCTTCCTCACATCCCTTCATTTCAAATTACTCTCTGCAGCATTTTCCTTTCTTCTTCGAAGCAGACCATGATGGATTATCTCAGTTCTTTACCTGGCTGTATGAATGTCTTTATTTAAAGTCTTCACTTCTGAAAGATACCTTAGCATATATAATATTTTTTATACAATTTTGAATATACTATCATTTTGAATATTTTGAATATACTATCATACTCCTTTTTGGAAAATTCCTGCTGAAAATGTCACCAGTGCTTTTCTGCCATGATGGACTTCCTCTAAAATTGTAATCCAATAAAATAAAATAAAATAAAATAAAATAAAATAAAATAAAATAAAATAAAATAAAATAAAATAAAATAAAATAAAAATAAAACCCTTCTTTTACATTGCTTTCTTCAAGTATAATGACATAGTTACATGTAAAGTTACCAATATATGGTCCCAAGATTTGGAGAAATGTCAGACATTACTTTGTTAAGACATCAACTTTTTCCAAGACTTTCTCCCATGACCCTACCCCACCCCCGTAAATAGTGAACACTGGGTTCCTCACAGGCATCTTCAGTTGAGCTTCCAGTTATGAGCCATCACCCACCTGAGAGGAAGTCAGATTTTTTTAACCTTATGGAGATCTCACTTTGTGATTGGCAGGAGGATATTTCAACATATCTGTAAAAGCATGAAGACGATAAGGACCATTACAGAAAGCTACAACCTGCCAACATACAGTGCTGTCAAGCGCAGTTCTAACAGATACATCAACAAAAAAACCTCCCCCATATAAGGCTCAAGGAACTTTGCAGAAGAGGGGCTTGAAAGATTGTAAGGTCTAGAGGATCATGGGATTGGCTGTGAGATTGTGTCTCCTAGAAATGTCAGAAGCTACAACCACAAAGTCTCAATAACATAAGCTATATGTTATTATATAATAACAGGACTATACCAATAGACTTGCCAAAGTAGGAGTGAAGTCCAGTGGTCCTTCAGAGAACCACAGGCACCTGAGTTAGGCTGGCAGCATGAGAGATGCTCCTCTCTGGGGAGGAGCACACCAACTGGTTGTTCAGAGGCTACTGTCATAACTGAAGATGTATATACAGGTTGCATTACATTGACTAAATGGGTTATATTTAGGAATAAATATGTACATGCATATACATATATACATGTGATAAAAGTTAGTAAAAGAGGAATAGAAAGGAATTTATGGGAGGGTTTAGAGGGAGGAGACAGAAAAGGAAAATGTAATTAAATTATATCAAAAATAAAATTAAATAAATTTTTTAAAATGCTATGAACCCCAAGAAACATATAAATGTGTCCATCCCTATCACTAGGATTTATAAAAGAAACTTATGTTAGGCCCTTTAATTAGGAAGCTGTTTTCAAGGATAGCTGTAATTTCAAAGAGACTGCAATCTCACATGTATTTATAGAAATCAAATTTTGCAAGTGAGATGCTCAAACCAGTTGCAATGGGTTTAAGAAAAGAATCTGGTTCTGTCTGCTCCTATGTAATAATAACCCTCTTGGTAGGTACTCCATTTGGTTCAGCATGAAGCAATCAATGCATAATGAAATGCACTGTGAGATGGCTCAAATACCAGCACAGCTTTGAGTGTTTGGACATATTAGTATAACTGCATAAAGTGTGCTTGAATTACAGCTTACATTTTGAGATTAATTCCTTTGATATTCAAGATGATAGGTGCTTCCAAATTGTCTTCCTTTATCTTAAATGTATTGCTATAATGCTATTGTTTTATCTTTCTTGGATTATTTCAAAGTTATAGATAGATAGATAGATAGATAGATAGATAGATAGATAGATAGATAATTATAGATATGAAAGTTAAAATTTAATACACAAATCTATATTTCATCTGAATTTTAACCCCATTTGATACCAACTGCCAATAGAGTGAAAGTTCATTGAACTGTGGGAAGTACTTCTTTACATTGCCCCTGACTCCAGGGTTCAATATAAAAAGAGATGTATTTGTATCTTTTTTACATATGAGCTTTGTGTTCTAGTCATTGGGGGGTCCCATGGGAGATAAGATCTTCTTGGGGCCTCTCCACAATTTGCCCTCTACAGCCTTTTTTCCATGTCATGTAGGGAATTGAGAGGAATCTTCAAGTTGAATGTCAGCCTTCTCCTTGCTGTCATTTTTAATATCAAGGTCTGAGAGCAAAGAGATGAAGGCCCTATGTCTTGAGCATCCATGACATGATTTCCTTGAGGCAAACAGGAGACCACCCTACACCCCTCTGAGAAGCAGAAGCACCTAGTTCATCAAGGGCTGGAGCCTGAGAATGCTGGGAAGATCAGAGAGGGATACTTCAGAGGCCACATATGCTATAAACAGCTCTAGGACATTGAGAACTTAGGAGCTTATTCATACTGATAGAAGCAGTTTTTCTTGTATTTTCCAGCCTGTAAAACAAACTATCATAAAGATGTCTATGATGCCACAGGCCAGTGTACACTGTTCTTCATGCTGGCTAGAAATGTGGCAAATGAGATCATGGGGATGACCTTTGGTGGAACTCAGTAAGGGCTTTCAGAACCAAATCCAACAACCAAAGGACACAGCCAACATCAGCAGAGATTACAGACTGGGGGTGATTTCAAACTTCATGAGTGAATGGGTAGGTAGATATAAGTGACCATTATTTCTGAGAAAATGATGTAGCAGTCTGAGAGACCCAAACCTCATCCAAGCATATGAGAATTTGGGAGGATTAGTTCACACTCTAGCTGCACACACAAAAAGGACTTCTGCATGGCTCCAGAAAACATGCTTAGGACTCTTACAATCAAAAGGACACATAAAGCAACACAAAGTGGAAAGTATTGATATTAAAATTAGATGACAAGAACATCCAACATTTAACAGCCATAGTGAAATGCACACCAGAAAAAAGGAACAGGAGAAAAAATGGTTCAGACAGAGGAATGCATGATAAGAAGGATACAAATTGGGAAATTCTCTTAGAACAGGGAGGTTAATGAAGCTCCAGAGGGTGGAGACTGTATTATTGTTCTTCCTTAAGAGGACATCAGTTAAAGTAAAAAGATGTAAGCTAATGCATGAAAATATATTCTACAATATTATGGAAGACAAATTCCATGAACCCAAAATGGCACATGTTCTCATATTGAGAGCATGTAATGTGTCTATAGAAAAAATAAAATAACACAAAGAAACATTTCTGCACAGCCTTTGAGTTTCAGAAATAGAGGTACAATGTCAAAAAAAATGTAGAGTTTTTCTGCCCCAAGTTTTCTTACAGAACAAATATTTTTTATTCATCATTTTATTTGTTTACATTTCAAATGATATCCCCCTTCCTGGTTACCCCTTCACAAACTCCCATCCCACCCCTTCTCTCCCCCCTCCCCTTCGCCTCTATGAGGGTGCTAAAAGATACTAAATGAAGCAATGTATATAAAACTTGAAAATGACCCTTGCAAGTTTTGGTCTAAGAAATGTATGTATTTAGCTAAAAGTGAAGACAAGGTAAATATTTCAAGGAATATAATACTTGAGAAAATGTTCTGTCTTTTGCAAATTTTAAGTGGTTCCAAGGGTCTCCAATGAGAAGAAGGCTATCTTATCTAGGACTTCTATGGCTATGATAAAACATCATGGCCAAAAGGAACTTGGGGAGGAATGCTTTTTTGTTTTTGTTTTTTTATTTTGTTTTTTGTTTTTTGTTTTTTGCCTTATAATTCTACATCACTGTTCATCATCAAAGGAAGTCAGGACAGAAACTCAAACAGGGCATGAACTTGGAGTCAGATGCTGATGCAGAGTCCCTAGAGGGGTGCTGCTCACTGACATGCTCCTCATGGCTTGCTCAGTCTGCTTTCCTTTAAAACCCAAGACCACATCCACCCAGGGATAGTACCATCCAGAATGGACTGGGCCCTCCATCATCAATCAATAAATAAGAAAATGCCTTACTGACTTGACTGCAATCGTCTGATCTTATGGAGGCATTCTCTTAAGTGAGGCTCCCTCCATTCAGACGACTTTAGCGTATGTCAAGTTGACATAGAACTATCCAGGGCAAGGGTAGCAAAGGGTAAAAATCTAGACTTCTGAGCACCAACTGCTGTACTTCCCTGTTTAAATGTAGGTTGCAAATTCTAACCCTGAGTATTCGGACCTTCTGTTTCCTGTTTTCTTGGCAGCTTATAGGTATAAAGTGAGCCCACATTTGTGTCTTGGTTCTCTACTCACTTAACCTCTATTGAGAAGTGCTAGAAGTATCCAACCAGTTTGGGGTTTAAACAAAATGTCTTACTTCTGATTGGTAATCCATGGACTCAGTATGGAGCTCCCAAACACAGCCCAGCTTGGACGAAAAATGTGCATGATAACCATTGCTTTTGAAGTTTGAATACAAAGTTTCTCTGAAAGGCTCATGCATAGAGAAAGCTTGGTACTCAGATTGTCAGGTGATCATTTCGTCAAGAACTGATAACACCCTAGGGGCTCTGACCTAGTTAATGAATTAATAATGTGAGGCCTATTTGAAGATGGTAGAAAGTGTGAACTAGGGACTCACTGTGGAGGAAGAAAATACTGGGGCTGTGGTTTTGATGGCCACATTGGGTCCCGAGCTGCTTGTCTCTCAACCTTCTGCCTGTCACAGGGAGAGCAGCTTGGTTACATCATGCTTGCCACTGTGATGCTTCTGCCTTGACAGAGCCTTTGAGGAAGCCTACTACACCTGTTATACAGGGTCAACTATTCTCACTTTAAGTTGTTGTCCTTAGTATTTTGTCACAGGTAAGAAAAAAAGTGACTATCACTATTGAAACATAAACTATGCCAAGGGTTGCTCTGATTTCCTTTCTCTTGTTATGATACCCCATACTAACCTAAAACAGCTTGGAGAGGAAAAGGTTTATCTCTGCTTACACTTTCAGATCACAGTCTATAGTTAAGGAAAGTCAGAAGGAGTCAGTGGGAATTTGAATCAGATATCATGCAGGAACACTAATTGTAGCTGACTTTCTGGATTGTTCACAGGACCACACTCAGGTAGCTTTCTTCTACATGTCAGAACTCTCCCTCCTGGAATGGTGTCACAGACATCTGGCTGAGTCTTTCCACATCAATTAGTACTCAAGACAATCCCCCACAGTCATGACATAGGGAATTCCTCAATGGCTACTTGACAAAGGGAACTGGGACAACGGTTGATTCTATATGTACATTCATATGGTCAAAGCAAAACCAGCTGAGTATAATGATTTTTCAGAGCAGAATAGATAGTGCTGAGACTCTCACATCTGGGAGGTAAGAATACAACCAGTGCAGTTGATTTAGAACAGGTTGGATGTATCTCAGAAGTGCTCAGGCCACTTAACATAGGATGCATCACCCACCCTCAATACTTACCCAAGAGAAGGCAAAAAGATGCACATAAGGACACATAGCAGAATGTCCAGAGAAGCTTTACTTGTAATGGCCTCAGTGTGAAAGAATTCCATAAACTGTAACACACCCACACAGCTGCTTAGTAACAGGGAAGAGAACCCTCTGGTGCTTAGCACAAGAATAAACGTCACAATGATTAGGCCGAGCAAATACCACACAAAGCAGAATATATTCCATATGATTCCACTTATAAATCCCTGGATGAAGTAAGCTTATTTGTGTTGAGAGATCAAAGCTTCCTAAAGGCTTCTCTGGGGAAGGTGTTCAGAGAAGGGCACACAAAGGGGCAACTGAGGAGAGAGAAAACACCCCGTTTTGATAGTGCTGTTGGTTCTGTGGATATAAAATAGGTCCATGTTTATCAAATCATATAACTTAACTGCTCACCATGTTGCATGTTAAACATGCCATGATACAGCTGTTAAATATGTGTAGCTGATATTTTCCTTCCATGTTTAAAATGGTTAGAATTTTAAGACAAAGCATTGAAGCTTAAGAACAAAAAATTTAAGCGCTTTCAAGATATTGCCTTCCAGGCACTCAGACCATTGAAATGTGAGTTATTTGATGATTTTAGAAAAAAAAAACAAATAGTAATTTCAAATCTATCATAAAGCCTTTAAAACATCATAGGAATAAATGCTGTGCTATATAAAATGTTAGCAGTTCAGCAAAGGCAAGAAAACTCAATAGGGAAGTCAGTCAGTCATGATTGTGAGTAGAGTCACAAAGCATAAGATTCAAAACTACTGGGTCAAATTCATCAGACGTTAAAAATATCCCCCAAGCAAGTATGCAACAGTAATAGATTGTTTACTCCAGGGAAACTGATGATTTAGGACACCAAGTGGGTCTCATGAGAGCTAGTGTCAGTACCACAAAACCAGGAAGGAAATTGTCCCAAATGTACCAGTTATTCCCAGTTTTAAAAAAGTAAAAGTAAGTATCTTAATGATTTACATTGAAATTGCTAGTTACAAATGTGACAAGGAGAAAGGCATAAGAGTCATTAGCTTAGTGAGGAACAATGCCTCAGGCTGTTCTGCTGCCAGGAGAATGTAATATCCTGTTTGCATAAGTCTATACTCAGAACAAAAAAAGGAAAATATTAAACCACACATGCTGTGCATAAATAGAAGAAGTTGTTGTGGATTGATCATTTGACTTTCTGTTTGTGAAATTCAAGGGGATCAGCTGGCAGGATTAAGATCCCTGGTGGCAAAATAAATATGTTCGATACTAGGAAGAGAATTCTGTTCCAGTAGCAGATACTGTGTGTGCTGCTTAGAACTCAGCCTAACTATGGATGTGAAGGACCTGTACAAACAGAATCAGAGGGACTTGGAGTGACTGTTATAGCCCTTGCCTGAGCACGCAGGGGTGAGGTGCTGTGTTCTAGGTCTGAAAGCTCTTACCTCCCTGAAAAAGGCTAGAATTCTTTCTTGAGTCTCATAAAAGATGTGGTTTATAACATTGAAGGGTTACATTCCCAATAGAAAAAAACAAAGTAATTAATACTTATAAACTGTCAATTATCCCCTCCCCAAATTAAGCTCCAATGTAGTAAAAAAAAAAAATCCAAAACCAATATAGGATGTTTGGGTGGAGATAGCCAGATAGACATAAATAAATCATCCACTTGAAAGGTAAGTAGTTGCATAACAGAGATCTGATTTCTATAGATGACCTGTCTTAGTCCAGAAGAATCATGCTGGACTTTGGGTTAAGCTGTGTGATGCAGTCATGAAGATTACTCTTCTATTTTCAACTCTAATGAAAAGAATAAATAATACTTATTTGTCTGGAGAAAAATATGACATGAACCCCAAATGCTACCAAGGAAAAGCATGGAGGAGTTTGCAAATCACAAATGGTTCAAAAAGCAAGACACAAATGTACGATTTGCGATCAACCGCAGGAAAGGACTTAGTACCCCTCTTCACCGAATGAGCATCACTTAATCTTATTAAGAGGTGAGAAGATATTTGATAAATTGCAGCTATTATATCTAATCACTGTGTTAAGAAAAAGAGACACGGGCGTTTATTCACAGAAAACCTGAGCCCATTAGAATTCAGTCTGAAACACCATAATTACCAGGAGAATCTGGTGAAAATGTAATTAGCGCTAAGAGCAAGTGAGCTGTGCCAACTCACAGCCAATATTGTTCCTGGGTTCTCAGCCAGAACAGCGCAAAGAAAAAAGAAAGCAAGGACCTTGGAGAATAATCTCAAAGCAGCCATCACTGTTAGCGAGCTGGCTACGAATGGGGGCTCCAGAGAGGCTGGAGAGCTTTTGGAAGTGAGGTGCTCAGCAGCACTTCTGTGTTTTCTATGGGAACCATAAATTAGCAATGCTTCCATGCATTCCTAAGGTTTGGAAGATGGCTGAAAACATGAACGCTGATGTCCTGCAGTCCAACTCAACAAGGGAAGTAAAACACGGAGAAGGTAGAAGGAGCAAGAAATGTTTTCAATGTAAATCTTTGATTTTATTACAAATTTTTCTAATTCCACCTTCAATTAATTTAGTTTTTTTTACATCAAGCATTCTTTATGTAAAAATTTCCATGAAATAGTCAATTTTAACGTGTTTGTCTTTATTTATTTCTTGAATTTATTTTCCATGTAAATCTTCAATGTTATCTGAAAATGTTTATAATTCCACCTTCAATCAACTTAGAAATATCTTTATGCCTATTATTTCATCTACATAATTTCCATGATAATCTTTAATTTTAACTTTTTTCTATATTATAGAAATATATTTCTATAATTTTATCAAAAATATTTTTCATGTAAATCTTCAAGTTTATCAGAAAATGTTTATAATTCCACTTTTTTGTTTTCTCATTTGGTAGAAACCTTTATAATTGTTACTAAGTTTAAGTCATGAGTTCTTATTTTGTACAGAATTAATTTTGATGCAAAATCAAAGTTTTCATTGTTATAAATTTCTTCTACTCTTTTCTTTTTTTTATTTTCTATATTCTTTGTTTACATTCCAAATGATTTTCCCTTTCCTGGTTCCCCCATCCCCATAAGTCCCATACGCCCTCTTTCCTCTGCCCGTTTTCCCATCAACCCCCTTCTACTTTTCTGTCTTGGTAATCCCCTACAATGCTGCATCAAGCCTTTCCAGACCAGGGCCCTCTCCTTCCTTCTTCTTGGGAATGATTTGATATGTGAATTGTGTCTTGGGTATTCAGAGCTTCTAGGCTAATATCCACTTATCAGTGACCGCATTCCATGTGTGTTCTTTTGTGATTGGGTTACCTCACTTAGGATGATATTTTCCAGATCCAACCATTTGCCTAAGAATTTCATGAATTCATTGTTTTTAATTGCTGAGTAGTATTCCATTGTGTAAATATAGTACATTTTCTATATCTACTCCTCCATTGAGGGGCATCTGGGTTCTTTCCAACTTCTGGCTATTATAAATAAGGCTGCTATGAACATCGTGGAGCATGCGCCCTTATTGCATGCCGGGAATCCTCTGGATATGTGCCCAGGGAATACTTTTATGCCTACCATTATTATATCTATATAAGCTTTTCCATGATAATCTTCAATTCTAACATATTTTTCTACATTTTTCTACAATTTTATCAGAAATATTTTCCATGTAAATCTTCAATTCTATCATAAAATGTTTCTATCCTATATTTCAATTAGTTTAGCAATGTTTTACATATCTACCACTTTACTCAATTTTCCATGAAACTTGTCAATTTTAATGTTTATCTGAAATATTTTCCATGTAAATCTTTAATTTTATTATAAAGTGTTTTTACTTCCCTTTTCAATAAATAAAGAAAAATTAAAAAAAACCCTTAATTCGGCAGAAACCCACACAGTATAGATGTGCAGGAAGTCTGACTCCTTACTGAAAGAAAAGGAAGCTCAGGCAGGGAAGGGGAATCAGAAATTCATGATCAACCCAGGAATCCATTGCTGCATCCCTGCGTTCACATGAAAATGTCCCTGGTCTTATGTGATTTCTTCATACAGAACTGAGCTGTGAGCTTTCCTGTGTTAAAAGAGCAGATTTCACTCCGTCTGCCATGAGATAAATGCTTCTGAGGGTCCCCATTGTGATTTGAGAGCATTGGTGAATTAGAGCTACTGATGACAGAACAGAACTGATCTTCTTCTACTCTGGCAAATAGCTCCCCAGACACCAGGCCTCGAGAAGTGCTCCTTTCTATCAAGGCAAAATCAGCTCAGCGCTCTCTCTGTGGTATAAGCAGATTGAGCACTTGCATGATGCTTACATTTTGCTTTGCATAGGACTGGATTCTGCCCATGACTCTTGCTGCCTTCAGCTGACCTGATCACAATCTCTGGATCTTCCACTTCAAAAGAAAAATGAAGAGCCCTGCTGTGAATGTGAATGGCCCTGAGTGTGTATGGTCTTGAGCCTGTCTTGTGGTCTACAGAGCTGAGTGTTCTCTGAGTCTGGACTGTTGAAGACAGGTGTAACCTCTGGTGGTCAGAGGCTCTTTATGACGCTACGATGATCTACCAGTTTCAGAGCAGGTCACCATTCAGCCACAGATCCCCTGGAATCACTTGCTTGGAAGTTTAGGCTCATTGGGCAGGTAGTCCTGGGTTCTATAAGAAAGCAAGTTGAACGAGCCAGGGGAAACAAGCCAGTAAGGAACATCCTTCCATGGCCTCTGCATCAACTCCTGCTTCCTGACCTGCTTGAGTTCCAGTCCTGACCTCCTTTGGTGATGAACAGCAGTGTGGAAGTGTAAGCTGAATAAACCCTTTCCTCCCCAACTTCCTTCTTGGTCATGATCTTGGTCATGATGTTTTGTTCAGGAATAGAAACTCTAAGACATTCACCCTCAGCACCAAATGAAGCCTGTGTTTGTACAGTTTTTGTGTGTGTGTGTGCGTGTGTGTGTGCGTGTGTGTGTGTGTGTGTGTGTGTGTGTGGTGTGTGTGCATGTGTGTGTGTGTGTGTGTGTGTGGTGTGTGTGTGTGTGTGTGTGTGTGTGTGTGTAGGCATACATGCATGGTTACACCTGTGTGGCTGTGTGATTCTCTGAATATCTGGATGTATGTGTGAACAAGTTCATATCTGTGTGTGTATATGTTAGACAGTTTTCCTGATGAAGGCAAGGTCTGTCTGAGATAACAGTAGGAGTGAAGACTTTTCTGCTCCTGTATTTATAATGTTCCCACTTGCTTAACTTCTCCTCATCCTACTTTATGCTCATACTTTACGAGCATATATCCCTGTCCAACAGACACCTAGTTTTCAACTACTTGTCATTCCTTAGGAGGAGAAAAAGCAGCCACAAGGAGACTTCCCTGCGTTTTCTGAGAGCAGCACCCTTCCTGGGGTCTGGGATAAGCACCACAAAAAAGAGTGCCCTGGTTTACTGGATGCAGAATCCAAAGTATTCTGTACTCGAGGCCCAGAGCACTCATGGCATAGCAGCGCCTAAGGTGTCTGAACTCAGCTACATTTCAGACTTGTAGTTCTAGCTCTGATGTCAACCAAGTTGAGCAGGCTATTATCCAAAGTCCCTCTTGTGTAACAGAAACGCTTCACGAATCTCACAGTTGAGAGCTTTTTGAGGCTGGCCATTCATAAATGATCCAGGCTGTTCTTTTTAGAGCTGCCGTGGCATTCCACGATAGCTTAGAGGCTGCTTTAATTAAAGTTATCTGAATAGAGTACACTATGCCAGATGTTCATAATAAATATAATGCAGCTTATGTTATGTTTATGCCACCATGGGATATACTAGAATGGCTGCGACTCTATTATCAGCCATAATAAATCGAAATTTATTTCACTGTGTTTAGGCATTAAGTATTTCTCGAGCTTTATAAATTAGCTTAGTATTTGAACTCCACCTTATGCTGAAGGTTTTCAATAGAGATAATTAAAGAGCTCTTCTGGTGGAATTAGTGCACATTATTTCCACTAGAATTAAACACACATGAGGGATACTGTACTCTATGTTATAGATGCCTTTGATTGGCATTTCTAAGGTGTGAACATCAATGAAGCATTTTCCCCTCTCCATACATTTTTCCTATACTGTACAATGTTTAAAAACTGTAATTTAATCTCATAAGATATCTGCACAGCACAATGCAAGTTTAACATTTTTAAGGTGGAAAGCCATTCGAAATCTTCAGCTGATAAGCACCTGCTGCCTGGCACATATGTACCAAGCCTCTTACATGGGTTCAGTAGGAAGGGCTTAATAACAGTTTCTCCAGGACAGGGGTTGAGGAGCTGCTGTCGCAATGGCAGGGTGAGGATAAGGAAACATTAATTCTTCTTAAAGTGTGTTTTCATGGATATTGCTTATGCCTTGCAAGATTAGGAAAGAAAGGGACAATAGTGACTATGGCTGAGGATGAAGTCTTCCAAGCTGGGTGGTCCTGTATGTACATTTTTTCTACTGAGTTCTACCTATTGACCATCTCTGACTTGAGAGCCTGGCTTCCATACTGCTGCAGATCTGGGCTACTTTGACCTTATCTTGGCAATAGCCGGCTAGGTGTTGACAAGATGGCCAGGTCATTGGTTCTGAGGTTCCAGAGAATGTGTTTATTTACATAACTAAAGTGCAGCTGCATACGTTTGGGTACCCATCGAGATATAGATGAGCTTCAAGGGAATGGCCAGAAGGGGACCACTGTGATAGCAAGGCTTTGGACAAGTCAAGGGATGAAGAGTTCTGAGGGTTACCTTATAGAATAGAGAAGTTGTAGATTGACCAGAACTAGAGAGTATGGCATTGGCAGAACTTACCTTTACATGTGAAGGCTATGGACCATCAGAGGTACAGCCCTGCTCAGGTATGTACTCTAGCCAAGTTAAACTGTTGCTTCTGATGTCTGTGAGCTTCTGGCCCCTATTCTAAGGAAACAGCTAGGTGGGTAGCACAAGGATGTAGCTACACTCAGTAAAGCAAAGCAGAAGAATCAAAAGTTCATGGGTCCCCTGAGCTATGCTGTGAGTTCAAAGCAATCCTACAAACTTAGTGAGTCCCTGTCTCCATGAAGAGACTGGAAAGAAAGGCAGCTCAGTGGTGGGTTTAAGTCCTGGGTTCAATCCTCAAAACTGGGATAGGAAAAAGATAAGGGAGGAGGCTCACAATGGGTGTGCTTTCATGTCTTGAACAAAGAATATTCATTGTGCTGTACTTTGCAAGGATATTTAAGCATTAAAGATCATCTAAGCATTTCTTCTATAGAAGATTTCTTTAGAAACTTCCAGGAATTTTCCAGCTTAAATGACATGTCAGATTATTTTCAAATTACATAAAATTTGTTATTTTTGTTTCCTTCAAATCCCCAAACATGCTAAAACCACCGTCAGCTTTTCAGTGGCTCACACCACCACCCTTCGACACGGTGTACCTTGTTCCTCCAGAAGCACACCTACCTGAAGTTCATGTCATCATTCCAACCCATGCTGAGAAAAATGAATAAGACATCAGGAGACAAAAGAAGGGCACAGCAAACTCATTTAGTTAAAAACTGGTCATCAGAAAAGGCATGATGGAATGATGGAAAGATAAAATGCTTAAAGTCCATTAGAATCTGATTTTGATGATGACAAGGGAAAGTGTTCACTACTTCAGCTCATGAGCTTGCTGAAAAACTGGGTCCTTCATTCTATTTGCCAACTCAGAGAGAACACAGCAAATCAGTCTGGAAGTCTCTTTCCATGCAAAATGGGCATTTTAATTCAAGAAATCAAAGGTGGCAGACAGTTATTCCCTAGCTTAGAATTAAAATGAGCAGCTAAAGAAAATTACAGTTATAGAGTGATTATCAGAAATTGTCCCTCATAGAAATATTATTCAAAATGTGTGGGCAGGTCCTTTGAAAGTTTGGGCATGTTTAATGATCATTATTTCTCAACTTGAGACAAGGGGCTGGAGCATGGCTCAGTGGTTAAGAGCACTGACTGCTCTTTCAGAGGTACTGAGTTAAATTCCTAGCAACCACATGGTGGCTCACAACCATCTGAAATTGGATCCAGTACCCTCTTCTGCTGTGTCTTAATTCAGAAACAGTATATTCAAATATATGAAAATAAATAAATCTTTAAAAACTTGGAACAATTAATATAGCCATATGTTAATAGTAATATTTTATTGATAATAGCACTATGTGTGGCATCATTCACAATTACACTGTTGATGAAGTAACACATGTTGGTAATACCATGACTGTGTTTATATATATGTACATAATGTCTACACATTCATGTCTATATCCAGCACACATCCTGGGAAGCTGACCAAAACTAACTTGTTGATAGTGGTTACAGTCTGCACGTTTTTAGAATGTAACTCTCAGCTTATTTAATCGTAGAAGATGAACACTCAAAATCAAGAACTCAGTGCTGCTTCAAAGTTTTCAGAGTTTCTTCAGAGTCAAAATTACAGGTAAGAGTGTTTATATTTTTAAGTAATAGAGCCATGTAACTATCAAAATCACAGAAGATGCTTGGATTCCCAGCACCCATAGAGGCAGATACCTCTGACTCCAGTAATGAGTAATGGTGATATGAGTGGGTACCTGAAGTGCATTCACTGGCAATCTAATTCAACTTATAAGCTCCCAGCTCAGTTGGGGGGGAGAGGATTTATGGGACGTATGGTAGGGGGAAACTGGGAAAGGGGAAAGCCTTTGGAATGTAAACAAAGAATATAGAAAATTAAAAAATGTAAAAATTAAAAAGAAAAAAAAGAAGCAAAACAAAAACAAAAACAAACTCAAAACAAAACAAAAAATCCCAAAACAAAAAAAGGTAGAATACACAAGACAGCCAGAAATTGGAAGGAGCCCAAATATCTCTCAAAGGAGGAATGGATACAGAAAATGTGGTATATTTATACAATGGAATGCTACTCAGCAATTAAAAATAATGAATTCATGCAATTTGTAGGTAAATGGTTAGACCTGGAAAATATCATCCTGAGTGAGCTAACCCAATCACAAAAGAATACACATGATATGCAATCACTGATAAGTGGATATTAATGAGCCCAGAAGCCCTAAATACTCAAGGCACAATTAGCAAGTCAAATGATTCCCAAGAAGAAGAAAGGAGAGGACCCTGGGCCTGTAAAGATTGGATCCAGTTTTGTAGAGAAACCGTGGGGGGAGGGGAATGATTGGGGAATAGTTGGGGGGAGAGGAAATAGGGGACATGGGGAGGGGGGAACTGGGAAAGGGGAAAGCCTTTGGAATGTAAACACAGAATATAGAAAATAAAAAAATGTAAAAAAAAAAAGAAAAAAAAGAAGCAAAACAAAAACAAAAACAAAAACAAACTCAAAACAAAACAAAAAAATCCCAATACAAAAAAGGTAGAGTACACAAGACAGAAAGAACTTGACATCAGTCTTTAGCATCTACACACACACACACACACACACACACACACACTTTCATTTGTCTGAATGATGGATGCTTTGGGTCAGAATCACCACTGAGTATGCAGATCCAGGAGAACCTGTTATTCCAATATCAGAGATTAAAGGCCAGGTCAGAAGATCATACATTGTTTCCCATGGCTTGCCTCTTCTTCTTGTCTCTTCCAGTTCAGTGTTGTTGCATGGCAGGGCTCCTGGCCCATCACTGGCCCTATGCCACTTCTCATCTAATTCTTAAGTCTGGCACCTTAATCACCAATCACAGGAGACCACCTAGATTGAATTGGACAATCATCCTACCTTACAGAAGATGACAGACTAAGAATTTGGGCTAAACATTTAGAACGGACCTTTTTTTTCTGATTTGCAATCTCATTGCTATTTTTCTGTTTCATAATTTTAAGATTAAAATTTAACATAATTGTTTAGATTTTTCTCTCAGTGGATTTTGCCATCTATTACTAAAGATTAATCAAAGGCTTAAATACATAGAAAGCGGCTATTTTGTGAATACTGACGCCATCTAAGGAACCTGCTCATCCATTCCATCCAGGACTATGAATCTATAGCTTCTTATTCAATAAACAGAACAGAGCCTCATCATTGTTCTGCAAAGGAAAGGTCCATCCTTCCTTACCATCCACCCATTACCATCCTTCATTCACTCAACAAATGTTAGTTGAGGTGCACAGCTCAGAAGGTTCTGCTAGCATGGAAGAAGTAACTCATGACAGTGACAAGGCAAGAGACTCAGACTGAGCAGTTGCTCTGGCTACCTTTCATATGTCAGCCCAATTGGGTCAGAGGATACCAAATATCTGGTGAAGACATGACATTTTCCAAACCCTTTGCATTGTATGTTGAAACTTTTCATTATTCCCTCCTTTTAAAAAATATTTGTATTAATTCTCTGGGAATATTATATAGTATATTTGGGTCATAATAATTCTCCACTTTTCCAATTCTAGTCTTCCCAGATTCCTACCCCATACATTCATTTTTTAATTTTTTTCTAAAATAATCCACTTAGTGCAACTTGTGCTGTCCATATATTCCCATATATGAGGCCACCTGATAGAACATGCTCCACTTATGAGGGGCCACACCATTAAAGGAAACTGACTTTTCCTTTCAGAGAGGTCACTAACCATCCACAGCACTTCAGTTAAAGATGGAAGCCCATGAACTTCTTCCCTGTCTATGTAAGAATGTTACCTGGATTGATGTTTTTAAATACATTTTAATTAATGTAGTGGTGTGTGTCAACTTGACACAAGCTGGAGTTATCACAGAGAAAGGGGCCTCCCTTGAGGAAATGTCTGTGCGATCCAGCTGTAAGGCATTTTCTCAATTGGTGACAATGGGGGAGGGCCCAGCCCATTGTTGGTGGTGTCATCCCTGGGTTGGTAGTCCTGGATTCTGTTAGACATCAAGTTGAACAAGCCAGGGGAAACAAGCCAGTGAGCAGTACCCCTCCGTGGCCTCTGTATCAGCTCCTGCCTCCAGGTTCCTGCCCCATGTGAGTTCCTGTCTTGACTTCCTTCGGTGACGAACATAAATGTAGAAGTGTAAGCTGAATAAACACTTTCCTCCCCAACTTGCTTCTTGGTCATAATGTTTTGTGCAGGAATACAAACCCTGACTGAGACAATTAATATATAATTATATCACCATCTTCCTTCCCTTTCTCCCTCTAACCACTTCCAATTCCCTTCCCTCCAGCTCCTTCCATGCCACTCCCAGTTCACTCTCAGACTGAGGGCCTCTTGCTAATTATTATTGTGATGGATGTGTGTGAAATTGTTTAATACCCAATTGAGTGCTTTTGTGGTCTTTGTGTATATATGGTTTTGAGATGGCCACTCTGTATTGGGTGATCTATTTTATATAGTTCTTGTTCAGGCAACCATAGCTACTGTGAGTCCAAGAGTGCTCCAATCTGCCCTGACCTCTGGACTCTAACAGTTATTCAGCCCTCTCTTCCACCAAGATGCATGAGCATCAAGGGTGGCGGGTGATGCAGATGGCGGAATTTGTGGCTGGGCTTGTTCTTTACATGCACTTATTTTATCCTTGCACAGAAGATGACACTTGACACAGTAAGCCCTTCTTAACTGATCACAATTGTGATGTGTTCTTTCTTGGACCAACCTGATATACGAAACAGATAACACAGGAGTTTGCAAGTCACTGGCAGGCATTAGCATTCTTCTGAGAGGCACCACACTCTGTGAAAAGACTTGGAAGATTCATTCACATTTATAAATGTTCAGTCTCAGAGAAGAGACAGCCTGAGGCCCAGGAAGACTGAAATGTTGCATGTTGATCTATTGGATGCCACCCAGACTTTATAGCTCTAACTCAGCTAGAAAGAAGGGAGCCCAAGGTAAAAGCAGTAGTTGTGGTTCCAGGAATGTCTGTCTCTGAGTTTATATAGCACACAGGATGCTCTGGGGGGTTCAAAGGGCAAAGGTCAGAAGGGAGTGTTGATACAACAGCTAAAAGATGAAGTTGGCATGCACTGACATGGGAAAAGCTGGGTGTGGAAAAGATACCCTCAGAGAGGAGAAATGGTCTAGATTTACACACAGGGAAGTTGAGATCTCAGAAATACATGGCAGAAGTGGCCTGCTCTGATCTTCATGTATTTACCAGTTAATGTTTCTGTGGTAGCTGAGCTTCTTGCCACCTGCCATGGCTTGGACTGATCCTCAGTATGATCCAGCCCTAAGCCCATTCTGTCCTCAGCCAATGAGGTTCATTCCTCAGGGCCTCCTGCTCCCCTTCCCATTTTTGTTGAAAGTTGTTTGAACTGTCCTTTCTCAGGGGACATTTTCAGGGTCTTTCAAATGGCAATCTTCTTTCCTGTTTCACCTGCCCCATTAGACTAAAGTCTTACTCTCGAGTATTTGGCTTATATCCTGCTCACTTCCCATCATCCATCTCTCTTCAGCAAAACATCTCTTCCAAGGGAGCAGAGCAGTGCTGCCTGTTGTCCTTTGTCTTTATCGACTGCCACATGAACAGACATCCTGTGGTTTGTCAGTGAATATTAGCTGCATGAATGAGCAGATAAAACTTACATTGTTTGTAACATTTGTGATCCCCCAAAAACATGGAAAACTGTTGATTCTGTCCCTTAAACCATAGTGGATAGTCTCAACTAAGCTTATTCCAAGCACAGCACTGGGGTTACAAAACATTCCTGCATTCATTCCAAACCTGCTGAAGGAGGAGCATCCAGTGGGACTGTCTTTAATTTCTCTATATCCCTTTGATTCTTGTGAACCTCATCTGCCTGCTGATATTGAAGCCATGTGCCTCCAGGAGAAAGCTGAGACCTTCTCCAGATGTGCTTGTCAATTTTGGCAGCAATCATATTTTTATCCATTTTGAACACATTTTTCTTGATTAATACAAGAAGCCCTATGTAGAGATCCTTAAAATTTACCTAACAGCTTCATAGTCAGGTCAGATAGGATCATGATCAGAATATGTTCATTTCAGAAGGAAGGATGATGTAATGTTCTACCCTATATGCCTCTGTTCTATAAGGTTCAAAGCTTTTGGGATTTAAGCTCTCAGCTTTTCTAATCATAGATGTAATAAGGTTGCTGTTGTAAATATAGTAAGTGTCCCAGTAAGTCTACATGTGAGAGGAGCAAGCCTTTTATGAATAATTTGTGTGGACCAGGGATGCTAGCTCAGCAGGCCAGTGCCTCTCAGGCATGCATACTGCTATGGTTTGGCTCCTCACAACTACCAAAAGGAAGTATGTGGTTTGTCTCCCATAAAGGATCTGCTTACAGGGTTTATGTGCCTGTTCTCATCTGAAGTGCCCTTACCTCAGGTGGCTTCCTTTGTAGAATGCTTGGCTTTCCTGATTGTTTCTCTGGAAAGCTGATTAGTGGACAACACAAGTCCTACATTTGGGCATCTGCAAAAATCAGCCTTATTTGGAAATGGGGCCTACTTCAGATGTAACCTAGTCTTGGTGAGGTCAAACCAAATTGGTGTAGGTCTCAACACTGAGGGCATGTGAGTTTCTAAGGAGGAACATGTAGGCTTCTGCTGTGTGTTGAAGGAGGTGAAAACTGAGCTGTTAGACCACTCACGCAATGCCAAGTAAAGAGCAAGCCATCAGAAAGTAAGAGAGAAAAGTAAGGTACTTTCTGAGGTCTTCAGCTTTCTGATACTGTGAGAAGTGTCTGAGATAATGGGCTAGTTTTATTCTATGTCTTGGAGTTTTCCATAAACAGAGAGTTGTCCCCATTGCTTTTGGCTCTGTGTTGGCACAGAATAGTAAATGTGATAGAAGAGGGTAACTTAACTTCTGGTAATGAAAACAGAGACAGTCAGGGGCTGTGTTTTATTCTGTTCAAGGGCAGTGACCTACCATTCTTTCTTTAATCCTTACCAACTAAAGGTGACAACATCTCCCAATGGTGCAGAGGATCAGGACTTTTGATACATGAGCCTGTGAAAATACAATCTGAAACACCAAACTCCAGGTGATGGTCCATCCCTTGTTGCCTCAGTAGTGACCTGGATGCTGCCATGGCCTTTCAAATGTCTGTCCTCAGAGCTGTGAGAGAATAAGTTTCCACTGGGTTAAGCAATATTGACTATCGTAACTGTGCAGCCGTGAGACAGTGACTGGAGTGCTCAAGGACCTGGCCATTGTCTCTAATCCCTAGGAGTCCTGCTAACAGGAGTTCCAAGTAGAAACACTTCTACCAGCTGGAGAGATGGAGCTGGAACAGAAGGATAGAATTCCAATAAGGGAGGGGCAGATTGATTGATGGAGGAGAGAGGGACACTGGTGTGTGCCACAGATGTGTGCCAGGAGAAAAGAAAGGGAAGCTTTCCTTTGAAGCTAGAAAATAAGTCTAAAATTTTAAATGTCAAATAGGAATGGCCTCTATAAGATGCTATTTTCTAGTCATTCAACTACTGAAGAAGAAAATGGAAACTGTTAACTAAATTTGCAGATATTTATGTCCATATGCTTAAGGAAAACTATCATTCAAATGCAAAGGACATTGTAGGAATTATGGGTAATAGATTTTCCATAGACTTATTATAGTAAAAGTAAAATTAATCCAAAGACTATGAGGAAGACAAGATGCCCTAGAATAAACTAAGGGTCCTGGGGTGGATGAGGCAGATTTTGTTTGTTAGGTTCAATCCCAAATTGTTTACAAAAGCTGAGCACAACCCAGAGAATTTCACAGCTCCGTTAGTGCAAATTAATATAAACTGGAATGATAGAGGCCTAAAATTGTAGCTAGAAGTCTTTTAAATGTTGATTTCTTTCCCACCTTGATTAATGTGCAAACTGGAGGATTGTGAGGCCTCTTGCCTTTCTTGAATCCTCTTCTGTCAGAGGAAGGGAAAGGATGCCCCTGCCTCCCAGCCTTATCTGAGCTCTGCCTTTGACAGAGATGTTGAGAGGATAAAGAGATCACACAGAAGAAGTTCTGGGAGCAATCTAATTTGCCTACTTAGAAGGTTTACTGAAGGGATAAAGGGAACTCAGATTCCTGTGAAGTGTTGTGAAGCTCTCTGAAGAGACAGAGGCTCTCAGTGACTACCACCCTAGGCAGGAGAGTGAGAAGCAAGTGTGTTCAACTTTGCTGCAAAACCCTGAGAACAGGCCTTCGCTGTGAGCTCTTCAGCTGTTTTGTGATTATACACAATAGGCTAATCCTCTGCTTTCTGGCATCCTTGAATCCTAGGTGGAGACAGGCAGTTCTGTGGCTTCAGGGATGGACTTAACATTGCTGTGAGAAACATCTGAAAGATGAAACAAAGGCAAATGCTGGATGTGTTCTCAAAAATGTCACCTGTATGCTGGGAGACAGCACTTAAGTGCTCCCTGGAGAAGCGAAAGGTCCAGAGTTTGAGGTTAGATCCCAGAAACTGACATCAATCCCAAGTGTGTATGGCAATTTACCTTTAATCCTAGCTTCAGAAATGAAGGTGAAGAAGGATACCAGAGCACTTTAGTTACAGGGCACAGGGTTTGAGATGTCATGGCTTAAAAGAAAAGAAGGTCCCCCAGTACCAACCCTAAGAGTACACACAACACATATATGCACAAATGCATGAAAGAAGGAAAAGCTGCCACCCTTGAGTGCTTCTGGGGTTCTCCCCAGTGCTACCCACATTTGCATTGCTCTCATGTCTAGCAGCAGCACTGTGCTCTGGGTCATGCCCCAGTCTGGGTATAGCCTAAGCCTGCTGCATCTGTGACTACTTCCGAATGGACCATTCTCTACAAGCAAGACTTTGCCTGTCTGCTCTGTTTCAATCACCTCCATTTCTGCCCAGATTTCTGGTATGTTACTCTCTTACCCATTCTATCTCTGCCCTGTCCACTTCTTAGAGTCACTCAAAGGACCCATCCCACTCCAGGAAGTGATCACAGAGGACCCCCTCATACCTTTAGGCCACATGCCTCTCTAGAACTGATCTTCAAGATCTGTCCAGCTCCCTATTTAGAAAATATGTGGGTATTTATCATGGAGATGAGGAGTAAAGGGCACAGGGTAGTCATGAAGAATGAGGCACTGTGATACTAAGTCTGGTTCTTCTTCCACTGGTGTCAGAGAACTGAGACATGAGCTCTGTCACTTATCTATACCATATGGATGGTGAGTCCATAGGTGGTTAAAATGCTAGGGACAACTTTACATAAACCTCAGCCATTTGTAGTCATACTCTATCATAGGTAACAAGCAATAGCCAATAAAATATGAAAGGTGATCTTCAAGGTGATCTTCACAGAATGTCCATAACAGTCAATGTGAAGGTGAGATGCTTCCATACATCCAATGGACTTCTCAGTGATTTTGAACTTAAAATATTAATAAAACTATGAATTGTGACTCATCACAAACACATATGTTCACATATATATATGTAAATACATAAGCACATATATACAGATACATACATATAAACAGATACACATATACACATGATATACATACACACATACACATATATACACGCATATACACATGCATACACACACACAGAGGGAGGAAGGAAGAAGTGGTTGAATTGAGTGGACTGGCTTCTTTGATGGAGAAGGCTCAGCATCTCAGAAGTTCAACATGTTTATTACATAGAATTGAAGATGAGATTATTACATACAGTTGAACAAGGAGGTAGAGTTACTACACAGAGCTGAACAAGGAGTTGGGGTTATTGCATAGATAAACAGGGTTATTTTACAGTTGAAAAAGGCAGTAGATGAAGCTAACCTCAGTAGGTACAGACTCTGCAGGGCATCTGTATTCTGTCAACAAATAACCAGGCAGAGGAAGCTATGGTGGACATTTTTGGTATATACCATGAAAATCCACATATGGAGCAAAGGAATGTTTTGTCACTTCCATTTCAGCCTCATTCCAGGGGATGAAATTTTACCATTTTCCCTTCAGCTTGTAGTTGACCTGTGACCACCAGTCAGTGTAGGTACCTCAAATGGGACTCTGTCAATTAAAGGACAAGTTCAAGAGAAGAATGGAGCCAAGACAAAGTTCTGATCAAAGCTTAACTTTATTGCAAAGCAGTAGGCTTATAAAGGCAAAAATCACAAACCAAACCCCTAGACCTGACTGATGATGTAAATCACCTCATGTCGGCAGCTGATGGCATAGGTTTCCATTTCTCAGCGCAGGTCTCTCTTATTGGACTAAAAGCAGAACTCTCAACTCGGGGCAGGGAAATTCCACCAAGCTCTGTGGTAGCAAAAATAGCTGGTGCAGTATCTCCTGCTATGCAGGTTAGGGCAGAACCTCCATATCAGCTGAGGCTACAGTCCTGCATGCCCATGTCAACAATCCACACTGCCTCCTTCATCACAGGTACAGGACTTCCTCTACTCCCCACAACCACAAGCTCCATAAAACTTCCAGAGCTCAAATCACACCAGAAAGGAACTGGCTCTTTTTCTCCTGGAGGTTACTCCTTAGGAGAAAAATAGCCTGCTCTAAGTTGTGTGAAATAATGGCCTTCAGGCTGTGCCTTGACATTGGAGACTGCATTTTCAGAACTGCATTTTGAGTCAAGCACTAAAGCAGAGTGACTCTTTATCTCATTTGTGCATGTAGACAGTACCACTTGTTAGCAGCTACTACAAGGCAGGCTGACAACATTTCTAAAGTTTATATTTATGTGCCTATGGAAGTAAGCTGGAAATACATGGGCATGTGAGGGTACTAAAACCACTGTATCAGAGCTGGGAGATAACTCCGTCTGTAAAGCACTTCCTTCATGAGCCTAAGAACCTAAGTCCAATCCCCAGAAGGTGTCGTTAAAAGCCAAGGGTAATGTGTTCTATATCTATAAACCCAGAGCAGAAGAGGCAGAGACAGGAAAGTCATTGGGACTGGCTCTCCCATCTGCATAAGCACTTACCATGTTCCATGTCATGTCTCAAAAACAAACAGAAAGACTGAGATCTAAGAACAACAGCCCAAATTGCTCTCTTCCTCATGTGAATGCACACACATGCAACTACTCTGTCTCTCTGTCTCTGTCTCTGTCTCTGTCTCTGTCTCTCTCTCTCTCTCTCTCTCTCTCTCTCTCTCTCTCACACACACACACACACACACACACACACACACACACATAACAAAGCCTCAAACCCTCAAAGCTTCATATCTATCAACAAGGACATGCCAAGTACATTAGACTCAAGAGAGGTATGGCATTCTCAATCCATAAAGAGGGGACAACGGACACTACAATGTTAATGGTCTCTTTGGACTGTCATGGAGCTAACTACTGCATTTGTTTACCAACAGGCAATGAATACCAGATTGTCCCCAGAATTTCAGTTCAGCATGGTCACCACTGTTGGATGTGACCAGCTGAATCAATATGGATTTGTATATACCCCAAACTGTGTCTAGCTTTTATGGCTTTGTAGCTGAGCTCTTGAGCCCAGATGTTCTACATGAGGATATTATATCTGCCGCAAGTACCTGCAACATATATCAGAATTAATATTGTGAATGAAATTCAGAACAAAAGTATCCATAATATCAACTATCAAGGGAAATCAGTACTCATTAGTAATGTGTAGCTAATAAATCTAAAATAGCTGGTAAACTTGACTTTACCCACCAAACCCTGGCATTGTGGCGAGATGCAAACACGTCTGTTCCTGTTCCTGACAGAGCAGTCACTAAAGAGTGGCTGAGGATCCTAGAGGTCAAAGCACATACTTTCAAACCAGAAAGGCCATGGTTGAACTCATCAGTATGACAGCTGAGTAAGTGGGGGGAAGTCTCTTTAATGTGCACGTTTTCATTGTTCTAAATGTCAGCTGAATATATTTACTGACTTAGATCGTTCTTGCAATAAGTAAACAAGGCATGGTATATAAATCATCTAATGCCACACCCAACAGTTGTTTGTCTGGACTGTTAAGTGAGTAAAACCCTTTAGAAACAAGGCATGTGGTTTGTATACCTTCCAGTCTTTCTAGGATTGCACTCATTCTGAATGTACAGAGTCTAATATCCAGTAAGAAATGCAGAGAATAACTTCACCAAGGAAGCAGTCTATCAGATGTCAGACAGCCACTTCCAAGAGGTTTTGATGTTCCAAAGCATAGCCTGGAGGCTCCAGGCAGGGTAGTCAGGGTATACTGTTTGTACCTGTAGGAGCACTGTTTCTCTGGAGCTCTGAGATCTCAAGTGAGGTCATATCGTTGCCCCCTAACTTTACTTTTCTGGAAGTTACTAGTGCCTTTTACCTGCCATTTGGCTTTTCTTATATAGAGACCTGCTTGTCAATCACTACACAAGACAAACATGGAATAAACCACCAGAGTGTGACCGAGATGTCAAGGCAGATGAAGGAATGTTTTTTTGGTTCTTGGTATTCCCCAAGTCAGATGGCTGCCTTTGAGAATCCAGTCTCTTCCAAACTTATCTGTTCACCAGCACTCTTTACTTTTTCCCACTTGTGTGTTTATGTAAGGAGCTGAGGATGGAGGCTGAGCTTAGCAGGTTTGGTCCAAACATGCTCCTCATGAGTATAAGCTGTTTGGGTATATGAGCATGGGGTACTTATTTTAAATAACATCAGTCTACACCAAATTTCTTCCCTTAAATTCCAGTGGTCCAAGAAAATCATGTGAGTGGGTATTAAACTAAGAAAGCCCAAAAATACCTGTCCATCATGAAGTCAAAGGGAACCAGACAGTGAATCTTGGGACAGAGAGAACATGGGAGTGGGCAGAAGCATGAGGTGGCTGTTTTCACACTGCATCCCACTGAAGTGTTCATGTACTAAGCCCCAGCAGTCTTGAACATCAGCAAACAGCAAGAGGTCACCAGGGGTCCAAAGGGCTGCTTTTAATATGAACAGGGCCATGACAAATGCCAAGTGTGCTTTTCCTCCTTTAGTTTATTTCTTCACAAATTCTGAATATTCTTCATCATAAAACAGCTATGATTCCATATGATCTCTGTGCTTTTTCTCCATTTAGGTTTCTGTGGGTTTTTTTTTATTAAAATGTTTTATTTGAAGATAATGTTCAATGGACCCAAGTTTTAAAAAGGAGATTAAGTCCTTTCATAGCACAATATTGATGCAAATTCATGTGAATCTTGATTGAGACGTCCTGATGGAGCTGGGAGTTGTGGACCACAAGGTTGGATTAATGTAAATCGATTTGTCCAGGGTTATTTGTTTAGATAATGGAGGTAATAGAAGGAGAGCCAGGGTCTAGGAGCAGAAGCTGGGAGACGGCCCACCCTGTCATCATGTTCAAAGCAAGTTCACTTCAGGTCAGACTCCATTTAGACAGGGAAAATTCAATTAGGATCATCCTGTGGACTGAAGAATCCCAGTGGAGCGCCTGAATGAAAAATGGAAGCCTCATTGTTTTAACAAATACAATGTAACAAATGAGATTGTTGGCCCTGTCTGAGATTCTGTCATGTGTGCCTGTGTGCGTGTTTTGGGGGGTGCTCATGTGTATGCATATATGTGTACACATGTATGCACATGTATATATTTGTGTCTGTATATGTACATGTGTGTGTGCCTATATTTCTGGTCTATTACTATAATATTGTTCATATGTTAGTGACACTTCTGCATTTATAGCTTTTGTACTTTTTTGCAAATGTGACCTCCTGTTTGAAATAAAGGAGTTATATTTTATCTATAGTTCCCTTTCTAGCTTCTTTAATAAGTGAATCATTAAGATCCAGATATAGACTTAATCAGGTCACCCCAAGTCTTGTGTTTCAGTTAGAGGATCATTCTGGATGGATACATGGATAATCATCTTCACTTTTAATTTAGTAACTGATAATGGTCTGAATGTGCACACAAACTGAACAAGGAAACTTGTCCTTGTGTTTCCATGGAAGCATTGGTTTTCTGGTGGAAATCAGCTCCCTGTCCTTTCAAGGAAAACGTGTAGGCAGAAGAAAGGCACTAGTGAGCCTGCCAGAGGGAGGGTACTATCCTGTTACTGATGCTTTATAGACCACAGAAGATTGGACCTTGGTTGTTGTTTTCCTCCTCTTCAGAGATCCCTCTTCAAGGTCAGCGATTAACACATTATAAATAAATAAAACCCTCTCAAAATAGTATTATGAAGACTTTTCATTCCTTTGACTCAGCATCAGTTACTGTCTCAGTGATCATCTGAGAGTCCACAGGAAACAAAGCATAGATTTAAATCCTTTCACCATGGCTTTTGAGACATTCCCTAATCTTTCTTCCAACAGGACAGTATGGGTACGCAGACATTCTGGGAAGATTTCTTCAATAAGCTACTATAAGCACTCTCTTTAATTATTTTACTTATTCACATCCAAGAGTCCTCCTCCTGTTACCCAGCTCCCAGAGTTCTTCACCCCATCCCCCTCCTCTTCTTCTCTGAGAGGTGCACCCCCTTGGTCATTCTACTTCCCTGGGGCATCAAGTCTCTACAGGATTAGGCACATCCTCCCAGTGAGGCCAGACAAGGTAGTCCTTTGCTACATATGCACTGGGTGCCAAGGACCAGCCCATGTATGCTCTTTGGTTTTTGACTTAGTCTCTGAGAACTTTGAGGGGTCTAGGTTAGTTGATACTCTTGTTCTTCCTATGAGATTGTAATCTCTTTCAGCTGCCTCAGTCAGCCCAATGATTGGCTATAAATATTTGCATCTGTCTCAGTCAGCTGCTGGTACAGCCTCTCAGAGGACAGCCATGCTAGGCTCTTGTCAGCAAGCATAGCATAGCACCAATGATAGTATCAGGGGTTGGTGGCAACATCACCCATGGAATGAATCCCAAGCTGGGCCAGTCACTGGTTGGCCATTTCTTCAGTCTGTGCTCCATTTTTGTGCCTGCATTTATTTTAGACAG
Source organism: Apodemus agrarius (assembly GCA_964023405.1). Lineage (NCBI taxonomy): Eukaryota > Metazoa > Chordata > Mammalia > Rodentia > Muridae > Apodemus > Apodemus agrarius. The sequence continues at coordinate 3,152,827 of OZ030020.1, forward strand.
AAACAAGTCTGGATAAAAAAAAATTTGAAGATGGGTTGGTGTTCTCATCCATCTACTGGAGGCCCTGTCTAACTACTGAAAGTGGTCTCTTCAGGTTCCATCTCCCATGTTGGACATTTAGGCTATGGTCACCTCCATTGTGTCCTGGAAGCCTCTCACATCCCAGTTCTCTGGGACTTTACAGAGGTTGCTCCCAGCACCCACCCCCACTCCTGGCAGCCACATATTTCTATTCATTCTCCTGGCCCTCTGGGCCTCTCTCCTGTTTCCCCCATATCTGATCCTGTCCCCATTTTCCCCTCCCTCTCTCCCTCCCCTCTCCTTCCAGTCACCTCACCCATTCCTGCCTCCCATGACTATTTTGTTCATCCTTCTAAGTGGGATTGAAATATCCTCCCTTGGGTCTCCCTTCTTTTTTATTTTCTTAGGGTCTTTGGGGTATGTATCATGGGTAGTCTATACTTTTTAGCTTATATCAACTTACCATTGATATCCTTTCAGGTTTGGAACTAGAAAATATCTTCCTCACTCAGGATGATATTTTCTAGTTCCACTCATTTGCCTACAAAATTCATATTGTCTTCATTTTTAATGGCTGAATAGTATTTCATTGTGTAAACGGACCACATTTTCTGTACCCATTCTTCAGTTGAGGCACATTTAGGTTGCTTCCAATTTTTGGCTATTACAAATAAGCATAATGGAGCATATGAACATAATGGAGCATATGTTCTTGTGGTATGGCCACACATCTTTTGGGTATATACCCAGAAATGCTATAGCTGCATCTTCGAGTAGAAATATTTCCAATTTTTTGAGGAACTGCCAGATTGATTTCCAGAGTGATTGTACAAAATTGCAATCCCACCAGCTATCGTATTTGGTACATGGTATCTACCTAGAAAATTATCCATTTAATCTAGACTTTCCAGTTTTGTTGAGTACAGACTTTTGTAGTAAGATCTGATGATTTTTTTTAAATTTCCTTAATTTCTTTTGTTAGGTCCATCCCCCTTTTCATTTCTGATTTTGTTAGTTTGAATACTGTCTCTGTGCCTTTTAGTTAGATTGGGTAAGGGTTTATCTATCTTGCTGATTTTCTCAAAGAACCAACTCTTGGTTTTGTTGATTCTCTGTATTGTTCTCTTTGTTTCTAATTGATTGATTTCAGCCCTGAGGTTTACAATTTTCTTCATTTATTCATCTTGGGTGTGTTTGTGGTTAAGTTGCTAATATAGGATTTTTCCAGTTTCTTTATGAAGGAACTTATCACTATGAATTTTCCTCTTAATACTGCTTTCATTATGTACTATAAATTTGGTTATGCTGTGGCTTCATTTTCTTTGAATTCTAGAACAGCTTTAATTTCTTTATTTCTTTTCTGACCAAGTTATCATTGAGTAGAGAGTTGTTCAGTTTCAATAAGTATGTGGACTTTCTGTTATTTTTGTGGTTATTGAAGTCCAGGCTTAGTCTGTTGTGATCTGATAGAATGCATGGGATTATTTCAAACTTTTTGTTTTGGAAGAGGTTTGTTTTGTGTCTGATTATATGGTCAATTCTGGAGATGGTTCCATGAGGTGCTAAGAAGATGTACTCTTTTTGTATTAGGGTGAAATGTTCTGTTAAATTCATTGGGTTCACAAATTCTGTTAGTTTCTGCTTAATCTCTGTTTCAATGACCTTTGCATTGGTGAGAGTGTTATATTGAACTTCTCACTATTATTGTGTGAAGTTCAAGGTGTGTTTTGAGCCTTAGTAAAGTTTCTTTTATGAATGTGGTTGCCCTTGCATTTGGGGCATAGATGTTCAGAATAGAGAACATCTTTATCTTGGTGGATTTTTATTTGAGGAAAATGAAGTGTCCTTCCCCATATGCTTTGCTTGCTTCTGGTTGAAATTCTATTTTATCGGGTAGTAGAATGGCTACTCTGACTTGTTTCTTGGGAACATTTGCTTGGAAAATTTTTTTCCAGCCCTTTAGTCTGAGGGAGTGTCTATTTTGTTGATGAGTGTGTTTCTTGAATGTAGCAGAATGCTGAAGCCTGTTTACATATCCATTTTGTTAGCCTGTCTTTTTAATGGAGAATTGATTCCATTGATGTTGAAATAAATATTAATGACCAGTGATAGTTAGTTCCTGTAATTTTTGCTGTTGGAGGTGGTATTATGAGTATGTGATTCTCTTCTTTTTGGTTTGTTGTGAGATTATTAATTTCTTGAGTTTTCTTGGGTATGGTTACTCCCCTTGCATTTGAGTTTTCCTCCTAGTAACCTCTGTAGAGGTGGATTAATAGAAATATATTATTTAAATTTGGTTTCGTAATGAAATTTCTCAATTTCTCTGTGGTGGTTGAGAATTTTGCTGGGTATAGAAGTCTGAACTGGCATTTGTGGTTTCCTAAGGTCTTCATGATAACTGTCCATGATCTTCTTGGTTTTTATCATCTCTCCTGAGAAGTCAGGTATGATTCTGATAGGTCTGCCTTTCTATATTAATTGGTCTTTTCCTTTACAGCTTTTAATATTGTTTCTTTGTTCTGTTCATTTAGTGTTTTGATTATTATGTGGCAGGAGGTTTTTTGTTTTGTTTTGTTTTGTTTTGTTTTTGGTCCAATCTACTGGGTTCTGTGGGCTTTTTGTATGTTTATTGCTATCTTATTCTTTAGCTTAGGGAAGTTTTCTTCTATGATTTTGTTGAAGATGTTTTCTGGCCCTTTGAACTGGGACTCTTCAGCTTCTTCTATTCCGACATTTGGTCTTTTCATTGTGTCCCACATTTTCTGAGTGTTTTGGGTTAGGAACATTTTGCATTTTGCATTTTCTTTGACTGATGTACCAATACCTTCTTTGGTATCTTCTGTACTTGAGATTCTCTCTTCCATTTCCTATATTCCAGTGGTGATGCTGCATCTGTAGTTTCTGTTCTTTTTCCTGGGTTTTCCATCTCCAAGGTTGCGTCCATTTGTGATTTCTTCTTTCTATTTCTGTTTTTAGGTCTTGGACTCTTATTTTTTTTTTTTAGTTCCTTCATCTGTTTGATTGTATTTTCCCATATTTCTTTAAGGGATTCATTTGTTTGCTCTGTAAGTTCTTCTACCTGTTTACCTGTGTTTTCTCATATTCCTTTAAGGGAGTTATTTATATCCTCCTTAAAGTACTCTATCATCTTCATGAAATTGGATTCTAGGTTAGAATCTTGCCCTTCACATGTGTTGGAGTATCCAGAGCTTGCTGTGGTGAGAGAACTGGGTTTTGATGGTGGATGGTGTCAGATTACAATGGTCTTTTGCTTATGTTCTTGTGCTTGCCTTTCACCATCTGGTTATCACTAGTGTTAACTGGCCCGTGTGTCTCGGGTTGGAGAAGTCCTCCTCTGAAGCAGGTAGAGTTGTGTGACCTGGGTTAGAGCAGGCCTCCTAGGAGGCAGGTAATTCTGTCTCTAGTTAGAACAGGCCTCCTGTGTCCTGGCTAGGACAGATATCCTGGGAGACAGGCAGGCTGTCCAGGGGTACAAGCAGGGGTCCAGAGACAAGCACACTGATCTGTCAAAGGTTCAGGTAATGGTGCTGGGCTCTGTGGGGGGTCCCAGCTCATATGGTATTGGGGTGGGATCTCACCCGTGTTCCTGGTTAGAACAGACTTCCTGAGAGACAGGTGGGCTGGGAGTGGGCATTCTTGCCAATCTGCCACAGGTGCAGGTAAAGGTGTAGTCCTGAAGGAAGATGGGCTTCCATAAGCATTTTTAAAATGTCCCTCGAATATAATTGAGGTTGATCTCAAGAAGTAGAAGTGCCAAAGATGGAAAGTGTGGAAAATGGAAAATGCAAAGTCCTTTCTACAAAGCACAATACAATGGTGCTGGTGTTTGGCAGTGAGACAGTAATCACAATCTGATGTTTTAGGTTTAAAATAATAGGTCACAACATCTGCGTACTCCTCTACGGCTGTTAGAAACCCAAGTGACTTCAATAGCACAGATGTATGGACTCAATTTTCAGGAATGGAAGTCCAGGATCAAAGATCAGGGAGGTTTGAAGATGTACAGTCTGTCCCTAGCTTTTTATCTTTCAGCTGCGATGACTGTGCTTCCATAGCTTTTAGCACCCTCAGCATCTTTACTCAGAGTTCTTACTGTGCCCCTCTGTGTCCAAATCCACTTTTTTTCTTATATATATATATATATATATATATATATATATATATATATATATAATATATATTATATATATAATTATAATATAATAATATATATATTATATAATTATATATATTATATATATATAATTTTCTATATTCTTTGTTTACATTCCAAAGGCTTTCCCCTTTCCAGTTCCCCCCCACCATATGTCCCATAAGTCCTCTTTCCCCCCCCCATTCCCCAATCACCACCCCTCCCCACCATTTCTCTTTTCTGGTACTCTCCTACACTTTTTTTTTCTAAAGCAAGGATGCCACTCCTACTGGGTTAGGGCCCATACTAATTGCTTCATTTAATTGTAACATGTTCACCAACCACTTTTGGAGCAATGGGGACACTGGGGTTTCAGCATGTACTTTTATCAGTGGTGTTGGCTCATTTTTTTTTTACACTCGGAAGGTGAAGTCTGAGTCAGGTACTAAGTATAAATATGTTTCCAAGAAAGAGTTCCATGTTCATTCTTTGGGGACTTAAGATGAAAAGAGGAAGGAAGGATAGATCTAAGTCAAGTTCACAGACCTGTCTCAGATCTCTTTTCCATTTGCCCTTTTCCCTCCATTGTGGCCTTCTACATGGGTAAATTATCTTCTCACTTCATTTCCTTGCTATGATGTCCCTATTCCCTGGGGGTCATTCCTGCAGACTCAGTCCATTTCGCTGGTCTGTTAGTTCTCTTTTGTTAAACTCTACACATCTGCTATTAAGCTCTCAGTCTTGCCTTGATATTTGATGAGTCTTTCAGTGGACCTGGGGTTTTTCACAGGACACAATATTTTGGTCCTCCTTTATCTGTATAGATGGAGCATCTCACTGTCTTTTGGCCTGCTGTATCTGTGTGAGTGTTAACTCATTACTTGATACCTGCTTGGGGGTTGTTTATCTGATGCTGGGGTTCAGATTGTCTATGTATCTAGTTTCCATCAGTTTGGCAATGTTGATCTTTTCCTCCTAATATCATGGCTTCACTCTTTAATCCCCCTTTTCTCTCTTCTCCATCTGGAATCCCTATTGTACAAATCTGTTACTCTAATCTCCCAGTCTCCTTTCATTTCCCTGCTTGATTTTCCTTTCTGTTCTTCAGATTAGGTGTTGTTACTGATGTATTATGAGCTTCCCTGATTTTTTCTTTCAGTACATCAAATATGCTGTAATTTTGAACACCCCAGCATGTATAATATTGTCCCCTTTTAGACTTTGAATTCCTTATTAACATTTTCTGTTTAACAATTCATTCTTACAATAACTTTTCCTCAATAAAAACAAGTTTTGCTTTCCTTTAAAAGCTTCAGCAATATGCTATAGAAGGAAGGTTCATTGATGAGGGGGTGAGGAATGTTCATCTGTGAGTGCAAGGATGAGTATTTAACATGCAATGAGAAATTATGCTAGTTTAGTAAAATGGTAGTAATGAGGTCTCCTCTAAGATCTGTGACCTTGCTAGCTCTGCCTGCAGTCTATATGGGCTTCTAGTGCCAGACATAATTTCCCTCCTGTTAAGTGCCCAGCCCTTAAGTCCAATTAGAGTGCTATTGGTTAGCCCCAAGATATAAGCACTGCTATCAAACCATTGAGGATATCTGGCAGTGCTGGTCAGTTTTGTGGGTCCCAGGCATCACAACTGGACAGGGAGGGCTACTGAGTGCTTTTTTCCTAGCACTTAGCACTTGGTACTGTGAATGCTAATCCTGAAGGATGAGGATTTTAGGTTGTGTATCCAAAATGCATGGTGACTTCAACAAAAGGGACTTACCTATATAGACCATTATGGAAAACCACCACCAGTCAAAATGCCAAAAAACAACTGAATGTGAAATATTAAATCTTAGATGATAGATGTATAACCCAACCCTTACACCCAAATCTAAGGGAATTCATGGAAGATTGGGTGAAAAGGTGCCAGGAACTCATGGCCATCCTACTTTCTGGAGACACTCAGAGCCAATTCCAGCTAATGGATGTGTGTCATTTAAAGAGCTCTTCCAAATTAGGTTGTGTGGACCTGGCCTGCCTTTCTATTTTCTACACAAGTGAACAAAATCCTGGGTCCAGATATGGGCACAAGGCTAGCTGAGGCTCTGTCTGTCCAATCTCAATGTCCATGTCCACAGCCATCCAGGTTACCAAGGTTATATGGACCAAAGACTGCTGCCACATACCAGGTCCTGTCTCACTCTTGAAGATTGCTGAGGCTCTTGACTTGCTTTTTATACCAATCAAGCTTTCAACATTGGACAGCACACAACATTACCCTGTCTTGTCCGTTTGTCACTGTGAGTAATGCTGTTCAGGCACAATTGTGGGGATGAAATGAAGCTTCTATATACCACACAGATCTGTAAATCATTCATCAGTCTAAAGGAGCTCTGTGCTGATGGATCAAGGATGGACTGTGAACCAAGCCAGAGAGTGGAAATGCTCTCTTGCTGTTCTTAACCATGTTTGAATGACTTTATCAATCTATCCATCCATCTATCTATTGCTATATAGTCACACAAAATCATTGGATTCTTAACATTTTTATGAGTTTCATTCTATTCATCCAATCTGCTCATGGGATTTGGGGGAGAGAGTTTTCTGAGATACTTGTTCCCCTACAGTAGAAGATGTTAACAACTCATCAACAGCTGCATTCTATGAAACAGTCATTCCATTCCCAACTCATTGCACTGAGTATGGACTGGGTACTTAGTTTCTCAAAGGTGCTCTGAAATTTTTCAAAGAGCATGAGGGGTTTAGCTATACACCCACTCTAATAACATTGGTGGCTAATACAAAAACTTATATTCTGCCAAATTCAAAGGCTTCCCTCAGTGTCAATTCCATTTTTTTTATATTAAGACAGACTACGCTTAACAATGCCAATGGTGAGATTTGTTATAATCTTTCCTTGCCCTGATTTCCATTCAAGAAAATGTACTTTAAAGTCCTTTTATGTTCCTACATGAAAGTGGACCAATTATGAAAAGCCATGGAGAGTGACACTTGGTGGCTTAATGTAGCTGTGGCAGCATGTGGGAACAGAATCAAACAGACCCAAGGCTGTGGGTTCCCTGGAATTCAGAGTCATTAGGGCAGGATGATCTTCACAAAATGCCCATTGTGAATTAGGGTGCACTCTGAGCCGTGGTGTGCTCTTTACTCTTGAGATACAAAGTGTAGATTCTGGGTGGCTTAAATATGTGTCTACAACCTATCTCTGAAGCAGATACTTAGGTTGGCCACACTTTGTTCATTCAGTGGGACCATTTGAAGATGTGCACAGTCATACAGAGAAAGGCAACTTCATCACACAATATGCTTGAGAGGAAAAGATAATTTGTTTGAGAGCCTGATTTGGGTCTTCAGAGCTTTGGACATCATTTATTCACATATAACTTTGTGGCTGAACCTGTGGGAATGAGATAGAAAACAGCAACAAATCCTTGGGATAGAGTAGAGATAGCATGGTGTGATGGTTTGTATATGCTTGGCCCAGGGAGTGGCACTGTTGGGAGGTGTGGCCTGTAAGTGTGGCCTTGTGGGTGTTGGCTTTAATACCCTGGTTCTAGCTGCCTGGAAGCCAGTATTCTGCTAGCAGCCTTCAGATGAACACGTTGAACTCTCAGCTCTGCCAGCATCATGCCTGCCTGGACGCTGCCTTGTTCCTGCCTTGATGATAATAGACTGAACCTCTGAAACTGTAAGCCAGCCCCAACTAAATGTTGTTTTTATTAGAGTTGCCTTGGTCATGGTGTCTGTTCACAGCAGTAAACCCTAACTATGACACATGCTGAGGTGTGGTTTCTAAGACTTAGCTAGGGCACATACTTTGCTTTTATCTCTAGTCCAGGCATTAGCTCATTACTAATGATAAGTTATTTTTGATTCAAAATTGAAATATAATATCAAGTTATTCAGCTAAAACCCTCGAAAAAATGGAATGCTCCAATGCACAATATGGATAAATGCTAAATGAAGCAAAATCTCCATTTCTTTGTCCCAAAATGATTATAAGGGCAATCAATCCTTTAAAGGCACTTTCAGGAGTTAGAGAGAAGGCTCAGCAGTCATATGTATTTGCTGCCCTTCCAGATGTGGTTTCCAGCACTCACGTCTGGCAGCCTATAGTACTGGTTCCAAGGGTTTGGATACCCTTTCTGGTCACAGACACTTGAAAACACATGGTGCACATAAACTCACCCACACAGACATAAACCAGGTGCTTTGTGCGTAAATTTAAAAAGTGACAAATCTTTTTAAAAGTAAATTTTAACTAAAATGATGCCAACAGTCACCATATGAAACTTTTATTTTCCCCCCAAATCATTGTGTTCAGGTGTAACATCTACAAACAGTTACACTTTCCTACTACATACAACTCCAACCCCAACATTAGATTGGCAAGTCTAGGTTCTTTTCAGCTTCTGGCTATTATAAATAAAACTGCTAAGAACATAGTGGAGCATGTGTCCTTATTGCATGCCAGGGTATACTCTGGGTATATGCCTAGGAGTGGTATGGCAGGGTCCTCCAGAAGAGTCATGCCCAGTTTTCTGAGGAACCGCCAGACTGATTTCCAGAGTGGTTGTACCAGCTTGCAATCCCACCAACAGTGGAGGAGTGTTTCTTTCTCCACATCCTCACCAATACCTGCTGTCTCCTGAGTTTTTAATCTTAGCCATCCTGACTGGTGTGAGGTGAAATCTCAGGGTTGTTTTGATTTGCATTTTCCTAATGACTAATATATATTTATTTACACAATGAAATACTACTCAGCAATTAAAAACAATGAATTCATGAAATTAGGCAAATGGTTGGAAAACTGGAAAATATCATCCTAAGTGAGGTAGTCCATTCACAAAAGAACAGACATGGAATGCATTCACTGATAAGTGGATATTAGCCCAGAAGCTCTGAATACCCAAGATACAATTCACATATCAAATCATTCCCAAGAAGAAGGAAAAAGAGGGCCCTGGTCCTGGAAAGGCTTGATGCAGCAATTTGGGGATTACCAAGACAGAGAATAGGAGGGGGTTGATTGGGGAACTGGAGGAGGGAAGAGGGCTTTGGGGACTTATGGGGAGGGGGAGGAACAGAGAAAGGGGAAATCATTTGGAATGTAAACAAAGAATATAGAAAATTAAAAAAAAAAGATTGGCAAGTCTACAGCTGTGAAATCTTTGGTGGTTTCTTATATGAGGTCTCTAGTCTGACTGACAGGGCCCTTCTATAGTGACATCATTACTTCCTAAAGATTATTGCTGTCATTAACTGGGGGAACAGGCTCCAGTGTGACTGTGGATAGCTGTGCCTTCAGAGCATACTGGCATCTTTGTTTAAACTCCTTGTTGAGTGGCTTGGAAAAGAGAGAAAACTGCCCATGATACTATGAACAGCTAGCTTTATGTGACCCTAAATGTAATTCAACTAATTCTGCTCCGAGGAAGGGAAACTAAAGAGGAGGAAAGGCTGCTCAAGTAGTTTTCTGAGCAGGTCCCAGAGGATGCTGGGGTGAGGCATCTACCCAACCATGAGAAAATTTATGCAAATAAATATGAGCAAGCTTTGGAGAGAGTCCTGGTGGTTGTGGTCCCTGTGGCTAGAGAGGGTATGAGTGGTTGATTTCTCCCAGGGAGACAGAGTAATGGCATGTCATGAGTCCCTAGAGTGTCACCATGGGGGAACTTTTACACTCACAGCTAACTGATCATTTAGCAGTGGGACCCGAGGGAAAGGGGCTGGGAGAGTATTAAAAGGACTGGACCACATGACTGAGTGATGCACAGTGCCCTGTCCCATAGGAGAGTGTGCTTTTGTGCTGTTTCCATGCCCTAGATCTCTTATGATGCAATGTTGCTTAGGATACTCCATCCTGAGGTCTCATGGTCTCTATCCACAATTCAACTACACTTGGTAGAAAAATAAGTGCTTTTCGTAAAACTGATGCAATTTAAGAATTACACACTAGGATTTTTTTATGTTTGTGATGAACTACTTAATAAGTTCATTGTTCCTAGTAAGCTATATTTTTCTCAAATGTAGGAAATTAGTTCACTGGATTTGTTCTGATATGCATGAAGCCATTTCCAAAACCAGTTCTGATGTGTGCAGTTCTCAGGTTACCACCTTGTTTGGTCTGAGAATCCTTAGAATTTCACAGGGCTTCTCAGATGTGAGTGACCCACTAGGCCCATGGTGGGATTTTTTTTTTTTTTGACATCAAACTGATGTTTCTAAACCCACAGTGTGATAATCTGGCACTTAGTTTCAAAATGCAGCCTAAATCACAGAAGCCATAATATGTCAAATGATCCCACCCTCGCAGGGGGAAAACAGTAAGTAATGAAAAAGCTATGATTGCTTTTCTGTCCTCCAAATGACAGCTATCACCTCAATGACCTGCTCCGGGCGGACCAGTCTAGACCCGACACACTAAGGATAACGTCATCTAACAGGGTAGTTACAAAAATCAATACAAAACCCATTTCAGAGATACTCTGTGTAAGAATCCTGGCGTAATGCTCATTTATTGAATAGGCCTGGGGAAAAACACAACAACTTCTCTGATATATATGCCTTACCTTCCAAGCAAAGGAATTTTGTAGGTAAGCAATAATTGTATTTTTCAATCTATTACTTAGACTTGGCAGGGCTCAGGCTGGAATCTAATATATGGATGATGGCTATAACTCAATTATGGCGTTTCGGCAGAATCCTAGTGTATTCAAAGAGTAAAGGTACAGAACTCGACAGCTTCCCCATTGGGCTTTCAGGAATAACTCTGTCTATGAATGCTTCTTTACAAGCTCGACTCCTTGTCCTATTGAATATATATATATATATATATATATATATATATATATATATATATAAAATGTATATTTTTTAACTCTGGTAATTTCCTTAGCACCTCTGCTGCTGTCTTTTCCTCTCATGTTAGGTCTGCATTTGGAAGTCAGTGCATTCTGTTTGGATAAACAGATGCATAGTTACTGTAACAGAGTGGCTGGCTGGGATTGCGGGCTGAGATCCTTGGGGCTGAGAGACAAGCAGACGTCTGCATGCCAACAGCTGAGTCCCATCCCTAAGGCACTGCCTCTTCACTCAGCCTGAGCGGCAGTTCTGAGGCAAAAAGCTAATGGTAAGATAGGGAGTGAGAGTGCCCTGTACAACAACTTGAAAAGAAATATCTGGACAGCTGGTAAAAGGATTTGAGCTCAAATGAAGGCTGCTCCAGGGACATGATAATGAAAGTGGTTAAATCAACTCCTGCTTCACAAGTCCAATCATCTTAACCTTCACACTTTATCACCACCTCATGCCTCCATTACCTGGATGCTCTGATTCTAAAGGAAGAGCCATTCTGCCATTCCTCACATCATGGGATATTAACACAAGCCTTGTATGGTCAGAGGAATGCATTTTCAGGTTGTTTATGCTAACTTCGGGGGCCAATTTGCATAGGCAATGTTACTCTTAAACCTGGTAAGAATTACATTTAATTACTCTCTATTTCATTTATTTTTCAAGTAAGTGTTTATAAAGAGATCATAAAAACCTTATGATAATTGACATTTACCCATTTAAAATATAACGAAAATCAAAGAAACTAGGGCCATGAATCTGAAAGAGAACAGAGAAAGGGGTATTGGGAGGATATAGGTGGAGGGGAAGTGCTGTGAGTATGTCATAATCTCAAAAGATTATTTAAAAAATAAATTCATTCACCATCCGAAAATGTTTCTTGAATTTAAAGATAGATGGGTGGGAATCCAAATACTTAGGTGCTTGCTTTCACCAACATCACATTTAATGTATCCTATCAGTGAACATGGCTTCTTACTCACAGCTCAGAGTGACCAGGGAGCCACTGTATCTACAAACCTAATTCTGATCACTATTGAGCTGAAAATACAAAAATCACAGTGAAGCCTCACCATGCTACCTTCATTCTCCAAATATGGAAAATATTGTTGTGTTAGTTTCTATGGTCCCGAGACAGAGAACAGAGTCTAAGAACTGTGACCCTTCATTTCAACCGTGTCTTCAACATCATTTGTTGACTTGTGAAAACACATTGGTGCTTTTGGGTCCTCTGTTCTCCCCAATGGAGGAGCTAGAGAAAAGACCCAAGGAGCTGAAGGGGTTTGTAGTGCCATAGGAAGAACATCAATATGAACCACTCAGTACCCCAAGAGCTCCCAGGGGCTAAACCACCAACCAAAGAGTACACATGGAGGGACCAATGGCTCCAGATGCATATGTAGCAGAGGATGGCCTTGTTGGACATCAAAGGGAGGAGAGGCCCTTGGTCCTGAGAAGGCTCGATGCCCCAGTGGAGGGGAATTCCAGGACAGGGAAGCAGGAGTGGGTGGGTTGGTGAGTAGCGGGAAGGGGGGTGGAATAGGGGGTTTTGTGGGGGAGGAAACCAGGAAAGGGGACATTTGAAATGTAAATAAATAATATATCTAATAAGAAAATAAAAAATGAGACAACATAAAAAATAAAAATAAAAACCTATGGAACACTCCTGAGCACAGTGCTGGAGAAGCTGTTTGTGTTAGCATTTACCATGTATCTCCATTGCTGTCTCCAGAAGTATGGTTATTATTTCCATGAAGGGGTATCCAGCCTGCAGCCTGTGAGCAGTGTGCATCTCCAGAAAGCAACAAATGCAGCTTAACAAGAATCATAGACACCCTTAAAGCATCAGGTTTGTTTTGCAATTATTCTTGTGAGTGGATTGCATGGTTCTTGATCCTTGATTTTGTGGATGGCAATGTGGTATTACAATGTCAGAAGACAGGACACACCTATGCATGCTTACTCTACTTAAACTTTTAGTTACCTGGACTTCAGACTGTGACCATAACTCCTGGGGTGTGTGAGTGGTGGTGAGCACACGCACAAGAGCAGAGATCAGCATCAGGCATCTCCCTCTATACCACTCTACCTTATTTTCTCAGACATGGTCTCTCATTGAACTCAGAGCTGTTGTAGGATAGTCTGTTTTTCTCCTTGCTCCACGCTCTCAGAATAACAATTCAGACTCATATATATTTACATACACCTATGTCATGAAGCTAGGCTCATTCCCTGATGAGCTAATAATTTAAAATAACCCATGTATACTAATCTACATTCTGCCATGTGGCTGCTACCTCTGCTCAGGTATCATGTATCTGCCTCCTCGGGACTCTTGGTGACTCTTTCCTCTCCTCTCTTCATCTTTACTCATTCCTCAAGTCCCACCTTCCTCTCTCTATTGCCCAATCACAGGATTTAGCTTTTTATTGATAAGTTAAGTTGGGAAGCAAGGCTTGTGAAACAAAAGGTGCTGTACCTGAGAACTCCTTCATCTTGGGGCAACTAGGTCTTGGGGTACAGAATTTAACATTGGAATATATAGCAGCACCAGACCAACCCAAACACAGAGCCCATCAACAGGCTAGACTGGGTGGCTAGTCATCTTAAAGGACACTCTTATCAATACTCCACCCTGGTTAGGATTAAAGGTACATGGTGCTACATACTCAGCTTTCTACATGGGTGTTGGGAGTATGAACTAAGGACCCCATATGTGTATGGCAAGCACTTTATAAGATATCTCACCAGAGCTGGTGTAATGGTTTGTATGTGCTCAGCCCAGGGAGTGGCACTATTAGAGGTTATGGCCCCATTGAAATAAGTGTGACCTATTGGAACAGGTGTATCACTGTAGGAATGGGCTTTGTCCTAGCTCCCTGGAAGTCAGTATTTTGCTAGCAACCTTCAGATGTCGAACTCCATCTCCTTCTGTACCATACCTGCCTCGACACTGTCATGTTCCCATGTTGATGACAATGGAGTGAACCTCTGAACCTGTAAGCCAGCCTCATTTAAATGTTATTCTTTTAAGAGTTCTCTTGGTCATGATGTCTGTTCATGGCAGTAAAACTCTAAGATGGAAGTTGGTACAAGGACTGGAGTATTGCTGTGATAGGCCTGACAAAGCTTTTGTTTGGAAGAATGTGGATTTTTCAATTTTGGATTTGGAAAGCAGTGGAATTCTTAAAGTGGGACTTAATGGGCCATCCTAATAAGAATATGAAAGACTTTGTTGCTGAGTATGATTTGAACTGTGTAGACATGGCCCAAGAGGTTCAGTGGAGAATTCCAGTATGTAGTTTAGAGACTGTTTTTGTGGAATTTTGGTGAAGAATGTAGCTGCTTTTTTCCCTTATCTGAAGAGTCTGCCTGGGGCTAACATAAAAAGATTTATACTAATTGCATTGATAAAGGCAGTCTCAAGAAAGTCCAGCAGAGGCTTTGTTCTCTGGTTAAGTCTCATGAAGAACATTTTGAACAAGCATAACAAGCTAAGAAAAGAAAAATACAAAATATATGGTTTAAATATTAAAGGGACACCAGGAAGTTGAATGGAGCTGAATCCTATGTTCTAGGAAATAACAAATTAAGGGAGTGGGATTTTTGGGTAAGATCCTACCCAGCTATGTTTAGATCCAGGCATGGTAGTACACACCTTTAATTCCAGGAGACAGGCATGCAGATCTCTGAGTTCAATGTCAATCTACAGAGCAAGTTCCAGGACAGCCAAGCTTAGGTAGTTGGAAGAAGCTGGAAGATAGAAAGCTGGTAATAATGTAATAGAATGGGTGTAGGGGAAGAGGGGAGGGCAAGTTACAGCCCCAGCAAGAACTCAACAGCTTTGGGGATATGGCTTTGGCTTTAGAGTCAAGAATAGAAAGGAACTACTGGGACAATTGATGCTGATTACCTAGAGCTAAGAAATTAGCAGTGATTAAGAAGAGACCAGCATCACTGAGGTGAAATCTGTGAAGTGTTTTCTGAGAACCCAAAATAGCTGTGTTCCAGAGCTAGCCAAGGTTGTATCTTATGCTGCAGCTAAACTTGGTAATGTATAAGAATCACCCAGGTGGTACTGGTTTTGAAGGTATGAAGGGACCATGGAGAACAGCTGAGGCTTGGTTCTATGAGAGACCATGGAAGGCCATTGGTGAAACTGTAGCCTCAGTTACAATTGATGGCCCAGGGCTAAAGGGTTCATGCAAAGAACTTGAAGCTTTGCTCCATGAAAACAGCCTATGAGAGGTTATTGGTAAAGCCTAGTTTCAGTAGACGACCCCAGTGTATTGGAGATGGCAGTACCATGGGATTATCACCAGAAACAACAGCAGCAGTAGAGTGGAGTCAACCAGAGCCTAATGTGCTACAGAGGGCAGAGCTGAATAAGTGACCCAAGCCCTTTGGAGTAGGCCAGAAGATCATGTGTGGATCCCAGACATTGAAACAAGCTCTAACTGTTGAAGGTTCCCTAGAAACTCTAAGATGTTCCACATGCCAGATCCTTGAGAGATCTGCTGAAGAAAGCTGCTAATAGGGAGATGAACCAGCCCAGGAGAAAGAAGTTTGTTGTGGTCAACAAAAATGAAAAAAATATGTTGAAGATTTGAAGACCACTTTGACATCAGACATGAAGATGCAGAGTTTGGAGTTTATTCAGCTTGTTTTCTGTCTTTATGGATTACAGTTAAGTGATAGGATGAATCTCAGAAGAGACTTTGAACTTAGGATTTTTTTTTCATTTTTTTTATTCTATATTCTTTGTTTACATTCCAAATTGAAACTGCTTTAGACTATGGGACTTTGGAAGTTGGACTAAATGTATTTTTCATTATTATATGTTTAGGTATAGCCCCCATATACTCATGTTTCAACAAGCCTATGGGGTCCAGGGAATAGAATGTCATGGTTTGAATATGCTTAGCCCAGAGAGTGGCACTATTTGGCAGTGTGGAGAAATGTTCTTTCCTAGGAAAGTGCACAACAATTGGCTATCCAATACCAATTAATCACTCCTGAAAACATATATAAGTAATATTATACAGACTGAACAGAGTCTATATATGTATTTATGTATTTAAGAATTTGTATATATATATGCATATATATATATATATATATATATATATATATATATAAAACAATTTTAAAATAGAGCAAGGACTATATTGAAGAAATTGGAGGGAGAGAATGAAAATTAAGTAATTATAATCTCAAAATCAAAAAATAGCATTGTAAAGCACATTGCTTTGTACAATTAATATACACTAATTGTTTTTAGTGCCTGACTCAGTAAAGTTATAGAAAAAAATAAGAGAAAGTCATCTCAATTTTGGGAAAAAGGGGGTTTTCTAAGCATGACACAAATTAAGAAATAAAAAAGTGGTTAAAAGTGTAATACTCTCTTCAGACACCATGCAAAGGAAACATCTGCAATCAGGAAATATTCACAATGCACATATTAGAAGAATTCTTGTCTTTGCAACATATAAGTAATGGTTATGTGCCAGTAACAATGAAAGGCAGCAAGAATGAAGATGGATAGTCACTGGACAGATTTATGGAGATATCTGTGATTCATGGAAAAGTCACTCAATATTTACAATCAAAAGAACAGTAGCCATCAACCAAGGGTTCCTGGCAGTCCCCAAGTGCCCATCAGGAAGCAGCTGGCAAGCTACGGAATGTTCTTCAGTCCTGAGAGAAGACTCCTGGAAAGAGACAACTAGGGAGATCTATGCAGATTTCACTTGGATCAAGTGAACATACTATAGCAGTATGTACAAAGTTGTAAGCAGGGAAAGTCATTCTTATGATAGAAAACAAAGCAGTTTTCTTGAATGTCCAAGGCTGGCACTGCAGATCCACCCCAAAGGCGGTGGAGAGAGCTGACTGGTAGAGGCCAGCATGTTGTTTGTCACTGCCTATTTGCAATGGGTGTAATCTTTAAACCCCATCTAATGATTCACTCAGTGTTCAAAACTCATGCCCTGTAGTTGGGTAAATTTGAAACAAAGAGACCACTCCTTCCCATACTTCAAAGTTACTGACCTTCAGCCCCTGAAGTTGCCCCTACAGATTGAAATCGACAAGTATAGATGTCTTCCTAACTGCCTCAGACACTGTCTCATACTCTAGACTCCCATCTGACTTATCATTATATATCTGAGTTCTGTCCTCATTCTCTAGTTTACTAGGAAAACCTTCTAGAAGCTTCCAATGTGGCCTACTTACAGGAAAAGACAGTGCTGTCCAGTGGACACCATGTGTTTGGGTTGACAGGTTAGCAGGTAGTCTTGCCCCCATTCTTTGACCCATTCTCTGGCTGGAGACTGTGGTCATGGAAAATCAACCTGCTTTTCCCAGGCTCTCTCAGAATGTCTCCCTCCAAAGAAGGGTAACAACAGCACTGTACCATTTACTCCAAGCTACTTCCTCCACACATGCAGTCAGGAGTCCCTTTGGACACATAGAGGGGACTCACTCACATCAGAAAGAACAGGCAGGGGTGATATTTACAATACACTCACCTAACATTACTGTCTGCATCAAAGCAACAGTACACATTTGTTTTATTTGTGCACATGGATGTTCTGAGCCTTGATCACTGACCCTCCACTACATGCTGACCCAGAAAGACTTCTATGCTGAGCAACAGGTAGCTAATGTCTGCTTTTATGAAGTGTCAAGTTGAAAAGGAAACAGGCTATCACCAAATACACATGTATAAGCTTCTCAGAACATTAAGGATTAAGGATTGTTGCTGTTAAAACATTCCTTAATGTTCTGCATCTGGTCATGGCTGCTTACGTCCTGCTTACATTGACTTCTACCTTTCCTTGCTTCTATGAAGTGTACTGTTCTGCTTTTCCATTTGGACTAAAGTCCTCCAGTTCACAACTATCCTAGTCACAGGAGTGAGGCAAAGTGCAGATTTTGGTGTTGGTGTGGGCAATATTAAAAGGGTGTGAATGCTGGCCATGCCTGATTTTCCTTAAATGGAGCAAGAAGAGGTGAAGCAGAACAGCTTCTAGTGAGTGTCACTTCAGAATCCTCCCATGACATCTTCTCGTAGTCCCCAGGAGAGCATTTTAGAATGCGCTAATCTTTCCACTGCAAATGTTTTTCCTCTTTTCTAATGTATGTTTTTCCTCATTGGGAATGTAGGCAGCTAGTAGAAATCTGAAAGAGACTTGTCAGTGAGCACCAAGGTCTTAGATGTCCTATCCCCAGACTTCTGCATCCATCCATGGCTATCACCACACAGGAAACACAAATTAAGCACAGCTCTAGCAGTCTGTCCAATGGACTCGAGGCATTCTTTGGAGATGAGTCTGATTTCTCTAATATTCTTATTGTTCCTAATACCATGTGTTTTAGCTCTGAAACTCTTCTCAGGGGCAGACAGTCACCTGTGAGCTACTCACCTAGATGCAAATTGATAAACCCCTGAAAAACACCATTGAATGCATTGCCAGTGAAATCACCCATCCAGAGTGGCATCTGTGTCTCATCACAGTGCCTCCAAGCTGTTGTCAAGCTCCATTTTATTCCATGTGCCCTGATAGTTCTAAGGGGAAAGATGCATCCTAATGCTTCCAAATAAATTAGATTCCACACATTTTAAAGTGAAAATACAGTCTCTGCAGAAGGGATAAACACTATTGAATAAGTATCAATAGGATTGGGGTGTCTCCAGCAAAGATATTTGGGAACAAACATGGCAACCACTTAATTCTACCTCTCTGTATCCTCATCATGAAAATAGCTAACTGCAAAGCAGGAAGTTAATGTGGGTTCCTTCCAGCTAGTGCATTTTGCAATGTTTTTTCAAAACAGTAGGAATAAAGAGACGAGTCAGAGTGAGGATGGAGAACCAGAGAAGAGAGAAGACGAGGGTTAGGCAAAGGGAGAGGAGGAGATGTGGGGACATAAAGTGCATTTTTATTTTGGCATTAAGACCAAAAATCGTCATAGAGATAAAATTCACAGCGCCCAATCCAATAAAAATTCAACAGGCAACGCATGAAGAATTAAAGTAAAAATCATTTTGGGAAGAAAAAACTGCTCCATAATACCTGATATAGAGTGAAGTAGAAAAATCCACAGGTTTCTAACAATTAAGTTACTGTACAAGCCATTCTGTATTCAAACATGAAATAGAACCCAGGACCATTAGCTTTGGAAGGAAACCAACTGAGGTGTAGAAGTAAACATGAAATGCTCAAGACGAAAAGCACATTAGTGTCCTGTTCGATAATGCTGAAGAAAAGTGAACCTGAAGACACAACAATGCAAATAATTAAAACTGAGACACAGAGAGGTCCAGAAAGCAAACAGGAAATATTATTGATGAGCAGCAGAGCTTTAATTGCATTATTATTTGTATAATTTGGGTCAGACTTACAAATTCCCCAAATTTTTAATTTGACAAGAATCACAGATGTAAAAAAGTTTTAGAAAGTCCAAACACCTGACCTCTGAGGAAAACTATACCCAGGCAGACTGCATACATTGTTTTTCCAAAACATCTATAGCAGGAATTTTCTAAGAAGCTGAAAAGCAGGTAGGGCAAATGCAAATTCCACATGGAGGACAGTGTTTCCCCCAGGGCAACACCAGTCAGAATAGAGAAGAACAACACTTTACAGCATTGAATAAAGCACAGAAGGAAATGGACCCAAACTAGCTGTCCACGAATGTGAAGAAATACTGAAAATGAGGCACATGCAATAAATAAAGTGCTATTTATCTCTAAAGAAATGAGATCACAAAGTTTGCGGAAAATTGATGTATTTAGGATGTATAATATTGGTCACACAGCTCAGGAAGATAGCACACACACACACACACACACACACACACACACACAGAGAGAGAGAGAGAGAGAGAGAGAGAGAGAGAGAGAGAGTTCTCCCCCATCTGTACATCTTGACCTATATAATGTGTGTGTGTGTGTGTGTGTGTGTGTGTGTAAGTGGACATGTGGCTGTGTGCTGCTTTATACCCTGACCCACCCGCTGCCTGACATTATTCACCCTTCCAGGTTGGGGATGAGATGGTGCAGACTCCAGGAGCAGGTGAGACCCCACAGCAAGTTCATTTATCAGTCCTCAGGGAGCACCCTTTATACCCTCCGCCCACATCCATTGGTTCCAAGCAAGTATGTCTTCCAAGTGGCAGTTCCCAATTAGCTGGCATTGTCTACATCACCAATCTTTAGGCTCTTAGGCAGTCTTCAATTAGGTCCTCAGGAGGAAGTTGCCTCTGTGGCTGCCCACACACACACACACACACACACACACACACACACACATTTATGCAGAAGCGGCCACCACACTTTATCAGTGAGGCCTGCTGTTCCTCCTACAGCTGTGGTCCAGTGTGTAGAAAGCAGAACAAGAAGGCTGAAGTATATGACTGTGGGGAAAGACTGAATGAAGATGATGGACAGAAGAGTCATAGAAGAGGATATAAAGTTAATTATTGTTCTAGTTCTAACTCTGTCATGGATTTGGGGGATTGATAGGGATGGGCAAGTGCATAAAATTATGATTGACAGGTGAAAGTCTTCACATTTTCAAAATGTCTATTCTAACTACAGAAGTCCACTGAGATGAACTTTGGGTCTGGTTAATCTCACTGTATGATGAGTTTATTGGCAAGTACTTCATAATAAAATTGTAATTATTAAAAACAAAAGAAATAAATACCTATCCCTATATCCAAAAAATAATAATATGCCATGAAATAATATCAGTGGACCTAGAAATTATTAACAGAATGAAGTGATTCCTGGTAAAAAATATTCAAGTGTATAAAAGCTAAAGAAATTTATTACCAATGTATCTTTACTAAAAAATGAAACAGAAAAGAATGTCATGTTTGCAAAATAATGGAAACGAAACCCAGTAGAAACAAAAACATAAGTGAGGGAACAGAGAACACTAACCTTGTAAACTCTAGCCCTGTGATGGCAGATCTCAGTTGTCAGTGCTACTGAACTCACCTGAGAGGTGGGCCTCCAGGCATGCCTGAGGAGATTATGTAGGTGAGATTAGCCTTCTGAACACGTCTGTGGGGATTATCTTAAGTGAGAAGGAAAGACCTGCCCATGGTGAGTGGCACCGTTCCCTGGGATGGAATTCTGTCTGGGCTAAAATAGGAGGAGGAAGTGAGCTGAGCACTAATGAGTTCATCATTTTCTGCTTCCTGACTGTAAACACACTGTGAGAAGCTGCCTCAGGCTCCTGCCACCATGCCTCCCCTGCCATCTGACGCCTGTGACCATGCCCCCTGCCTCCAGACCGCTGTCGCCACACCCCTGTTGCCACACCTATGCCCCTGCCTCCAGACCCCCTGTCTCCATGGTCCCTGTGGCCATTCCCCCTGCCTCCAGACCCCTGTCGCCACACCCCTGTTGTCACACCTATGCCCCTGCCTCCAGACCCCCTGTCTCCATGGTCCCTGTGGCCATTCCCCCTGCCTCCAGACCCCTGTCGCCACACCCCTGTTGCCACACCTATGCCCCTGCCTCCAGACCCCCTGTCTCCATGGTCCCTGTGGCCATGCCCCCTGCCTCCAGACCCCTGTCGCCACACCCTTGTGGCCACGCCCCCTGCCTCCAGACCCCTGTCGCCACACCCCTGTTGCCACACCCATGCCCCTGCCTCCAGATCCTCTGTCTCCATGACCCCTGTGGCCAGCCCCCTGCCGCCAGACCCCCTGTGGCCAGGCCCCTTGCCTCCAGACCCCTGTGGCCACACCCCTGTCACCACATCCCTGCTACCACTCCCCCTGTAGCCCTGCTCCCCTGCTGCTCTCACCTCCCCACTAAGATGGACTGTAGCCAAGAACCATAAAACAAAGTAAACCCTTCCTTAGTTTCTTTGTTCGGCATGCTATCTTAACAACAGGAAAATAACTAAGACAATAGGTAAACAAAAAATAACTCTGAGGGTTTTACACCAAAACTGAAATATGTCATTCACAGCACAGAGATGGAGAAAATTAATTATATTATATAAAAAAAACTATTCCATTTGTAAATTAGTTTAACATCACTTTATTGAAAATGGCGATAAATTAATACAAACCACTCAAATAGGAAAAGTGTGTTACAAAAAACTAGGCAGACTGAAAGGACTAAATTACATATGAAAATATTCAAGAAAAGGGGCATTTCTATTCACAATCCTTTCAACCAAAGCTGTGGTAGAGTTATTGCCATGTGCATTATAAGAAAAAATAATGAAATAAAAGACACTGATTTTGACAGAATTAAAAATATCATTGCATACAAAAGCATGTCCATTTTTTGTAAAAAAAAAAAAACTGATGTAATAATCAAATATGCTACTAAAATAATACCAAATAAATACCTTCCAAAACTCAAATACCATTGAGTTTGTAAGTGAAACTAACTAAAGACAAAAAAAAACCCAAACATCTTTTGTTCTCACTCACACTTAAAAGATAAGGTGTTTTTGTTTTTGTTTTGTAGAAACAGAAAACTGAATAATAATGACTGGATATTAAGAGCCATAGTAATTGGGAGTGGTCAGAGGGGATATGGATACCAAATCTCTGGTGGTCTACAGCAGTGTGCTGAGTATAATTTACAATTTATTACATATTTTATAAAGAACTGGAAGAAAGCAGTTTGAAGATTTGCTTCACGAAAACATGATGAATGTTTAAAGAGAGAGAAGCTAAGCATTCTGATCTGATCACTTCATTGTGTGTAAGTCAAATTGTCACACTGCACCACATAAATATGAACAATTACAGTCGCAGCTGAGATGTGAGAAATTCTCCTGAGGGGAATTAAGGAGCCATCAAACAGATGGAGAGATGCAATACTGTTAGAATACAGTTTTCTCCAAATTGATCTATGTATTCAATCAAATTGCTAAATTCACTTTTATATAAATTGTCATATGGATTCTTAAATTCAAGTGGAAATATACCAAACAGTGTCACACTGAAAAAAATTGTTGCCTAAGACTGTGTAACTTTAAGATGTAGTAAGAAGCCACAAGAGTTATGCTGGTTCCCCAGCACTTGGAGCAGGGCCTGTCCCTGAGCCTGTTGCCTACCTGACTGTGGATCCTGTGCTGCTAAATGGACCACCTTGTCTGGCTTCAGTGGAAGAGGATGCTACTAGTCTCACAGCAATTGGATGGGGGTTGATAAGTGTGTGTGGGTGACACCCAGAGGGGAGTTTCCCCTTCTCACTTGAGAAGGGGAAGGTAAAATGGATGGAGGATCTGCATAAAAGAGTACTGGGAAGAAAGAAGGAGCTGAATTGGGTTGTAAAGTGAATTTAAAAAAAAGCCACAAGAGGAAATGTAGAGATAGCTCAGTGTTTAAGAGTTCTTGCTGCTCTTTCAGAGGAATGGGATGGGTTTGCAGCACTCACACTCACTCATGCGTGGATTGTAACTCCATTTCCAAAGGATCCGATGCCTTCTTCTGGTTCACAAAGGCACCAGGCCCATGATACATGCACAGACATACATGCAAACACTCACACATTAAATAAATAAATAAACAAATAAATAAATAAGAAATAAGAAAGGCACAACAATAAAAATATAATAGTGAATCAAATAGGAGAAAGAAATCAATAAAAACATGGCTGCAGAATGTCCTGGGCCCAGAGTCTAGCATAATCATCATCAGAGAGAGACTTCAGGGAGAGACAGATGGAAACACCTGCAGAATCCCACTGCTAAATACCAGGTGGAGCTCTGGGAGTCCTGTGGAGGAGGGGTAGGAAAGATGGGAGGAGTCAGAGGGATCAAAGACACTACAGGAACAGGCCCACAGAATCAACTGAGCGGGACTCAAGTGGGCTCACAGACATCAGCGATCCTGTATGGGTTTGATCCATATTACAGTTGTGTCACTCAGTGTTCTTGTGGAATTCTTAGCAGTGGAAGTAAGGCCTATCCTTGACCCTTTTGCCTGCCGTTGGGACCCTTTTTCTGTGAGAACATGTACCTGGTCTTATTGTAGTTTGTTCTGCTATATTTAGTTGACGTCCCTGGGAGGCTCGCTCTTTTCTGAGAGGAGGTGAAGGGGAGTGGATCTGACGTAAAGGGGAAGTGGGAAGGAGAGACTGGAGGAGGGAAGGTAGGGAAAACTTTAGTTTATGAGAGAAGAAAAAAGAAAAAGGAAGGAAGTAAAACTGTGCTCAATACAGTATTTCCATAAAAAATCAGTGAAACAGATAAGTAGCAGAGAAATATATAACTAGTCAACATTCAATAAATTAGGAAAAGTAATTCAGTAAAGGAAAGACTACACTTTTAAAAGTCCTTTTTAAATGTTTTATTCATTTTTATGCATCTCTGTGTATGCCTATGTGTGTATGTAGTGTTCCTGTTAGTGGGCACATGAAGGCCAGGGTGTTAGATTCCTTGGAGCTGGAGATACAGGAAGTCCCAGCTTACTGCATGCATGTTGAGATCTGACAACACAGGTCTTCATGGTTGAACGAATGTGCTCTTAACAGCAGAGCCATTTCTCCAGCCAGTAAGATGACATTTTAAAAAACCGCCATGGTATTGACTAATTGTAGCCATGTGCAAACCTGGAGTACATACCCCTACTTCACCATGTATAGACACTACTTTCAAATGGATCATAGACATAAGCATAAGATTAAAAACAATAAAGGTCTGGATCTTGCTATACGCTGGGTTACAACATTGAAAACCTGCCCCTTTCTTCTTACCTCAGCTACATGCCTACTTAGTGTCTACTCTTGACACACAGTGAAAACAGCAGTGCTTAGGCCATTAGGGAATTGTTATTAGCCACTCCTACAGGGTAGAATTGTCAGGCAGAGTAGGCAATGCTGAATTCAATGACAAGCATCACTGCTACCAGTGGACTACACAGGATGCTTTCTTCTCATGTCCAAGATGATTAAGACAGAAAACAATGAAGCTGCGGAGGGAAAGGAATTTTTTTTCTCCATCTGGCTAGGGAGTCAGCCATGAAGTGTATACTACAGAGTGATCTAGGCTTCCACATTCAAGCAGCACTGGGAAAATGAAGGGACACCAAAAATGGAATGTTTTTCTTAAAATTCCTTGGACTCCTGCAATTTTGTCATTTACTCTCACCTCTGTTGAATGAGCTCTGAACCACCCACAGGTGGGAAGTGGCAGGGCAATGAGCTTGAGACTCTTGCAGAGAGAAGGGACATGGTATGCAAACCATCCATACAACCCTACGTTCTAGGTTCAGATTAGAAAATGCTCTTCTGTGAGATGAATGGATACATACTCTCCCTTCCATGGACACACTGAAAATTAAGTCAACTTGCAGGAAGTATCTAAGTATCTCCAAAAGTTAATGGAAGCTATAGATTTAAAGAAGGTTATTTGCAACAGAGCCTAAAAATAGTAAGAAAGAAAAAGGAAGTTTTGTAGTTAAAATTATGCATAGTGCATTTATATATTATGCAGAAACACAAATATAGATGATCAAGATATGGTTATATGAAGGTAGATGTAATGCCATATCTCTATGTATGTTGTGGATTTCTCTAAACAGATTCAGAAACTCCAGAGATAAATGTAAATCTTAGTATTGTTGATGATATATGTGTAGATGCAGGTAGAGATTAGACTTTAAACAGTCAAAAATCATGTAGATGCAAAGATCTTACTCATAATAGCTAATGATGAAACCAAACTTAGGGTTGAATAAGAGAAATTTGTAATGAAAATATTAAGTGTGTGTATATATGTATACATATAGACTATAAATATACCTTATGTATAATGGAATATGCATTATTTTATATACATATTATTTCATTGTGTATATATTTGTGTGTGTGTGTGTGTGTGTGTGTGTGTGTGTATAAATGTAGATTTTATTTCCTCAGAGAAATGGATGAGATGAAAGCCATACTCAAGCTCTGTGGACACACAAGGTGGAATGAGCCCAGAGCATTTTCTTCTCTGTTCTAACTATCCCTAGTCCTAGCCTGTAAGCTTTTAGCCTCCATAAAATCTAATCTCCTAGTTGACTGATTCAACCTGTCTGCTCTTGACTTGTCTGAATTGCCCTGCTTGTCCTCATACTAACTTCAGCAATATTTTCTACTCTCCTGGCTCCTTCTCATTCTCTGACTTATTCTGTCTTCACCCTTGTCTGAGTCTACCCTGTCTTTGTAATACTGTTCTGGTAAAAATGCCACACACACATCATCACCACCTCCTTTCTTTTCCTGCTTGCTCTTAAATAGTCTCTGTTTCCTGTGTTATTCTCCTGCCATATCCTATCTCTGACTCATTCTGTTAAATCTGTCTCTGATTCATCACTTTGTCCCTCAATTAGATGTCATTTTCAAACATGGATGCTTCATTCTACAAACTAACTTTAACTTCATTGTCAGGTATTAAAGGTGTGGACTAAGGGCGTGTATGTATCCCATTCAGATCAAAGTACAATCCAAAGCATGTCTCCATTTCAGCTGGATCTCATAGACCTAGAAGGTCTTTGGATGTGATCCTTTGCCAGAGCAACCATGTTGCTAGAATAAATTCATGTTTGAATAGATAGATAGATAGATAGATAGATAGATAGATAAGAACATATACATAGAAAACATATAGAACATATAAATAGAACTTATACATAGAAAAGAACAAAATTATGTCATTTATGGGAAGTAGTGTACACATAAATAAATAGAGATTGTGCTTTTCTCTTGTGTGGTTGCTAGCCTGAGACATAAGATCATACCTACATATGACATGGTGTAGAAGCAAAGTGTCAGGGGAAATGATGGGGACTAATGCAAGGGGGAATAATGGGAAGCTTGGGGAAGGGTGTGGGCCATACTCAATGTACAGTATATTCTTTATAAAGAAATCATATATGGCATAGTACCACAAACAATGAATATATACAATAAAGAAGTACAAATAAAATTCCTGAACAACGAATCAATAAAAATATAGACATTTTAAAAAATAAAACAAACAAATTAGCTACAGATAAACAAATACATGCATAGTTGTAAATAACTGTGTCTGGGACACATAAGTAAATAGACACTGGAGAGAGAATCTCTTATGAACAAAACTTGTCGATAAAAAACATAAAAGCCTGGCCACAGGCACAACTGTGGAGTGATAGAGACAACCAACCCACCCACAAAGCTTTCAGCCCAAAATATGTCCTGTCTATAAGATATGCAGGCAACAAGGAATGGAGCAGAGACTGAGGGAATGGCCAACTAATAACCAGCCCAAGTTCAGACCATCCCATGGGCAAGCACCAATCCGTAACACTACTAATGATACTCTATTATAATTGCAGACAGGAACATGTTGTTCTCTGAGAGGCTCCACCCAGCAACTGACTCAGACAGATGCAGACACCCATAGCCAAACAGTAGATGGAGCTTGGGGACTCTTACGGAAGAATAGAAGGAAGGATTACAGCCTCTAAGGGGTTAAGATCTCCACTGGAAGACCAACAAAGTCAAATAACCCAGACCCTTGGGACGCTCAAAGTCTGAGCCACCAACCGAAGAACATAAATGGGATGAACCTAGGCCTTCCTGCACATATGTAGCAGATGTGCAGCTTGGTCTTCCTGTGGGTCCTGAACAAGTGGAGTAGGGGCTATCCCAAAAGCTGTTGCCTGTCTGTGAGATGTGTTCTTCTAGCTGGGCTGCCTTGTCTGGCCTCAGAGGGAGAAGAAGCACCTAGCTTTGCAGAGACTTGAAGTGCAAGGGTGGAGGGATAGCTAGGGGAGCCCCTACCAACTCAGAAGAGAAAGCGAGGGGGGAATGGTAGGAAGGATAGTTAGAGGGTGTGGCCAGGATGGAGCAGCTAGTGGGTCATAAAATGAATAAGTTAAAGATAAAATTTTAAAGAAAAAAGCCTGGCCATTGAGCTGAGGCAGGAAAAAGGATGTAGAACACTGGCAGGAAGAAAGGATTCCGGGAAACAGTGAGGGAAGAAAGGGAGATTTGAAGGAGATGCTGGGAGAGGTGCTGGGGGAGAAGCTGAGTGAGGAGATGCTGATAGAGACACTGAGGAGATGTGAAGGAAGAAGTGGGCCAGTGGAGAAGAAGTAACATCTAACAATGCAGAAGACAGAGTACTTTGAATGGGTGAAATAAGTTACAAGCTAGTCAGGTAATGAGCCAAAGCTTATGGCCTAGGCCTTTAATAATAACTATTTAGCCTCAGAGAGGTCATTCTGGGAGCAGGGCCTGAGAAATAAAAATCTTGGAAATTTATTTTTTGACAAGACACACTGGCAGTATCAGCATTACAAATAATACTGTTACAAATATTGACAGGATCATGTGTTAAGTATACAGTTAAGTATATGCTGTCAATATCGATGCTATTATTGAACCTGATACATTGACACAGATAAATACATGGTCTCAACTTAGTGTCAGATGTAGATATGTAATATAAATTGATGTCTGTATCAACACAAGTAAAATCATAGCACAAATGACATAGATTAGGCCTAGAAATTGATAAAGAAGTTGGTGTCAATGTTATCGATACATAGACAAATACCATTAAAGAGAGTGAACACAGAAATGAATATTGGGACATGTACGAATAGAGAGAGTTGTGGCTATGTCCATATTGATGCAATTGCTGTTTTAAAATTGCATCAATTTACATTATGTGCATGAATGTTTTGCCTGCAACCATCCACCATGTGGATGCTTGGTACCTGCAGGAACCATAAGAATGTGCCCAATAAATCCTTGAAATGGTTGTGAGCCACCATGTGAGTTCTGAGAAATATACCTGGATCCTCTGCAAGAATAGCAAGTATTCTGAACCACTGAGCTCTCTTTCTAGTTCCATCACTGCTATTTGAAGTAGAGAGGTGAGCAGGTATGAACATACACATGGGTATGTGGGTACCTATATAGATGTTGATGTTAATGTTGATGTAAATATGGACACATAACACAGTATATATACATATGTATGCATTTGCTAGTGTACTTGACATTTATTATAGCTATGAATTGAATAGACATTAATGTTTTACTTCTGACTTAGTTAGGGTTTTACTGATGTGAACAGACATCATGGCCAATGCAACTCTTATAAGAACAATATTTAATCGCTGGCTTACAGGCTTACAGGTTCAGAAGTTGAGTCCATTTTCATCAAGGCAGAAAGATGGCAGCATCCAGGCAGGGATTGTACAGGAGTAGCTGAGAGTTCTACATCTTCATCTGAAGGCTGCTAGCAGAATACTGACTTCTAGGTAGCTAGGACTAGGATATTAAATCCCACACCCACAGTGACACATCTACTCCAACAGGGCCACACTTCCTAATAGTGCCATTCCCTAATGCAAGCATATACAAACCATCACAAATGGTAATGCTAACATTGGTATAGTTGAAATATGAATTTACTCCATCCACATATATACAAACATAATTACAGATAATACTATGCAACAGCAATGTATATATTGACATATATCAATTATAGTTTGAAATATATATGCACACAGATGTCATTATTGACACTCTCAAAGTCAAAGTGGATAGAGATATAGAATGATCTAGATTTAGATGCCAATGTCAGTGTCAATAACACTATTAATATATTGAAAAGGAAACAAGGGAGGGATGTACAAATATAAATTATTTATAGGATTGAACAGTTCTTGATATCTGTGTAACTACAAGCTACAAATATTTTTGCAATAGGCAATAGGAAAGCAGTAAGTACTTTTGAGATTAGTAGGTGCCACATGAGGATCCCAATCCACAATGGCAGTACTTACACCCAGACTCTAATCCAACCCCTAGAAGTTAGTATCTCATTCTTCCAAATCTGTGTTCTTCTAAAGTAGGCCATGTATTGTGACTAGACACAAACTATCCTTTGTCTTTACATTGTGGTGGTGTTATGACAGCCTTGACTGCTCTTTGGAGTACTTGTGAGGCTCTGTTCTTCTGTAACTTCAAAGCGTGCTGAATGTTAACTGTTAGCATCCACACTGTGTGATAATTCTTGGGTAGAGATGAACAAAGGTCTACACATACCAGACAGGTCACTAACAATAGACCAAGAAAGAATCCCACTTGTGTCTGGCTAAGTGAAGAGTGAGTTCCTGGGAATTAACTATAGGAGGTGGATGACTCCAGCTCAACTGTATCTCTAAAATGTCCACACACGTGTGAATAATGGCTCATAAAAGTTGCATGCTTGTAGGACCCTGCATAAGTAGCAGGCAAATTGACAAGCCTGCATCTCCTCTCTCCAGCAGTTGTGGGGCTTTAAATATCTAGGGAGAAGTCCTTGGGTGTCTTCTAATTTTCAAGAGCTTACTGGGTCTTGTAGGTCTTGCTTAGTTTCTGAGTCTTGTACCATCAATTTATTTCCTGAATCTGACAAGCCTCCCCCTTCTAAATGGGAATATTCCAATTCAGAGGAAATAGCTACACAATGATCAACTTTTTCCTCCAGCCCTGGTGTTCTTTCCTGTCCCTCTTCTGCAATGTTTCACAAGTTTTGGAGAAGGTGACATTTACCTTCTCGAAGGCTCGATTACCCCCCTCATTAGTGTCCCCATCTATTAAGGTCTGTCCCATTCATTAGTTTCCTTCCTTGAAGGAAACTATTCTATTGGGTCATATTGTTATCATATACCCAAGTTAAAGCAATTTCTGGGGGTGTTTTTAATAAGAAGTTTGTATTGGGGCTGTGCCTGGCTAACATCAGAGTCACAAATCTGAGCCTGAAATGAAGGAAGCAAAGATGAGCAACACTCGTTGTTGGAGAGTAGTAGAAAGAGCGAAGACAGATGTCTAGAAACCCCAGGTCTTCTGATCCAGGGTAGCTGATAACTATATTTAATATTTGAAGCTCATCACATAAGCACTCACAAAAATGCCCACACAGTCCTGTGGAGTGCTGTGGAACCCATAGAAGAGAAGCTTTGTTTTATGTTATATGCTTCTTGAAAGTAGAAAGTGCCGACATAAGATTTTGCATATGTTTCAGTAAGCTAGGTGGCAATACAGAGATGTGTGGAAAAACTTAAGAGGTGATTGGCCAGCATATCTGCACAGGCAGAGACGCTGGATCTTCTCCCACCTTATCCCATCAAGTCTTGTAAAGTGAAGGGCTTAAAAACACATTAGTATTTTACCATTAATGGCACTGCTTTCAAATGTCTGTCTCAAAATAAGAGATTTTCATAGAAGGAGACAATTAGAAAATTCAGCAAAATAATAAAAAAAAGGAACATCTGAGGGAAACTGAAGATACCATTGCATATTCAACGCAGGCCCTTTTAAGTGTCTCCATGTTTGACATTAGGAACAGTGCTGAGCTCTATGGCTTGCAGAGCACCTAACATTAAAATACTGCACACATCTAATTTCTCCTGACAAGACCGTGGCTTCGGCTGTGCTCCAGGTTGTGGGCTGCTGGGAAGGGCTGGCCCATTAACAGCTTTTTGAGGAAGCTGCTTTGAAACTTTTCTGCTGTGCTTGCATTTTTATTTAGAAAGCAAACAATGTGACAAGAATCAATGTGCCCGCTTGCCTATTTTGTTACAACCTTTGCATAGCTGGCTGTTTTTTGTTTTTATTTTTGTCCATTCTTCCCTATGGTAGCATTAACCACATTATAAAATGGCTGATTCAAACATCTTTTAAACTTGACCAACGACTTTGATATGGGTCCAGCAGTTACTTAGATACCAAGTGAGTTTCTATTTGCCCCTTTATAAATATGAGCAAGTCAGAAGCCATTGAGCACTGATTACCTTGTCTGCTTTGGCAAAGCTGTGATAGTCTGAAGACTCACACTCTGATATTCAAGGTAATTCAAAACACCCTGTCTTGATTTGCTTTCTGTTATTGTGACAAAGATCACAACTGAACACAGTTTGGGTGAGATACACTTATCTTCCTTACAGCTTACACGTGGTTCATCAAGAAGGTATATTAGGGCAGGAACTCAAGGCTGATCCTGAAAACTTTCCCCCTACGGAGCTAAGGAAGAGTGCTGCTTACTGACTTGCTCTTCTCTGCTGGCTTAGTTTTCTTTCTTGTACTGCGCATGACCACCTGCCCAGGGGTGGGATCTCTCACAGTGGTTAAAGCTCTTCTACATCAATCAACCGAGAAATGGCCGATAGCCTTTTAATAGCTCAATGTGATAGGAGAATTTTCCCAAGTAAGAGTCCATTTTTCCCAAGTGACTCCATGTCACACTGATAAAAACAAACAAAAAAAGGCCATTCTGTGTTGCCTATGTGTCTGGAGCCATAGCAGTGTAGGGAAATACCAGGACAGGGAAGTGGGGGAGGGTTGATTGGGGAACAGGGAGAAGGGAGATGTCTTATGGGACTTTCAGGGTGAGGGGGGACCAGGAAAGGGGAAATCATTTGAAATGTAAATAAAAAACACATCTAATAAAAAAAACAAAAAAAAACCAACAAAAAACAAACAAAACAAAACAAAACAAAACAAGATGAAATAAACGCCAGTGTACATCTCACAGACTGTGCTGGCAATGTCTGATTTGTTTTCTTCTGCTTCGAGTTTATCCTTCTCCTTCTGACTTCCTCTATATTAACATCTGAAATGTGGAGAACCTGCAACCTAAAGCAGACTTTAATACCTTACTAAAATTTCTATACACATAGGTATATGTATGTGTATGTGTATGTTTGTGTGAGTATATATATATATATATATATATATATATATATACATCTCATATTATATGTATATTTCACAGTATATATGGAATTTCACCATCTATATAGTTTCATGATATGTTTGGGTCATTGTGTTAACATGATCAATAAATATTAGATCAGTTTAAAATACTCTCAACATGTAAAAATTAGAAATTTCTATTAGAAGACATAAAATCATGCCAAGTGCTCATCTATAGTTTTGACCTAATACTACATTCTCAATACATTTAATTAGGTTAATTTAAGAATAGAGGTAAACATTTTGTGGTGTCTTACACCGAAGATATTGATATTAAGAACAGAGTTAAGACATTTCGAAATAGGAACTTATGTCTGAGTAGACATGGTATTTCTGAAAAAAAGTGGGGCTAGGTTCTATTTCACAGGACTTTGAGGCTTGTGAACAAAGCAGTGCTTCCTTTGCAAGTATAATTAGTATCCCTTTATTTCTAATGTTGGGTATTTACTTTCAAGAAGTTTGGTATTAAAATTACTATGAATATAAAACTCTTCTGTCAGGATTCAATTTTTCTAGAGTAGCAAGTTTGTGTTTTTAAGAAAAAGAGAAGAGTCAAGTGGAGACCTTTGTTTTGTAGATCAAACAATTCAAAATTGTCACATTAGGAAAAGCTGGACCAAGTTACTACTTGCAAACAGATTCTTGTGCTTGTGTCTTAGTTACTGTCTTATTACTATGAAGAGACACCAAGAGGAAGGCAGCTTTAATGGGGGCTCCCTTACCATTTTAGACAGTGAGCCAGTGACCATCATAGGAAGAAACTTGGCAGTAGGCAGGCAGGCATGGCACTAGAGTGGTAGCTGAGACCCTACTGATCTATAGTTAGGAGAGAGGGAAGGATGGAAGGGAGAGATAGAGACAGACAGACAGAGATCGGGCCAGGTGTGTCAAAGTCTACCCCAGTGACGTAATTCTTCCAGCAAAGCCACATGTCCTAATCCTTTCCAAACAGCTCCATCAACTTGGAACCAAACATTCAAATATAGCAGCTATTCTCACTCAAGACACTACAACCTGGCAATCCTTCTTGTTCTTCACAATTCTGTTCCTTGGTCACTGGTCCTAAGGACTCTGTGCAGAATTGGACTCTGGCACCCAATGTCCCTGTCTTCTGGCCTCTTGAAGGATCCAAAAAGTGTATGTAGGTGCTCCTAA
Source organism: Apodemus agrarius (assembly GCA_964023405.1). Taxonomy (NCBI): domain Eukaryota; kingdom Metazoa; phylum Chordata; class Mammalia; order Rodentia; family Muridae; genus Apodemus; species Apodemus agrarius. The sequence continues at coordinate 3,186,798 of OZ030020.1, forward strand.
CTGTACATCTTCCTTACCCTGATGTTCAAAGTACCGAATATCCCACATCAGTTGTCCTTGACAACAAACAATAGAGCACTACTTTCCACATGCTTGAGTAGTTTGAAAAGCAGATCATGGAGAGACTACATGGAGAAATAGGTAACAGGAAAACATCTCTGTGATGTTAGATGTTGGTTTAGAAGAACCAGTGCAAGTCCTTTCTGGCCCTCAGATCCACACACAGTGCTCAAACAGTAACTCAGTTAGTGCCTAACCCAGGATATAATTTGTACTGAATTATTGCCATTCACAGCAATATAGTTAGCCTATTTTCAAGTCATCAAAGAAATTTTCGCCCTTAAATTTTATTCAGTTGAATATGCACAGCAGAGTGATATTTAATCATGTTCCTTTTCTTCTTGAAACAGCTCAGTGAGGACAGCATAGATTACTTCCTCTTTTTAATCTTGCTAATATTTGAGCAATTTGACTCCGTAAGACTTTATTTAGCAAGTCATCTGCTTCTAATCATATGAGCAACGATTATGGAGCATCGAGTCAAATATGATATCATGTTAACAGAATCTGTTAAAAAATATTCTGATAAAATAAGGCATTAATTTTACCTAATATCCTTAAGAAAACGTCTGTAATCTATGGATAACGTGGATAATATTGCTTCAAGGGTTGGATAAATATGTTTGTGGAGAGTGGTCATTAAGAAACATCTTTGAATTAAATAGTTCTCTGGTCTGCATGGTTGGCTCCTCCAGATAGAGGTTCAACACACTCTCTCCCCAGTACAGTACCACCAATGGGAGCAGATTTCAGAGATGGTGAGTGTACCTGCCGGTTTTGTGTGTCAACTTGACACAAGCTGGAGTTATCACAGAGAAAGGACCCTCACTTGAGGAAACACCTCCATGAGATCCAGCTGTGAGGCATTTTCTCAATTAGTGATCAAGGTGGGAGAGGGGGTTCTGCCCATTGTGGATGGTACCATCCCTGGGCTACTAGTCCTGGGTTCTTTAAGAAAGAAAACTGAGCAAGCCAGGGGAAGCAATCCAGTAAGTAGCATCCCTCCATGGCCTCTGCATCAGCTCCTGCCTCCAAATTCCTAACCTGTGTGAATTCCAGTCCTGACTTCCTTTGGTGATGAACAGCAGTGTGGGAGTATAAGCTGAATAAATCCTTTCCTCCCCAACTTGCTTCTTGGTCAAGATATTTTGTGCAGGAGTAGAAACCCTGACTAAGACAGTGAGTGTCATAGCCCTCCTGAGTCCTCATAAGTAGGTTCAGTAAGCATGTAAATAACCCTGAGGGATCCCTCTCCCTTTTACCATATGAGGACATATGGAGAAGGTGACATCATTGAAGGACAGTGAAGCCCTTTTCCAGACAGTGCATCTGCATCTGCGGGTACTTGATCTTGGACCTTCAGCCCACAGTCTATGATTAGTAAAATCTGCTATTTATAAATGATCCAGTCTAGAGTACTTAATTACAAGTATTCACTCACTATGAATGAACTAAGATGGACACTTTCTTATAAAATCAGAGGCAATGTGCATTTCCAGTTGTAAGCAAGAAGTGGAACTTATTTCTCATAACAACCCTATGTATTTAGATGAAGTAGGTTTGCAACAGAAGGATACTTATTAACCATTACATTGTTGATGATGATGTTGTTGTTGATGTTGTTTTTCACAGCTGAGTTGAAGATTTGGAAGTGAAATGGTTACTTTTTGTCAACTTAACACAAACTAGGGTCACTGGGAAGAGGAAACCTCGGGTGTGGCATTGCTTTCATCAAATGACCCAATGGGCATTTCTATGTTAACAATTGACCTGGGAGGTGGTCCAGCCCACTGTCCATGGTGCAACCCCTGAAGGTGATTCTGGGTTGTATAGTAGGCAGAGCAAGCCAGTCCGCAGAGTTCTTCCAAGGCTTCTGCATTAGTTCCCGCCTTAAGCTCCTGCCCTAGCTTCTGATGACAGACTAAACTATAAAATGAAATTAACCCTTTCCTCCCCAAGTTGGTTTTTGTCATTGTTTAATTAAAACAACAAACAGTTAACTGGGACTGGAGGTATGTGCTGGTGCCTCATGTGGTGTAATTCCTTTCTAGTTCATTACCTCACTTTGTGTAGCTGTGACTCAGTTTCCCCACCTTACAATTCAGTGACTGAACTAGCAGCACTGAAGCACAGGTCCTTAGGTTACTGCTGCATGGTGACACTGCCGGATTACTTATAGGTTCCAAATACAGGAAACACTGTAAAAAGCAGGAAATACTAGCATTTAGGAAAATATCCCATAGTAATTGGAAAATTCCAGAACACTGTGATGCAAGAACTTACTGAAAGACTTTGTAGTGGTTTTCTAAACATTTTTATATGAATTTGCATCTTTGTTTATAAACCGCTAACTAGCATCTAGCATGACTTATTCTATTTAGCTAGTTGACCTCACAGATCTCATTTTAAAATTATTCCATTCCATAGACTAAATGCATGCTCTGACCCAGAGCAGCCTAAGCGAGGAATGCTGAACTTTCTATGACTTTCCTTATTTTGTTGACCACACCCCCCTCCTCCTTGTCTCCTGTTGACAATTCGGGCCACTAAAACCCTAACAAAGGTTTTTACTCTTCATCCCAAAGTAGCAGGTTTCACCACATATTCTTACATTATTTTATAGTTCCAATAAAATGTTTAAATGAAATATTTTTCTACAGAAAAATAAAGTACATGAAAAGAGAACACAGTTCACATGCATCTAGCTTCTTGTGACCCTTGCCCTGGGTTTAGGAATAGAACGTTACAGGGAAGGAATCTGAACCCCACTTCACCTCCTAGAGTCCTTGTGACCACATCTCCATTTCTTGGCTATCTTCTGCAAGCCTTCTTAATGGACCAATTGACTTTCCCAAGGAGTTTAGCATACTATCTTTCTCTACATTTTGGGATTTGGGCTCAGTTTCTGCCTGGTTTGTTCCCTTGCAATCATCAGAGTACCTGGAACATGAAGACTGGTCATTTGCAGACAGCCTTTTATGTGGCCAGTGGCTTAAAACTTAGTGTTTGTGGATAATAAAGACATCAGTGCATGGTGGTCTGCAGCCCATGTGAGGAAAACTATGTGAGAATTAGTGTCTTTGAGCCATACTCTTTCTATAGATACATAAAATAAGAAGATCACATTTTAGACCACCAGCTTGGTTTGTAAGCTTTATTATTGTCATTGTCTTTGGCCACTGAACACACCTTCAACTATTACAAATGCATGACACTCACCCATACAATAAAAGCCAAGGCAGGCACTTAAATGAAGCAGTGTGGAGGGCAGTGTAGTCTTCAAAGTACATTCCAAGACATAATGAGACCTTGTCTCAATAAACAAACAAACAAACAAACAAACAAAAAAGAAGAAAACAGCAAAAGAGAAAGTCTAAAGCTTTATCAAATCAATAGATCTTCACTAGTCAATAAGCAAGCCAAGAAGCCTGTTTGAGATTGCTTTTAAACACACTTGAAAACACGCACATGCGCGCGCGCGCGCGCACACGCGCGCGTGCGCGCACACACACACACACACACACAAAAGCTCGTTCACAGCAATAAAAATGAGATTGAAAGCTGTAGAATTTATTTAATAATTATGAAATGGGGTAAACATAGCCAAAGATAAACCCCATGCAGGAGCAAGAAACAGTCAGAACATATCCACACAATAGCCAAATTCCATCATTTTGGAAAAGTCCTACAGACCAGATGATGTTTTATTCCCATATGGCAACAGTTGGATAGCTGCATGTGCATTTTCTGATAGGGCTAGCAGCATTCAACATAACCTGTGGTCGGCCACTGGCAAGGACTCACACTCAGGGTTATGTCTGGGACTCCTATCTACAAATTCTGAAGCTCTGTTGGGGGAAAGAAAGAGGCCTTTTCCCTGCACAGGTCTCTGGACATACAGAAACAAACTTTCTCTCCTTCTTCTAGGGGAGAACATTGCCCATGAATACAGCCATGTCAGGGGCCAGCATGGAGGACCTCCAAAGTACTCTGGGAAGTTTGGCCCAGAAGACTGAAGAAGTAAAAAGGCCTTCTGAAAGGTAGGTGGCTTTCTGTAAGTTCATGGTTGCTAGATTAAACTGTTTTCCTAATACTGGGGAGCTGGAGCCACACCATCATGGTTGTATTTCTGCAACAGGGTATGCTTGTCCTACTGAGGATATGCCAATAATTCCAGGTAATCAGCAGAGTACATTACAGGGGGAAACCTGAAACAACAAGCTGTACAAACAGAATAGCAATCAGAAGATGTAATGCATTTCTGATGTACATTTAAAGCACTGACAGTGGGCCACAGATGTACGTGTGTTGTGTTTTATATTGCGGAGATATGGCCTGTGAGAACCTATTACAGCCTATCACTGTCTGTGGCGGTGGGGCAGAGGAAGGAAAAATTCCATCACACATTACTCCTGCGGATGTATTAGAGAAACAAATTGTACTCGGAATTGAAAAGTCACAGGCTTATTCTGCCTTAATAAATTCCTGCCAAAAGGCTAAGTGTAAGATGAGAAATACTCCCCAAATATCGTTACAGTATCATCTCTGACATCTCAAGGGCTGTTCCAGGCATCATCAGACACAAACTGAACCTCACAATACAACCTTGCTTTTTTTTTCCTTTTTCTTCTTCTTCATTTTTTTTAACTTCTTAATTTAATGCAACCATTCTGAGTCACCTGTACTTGACAACCAAAAAAAGAAAAACAAAAACAAAACCACCTGCTACAAGGTAAAGGCCACATTAAATAAGATAGTTTCACTGGGCTGTTCCTACTGACTAATCTAACAGATAGTTTTGTAATATAATATGTTAATCTTCAACCAGGACACCACACAAACCTGTTGGACAGTTTTCAGGTTCAAGTAGATAAGGTCAAAATGGAGATACTGAAGATATGGAAGAGGAAATGCTGATCTTTTGGGGAGTGATAGCTGTCTAGATGCTAATTATTTCTTAAGGTTTAAATGTGTAATATCAGAGGAGTGTCCCACAAGTATCAGATACAAGACCTATAGGGTTACTGACCTAGTTATCTATTTGTAAGTCAAGATAGTCAGACCTGGGTAGCAGGTTCATTAAGGTAACTTCATATCTCAGACTTCACCCTTCATCTTTTTAACCTACTGAGACTCCTCTCTAAAGAGTAGATATTTTAAGAGAACTACAGGCCAATTTCTCTTATGAATATAGATGCAAAAATACTAAATAAAATTCTTGCTAACCGAATCCAAGAGCACATCAAAACGATCATCCACCATGATCAAGTAGGCTTCATCCCAGGGATGCAGGGATGGTTCAATATACGGAAATCCATCAATGTAATCCACTACATAAACAAACTGAAAGAAAAAAACCACATGGTCATCTCATTAGATGCTGAAAAAGCATTAGACAAAATTCAGCATCCTTTCATGCTAAAAGTCTTGGAAAGAGCAGGAATTCAAGGCCCATACCTAAACATAGTAAAAGCAATCTACAGCAAACCAGTAGCCAACATCAAAATAAATGGAGAGAAACTTGAAGCATTCCCACTAAAATCAGGGACTAGACAAGGCTGCCCTCTATCTCCATATCTTTTCAATATAGTACTTGAAGTTCTAGCAAGAGCAATTAGACAACATAAGGAAGTCAAAGGGATACAAATTGGAAAGGAAGAGTAGATATTTTAAATCTTATTATGTTAGTATGCTATATACTGATTCTAGCTGTATTGTAAAGTGGAAAAATTACAAATACATATTAAGTAGTTATTGAATTTGCAGAAGCACATCTTGCTATTTCCTCAAAAGTGCTGACCAGGATCACCAGGACAGAAGCAGATCAGGACAATGCAAAGCCAGCAAGGCCAGAACTGGACTGAGCTGGTACTGACACAAGAGCACTATCAGAATCAGATAGACAAGCTTGTGTCTCTCCAGTGACAGAACATAGTATGTAAACAACTCACACAGCTCCCTGGTGTAGTAGGCAGGGATTTGCCAAGTTGAAGTGGTTCTGCTTTCCTTGATAGGCAGCTGTAACAAACACAAGTTCTTTTATTCCAATATTGACTGCTAATATTAACTTTCCAATCAATCACATAGTAATACATCTATCATCTATCTGTCTATCTGTCTATCAACTACTTATTTATTTACTTTATTGATCTATGTTTGTGGGTCAATGAATGGCTGTAAATGGTTATTGGGATGCCAAAGAGTTCAAGTAGTTTCTAAGAGACCCACGAGGTCAAGGCTGGAAGGAATGTCATGAGTCTTTGCGAGAGTAATGGTAGAACTGGTAGTGCTTCAGAGGGTTCAGCTACAGAGTCAGAGTTGAGCTGCTGAAGCAAGAAACTGCAATATGGAATGATGAAAGCATGACTGGGCCCAGGCAAAGGTAGAGATGATGGGTGAAGTCCAGGTGAGTAAACAAGACGACATATGGATGGATGGACAGATGGACGGATGGACGGACAGACAGACAGACGGATGGATGGAAAAGTGGGAGGGTGGCTATGTGAGTTGGCTTCCTCAGTGAGTACCACCCTGGCCTGCCATGTCAGTGGGGCTGTTGCTATAACAATGTTGTGTGTCCTCCTCTTTATGGGCCCAAATGAGTGTAAAGCCTTTCCTTCAGACTCTGTGCTGGAAGAGTCCCCATGTGTGATTTTTGGTGATTAGCTTTACTCTGACTGCCGTGCTCACAATAAACATCAGTTTCTTTCAACTCTGGGAAAGAAACAGTACTCAAATTATTTTTCCTTACTCTTCTATAGTGTGACTCTCCTATAAAGATGACATACAGTGATTAAGAATGAATTGAGAGTACTGTCAAATAATGTTAATATCCCAGGAACCTGGACGTTTGCAACAGCACTGAGGCCTTTCCTCATTTTCTTCCTGTTTGCATTCCTGGCAGACAAGCTTTGTTTTGTTCCAATGGCTTTGATGGTGAAATAATGATCTCCCCAACCAAGGCATATAAAATTATGCAGAGAGTTGAAACCAATTCCCGTTAGTGACCATCCCAGAACAATTCTCCTGAGACAGGAACAGAAAACCCTAAGGGGATTCAACTATGATAGCCTCCACTTGAAAAAGTCATATTGAAAATTTGGAGTTGGGGAAAAACAAGACAAAACAAAAACAAAAGCACAACAACAACAACAACAACAATAAAACCCCACTACAATACAAAAACATCTGTTTTCTTCACTGGAAAAATAAGATGAGCTTCCGTACCCAAGCTTGTTTTCTTTACTTCCCAGGAAATCTTCATGCCTGCTCAGCTGCACCTCTGCACCAGTCATTTAAACCTCAGGGACACTGGTTTTGTGTGTGTGTGTGTGTGTGTGAGAGAGAGAGAGAGAGATAAACAGGAAAGCATCTAGTCCTAGTCTGTCTTTACTATGCAATGCCTTGCAAGCCCACGATGGGCGGCGGCCGAGTCACCAGCTCCCATGCTTCCACACTTAGTCCCCAGATGCTGGCATTGTCTGGGGGAGGAGATGGCTGGAAGAGGTTTGAGAGGACTGCACCTGCTTCCAGACACCTGTCTGCCTCCTGACCCACCCTGATATGAACCAGCGCCTGCCATGATACATCTTCCCACCTGAAGGTTTACTTTCCCCTGAAGGTTTACTTTTCCCTTAAGTTGCATTTCGGGTAAGTTGTATCACAGTAGTGAGAACAACATCTAATCCAGTTGGCTTTCTTCAGTCTCTGTTCTGTCATGGAACATTGGTATTTGGATTACTCATTGAAAGGGAGCAGTCATAGTCCTGGAGAAAGGCCAGAGGACTTACCAGGATGTTCTCCTTGACTCTGGCACTATTGGAAAGGCATGGGCAGGGTTAGGAGAGCAGCGAAAAGAAGAGCTGCAAGGGGCAAAGGTGGCAGGCAGTTAACTACCACGGATATTATGATAAACAGCGCGGACACCATACCTGCGCTTTTTCCATATTAGCAGTAATGTGGAAAACACTCTGCACTGAGGTCTGAGCTTACAACTGCAAGGCTTTTCCACACTTAAGTGGATGAAGCCATGGAAGAGCCCTAACAGGAAGCAAACTCCTGGGAAAGCTATTAGCCTCAGCATTTGCAATTCATGGGACACTGCCTGCCTTAAGGGCCATCATTGATGGAGCCCTGTTTGGTTTAAAATGTAACTCTCACCCTGAGCAGGCTGTGCATTCAGATCTCAGCTGGGTTTCTCTTGAATTTATTAACTTACAAATGGAAATACACTTCCATAGTTGACTATCTCTCAGCAACCTCTTAACTTGCTTTTCCCAGAAGTGGTGCCACTGTCCCCAGGCTCCTAACTCAGCCCTGACTTCTGTTCCTTTTGGCTCCACAGTCTCCGTCTGTTTACCAAACCCTTCAGGTAAAGTTTCACTTTTCCAACAGGCTTTGAGTCCTTCCTCTCCCTTAACTCTCAGATATCAATCACATAGGCCACGTGCTCTGAAAGCCCACCTGCTCCCTCCTTCTGTGGACTAAATGTAATAATGCATTCAATGCACCTTTAGAGTAGGTGTTCATAAGCAGCTTGGAGATGTTCAACTTTGTTGGAAAAGTTTAAAATGATAGATCCAGTATCAACCAGGAGGAGATGATGGACTCTGTCAGTGTTCCACCTCTCTTAATATAACCAATGTTACATAAGAATTTTAAGAGATACATATAAATCATAAAACAGGCAAGGAGTCCAGAAAACTCATGAATAATATGAAATAATGTTGGTTTTCCTGGTGAAATACAGGCTCCTCTGGAGTGATTACATTTGTCTGCACTTCTTCAGTCCCTTCCAGATTAGCAGTCCTTAACCTGTGGGTCATGACTTCTGTGGAGTGTTGAATGACCCTTTCACAGAAGTCACCTGAGACCATTGGAAAACAGGTGTTTTCATTATGATTCATAACAGTAGCAAAATTACAGTTATGAGGTAGCAACAAAATTAATTTTATGATTGGGGTTTCACCACAACATGAGGAATTTTATTAAAGGGTCTCAGCACTGGAGAGCTTGAGAACCACTGGTCTAGATGAATTATCTGACCCTCAACTTTTATGTAAACCCCTTACACTAAATTCAGACTTCCAAAGGTTTCCTATTCTATCCTTCTCTACCTTATCCAGCTTTTTGTTTTCAATGAACAGAGAAAGAAGTGTCACCCCTGGCATGGACATTTTATTAACAGTGCAGTTATCAGGTATGTTCTTGCCCCACTCTGATCGACGCATGTCCCATAAAACTATGGTTAGACTGGACTGAAAATGGAACATAATTTGAAGAAGTATTCCAGATAAACATTAATGCATAACAAACTATGAAAACGTCTCCACAATACAAAGGGTACAGGAAAACATCAAAACACTAAGCCTTAGTAAGTGTGGCTGTAATTGCAGGTTCTGTCTACTTCTACACTGGGCACCAAAGGAGAAAATGTTTTATGGTTGATGAGTAGTCACAGGGCAGCCACTACAAGGTTGTCAACATGATGACAGGGTTGGAGAATGAAAGGTAAATTGTTACTTCTGATAAGCCGCCTTAACAGGATTCCCTGGATGGCAGCCCTTCAGCCCAGGGACAGTCAAGTTTGAGATCGTGTGATTACAGTGTGCACCTGCAAGCCCCATTGTGCTGCTCAATCTGTGTATTCCACTGTAGGTCAAGGCCGTTAATCACCAGAAGGCCTCGGGGTAGCCATGTAGAAGCTTATTTATGGGCAAATCAAGAGGCTGGGATCCTGAACCGTGCCTGATGGGCTCCACTAATATGCTACTTGTGGCTAATTTCTTAGCTGCTGGACCCACAGGTGTTTGCCCTCACCCATAAATCAGGCCTCCTGCCTCCCCTCGTGGTCCCACCATGCATATAGATAGCCTGCTTAAATGACAGGCAGGAAGTGATGGATGACGCCCTAAATCACCTCACAGCTTACTCACCTGGGTCTCCTCTGGAACCAGCACGACAACATTCCCACCACCCTGACCAGTTACGATGTTATTATAACCCAAGTTCTCTGTGCCTCTGCATGCAACCTTCCCGAGGTACAAAGTGTACCGTTCCCATCTTGGTGTGTTTTACTTGTAGAGTGTACCCTTTGCATAAGAGAGCACCATTAAAATCCCTGCCAAGGCCTGCAGAGCGACAGAGCAGAACAGAATCCTGAAGACCTAACCTGCGAAAGCAAACTCTCTCAGGGAGCTTAGCTTCCATTTAGTCTTAATTTATTTTTTTATAATTAAAGACGTTAATTAAATGCACCACAAACCAAACAATCCTAACACCTAAATATCGTGGACAGGAAATACTTGGTTTGCATGTAGTTTGATTCTCCAGAGTGGTTCTTTGTTTTAAATCAATGTAAAGGTCATTACAAAACCCAGCACCTAGGGAAATATATATCTCCCTATACTTACAGTGTATAACTTAGTTTTGAAGAGAAGATGTATGACTTGGAAACTTTGTATTCAAGTTCCTGCTGAAGAATCTATAGTAGAAAATATTAATAAGGTAAAAACACTGAAATGTTGTAAGTAGCCAAATACAGGAAAAATATGTTGAAAAACAAAAGCCTGACCATTTCAAGATGAGTTCTCATTAAGACTGATTTGTCAGAGATGTTGGAGAAGACTTGCAATTGAAGGAAGAGCTCACTGCTTGACAATTCAAACACCCTCTATTTAGCCTGCTGCAACCTTAGAACAGATTGTGTGGTGAGAAAATACATGGTGCAGGCTTAGTAACTGGTTTTCCTGTTGTCCTGGAGTTTTTTAATTGAACTTAGTTACTAACTCGCAGAGCAGGACTTTGATCTCAAAAGGGCCATTTATTTTTACACAATTCAGTTTCAAATGAGATGCAGTAACAGAAGACAGCATCATCATTTTGGATAAAAGTCTGAAAACACTTAAGTGGCAAGCTATACTGAATTCACCCTGCTGTGTAGACCTCTGAGATTTTAGTATAAGCCAGATGAACTTTGAGGTTGAACTTTCAAGCCAGGGGACAGAGAAGGGAGCCCAGTACTAACTAGGTCTCTCTTCCATAGACTGACACAGTTGAATATATAGAGGAAGAAAGTGGTCTCAGTTTAGAAGAACAGGATACAAACAAGAGAGAGAAGAGTGAAATCCTCAGAGATGAGCGCCCCACAGCACAGCGAAGGAATCAGCACAGCAGGTAGGCCAAAGAACAGCTGCACCCAACCAAAGAGCATGCATGGTCTAAGATTCATGGGTTCAATTGCCAGCACCAAGGTGGTGGCTTATAGCACTCTCTAATTCCAGTTTCAGAGGATCTGACGCCCTCTTCTGACCTCCTTGGACACTACACACATATACACTTAAGTACACGTAGGCACACCACACACACATACAAAAAGAAATATCACCAATGAATAGAATCTCATACCATACATATGTAGTAGATGTGCCGCTTGGTCTTCATGTGGGTCCTGAACAACTGGAACAGGTGCTATCCTAAAAGCTATTGCCTATACATAGGATATATTGTTTTAGCTGGGCTGTCTTGTCTGGCCTCAGTGGGAGAGAAAGCCCCTAGCCTTGCAGAGACTTGAATTGCCAGGGTGATGGAATACCTAGGGTACCCCCATCCACTCAGAAGAGAAGAGGAGGAGGAATGGGGGAAGGACTATGGGATGAAGTGACCAGGATGGAGGCAATGAGGGGGATGTAAAGTGAATAAATACAAAATAAAACTAAATGGAAAAAAGAACAGGCATACACTTCAGTGTATATACAAGCTGTCGACTTGGTTCAAGCAGGTGAGAAAACCAGAAATCCCCAGCACTGAGTTGCATCCTCTAGAAACCCTTGTATGAGCAGAGGAAAAACAGACCATGGACTGGTTAATGTTTCAGGCACAGCAACAAACTATAAAAGGAAGACCTGAGGGGCGCAAACTGTTGTTAAAATACAATGTAGTCCACACAGATCAGGGGTATTAATAGGTAACAAAACTCTCTAGCAACAAACATACAATTAGCCCAGGGAACTAACAAACATAAGAAGAAGATGAAATTATGACCACAAAAAAAATAAAAAATCACACACAAGAGTAACCAGAAATTGCATGGGTGTCAAAACTAGCTAATGCAGAAGTTTATAACTTCTGAAATTGTACTTCACACACACACACACACACACACACACACACACACACCGAAATTGAAGCAGAGATTTAGAGGTTATAAATAAATTGAACTTCAAGAGATGAATCCGACATAAAAACTATTTGTCCAGTCTTAATATCAGTTCAGATTCCCAAGGAGAAGTATTTGCCAAAGTTGATCATGTTATGAAAGATGCTAAATGCAAAGAAACACAAAAAGAATGAGGTTCTGAACACACTGCAAACAAAACCAGGCGCGGACATTTGAGAGCGGGAAGGGAGAGTAACGCCATATAACGGAAAAGATAGCATAGCGGACTGGAGAGATGGCTGAGTGGTTAAAGGCGCTGGCTGCTCTTCAGAGGCCTTGGGTTCAATTCCCAGCACCTAGGTGGTGGCTTACAGCACTCTCTAATTCCAGTGTCAGAGGATCTGACGCCCTCTTCTGACCTCCTTGAACACTACACACATATACACTTAAGTACATATAGGCATACCACACAAACATACAAAAAGAAATATCACCAATGAATAGAATCTCAATCCAAACTGTAAGACATATAACAAAGAAAACCACAGTCAATTTATACTGTAATCAGCATGCTCAAAGATACTAATAAAATAAATGTCAAAGCCTGGACACCAGCCACATCCTGTACAGAGAAGCAGATGGAATCCCTGCAGTGAACTCAGCTTCTTCTGGCTGTGGAGAGAAAAACAAAACCATGGATACAGAGTACAAGTAAAGTATCTTTCAAAAGCTTCAGTGAAACTGATACTTTCAGATAGCAGACTGGGGGAATCCAATACAAGGATTTCTACACTGGGGACAGTGTTAAAAGAGGGGTGTACCAAACCAGAAAGATCTGCTTCCAAGCATGAGGCACAGAGGAGCTGCAGTTACATACGTGTTTTTATTTGTTTACTTCCTATTTATTTTTGACAGGTTGTTAAACATATTGCATTTTATTTATTTCATGTGTGTGTATGTCTGCACATATAGGTGCCCTGGAACATGAGTTTAAAGGCCATGGGATAAAAATGATTAAAACTATAGTATCTGCCTTTACATGACCATTTTACAACAACCTATCCAACAAGAGAAAACATCATTTTCAAGAGCATAAAAAACATTTGCAAGTAGAGAATTATGTTGACTCAAAATACATCTTAATAAAACATAAAGAAGCCAAATTCAGTCTTTCCACAGTGCATCCAATATCTCTGGAAAATACTGAACTTCGGGTACCAAAGACTCACATCTAAGGGTGCCCACAGGAGAAAGAAATCTGAAATCAAGATCATCTTAGATCCAGAAGAATGAAAAACCCACTGGGCTGTCTTCATGAGTCCAAGGCACTAGATTCCTAACTCAAATCCACATCGGTTCCCACTGTGATAACAAGAGCTTCTCCCTCCCTGTCCTCTTACCCATTTGCCTTCCTCAGCCTGCTCCCCCAACCGGTGGACTCCATCCTTCCCTGACACTCTATGCAGAGCCTTCTTCCTAGAGTTGCCAATGACGGAAAGCACCCCTCCCTTCAGGTGCTCTGGAGAATCCCCTTCCCTGTCTCGAGTAGTCACTGGCCTGCCTCCGTTCTTTCTGCACTCTGACTTGTATGGCATGCAGAACAATACCCTCCAGTAAAGATAATCCTAATTACTATAACTTATAAATACATTCTGTTCAATGGCATTTTGGTCTAATTTTTTTTAAACTATGATAAATTAGCTGAAGCAAGATACCTTAAAAAGATGCAAGACCGAGTTAGCTCATATTCTTCAATGCAGAGATTCCCAGCTGCCGATAGTTGAAAGTAGAGAGAAACCAAGAAAAAAAGAAGAGATCATGTGGCTAAACAGGAAGCCACGGAATCTGGGTCAGGCAACCTTGGGTTTCTAAAACACCATCATGAGGGAACTAATGGTGTACCAAGAGACTTCCCTTAACTTCCTTTATATTCTCAGTTTGCTGAGGGCTTCACCTCTAAAAGGTCCTCCTACCTCTCTCTGCCACGCTGAGTACCACATAAACAATTGGTGAGGTATTTGGGACACCTTCACCAAGCCACAGGTCACAGCATGCTTTCATGAGACATAGAGGCTCCTTATGACCTGAGAGTCCTTAAAATTGAAAGAGACAGTAAAAGAAAGGTCCAGGCCAATGTGCCGCAGAAGGTCTTGGTCTCTTGCCCTTGCCTTGCGAATGCAGGAGCCAGGAACAAAGGGAAGAAGCTCTATAGTCCTATCCCTGCTCAAGCTTTGGTGCAGGTATCTGCAGCCTGCAATAGCTGGCTGGCCCCGCTGCCTAGAGAGCTCCAGAGTAATGTAGTCACAGCCAACGTCTGACACCCATGGTGGGCACACAGCGATCCACAGACGATGTGAATTTTCTGCACAGGCACAGGTTTCAGACCCTGTGATGTTCCCTTGACACTGACATGGTCACCAGATCCAAGGGACACACCAATAGTGAAACTGCTTGTGGAATAAGAGCAATACTATGGGGGTGAAAATTCCTTCTGATTAGCATAGTACATGTCAATAGGATTGTTGCTGCTACTTTGGTTTAGTTTGTTTTGTTTTGTTTTGTTTTGTTTTGTTTTGTTTATGACAGTGTAATGGCTATTCCTGTTTGTTAACTTGACTATATCTGGAATGAACTACAATCCAATATTGGAGGGCTCACCTGTGATTCAGATCTTGAGCCTGGAAGACACAAGTTTCTGACCTGGATCTTGGCATGGAGATCTTAAGGCACAGTGGCCATGAAAAGTTTAGGCTCAGGCAAGGTAGTGCATGCCTTTAATCCCAGGAGTCTGAGGCAAGGAGATCACAGGAGTTCATGCTCAGCCTGGGAAAAGCAAGTCCCAGATCCAGGCCTGGTGGTACACACCTTTAATCCGGGACATGCTTTCTGCTGGAGACCTATGTAAGGACATTGGAAGAAGGACTACTCACTCTTTGACTGCATGCAGTTACTAGCCAGCACATCTGTAGAAACTTCTTCAGAAGACCAGCTGAAACAACTAGCCTTGTGGGACTGAGCAACTACTAGATTCTTGGACTTCCCATTCAGAGCTGACCATGGTTAAGCTAATTGAACTACAGACTGTAAGTCATCACAATAAATTTCCTCAATATAGAGCAATATTACATAAGTTCTGTGACTCTAGAGAACCCTGACTAATACAGACAGTCACTTACTTTACAATCTGCACCAACTTCAACTCACAGCCATCCTCCTGCTGCAACCTTCCAGGTGCTGAGATGGCAGACATGAGCCATCAATCCATAACTTATTGCAAAAAGCTAAAAGTGGGAATGGCCTAGGCTGGAGCATGAGATGGGAACAGGGGTTGTTAGTTTAGAGTTGTGTGGGAGGTTGGGGTTTGGGTGGCTCCTGCCCCCTGTCCTAAGACACCCAGCAGAGAAGGCTCCTATACTATTCAGATCTGGGCATCAGGGCAGAATGCCTGTCACCTTTATAAAGGATAGCCTTGGCAGAGCGATGTTAGAATGATAGTGTAGGGACTGGAGAGATGGCTCAATGGTTAGGAGTGCTGTCTGCTCTTCCAGAGGTCATGAGTTCAATTCCCTGCAGCCATGTGGTTCACAACCATCTATTCCTGGATCTGATGCCCTCTTCTTACATGAAGGTATACATACAGAGAGAGCACTGATATATGTAAATAAATAAATAAATAAATAAATATTTTTAGGAATGAGAGTAAAGTAAAATAAAAATAAAGAATGATAATGTGATCTGGAACCAGGAGAGAAAACCTTTTATAGAGGACTTGGAGGTCAGACCAAAAAATAAAATAAAATAAAATAAAATAAAATAAAATAAAATAAAATAAAATAAAATAAAATAAATAAAATAAAATAAAATAAAATAATGAATATCAGAAACATAATGAAAGTTAATGAAAACAAAGCCCGAGGAGACAAAGTGACCAGATACCCATGATTCCTTATACGTCAGGAGGAGCCCTGTGGGGCATCGGTCAGCCCAGCACCTAGTAAGGCTATGTGATGGTCTCTATATGTTTGCACGAGGCTAACTGTAGATTTCTTTAAATAATAATGAAAAGTCACCTGACAATTCCAAAAGGAGAAATGTGCAAGGTGACTGGGGACAGACGCTTGCAGGAGTTATTGTCATGCTACCTGAGATCTAAGAAGCAGAGGCATTCGGGGGCTGGCAGAAGGCATATTGCCGACAAGGAGGGTGCTTCCCGTGTGGGAATTAAAAGGGCACTGGCTAAATCTGTCAGAAGGCACTTTCAAGATGTAGTGCTGAGGAATTATATCAGAAAGGTCACTCAGAGAAATACGGGTGTCGCCAAGTCAAGTGCACCTGAGGAAGATCAGATGACAGGAGATAAGTCTTCTCCAAGCCGAAATGATGGATTGCGGAAGTGCGTAAAGCACACCGCAGGTATAAAGGAGCATCGAGAAGGAGAGGGAAATAAAATAGAAGGGTAATACAATAGCAGCGAAGCTGTAGGAGCCTTCAAAGAGGCGCCAGGAACAACAGCGGAACTTATTGAATAAAGCAAAATTTATTGGCGGCATTTAGATGGCAGCATCCAGAGAAATAACCCAGGTAGTGGCATTGTGGCTGGCTGCATGGCGCTGCAAAGAATACATTTCCTTAAAAAAATTGTCATATGCTCTCACGGAATACTGAATGAATAATTTAACAGGCGCGCCAAGATTTATGAAGGCTGCGTTATCACTTGAATGTTCCTGCCAGCTTTAAGAATTTTTTTTTTTTTTAAGGCACTGGTTTGGTAGTAACCAGTGTAATTATTTCTAGTTGTCATTCGCAAGGCAAACATTGGATAGAGAGATTTTGGAACTTCTCACTGCTGTGTGAGTGCCCGTGACGTAGTCTCACAATTACCCAGAATGCACCCGTCCTTGATTACCGGGCTGCGCTTCAGCATCCTGGATTTGGTCGACCTTCAGTCTTGCTGTCTATTTTTCCTTAGCATCACCAACAGGACAACCCTTCTCTCAGAGTTCACTGTTGTTATTAATACTGCTATTCATCTGCCTTTTGTACTTTATCTGTGCAGAAAGTCCCTCACTGCAAGGCAAAAGATAGAACCACACTTTGCTGTACAGGAAGCCATTCAGCCTGTATGAAGGGCAGACCTGGTTGATGAGGGAAAGCAGTCCTGTGAAGAGTCACCATGACCCTGACCGGGAGGAGCAGGCTGGCTTCCATCTCAATGCCTTGTATTAACAGAGCCTGCAAGCGCTATGTGGCCGTTTATCTCCAAGGCTAGGAAGTGCTCAGAGTCACAGAGCTGAATTAAAGTTCTTTATTGCACATTGCAAAGGGAAGGCTGAAATTGGATGGTAGAGTCTTGCGTCAATGGTTTTTATCTTTGTGGCCCTTTGGAAATTGCAGTTCATATGTTCATCTCTGTTACATAACACTCCAGCTGTGGGGAGGTAGAGCATTGCCCTTGGGGCCAAAGCGTGTGGCATGTGACACTGGGGCACTTGATTCATTCTTTCCCAACCTTTTGCCCCAAGCTAATCTGTGCTTTGTCCACTGATGCAAAGATAATTCAATTTATGGAATGTTATGCAAGCACTCATTGAACTTTATGGGACTCTTAAAAAGCAGTGCCTGTTCGTACAAAGGCGAGCGCAGCCACGGGAGAAAAGCTTACTCTGAGCTGCTGATATGGTACTTTTAGAACCAACTATGTAAATAACCTTTGTGTTTCTAACACTTCGCACTGGTTGGACATTTTCCTAAAATAAAATCGGTTTGTTTTATCTCTGAAAAAAATGAATAAGTGATCTTCAAAAAGGGAAAGATTGTTGAAGCCAAAACATAGGCCACTCAGGTTCTACAAAGACATGCTCTGAAATCAGTGGACTACAACATTGCGACTAAGTTCCCACCGTATTCTGTTTTTTTGTTTGTTTGTTTGTTTGTTTGTTTGTTTGTTTTTTCAAGACAGGGTTTCTCTGTATAGCCTTGAATGTCCTGGAACTCACTCTATAGACCAGGCTGGCCTAGAACTCAGAAATCTGCCTGCCTCTGCCTCCCAAATGCTGGGGCTAAAGGCGTACACCACCACTGCCCAGCTCCCACCGTATTCTGAAGAACTTCTTTGTGTGTGGGAGTATTAGTGATTTAGAAATAAATGCCTTATAAACATTAATTAATCTCATGAATAACAGCAGCCATTAAAGTACACACTAAATGGTAGCAACACACTAAAAGCATACAAGTAACTCTATATGGACTGAGCAGGTTGCTTTATGAATATATGTGAGTGTGTGTGTGTGTGTGTGTGTGTGTGTGTGTGTAGATATACATACATGCAGTTAGTGAAAACAGAGACTGTGAATTAGATGGTCGTGGGCAGAAATGTGGAAGAGTTTGGAGGAAGGAAAGGCAAAGGAGAACTGTTATGATTATAATCTCAAAATGTGAAAATAAAAGTGTCTACTGTATACATTAAACATCGTCAAGCTGTGTCATTGTTGGAAGACTGGACTTTGAGAACAAACTGAGGGGCACTTTCTCCAGGGACGTAGGGGATGAGAACCAGGCACTGCTTGCTCTGTCACAGGAGATGGTACTCTGGTCTTCCTTAGAGAGAGCACAACATTTCTGCAGATAAGGAAGTAAGGTGGAAATCATTTATGCATCTGGCGAGGTCTGCAAGAGGGCTTTTATCACAGGTGGAGCCGACGCTGTGGCACGTGCTGCAGATGGTCTGTTCACATGAGTCATTTACTCATGAATTTAGGGTTTCTTGCCTTTTCTCCTTCATTAACCCATGTGGAAGGCAGAAGTTGCTGTCCCTCCTCCGAAATGATTTGTTCTTTTCCTTTAAGCTCACATTTCCGCAGCCTCTAAAACAAAAAGAAACTCACCCCTCCACAAAGAGGGAAGGTCTGCTTCCAGGGTTGCCTCTGTGCACTGCATGTAGAGGTCAACCCCTTGAAAGACCACGGATCATGTTCCCCACTCACTGCACACTCATCTGGCTCCCATGCCTACAGGAGCCCCCTTTCCATAGGCCATACTGAGCGACAATACCCTGCAGTTGCACCATGCTTGCTAATTGCCAAGGCGATTATTGAGGGATTGCTGTTAATAGCCAAGATCCCCCACCCCTGGGCCAATCCTGCTGCATCCCCACTCCCTGGGGAGTCTCTTTCCATCAGACCCTCAAGCCCAGGTCCATTCACTACCTTCCTCATTGCAATGTGCCCGTGTGGAGCAGCTGAACTCTCCAGTCAGGGAAAAGAATGGCCAGAGAGAAACGAGGGCATCTGAGACACACGCCCTGGTGTAGCTGAAGGCACGGAGGAGAATCCTGTTGCTGGCTTCACAGCTCCTGCTGATCCCTGGAGCACCACAGAAGAAGGAAGGCTCTCTTCTGCCTATGGTTCTTCCACTTCGCCCTGTATCCCTACTCACACCAACCTTGGGCAACTGCCAAAGACACTCTTCCCAGCGGCCACCTGATGTGCTGATGTTCTGTGCTCCCATACCTCAGGAAGCTCACACTCTGACGGTATTATGACATGAACTAGCCTGGGCCACCAGGTGCCCGCATGAGGTGTCAGCTCCACGTGTGTCTGTGAGCATGTAAACTACAGACCTTAGGAAAGGAGAGGGAGCACTCCCTGCACGGTGCCTGTCGTGCTTATTTCTATTGCTGTGATTCAGACCCTCACCGAAAGCAACTTGGGGAGGAAATGGGGTGTTTCAGCTTACAACATGATACAACCCCTCAGGAAGACGAGTTAAGCCAGGAACTGAAGAAGAAGCCTTGGGAAGTGATGCTTACTTAATATTTGTCATGGCTTGTTCAGACTGCTTTCTCGTAGATCCCAGAACCACACGCGCAGGGGGAGAACCACCCACAGTGGACTGGGTCCTCCCACATCAATTATTAAAAGTTTAGAGATGCCTCACAAGCGTTGCCTACAAGCCTACCTGACAGGCACTTTCTCTGTTGAGGTTCCCTCTTTCCAGACAACTCCAGCTTGTGTCAAGTTTATAAAACACTAACCAGCACACTTTTCCATGATAGGAAAGTTCTTCTGTGCTATGTATACATAGGGTCTGGAGACAGTAGAAAGGAGAGGAAGGAGGATTTGTGTCTTCTCCATTGAGCTGATCCATCCTATCTCATCTGCTCCTGCCCATAGACTGAGCCTCTTTGCCATCTGCTCCCAGGTTGTCTGACCCACAGTCATCAGTTGGATGACAGTCTGGCTGTCTTGGACCCCTGCTAACTGGGATGTGGTGAGGCATCAGTATGGAGGCAGGAAACACTGATAGCCTATCACATTCAAGACAGCAGATGTCAGTCAACTCTTTGTCTCTGTCTCTGTCTCTGTCTCTGTCTCTGTCTCTCTCTTCCTCCTCTTCCTTCTCTTCTCCTCTTCCTTTTACTCTATGTCTATCTCTCTGTGTCTCTTCATCTCTCTGTCTCTCTGACTATTCTCTCTTTATCTCTCACAAATGTGTGCTCTCTCACTCTTTCTCTCTTCTTCTCCTCTTCCTCTCTGTCTATACCTCTGTCTCATTGTCTCTCTGTCTCTTTCTCTGATTCTTTTTCTGTTTCTTAGTCTCTCTGTTTCCTCTCTTCTTCTTCTTCTTCTTCTTCTTCTTCTTCTTCTTCTTCTTCTTCTTCTTCTTCTTCTTCTTCTTCTTCTTCTCCTTCTCCTTCTCCTCCTTCTCCTTCTCCTTCTCCTCCTCCTCCTCTTCCTTCTCTCTCTCTCTCTCTCTCTCTCTCTCTCTCTCTCTCTCTCTCTCTTTCTCTCTCTCTCTCTCCCTCTTCTTGTTCATGCTTCTCTTCTGTGTCTAGTTTGTGTTGTAAGCAAACATAGGCATATGTAGAAATTTATAGAGTGTATGCATACATGCCTTGAGTCCTCTTTAGAGACATCTACATGACCGTCTTTCCATATACCTGGCCCTCTTAACACATTCCATCTGTTAGCCCCATTCCATCCTCTGAATGAGTCCCCTGTGAAGGTATAAGGAAGCATGGTGAGGAGAGACTTCTGGGTTTCATGCTGCTGTGTTGTTCCCTTCCTGAGGCCAGGCCAGCCTCTGGTCCATTGCCCTCACTCACTGAAGGGCTCAGCTTGGTCTATTTCATTATTAGTCACCTCAAGATTCAAGTGACTAAGCAGAACATGGGACCTGGGCAGCACTATGGTGCAGAGGAAGCCAATTCCTACACATCTTTGCTAAAAATCAGTTAGTATACTTTTTCTTCTTTTGCTTGGCTAGTAGGCATCCTCATAAGTTTGAGGCAGATTTGACATACTTTCTGTTCTGATTAGTGATGTTAAGAGTTACATCACGTTCTTACCTTTGCATTGTTCTCTTTGGAGAAATGTCTACTCAAACCTTTTATTCATTTTTAACGTGATGTTCTTTGTTTCCTGGCTGCAAATGCTAGGGTTTTTTTTGTTTTGTTTTGTTTTGTTTTGTTTTCTGGTTGTTACTCTATATCAGATTGAGAAGTGTGTGTTCATCCTGGCAGGTGTGTTTTCCGTCTATTGGTTTTGTTGGGGTGTTAAGTGAGTCTGTATAGCCCAATTTATGCAGGGGGCTTTGCCTTTTGCCTTTCACACACACACATACACACACACACACACACACACACACACACACACACACATTCCTCTGTTTTTAATGTCACAACAAACACACAATCACAAATCCAGCAGTACAGTTTTAACCTGGTTTCTTCTAGAGTTTTTCATTTTATAATTATAAACTTTGAGACTACATAATGCATAGTCTCATGACTTGTCCTTTTCCCTCCTTTTAAATTATTGTAATATCTTTGCTAGACAAAATAATGAGTTTTTGCACCCTTTTTGGGGGTGTATCTTGAACTTTCCATGTGTTCATTCTCTTGCCTTCTCTGGCCCTGTCTTCCTGATGCTCCTCTTCCTAAATATGGCCTGTCCTGCTTCTACACTGTGTGTGTAAAATACAAGTAGCCAGGATGGAGGGGAAACATGGTGAGTGCCTTTTTGCACACCTTCCCTTCACAATGATTCCCATTTCGACCCTCCACTCTGTATATGATGTACCTGTGTCCCCTGAGGCTGAATCCCTGTTGTGGCTCCAGTAATTCCTGCACAAAGCAGGTTTGTGAGTATTCTGTCCTTCAAGATTGGTTATCCATGGGCTGATGTGGTTTCCATTGATTTTTAAGATTTTTTTTCTATTTTATAAAACACGTTCAAGTGCCCAACGTTTTTCTTCTGCTCTGTCTGACATGGATATGTTAACATTATAGTTCTGCTATCTGGAAGCATGGAGTGTCTTTACATTTTTAATTTTGTTATTGTCATTTTATTTGCCCTGCTGTACATACATGCACACACATATGCATACATATATACAAATACACACATACACAAATGCCACATATACACAGGGACACACCCACCCACACATATGCATAAATACTCACCTATACCCAAATATACATGCATACTCACACACACATACAAACATATACGCACATATGCACATATACAGAAATAAAAGCAATACCTCACACAAACATACTGTCTGTGGTATGATTACTCCATGCATCTCGTTGCTAGATAGTTGAGCTGCTCTAATTTTCAGCAGAAAATGCCTGGGAGTAGAATGACACACGTTCCTGGTTTGCAAGTTATGTAAAGATACATGGAGAATAAATTCCAGGGAATGGGATGGCTAAATCCAAATCTCTAATCTTTTCTAGTCCTGACAGATGGCAGATGATATTGTATCCTCTTCAGGTATCATTTTCTTTTGGGATTGGACGTTGTCTTCCTGGCTATTTAAGTCAAGACAGGATCATCAAGCATGTAGGTGAGAACCACTTACCCACATGCTTTATCACTGTGACAAAATACCCAAGGGAGGAAAACTAATGGGTGAAACATTGGTTTAGGTCATGGTTTAGGAGTCTTGGTCCACAATGGTGGGTAGGGCATAGTTTATCAGCTCGCATCATGGTTGCCAGGAAAGAAGATAAAGCCATTTACAGGAAAAGGCCAGGCAAGACACAACAACTCCAAGGACAAAGACCAATCAACTAGGTCCAAGTGACGGACTTTGATCCATCACTTTTATCTGTAACAATTTACAAACTTATCTTGCATGCCAATTTTAGGATCAATGGTCTTAAATCTCCAAAATATCTGTTAGCTTTTTGTCATTATTGTTGTTGTTGTTGCTGCTGCTGCTGCCGCTATTGTTGCTGTTTTTCTCACTGTGCCAGAGTTTCATGTAGCCTGCGCTCTACTCTACAGCTGAGGCTGGCCTTGCAGGCTTGATCTACCTGCCTCTATCTCCAAATGTCTGGGATCACATGGTGCCACCCATGCCGGGTTTGTTGGCTGTGTGTTAAACTGGCACTAAGGTATTTGGTTTTGAGTCCTTTAGGCATGTCTGCTTGTTTCTTCCTGTGCTTTGTGCTTTTCCAGTTGTTAACTGTTGGAAAGCTCATCCAAGGAGACATTGCTTATTTACTCTCAAAATCTTTCTTCATTCTATATTTGGAGACTATGTATGGAAACTTCCCCTGTGGAAGTGGACTAACTTGCTCCATTGACTGACTCTGTATTGGGAATTTTTTTTAAATTCTGGCTTCAACTGATTCTCTTTTAGCCATTAAACTACAGCACTGTCAGATAATGTTATCTTTTCCAAATTTTGTCTCTGTTTCTTTAGTATCTGATTGCATCACTCCTGTTACACAAACTTGATAAGTGAAGATAATGTATTCACATCATGATTTCTTATTCAAATATATCTGTTTGTTCCACTGCAAAGATTACTGTAAATTCTAAACAGAAACTGGGTAAACATATCAGAATGTACATTAAAAACCCAGTCACTTAATAATAACTGAAGGTTATTCCAGATACAAATAGAGTTGGTTTTCAGGAAATATATTGATTTAATCCATAGCATTAAAAGATCTAAAGAAAACACTTTAGGCTCATCTCCATAGATGTTGACAGGCATTTGGAAACGTTCAACAACCATTCACGATTTTAGAAAAATTAATAAATCAAGAACAGATGGGTATGTCCTAATTGATACAACGTGTCCATCTCTGTGTGAAGTCAGACTACAGGCAGCAGTGAATACAAGCAGCGTTTCTGCTGAAGCCCGGATTCCTGGGCAGCCTCAGTAAGCCTCAGGCTCCCCTGAGGCCTGCCTTCACCAGGCCTTTGTCTATCCAGGGCCAATTGTCTTTATTAAGTATATTACTGGGACTTTTCACATTACAAGCTAGTCTTTTATGAGCCGAGGAGAACAGACCAACGTGATCACAGCATGTGACTCCTCCCATCCTTCAAGCAGTACCTGTTCCTCTGAATCTCAGAGAGGTCCATCCCTGTCATGCTTATCACCAGTTCATTTTTCAATATTATCTGGTCTGGTTTAATGTTGACTACGTTTTCTATCTGATATGAAGATTATACCTATAGACATTTATTCTTGTTCTGGTTTGCTTGTAACTTTACTTTGTGTGTTTTCAATCTTGATAGAATCCCCTTGGTTTAAGTATATCCCACTAAGCAGCATAAAACCAGTATTACTTTGTGAATAATTCTAAATTGATGACTTTTAGGACATTAAAAGAAAACATGTTTGGAAATGTCTTATGGTATTTTTTTTAATATGCGATCTGTTTTCATAGGAGCCAAAAGCCTTTCTGTTCAGTTTTCTTTATTATATTTACCTGATATTTAACAGTCTTGTATTTTGGAGTTCTACTGCTTGCTCTGTAACCATACTACCTTCAGATAGTACGTCGCACTCTGGGGCTCCACCCATCAGCCTCCTCCTATGATCAATGACTTGGCAATAGTTTTGTCTCTTATAGCCAGGACTTTACCCAGTTTTTGTCAATAATATTGTGGTTCATGGCATAATTGTTATGTAAGATGTCTTTATGTACTGTATGCCTAGCAAGGTCTCTCATGTGAATGTAGAGCTTACTGATGTGTGTAGTCTAGATATGCTGCCTACCCTGGGAAGCTATCTCTGCCTCCTGAAACCTTAGCCTATAGGCAGACCAACCTCTCCACCCAACGCTTCTTACAGTTGTGGTGATCCAAACTCTGTCCCTCAGATTTCACTGAGCCATCTCACCACCACTAAATCTCATAAATTTAATTTAGCAAATTTTCTTAGGTCAAGCATCATGTTAACTCTTTGGTTTTACTGTAAAATTTTTCTTCTGTTGAAAATCAATACCTAGCTGTTCTTTGACAGTGTAGAAACAGTTTGCTACCTTAAAACCCTGACATTCTAAGAAATACTTTCCAATTCATGTATTCTATCTCACTTATGCTTTGTATTTAAGATAGCCACCTAGTCTATCAATAAAGAAAACTTGTCTTCCTTCCTCTTAGTTTTAGGTATGTTTAATGATTGGAAGACAAAATGATACTACAACTATAATTCTTCCAAAGTACATGTGCCTCTAATCTCCAGAACCTGTGAATGTGTGAATGGTAAAATAAACTTTGTTGGTGTTATTAAGAATAGAATTCTCAAAGCCAGGCTCACACAGCAGTGCTCATGGGTCATTCCGATGCTTTGCAGGCTGAGATCATGACTTTAATATCAACTTGACACTATGAGTGTCAAGCAAGCTTCTGCTACATAGACCCTGTCTCAAAACAAGCAAACACACAAACAAAAGACAGAATAATATGGACCTTCAGTAACTGCACTATTATTGATTATCCACACAAATCTAATCCAATCACACAGGAGAGTGGAGATCGAGAGAATTTGTTAAGTAGAGCAATGATAAGAGAAAAGTGAGCGGGTTAATGCTCAAGAGCAGTGTGGGTGATCATTTGGGACTCTGAACTTGGAGAACTGGAGAGAAGGAATGCAGGCAGGCTACCAGTCAGGTGAGAGCATTTCTTTATGTACAGTCAGGGAGAAAATGAGTACTTCAGTCCCACAACTGCATGCTGCCAAGAGACTGAGTTACAAGGAAGATGTTCCTTCCATGACTTCAGGGAGAAGCACTGTGGGAAATCCGCTTCTGCTTAGGGGACCCGTGTCACACTCTGACCCACAGGTAGTCAAGAAACCAACATCATCCTGCTTCAAGTTCCTGAGCCTATGACAGTGTATAGCAACAGTAATATATTATTGTCAATAATATAGACAATAATATAGATAATAAAGATAATAACATAAATAATAGAGATAAGGCTGAGAAGGGACACATGCTTGATGCTCATATTGGGTGGAATACCTCACCCAACCCCAGTGTTCATGGTGCTAACTGTGGGCTCCCTGTGAGACAGAACTTCTTGGATCCACTGAGTGCTCTTCCTTGGTTACGTTACAGAGTTTCAATCTGGGGTGGCTGTTCAACACAATTTTTATAACTCTGTCATTTTAGCACAGATGGCTACACTGAAGATTTTTGGAAACATTAGATGACTGCGTCCTTTAACCCATTATAGTTTCATACATGGCTTATGTTAATTCCTTCAGTGACTGCATCCATAATGATTACTAGTCTGTCTGTAATTAATATTTCAGTGTTGATGACTTTGTGATGCAGAGTCTTATATAGAAGGCTGGGAAGTTGTGTTCATCCTGTATTCTGTAAGACATTGTTGCTTTCTCCTCAAACCACTGACAAGATTTTTCCAGTAAGACACCTGGAACCAGAGTTTTCCTTGTAGATGGTTTTGAACTAGTGAGCCTCTGCTTTGCTTCTTAGTTTCTCCTTTCTCTGTTCTGTATCCCTCTATGCTTATACACAATGGGTACGAAAGCATCCTTTTGAAGTAAGTTCTCCTGAGGAAGAATGAGGGTAGACAAGTGAAGAAAAGCTTCTCATGCTGTACCTTCCAACAGACCATTAGCCACAGCGACTTAAAGGGACATGCTGAAGAGGCATTCCAACTCCTGGCAAAATGAAGGGAAGATGTAGAATTAAATTTTTATGTATTTGATAGAACTATACTATTAATATAATTTACTTTCCCTGCAATGAGACCTGATAGTTTACATGAGCCTGTAAGCCTGTCCACATAAGTCACGTATGTTGTAGCCATGTGTTCGGTGATGCCCTCTTATGATGCTTTTGGTGGCTGTGAGGCTTGGAGAAGCACTCTGCTGATTTTGACTTTGTAAGAGATCCCTGCTCTGCCTTTGTTCTGGATTAGGCAGGTTTATGCTTTGTTATTTTCATTGCTCTTTTTAAGAACACCTACTCTGAATCCAGTGAGTTATTTTTCCCTTCCTTTGTTTCCTGCATGTATCTCTCTTGATTTGCAATATTATATGTTGTTTTCTTCTTCCCATTTAATTTAAATGTAATTTTTATTATCTAATTTTTAATATTTTGCCAATTTATTTGAGACCACTTTTTTATTTTAATATAAATCTTTGGTGCTATAAATCTTCCCAAAGCACTGCTTTTTTTTTTTTTTTTGACTTTGCAGAAAGTTTTATACAATTGTCTTAAATTCCAATTCAATTAAAAAGAAATTTTAATTTCCAGTGGCTTTGATGGACTTTTGCATATAATTAAAAGATGACTCGTTCCTTTTCTAAACTGCAGAGCATTGTGGACTCACCCCACAGTGATCTCTGGTTTAATCTAGCTTCATTTTCAGAATACATATGCACAGTTTCAACTGCTCACTGTCTTTGCCATCTAAGGACGTTTAGACTGCTGGCACCCCTGTCAGCACTGTCTGTTAAGTGGGCAGTCCTTCCCACTAGTGGGACAGTATCATAACAGATGCCAACCTTATCATTTTTGGACAATATAAACTATAACACATCACAATGTTTAATGAAACTCTGCACAGAATACATTTAATTTTCCTCTTAACCTTTCTTGTGAACTATACTCCAAAGAAACTGCACTATGGGCACAAAACCATGAGAAATTCCTGAGGCAAATTTATTTTTCAAAATCCTTTTGAATAAAACTGAAAGATCTTTCATCGATTTCATCATATCCTTCTAAATAATTATTTTTTTTGCCAAGTTCCCTTGTCGTACATACTTTTAGATATTCTGGGTCCTTTCATACCATATGAATTCAAAACATTTGAGATAGCTAAAGGCGCCTATTGTTTTTGATCTTGGCTTGACTTGCAGAATTATGAATGTTAGATCAAGCAGATACCATTGATTTAAGAGTGCACATGTTGTACTCAGTAAAGCCATTCAAGTAAAACTTTAAGATCCAAGGACAAAGGTGATTTTTTTTTCAAAAATTATTAATCATTTATTTTTTAAAGCACTTGACAAGGGTAGACAGTGGTATACAAGAAGCAGCATAATACTTCTACCTGCCCCCGGGGGACAGCGAGACAGGGGAGATGTGTGAATCAGAGTGACATCGGCAACTGGCACACCAACCCTGCACTGCTCCATCTGCCTCTGCGGCTCCTCTCGCTACTCTGTATCTCTCTCTATTTATACACAAAGGGTACAAAGCAACCTTCTGAAATGCCTGCTCCCTGTGAAAGGGTGAGCCTAAAATGAAGGAGGAAAAGCTCTCAGACAAACTGCTTTCAGACTCACGGTTGCTCAGGGGCCTTAGAGGATCTACCTTAAGAGCAATCTAAGCTCCTGCCAGAGTGCAGGAAAGAGGTTGTGAGCTAGAAATCGGCTCATTGTCAGTTGCAAATGCTTCTGCTATAGAGCAGATGAGAGGAGGGAAGACTGCTTTGCGGAAAGACTACCCTCTCATGGCTTCTTCTAATATAGAATACACTCACGGAAGTGATGACTGAGATGTGATTCCCAGCAGGGTACAGATTGGTGCAAGCCTTCTCTTAGTAACAGACTTCTAAGCAATGAGTAGGTCCTTGGGGTTGTTCCTAGAAGGCACTGTTTGCTTTTGTGGAACATTTCCTGCAGTTTTTCCCAGTATTCACATACATTTTTGAATATGTAAATATGCAATACACACCTAGCTATGTGCACATCGTAATTTTTTTAATTCAGAAAAAAACAAACAACAACAACAACAACAACAACAAACCTTCTGCCTGGTGGAGATGACATTCCAAATTGACAGTGCCTTCCAGAATATTTGCTCACTGGTGATCAGGGTCCTGTATTTATGGGAGGAATATTTTCTTTGCATTTCCGCAAGGCTTGAGTATCTTGCATCTTTGCAAACTGCCCAGGGCAGAGTATTCTGGCGCTATCTGCTAATACCAGAAGGTTCTACATTACATATTTTATGTTAAGATGCAAAGCAGTGTCACCTAGGGGCCTCAGATCTTTGAGGAGAAATGGTATTTTTGTAATGAGTGTATCCTTTTCCCCCATCAGTTCACTTTTCGAAACATGAAGACATGTTAATTTTTTGACCCTCTCTCCCCAATGATATTAAGAAAAAATTTCCATAAAGGAGTTAACGGTATGTAGTTAAAGTGAAATACACACATAGATTAAATGCTAAAAAATCTACAAAGCCTTAGCTGCGAGTTCCTATTTAACTAACCTCTAACTGTCTCTCAAGAAGAGTGACCCCTCTACCCCTCTACCCCTCTACCCATTTTGTTTATTAATTGGTCTCAATGCTTCTGAATAATATCCTGTCTGAGTATAGCTGTTTACAGCCAAGGAAGAAGCAGCAGTTCTGTTGCTACACCATACTGCATTTACTCACCAAGAGTCATAGTCCCATAGTTGGGTCTAAATATAATATGACCTGTGCAGTGTGGGTATATGTACATAGAATGTTTGTGTGTGTGTGTGTGTGTGTGTGTGTATACACACACACACACACACACACACACACACACACACACATATATATATATATATATATATATATATATATATATATATATGTTATAAACGATTGGCTTGGCTTGGGGACTGTAAGGAAGACACAAATGACAATGAGTTTCGACTGTCAATCTACACATTTAATGAGGAACTCTGCCCGATTTAATGAATCCAGGATTTTCACCAGGCATCATTTTAAAGAGAACTCGCATCTACTTCTCTGCATGTCAGCTTTGGCCTCCATGTGCCAGCGGATGTGTCCCTAATGGAAGGCATTTCCTTGCAAACTATCGAGCATATATAAGCAATCAGGACTAATTTACTCAGGCAGAGAGGCCAAAGAGGGGTGTGTGTGTGTGTGTGTGTGTGTGTGTGTGTGTAGTGTGTGTGTATGTGGTGTGTGTGTGTATGTGTGTATCTATGTGGTGTGTGTGTGTGTGTGTGTATGTGTGTGTGCACCCAGAAAAAGGGAAAAGGAATGTTCAAATGACTGGGCTGTCAAGACAGGGAGAGGTTTAATCAGGATGGGGATGTCCTGTGTGCATTAGCACAGGAGTAAAACCATGAGGAGAAAAGAGAATCATTTCATGTCACAATCACAATGAGACATCGGTGCCTAATTGGGCCCTGGCTGGTGGTAAAGCAGGTACCCTTCAGCAGGGGCTGCTTCTCTCCTTTCTTTTCCTCGGGAGAACATAAGGCTAGCCTGTCACTCCCTCCTG
This sequence comes from Apodemus agrarius, assembly GCA_964023405.1. Taxonomy (NCBI): domain Eukaryota; kingdom Metazoa; phylum Chordata; class Mammalia; order Rodentia; family Muridae; genus Apodemus; species Apodemus agrarius. Next base: position 3,217,536 of record OZ030020.1, read on the forward strand.
AGTGTGGTGCTTTCCCTCTGTCTCAGACTCAGGGCCTGGGAAAGGTACCTTGCTTTCTCGCACATCCCTGTCTTTGGAAAATAGTTTGTTCCAAATCCTGGACCTTCATTTCTGTAATATGTGAGGAGAACCCCAGGTGTTTATTGCATAGGTAGCTGCTGTAGGTTGATCACTGAGGGATAGTCTCCTCCCTAACTAGATGATGCTTATGCCATTCTCAATACTAAGGATCTTTAAAAGAAGATAATACATTTACTGCCTATTTTGTCTCATAATCTCTCCCTTTTACACCTCTCTGCCCTGCTATTTGTTCGTGTGTTTGAAGCTGTTGTTGCTGATACCATCACTGTTGTTGTTGTTTGTTTGTTTTTGTTTTTTAACGCATGAGTACTGTCATGGTTTTCCTGTGTGATTTCAAGACCTTGTCTGTCTGGCAACTTCACGGTGAAGGAATTCAGGCTGAGCCAAGCAGTCAAAGGGCAGATTGGCCCTAATTCAGAGTAGTCAGCTCGGAGGACCAGTGAGGCTAATTACTAGATTTGGTCACAGGCAGACAATGGAACCCTAGAGGAAGTGACAATGAATTCACAATTGGTCTAAATCCCCTGCCATCCCTGTGGGACTGACTCTTAGCACAGCCCAGCTGCAGGCCTTGGCAATGCTGCCACCTGCTGCTACAGGCAGCTTGGACCAGCAGCTCTGCACCCTCCACAGAACTCAGCCACGGTGAGTCTTTGTTCAGGATACTTGAGGGCTCCCAGGGTGCCAGTCTCTCCTGGAGGAAAGGCTGCTCCCTGCTTACTCAAGCTACATCACTTCAGGTGATTATTACCAGAGGGGCACATACTAGGAGCTGTGCTGGTGTGCCTTCGCCACCATACTGTGTGCTTCCAAATGTGTCTAAAGTTCAGCCTCAGGTCTCAGAAGCAGGTTAGGGCATACCATCCCACGCCCGCCCTCCATCACTGAACAAAACAAAAGGGCCTTGCTCTTCTCCATAGCTAATGGTAACAAAACCTTGAGCAAGCCTTTCTCTCCCTGTCTGGCTATGAGGCAATGTGGCTATAAATAATGACTTAGTATAATTGTGTCATCTGTCAGATGCGTCTGATAGATGTGTGTGTAGACCTGGGTAGAATTTAAGCCATCCTCCCGATAGATAATTTACTGCGGCAGGCTCTAAGCCAGCCTGGCCTTGAGAACAGTGATTCCCTTTCCCACAGTACCTCTTGATTCAGCCTTCTGACATCCTGTTGCAGTCTGCTGGGGTGGGCTATTAACAGGGTCTAGGGGGCTCTTGACAGATGACCATCTTCAGAATTACGTTGGGAAAGATGACTTGCACTTGTGTTCCCCCAACTACAATCGAGTCTGTGACAGTCTCGTTGAGTGTACACAGAAACAGTAAACCCTATATTCTTTGTATGTGATGGTAGACCCTGCTTTTGAAATGTCCATGCTTCCTGAAGTGTAGCCTGCTTTTCTTTCAGCAGGGATAGTGGCTGTGTGGATGGGTAGAGTCATCCAAACTCAGCTAGGGGTGGAAGAAGGAGACAGTCTAAAAGAACAGCATGGCCAGAAGAGGAAAATCACTGTGATTAATCACCGAAAGGCTCATCTGACGTCAGAGCGGCAATCTGCAGCTACTCTAAGAATAAGACAGAACCAATGCATTCCTCGGGGAAGATTGGTTGCTTCTACTTATTAGAGAGTCGGGCAGGAGTATTTGTCCCCTGAGTTTCATGGAAAGAAAAAACATCTCCCACCAAGCCAGTTTCTGAAAGAAACATTGTGACATGCGGAAGCTTATTTTGACCTATAATAAAATGAGACCCTAAAACTGGTTATGTAATGGAATATGTCTCCCATTAAAGAGAACGTTTTATACTAACTAGGGGAAATTTTTGTATTTGATATGTATTTGATAAGTCTAAACCACAAGTTTAAATGTTATTTGAAAATAACCTAAGAAGAGGAAGCTTAGTGACGTCCCTGGGTGAAGGCAGCATAGGCCGTCACCCAGTTGGACACTTTTAACCAACTGTTTAAGATTCATAGAGTAGGACTGCAGTTATTCTCTGCGTAAGGATTTGTTAGACTCTGAGGCAGCCACAGCACATCATGAAGTAGACTATCTTAATAGTTGTTAGGAATTCATCTCCAGTCCTGTCTATGTTAGAAGCAGTGGGTACTTGACCAGCACAAACCAGTTCACACATGAGTTAGCTGGCAGGAAGGTATCTGAAAAGAACACAGGTTAACAGTCCTTTGGAAACTGGTTGTGAAGACTCAGCAGGAGTCCCAAGCTCTGTCCAATGAGGATGCTGCTGGTCTGACGCTGCTCCTCCATAGTGTATCAGGTTCTTGTCCTTATTTCCTGGTGCCAGCAAATAGTAGCCGCAATCAGTGTTTCCTTTATCCCAGGGATAGACAGTCAAGTACTTATGCTAAATAATAGACCATGCAGCCAAGTGTAGAGGGAGGGAACACAAATGGCCTACAGAGACCAGCAAACCTCAGGCTCAGTGTTCCTCCAGCTGGCCTGTTCAAGAGGTCAAGGCCACCATCATATCATTCACCTTACACATTATTCTAGGATTCACACAGGGCATGTGTCCACTGTTGAAGGGGCTCTGGGGCAGTGTTAATGTGCAGTGTTCCTTTTAACTTAAGTTCTGCTTCCTAACAGGCTGCCCCTGTTCTCCCAGTGACGCCATTGTTCTACAAACCACGCTACAAAGCTAGATGCTTTATTGAAACAGACAGTGCTCTTTCTCCATCATTCATACTGCCCCCTGAGCTATCATCCTGATGGGGGTTCTACTTCTCATAGTTTTATTGATTTCCTTTACACCCCCCAATTCTTGTGCCAAAATCTCTGATTAGAATCCCCTGAAAATACTATCCAAGACAGAGAAAGTCAGCTGAGCATTATGTCTTTAAGCTTTCACCAGAATCACTCATCTTTGCAAACTTTATTGTTTTTTGCTTCTTTTATTTGAGCTTTGGGGTTTGTTGACAATATTTTGATAATAAAGTATGACAATTGGATATGGGTCTATTTCTGGGATAGACACTACAGTTTCCCAACAGAAGCCCCAGGTAGGGACTGGAAAGTTCTCACAAATGCATACACATGCACCTGGGCACACACACCCCATTCTGGCAGCCCGATCAATTTAAAGATCTGTCTTGTTTTAACTGTCAGTATAGACAGAGGCCCCTGCACCTCAGCCTGATGCCAGAGGGCTTACACATAAACCCTGCTCGACTTGGAAATCAAACAGGGGTGAAAAGAGTTCAGGCTTTCTCATGTTGAGGGCTGAGGCTTGCCACAAGACAAGCCTGGACCTTTAAGGTCTGGAACCACTTTATCTAGTTAATAGCAGCCTTTGACACGAAGAGAGGACGTGCTATTATGCTACATGTGTGTCCTTAAGTGGCACCACTTTGAAAGCAAACACTGGAGATCTTCATCTGCGGGAAAATGGGTATAATAAATGTGGAACAGAAGGAAAGCGATTCCTTCCACAGATTCAGTGCCACTGCGGGGTGTGGGAATGGGGCAGGTGTGATGACAGACCTCTTACTGATGGCTATTTTGCCAAAGGTGCCATCTGTGTTTGAATGCACATCTGAAGTCAAAAGTCACCTTTTCAAGTTTGTTTTCTCTTCTAAAATGCGGTTCCTCTCCCGTCGCTCCGTGTGTTGCATTATCGGCTTGCTCAAGGTGTCTCAGAACGTTCAGAAAAGTCTCCATGAGCTTGGCTCTTTCTACGTAATGTATGACACTTGGAGGAGAATGAGAATTTGAATGGGAATTTAACTGATTATTGCAGATGGTCCAGAATTCTCGTGAACACCAAACCTGCAAAACAAGATTTTCCTTAAGTTTCACTCACGAAGTGAACAAAGAATTACAATGTCTGGCAGTGAATGCCAACCGAATCACATCCGGCTGCTGTTTATCTCGTGCCCACCGTGTGGGAAGCACTGAACCGGAAAGCATAAGAGGTGGTTATGTTTAGTCCCTGGGCTGAATAACCTCACGTTCGTAAAGCAGAGGAGAACACAGTATGCCACAAATAACAGCCGCGACACGGAAAGCAGAGGAGAAAGTGATTAGGAAGTTATTCCTCAAGACTAGTTTAAACAGCACTTCGGGCTGGAGACGTGGCTGAGCAGTTAAACGTGCTGCTGCTGTTTTGGGGGGACCCGAGTTTGGCTTCCACGTGTATCTCTTCTATGTTTATTAGATTTTTATATGGAAGACCGTCTGGGATTGTTAGAGTTAGACACACATGAACAACACACACAGACTTATCTCCACACACACCGACACATGAAGCATGGCAGGTGGCCTGTCCCAGCCATAACGAAGGGCTCTCTGTCTGTGTGAGAGGTTTAATTACCAAGATGTCCTGTCTGCTTGCAGTGTCAGCTCACAACTTGAGAGTGTATGAACGTGGGCTGTTGCTTACCCGTTCTGTCTTGTCGCTCCCTGTGCTACAGAGGTCTGACGGGGAATCGAGCTCATCAGACCGGTGCCTTCACTTTTAATCTGGAAACTCCTGTGCTTAAACGCCAATTTGTGCAACAATAAACACCTTCCTCTTTCCATCCTTACTCCAGTCTTCTGTCTTCTTTACGTCCTTGGCTCTCTCCTTTTGGGAGCTGTTGCAGTGTTGAGGAGGCTGCCCACATCTTTCTCCCTACCCTTTCGTTTCCTCTTCATTTTGTGAATGAGTATAATTATCCTCCTCCCACGGCAGAACTATGTGCCAAAAATGCAATACGCTTTTCCTTTTCTATTCTAGTTCAGAAGACATTGAAATCCTCAGGGACATACCTGTACATGGATACACACACACACACACACACACACACACACCCATATACACACACTCTCTCTCTCACACACACAAACACACTCACATATACATACATGCATATACTCACACACTCTTACACACATACCCTAAACATAAATACACACACATACACATATACACATATACACACTGACATACACATAGTGTAACACACATATACATAGTCATACACTTACTCATATATACCCATACACACACACTCATATTCACACACACACACACACATACTCACTCCCATACACACATACTCATATGCACATATACTGGAACACACACATGGTCACACACTCACACACATACCTAGACACACACACACACACACACACACACACACACACACACACACACAGAGAGAGAGAGAGAGAGAGAGAGAGAGAGAGAGAGAGAATGGTACGAATAGGCCTTACTTTGCCCCATTTTAGGCTTCTTAAAGTTCCTTCCATGCATGTGCTCAGTTAACCGTGGGCTTTTCACATGATTATCAATTCAAATTTTAACAACGAATGATATTTCTGATATATTTGTGCCTCCATCAAAAAGTTCCTCAAGGACCTAGAGAGATGGCACGATAGTTTGGAACATGTACTACTAGAGAATGAAAGTCTGGTTGCCAGCACACAGTCAGGCAGCTCAAAGCCTCCTATAACTCCAGCTCTAGAGGACTCAATATGCTCTTCTGGCCTTTGTGGACAACCACATCATTTGCATGGGGGTATCCACCAACAAACACAATATTAAATCTTTTCTTAAAGTGGTTCAATCCTTCATTTTGTCTTATATATTTAACAAAATCAGTCAATAAGTGCATCCATACCAGCAGGCACTTATTTCTACAACATTGAGAGCCTCTTCAAGGCCGAGCGACAAAGAGCCTTCTTGCTCCCTCGCTCTGGCGGGTTTCAGGAGTACATGCTTGAAGCTCAGCAAGGCTCACCCTGCCAGTGTGCAGGCTGTGTCCATCCAATAGGGCACCTAGAGATGGTCTGGCTTCTCAGTATCCCTTGTAACACGCATAGAAACCCTCAGGGATTCCCAAGGAATCCTCCATACTTGCCTGTGCCTGAGCTGTACGTACAAGAGTTCTATGCTTATCCTTTGAACACAGCTTGAGTTCTTGCTCAATGCTTTTGATTTGGGAGAATTATTTTATATATTGTCCCACTGGTACAGAACCACCTCTAACAGCTGTCTAGGGAATCTGGGGCCTAGTGTCCTCTCAGAAACTTACCTATAAGATGATTCATTTCAAGTATATATTGATTCCTAATAGTCAGTGTTTTAATAGGATATTAAAAATGTCCAGTTATCTATTATCTGAAGACTCAAAAAAAAAAAAGAAACTAATGTTTCTCTATAGAAAATCATTGAATTATATCCAGGTTCACCTCCATCACTTTCATAATGTATAGTTTATTGTGTAAAATTGTCATCAGAATTCATGAACATTTAACAAATTACTATGGCAAAACACTAACGATTTGAAACACTTCAAGTTTGTTCTTAGGTGAAACATTAAGAAAGCCTCAGAGATTTTCTTCAAGTTACTGCTTGAGAGGCAGGAGGTATAATTCTCCTGAAAACAGACTCCTGTGGGATAATGTTGCTGCACAAACTCTAAAAACAAAGAACAGAACCTAGAAAATGTGTACGGAACCTGTGCCCCAGAGTCAGAGAGTGCCACAGCTGCCCTGACCTACCCTCTTCCCAGCCAGTCTGCAAACACTGACTGCTTCAAAGCCCACATGTCAGAGAAATGTACATTGAAAGTGCAATAAGGATAACCTTTGAGCTAAAACAAAAACAACTCAGCAAACATAAATCACATTCCAGTAAAAAGAAAATTTAACTGGAGAGGCTCCCCAAGGTCTGTGTCTTCTTGGTCATGATGTCAGGAGGTGTCCTGGCCTGGACTCAGTCGTACTGTCCAGAGGACTCTGATACCCTTCCTGCATCCATCCTCGAGACACTGTGAGGGCCAGATGGCCAATTCCATGTTCTCATCAATGAGTTCTGAATCCTAATATTGTACACACAACAGACTGTTGGCAAGCAGCATTTCCCTCTGCTTCTAAACAGCAGTAAATTTTGGAGCAAAACTGTCAGGAATAAGAGAATGCAGAAGAGCCCCACCCTTCTGGAGAGCAGTGGGCTTGGACAGAGGCAGGCTATAATGAGAGGGGAAGGACTGACACGTACATGACTCCCGAAACCTTGCCCTGTGCCCTCGGGTGGAGAGCTGTAATTAGGGACTCTCTGTGCAGTTAACAAAGGCCTGTCACCATGAAGAAAAGTCCAGGCTAGGTAAAAACCAGAGCCCTTACATCTTACTGCCAGAGAAGAGAAAATGCAAGGAAACAGATGCCACAGGATTTTCCTGCTGGTGGATGGAAGGCCACCGAGAGTAAGGGCAGCTCTTTACCTAGAGAACAACTTGTATCTACCTGACCCTTCTCTCAGTCTCCCCAAATTCTCCAAGACTTGAAGGACTCCTTTCATCAATTAGGTTGTTTTATACACTGGGATAGAACAGGGTAAAAATCTCTTTTCCCATCTGTCTGCCAATGCTTCGAATTCCTGGACAAGCAAAGATGGTTGGGAGTTACACAATGCACTTTTGCAAGCCAGACTCAGTTTGCTTGCCTTGGTAAAGAACAGCAAATGGCTTAGCTAAAAATCCTGGCACTTGTTCTATGTATTTGATCATTCTGTGACCTGTTAGAACACTCAAGAGAAAAACAAAACGAAACAAAACAACAATGCCAAAAACATGGAGAACTTACTCTTGGGTTGCATTTAGATTTTTCACCCTGGAAAATTTAATCTTTAAAAAAAAGGATGACTTTTTTTTCAGCTAAAGGGAAATATTGGCTATATATGCATGTCCCCTGTAGTCTAAAAATGCCCTGAACAAACCACATGTGGGTGGGAGTTTATCACTGCTTTGAATGGCATGGGTGTCTAATTGTACAGTGGCCAACCTTGGCTCTCCCCATTCAACACAGACTAATATAGCATAAGCAATAGATAAATGAGCACTACAGAACATCTTAGGAAGAGAGGAAAGTATACAGAAACAGTGTCCTTCAAAGAGATACTTGTCTCCTGACTGCTTCCAACTGTCCCAGATGAGAAACCATGCCAAAGGCCTCCAAAGGCAGGGAGACACAAAGTTCTTATCCAGTCAGCCTCTCAATGTTCTTGGTTCTAAAACAGGAAACTTACAATTCCCACTGCACCATTCTCATTTTGTTTTAAGATAATGGATTATTATAAAACGAATGGCTATATGGAATATGGTTATAAGGTAACTGATGTGACTTATGTACGGCAGTGATGGAGTATTTCTTCTTGAGTCCTGGCACGCATGCTTAGCCTGTTCTTAGTACGCATGTAGAAATTTCTTTGCCAATACCCCTAGGTGGCAGGATAATGTTACAGTACTTTAATTGTGAAGATGAGAGAGGGAGAGATCTGAAACGAATTTCGACAATCCTTATTCTTACATTTTGACATCTCCCAAAATAGATGACATAAAAAATTGGCAGGTAGCTGGCACATGCAGGTCTCATCGCCAATAAAGAGCTAAGAAAATCATCTGAGTGTCGCATAACCTGTATTAGTCACAGCAAGGTTTTCACTTGCATTGAGGAGCTAGGAGCACAAAGGGCACAGAGCCAATTTTCTCCCTGTGTCGATAAAAGGTCATCTGTTGGGTGATAATTTCTTCCCAATATAGTCCGTATCATTATTAAGAATGATGGGACAAGGTCCAGTAGAGTGGCAGCCAGGGCATGGGCTAGGCTCCATCGAGGAACTGCTTTAATTTTCTAAGATAAAAGTTGAGCAAATGCCATTTTCCACTTCAGCAGGAGACATGGGTCCTCTTAGACATCGCTCCTACAATTGCAGAAGGCACGCAGGCACGCAGGCACGCAGGAAATCAGTGGAAACGCATTCAAAGAAACTCAGAATGGTGACAACATGGGCCCAGTGGCTCTACTTCATAAGATTATCCCGTTGAAATGAAATTAAGTGTAATTAAATATTAAATGAAGTATTACAGCAACTCATGTAACCACCTTTGAGCCTTCGAATTAGAATTCAAAGATTTATTTTTTTTAAAGATTTATTTATTTATTATATGTAAGTACACTGTGGGTGTCTTCAGAACCAGAAGAGGGTGCCAGATCTCATTACAGATGGTTGTGAGCCACCATGTGGTTGCTGGGATTTGAACTCAGGACCTTTGGAAGAGCAGTCAGTGCTCTTAACCATTGAGCCATCTCGCCAGCCCAAGATTTATTTATTTTATGTATATGAGTACACTGTCACTCTCTTCATGCACACCAGAAGAGGGCATCGGATCCCATTACAGATGGTTGTGAGCTACCATGTGGTTGCTGGAATTGAACTCATGACCTTTGGAAGAGCAGTCAGTGCTCTTAACCACGGAGCCACCTCACCAGTCCTAGATTAGAATTTTTTTAATGAGAAAAAAAAACCCCATGTATTCGTGTGATAGAATAGTACAAACAAACAGTGAGATTCTATTTATGGATGATATGAAATAAGGTGGTAAATTGCAATGCTTAGAGAAAAGTCAGTGGGACGATTGCAAAAGTCCCAGCTGTGAGGAGGAGTCTTAAAGCAAAACCAGCCCGAACTATGCAAAAATGTGCCCAGAGTTCCTATTGGTCATAGAACTGTTTTCTTTCTATTTAGTTTTCTCCAATGAGTTCATATTGGCTACATAGTATATATTACATAAAAATATATACATTTCTGTCATTCTTTTGTCTGAAAGCAAAATATATGGAGACAAATGAGGAAAATATAAAGACACCGTGTGTGGGTCACGGCTGTGTGAACTGCTGGTTGGTCTGCTGCTGATGCTCAGGTTTGGGTAGGGTGCCTAGGAGAGGGAAGAAGGCGGAGACTGGCTTTTGGTACTGGAAGTTCATGTCACAGATAGGCAGAGGCAGGAGTGATTTGGAACACACTTGAGGGATACCAGCATCCATAGGACATGGGGAGTCATGGGGAAAGCCACAGGTGTGTCATTGAGCTGGGGCACATAAACAAACATGTCGAGGTTTGTTCTTTCCCATGTTTGTTCCTTTGCTATCTACTGTGAAGCTAAGTGCAGGCCCCCAAGACGTGGTTGTCCCAGAGACAAGAGAGTCTTCACCTATACCTTGGCCCCAAGTTATTTCTGATTGGTAAATAAAAATGCCAACAGCTAATAGCTGAGAAGAAGAGACATAGGTAGGGTTTAGGTTTCCTGGGCTTGAGGGACCACAAGGAAGAAGAAGTGCAAGAGGAAGAAGGAGAAGCCACCATGAGTTAGGAGTCAAAAGAACGTGGCCCTGAGGGGTGGCCAATTGGAGTTAAAAGCAGTCCAGATGAAACATAAGAAATAACTCGGGGTTACCAATAGGAAAGTAGATTCTAATAGCATAGAAGGTAGATATCTGCCCAGCTATTGTGTTGTTGAAGGCTTATTGTAAATATAAAGGTTGTATATGTTTTGTATTTGAGAACCAAATGGGCAAAGGCGAGATAGAAACCCCAGGTAAGGATTAACTATTTTTGACCATAGGGAGGAACAGAGGAGAGTATTCACAGTAAGCAGGCATGGCCACCTGCACTGCGTGCAGCAGCATGCAGAGGAATTAAGGCATAAGGAACCAATACCTGGGAGTTCTGCAGCATCACAGATGGAGCGTTCATGGGCAAAGGAGAGTGCAGGCCTTTATAAACTCCCTGTCAAGTCTAAGTCCAGTCCACATCTGTGATCATAACCTGTGCCCATGTGATCCTCCTTTGCCTGTGCCTGGACAGGTGGATGGGGACCCAGTCCCTGGGCAAAGGGGCCTCAGACCTTGTCACTCAGGAATAGGGTCTTGAGCCTTCATCAGAACTTGCTTCTGTTTTTCTTTTCCATTCTCTTGCTTCCAGTTTAGAGTCAGAATCATCCTTAAGTTGGAGCCTATGGGGGCCTCTAGCACAACTTACCCTGAATCAGGGTCTCTCCTGGCTTCTCTCCGCTTTCTTACCCTCATCCTCTTGCAGAGTGTCAGAAATACACATTGCATCTTAATATGCAGCATTTTTAAATGTTTTCATTATTTTTTTTTTGAAAATTTCAAATATTGTACTTTGGTGATATCCATTCCTCTCCCAGTTCCTCCTGGATCCACACTTACTTCCTTATCCACTCTATTCTGTATACACACACACACACACACACACACACACACTCATACATGTACACAGGCACACAGACACACATACTCACAAATGCACATGCACACACGCACACACACACACACACACACACACACACACACACACACAGTGTGCTATCAAGTCCTATTTGTTCTGTATGTACACTCCTGGATATGTGGCCATTTGCCGGCCACAGTCATTCTACTAGGGGAACCCTTCAAAATCTCACCCTTCCTTTCCTGGAAGCTGTCAATTACCAATAGCTCTTCAGCTAGGGCTGGGAACTTCCTTCCTCCCTCTTCCTCCCTTCTGACTGGGGCTTTTAATTACTTCCACTTGCATAGGTCCTATGCAGGCTGTCACAGCTGCTGTGAACTCACAAGAGCAAGTGCACCATTGTGTTCAGTAAACACAGGTTTCCTGAACTTATCCTCCACCTCTGGCTCTTCCAACATTGATGTCCCTTCTTACACAATAACCTCAGAGTCTTTCAGGGAGGTTGTGGTACAGATGTCCTATTTAGGGCTGAACATTTGGCAGTCAGACCTAAATAGGACATTCTCTGCATCTTGAGCCTTTGTGGGTCTCTGTATAATATCATATACAGCAGGAAGAAACTTGAAGAACTCAGAAATCTATGGTTGTATTGATAAGCCAGGAGCTAGTTTAACGGTATATCAGTTTAGCAGAATAACAGTAATAGGTTCTCCATGGGGCCTGGACACCTTAGCCACAGGCTTTTGTCCCTGATAACTGGGTCACGTATTTTAAAGCACAGTATCCATGGCTTTTAAAGAAGCAGACATATGAGCACACAAATTGGTAATAGTCACAGATAGCCTAGGCCCAAATGCAGAGCAGCGCAAACCTCACCAAACCAGTTCATTTTTCCAGGTGAAGTCCAGCCAGGACTACCCAACTGGCTATAGCAGCTGCTGGGTTAGCCGTCTAAACAGAGCAGCTGGATCTGCCCAAAATCATGTTTTGCTTTTCAGGTCTGTAGGACTATTTTTCTGTCAGTTAAAAGAAATGGTGAGTCCATAAAAGACAAGTGGTCTTTTATGGGTCAGGCTCGGACATAGTAGGTGTGGCTTTCTCTACCTTCAAGAAAAGTCCAGGACCAGCTAGCTGGCCAGGCATGCCAGCAGGCAGGCCAACATGGACTCACAGGTTGAAAGACCTAGCCTGCCCTAAGCTGCTCAACCTTCCAAGGACAATGCCCTCAGCATGGTCACTATAGTGTCTTGGTAGCTACCTGTTAGAACTCCAGCAGATTTCAGTTTTGGGGAAGAACTGTGTAACATATGTTTCATCAATGGATTCTTGAAGGGCCCTTTTTCTTGCTTGACTGCAGACGTATTGCTATAGTCCCCATTTCACAGCCTGACATGAAGACGCAGCTCAGCCCTGCAGGCAAGGAGTCCTGGGAACTGCAGGGCTCATTCCTGTTAAGGCTGCCTGCTTCTGCTTCTAGCTCCACTTCCCAAGCATGGAGACATACTCATCTCCCTGCCTCAGGTCTTAATTTGCTAATAGGAGACAATGGGCTTACAGCTCTGTTACACAGGAGAATCAAAACGTGAGGTTTTGTAGGCGGCCAGGCTAAATGTATTAGAATTTCCTTGTATTAAGTTTTAGGACTTAGCAAAGACATAATCAAAGCTTACATGGTGATGAGGTCTACAGACAAAGGAAAGGCAGAGGGCAGGCAGCCCTGGAGATGGCAAGACAGAACGAACTTCTACCAGATGAAAGGAAGTCCCACGTGACCAGCAGGCAATGGGGAGATGAAACGTTACTCTCACCCAGCGGTGCTCAAAGCTGTAACCCTCAGTTCAGAACACTTAGTGATCCACCCCATTAATTCATAAGAGATGGATTAAACATGGAATATTCTTTCAGGAAAGGAAATGTTTCGCTCCGAGTCTTGCGTCGTACTTCCCACCCCCATGTCTGGGCAAGTCCTCAGCACTGCAGTCTATGTGGAAGGTAAAAAATGCTTCACAGCTTGCCTGGTTGGCCACAGATAAATTCGTAGCCCGTTTTTATGTTTGTTGTTCTACTAAATACATTCTAACCTGTGTTACATATTCAACCATACAATGTCTATATTGAAAAAAAGCTATTTTCTAAAGGGAGAGCTAAATTCCTTAGACCCTTGGCTCTTCCCATCTTACAAAGTCCAGGATCACTAAGTGAAACCCCACCAGAGTTCTTAAAACACAACAAAAGTGGTTCTAGAACACATCTAGAAAAGGTGTAATATATGGTATGATGAGAATGAAAACAATAAGCAGAAGTATGAGAAAGCAGAGAGAGACACACCATGACTCAGCAGAAAGCAGAGAGACACAGGTTGAGTCAATCTACTAAAGCAGCAAGACATGGTTTGGGTTGGAGAACAAAACTGAGGCACACACTTAAACAAAGGCACACTCAAGCTGATATATGCGCTTCTCAGAGCATTATCTATCTCAGAGCATTATCTAGGCTTCAAAATGGCGCCAAATACTGAAGCTATCTGTATGTATAACTTGTATCAGAACAAGCACATAATTAGGGTGGAGTGGGTTGATGAAGCAGTTTTAGAAATAAAAACAAACAAAATCTCTGTGAACATATCCTCAGAAAAATGTACACACACAATTTTTTAACAATTGTGGCTCAAACGTGAATAACTGTGAGAGCAAATGTGCACCAGTAAAGGACTTGCCACTAAATTACAATAGGCAATACCCACACTGTGTCTTCTAACAGACACTGGCAGGGTGTGGATATATTCTTTCATCTTTCAAATATGAAAATATATGTATGACCTAGTGTTATGTGTTTAAATGTGTAAGTTTATGATGCATGCTAAAAGCATAAGTGTATAAATAGATGCTAAACCAGCATAGGCAAGTGTGTCTTCTCACATGACCTGTGTGCACTGACCACCCCGGGTGACTGCATAAAACATGATGTTAAGACATCCATTTTCTTCTGCTGCCCACATATACTCATAGATACACTTCTCTAAAGCAAGAGACAGGAGTTTAAAAAAAAAACTAGAAAAATGACTTATTTTTTGTTGTTGTTTCAAGGGTAGAGGAACAACATGAAGAAGAAAATTTACCCCCTTCCTTCCTCTTGGGGATTAGGCCTGTGTCAGAGAGTCCAGGAGAGAAGACGGTCTGTGGGGGTCATCCTGTTTCCGGCTGCTGATCAGCTCCTGTGGTCTGAAGTGAGGGCTCATTGACGTGTGTGTGTGTGTGTGTGTGTGTGTGTGTGTGTGTGTATGTGTATGTATGTGTATCTGTCCTTACAAAAGGTGAAAGTTGTCTCTGATTAAAGAGCAACAACTTCCAGTGCCAACTCCACCTGTAATTGACCAGGATTTGGAATGCAAGTTTTCTAGTCTGGGAGGAGAAAAGCCATAAGCAGGTGATTGTAAGTAGGCACTCTGTCTAACTGCGACTTACTTGGCTATTTCCTCTCACACACAGCTGAGATGCCACCACTTGGACCCTGGAGCCAGAGTCCTCCAGTCACAACACTAAGGGCTCTCTTCCAACTTACTTCCAACCAGTATTTCCATCTCTAGCTTCTCAATACCATAATCTTCTTTTACATTTTTAGAGATTTGACTGCTATATGCCTAGGAATGAGAATCTTGTGTGGGAAAGGAAAGCTAATTGTCCGAATGAGGTGCGAGTCCCTGGATTTTAACAAAATTATCAGTAGGCAGAAGACAAGTTTTTATTTCTAGATACCTTTCAAGTTTATAATGATAGATTTACCAAGAATGTAAACCTCCCATTCTCACTAATCTAAGAAAAGTCATAGGCCCCACTGTGGTTCCATGTTCTGTGTCCTGCCTCTTCTCTGGTAGTGTCCAGGCACCACTGATACACAGACTTAGGGAGGACAGGCATCACCCTTAGGGATGTCAGAACACTGCAGTATGCCATGCCAGAAGGGGAGAGTAGGGCTTAAGAAGATCAGGATTCCCTTGGGTCCAGTTGGGAGTTAGTGCTGAGTCCTGGGGAGGCAGGAGAAGAGAGAAGGACTCTTTGGGAGTCTCCTAGGTAGAAGGCCTTCCCCATCTCAGTCCTCAATGAAGCAACTCTCTGAGATGGTCTTAGTTTGATTGTGCTTCTTTTTGGGAGACAGCTGTGAATGCATGCACTTTATTTGCAGTGAGTTGGGGATTAAATAATTTGGGGAAAGGGTGTGAGAATATTCAGGCCCTTGGCTGAAGGCTAAAGCTATTGAGATACCTCATTAGCATGAAGAAGTGTTCCAGGTGCTGTGCCTCATGACTGACTGCTTGTGCTTGCCTTAGTTATGGGTCATGACTAAGTGCAGGCACAGAAGCAGAGAGGGAACAGCTCTACTCCTGCACTCTCAGATCTCTGAGTTTTCCTGGGGTTTGAGAATGCTCTACCTGACCAGTCCCATGCCCAACTGGTGGCACTGTTCATGTGCCCTACACCCACCCCACTGTTGGTTTCTCCCTTTCAAACAACTAAAACACAGTTTACTCCTTAAATAAATTATTATCAGGTTGGGTGTGAGGTTTGTTTGTTGCTTTCAAATTGTCACAGGTGTCTGCACATGTGTTGTACATATGAGGATATTCTTATTGACATGTGTTTGGGCTGATAATGGGAAGGTATACACGTGCTTGTGTGCATATTTTCGCGACAGCCAGAGGCTGGCATCAAGAGTCTTGTTCATCGAGTCAGGGTCTCCGAAGCTTGCTAATTCTGACTCCTGGCTAACCAGGTTGCACAGGTCTCCCTGCCTCACCCTGACTGCCCCACCATTGGGTCCTGGGACTTGGAACTCTGCTCCCTCACACCTGCAGGACTTCTTTATCCACTGAGCCTCCCCTGGGGGCTCTGAATGCTGTGGAACTGTGTCATGACTGAGACCCTCACGCTGCATTGTGACGTTCCATTGTACCCCCTCACACCAGTGTGGAGAGAGCACCCAGAGCATTTTGCTGTCTTGTCAAGGCTTAAGTCAAGCACAGTTTGAGGAGGCTGAGGACCATAAAGAACTTTATTTTATACACTCCGTTGCTCTTTAGGGGATGATCCTGGCCTCCCTCCCTAACATCCAGAGAGCAGGCCCGTGGCTCCAGCACATGTTGCTAGAGACCCAAGAAAGTGGAGCTTATCCAATCCTTTCAACACTTTAACTTTGTTCCATAACAAACAAGTAGAAATTTCACACCTTGTTTTGAGGGGGAACATTTCACAAATGGTTTCTCCAGGTCCAGTTCTTCCCCCGGAGCTTAATTTGGCCTGATGGGGACCAAGAATCAGGGCTGGGTGGCTCCTTGTTGCCAATGACCTTGAAAACATTGAGGGAAAGCTGGACAGAAAAGCAATTTCATCTCTGAAATTACACACCATGGTTCTCATTCATCTTGATAAGCACTTTTAAGGACTAAAGGGGGCGGGTGGGGATGTTGCTGCTAGGAGAACTGCAGAGGCCTCCTTTTGCCGAGTCAGTTTAAAGTAAATTTAGATGTTCAAAGCTGCATTTGGTTTCCATTGTGAGCTAAATTGGCCGCTTCAGAAGGGTGAGAACAGAAGAACAAGAAGGCAGCCAAAAGGAGAAATCTGGCGAAGAAAATCCACTTAAGAACAAATTTACTTGAATTTGATTGTTAAAACACAGGCTTGTTCTGATTATAGAGTTATTTAGGGGTTAAGATGACCATCAGTTTTCTTCTTCTATTAGCATTTGGGATAAGTCGTGTGTGTGTGTGTGTGTGTGTGTGTGTGTGTGTGTATCTGTGTGTCTTTCTCTGTGTATATGTGTATATATTATGACTCTGTGTGTACATGTATGCTTGTGTGATGTGTGCGCATGTGTATGTGCTCATAATGTGTGTGCATGTGTGTATCTATGTGTCCATGTGTGTGTGTGTGTGTATGTGTCCGTGTGTCTTTCTCTGCGTGTATGTGTATATATTGTGTCTCTGTGTGTATACGTATGCTTGTGTGATGTGTATATGTGTGTATGTGCTTGTGTGTGTGCATGTGTATGTCTATGTGTCTTTGTGTGTGTATGTGTTTTTGTGTGTGTGTGTGTGTGTGTGTGTGTATCCTTGATATGAAACAAGAACAAAAAGGTTTTACCATTGGCAATGTAAATGAAGATGATAGTCAATAAAAAAATTTCAAGTTAAAAAAAAGAAACAAGAACAAAAACAAAATCCTCCACTTGTCACCAGGGTCATTATGACCTCCTGGAATCCATATAGCTTGTGGCTTTCTCAAGTACCACACAGTCAGATAGGGAAAGGATGTGCTTCTCTAGAATCCTACCTTTTTGTCTGGATTGATGCTCGGAACCATAGCTAACAGCCCTCATTTGAGCCAGCAGGGGCAGCCAGGGCTAACAGTGCAATCTGCATACCAGAGTCCTCACCTCCCATTAAGGACAGACCATGAGATCTACAAAGGGAAGAGCCACATGGCAGGACATAGCATGTCAGATAGCAGGTTCAGTATTACCTTTGTCTCTCTTGGGGGACTCTTGGGAGATCAACTGGAAGGAAGCATGTGGACATTGGGGAAGTAACAGCTAATCAGCTATTCAGGATAAGAACAGAGTGCTGTACCACACACCTTGTCTTGAAAAGAGAACATTCTGAGAACCAAAGCCTCATGCATACAAGTACCCACTCATACCATCTCAAACGATAGAAAACAGGGCAGTCCTCTTCCTCCTGCATCCCAAGTATGGCCAAAAGACCTTCTCCTGCAGTGTGCATATGGAAATATACAGCCCAACAGAAAGGCTACCTGAGCTTGGGGTCAGGGAGGGGCATTGAGTAGGTTTAATCATTCCTTGTATTCAGTTCAACCTGCTCACCCAAGACTTTAGATTTTAGTTGAGGAGAATGTGGCCCATCAATCATGGTAAGAGGACTGAAATCCTTCAGAAATATCAGGGGATTCAACCAGGAGCAAAGACTTAAGCTCATGGCTGGGAAACAAGGTATCCTGTATTGGCCACTCTCCAGGCCATTCTTGGAAGCCCTGGTTAACTGGGATTCATGCTGTCAGTTCCAGATTTCCAGACAAAGCTCACACAGGAAAGACTCCAAGATGCAAGCTGCTTATTACTCTTAACTGACTGTTATGAATACCACTGTTGGGAGAGAATCCACGTCCTCCGTGAAAGTTACAATGTTTTGGAAGATAAGGAACTGAGTCATCTTCTCTTTAAGAATACCAACAGCTTCCCCCATGATCTCTAGATTTACTGAGAAGCAGACACCCAGTTAACAGCCACCGGTTTCTTTACAAAAAGCCTCAGACATGCAAAGAACATTCCTTCACAGAATCCCAAAGCTGGCAGGACCAGCTCCTCACTGGCTGAATACAGAGAACGTGTAGATAGAATTTAAGAGATTAAGAAAAAAATCTGCCTTCTTAGATTATATGATGTTAATTTAATGTTGCCAGATCATATTTAAGACCTAAAGAGATATTTTCAGAAATAACTTCAAAATTAAGTTTTCCACTTAAATTACCCATGCTGTAATTCATCCTTGGTGAGTGATTGTGGTAAGCGGGTTTGAGAGCTTGGTTTCATATGACACAGAGTAAAAGCGCACAGCATGTGAGGCCGGCTCTGTGCTAAGGATTTGATGTCTGTGGCATAATTCTGGTAGCAACAGGACTACTGAGCACTGCACAGTCCTGGCTTTGGCACACAGTGGTATTCAGCAAAGGAAAGGAACAGAAAAGCATCTGCAGAGTCCTGGGCTTTGGAAGCATCTGACAAAACTTCAGTATGGGTACTGGGAGCCACAGGAGTGCGCTCCTCAATGATGGAGAACAGCTATAAATTCATGGGAACACACAAAACTTTCTTATTCTTTGACAGAATGGATCAAAAGGGCTAAAAGCCTGACGTATGATAGAGCCACTCTTTCTCCATTGGATCAAATAGCAAGTCAGCCAAGCTCTCTTCCTAGTGTGTGGGAATGATGGGCTGGTGGTTCCCATCACACCTACTTTGCTGATTATTCTGGCCTCTGCAGAAAGTGGGTCTGGAAAGTGGGGAATGACTGATCCCGACTAGTTCAGCTTCATGGTCAATCAGAGCTCAGGAAAGCTCTCAGAACTAACCTGTCTGTTCCGGTGGTACACGGGTTCCTAAGTACACAGCAGATGTGACAAACACATGCTTATTTTGTATCTTGGTCAAAAAAAAAAGGAGGAGAAAATGTGTTTTTTTGTGTGTGTGATTAACAATGATATGCATTGAGAGTTTTGCACTGTGTTGTATCTATCCTGCTGTCTGTCCCAGTGGAATCAAAATAACCTCAAAGTTGATCTACTACATTGCTGTTGTTAGAGACATCAACAATGGAAACATCACTGTGATACATGAAGAAAGCCTGAGTCTAGAATTCAATGCAGGGGAGTTCCTGAGTGAAGAGCAAGGCTCAAGATGCAGTAGAAACCCAAGACTGCTGGCCCCGATCTGCTTCCTGCCAGTCCCTGCTTGCTATTCTTCCCACATTCACAGCCGAAACTCAGCTCTGGCTGGTTCGCCACAGCTTTGCAGATTTCTGGATGCAAAGAGCAGCTCTGATCACCTCAATGCTTCAACCTATACCATAAAGTCCAGGGGCTGAATAAGTGTTCTGTGACCTTGTCAGGTCATTAGGGGATTTGCATAAAAATACTACAAACTTTGAGGCAGTCTGAGGACAGCCAGAAAAGCCAATTACTGCTGTGCATTGTAGGTATATGCAGAGCCTACCTTTTCTGTGCAAGCATGGCCAGGATGTTTGTGAGATATGGAGGAAATGAAGGCTGATGGAAGGACCCCCAGATGCCACAGGCATACCCAAGGAGCTGAGAGGAAGGACCCCACCCACTCTCCAAATGCTAGGCATGACTTACATGGTACTTCAGGAGAGTAATGGCACACCTCATTCCTTTAACTTTATTAAATGTTTAAATTTACATGCAGAGTAAAAGATTTTATTATGCAGTTTCTTAATAATGTCACAGTAATGTGTTCACTTGATTTTTCCCTCTGCCCCTGACCCACATTTGTCCTGCCTTGTTAGTACCCACTTCTGCCACTATTTCAGATTTGGTTTGTGGAGTGGGCCATCGCCACAGAACAGCTGTCAGGATCCTACACATCTGTCAAGGCAGCAAAGGAATCTTCTGGCTCTGCACATCTCCCTGTATGTAGGCCCCTCAGGTCATGGCCAGTTCTCAGTGTGCAGTGTTATTTTAGGGAGACTCCCAGCCTTTATTTAACTCTGAGTTGTATCTGGATATTGCAGGCAATGATGTGAATTCCCCTGTGCTACGGGAGGGAAGAAGTTGGCTTATAGCCTGTCAGCATAGCTTATTGAATAGCTCAAGAACTCCGCTTTCTAAATGGTAGAGTTAGCTCTCCAGATTATCACAATTCCCACATATTCAACCCTGTGACAGGCACTATCAACTTCCACAGAAGACAACACAAGTGGAAATTGAAGCCTGGAGCAAAACTCATCATTCGCCTTCATAGTATCTTCTAAATTAAATGTGTTCATTGAATTGCATTCTGATTTCTCTTCCTTTTATTCTAGAAGCTTCTCGCCAGTGAAGATTTCCTTGCAGTTTTCTCCTGCATATAGCATCCAGAGCACATCCACATGATGCTACCCAGGACTGAAATTCCAGAGGTCAGAGAAACTCAGACACCACAGGGAGCCAAGCCAGGAGGTCAGAGCCCCAGATGCATGGACACATAGGCTTGGTTTGATGCTATTGAAACCTAGCTAAAAGACACCTCTGTTGTCAGTGGACATGAGGAGCTCAGGGCAGAAGGGCAAGTCAGCTAGGTTTCCCGATGAGTGAGGAGTCTGGGCTGTCTCGCCCAAACTCCTATCATCACGCAGACTGAAACGACAGGTCCATGAGGTCAGCACATGCTCCCAGGAATGTGTGTAGTGCTTTCCCTAAACCCAGGGCTGGAGCTGGACTTCAGAGCACTCACACTATGTTGCTGATGAGTTTACAACACTGTCAAACACCACCACTCAGAGGATCTCTCTGTCCTTATTACTAGGATAGAAGTCCTGCTCATACCACTCAACTGTGACCCATCTTTGAACAACTACAGAGAAAACTTAATTAGGAATGATTGGGTAGGGGCTGGAGAGATGGCTTAGCAGTTAAGAGCACTGATTGCTCTTCCAAAGGTCCTGAGTTCAAATCCCAGCAACCACATGGTGGCTCACAACCATCCATAATGAGATCTGACGCCCTCTTCTGGTCTGTCTGAACACAGCTACAGTGTACTTAAATTTAATAATATATAAATCATTTTTTAAAAAAGGAATGATTGGGTAGAAGAGAGGGATGGTGGCTTAACAGAAATGCCATTGGTGTCACAAATGGGATGTATCCAGGAGACACAAGTCATGTCCTATCCTCTTACAAGTTTCTTTGTTTACCTTCCAGTGAGGAAGCACAGGTTAAAGTTAACAGAAGTTTGTGTGTACATTTGTTTCTTGTCTGTGTTGGGAGAGTTGGAGGCCCAGGCTACTCCTCTTAATATAGATTAAAATTACTTTATCTAAATATATTTTATTCTATCAGCCCCCTATACTCAGACAAGTTGATTTCAGAGTTGAAGTTGGACAACAGGGTTTTCTTTTTCTTTTTCTTTCTTTTCTTTTCTTTTCTTTTCTTTTCTTTTCTTTTCTTTTCTTTTCTTTTCTTTTCTTTCCTTTCCTTTCCTTTCCTTTCCTTTCCTTTCCTTTCCTTTCCTTTTCTTTTCTTTTCTTTTCTTTTCTTTTCTTTTCCTTTCCTGTAGAAACCTGATCCTTCTGATTTTTTTTCTTTCTTTCTTCAAACAAGGGAGCTGTGGTCAGAAGAGCCCGTCACAGACAGGAAGAGTCTTCACCTGGGAAAACAAACAGACAAAGAAAACATTTACATATTGCTTGTGTTCCTTGCTGTAGAAAGAAGCCCTACAAGGCCTTTTGGGCAATGGGGCATTGAAAAAGAAGCCTTGATTCATGCCTAATCTGCCCGTTTCCTGCCCCAGTTTCTTTCCAGTTAGAACATTAAGAGAGGTTCCCTGGGTTATCCTGAGACCTCCAGGGGAGAAGGGAGCCTTCTCTCTAACTGAAGATCTTCAAGCTCACTTCCTCCTTCATGGCCCTCCTGTTTTCTCCAAGAGTTGGGGGGGGGGTTAGTATTGTCAAACTTGAAAAATAAAATAGAATGACTGTGGGAGATGTAGGAGATGTGGGATGAGATTCTTCTGTAGAAAAGGGTTCATGTGTTCAGTACTTCTCAGGAAAGCAGAGTGTTATTACTGTGCTTTCCACAGGATCGAGTCTTTACAAAATCACTTTCACACACCAACCATTAAGGTTTGAAGGAAATATCCCCAGTCCCATTTGTTTATACACTGGTTCTCCACTAGTGGTATTGTTTAAGCAGGCCATATAACGTTTTAGGACACCTGGTCTACCTGTAAATGTAGGAGAGAGTTCCAGACTGGCTCTGCTTCCTGCCTAAGCCCTGTGCTCTTTGTTCTACCAAACATGCAGTCTCCATCACTGTGAATTCTGCTGTGTGCCTCACCAAAATGGACTGAACTTTCAAAACCATAAGGCAAAACAAACCATTCCTGCTAGAAGCTATTTTGTTACAGCAACTAACACACGGAGCAACTGGCATCTTTGGTTTTGGGCTGTTTGGAGTGCAGAATGAGTGAGGGTATCACATCTCGGTGCAGAAAGTACTGCTGTGTCAATATCTGAGACAGACCAATGGCTGAGGAGGACACCTGCCTTACAAGGTGTCCTGCCCCTTCTGAGTGAACTCCCACAGGTGTCTTAGCTTAATACCAACATGGTTGTTGTGGTAAGGAGGCTGTGGTTCCTCCTTAACCGCCCTGACCTTTCTAAAAAGAGTCTGTGAGGCTTTCCTGTTCCACCAGAGAAAGGGGTTCAAGAGGCTGGTCAGGCCTCCTTAATAGAAAATAAATGTGCGGGTGGACTGAGTTACTTCTGTGCAAATAGCTTTGGGGTGCTGCTGCTATAGGTATGTACAACACAGGAGCAGAGAAGCCAGGGTTGACCCCAGTGTCCCTGTTTCTTCTCACTGGCACTTACACTGTGCAGTGTCACTGTGCATGTAGCCTCCTGTCCCATTCAGATCTGGTAGGAAGTCCTCAAAGCTCACTTCAAAAGCACAGGCTCTAAAACTTCCGTTTTATCCTTGATCTATGGCGCTCACCTGTAGGAAATGCTTCCCCACTTTATTAAGCAGATGGATCTTCTCTCTCCTGCATAAACTGGAAGCATTCTTGACAGGAACTGAGTCATTAGCACCACTGGGAAATGCCAGGAGAGTCCCCAGTGCTCTCCCTCCCTTGCCTCTGCATGTTGGAAGCCCATGTTCCCTAAACCCTCCGGCGTGTATCCCCCCTGATCCTTACATGTCTGATTTATGGAAATGAACAAAGCCCCTGTGTTGGCAGGGTCGTCCCCAACACGGGTGTGTACAATAAAACACATCTGATGTTTTCCAATGAACACTTTGTCTTAAACAGCAAACGATAGGATTACCGTGACAGGCTGACAAAACAACCCGTCACTCAGCAGCTGTCACATCCATCTCCGAGCTTCTTCCTGGGGTCTGGCCAAGACACTCGGAGAGGTGTGGGGGAAGCCTGTGGGACAGACAGAGATCCAGAGCCATGTGGACAGCCAACACTGAGTCTTTGTTGTTTCACCTTAAATCTTTTCTAAAAGCAAACCTTGCCTCTTTACAGAGAACAGGCTGAAAGCACACGTTTTGTTTCTAATCTACTCTGCCCCAGGAAGGAGTGTTTGTTCTCTCTATCTTCCTTACTCCTTCTCTCTTTTAGAAAACACCCCAGACCTTGAACACTTGCCAGAACACAATGCCTACCCTTCCTCAACACTGCCCTACTCTTCTTGTTCTAACAGAAAGATAATTGAATTATAAAAAAAACATCCCAGGGCTTAACTCTTAAATATTGACTTCAACAGGTTTTTCAGTGTCTATCAAGTTAAGTAGAAGGTAGATATGAGCAGGAAAGCTTGCAGGCTGGGCCTCAGCCCTGGGGTTTAATCTTAGGTCTGTGAGCAGCAGATAGGTCAAATGATTGCAGGACGATTCTCAGATCATGAGCAATCCTAGTTGAAGCCAGTTATAAGCTGGAATGGACACGGGGGAGTTATGAGCTTTAAACGGGAAGCATGTTTAAACTCACCAGTTACAGGGGAGAGAATGGATGGCTTGCTGACATAGCCCTAAGGGCTTGTGGGCCTGTCCTCTGTCTCGTGTGGGCTAACCACTGGGATCAGGAGATGGGCTCCCTCTGTTACAGCAGGGGTGAATAAAGAGGGCTACTCTGAACCCTTAGGGATGAGTATGGAGGGCTACTCAGAACTTTTTTTCTTGCGTGAATGAGAAGGCACAAGTGTAATGGGTGACAAGGAGCAAATGTAATGAAACAGGAGATGAACTTGTACTGTAAGACACCGGGAGCTCTGGACAGGGGCTGACTGCCCTCCATGCTGGGGAAACACTGGCACCACACACAGGCTAGTTCATTAGACTCCAGTGCCTCAGGGGCTTCCGTGCTTGGAACGTGGTCTCACTCTCACCGGCCCAGGATGACACTGGAACTGAAGGACCTTGTAGGATCAGGCTGAGAAGAAGAAGAACTTCAGGATGCCGGGCAGCAGCAGCCTAGCATATAGCCTGTCTCTTCAGTGCCAACGGTATTTTCAGAAGTCCTGAGCAAATACTTCAGGCTTATTCTTCAAAGACATGAAATAGTCCAGGGACATCCTGATGAGCAGACTGGATATGGCTGTACTTCTAGCAAAACATGAGAGCGTTAGGAAAACCCTGTTTACATGTCCTAGCCATAAGTATTGCGAGTATGTAGCTTCTGGTAGCTTCTAAAATTTAAGGCATTTAAGTACCTACGATGAACATATTGACTAGTCATGTCTGGGTCCAATTTTAAGTTGTAGTTATGTAGAGTGCTCTTAAAGACTTCCAGTTTAACTTGCCCTGACCTCATGCACCATCACACACAAAATAAATGATGGAGTTAAAATAATAGCCTAAAGTCAGGAGCTTGGGAGCCTTGCTCAGTGGTTTCCTTCTATTTCTGTCTTTTTCTGATTTTCAGAAAATCAGAATTTCCTGAGCAGACATTAGAGTAAGCATCCAGGTAGGACTGGTCATTGTCCCAATGCTCCACCCTGGGACTTCCTACAGATGCCTGTTCTTCCAACAAGGTATGTGTTGCAGCAGCAACCAGATTCTATTCTCCATGTAGCCTGGAACCTTGCAAGAAAACAAATTCTATGAAAAGTAAAGGGCTTGGTTAAGAAGAGGGCAGAGGTCCCAGTGCTTGGGGAGGAAATGGTGCGTTTGGTTCTGGAGAGCCGCCGTGCTCTGCCGCCAATGCCCGCTTCTGACTAGCTCCCTCTCTGCAGCTGCCTCCCTTTCACCTGAGCCTGGGAACACTGCTTGTGCTCCAGGACACACTTCTGCCTGTTTGTGTGCTTGTTATCTGCCTTTCTCCTGCTTCTTGTCAGCTCTGCTTCTAGAATCCAAGCCCCACAGCAAAGGTACCTTGGCAGCATTAGATTCTTTGGAGGAAGCAGAGTTGTTGCTGGTAGTTAATAAATATTTAAGGGCCACAGGAATATCAGGGAAACCCTGAGTGAAAGCTCATACCTGAGCTAATAGTCTCTTGTAACTTCCCGGCCTGAAAAGAAAAGGAGCTATTCTTCTTCCCAATATGTGTATTAAGGGAGTGGTTCTCCCCCAATAGAAGGGGGGACAGACGAAAAAGGAAGGAGGAGGAAAAGGAAGAAGAGAGGAAAGGGAGAAGGAAGGAGCAAGAAAGGGGGAGGAGAAAGGAGAGAAAAAAAGAAGAAAAGGAGGGGAAGAGATAGAAAGGTAAGGAGATAGAATTGATTCTGCCCTTGGCTACCAGCTAGTTATTTCTGCACACCTGTTTAAAACCCCATAGTTACTCCCAGAGATGTTTCAGACATCATCTGATACTGAGATGGCCATTCTGGTTACACTCAGACATATTATTGTGAGAGATATGCATACTAAATCCAGGCACTGGCACTGCACTCTGGGTCCTTTGAGTAATATGCCCCACATTTTATCTTACCCAGAAGGCCCCAGCAGACAGTCTACAGATACACAGCATAGAGGCACACATGGATGCTTGGGCCCAGCCCTCACACACACACACATTTCTTCTTTCCTTGCAACAGTCCTCAGTGGTGTTGGCTAGAAGGATGGCAGTTCTGGCCAAGGTGATCACAAGTGCATTATGAGAAGTGCTAAGAAACCACTGTTTCCTTGGTATGGAGGCACTGCATAACTGGGGAGCTTACAGTGTGCTATAAATCTTGACTTTGATTCTGGCTGCCTGGAGGGCTGGTTGGGGGGTCACAGTTCCTCACAGCAGGGCACCACTCCAGTTAAGTGAAGAGCATGGTCAAAAGTTTATACAGATCTGGCTGTGTGCCTCAGTTTCCCCATATGTAAAATAGACACAAAATAGGGTCTGCTGGCTGCATTCCTGTGAAGATGAAATGAAACGGATCATGTAAGAACAAAGCATGCCTTGTGTGTACTCAGTGAGCATCCAAAGCTCAAAAGTTCTTACTTTTAGCAATAACATTACTTTATGCATAACCTCACCAATGGGCATCTTTTAAAGAAGTCGCACAAACTTTTCAGTATTCAAGAGTTTTCAGTGTTCTCCACTAGCAGACACAGCTCCAGGGATGTTTCAGGAGTATCGACCCACCAAGCCAAACAACTATGGATGTGACAGTCACAGAGTAGGAGAGTGTCCTCCCTGGCACATGCTGCATAATCCAATCAGCAGTAGTTAGTAAGGTACTCACTAACTTGCTAAATTAATGAAGGCAAATGAAAATGAGAGATGTGTACGTAGATACATTCATGCAAGTACATTATCAAGAGAGACATGCATGCAGATATATCGTGAGATGTTAACATGAGAGGTATGCATGCAGATATATTATCATGAAAGATATGCATTAGAAATGTTATAAGAGATATACATGCTGCCGCTATATTAAAATAAGTGTTGGTTGTATATATATATATATATATATATATATATATATATATGCATATATATATATATGCATATATATATGCATATATATATTACTGTGAGAGTTATGCATGCAGATATAGTATGATTTATGTTTCTTGAATCTTCTGGGCTTTGCTCACAGCAGAGACTAAAGAAGCATCTTCCTGGTCCTGTTTGCAGGTGTGATGGGAGCAGAGATAGTACAGAAGGCAGAAATCTAAGGAGAGAGGACAGGAGAAGGAGCTGGACCCTACTGTAACCTCCATTCACAAGCAGCAAGTTAAAATGGAACCAACAGACAATCTCAGGTAGGAGTACACATCCCCAGCTGACAATTGTCAGATTTAACAATGTTTTTATTTTGGGAAGATGAAGCTATGTATACTGTATCAGTTTATTTTTTTGTTACAGTGTCTTTTTTTTTTTTTTTTTTTTTTTTGCTAATATTAAATAAGAGGCCTGGCAGAGCAGTTTAAAAGAGGAAAGGTGTACTTTGTATACTTTGGTTGCAACTTTAGAGTCCTCCATTGTTTCAGGGAAGTGTCTCATGAAAAGCTGGTCACATTGTGTCTGCATCACAAACAGCAACTAGCACCTCTGTTCAGTTCACTTTCTCCTTTTATTTGGCCCAGGACTTCAATCTCTGGAAATTGGCCAACAAGGTCAGAGCAGACCTCACTTTAATTAGCAAAGCTTGGAAACTCCAGAGCAGACTTGCCCAGAGGCTTGTCTCCTAAGTCGTTCTAGGGTCTCTCAAGTTGACAGTGAGTATTAACCATCAAACCAACTCAGTGGCGGTGAAATTTCTCACTTTGAATTTCTACCTCTTCTGAGGCAAGTGGTACCCAGGGAAGCTCTTTCCTATGGTGCTGATTGTAGCCATATTTTTTGCACTGCAGTGTGACATAGGTGTCTCTCTCTCTCTCTCTCTCTCTCTCTCTCTCTCTCTCTCTCACACACACACACACACACACACACACACACACACTCACTCACACACACAATTATCAATGAAATGATCTGTCTTTCACTACAAAATATGTTTTGCATTTGATGATTTCTTCCCACGGAAGGGAAATCAAGTCAGGTTGGGCTATGCTATGGCATTCATTGGGTAGGTCAGAAGTGGTAACTGTACATTTGACCTAACATTAATTTCAACTTCAACACATCTTAATGAATTACTGGGAAGGCAGTCTCTCAGAGGTTGGAGACATCTGACTGCATGTTGCTTTATGAGACTCCCTACAGAGACTCTGATACTTTTATAGATTAGTTTCAGGTCCAATATCTTACCCTTGAGAATAGTTAGACTTGAATACATTACAAGAAAACATCCAGGACTTCTAAAGCCTGTTCTCTCTAGAGCCATGTGCTCTATTGAGTTCCAGCTCACAGTTATCACCTTCCCTTTGGTTTCAGAAAAGAATATAGTACTGGGAAGCCAGTACTATAAGGACCTGATATAAAAAGTCACCATGAGACCCCTGGCCACCCCTAAACGAAATGATCCTCGGCAAGGTAAAGACCACTGAAGGCCATGCCTGTGCTTCATGGGGGTGGCTGGCATTGCAGCTGAAGAAGATCAACTGCCTCTGAAGACAGAAAGACAGAGCCGGTGGAAGAATGGAAGAGGTTGGAAGATCAGGGTAAGAGAGCACGGTGTTGTGAGCATCCATGCTGTGCACAGGTCTGGCTCAGGCTCTACAGTAAACCAGTAGGGCTTCTTTCTCTGAAGTCTTACCCGTTTATCCTTCTTGTCAGATGAGGCACCAGAAGAAGGTCCAGAGACTTCTCAGTGACTAAGGGTCACTAGCTCCAGAGGAGCCACATACCCATTAGGGCAAAGGAGTGGAGGAGAGCTGTGTAGCATCCTGCGTGAGAGCCCACCCAGCTGGCAGGACACACTTGAGGCTTTCAAGAGGATGAGAAGTTGCTGAGAAATTACTTCTCTGTGGAACTCAAGTCCCCACTATTATTATCACAGTGCCTCCAGAAGCTACATCGACCAACCTGCAAGGAGCTGACCCTACCACTGTGACCTAGTGACCTTTCAGTGCAGCTCTCCACAACAGTAGTCAGACAGGAAGATTGACTTCAGCACACTAATGTTGGCCTTTGATTACTGCTTTGCTGCTGCCAACAAAACCAAGGCACTATCAAAAGTTCCTCCATGAAAGTGATGGATATAACAAAAGCACATTTTGTGTTATGTGCCTATCTGAAGAATGTCATAATGAAACCCATCATTTTGTAAACTTAGCATATGCTAATAAAAGAAATTAAATAAGTAACAATATAAAATCACTGTGCGGAGAGACATAGGCAAGTTTGGCCAGTAGTAAGTAGGCTTTGGCTTCCGTGGATAATTGCAGTAAGTCACTAAGTGCACACAGACCAAGCTTTGAAGATCTGCTGTTGAAGATTAGGCACAATAAACAGCCTGGGGATCTGGCTGCATCCTCTGCAGTGGTTTCCTAGAGTGGCAATATCAATATGGGAAGAGCTGCTTGTTCTTTACATCTGGATGGCAGGATTGTCATTCATTCTCATTTGAGTGAAGGCATTAGTTAAAAACATATTTTAAATTTTGGAAAAAAAAGTGCCTTGGAAACACAAAGGAAAAATTTTACATCAAATAAAAACTTTTGTCGCTGACACAATTCCTGAAACTATCAAAACTGTAGGGGTAAGTGAGCCCACTTCATGCTCTTAGGAAGAGTTGACATCAGGAACTGAAGGGCTCCTGGAATTCCCAAAACCATACAAAAGGTCTGACAGAGGCTCTGAGCCCCCTCGTCCCAGATATTTTCTTCCAAATTTATTCTAAAAACCTGTTTTTACATGGTGAAGACTGTGGATGATCCCAGACACCAGGGGGCTCCCCCCACCCCCTGTGCTTCTTTATGAATAACAGGAAGAAAAGAGACCTGGACTTGTCCCACCTACCCTCTGGAAATGGCTCTTAAGCTCAGCTGCCTGAAGGATGGGCCCTCCAACTGTCCCACAGGGCTCAAAGGCTCAAGGCCTATATCTTAACATATATTGATAGTGTGTTCTCAATTCCATGAGGTTTGTAACTTTGAAAAAGAAAAAGTCTCTTTTGTGTTCCCAAATTATCTGTGCTACTTGGATGCAAGCTTAGATCAAATCAGCACATGTTTATAGGCATCATTACAAGAATACTGTGACCATTAAGACATTGTGTGGTGTGTGTGTGTGTGTGTGTGTGTGTGTGTGTGTGTGTGTGACTAAATCAGTTAGGAAGCCAGTAGAAGGCTGCGGCAGGGGCATTTGAGCATTCTTCTCCATTTAAAGGTCAGGGGATAAGAAAAGATGGTGAAGATAGGGAGAGAGAATCTATTGGTTTAGAGGATCTGAAGATGAAGAATGACTGGAACATGACATAGCGGAAAGCTGGACCTGCCAGTACAAAGACAAAGGAGCTAAACAAATGAGAAAAAATGGCCACCATTTTAACTGACAACACATCTCTCACTACTGCAAGCATCACCTCAGTTTCCCCTGATGGGGTAGATTCCTATCTGGAGCTTTAATTGCATCTCCTCCCTCACCTGTCAGTCATGGCTGTGTAAACAGCACTTAGTGGTTCCTCATGGCTTCTGTGGGCTTGATCCTACCAGGCTCAAGCAGTTTCCAACCTGTGATGAAAGGTACCTCTGTGGTTTGCACACTGCACATCCTCCTCTGTGGTCCTTCAGTTAATGCCTCGTGGAGATGTGGGTTTTATTGTTTGTACGGATGAGGAAACTGAGGAATGATAGAGCAAATTCTACCTGTGTGGTCTTGCAGGAAGCATGGGCTTATCAAGGAGGGGAGTACACGGATCCTCAGCTAGCAGTCACATGACTGAACTTTGCACACTGTCTGCAGTGTGTGGTCGCAGGTTACAGGAGGGAGTTTTGGCAGTTGGAGGAGCTGCAACAGGAGCATAGTTCCAAGCTGCTCTGAGACAATCCACCAAGGAAGCCCCAGGGTTTCTCTTCAGGTTTCCTCAAGTAGAATTGGTTTTTGTTGTTGTTGCTGCTGTTGTTGTTGTTGTTATTGTTTTTGTTTTGCTCTTCCTACTCTGAACCCGATTTTCTCTTGCTGTCCTTCTATAAATTACAGATGTAATTAAGATTTCTCACTGTTGACTTTCTTGAGGACATTGTCACATCCCATATTCATTCCTAAGGAGATGATACCACTCCCAACTAAGTTGTTTCTCATAGAGGTGTGACTGTTTAAATTAGCAGTTCAGACCATGAAGCGAACTAGGAAAAAAATAACAAAGTGTGCATGTGATTGCTGAGTAGCAGCTCCTCAAGGTCTACCCCAGCAGGCTCAAGCAGTTCCCAACCTGTGATGAAAGGCTAAATATCTTTGCATTCAGCAGCTGCGTTGTGCACACTGCCTTTCAATTACCACATTATCCAGCTGTGGGTATTATGGGCCTGCCACCAACCGGACAATGGCTGTTCCTATTTCAGAGTGCAGACCTCTCTCTCCCCCAATTAGCACTGTCCACAGGCTGCCCACGAGTGACCCTTGGAGCTTTGTCTGACTTCAGCGTGAATTTATTGCTCAGTGCCAGGAATACCAAGAAAATTATCTACTAATTATCTAGCATTATCTGTGTCAGTTCATGTCTACAGAGGAGCTCATGTAATTACAAGCCCTCTTGCTATTTACCTCTAAAGAGTGGGCTTAGCTGAGAATTTCTCCAAAAGGGTTTGCACTAAAGGCTGGTAATTATGTGCTTTGCATTCTTCAAGGGAACTCTCCCAGGTATCAACAACAAATAGCGTCCCTGGATGAGTGGCTCAGAGGTGCTTCCCAGCAGGTGAGCTGAAAGCAGTAATCACATCTTGGCGGACCAGTGTTTTCCCATCTACCTGACAATTAGCAGCCTGTATGCTAACTCATCCTGGTTTCACAGGGGGACTCTCAGCGTCTCCCTAAAACTCTCCTAAGATTCTCTGCAGAGACAGGATGCAGTGTACAAGCTGGTGTTCTGACACACAGCAAGTGGAGAAGAAATGAGGGCTGGTTTACAAAGGCTGCTGTCAAATCCTGCCCAGTATTTATTTTATGGAGAACATGAAGAACCATAAAAATGTAAGTGATAGGATGTTCTATTGATGGTCAAATCAATGTGGCCGCTTTATCAATTTCAGATGAACCAGTAAAAATAGCACTTCATTGCATCTGGTGTGCTAACGTTCTAGAAGGGCAGCTAAGAAAGTAAACATGTTTAAAAACATGGGGAAATGTTTATTACTTTTTCCTTCTGCCTCTCGCTTTCTCTCTTCGTTTAATTTTTATACAATTATGGATCTTGAAAAATATTAGAAGTATGAGTAAAGTTGTGTATTTTTCCCTTTTGAATGCAAATTCCTTTTTTGTTTCTGTTTGTTTGTTTGTTTTGTTTTAGAGATTCAATGCAGAAAGGCCATCCTGTAGGCCATGGATATCAAACTCTCTAGGAAGCCTACAGGAAAGCCCATGGTAACTATACACAGCTAGTTGCTTCAAAGTGGGCTAACCTTTGTTAAATATATCTCACTGGGGTATATGATGGGGTCAGGATAGCATGACGTCAGATATAGGTAGTCCGGGTTAAGCTCCAGTTCTGCATGGACTTTATGTGATACAGAAGTACTCTGTACTTCACCTACAGGAAATACACAATGAAGTATGCACATATAACTAGGCAACAGTTTAGTGGTCTATATACAGACATGTACATACATATATACATACTGTCAGATAGCAGAAGACATTTTTAAAATGTCATATTAATCCTTTAGGACAATAACCTCTCATGGCAACACAGATATAACATAGACTGTCCATGGTGCAGGTCCTCAATGGCTCTTGGCGGTGCTGGACAGCAAGGGAAGGGGAGTGAGAGTTGGGGCCCATGGTCCTTGGAATAAGGCTAGATCATAAGAAAAACAAGAGTCAGGGAGCACTAAAGCATTAGCCTATTCTGTGCCTGAGTAAGAGCATGGACTAAAATAACATTGGAGCTGGAGAAATAGCAAAGTGTTGAAACTATTAAAAGAGTGGGGAGTCTGAAATGGAGGGATTTTCAGGAAGGATTTGGCACAGGCAGGCTGTGGCTCTCCACCTCCAAAATCATGGAACCCCTTTACCACTCCATACGCATAGAAGCATGCACACACACACACACACACACACACACACACATACACACACACACTGGCACACCACATGCACACGCATACGCACACACACATACAAATGTACACATGTGGACACACATTCTCAAAATAACTAAGAACACAGACTTTTATACTGACTAAATGTGAGTGCCATTTTGACTCTAAAAAAAGATCTAAATTCTATAGTACCCTGAAAATTGTCCAGTATGTGGAACAAACTCTCCCACAGAAAAGCACATTAAGTGTCTCTCTGAGTCTAGACTGCAAAGGTTCACACTAGAAGGAAGCACACAGACAAAGTGTGTTCATCAAGGGAAAACATGCATAATTACCCAATCTTGGTATAAAAATGAGGGAGATAGCATCATCAGGTGATAGTCATATTGCAATTATAGCTTAAAATGGAAGGAAATATATACACATTAGTATTTACTACATTTTTGTATAAGGACAGAGTTAAAAGCAATATACACATTTGCTTTTTTCTGCAAAATGAAACAGTGACATGCAGGCCCACTACAAACAGAAATATCTATTTGTAAATAGAATTACAGGTGAACAGGGAAAGATGAAGCTGTTCTTTATGTTATATTTAATCATATAGATGGTAGTGTGCCTGGTGTGTGTGTGAGTGTGTGTGTGTGTGTGTGTGTGTGTGTGTGTGTGTGTCTGCATGTGTGCAGTGCCCATTGAGGCCAGAAGAAGGTGGTGGATCCTGTCAAGCTGGAGCAGCAGGCTGCTGTGGGTGCTGGGAAGTGAACGGTGCAAGATCATTACCCTCACATCATCTAACCAGACCCCTGCCGCACAGTTCTTTAAGTTAATTGGAGAGCATTTGAATCACTGTGGCATTGTATGTTAGCAAATGAGAAGAAATTTTAAAAGAAACATTATTTAAGACAGACTGAGTAAAATTATTCAGTGAGACTGTCTCAAAAATATAAGCTTAATTAATAGATTGATGGAAATAAATATAATTATCTATTAAATGGCTACCACAAGCCCTATATCAGTTAATTTTTCTTGTTGCTGTGACCAAACTCCTGACAGAGTAAATTAAGAAAGGAAGAGCCCTTTTTTTGCATACAACACCAAGGAGATATAGACCACCTCTGTGGAGAAAATGTGGAGACAGGCGTGTGGGAAGCTGGTAATGTTGCATTCACAGTCAGAGCACAGGAAAGGAATATCAAGTGGGGCCAGGTGGCAAGAATTCAGGTCCCAGTGACCTGCTCCTTCTAGTGAGTACACCTCAATCTTCTAACACAACACTACCATCTGGAGACCAGGTGCTGAGATCAACCGCATGAGCCTATGGTGTGCTTTATACCTTCAAACCACTGCTACAGAAGATTAAGGAATTCTGCTATTTTTAACAAACAGTTCTGATTGTATGTGCCCAGCAACTTGTATTTCAGAGAATAAAGTAGCTACTGTTAAGTTTTCAATTTCACTAAGTGGCTGTCATGCTTTTTAAAAAAGTTATGTTTCTTGTTTGTTTCTGTTTGGGGAATAAGGCCTCATGTAGTCTAGGCTGGTCTCTGACTTGAACTTACTGTGTCTCTGAGGCTGGTCTTGAACTGACCCTCCTCCCTCAGTCTCCAGAGTGCTGGGATTACAGAGACCTGTGCCACCATATCAGGTCAGTAGCCTGTAGTGATGATGGTACCCTGAGTCTGACTCTCATGGGCATGCTGCACAGGGTAAATAAGCAAATGCCAATTCCATAACAAACAGAGATGTTAGAGAAAAGAGATAAAGAGAGAAAACTGAAGTTAAGAAGAAGCCCTTCTAATGACGAACTTTATTTGGATGTAGGGTTTGATAATGTACTTAAAAAAAAAGTGTACTTGCCACCCAGCTCATTTTGGGAAAGGGGTATGCAGCAGGTACCCCACAGAGGCAACCCCTCAGGGCCCTCCCTGCAGCCTCTCTTAGCATGCAGTGGCCTAGGCACAATCTCAACCTAAATCCAATCCCAGGTGTGCAGTTAGACAAGTGCAATTTGTGAGAAGATAAATGGGTGTATGTATGT
The DNA here is from genome assembly GCA_964023405.1 of Apodemus agrarius. Classification (NCBI taxonomy): domain Eukaryota; kingdom Metazoa; phylum Chordata; class Mammalia; order Rodentia; family Muridae; genus Apodemus; species Apodemus agrarius. The sequence goes on from OZ030020.1 coordinate 3,253,064, forward strand.
GACTTGGGGGCCACATGCATGAAGCAGGCAGAGGCTCACATGGAATAGAAACGGTGGGTATGGTGACATGGTGTGACTGAGAACTGAAAAGCAAAGCAGTAGTCCCTCTGGTAAATGAGAGGAGATAATGAGCAAAGGGCACACGCCTGATCCACATTGCAGTTGACTACTGAATCAGCTCCCATTCCGAGTCGCTAAATTCCTTCACGTGTTGTGTGGTTGCAGGCAGAGAGATGGCTCAGTGTTTTTTTTTTTTTTTGTTTTTGTTTTGTTTTTTTTTGGCTTTTCGAGACAGGGTTTCTCTATATACTCTTGGCTGTCCTGGAACTCACTCTGTAGACCAGGCTGGCCTCGAACTCAGAAATCCGCCTGCCTCTGCCTCCCAAGTGCTGGGATTACAGGCATGCGCCACCACGCCCGGCTAGGCTCAGTGTTTAAGAGCACTTGCTGCTCTTGCAGAGGACACAGGTTCAGTTCTCAGCACTCACAGTGGCTCACAACTACTCACTACTCCAGTTCCAGGTATCTGATACCCTTTACACAATGCACGCGCATGCGCGCGCACACACACACAAACACACACGAAGAGTGTTCAATGAAAATTTAGATAATTCAGTTGACAAAGGGAAGCTGTTCTTTTCATATGAAGCTAGTTCACAAGTATAAGAAGCAAGGATTGAAATTAAAAACAGTTTTGCACCTTCTCAGTAAAATGGTTGACAGAGGACATTGCATTGTCTGTGGATATTAAATACCAAAGATGAAAGATGTCACTATTTCAATAGAGACTTAACAAAGCTACATTAATGGCAGGGCCATCTGACAGCTACCTCCTTATACAATGTTAAGTTCCTGATATCACACTGTCTGTGTATGGACCCAGTGCTCAGTTGATGGGAAATAGAAACACCAGAGAAACAAATGCAAGAATGTTACAAGGAAGCCATTGGATAGACCCAGAATGTGGGCCATTAGAAAGTACTGCATAGCCTCTCAACAGCCAGTGTCAGGGTGAAAGAGAATTAAGACAACTCCAGGATGAAAGGGGGCGTTCCAAATCACACAAAATACAGTCACAAACAAGGGCTTCACTTAGAAAACCCAAGCCTTATAGAAGCCAGTGATCAAATATTTTAGAAAAACTACACATAATTACAGAAGCTATGCAAAATGATATTAGAAAATTATTTATAATTTTAATTTTAATTACATTTAATTAATTTAATTTTAATTATTTAAAACATTGACAATGATGCCCTGGGCACATGGGCGTTACATATGTGTTGGCAAGTGTGTACCAAGCATCCCTTATCTCCATTTTCCCACTGATCTATTGATCTTTCTATAACTAAATGTAGAGACAGGTAAAGATAGTGAGAGATCAATACAATTAAACATTAAAAGATTGACAAAAATATGTTACTGAGTTCAGGTAATTTACTAAATTGCTTTTACAGTTTTGTGTTTATAATAATATTACTTCAGGTACTTGTGTATACAGTGTAGAATTTTAGGTCTAATACAATATTAAAAGATTTGGCTTTACTCAAATGTCATTGAGCTTTAAGTTCTTCCAAATATAAAATATAATTCATTAAAATTATTCATGTTTTCCAAGTTAAGCTAAGAGAAACCATTCTGATTGCGTTACAACTTTGAATGTCAAATAATAAATTTTTATGACTGCCACATGAATGTCATTGTTGAGTTCAGTAATTTCCATTCTCATCATTAACTCTAGAAAGTGATGGGTGATGTGCCTGAGGATTTAGCTCTCCTGACTTCAGACTTCTGACCATCTTTGGACCTACTGTTCATTCCTTGAAGTAAATTTATCTTTTAAAAAAATATGGACACAGAAGTATTGAGTGCCATTGTTTTGTTAAATTACATTGAATTCCTATAATAAAAAAATGTGCGTGTGTGTGTGTGTGTGTGTGTGTGTGTGTGTGTGTTGCTGTATTTGTGTGTGTTTGCCTGGGAGTGCCTGCATACATGTAATGCTTCTGACACCCGAGTGAATATATTTTCAGACTCATGGTGGTGAGTGACACAGGGTGCTCTCAGGCTGGCCTCCCCTCAGCACGAAGCCCTGTGTTTGCCTCTCATCTCTTTGGGGTCTCTAGTTATGGTCATGTAATCAGAAACACTTACACTATGTAGGTGAAGGCAGCTGAGATCCCCTGGAATAATGGAAGTGACATTAATAACATTAAATGTCATAACTCTTGACAAGTTGATGCAAATGAGCAGCTCACTCAGCAAGCAAGGGGAAGGAAGTCCCTGAATATATTTTTTCTTTAAAGGTGGTACAGTATTCAAAACAAAGAAAAATGGAAAAAGGGAAAGAAGGGAGGAAAGAAGGAAGGAAGAAAGGAAGGGAGAAAGGAAGGGAAGGAGGAAGAAGGGACAGACAACAGATAGACAGATGTATGCAACCCTGATAGAAGGCATGCACACAGGTGCGTTAGCCTGAGTCACAGTCCTCCAGTGAGTGGACACTGCAGCTGTGATCATCCCACTGTGTGACAGAAAGTGTGTGGTATTTGGAGCTATGCATATGTTTCCTTTATTTGTGTCTCTCCCTTTAGACTTCACCCTTACTCTCCTGTAATCATTCTTCCCCTTCAAGCTAATGTGATTGACAGGCAGAGGGGGCAGGCTAAATGCTCACAGGCCTCTGCCCTCTCTCTTTCTCTTAGAAACATAACAGAGGTACATTCATCCCTAAATGAAGCAAGTCCTAGCCTCACTCCTCTGTTGACACAACAGATTGTGCAGCCCCTTCAGATGTAGCTCCCAGCTCTCTCATCTCCCTGGCCTTGTCACAAGTCGCCTTCATGTAGAAAGGTACACGGCATTTTGAAAGGATTAGATGATAAAACACAACTCAATCCTCTACAAAAGAAAGCAGAATGGGAGGGAGGAGGCTGTTGGGGAACTGTGACTCAGATGAAGAGGGTAGCGAAGGTAGACTGCCAGTGCTGCTGAAGCAGGAGGTGAGAATTACAGTTGAGAAATATGGACCTCCCCACAGGAGCTGGAGGAGTGAAAGCAGAGAAGGGGACTTCAGTGGATGTTTGCAACCTATTCATTTAAAAAGTCTAGATGCAAGGCCAGAGAGATGGCTCAGAGGTTAAGAACACTGACTGCTCTTCCAGGGATCCTGAGTCCAATTTTTAGCAACTACCTGGTGGCTCACAACTATCTGTAATGGGATATATATATATATATATATATATATATATATATATATGTGTGTGTGTGTGTGTGTGTATACATATATATATACATACATATATATATGTATACACACACACACACACACACACACACACACACACACATATATATATATATATATATATATATATATATATATGTAGTGGAGGGGTTAGAAGTTGGCCACTTCCATCAGTGAATGTATCAGGGTTTTGTATACATAAAGATTTCCCAGGTGGGAGGGTTAAAACTTTAATATATATCTTTAAAAGGGAAAACCTGTGGATGTAGGAGAAAAAAAAGAAAGAAACCAAAATTGTCGCACTCTTCCAAGGGTGGAATTAAAAAGTAAATAAATGAAAACAGAGCTGAGCAAGCTAGGTCCAGGGACTGGAGAAGATATCTCACCCTCCCTGACCCCAAAATCACTGAGGTCAAAAAGTCGGGGAGCACAGGTGCATGCAGAACATTTCAGAGGGAGTAGTTGCTCACCCTGAGAGACTCACAACCAGCAGGAGAGGAAGGCTCCTTGGAGGGCAGCCCTGTGATCCCCACCCTGTAGAAATCCTACACAAGCAGCCTCTCACCTTTGCTCACTGTATCTTCACACAGCAACACTGAACAGAAAGCTAAACACCAGGTCAGGAAAATCTGAGGTCAGAAAATACCTGGTTAAATGTTAGAAACGAGTTTGGGTTTGTAGAGAAAGAGACCACCGCTCCAGATCCAACTGAAGTTTCTCTACAAGGTAACTTTATTTTTGGTCAAACAAGTATGCAAATCAAAACAACACTGAGATTCCACCTTACACCAGTCAGAAAGGCTAAGATGAAAACCTCAGGGGTTCTCTTTCTTTGTAGGATCTTTGTGTGGTTTTGGTATCAGCTTAATTGTGGCTTCGTAGAATGAGTAGGGCAGTGTTCCTTCTGTTTCTATTTTGTGGAATAGTTTGAATTCTGCACTAAATCCATCTGGTCCCGTACTTTTTTGGTTGGGAGACTTTCTATAACCCCTTCTATTTCTCTAGGGGTTACGGGGCTGTTTAGCTGATCTAATTGATCCTGATTTAATTTTGGTATTTGGTATCTGTCTAGGAAATTGTCCATTTCCTCCAGATTCTCCAGTTGTGTTGAGTATAGGCTTTTGTAGTAGGATCTGATGATTTTTTAAATTTCCTCAGTTTCTGTTGTTATATCCCCCTTTTCATTTCATTCTTTTTTTTTTTTAAGATTTATTTATTTTATGAGTACACTGAAGCTGTCTTCAGACACTCCAGAAGGGGGAGTCAGATCTCATTATGGATGGTTGTGAGCCATCATATGGTTGCTGGGATTTGAACTCAGGAACTTCGGTGGAAGAGCAGTCAGTGCTCTTAAACACTGAGCCATCTCTCCAGTACCCCCCCTTTTTCATTTCTAATTTTGTTAATTTGGATACTGTCTCTGTGCCTTTTGGTTAGTCTGGCTAAGGGTTTATCTGTCTTGTTGATTTTCTCAAAGAACCAGCTCTTGGTTTTGTTGATTCTTTGTATGGTAATCTTCATTTCTACTTGATTGATTTCAACCCTTAGTTTGATGAGTTTGGGTAGGTTGTACCTTCATTTTCATTAAATTCTAAAAAGTCTTTGATTTCTTTATTTCTTCCTTGACTAAGGTGTCGTTGAGTAGAGTATTTTTGTTCGGTTTCCATGTGTATGTAGGGTTTCAGTGTTTTTGTTGCTATTGAAAACCACTCTTACTCCATAGTGATCTGATAGGCATGGGAGTAGTTCGATCTTCTTGTATTTGTTGACATCTGTCTTGTGACCAATTATATGATCGATTTTGGAGAAGGTACCATGCTGTGCTGAGAAAAACGTATATTCTTTTGCTTTAGGATGAAATTTTCTCTATATATATCTGTTAAGTCCAATTGGTCCAAAGTTTCAATTAGTTTCACTGTGTCCCTATTTAGTTTCTGCTTTCCTGATCGATCCATTGAGGAGAGTGGGGTGTTGAAGTCACCCACAATTATTGTATGGTTCAATATATGGAAATCCATCAATGTAATCCACTACATAAACAAACTAAAAGAAAAAAACTACATGGTCATCTCATTAGATTCGGAAAAAGCATTTGACAAAATTCAGCATCCTTTCATGCTAAAAGTCCTGGAAAGATCAGGAATTCAAGGCCCATACCTAAATATAGTAAAAGCAATATACAGCAAACCAGTAGCCAACATCAAAATAAATGGAGAGAAACTTGAAGAAATCCCACTAAAATCAGGGACTAGACAAGGCTGCCCTCTCTCTCCATATCTTTTCAATATAGTAATTGAAGTTCTAGCGAGAGCAATCAGACAACATAAAGAAGTCAAAGGGATACAAATTGGAAAGGAAGAAGTCAAATTATCACTATTTGCAGATGACATGATAGTTTACTTAAGCAACCCAAAAAACTCCACCAGAGAACTCCTACAGCTGATAAATAACTTCAGCAAAGTAGCTGGTTATAAAATCAACTCAAGCAAATCAGTAGCCTTCCTGTACTCAAAGGACAAGCAGGCTGAGAAAGAAGTTAGGGAAATAACACCCTTTATAATAGCCACAAACAATATAAAGTGTCTTGGCATGACTCTAAACAAACAAGTGAAAGATCTGTATGACAGGAACTTCAAGTCCTTGAAGAAAGAAATCGAAGAAGACCTCAGGAAATGGAAAAATATTTCATGTTCTTGGATTGGGAGGATCAATATAGTAAAAATGGCCATCTTGCCAAAAGCAATCTACAGATTCAATGCAATCCCCATCAAAATCACAAATCAATTCTTCATAGATCTAGAAAGAGCATTTCTCAAATTCATCTGGAATAACAAAAAACCCAGGATAGCTAAAACTATTCTCAACAATAAGAGGACTTCTGGGGGAATCAATATCCCTGACCTCAAGCAGTACTACAGAGCAATTGTGTTAAAAACTGCATGGTGTTGGTACAGCAACAGGCAAGTAGATCAGTGGAATAGAATTGAAGACCCAGAAATAAACCCACAGATTTATGGTCACTTGATCTTTGATACAGGAGCGACAACCATCCAGAGGAAAAAAGATAGCCTTTTCAACAAATGGTGCTGGTTCAACTGGAGGTCAACATGCAGAAGAATACTAATTGACCCACTCTTATCTCCTTGAACTAAGATCAACTCCCCTAAAGCAAAAGACTATACCTTTTTCTCAGCCCCTCATGGTACCTTCTCCAAAATTGACCATATAATTGGACACAAGACAGATCTCAACAAATATAAAAAGATCGAACTAATCCCATGCCTCTTATCAGATCATCATGGAATAAGAGTGTTCTTCAATAGCAACAAAAACAACAGAAAATCCCCATACGCGTGGAGACTGAACAATATTCTACTCAATGATACCTTAGTCCAGGAAGAAATAAAGAAAGAAATCAAAGAATTCTTAGAATTTAATGAAAATGAAGGCACAACATACCCAAATCTATGGGACACAATGAAAGCAGTGCTTAGAGAAAAACTCATAGCCCTGAGTGTCTCCAAAAAGAAACAGGAGAGAGCATATACTAGCAACTTAATGGCACACTTGAAAGCTCTGGAACAAAAAGAAGCAATTTAACACAGGAGGAGTAGAAGACAGGAAATCATCAAACTCAGGGCTGAAATCAATCAAGTTGAAACAAAGAGAACCATATAAAGAATCAACAAAACCAGGAGCTGGTTCTTTGAGAAGATCAACAAGATAGATAAACCCCTAGCCAGACTTACTAAAGAGCACAGAGACAGTATTCAAATTAACAAAATTAGAAATGAAAAGGGAGATATAACAACAGAAACTGAGGAAATTCAAAAAATCATCAGATCCTACTACAAAAACCTATACTCAACACAACTGGAGAATCTGGAGGAAATGGACAATTTCTTAGACAGTTACCAAATACCAAAATTAAACCAGGATCAAATAGATCATCTAAACAGACCCATAACCCCCAAAGAAATAGAAGGGGTCATAGACAGTCTTCCAACCAAAAAAAGCTCAGGACCAAATGGTTTTAGTGCAGAATTCTATCAGACCTTCAAAGAAGTCCTGATACAGATACTCTTCAAATTATTCCACAAAATAGAAACAGAAGTAACACTACCCAACTCATTCTATGAAGCCACAATTACCCTGATACCAAAACCACACAAAGATCCAACTAAAAAAGAGAACTACAGGCCAATTTCTCTTATGAATATCGATGCAAAAATACTAAACAAAATACTTGCCAACCGAATCCAAGAACACAACAAAACGATCATTCACCATGATCAAGTTGGCTTCATCCCAGGGATGCAGGGATGGTTCAATATATGGAAATCCATCAACGTAATCCACTACATAAACAAACTCAAAGAAAAAAACCACATGGTCATCTCATTGGATGCTGAAAAAGCATTTGACAAAATTCAGCATCCTTTCATGCTAAAGGTCTTAGAAAGAACAGGAATTCAAGGCCCATATCTAAACATAGTAAAAGCAATATACAGCAGACCAGTAGCCAACATTAAGGTAAATGGAGAAAAACGTGAAGCAATCCCTCTAAAATCAGGGACTAGACAAGGCTGCCCCCTCTCGCCATATCTCTTCAATATAGTACTTGAGGTACTAGCTAGAGCAATTTGACAACAGAGGGAAGTCAAAGGGATACAAATCGGAAAGGAAGAAGTCAAACTATCACTACTTGCAGATGATATGATAGTATACTTAAGTGACCCAAAAACCTCCACCAGAGAACTTCTGCAACTGATAAACAACTTCAGCAAACTGGCTGGCTATAAAATCAACTCAAGTAAATCAGTAGCCTTCCTATACATGAAGGATAAGCAGGCCGAGAAAGAAATTAGGGAAATGACACCCTTCACAATAGCCACAAGTATCTTGGAGTGACACTAACCAAACATGTGAAAGATTTATATGACAAAAACTTCAGGTCTCTGAAGAGGGAAATTAAAGAAGACATCAGAAAATGGGAAAATCTTCCATGCTCGTGGGTTGGCAGGACTAATATAGTCAAAATGGCAATCTTGCCCAAAGCAATATACAGATTCAACGCAATCCCCATCAAAATCCCAACTCAGTTCTTCATAGAGTTAGAAAGAGCAATTCTCAAATTCATCTGGAATAACAAAAAAACCAGGATAGCTAAAACTATCATCAACAGCAAAAGAACTTCTGGGGGAATCAATATCCCGGACCTCAAGCAATATTACAGAGCAGTGGTATTAAAAACTGCATGGTATTAGTTCAGTGACAGGGAAGCGGATCAATGGAATAGGATCAAAGACCCAGAATTGAACCCACACATCTATGGCCAATTGATCTTCGACAAAGGAGCTGAAAACATCCAGTGGAAAAAAGATAGCCTTTTCAACAGATGGTGCTGGCTCAACTGGAGGTCAACATGCAGAAGAATGAGAATTGATCCACTCTTATCTCCTTGCACTAAACTCAACTCCAAGTGGATCAAGGACCTCCACATAAAACCAGACACACTAAAACTAATAGAAAAGAAACTGGGGAAGACCCTTGAAGACATCGGCTCAGGGAAAAAATTCCTGAACAGAACACCAATTGCTTATGCTCTAAGAGCAAGAATAGACAAATGGGACCTCATAAAACTACAAAGTTTTTGTAAGGCAAAAGACACTGTCAAAAGGATAAATCGGCAACCAACAAATTGGGAAAAAATCTTCACCAACCCCACATCCGACAGAGGGCTAATCTCCAATGTATACAAAGAACTCAAGAGGTTAGACCCCAGAAAACCAAATAACCCTATCCAAAAATGGGGTACAGAGCTAAACAGAGACTTTTCACCTGAAGAAATTCGGACGGCTGAGAAACACCTTAAAAAATGTTCAACATCACTAGTCATTAGGGAAATGCAAATTAAAACAACCCTGAGATTTCACCTCACACCAGTCAGAATGGCTAAGATTAAAAACTCAGAAGACATCAGGTGTTGGAGAGGATGTGGAGAAAGAGGAATACTCCTCCACTGCTGGTGGGAATGCAAGCTGGTACAACCACTCTGGAAATCAGTATGGCGGTTCCTCAGAAAACTTGACGTGATACTTCCAGAGGACCCAGCCATACCACTCCTGGGAATATACCCAGAAGATTCCCCAGCATGCAATAAGGATACATGCTCCACTATGTTCATAGCAGCCTTATATATAATAGCCAGAAGCTGGAAAGAACCCAGATGTCCCTCAACAGAGGAATGGATACAAAAAATGTGGTATATATACACAATGGAGTACTATTAAGCCATTAGAAACAATGAATTCATGAAATTCTTAGAGAAATGGATGGAGCTGGAGAACATCATACTAAGTGAGGTGACCCAGTCTCAAAAGAATACCCATGGTATACAGTCACTGATAAGTGGATATTAGCCTAGAAGCTTGGAACACCAAAGACATAAATCACATATCAAGTGATGTCTCACAAGAAGAAAGGAGTGGACACTGGTGCTAGAATGGACCAAAACATTATTGTGGGAGAGTACAAGAACAGTAAGGTGGGAGGGGGTGGATGAGAGAGCAGGGGGAGGGAAAAGGACATGTGGGACCTTTGTGGGTGGGGAACCAGAAAAAGGGAAATAAATTGTAAATATAGAATATATCCAATAAAAAAATACAAAAAAAAAGATCAACTCCAAGTGGATCAAGGACCTCCACATAAAACCTGACACACTGAAACTAATAGAAAAGAAACTGGGGAAGACCCTGGAGGATATGGGCACAGGGGGAAAGTTTCTAAACAGAACACCAATAACTTATGCTCTAAGATCAAGAATTGACAAATGGGACCTCATAAAATTACAAAGTTTCTGTAAGGCAAAGGATATGGTCAGAAGGACAAAACAGCCATCAACAAATTGGGAAAAGATCTTCACCAACCCTACATCTGACAGGGGGCTAATATCCAAATATACAAAGAACTCAAGAAGTTAGACCCCAAAGAACCAAATAACCCTATCAAAAAATGGGATACAGAGCTAAACAAAGAATTTTCAGAAGAAATTTGGATGGCCGAGAAACACCTTAAGAGGTGTTCAGCATCATTAGTCATCAGGGAAATGCAAATCAAAACAACCCTGAGATTCCACCTCACACCAGTCAGAATGGCTAAAATTAAAAACTCAAGAGACAACAGGTGCTGGCGAGGATGTGGAGAAAGAGGAACACTCCTACACTGTTGGTGGGACTGCAAGATGGTACAACCGCTCTGGAAATCAGTCTGGTGGTTCCTCAGAAAATTAGGCATGACACTTCCAGAGGACCCTGTCATACCACTCCTGGGCATATACCCAGAGGATTCCCCTGCATACAAAAAAGACACATGCTCCACTATGTTCATAGCAGCCTTATTTATAATAACCAGAAGTTGGAAGGAGCCCAGATGTCCCTCAAAGGAAGAATGGATACAGAAAATGTGGTATATTTATACAATGGAATACTACTCAGCAATTAAAAATAATGAATTCATGCAATTTGTAGGCAAATGGTTGGATCTGGAAAATATCATCCTAAGTGAGTCAACCCAATCACAAAAGAATACAGATGAAATGCAATCACAGATAAGTGGATATTAATGAGCCCAGAAGCTCTGAATACTCAAGGCACAATTAGCAAGTCAAAAGATTCCCAAGAAGAAGGAAGGAGAGGACCCTAGTCCTGAAAGGACTGGATCCAGTTTGGTAGGAGAGTACCAGAATAGAGCAGAGAAATGGTGGGGTGGTGATTGGGGAATAGGTGGGGTGTGGGGTGGGGTGGAAGAGGACATATGGGACATATGGTGAGGGGGGAACTGGGAAAGGGGAAAGCCTTCGGAATGTAAACAAAGAATATAGAAAATTTAAAAAAAATGTAAAAAAGAAAGAAAGAAAGAAAGAAAGAAAGAAAGAAAGAAAGAAAGAAAGAAAACCTCAGGGGACAGCAGATGCTGGAGAGGATGTGGGTAAAAAGGAACACTTCTCCATTGTTGGTGGGATTTCAAGCTGGTAAAACCAATCTGGAAATCAGTTTGGCGATTCCTCACAAAATTAGACATAGTACTACCAGTGGACCCAGCTATACCACTACTGGGCATATACCCAGAAGATGCTCCTACATGTAATAAGGACACATGGTCCACTATGTTCATAGCAGCCTTATTTATAATAGCCAGAATATGGAAAGAACCCAGATGTCCCTCAACAGAGGAATGGATACAGAAACTATGGAATATATACACAATGGAGTAATATTCAGCTATTAAAAACAATAAATTCATGAAATTATGCAAATGGATGGAACTAGAAAGTGTCATCCTGAGCGAGGCAACCCAATCACAAAAGAACACGCATGGTATGCACTCACTAATAAGCGGATGTTAGCCCAAAAGCTCAAAATAAACAAGTTACAATTCACCAAGCTCAAGAAGAAGGAGGACTTAAGTGAGAGTGCTTCAGTTCCTCTAAGAAAAGGAACAAAATAGCCACAGGAGCAATAAGGGAGACAATGTGTGGAGCAGAGACTGAAGTAAAGGCCACCCAGAGACTGCCCTACCTGGGGACTCATCCTATAAACAGCCAACAAACCTTGACACTGCTATGGACTATAAGAAGTATATACCAAAAGGAGCATGCAATGGTTGTCTCCCAAGGGGCCCTGCCAGAGCCTTACAAATACAGAGGCAGATGCTAACAACCAACTATTGGACAGGGCATGGGGTCCCCAATGGAGGAGCTGGAGGGTGGTCCAGAGGAGCTGAAGGGGTTTACAGCCCCATGGAAAGAACAATGATTTCGGCCACCAAGACTCCAAGGGACTGAACCATCAACCATGGGGCACACATGGTTCCAGCCAAAAATGTGGTAGAGGAAGGCCTTGTTGGGCATCAGTGGGAGGAATGGTCCTTGGTCAGGTAAAGGCTCAACAGAGGCCCCAACAAAGGGAAACTGAGGAGGCGGAGGAGGGAGTGTGTTGGGTGGAGAGACATATACATAGAGGCAGGGGGAAGGAGGAAGGGGAGGGGTTGGGGGTCTTAGGGGAGGGAGGATATCAGGAAAGTTTTTATCATTGCCAATGTAAATAAAGATGATATTCAATTAAAAAATAAATTTAAAAAAGTATGCGCAGAAGACAAAAACACAGACAGAAGGCATAACTCAGGTAATGACTGTAACTTTTCCTATTGGCTGGGGTGTAATCTCATTGTCTCCTTCTATTGGGCAGTCTGAAAAGAATTGTCACATAAAAAGTGGAGGGGCTAGTAGTTGGCCACTTCTGTCAGAGAATGTATCAGGGTTTTGTATACATAAAGATTTTTGAGATAAGAGGGTTAAAACATTAAAATAAAAGTTGTATAAAATGAAGGTATAAAAATATCTGAATTTTCAGTCTCAAACACAGGTTTATAGCATTCTATAGAAGAGATTCATATTTAATGTTTCTTATATAAAGTCTGTCGAAAAGGTGGTAGGGAACTTGGCCTGGAGATGCCTCCTACAGAACTCAAGAGGGAGAACTTCAATATAATTCAACAGTGCTGCTTTGGCATGCTGAGGGCTTTGGTCAAGGTTTTAGTGCATGACAGACAAATGGAAAATGCACTTGCTCGAGATTGCTGGTGAGGATGGGTTTGCATGGGAGAAGCCCCATGAGAGATTCGGGGCCAGGGCCAACCTGGACTGCCACATTTAGAAACCTGTATCTTCTTACTGTTTTCAGCCCTGAGTGTGAGCTCACACATAAGCTCTGAAGTTGGATGAGGGGCTACACACTTACTGGCTACCCAGTAGCAGACAGAACACCAGCATCCAGGTCCTACTTTCTAAGTATCACTGTGTAATAGAAAGTTTCATGACTGAAGACAAAGGGTAATAAAGGATACGGCCAAACAGAGTATAGAGTGTATTCACAACATTGATGGCATGGCTATAAGACTTGGAGATTACTGTAGCCCAGCCTGGAACAGGACTGCCATGTAAGTCACAGTCTTCCTGATTACGCTTCTGGGAGAACAAATCCATGTTCCCTTCCAGTGCTTAACCCAGAAATGAGACCTGATAGGTAATTTTGTTTTTGCCAGTGTAATGAGCCTATTCAAGCCAGATTATATTATATTATATTATTTGGAAGCTGCTCTCAAGTGACTTTGCTGGCCCCAGAGATTGAGGCCAGGGGAGTTGCCATGGGGAGGATTTGGGTGAGAGAGAAAAGAAAGAAGAGAAGGAGAGAGAACAAGAGAGAGCCTCTGTTGGAAGGGCAGCCCAGCCCTTCCCTGGGCTAGAAATTTCAGGGACAGGGGCAGAGTATGCCAGGTAGGGATGGAAGGATGTTGGGAGAACCTGGAGGCTAGGTCTGCTTTGGTATGTAAAATATGTACCCCAGTCCTTTATCCCTGGTCTGAAACCAATCAAGACCCTCAAGACATCAGCACCAACTGCCCAGGAGAAAGATTCCCACTTAAGGTTGCAGAGGACTGGGCATGATGTAAACTGAGAGAGAGCACAGTTCAGGGGCCTGGTAGAGAGTGAATAATGTAGAGGGAGAATACCCTCTGAATTTACACAGAAACCTTAGAGCTGAAATGTGCTTCTTTCTTGTTTGACTAAGTACTCAACACTGTAGGGTGATTGTGAAAAGTACTTGACCCTAATCCACCTTGGGATAAGCCATCTGGCAAAGCTAGATGTCTTCATGGGCTAGTACTGTATGAGAGCTGTGTGGTAAAGGGAGGCAATTTTGAGGATGGAGATGCAAAGTGTATGCCTGTGCATGTGCAAATGCACATAGTTACATTGTAAAAGATGAGGGGTGCATGCACATGCAAACACACATCAGTACAATATAAAAGATGAGAGTGCACAAGTAAACACATATAGTTACAATGTAAAGGAAGAGGGTCCATACAGATGCAAACACACATAGTTACATTGTAAAAGATGAAGGGTCCATGCACATGCAAGCACATATAGTTACACTGTAAAAGATGAGGGGTCCATGCACAGGTAAACACACACCAGTACAATATGAAGGATGAGGGGTCCATGCACAGGTAAACACATATAGTTACAGTGTAAAAGAATAGGGACCCATGGGAATTTCCCCTAGAAATCTGGATGTATAAAACCCACAGATCTTGTATGGCCACTTTAGTCATCACAGTGGTTCTCAGGAATATCAAAAGTAAAGGCGAGACCTGCAGTGAGAGTGGCTGCTCCATTCTGCTTCTCTAGGGGCGTTCATTACCCTTGAGTAATCTACCTGAGTAACTTAAATGGTGTCGGGTGTTAGCATCCTTATGCTAGAGAAACCTTCAGTGAGCTGCGGGGAGGGGGTCCCTCTGAAAACAAAGTGATGCCTTGGGGACCCTGAAGCTCCTCTGCTTCATAGTATATTTAGTGGAAGTCCCATCAGTCATGATAAGTTAAAACTGAACAGGGCATGTGGTATGAATAGCACCATGTGTTAATACTCAGAGTCATATTCTTTTTTGTTTTTCCTTTCAGAAGACATATACACTCTAGATTTATACATCCTTTACTAATGAACTGAGCAAGGGTACTTATTTAGCCTAGCCCTGTGCACTGCAAGGTTCTAAATCACGGTTGATGCGTTTCTACTGTGCTTACAGAAGTATGGACTACTTGTACTAGAGTAGAGGAGCACCCTATTCAAGGATGTGACAAAATCCAGGAGCAATGAAGTAAGTTTGTTTTCTGCTTATCTCTAATTCTCTTTCAGAACCCCCAGTGAGACAATTCCAATAACAGAGCTTAAAATGGAAGAAATTGCAATTAAGTATATTTTGCTGCTGCTGCAAAGGAGGTTGACCCCACTATTGAGTATGTTAAGCCAGTTCCTTCCCAGCTCAAATCTGTTGTCACAGGAGCAAGGGTTGATCCATGGACCCTTCAGTCATAAGAATGCTTTGTCTGACCTGGGACCAGAGTTAAAACTTTGGAAACTAGATGAAGGAGGAGTTTCTATTCCCTGATCAACCAAGAAATGTCTTTTCTACGAGAAAGAGAGAGAGAGAGAGAGAGAGAGAGAGAGAGAGAGAGACAGAGACAGAGACAGAGACAGAGACAGACAGACAGAGAAGGACTCAAAACCCCAACCAACCAATCAACCAATCAAACCAAACTAATGAACAAAACAACAAAACGAGAGAAAATGTCCCTTTCTTGCTGTCAGAATGCCTTCTTCCAAATGATAAAGAGAAAGCTGCATGTATAATTCCAAAAAGAAAAGAAAAGAATAGAAAAGGAAAGGAAAGGAAAGGAAAGGAAAGAAAAGAAAAGAAAAGAAAAGAAAAGAAAAGAAAAGAAAAGAAAAGAAAAGAAAAGAAAAGAAAAGAAAAGAAAAGCTGGGCAGTGGTGGCACATGCCTTTAATCCCAGCACATGGGAGGCAGAGGCAGGCAGATTTCTGAGTTCGAGGCCAGCCTAGGATACAGAGTGAGTTCCAGGCTACGCCAAGAAACCCTGTCTCGAAAAAAAGAAAGAAAGAATGAAAGAAAGAAAGGAAGGAAGGAAGGAAGGAAGGAAGGAAGGAAGGAAGGAAGAGAGAGAAAAAGAAAATAAAAAAAAGAAAATGGGATTTAGGCAAATGTAAGGGAGTGAATCTACATTTGAGACAGGAGAGGTACCTCTTGGTAGCACCTCTTGTGTCAATTCTGCATTCTCTCTTCCTGGAAAAAGGATGTGTAACTGGAATAGAGCTTGGGTAAATGAGGTGATTCTTTCTTCAAACCCTGTGGGCCAGTGTGAGGGCAGAAATCACAGACCATCGTACCCAGGGAGTGAAGAGTTACCTAAGCAGCCAGATTTTACACGATGGAGGATTTAGAGTCAAGATAGCTAGCCTGGGGACACAGCTAGGGAGTTGTTAAAATCAGCTCAGAGGTGAGCGGGAGGATTCTAAAGGCCACATTGTCCAAAACGAGGGCTGAAGGCAGGTGGGCTTATGCTGTGCCTGGTGGCAGCAATTACAGAACGGTAGCCTAGAGCAAGCCAGGGGCGCCCGTCACCGCCACAGCCTCTCACTCCCGAAACAAGTTGTAATGTCTGTTTATCATAGGGCTTAATTCCCCAATGGAGGGAACAAAGGAAAGTATCAAAACAGAGCAAATTTTTTTGACACTAGGAAGTGAAGCAAGGGACTAACCTCTCTCAATCCTGTCTGTTAAAATAAACTCTCGCCTTAGCAGCTCATTCAAGACGTCAGTCAAATGCCACACATTAGCACAAGGCAGGGCAGTACAAGCCACTGCTGCAAAGGAAATGCAGCCCAACATGAAAGGGGAAGTGATTCCAGGTGACTTTCTTCCTGGGCCAGAGGCAGGGGACACATGGGCAGACTGAGGACCAGCAGGATCTGGTTTTGCCTGGCTTCCTTTTCTGAGCTTTCATCAGCAGTTATGTGTGTGTGTGTACATATTTGTGTGTGCATGTGATGTGTGTATATGTATGTTTATGTGTGTGGGTGTATTGTATATGTGTATGTGAGTGTGTGTATATGTGTGTGCATATGTGAGATTGTATATATGCATGTCTGTGTGCATGTATATGTATATATGTGTGTATTTGTGCACATGTATATATGTGTGTTTATTTGTGTATGTGCATATAAAAATATGTGTATGTGTGTGTGATTATATGAATACATGTGTGTGTGTATGCATGTGGGTATGCATATGTGAGTGTATATGTATGTGTGTATATGTGAGTATGTGTGTGCACATGTGTGTGCATGTATGTGTGTGTGTGTAAGAGAGAGAGAGAGGGGAAGAGAGAGAGAGAGAGAGAGAGAGAGAGAGAGAGAGAGAGAGAGAGAGAAAGCACATGCAAATGAATCCAAGTGTTTCCTGAAGGGGTGAGAGCTACATCATCATGGAGACAGAAAGCTCTCCATGTGTTTACATTAACAATCAAAGTTTTCCTCCCTTGGAAAATGTACCTGTAGCCATGTTCCCTTTTATAAATATCTACCTGTTCTTGGATCTGAGGCTGTGGTGTAATAACTAAGGACAGGTTCAACTTGGATTCTGAAAGATGTTTCCATCTGTCACTATCTGCATGCAGTCTGGGTCTTGAACAACTGAGGTAAGCATGCCGTGGCCATGTATGTATAGATTCCTGGGGTGGCAGCAGGGGGTGGAGTGCTGGACTGCAGTAGAAACAAGCATGGAAGCAAGCATGGTTTACATGTTTATACCCTGAAGTTTTCCTGTTGGCCTTTTGTCTACACATGTGGAGAGACTGGTCTGCAGAGGTCCCATGTTTGATGTCTTAGCCCAGGGGAAGTACATTCTGAGCATTCACACTTACAGCTTCCTATAAGGACTGTGAGTCTTTCTCCGATAAGGAACAATGTCAAATAAGGATATTCTAACAGGACCCCACACACAGACCCAGAAGTGCCAAGAGCTCAAGTTCAGCTCACATTATGAAGACCTGAGGTCACTTCACAGTGTGAAGACCATGAGCCCACATCACTGTGTGAAAACCCTGAGCCCATCTCACAGTGTGAAGATCCTGTACACACCTCACAGTACAAAGTCACAGAGCCAATATACAGTGTGAAGACCCTGAACCCACCTCACAGTGTGAAGGCCCCAACCCCACCCACCTCACAGTGTGAAGACATGCACCCACCTCACAGTGTAAAGGCCCTGAGTTTATCTCACAATGTAAAGACTCCGAGTTCATCTGATCTCTGTAGCTGTACAAAAGTCTTTAGTTCTTTCTGATTCTCTCTGACTTTCTGATTCACCTCTGCATTTCCTTATAGTCTTCCAAAGCCACCCAGATTTTATGCTCAGCCCCACAGCTGCCTTCTCTAGTCCTGCTGCTCCTTTGTGATAGAATGAGTCAGGAATTCACCCAAAAAGACTCAGTAACCTCAGCTTTTGTTCTAGTTTGTTTCCAGTAAGTACAGTTAATAAGACCACTCAGAGAGAGCTTGTGTTAAGTCCACACCATGATCATACTTTTAAACAGGGATAGATCTGGAGGTCCAAGAGCACTGGCTCCATGCTTCTTACTTCCAGCCTCAGAAACCCACACATCATAGGAGCCCAGGGTTCTCTTCATGGCTATGGAGACTAGATGACACAACCAGGACCCTTGCTTAAAACCACTATCTTAGGGACTGGCAAGAGGGTTCAGCAGAGAAAGATGCTTGCATCCAGGCACACACACACACACACACACACACACACACACACACATTCACACACACTCACATACACTCATATACACCATATATACACACTCAACACATGCTCACACACACACACACACACACACACCGAATAAACTCACACACACACACACCACATACTCTCACACATACACACATCACATACGCTCACACACCAACACATATACACACTACATAAACACACTCACTTATACACATACTCACACACTCATTCACCACATATACATACTTACAACATATACACCTTCACAAACCCATATACACTCAAAGACCACATAGACACACACTCACATACATACACACCATACACACACTCATGCATACCATATATACATAATACACACATTCACACACATGGGCACATATATTCACACAAATGCACACTCACACACAACACTTATACACACACATACTCACACACCACACACATCATATATGCACACACATACAAACTCACTAACACAGACACATCCACTCACACATACATACACATGGAAGGAAAGAACTGGCTCCTGCAGGTGTCCTCTAACCTCTGACGTCTGACCTTCACACACCAATTGTACCATGTGACCAACCCCCTTACTCTACCAAGTCAATAAATAAAAGTTTTGAAACACATTGCCTTTGGCAAAGGATTGATCTTTCATAGCTGCCAATTTCAGTCATTTATAGCTATGAACATTCTAGCACATGAACATGTATTTGGGCCCTTGGTTATTGATACCAGGTCCTCACCTACTACAGCTCAGGTGGGACAATCTAGTTCATACAATGTTCACTCTTCATTCTTCAAGCTTTCTCTATCAATGCTATTAGCAAACAGAGTGAGGCCACAAAATGCACAATGCTGCTGAAACTTAATGTGTCTGACCATGTAAGAACCAAAAATTAATTGAAAATCAAATGTGTACTGAATTGGTGGCTTCTGGCAGAGCTCATTGGTCTTGTGTATGTTACGTCTCAGGACTTCCCCAAGTCCTTGTTTCTGAACACAGGACACCAGCACTTTCCATTGTGTGGGCTTCCATCCCACCTGCCAACAGACTCTGCCTCTGCTAGAGTCAAGATCACTCACTGGACATTACAAACTGCAGTGTTTTTACAACCTAGAACAGTCTCAGGTCTTATAGAAACACAATACCTTCATAACCGAAAACATTGCTAATCACTCTGCCATCAAGCATCACACCACATCTTTCAGTTTGTGATAGAATATTTGATTCTAAAAACTACTGTTTGAGTTAATGACTTGAAGTTTGTCTTTTAAAAAATTATGACTGGAACCAGGTGAGATGTCTCAGTTGGCAAAGAGCTTGCCTCACGAGCAGGGACACCCCAGTGAGGCGCCCAGAATCCATGTCAAGGCTGGGGAACAGAGGGAGGCAGACCCTTACAGCCTGGCCTTTGTGGCGAACGCCTCTCCAAGATATACTCTGTCTAAAAAGTAAGATAAAATAGTGGATGATTTCTGAGGAACAATACTGACATCGTCCTCAGCCCTCTACACACAGGTGTGTGTGCCCTCAACCCTCCACACAGGTGTATGTGTGCCAACATTTCTGTGCCCTACTTCCCAGCACCACTGATTTTTGGTGTGGCATTAGGACAGACCTTCCATCAGTCTCTGAAATTATCCTAAACATATGTCAGCCATTTTGCTGACATTTTGCAGCCATTTTGTATTTATAGAAGTGATATTCTCAGTGCTGACTATTGTAAAATCGAAGTATTGATCAACCCTGAAATCACTGAAGTAGTTCTGGCTCTCCCTTCTTCATGTGTGTGTGTGTGTGTGTGTGTGTGTGTGTGTGTGTGTGTGTGTCTGTGTCTGTGTGTGTGTGTGTATGAAAGCACATACATGTATAAACATGTGAATATGCTTGCACGTGTGCATGTGCAAATATATCTGTGTGTATGCATGTGTGAATGTGCACATATATGTGCTTTCTTCATTAGAGAAAGGGACAGAGATCTCATGGATTTGAATATTTGGTGGAGAAAATGGTCTCTAAGATGTGTTTGATGCTTATTTTCTTGAAAGAGGAATTCAAGAGACTACTAGGACAGAGCTAACAGTAGGCCGTAGACATTTGTCTGGAGGGACCAATACTTTGGGGGGAAGCATAGGTGGATATGTGGAAGAAAGTAGGACCAGATAATGTAGAGTCCTCTGGGAAGGCATACACACACATGCCAGGAACACACACACTCACATACACCATATACACACACTCAGCACACATATACATATACTCACATATACCACATGCAGGCACTCTCTCACACACACCGCATACACTCACACATACACTGCATACACTCACACATACACACATCACATACACATACTCACACACTCACACATATACACATCACATACACATACTCACATATATACACACTCACACATTCATTCACCACATGTGCACACAACATATATACACCACACCTTCACACACCTATATACACTCACAGACCATATATAAACACACTCACTCACATACTTACACACCATACACATGCTCACACATACCATATATACACACATACACGCTTATTCACACACATGGGCACATATATTCGCATACATGCACACTTATACACCACAGATACACACACTCACACACATGCTCACACACCACACACACCATGTATCCATATATGTACACACATACACACTCACACAAACCATACACTCACACATGCACACACACACACATACCACATATATACACACACTCATGCACACACATACCCTCACACACACATACACACTGACAGAACACATGTACACATACTCACACACATAATCACACTATAAACACACACACACACACACACACACACACACACACACACACCCTGTAGCTCACTCTCTCATAGTCACACCACTCAGAGAGATTACTTTGAGAACTCTGACCAACATATCTTTACCCCTATTAGTAACACATGCCAGTCCTTGCCCATCTCAAGTTTCCCCCCACCAAGGTGAGGCTTGTAGTAACTTTATTATTGTCATTAGTGCTTTGGTGATATACCCTCTGCTGCACCATTGATGTTCAAAAGAGAATGGAACCAACACCAACCAAATTAGCAGGGCCCAGGTCTGATTGGGGCAAATAAAAACCACAACTAAATCAGACTCAACAGCAGGCTCTTGCTAATGATCAAGGCGACCTGTCTGGGTGAGTGAGTGCCAAGAGCACCCCTTTATGCTGGGACAGTGAGGCTGTGCCCTTTGAACAGCTCTTGTTCATAAATCACTGCGTTCTAGGCTGACACAACTTTACTTGCCATTAATCCCAAACCACTTTCTGGTTTGGTAGTTAGCTTTCAAACTGTCAAGCCATTACTGTAACTGAGAATGAACTTGATTAAAGGGAAAGCAGCCGTGTGTGCTGGTGATCTGGTTCCGATTTGCTTCTGGGATGAGGAAAGTGGATGGTGTCAAATCCCAGGGGACCTTCCCAGAGGCTGAGCAGGCAGGATGCCAGACATAAAGGAGTCTGAGAGAAGAAACCTGCCACCATGTATTGGAGGCAGAGGAGGGACCAGCAGCTCCAGGCTTTCTGCCTCCTGCAAGCATAGGGTGCAGGTCCTTGGAGACACTCGGTTTATCATGAGGAGATTGACATGCTAGCATGGAGGGCAGGGCTTTCCATTGACAATGCAGATAAACATGGTACATCAATGTCAGATCCAGAGAGGATGCCACGGGATGCATGTGTGCACTCAGACTAGAACGGTGGGTATAGCAGCTGCACTGGAAATGTATAGGATTTCAACAGGAAATTTCCTCCATTGGTCAGAAGCAGGTTCTCTCCTAGAAAACTATGAATTTTTTGAATGTGGAGTTGTTCACAGGGCATGTTCTCAAGGTACTTCCTTAAAACTTGTCCACATGGGGGCATTGTTGGTGACCAGAGGTATGTGTGTGTGTGTGTGTGTGTGTTTGTGTGTGTGTATGTATGTGTATGTGTATATGTGTGTGTATGTATATACATGTGTGTTTGCATGTGTGTATGCATATATGTGTACATGTGTATATGTGTATATGAATATGTATGTGTATTGTGTATATGTATGTGTATGTGTATATGTATGTGTGTACATATGAGTATTTGTGTATATGTATGCATGTGTATGTGTGTGCATCTGTATGTGTGTGCATGTGTATGTGTGTGTATATATATATATATGCGTATGTATATGTGTGTGTATATATATGCGTATATGTGTGTATGTGTGTATATGTGTATGTATGTGAGTGTGTATGTGTATATGTATCTTTCTAGCTAAAGTACTTTCTAATTTCTTATGGCTTCTTTGTGGCCTCTGTGGATGGGCATCATTTAATGGCCACAAAGTCTTCTTGAGGTATCTTCATTGGATCAGCATGGAGCTTGCCTGCCTGCTAAGTGAGCTGTCACTGCTGGTATTGTTCCATTCTGTGAGGAGGGTCATTTGGATACATTGAGGCACTCTGCAAGAACATTGGCTAAATGGGCAGTAAAACTGGAGCTTAGTGTCAAGCCCTTGGTCCAAACTTTACCATATGAAGCTCAGAGAAACAGGAGTCTGTGATTCTGAACACATACACAAAAAGGTGGGCGAATGACCTTTGGCAGATAATTTGCATAGGCCTCATGTGAAAGTTTAGATTAGCTCACATCTTCAGCCCTTTCTCTTAAGTGTTTCAGAGACTCTCTCTGTCCTCTGAAGCAAACAGCAGGAGATATCTCTGCTCACAAGACAAAGAAAAAATATTTCTGTTTCACACTACTCTTTACTGAAATCAGTCATTTAACTATGCCCTTGGTGGGGCTTTCCTCACTGAGAGCTAGAAGGTTCGGGATGAAGATTCTGTCTATGACCATGACCATGATCATGACCAGGACCAGGACCAGGACCAGGACAGGACCAAGACAGGACCAGGACCAGGACCAGGACCAGAACCAGGACTATCACCATCACCATCATCATCACCATCACCATCACTATCATCATGAACAATACCATGACCATCACCATGACCATAACTGCAAAGGTTTTGAGAGAGAAGCCAGAGGGAGGGGTGGCTCAGGTTCAGTGTGGAACTCCCACCTTTGTAGGGGAAAGGGGAGGTTCCTGGTACAGCATGGAGAAAAGAGATCAATTTTATGTGTTCACCTGGGCCAAAGCACCCAGATACTTAGTCTAGCATTCCAAAAGTGACTTGTGGAGGCATTTTTGAATGAGTTACACATTCTAATCAATAAGCTAGCAGTGAACCAGACCAAGCTCCAAACAGGGAAAGACTCTGCTGCTAAATGAGACCCATTCTGGACTTTTGTCTGCTATTCCCAGTCCCACCATTTCCAGATTAGAGGGAAGTTCCTTCCATGGCTTTGTGTATTCATGTGCAGGGCCACCTCTGAATGTGCTGTGACATCTTGGTCTGGTGCTGAGAGTTTGTTTGTGATTGGATCATTAATAGACAGGAGTGCGTGGGACAATGGTGCTGGAGAGAGGAAAGGGTGGGGTGTAAGGTTACAGGGGCGATGGGCTTGTAAACTCAGTAAAATGCTGGAGTCCAGAAACTCCATTCTGCTGCTAAAGCCCTGGTGCAGACTTTAGCTAGTCCTACTCTCAGGCATGGATCCATTGATGCTAGTGCAACATAGGGACACAATAATTCATGGCTTCTGCTTTTGTCAAATGGTGGATGAAGATCAAACTTACCACCTCACACCTCTCATCCTGTTATTAATATTGCCCTCACCTGACACCCATCCAGGAGAGAAGTGGTCAGTCTGTGCAAACCACTGAAATTCTGTTGATTTAGATTCAGCGGTAGAACAGAGGTAAAACTTGCTGGGATAAGTGAACTTTCAATTCACCAGTTTACACTTGAGAATGATTTCAGCAAATATGTCTTGAAATACATTAATTGCAGCATGTAATAATTAATGTAAAAAAATCTCTACTGCCCCTTCCGTTGTGTGTGTTTTTCCCAGATGCTGGTGCCGTCTTTGTGGTGAGTTTCAGTCTTCTGAAAGTAGTTTTCAGACCTAGACTGAGTTTACACACTCTTGATTCTGAGGACTGTCTCTCCATCATCCCTTCACAGCACTTAGGGAGATTATTGCTCCCAGCACATTCCCAAACCACAGAGGAGCAGCTGATAATGATTTTGAAATGGGGGGGGGCAGGCCGTGATGGTCACTTCTATCTGTCAGCTTGGCTGGTCTGTACTTTGCAGTTATTGAATCAAACACTTGTCTAGGCATTGCTGCAAAGGTATGTGTAGATGTGGCTAACATTTATACTCAGCTGACATTACAGATAGGACATCATCCCAGGCAATCTGGCTGGGCCAGACTCTGTCATGTGAGAGAGTAGACGGAAGAGATGATGATGCAGTATGTGTACATACAATTCCCAGCACTCTCAAGGGCTAGCCTGTCTCTCCGCTATACCTGGCTTCCCACTTCCTGTGCCTTTCTCTATGGTAGTTTGAATGAGAAATGTCTTCCACACGCTCATGTGTCTGCATACTTGGTCCTCCTTTGTTAGTGGCACTGTTTGTGGAGTGTATTAGTTAATTTTCTGTTGTTGTGATAAAAATCAGCAAACAAATGAACAAAAATACCAAAAATGAATGATGAAAGGGAAGAGAGAGAGAGAGAGAGAGAGAGAGAGAGAGAGAGAGAGAGAGAGAGAAAGATCATTCTGCCTTTCTAGTTCAGAGGGATGAGAGCTGATCACATCAGGGTGGTGGGCAGCAAGAGGCAGGAATGGCAGCCTGAGCAGGGAGCAGAGAGATCACACCCAGCCTGGCAAGCCCAAAGCAGAGAGAGTGAACTGCAGGTGACACCAGAATGATTTCTCAAATTTTATCCTCAGTGACATTTCTTACGCAAGGCCACACCCCTAAACCTCCCCAAGCAGCATCACCAACCAAGACAGAGACTTCAAATATCCAAGCCTATAGAGAATGTTCTCACTCACTCAACCACAGGGAGGTTATGGAGCCTACAGAGAACATATCAACCACAGGGAGGTTATGAAGCCTATAGAGGACATATTCAACCACAGGAAGGTTATGGAGCTTATAGAGAACACTCTCACTTAACGACAGGCAGGTTATGGAGCCTATAGAGGACATACTCACTCAACCACAAGGAGGTTATGGAGCTTATAGAGAACATTCTCACTCAACCAAAGGGAAGTTATGGAGTCTATAGAGGAAGTTTTCACTCACTCAACCACAGGGAGGTTATGGAGTCTTTGGGCCATGGAGCCTTGAAGGAGAAAGTATACTCTTCTTCCCACAGTCTCTATGTGGGTTCTAAGGATTGAACTCAAGTCACCAAGCTTGACAGTGAGTACCCTTGACACAGGGAGTCACCTTACCTAACATTCCCTACATATAAACCTTATAAAATTCATACCAAGCTTGTAGAGTAAGCTTTACCCACAGAGTCATCACGTACCACATTTCCTACATACAGAGCTCTGTTAAGTTCTTATGCATCTATGTCCAGAGGGAAAAGGAGAAAATTTGATTTTACCCCAGAGTCTTTCCAAATTAACCTTCTTTTGTCACCTCATTGAATGGCATCTGTGATGGTTTGTATATTCTTGACCCAGGGAGTAGCACTATTAGAAGGTGTGGCCTTGTTGAAGGAAGTGTGTCGCTGTGGGGAAAGACTTGGAGATCTTCCTCCTATATACCTGAGCATGCCCAGTCCTTTCCTGGCTTCCTTTGATTAAAGATGTAGAGCCCTTAGCTTCTCCTGCACCATGCCTACCTGGATGCTGCCATGCTTCTGCCTTGATGACAATGGACTGAACCTCTGAACCTGTAAGCCAGTCCCAATTAAATGTTGTTTTTTATAAAACTTGCATTGGTCATGGTGTATGTTCACAGCAGTAAAACCCTAACTAAGACAGCATCCCACCTTTGTGGACAACTGAGGCTGAACAAAAAATCTGTCCATGAGTGCAAGAGCTTTTTGCCCTGTAACACTCATTGTTTCTTAAAGGTTCAGCACCTTAGCCCTGGTGAAAATTGGGTATATCCTGTGGTGGGATTCCCTGCTTCAACCTCACAGAAAGAAAGGGAGAGATACCCAGAGTCACAAGTTCACTACCCCCCCTGCTGGCATTCACATCCCAGCTTCCTGCCCCCTCTTCTTGATCCCATGTTTAATCTTCACAGCAGGGTATAGTAGTCTGGGCTGACATGTTCTGATATGTTCTCTTAGGGTCTGTATGATATCTGCCCAGGATCTTCTGGCTTTCATAGTCTCTGGTGAGAAGTCTGGTGTACTTCTGTTAGGTCTGCCTTTACAAGTTACTTGACCTTTTTTTCTCTCACTGCTTTTAATATTCTTTCTGTTTAGTACATTTGGCATTTGGTGTTTTGATTATTATGTGGTCAGAGGAATTTCTGCTCTGGTCCAATCTGTTTGGTGTTCTGTAGGCTTCTTGTATGTTCATGGGCATCTCTTTCTTTAGGTTAGGGAAGTTTTCATCTATAATTTTGTTGAAGATATTTACTGTGCCATTAAGATGTAAATCCTTGCTTTCTTCTATACCTATAATCCTTAGGTTTGATCTTCTCATTGTGTCCTGGATTTCCTGGACGTTTTGTGTTACAAGCTTTTTGCATTTTGCATTTTCTTTGACTGTTGAGACAGTGTTTTCTATATAATCTTCAGCATCCAACCTTCTTTCTTCTATCTCTTGTATTCTGTTGTTTATGCTTGCATCTATGACTCCTGAATTCTGGATTCTGGTTTTCTATCTTCAGTGATATCTCACTTTGCAATTTCTTTACTGATTCTATTTCCAGTTTTAGATCCTGGATAGTTTTGTTCAGTTCCTTCACTTGTTTGTTTGTTTTTTCTGAAGTTCTTTAAAGATTTTTTGTGTTTCCTCTTCTAAGGCTTCTACCTGTTGATCCATGTTCTCCTGTGTTTCTTTTAGGGATTTTTGTGATTCCTCTTTAAGTGTTTCTGCATGTTGACCCATGTTCTCCCATATTTATTTAAGATACTTTTGTGTTTCCTCTTTAAAGGCTTCTACATTTTGATCCATATTCTCTTGTATTTCTTTAAGGGATTTTTGTGCTTCTACCTGTTGACTCATGTTCTTCTATATTTTTTATGGGAGTTATTTATGTTCTTCTTGAAGTCCTCCATCAGCAATATGAGACGTGATCTTAAATCTAGCTCTTGCTTTTCTGATGTGATGGAGTATGCAGGATATGCTGTTGTGGGAGAACTGGGTTCTGATGGTGCCATGTTGCCTTGGTTTCTGTTGGTAATGATCTTGTGTTTGCCTTTGGCCATCTAGTTATCTCTCCTGTTAGCTGGTCTTCCTGTCTCTATCTTCTCTGTCCTGCAGACCTATATTTCTGTACTCCTGGGATTCCCTTTCTCTCCAATGCCCTGAAAACAGATGGTTCTCTAGGAAGTATCAGGTGATAGGGTCTCTTCTGTGGCAGACTTGGCAAGGGTCGAATGCCCTGCAGGCTGCTACTTCTCAAATGTTCTGTTGCTGCCGGATCTTGAATGCTCTGCTGATGCTGGTTCTTGGATGCCCGGCTTCTAACCATTCGAATGCCCTACTGGTGCCAGTTCTTGAATGACCTGCTCCTGCCAGTTCTCAAAATAAACAAGTTATAATTCACCCAACACAGGAACCTCAAGAAGAAGAAGGACTTAAGTGAAGGTGCTTTGATTC
Source organism: Apodemus agrarius (assembly GCA_964023405.1). Lineage (NCBI taxonomy): Eukaryota > Metazoa > Chordata > Mammalia > Rodentia > Muridae > Apodemus > Apodemus agrarius. Next base: position 3,281,284 of record OZ030020.1, read on the forward strand.
CTCTAAGAAAGTGAACAAAATACTCACAGGAGCAATAAGGGAGACAATGTGTGGAGCAGAGTCTGAAGTAAAGGCCACCCAGAGACTGCCCTTCTTGGGGATTCATCCTATAAACAGTCAACAAACCCCGACACTACTATGGACAACAAAAAATGTATACCAAAAGGAGCATGCCATGGTTGTCTCAAGAGGGGCCCGGCCAGAGCCTTACAAATACGGAGGCAGATGCTAGCAACCAACTATTGGACTGGGCATGGCGTCCCCAATGGAGGAGCTGGAGGGTGGTCCAGAGGAGCTGAAGGGGTTTACAGCCCCATGGGAAGAAAAATGATTTCAGCCACCCAGATGCCCCAAGACTCCCAGGGACTGAACCATCAACCAAGGGGCACACATGGTTCTAGACAAAAATGTGGAAGAGGAAGGCCTTGTTGGGCATCAGTGGGAGGAATGGTCCTTGGTCAAGTAAAGGCTCAACAGAGGACCGAACAAAGGGAAACTGAGGGGGGGAGGGAGTGTGTTGGGTGGAGAGACATATACATAGAGGCAGGGGGAAGGAGGAGGGGGAGGGGTTGGGGGTCTTGAGGGAGGGAGGATATCAGGAAAGGTTTTATCATTGCCAATGTAAATGAAGACGATATTCAATAAAAAATAAATTAAAAAGGTATGCTCAGAAGACAAAAACATACAGACAGAAGGCATACTCAGATAGTGACTCTAACTTTCCCTATTGGCTGGGGTGTAACCTCATTGTCTCCTTCTATTGGGCAGTCTGAAAAGAATTGTCACATAAAAAGTGGAGGAGCTAGAAGTTGGCCACTTCTGTCAGAGAATGTATCAGGGTTTTGTATACATAAAGATTTTTCAGATAGTGGGATAAAACAGGCCAGAACAAAGGAAAACTGAGGCGGGGAGGTGGAAATGTGCTGGGTGGAGGGGCATATACATGGAGGCAGGGGGAGAGAGGAGGGGTTGGGGGTCTTTGGGGAGGGGGGAATCAGAAAAGGTTTTACCATTGGCAATGTAAATGAAGACGACATTCAATTATACATACATATAAATATATATATATATATATATATATATATATATATATATATATATATATAATCTCCACAGCAGAGTTTTGGAGCTCAGGGACTCTTCTCACTTCTCAGGTTTTATGCTCTTGGTTAACAAATTCATGTTTTGCTATAAAAATATGATTTTGTTATTTAAAATCTCATGCAAAACATAACTATGATATGCATTTAATTAATATTTACTACTTGGGGTGCCTAATTTTTTTTTCTGTCCTGGAATCTGAATCCAACTTGTGTATGCTAAGCAAGCATTCATCTACTCCACTAATGTGGCTGACTCGCTCCTTCTTTTCCTCCATTCCCTGCAGCCCCTCATTTGCTTGAGACAGGGTCTTCCTAAATCATTCATACTGGCCTCAAATTCACTTTGTACCCAAGTGAGATTTTGCATTTGCAACCTTCCTGTCTGTCTTAGTCAGGGTTTCTATTCCTGCACAAACATCATGACCAAGAAGCAAGTTGGGGAGGAAAGGGTTTATTCAGTTTACACTTCCACATTGCTGTTCATCACCAAAAGAGGTCAGGACTGGAACTCAAGCAGGTAAGGAAGCAAGATCTGATGCAGAGGCCATGGAGGGATGTTTCTAACTGGCTTGCTTCCTCTGACTTGCTCAGCTTGCTTTCTTATAGAACCCAGGACTACCATCCCAGGGATGGCACCACCCACAGGGCCCCTCCCCCTTGATGACTAATTGAGAAAATGCCCCACAGCTGGATCTGATAGAGGCACTTCCCAACTGAAGCTCCTTTCTCTGTGATAACTCCAGCCCATGTCAAGTCGACACACAAAACCAGCCAGTACAATTGATCTCTTGTCAACTTGACACAAAAAACATATCTCTATTAAGCTTCAACCCTTACTTTCTTATTTATCCCAAAGATCTAAATAACTTTTAAAGTCTCACAGTCTTTACATATTAAAAGTTCAATCCCTTTAAAATATCCAATCTCTTTTAAAATCCAAAGTCTTTATACAATTAAAAGTCACTTAAGTGTGGGCTCCACTAAAATACTTTCTTCCTTCAAGAGAGAAAAATATTAGGGCACAGTCATAATCAAAATCAATCTCCAACTGTCTAATGTCTGGGATTCATTCACAATCTTCTAGTGTCTTCCAAGGGCTTGGGTCACTTCTCCAGTTCTGCCCTTTGTAGCACACACTTTTTCTTCTAGGCTCCAGCTGCCTGTACTCCATTGCTGCTGCTGTTCTTGGTGGTCCTCTCATGGTACTGGCATCTCCAAAAACACTGCTGTCTTCTGCTGTAACTAGGCTTCATCAATAGCCTTTCATAGGCTCTTTTCATAGTGCCAAGCCTCAACTCCTATGCCTGACCCTTCAGTTCTGGATCATCAATTGCAACTGAGACTGCACTTTCACCAATGACCTTCCATGGCCTCTCACAGTACCAAGCCTCAGCTGTGCTTCATGACCCCTTCGTGCCTTCAAAACTAGTAGCACATGGGTGATTCTCACACATTATGAAGTCCAGCCACAGCATAAGGTACAACCTTGGCTATCTCTGGAACACAGCTGCTGTGTTCTCAGAAAACAATTCTCAGAAGACTTCACCTCAATGCTGCTGGTCTCTTTTTAATCACCACTAATTTCTTAGCTCCAGCTACCCAGCATCAATAGTCCCAGTAATGCAAAGGCTTCATTTTAGTAGTTCTGGTATCTTGTTAATCACAGCTGATTTTTGAGCCCCAGCTAACCAAAAGCACAAAATCTTCACAATCAAAATAGCAACGACTCTGATAAGAGTCTTTAACCGTCCTTCTGAAATTTCACAAGCCGGGCATCCATCTTCTGCACTGTTCTCAACATTATCTTCCAAGATTTTACAATATATTCTACAGAGCTCTTAACACTGAATGGATCTTTTAGCCCAAAGTTCCAAAGTCCTGCCACACTTCTCCCTAAAACATTGTCAGGTTGCCACAGAAATACCCAACTCCTGGTAACAATTTTTCCTTAGTCGGGGTTTTTATTCCTGCGTAAACATCATGACCAAGAGGCAAGTTGGGAAGGAAAGGGCTTATTCAGCTTACACTTCAACACTGCTGTTTATCACCAAAGGAAGTCAGGACTGGAATTCAAGCAGGCTAAGAAGCAAGAGCTGATGCAGAGACCATGGAGCAATATTACTTACTGCCTTGCCTCCCCTGGCTTGCTCAGCTTGCTTTCTTATAGAACCCAGGACTACCCTTCCAGGAATGGCAGCACTGACAAGGGCCCTCCCCCCTTGATGTCTAATTGAGAAAATGCCCCACAATTGGATCTCATGGAGGCTCTTCCCCAACTGAAGCTCCTTTCTCTGTGACAACTCCAGCCTATGTCAAGTCGACACACAAAACCAACCAGTACAGTGTCTGAACCTTGTAAGTCACTGGCTTATAGGTATATATATACATATACATATATGTATATATATATATATATATGTATATATATATATATATATATATATATATATATATATTGTTTTCTTCAGATTCACCAACCAGAAAAGGACATCAGATGGCATTACAGATGGTTGTGAGCTACCATGTGTTTGCTGGGAAATGAACTCAGAATTTCTAGAAGAGCAGTCAGTGCTCTTAGCCACTGAGCCATCTCTCCAGCCCACCAGTTCATCATTTTGAATTATTTATTTTTGCACATTCACTCAGTGTGTGTTTTTGAGTATGTAGGTTTTGAGTATGTATCTTCTGCATTCTACTTACTTCATATTTTTGCTGTGCTGCCATAAACATATCTCAGCTTTGGCCTTCATGACACTAAGATACATCCACTCTTGCCACATCCAAAAGAATTCCCCAGGAAACTCATTCTCAGACCATGTATGACTCCCAGGCCTTCTGAGACTTAGTGCAAACTCTGCAGATCTCTTTCAACCACACTCATTGATTCTCTTCTCCCTTTGTGCCCCTATCTCTGACCTTCTCTGTGTTGGACCATTACCTAGTATCCTCATTACAGTGTCAATATAAATGCAATGCCAGTTAGTTGCAACCCTGCTGAGTTATGTATAGTTTGGAGCAGGAATTGCATTATTTACTTTTGAGTCTCCACTGCCTGCACCAGTCGCAAGAATGATATATCTTCATACGTGGACCTTGAATGGTGAAACAAATAATTGGCTGGTAAAATCACAGAACATTTGATGGGAGACAAGGATAGGACTTTAAAAGCATCTCCTCCTGGCACAAGTGTTTGGCTAAATGATTATTCAATGCTAAGCACTCTGAAAGGATTTATATCTTCAAACTATATGCTTCCATAGGACAGTTTATCATTTAGACTTCCAAAATGAATTCATCTGTTTTATGGAGACAAATGAAGTCCAGCTGGGGGCCTGGGGAAGCTCTTCATGACATCCTCAAATCTCAAGAACTTTTTGGATCTTAAAAATGTTCTTTGGAATGTAAACAAAGAATATAGAAAATAAAAAAATTAAAAATTAAAAAAAATGTTCTTTGAAGAAACTGAGGCAGGTGCAGCAGCCCCTGGGGAAGTTTGATTTGGAGCAGTCTTCCAGCTTAAGGCATGTGATCAGGTGACATTGATGGTGACTGGAGGCTTCTGTATGAAAGGTGGTCCTGCTTTCTTCTGGTTTGCCCCACAAAGTCATTGACTATGACTTAGCATTAGCAGCCTGTCATTGACTCATGTAATTAGACCTGGGACATGTCTTTGAGACTGATTATTTCTTCCTGATAGAGAAAACACATACCAAGGATAACTGGTCTTTGGCTAAAATATTTAGTAAATAATTTAAGTCAAAAGGAAGCATCTAATTTAAAAGAAGCTAAAATATTATTGTGGTAAAATGCATTTTAATGAGCACAGTCTTTCCTTACTGATGTGGAAAATGATTTTTCTTGAAAGTTAATCTCTTTAAATAGTTGGAGCATGCCCAAGGACCATCATTAAGTATTAAGAGGGGAGAGAGAGCCATATGGTCACCTCTGAGGTACTGCAACTTCTTGATGGCACTCCATCTGCACCCGTAACGGTTTTCTCATTACATCAAGGACGCAGGAAATTCAGAAGTGGATGCTTCTGGAAGCAAGCTCCAGTCTGAATGGCATGATGCCACACATGTTAGATGCAATCACTTCCTTTTGGCACAGTGCACTGGGGCCTGGTTAAACTTGCTTAGCTTATCATTAGAGCAAGTTATACATCTACCCAATAATGTACACCTTTTCTTCCTAAAGAAAAATTCTGTCTCTTAAGGATGACATCATCTGCTTTGCAGAATAGATCTTAAGCAAGTGGTTAGTCCTGTGTTTATGAGCAACCCATTTCACCATCGCACAGGTTACACAAAGCTTGTTCTTGGATGTTGAAATGAAAAGATGCTTCACAGAGGAGCGGGATTTTATTGCCCTCAAACTCAGTCTATTGCTCTCAAAAGATATAGTCAAAGGCAAAGGAATTCTACATCTAGAGTGAATATAATATGTCAGCTCTGTGTTCTTGTGTTAGCACCTAACCTGCCGAAGCCCTAACCTTAGCTCAGCAGCTCACTGTACCATACTGTTGAAATGCCTGTTGAGTTCAGACCTCTAATGAAGCTGGTAGCATGCCCCTACTCTGGGTTGTAAAATAGCTACATGTTAGGAGCTCTGGCTTAGAGTATGTTTATCTCCCTAAGCCTATAATTTTACCCAACATCAGTCTGCTTCACTGCCAAACTGGGTGCAAATTGCCAATTGTCTATGCATTGTACGTTAAGTGTTGTGAGTCAGGAGAGTGCCTGCCTCATATAACCAGTGACTGAACACGAATCCAAACCCACATCTTCTAAAATGCAAATGCCAACATCCCTTTGTAAGAACACTGCAAATATAATGAACTCAGAAAAGATCATATCAACAGTTTGTTAGCATAGGCTCTTTAAAGGCATGCCATTAAAACTGAAACTTTGTTACATCCAAGATTACTAACATATATTAATTGTCCTGTGCTGTTCAAGCTCACTGAAAAACTACCCCTCCCATGAGGATTACCCTCCTGTATTCCAGTCCTGAGAATGCGTGTGTCAAGTATTGTCCAAGTGGTCCCCCAGCTCTGTGACAGGGAGGGAGAAGAAGGGCAAGACAGCCCAAGGGTAGACCCTTGGTGTCCTCGATTATAGCGGTGTGGTCACCTGTGTTTCTTTACGTATTCTTTAACTTTGGGTTTGCTATATACTTAATAAACTCACTCATGGAAAATAGTCTAGATATTTATTGTATCTGGGTGACACAAAACAAGTCAATATCTTAAAACACACATTTTGCTTTTAATATAAAATTAAAATTAGAATTTATCCCATAAACATATGCTATATGTATGTAAGGGGTGTGTGAGGACTGACCTCCACCACTCCACCTTGAGTGGCTGTGGAGTGCTGCATGTATTTTAATTATTCTGCCTCTTGTATATTTTTTAGCTAAAAGTATAATTTTAGCCTATAACTTGCTTGTAAATTTACTAAAACCCATAAACATTCCTCTTTTAAAACATTACAATTTTGTCTTTAAAATGTTTTTAGTAATTATTTCTGAGAATTCTATACTACATGTATTCATCCTGAGCTCTTCCTACATCTTCCTCTACATGCCTACCCACTCAGCTTCCTGTTCCTTCTTGTTCTCTCTCTCTCTCTCTCTTTACTTCCCTCCCTTTCTCCCTTCCCTTCCCTCCTACCTACCCAGTTTAGTTTATGTTTGTCTATTACTGTTAGATGAAGGGCTTACCATAAAGTGTAGTCAATATACTAAGTGCCATGCCATTAAAAAAATGTCCCTTCCTCTCCTAGGAGCGTCTAATGCTCCTCAGGTAAGAGTGGGCCTTGTCTCCAATTTGTCTGGCTTGATCTTGTGCATGCTATCACAGTCACCATCTCTGTGAGCTTGTCATCTGAACTGCTCTGTGTCCAGAAAATACTCTTTTAATTAGGTCGTCCACAGTCTATGGTTTTTCTATGGCCTCCTACCCCATTCCTGTGGACGATCCTGAGCTCGGAAGGGAGGGGTGTGATGTAGGTATTCCGTCTATGGCTGAGCTTTCTCTAGTCACTTATTCTCTGCATTCTGACCTGTGGCTCCTCCCTGCATTAGCAGCTGTCAGCAGAAAAGAGAAGCTTACTGGAATGAGGGTTGAGAGATGCACTGATCTACAGTGATGTATCAGATCAAGGCATTCAAAGTTTTAAACTCAAAAATGTCCAACAAGTCATGACAGCGAGAGGATGATGTCACTCTCGGGGATTGATCTTGAGAAGTTTCTACACAGGGCAGCCATCTTGTGCACTCACTAGCTATGGAATGGGGCTTTAAATGGCTAGAACCCTCAATGTGCGACTTCAAAAATTCTCCTTAAGTACTTTCACATATAAAATTAATTTACCCTGGATCTGCAATTTTAGTAAAATAAAAATCCTTTACTGATTTAGGGAAAGCTGATACACTCTGATAGGTATGACTCCAAACAGACCTAGGATCCAGTGAGCCTGTGAATTTGGGTTCTTTCCTCAAACTTGCATACCTCTTTTAAAATGTTTGTTTCTGAGACAGGGTCTCACTCTGAAAACAATGCTGGCCCTGAATCTCAGGGTTTTGTTGTTTGTTTCCTGCTTCAGCCTCCTTACTACTTAGTTTATAGCCAGGTGCCATCAAACTCAGCCCTGGTCAGTATTGGTAATTTTCTCTACATAATATAAAGTGGAGTGTGTGAACAATTAAGCCAGTCCTCAGAGTCTGATTGCACTTTGGAGAAAAAGAAAAAAAAATATTGACACCAAAACTGCTAAGGACCAGAATGGTGGCTTCTTGTTCTGATGCGCGGATGGAGTGTCTGAGGAGTCTGTCAATTTATAAGGAGTTGCCATATTAACTATCTTAGGGGATGTGATTTCTGAGTTCTTAGAGAGCTGGAGGCAGTCCAATAACACCATCCTCCGACTCTGCTGAAGGAGGGGAGATCTAGTGCTCACTACATATTCTGTTCCCAGTACACAAGGATTCTGCAGATCTCCATCCATGATAGGTACTCAGAGTCACTTCCTTCCAGATACCCACACTCTGGACTGACCCTCTTCCCCCTGAACATGACACTAAAGCATCTAGTTCACTCGCTCACAGATGTTTACAGCTTTGTTACTTAACCGCACTTTGCGTTAGATCAGCCATATCATTTTGCACTCCTTCTATCTGTAATATTGATGAAATTTGCTCAGTTTTCCTGGGTGACGCTAGCTCAGTTCCTCCCATGGTGTTGATTCTTGGAATCACCGAGTGCATCTTTTCCCCATTCCAGCCATGCAACCTGCTTCTCCTTTATCTATATCACAATGTACAATAATGAATGTAATGTATAATATACAATAATGCTAAATTGTATTTCTGCCCTATTCCTCACAAAACATTTCTACCTCTCTGTGTGCCTCAGTTAGGGTTTTACTGCTGTGAACAGACACCATGACCAAGGCAATCTCATAAGTGCAACATTTAATTGAAGCTGGCTTACAGGTTCAGAGGTACATTATTATCAAGACAGGAGCATTGGAGCATCCAGGTAGGCACGGCACAAGAGGAGCTGAGAGTTCTAAATATTCTTCTGAAGGTCGCTAAGAGAACTCTGGCTTCCAGGCTGCTAGATTGAGTGTATTAAAGCCCATGTCCACAGTGTTACACCTACTCCAACAAGGCCACACCTATGCCAACAAGGCCACACTTCCATATAATGCCACTCCCAGGGCTAAGCATATACAAACCACCAAACTGTCCTTTAGGAGTACCCTAACAATATGAAACACTTTAGATCTCCTTAGAGAGCAAGCACCATTGGCAACAAAAGTTCCTATACCATCTGGATTCTGAATTATGTTACAAATTTAAGAAAGACAATTAGGACCCTCACATAATCCAGCATTATTTCTCCAGTTTCTGAGAAGCTTTTGGTATCCCAGTGCACCTGCACACAGCATCCTCATCTGGAGTATGTGGTGTGGACACATTGTCTTACTGACACTTCTGAATTCTCTTGAATACTTAAATCTTTACCTGATGTGTTCATTTCAGTCTATCAGTTCACTAATAATTTTTAGTGGCCTGTTTTCAAAATACTCTCTATCTAGAAAGCTGCATGTTACCTGGTCTACAGCTTGTCACAATAAATCTTAGTAGCTGGCTATTGTCCAGACTGCTATAGAGATGTTATAAGTAGGGCTGCTAATGGTCACTGTAACCCTGATCTCTTTAGTCATGCAAGAATTTCATTTGAGTTCAGGAAACTATTATGCTCAGTTTACCTTTCATAATTTTTCTGAGCCCTGCATTTTCTGCTTAGCAAAATGAATTTCATTAAAGTTTCTGAATGTCCATCTCTAGGCATTTTCCTGTTCTACAATTTTCATGGCCTTGTCTCCTGAGGTACCTACCCATTAAGGCCCAGATGGGTAGATGAGGTGGGGAGTCTACACTAACAACCCAGGCACCGCCATTACTTACCAACATTCTTCTTCAAGTATTAGGACAAACTCAGAAAACCTGCTCTGAAACAGCCCAATGGAGGAAAGGAGCTGGAGAAACTAACTGTGTGGTAGACCAAGCAGGAAGAGGGGGGCCAACATCTCTCAAGTAGATGTGTCTTGTGGACATGGAAAATCAATAGCCAAGGTGTCCACAGAAGCCCCATGCTAGGTGACAGTAGGTTTGAGATCACTCAGGGTACAGTTCAGCATCATAGTGGGGTGTATGAAGCTGAGGCTGAGCAAGTGGAGGGGCATTTTAGAGATGCCCCAGCATATAATTGGGGCATGGATCAGTGATAGACCTAGGGAGTATCAGGACCATCAGAGCACTCTGGTAGAATGGGTTGTCTGTTGGGCCATTTTCCAACCTCCCATTGCAAGCTGGGGTCCAAGACTGAAGGATAGTTCAATGCCAGGGTAGGGGAGTGATTGAGGCAGAGATACTGAACTACCTAGCAGGGAATGAGAACCTTTGACCAATTGAAGTAGACACTAGCTAACAGGCAGTCACAGAGGCAGACCTAGTACATGCTGTGGGTCAGATGGGTTCCCTAAACAGAAACGCTAAATAACCATTAATTAAACCCACCCATAGTTGTACATAATTACAAATGATCCCAAACACATAATTATTCATTCCTTATCCTGGGTAATTGCCTGCTGTATTTCAGCACCTCATAACAAGCAAGAGGAAATTACCTGATCTGGACACATTTGAGCAATTTTATGAACTTAATTTTGCCAAAAGCATACTTCCTAATCACAAGACTCATAAAATGTCAGCGTTAAGTGGAACTTAAAAATCTTCCTTGATTATGGAATGCCATCCGGTGTTAACGGTGAGGGTTTATTGACTGCTGACCTCTGCAGACTCACTTAGCCTTCCCTTGAGATTTTGCAGTTGTTCGTTCCGAACCTTGAGATGAGGTGGCCACACAGGGAACAGTTGGAAATAATAAAGAATGACCATCCACTGATATAACCCAAAGTTGCCCCAAAGTACCATGGTAGGCAAAACTATGTTGGGGGCCACTGATATAGGTTCAGGCAAAATGGGGAATGTTTCTATGATCATAGTGGTCTATTCAAAGTTAGCTTTATTTATTGGCTTTGTTCACAGAACAGCCTGGAATTTCTCTGCTTTGCCTGGAAGGCTTCTTCTATTGCATGGCCTATGGTGAGCACATTTACCACAAGTCTCATCATTTGGATGCATAGGAACCTCTGAATGTTTCAGGGTTTGGACTTTTTAAGGTGAAATTGTTAGAAACATTTCAGTGACAGCCCTTTCCCCACTTCTATGATGACATAAATGCATGGGATACTGTTCAGATTATCCAGTCATGTTGAAACTTCAGCTCTCTCTCTCTCTCTCTCTCTCTCTCTCTCTCTCTCTCTCTCTGTATGTGGATAATATGAAAGTACATGTATGTGTGTGTTAATGGCATCTGTGTGTTCATGTATGTATGTATGTATGTATGCATGCATCTATGCATATATGTGTGTGGTGTGTGTATAATATGGATGTATATGTATGTATATGTGTAAGTGGTGTGTGTACCTGCTGGAGTACCTACCTGCTGTATGTCTTGAGTAACAGAAAAGGTGGGTACATTGTGCTTCTTGCTGCTGAACCATAAGGTCATAGAGTAGGCAGGAAAAACACCAGCGACTGGTGATCATCAGAAACACTCTTCCCAAGGGATTTTCTTTACAAGCTTGAAGGTAGGAATGGATCTCAGGAAAGGAATCATGAAAACAGACCCAAAAGTAAAGACGTGAGAGCTTCAGGAGATTGCCAGGCGCCCAACAGGAGACACGAGATCTCTGAGTTTTCTTTTTATTTATTTATTTATTTTTATTGGATATATTCTTTATTTACATTACATGTTTTCCCCTGTACCAGTTTCTCCCCCTCCTGGATAGCTTCTATCCCACCCTCCCTCCCCCTACTTCTATGAGGGTGTTCCTCTACCCACCCTACCCTCCATCTCCCCACCTTTGATTACCCTACATTGGGGCATCTATCAAGCCTTCATAGGACCAAGGACCTCTCCTCCCATTGATGCCTGACAAGGCAATCCTCTGCCACATATGCAGCTAGAGCCATGTGTACCCCTTGGTTGATGGCTTAGTCCCTGGGAGCTCAGGGGGGGGGTCTGGTTGGTTGATATTGTTATTCTCCCTATGAGGTTGCAAACCCCTTTAGCTCCTATAGTCCTTTCTCTAACTCTTCCATTGGGGTCCCTGTGTTCAGTCCAATGGTTGGCTGTGAGCATCTGCCTCTGTATTTGTAAGGCTCTGACAGGGCTTCTCAGGAGACAGCCATATCAGGCTCCTTTCAGCAAGCATTTCTTGGCATCCACGATAGTGTTGGGGTTTGGTGACTGTATATGGGGACAGTCTCTGGATGGCCTTTCCTTAAGTCTCTTTTCTAAACTTTATCTACATATTTGCTCCTGTGAGTATTTTGTTCCCCTTCTCAAGAACCTAATTACCCACACATTGGTCTTACTTCTTCTTGATCTTCATGTGGTCTGTGAATTGTATCTTGGGTATTAAGAGCTTTTGGGCTAATATCCACTTATTAGTGAGTGCATACCATGTGTGTTCCTTTATGACTGGGTTACCTCACTCAGGATGACTATCTCTAGTTGCATCCATTTGCCTAAGAATTTCATGAATTCATCATTCTTAATAGCTGATTAGGCAAGTCTGCAGGCTTGGTGTCAAACCTAGAATTCCCTAAGCCTGAGAAATTTTCAGAACACTTACAAGAAAAAGCAAATGTTCTAATGAGACTATTTTTTTAAGAAGGCAGAAATGAGAAATAGAAATCCTTTTAAAAATGACTTTATTATTTTATACTCATGGTTCCTTGCCTGCATGTATGTCTGTGCACTACCTGTGTGCCCAGTGCCAGAAGAGGCTAGAAGGTATTGGTTTCTCTACAACTGGAGTCATTGACTATGATAAGCCAGCGTGTGGGTGTTCAGAATCAGAATTGAACCTGGGTCCTCTGAGAGAGCAATTTAACCACAGAGACATCTCTCCAGCCCCCGTAGCAATGTTCTTAATAAATACTAATGAAATTATTTTGGTAACTTAATCAGAAGTGAGATTGTGTAAAAGTACAAGGTAAATTTCATGATCCAATGTCCTTAGCTGAACCACACAGATTAGGCCCTGCAGCTCATTTTGCATTTAGTACAGCTAAAGTTTATATGTTTCACATGCAAGGAAAGACATTTTCTCCAGATGAATATTATTCTCATTTCATGAGACTCAAAGTTTGGATTTTCAGGCTGACTAGCCATTGATTGAGTTTAACATGATCTGGCTGTCATTCTGTATCAAGACTGATAGAAAAATTTTGCAGAAAGCTTCTATCAACTTTTTTTAAAAGCAGATATCGTCTTGATATAAAAATATTGTTGTTATTCTGGCTGTCATGACAGCCGTGTGTTCTTCAAACCTCTGTTTCAAACAAATAGACTTAATATTCAAAGTTGTTGTTAAAAAAACAGCAGGATTGTCAAAGATTTGTCAGGGGAAGAGACAATAAGAGTTCGGAGAGATCCTTTCTAATGCATTCTCTCTATGACTCTAAGCTTTCCATCTCTGAGCAGAGCAGATCTGTAATTAGCTCTGAGTACATTTCTAAGGCTCCAGACTGCAGCAACAGTTCATCAAATGTCTTAGGAAACACTGGTGGCAGCAGGTACTGCAGAGGGCTCCACAGGAACCGTCATTAGAGTCAACTCGGCTAAGGCAGTGTTGTCTCAGGGCAACTCAGATGACAGCCAATCTACCACCGCAGACTTCAGGTGCTCACTGTACTGTGCTCTGTCTGCCCATTGATGTCCTTAGTTACCAAAAACTTTATGGCTTATTTGTTTCTGCATTAGTTAAAGTATTTTAAGGCAAAAGTTATGGGACACATCATCATTCGCTTAGCACACGGGCTTTAAAGCACCATGAGTTGCCTCTGAGTGGACAGAGCATTGCCAAGCACAGGAAAGGCGGGTGACCTTTCCACCTCTGTCATTCCATATCATTTCCAAACTGATGTAAAGTAGGCACAAGAGTCACAGTCCCCCTCCCTGACCTACAGGAGTATGCACTTGCTCTGAGGCTTCACATCTGATTGTGCACTCAGGTCCCTGAGTTTGCAGTGAGAATATCTCACTACAGGCATTTTAAGGGGTCTCAGCACCAACAGCAAGTTAAATGAAATAGATACTCACTGTATATCCCGCCCAGGATGCAGTGTTTCCTTAAGGTAATTCCATTGCAAATTAGGGTATGGAATATGGGCTTTCTTTCTCTCATGATTTCTTATTTCCCCTCCCTAGATCTTTAAAGGATTTGGACTGATGAGAAACAACCTCCGAAGAGCTAAACCAAAATGATTTCTACAAACCTCTTTGCTCCCTTCTATACGTGAAAATATGTTATGTTCAAATACAGCAGATCGTGGTACAGGGTATCATCCTCTATCAACTCCCCACTCCCCACTTCTTTTTTTAAATTTTTTTCTTTCTTTATTAATTTATTTACCTTTCAATTGTTATCCCCTTACCCAGTTTCCCCACTCCTGGAAACCCCCCATCCCATCTCCCTACCCCTGCTTCTATGAGGGTGCACCTCCACCCACCCACCTACCCACTCCCATCTCTCCACCGTTGATTCCCCTACACTGGGCATCGAACCAAGGACCTCTCCTCCCATTGATGCCTGACAAGACTGTCCTCTGCTACATATGCAACTGGAGCCACATGTACTTCTTGGTTGATGGCTTAGTTCCTGGGAGCTCTGGGGAGTCTGGTTGGTTGATATTGTTACTCATCCTATGAAGTTGCAAACCCCTTCAGCTCCTTCAGTCCTTTCTCTAACTCCTCCATTGGGGACCCCACATTCAGTGCTATGGTTGGATACAAGTATCTGACTCTGTATTTGTAAGGAAAGAAGATCACAAGTGGTCTTGGTTTTGCTTTTGAGCCAAGTTTGTGTGAGCATGGCCTGTGTCTGGTTTCTCCAAATAACATGCTCCAATGTGGAAATAGTTCTATGAAGTACTTTTTAGTCAGAGAATAAAAGGAAGTTAAAATCAAAGCATTTTTAGGTACATCTGTGGGACATCAGGTAGGCAGGTGTCTCTGTTACTTTTCTGTTGTGCTAACAAGCCATGACAGGATGCTGTAAAGAAGGGAGAGGCATGGCAGCAGCAGGCACAGACATATAGGCAGAAGGCACATCTTCAGCCAAAAGTGTAAAGCAGAGAGACCAAGACGGAGGGGGGTAGCGGGTAAGGCTATAAACTCTCCAAGCTCACTCCTGGGTGTCCTTTCTTCAAGGATTCCTCCTCCCCACAAAGCACCAGAAACTTCAGGCCAAGTTCCAACCACCACAGCAGATCACAGCAAAGTGGAGAAGCCTCCACTGTTGTTTCCAGATGCTGTGTGGTGGTCTTCTTAGCTTCAGCACTGGTGAATAGAAGGGTCTGCTAGTTAGAACATTTCCCAGTGTTGTACCTGAAAGCTACAGGTGTCCTTTCAGACAGGTGTATTAGTGAATGTCTCTGAAGAGGACAGAAGTCAACTCATTTTGACTCTGGATTTATAGTATTTCAACTCTCCGTACATAAGAAGTTCTAATTAGTTAACTAGACTGTTAGAACATTTTATATAGGCATAGCTTTTTAGGGGAGACTCCACCTCATGATCACAGGAACACAAGAATATTTGTATACAACACTGTTAATGCCTGCCACCACATAGCAATATATGGAACAGAAATGTCCTAAAGGTCATTAGGATTAGATACTTAGACTAAGCTATATCTGAATTTCATGATGCTGCTGTTGTTAGGTATTTCTTGCATTATTCTGTCAAGAATTGAAAGTCCATTTTATGGTCACATCACAAAATACTTCCAGATGCAGACAGTCCCCAACTCATCCTATAAAATGTATGCAGCATTTTACTATAAAGTTTTTGAAAATAAAATACTATTCAAACTATAGCCCTTGTTTGGTTTGAAAAAATCTGAGGAGCTAGTTCATTCAAAATTGCATTTCTAATAAAAATTTACCTCATTATCCTTAAAATTTATGAAGCATTTAGTATGTATAATAAAGTTTTACCTTGTTATCTTTAAACTTTATGAAGCATTGAGTATGTTTCATGGTTTCAATTATATACTAATATTGTTTATAGTTTTTAATCTTTAGAGCCTTGTATTATGGAAAATACAAAAAAATAAAAATTTAAATTTACATATACATTTTTGCTTTAGACAAGTTTAATAATGTGTTCCATAAGAGACTTTGAACTATGTGTGAAATTTTTTTCTTTAAACATAATTGGATTTATTTATTCTTTATAAATGTGCTCTATTATTACATGCAAATGGTGTATCTTAGTCTTTAATCTTAGTATACTTCCTTTATCCCACCTACCACTCCCAATGATCCCCTTTCCAAACTGTCCCCTCCCGTTGTCATGCTTCTCTCTTTCTTTTATTTATTTTATTTAACTAATTAATTAATTAATAAACTCACTCATTTTTTGGTGACCCACTGACATTATTTAGGGCTGTTTACTGGAGCACAAATAAGGTATTAAAGTGTGGGACAGATATAATGGATTTATGCCTGGAGGAGTTTAGGGTGTCAGTTATCAATCATTACAATGTCAGCATTTATACCTACAGTTTGCAACTATTTGAAGGGACATCATATAGAAGTGCAGGCTTGGAGGACTGAGGTGCCATTGGGTGGAATAGGATATGCTTGGCTACCATGTGACCAGGGCTCTATCTCCAGCACCATATGACCAGGGTTCTATCCACAGCACCATGTGACCAGGGTTCTATCCACAGCACCATGTGACCCAGGGCTCTATCCACAGCACCATGTGACCCAGGGCTCTATCCACAGCACCATGTGACCAGGGTTCTATCCACAGCACCATGTGACCAGGGTTCTATCCTCAGCACCATGTGTCCAGGGTTCTATCTCCAGCACCATGTGACCAGGGTTCTATTTCTAGCACCATATGACCAGGGCTCTATCCCCAGCACCATGTGTCCAGGGTTCTATCTCCAGCACCATGTGACCAGGGTTCTATCCTCAGCACCATGTGACCAGGGTTCTATCCCCAGCACCATGTGACCAGGGCTCTATCTCCAGCACCATGTGACCAGGGTTCTATCCCCAGCACCATGTGACCAGGGTTCTATCTCCAGCACCATGTGTCCAGGGTTCTATCTCCAGCACCATGTGTCCAGGGATCTATCTCCAGCACCATGTGAGCAGGGCTCTATCCACAGCACTATGTAACCAGAGCTCCGTCCACAGCATCTTGTGACCAAGAACTCTATCCCCAGCACTATGTGACCAGGGTTGCATACCCAGAACCATTTTTAAAAACCGTTAGTTGCATTCCTTTCTATAACAAAGACCTACAGGCAACTGAAGAACACCGAGATTGTGTGTGTGTGTGTGGGGGGGGGTGTATTCTTCCAGGAAAGAGCATGTCAATTGTATATCCAATACTAAACACTCAGTCCTGAAAACATACATACAAGTAACATTATACAGACTAGTCAGGTTGTATATATGCATTTAAATACACACACATATGTGTATATATATATATATATATATATATATATATATATACATACATACATACATACATAACAGCAATTAATAAAAAGGAGGCCATAATTTTGAAAAAGAGCCAAGAAAAAATATATGGGATGACTTGGAGCAAGAAGAAGGAAGGGGGAAATGGTACAATTAATTATATTACAATCTCTAATAACTTAAGAAATAGCTAAAATTGAATTATGGGGAATGCCTTACTTTTAAGTGTCGCATTATAATTTGAAGTGAAAGTTATAGTTTTATTAAGTTGTAGGGGTCTGTGCACAAAAGTATTGGTGGTCATAGCTTTATGAGCTGAGTCTTTTCCCTCAGGAGCCTTCTGGTCATATCCACAGCTTTCTTGATTATCTGTAGGAACTTGTGCTTAAGATACTTGGGAGTAAAAAATGGCCCTGGTGACCACTGGCTGATATGCCTGTGGTCCTGAAGCTCCTGGCCAGACATCATGGGTCCACTTTCATGTGTGACATCCATAGCACCAAATACAGAGTCAACATCACAGAGTTCTAGAGACCTGGCGTCACACAGTAGGAGCCCTATGATCTAGAATAGGTATATCTCTGGTGATGTCTAACTAGGAAAATAAGTCTACAGACAGACTCTAAGGACAGCTGTCCCCCATGTCATTTGCTGACTCATTTGCTGTTGTCACTGTGGGGTTTCATGCTGTACATATATGGTTATCTTTGTACTCAGTCTTCGCCTTGGAGTTTTGCATGTGGCATCCTACTGGGTTGCTGCCATCTGTCCCTGCCCTAATGAAACCACAAACTAATACACAGTGGTCTGTGTGGCCTTGAGAGACCACTGCTGTGATGAGAGAGTACTGAAACTAAACTTACTAGTATGTTCTATTTATGCCTCATGATCAGAATGGCATCTTTAAAACTCCAGTGGGAAAATTGAATACTGTAAAAGAGAGATAATGATTTGGTTGAAAAGAGCTAAGAGTGGACTTGAGCAGATCTGAGCAACTTGAGGAAAAACAGAAAATATACACATTAGCAATTGGGATGTAAAGAAGGCTGCTGTCTCAAAATTGGAGAGAGGCATTGAGGCCGTAACTAGCACATCAGAGATCACTTCGTAGATGTCTACTTATGATGCACTTGGCTGCCAGCAGTTCCTGGCTCAGTTTTCATTCTCAGCTCAAACCCCAAACCCTGAGAGGGCAGATGTATTTACATCAGTTTAGAATGCATATGAGCTAATCAACAATTATGACTGTGGAGAGTCAGGGTGCCAGCCATGGATGCCTCAACTGCAACAAGTTTTTACCTGAGTAAGAACTACTATGCTCTGGAAAGCCCCCCCCCCAAGAGCTCATCTCCTCTTTCTACCACAGATATCTGTGTATTCACAGATATGCTCTGTGAAGAAACTGTTTCTATCTTTACTTTAAGACACTGTGGTTCCTGTACAAATACGCTAGGTTGAGATTGTCTCCCCCAAGGATGATATGGTAATGTCCTAACCTCTGCCCACAACTTGTCCTTGTCTGGAGATAGGATCATCATAGACATCATTAAGCAAAGGCAACCCTAACCCAAAGTTGGTCTCAGAAGCTGGCATGTGGAGAGGGGAGATCATATGAACAGTCACAGAAGAGGCTGATCACTTGTCTACAAGCCTAGGTGCCAGACCTTCCCTCAGAGGCTCAGAAGGAGCCTCTGGACCTGTACCTGACCTCAGATTTCAGCCTCCAAAGCTGGGATAGAATATGTGTCTGTTGACAGGGTCATCCAATGGTTAAAGCTGTCCTAGAACACAAAACCAAATACCTGTGGATAATTCTGAGCCATAAAGCTCTCTCTCCATGCACTATGGTTTCATTGGTTTTGTTCTTTTTGAGACAGGGCCTGATGGCATGCAGGCTAACCTCCAGAAATCTATGGCTCAGGATAATGAACTTTTTATCCTATTGCTTCTACCACCCAAGTGCTGGGAATGGCAGAGATCCATAACCACACAGAGTCAGCATCACATCTACCTAATTGTGTAGGAACCCATGTTTTCCAGATTTCTTGTGGGATGGAACTTCTGTTGCTGACACTCCACTGTGGTTAGAAGTCACTCCTGATTATTGAGCTACTAAGAATATTGCTCTATTCAAGGTTAATGCCACTAACATTTGGACAAAAATCTCATCTTTAAATGCCTAGGCTATGCTACATAACGGCAACAACAGTATGTTGGTAAGCATTAACTTAGGACCCACCCTAGATAGATAAGTCTAATTCTGGTAATAGAAATATGATTTAAATGAGGACATATACTGTTTCTCATGAGCTCAAGCTCAGAGCAGTTAGCATTGGGCATTTCCCATTTGCTTCATTGAATGTACAACATGTTTTATGATGCATTCCAAGGGATTTGCCTTCTGACCTCTGTAATGAAGTGCATTGGCTTGCCTTCCAGCAATATCTTTAAGTAAGGCATTAAGGAAAGCATGCATTCGAATCAGGGGTCAATGCTGGGCCTCTCCACTTCCACTTAAATTAAAAAGAACAGCTTGGAAATTCATCTCCCATGTTGTGACATTTCTTTTAAGATATTCACTACATTTCTCAAAATTACAGTTGCCAACACAAGCCGGACATATTTCTTCCAGAGTACACCCGGCATTTGGAATTACACATTGGATACTTAGTTCCCTTATTTTATGTTTTGAAGTAAGGCAGTCAGTCTGTTTGTCAAAATGCTCAGAGAGAACAGGCTAAGCAGGGTGGTGCTATCTGCGATGGACTTGTAGTGTTTAAGTAGGCTTCAACTGAGATGTGATGGCATCCATAAGCTGTGGCTGAAATTTTTGTTTTAAATCTTCCTATTAAAGTATTTACCCAGACTTTGCAATGATCAACACGAGGTCCATTTGATCTATTTCATGTAACAACTCAGGGTACCTACCTGGCAAGCTTTGTCCTGAAGAAGACCTGCGAAGGTCTGGCATACAAGCCAAGCTTGACCATGCACAATAGTCTCTAGTGGCATGGGAGACAATGGAAAAGGATAAGAGATAATAGACTTTTCATTCATTACATCAAAGTCATCACAAATCACTAATTACAAATCACTAATTTTTAAAGACTACAGACTAATAGTTACTTACTGGCTAGTTTTGTGTGACAACTTGACACAAGTTGGACTCATCACAGAGAAAGGAGCCTCACTTGAAGAAATACCTTGCCAGGCAGTGGTGGCGCATGCCTTTAATCCCAGCACTTGGGAGGCAGAGGCAGGGGGATTTCTGAGTTTGAGGCCAGTCTGGTCTACAGAGTGAGTTCCAGGACAGCCAGAGCTACACAGAGAAACCCTGTCAAAAAAAAAAAAAAAGAAAGAAAGAAAGAAAAAGAAAAAAAAGAAAAGAAATGCCTCCATGAGAGCCAGCTGTAAGGCATTCTCTCAATTAGTGTTCAAATGTGAGAGGGTCCATTGTGGGTGGTGCCAGCCCTGGGCTGATATTTCTGGGTTCTATAGGAAAGCAAGCTGAGAAAACCAGGGTAAGCAAGCCAGTCGGCAACACCCCTCTATGGCCTTTGCATCAGCTCCTGCCTCCAAGTTCCTGCCCTCTGTGAGTTCCTGTCCTGGTTTCCTTTGTTGATGAACAACAACATGGAAGTATAAGCTGAATAAATCCTTTCCCCAACTTGCTTCTTGGACTGGGTGTGGGGTCCCCAATGGAGGAGCTAGAGGGTGGTCCGGAAGAGCTGAAGGGGCTTACAGCCCCATGGGAAGAACAACCATGTTGGCCACCCAGACATGGTTCCAACTGGAACCCATGCCCAGTCCAATGGTTGGCTGCTAGCATCTGCCTCTGAATTTGAAAGGCTCTGGCAGGGCCCCTTCAGAGACAACCATGGCATGTTTCTTTTGGTATACACTTCTTGAAAGACTATATTCTAAATTGAGAGCTGTGCTGAGCTCCAAGGGACTGTGCTGGGGGAGGCAGGGCTTCTGTTTCCTAGGCTGGTGGCGGTGGGTCTTCAGCTTCCTAGACCTGGTGCTGTAAGAGATGGTGAACACATGAATGACAGCTGCATAAACAGTCTCAGTGCAAACTCTCACCTGCAAGAGAAGCCACAGTCCAGGGGCCAGCTGAGACCAACCGCAAGCCATCCGCACAGTGCCAGCCCCGTGCTCCTGTGGGTTCACACTTGGAAGAACGTTGTTCAGCTAAAGACTTCAAACTTGCCAGGATTCTTAAAATGTTCTTCATTCTGATAAAATTCAGTGGGAATGCACAGAGATTTAATGGTATAATTGGTGGGGGTAAAGTTGAAGAAAGCAAAATTCCAAGTGTCCATTCATTCATCAGATACAGTTTCGAGAAGCAATATTTGTAAGAAAACCAACGCTTTTCCTTATGGGAAAGTCGACTGCAGAATGAGATATATACTGTGAGCCTAAACCACCATGATCGGCATCCCTGAAGGACAGGTTGGAAGGATTTGAAGAGACAGGATTACAACAGTCCGCAGCAGAGCTGTGAGTGGTCTGCCTCTCGCATCACACACTATCTGAGTTAAATTTCTACTTCACGTAATTCTATATCACTCTTCAACCACAGGTGGTCTTCAGTCAGTTTCAGACTAAGGGTTGTAAGATTTCTAGGCCCCACCCTCAAAGGACTGCAATGCCTCTCGGTCCCAGTTCTCCGTCACTGTTCAAGACACTGACAAGTTTAGACTGTTTCAGGATGAGACGAGAATACCCTAATCCCCTGTAGACAGACAGAGGGTAAGCACTTTTGTGTGGTACTGTGGAATGTGAAGCACTTTACTTAAACTGCAGCTTCAGACTGTGATTTACTGGACCTTCTCATCCGTCAACGCAAAGTTAATTTTAGTGGGGTTGTTCCCAAGTAGATAAAAATGACCTCCTAGTATTCTTTATTTTGTTTTTACCCAGCGATCTCAATTTATTTCAAGCACTGATTGCCTTATTATATTTTTTGAGATAGAGAAAACCAACCCAAGAAAGTGGATGAGAACCATGAGAGTCAGCAAAATGTCATGTGTGCCTATCCTAAGGTCACATGTGCAGATAGAGAGGGGAGTTCTGGAACTACGCTAGCTTGCCAGCATAACTTACCTCATCCTAGAGTCCTACAAACTGTATCTGTCACACAACATTTTAGTGAGAAAGGGGACTGAGACAGCAGCACACGGGTCTACAAAGGAGTCCTTCATGGAAGGGCTCCTATCTAAGGGAGCACACATGGACATGACAAACAGGCACACTTGCGTTATAACCAGTTCTTTATCTTGCAGGTAAATGGAAGGGTCAACCCACAGATACTGTGCCCTCTTTACCTGTAACTTACAGAAGAGAGCCTGCAGCCCTGTTAACAACCTCACAGTCAGCACCTAGAAAGTTTTTAAATTATCTTAGACGCAGCAACTTCTTCCTCAAGCTTCACTCTTTCATTGACCCTTGAGAACAACTCATCCATTTTCCATGTCTGCAAGTATCTTCTTTGAGTGTGATCAAATAGAAGTGCATGGTCTCAGAGGTCATTCCTTCTACTTAGAAACAAATGTGGATGTCTTAATTAGCATTTGTCAACGCATATAAATGAAACAAAATAGAGCTGATCATATATATACACACATATATAAGTAATGTATACATACATATATGTGTATGGGGCGCACACACACACACACACACACACACACACACACACACAAGCAGCACCTAGGCCATAAGCATAAGGCTGACCAAGCTTAAAAAAATCCCCATCCTTGTATGCAATGAAAGAGGTGAACACAGTGCACAGTGATACAGTAACCCATTCTTTATCCAAAGTTATATAAAACTCCATCCTAACTCTAACCAAAATTTATGAAGAAACACTTCTCATGCACTGCCTAGCAATATAAATTAATGGAAGTTTTAAGAGCAGCAAAGCAAATTGGAGCTGGAGGTTGGTTCAGTGGTTAAGGGCAGCTACTGCTTCTACCTTGGGCCTGGCTTATGCTCTCATTACCAAACTGGGTGGCTCATGACTGCCTGTCACTTGTTATGGGACACCCTCTTCTGGCTTCCATTGGCATACAGACTAGAGTGCATATATACTTGAGAATAAAATAACTCAAAAAGAAAAGCAAAAGGACTATGTAGTAACTCAACTATAGTGGCTGTCTTTCTGGCCAGGTGGGCCCATAAGAGTCTGAGTGGGTCTCTTAATTTTTCCTTTTTCTTCACATGTACCTACATGTCCCTCACACTCTGGGGGTAACAATGTGCCTGGGATGAGGAGTGAGGGCGTCTTGGGCACAGGATGAGCATCCTTACCTGAGGGAACTCAATGCCCTTGTCTTCTGCTATATACCCTCTGTCCTCCCATGAATGATTCTACTCAGTCCACTCCTGGATCCTTGTCACCCATGACAGCCTCCTCTGCAGAATACAGCACTCTCAGTCCTCCTACTGTCCCTCCTCAGAGGAAATGGGGCTTCCATTCTAAATGAGGCTTTTGGAAATACAACTAATGAAATTAGAATGAAACAAAAGATGCAGCAAATACTAAATACACACGATGCACATAGGTGTAGATGCTAGATATGCACAATGCACATAGGAGCAGATGCTAGATACACACAGTGGACATAGGTGTAGATACTAGATACACACAGTGCACATAGGAACAGATACTACATACACACAGTGCACATAGGAGCAGATACTAGATACACACAGTAGACATAGGAGCAGATGCTAGATACACACAGTGGACATAGGAGCAGATGCTAGATATACCCAATGGACATAGGTGCAGATGCTAGATACACACAGTGGACATAGGTGCAGATACTAGATACATGTGGTTCACATAGGTGTAGATACTAGATACATGTGGTTCACATAGATGCAGATATTAGATATACTTAGTGCACATAGGTGCAGATACTAGATACATGTGGTGCACATAGATGCAGATACTAGATATACACAGTGCACATAGGTGCAGATACTAGATACACACAGTGCACACAGGTGCAGATACTAGATACACACAGTGCCATAGGTGCAGTACTAGATACACACAGTGCACATAGGAGCAGACACTAGATACACACAGTGCACATAGGTGCAGACACTAGATACACACGGTGCACATAGGAGCAGACACTAGATACACACAGTGCACATAGGTGCAGACACTAGATACACACAGTGCACATAGGTGCAGACACTAGATACACATAGTGCACATAGGTGTAGACACTAGATACACACAGTGCACATAGGTATAGATGCTAGATACACACAGTGCACATACCCATCTACTCAGATACTTCCATATCCATCTGTAAAAACAAACCAAAGTTCTGAGGACATACACGGCATAGTGCAATGGTATTGAAACCATAGATATGTCAACATGGATGAACTAAACTCTGATTTGGACAAAACATGAGGTTGAGAAATGTGTATGATGTCACTTACACTTCAAAAATGAAAAAATTTGGGCTAGGTGTAGTGGCACATGCCTTTTAACCCAATGTTCAGGAGGGCAGAAGCAGGAAGACCTCTGTGGGCTCAAGGCCAGGCTGAACCACATAGTGAGTTTCAGGATAGCCAGAGATTCATAGCAAGACCTCATCTCAACAACAACAACAACAACAACAACAACAACAACAACAACAAACAACAGCAACAACAAAGAAAAATGAGAAATTTGGAAAATGTAAGCATAAGCATGATCATTATAAGGAAAAATATAAGAGAAGTGGATCCATCCCAGGAGAGCAGGGCAGAGCAGGAGGTGAGCGCCATGACTCTTCAAGATGAAACCACCAACCAAAGAGTACACATGGAGGGACCCATGGCTCCATGTGCATATGTAGTAGAGAATGGTCTTTTCAGACATCAATGAGAGGAGAGGCCATTGGTCCTGTGAAGGCTCAATGCCCTAGTGTAGGGGCATGCCAGGTCAGGAAAGTTTGAGGGGGTTGGTGAGCAGGAGGATGGGGGATAAGTTAGGGGGTTTTGGAGGGGAAACAAGGAAAGGGGATAACATTTGAAATGTAAATAAAACAAATATCTATAAAAATTAAAAAAATATGGTGAGATGCCTATTTTATATTTTTAGAAAAACATCTGGACCAAATGTGAGGAAAAACAGTGTCTCATTCAAATCCAGCGATAAGCACATAGCCAAGTATTGAATCATTCTTTGAATAACCCAGTTTGGAAATAAATTTCATAACAACATGGCATCATCAACAAATGTGTAATAGATAGTACCCCAAGGGGTGGGCAAGGTCTGCAACCTCTTTCTCTTAAGCCTGTTCTCTGCTTTCTTTGACCTCTGAACTGTCCCTTTTGGTAGATAGAAGCACCATATATATATAATGACTACCTGGGAATAATGCAATGAAAGCGGCCAGGGGAGTGAGGCCAGAAGAGGCAGAGGAGTGACAGAGGAGCACCCGAGACAAGAGCCATGATAAAAGGTGAGATTATGACCCCCATTTAGAGTTGCAGGAATATCTACCTCTGGAAAATCACCAGGGTAGAGTTGGTACACGGCAAATACTTATGGACTGAACTTGGGATGCAAACCGGAACCAGGGTTTAAGAAAAGAATGCCAAAATTAAGGAAGCCTAAAAGGCTTCCAGAGAAAATCTGAGGGGAGCTGTGCTCATGGAGCAAAACTTAAAGCACAGAGCCCTCTAGGTCTCAGAGGAAAACAACTGCTTATTTTGTTAAAATGAGCAATGAATGTACACAGTAGAGTGACAATGAATGAATGGGCTCACTTAAACTTACGAAGCAAGTAAGAAGGATGGAGATTCATAATGGACTTGTGAACAGAACATGGGTCTTCAGTATACATGTCCAAATCATAACATAGCCCTCAAATCCTACTATTAAGCATATTCAATTCATTACAGGTTTGTTTGCTTAAAGAAATACATGTGTGTTCATAACCATTTATTATTAGATATTTTTTATTTACATTTCAAATGTTCTTCCCTTTCCTGGTTTCCTCTCTAAAAATCCCCTAACCCAGCCCCCTTCCCCCTGCTCACCAACGCACCCACTCCCACTTCCGTCTTGGCATTCCCCTATACTGGGGCATTGAGCCTTCTCGGAACCAAGGGCCTCTCCTCCCTTTGATGTCCAACAAGGCCATCCTCTGCTACATATGCAACTGGAGCCATGGGTCCTTTCATGTGTACTCTTTGGTTAGTGGTTTAGTTCCTGGAAGCTCTGGGAGTACTGGTTGGTTTATATTGTTGTTCCTCCTATGGGACTGCAAATCCCTTCAACTTCATGGGTCCTTTCTCTAGCTCCTCCACTGGGGACCCTGTGCTCAGTTCAATGGTTTTCTGAGAGTGTCCCCCTCTGTATTTGTCAGGCACTGGCAGAGTCATTCAGGAGACAGCTATATCAGGTTCCTGTCAGCAAGCACTTGTTGGCATGCACAATAGTGTCAGAGTTAGATAACTGTATATGGGATGGATCCCTAAGTGGGGTAATCTCTTGATGGTCTTTTCTTCAGTCTCTGATCCATACTTTGTCTTTTTATCTCCTGTGGGTACTTTGTTCCCCCATCTAAGAAGGACCAAAGTATCCACACTTTGTTCTTCATTCTTCTTGAGCTTCGTGTGGTTTTTGAATTGCATCTTGGGTATTGCAAGCTTCTGGGCTAATATCCACTTATTAGCTCAGTGAGTGCATACCATGTGTCTTCTTTTGTGACTGGGTTTCCTCACTCAAGATGATATTTTCTATTTCCATCCATTTGTCTAAGAATTTCATGAATTCATTGTTTTAATAGCTGAATAGTATTCCATTGTGTAAATGTACCACATTTTCTATACCCATTCCTCTGTTGAGGGACATCTGGGTTCTTTCCAGCTTCTGGCTATTATAAATAAGGTTGCTGTGAATATAGTGGAGCATGTATCCTTATTACATATTGGAGAATCTTCTGGGTATATGCACAGGAGTGATATAGCAGGGTCCTCCAGTAAGTACTATGTCCAATTTTCTGAGGCACCTCCAAACTGATTTCCAGAGTGGTTGTACCAGCTTGCAATCGCACCAGTGTGGAGGAGTTTTCCTCTTTCTCCACATCCTTACCATCATGTGCTGTCACCTGAGTTTTTGATATTAACCATTCTGACTGATGTGAGGTTAATTTGCATTTCCCTGATAACTAAGGATGTTGACCATTTCTTTAGGTACTTCTCAGGCATTTGGTGTTTCTTAGTTGAGAATTCTTTGTTTAGCTCTGTACCCCACTTTTTAATTTGTTTCCCTGGAGTCTAACTTCTTGAGTTCTTTGTACATATTGGATATTAGCCCTCTATCAGATGTAAGGTTGGTAAAGATTTTTTTCCCAATTTGTTGGTTGTTGCTTTGTCCTATTGCCAGAATCCTTTGCTTTACAGAAGCTTTGTAATTTTATGAGTTAGAGCATAAATTATTGGTGTTCTGTTCAGGAAATTTCCCCCTGTGCCCATGTGCTCAAGGCTCTTCCCCACTTTCTTTTCTACTAGTTTCAGTGTATCTGGTTTTATGTGGAGGTCCTTGATCCACTTAGACTTGAGCTTTGTACAAGGAGATAAGAATGGATCAATTTACATTTTTCTGCATGTTATCCACCAGTTGAACCAGCACCACTTGTTGAAAAGGCTATCTTTTCCACTGGATGGTTTTAGCTCCTTCGTCAAAGATCAAGTGACTGGTTCATAACAATTTTAAATCAGTATAGATGATCTCTTCAGGAAATCTGATGAATGATTCCAAGTATGTAGATATCCACATTCCCGTGTCATTAAAACAAATCTCACCACGCCATAAAAACTTAACTGAGATATTAAGAGAACCCCACAATAAGAATCATAACACAGGGGAAAGGGAGATCGCTCAAGACATAAGGGCGCTTGCTGCTAAGCAGATGCCCTGAGTTTAATCTCTAGGGCCCACACAGTGGGGGGAGAGAAAAGAACATTAGCATAGGCATTTTTGATGCTACTTAGACACACTGTAAAGAAAACTAATATTCCTGCAAGATAAATGTTACATAAAATGAAATAGGGAGATATTTATCAATTTATATGTAAAGTACAGGTATAAAGCACAGAAAATGATGAGGACTAAATTTAGAATTGTGAACAACTCTGGTAATCTCATCGATGTGAACACTGAGATATAAAAAAGACATGACAGGGAATTTTGCCTTCATTTTTAATTAAGTCCTTGCTTGGTAGACACCTGTCTTTCAAACACCTATGTGCAAGTATTTGCCAACACTGATGAGGGTCTCTCCTCCTGGTTTATTCACAGATAATGTCTTCTCTCCTCTCATAGCAGGAAGACAACAGGTGTCTGTAGGGTTGCTGTCAGAAAAGCACTAACCTCACTCCTAAGCACGGTGCTCTCATGAGCTAATGGTTTCCTAAAAGCCTCACTCCCAAGCAGCTCCTCCCTGGGGGTTAGATACCACGTACCAATCTCAATCAATCTCATGTATAAACTCTCAATCCATAGCTAGACTGTAACAATAATTCTCTGAAGATTGAGAAACTGCTCAGGGTCACAGAATTATCTTTGAAGATGTTTCAATTCATCTTTGTAATAAACAATCATGTGGTACGTGTTATGTTCCACTCAATATTCATCTGGTCTTGAGTCCTAGAGCCACTGTCAAAAAGGGTTGCATATATGGTGGCCTAAAATAACATAAATTTAGGAGATAATGTCAAGGAAAAAACCATCAGGAACCTGTCCTCCCACCCAGATAATAATTATTCTTCAGAATATCTCTGTTGCAACTGTTTTCTCTTTCGTACAACTGTAGGTGCCATGGAAACTTGGTGCCTGATTACTACTATTGTTTCCATTACAAAGGTGTGAAATATGACTTATTTCTGTAGCTCCTTGCAAAGTCTCCCCTTCCCTGTCTTAGAGGATCCCAAGATCTCTACAGAGCCAAGACACTCCTTGCCTCCCCCATATCCTTCTCTTCTTATTTTCCTCCTCTGAAATCCTAACACTGAATGCTCAAAAGCAACTGCATACATGATGAAAGTTACAAGCAGGTCACTACTCAGGCTGAGGAAGATATGCAGGCTTGGGGAAGTCTTGAAATCTTGAGAAATCTTAAGTATATAACTCAGGTTAATCATTGGTACAGAAAGAGCTTAGCCTAAACCTCAATTTAAACAAGATTGAAATCCCAGAAAAGCTGTGGAAATACTACATTATTAGATACAAATATATGATTTTTTTAAAAAAGATTTGTTTAAAAATTCACAAAGCTACACAAGAAATAAAGTATGAGTCAGGGGAAAAAGTTAACGGAACAGAAATTGTCTCTGAGAGCTTCTCTACAGACTTCCTAAATCATCTTTAAGAGCTCTCCTGTAGATCTACTAGACAAAGACGTATGCTGTTCATTAACTTGGTAGAATAAGTAGCATGAGCTGGTTTCACGTGGAAGGAACTCTGGGTTTGATTGCCAGCACTAAACATGCCCTGATGAACAAAAGAGAATAAAAAAAAAATAAAAAACAAAGTGGTTTTCCTCAAAGATGCTCAAAATACTAAAAGGCCATATTAGTGAGGAGATAGGAAACCTTAAAAAGAAAACCCTACTGGTGAAGACATCACATACTCTGGAAACAGAACTTGGAGGAATTATTTGGACCTGACCTGGAAGCCTTCTCCCCATGACTGGCCGAAGTTGTTATGCAAGCTGTCAAGAGAGAGGAAGAAGTGATAGTCGTACCCAACTGTAAGGTTTATAAACCTTACACAACAATGACTACCCTGCCAAGATATCCCCAAGGATGCAGTAGCTGCACTTTCACATTGGGAATAAACAGCAGCAGCTTAACCAGACTAAAGACCTGCTTCATCGGAGGGAGCTCATGCTGACCACTCTAAATCTGGTGAACTCACTAGGGCTGGAGATGTCATAGAGAAGAACTTACTGTTGTCATTTCCCTAACTGGAGTTATCTGCAGGGATCCACAACTGGACAAAACAGAGAGAATAAATGGTCCTGTGGTGCCCGGCATTAACTGAAACATGTGCAGTTCAATCTGCACAAGGTCCAGGGGACATTGTGGAAAGACTGTATGACCCAGAAGGCCAGGACATGTGCTGTTTCATAGGGTTCTCTAGACATGCAAAGCAAAAGGCGTGCATAAATCTTCAACAATATGTTCACCTAAGTGAGACTGGCATAAGGGCAATACCAGACGATAGGCCAACACAGGTGAGGAAACTCCATGAGACCCACCACAAAATGAAGAGTTACAGGTGGTCAATGGATGACGTCTCCATCATGTGGCTCTCCTCTGTGTCTCCCTGGAATTCATATTTTTTTTATTTATTCTATATTCTCTGTTTACATTCCAAAGGCTTTCCCCTTTCCCAGTTGCCCCCTCACCATGTGTCCCATAAGTCCTCTCTCCCCCCACCTATTCCCCAATCACCACCCCCCCACCACCATTTCTCTGTTCTGGTACTCTCCTACAAAACTGGATCCAATCTTTTCAGGCCCAGGGGAATTCATATTCTTGAAAGGGCATCCGCCTAGAGATGGACATAAAAGATTTAATCAGAAGACCAGAAGTCCCTGTAGATTATGCTATTTGTACTTCATAATTATCAAAAATAAATAATCAGAAACAAATTAATACCTAATTGAAATAAAAATACCTTATGAACAAATGTGTTATATAGTATTATATTATTTGGCATATATAATGGTATAAGACAGGGTTTATTACCTAAAATATTTTAGTATCACTAACTAATACTAGCAAAGATGGCATTGGTAAATAATGCTCTCTTCTGAGATTCTAGGTAGACACAGTGTTTATGGGACACTCCATCATATGACACTTCCCATCTATTTGCCTCTTTTATCCTCAGAGCAACATATGCAGGTTAGATTCAGTCCCCTCAGTTCAGTACTCTAGCAAGTTCCTTTGTACTGCCCTCTTCCATTCCTTGAGTTACAATATCAAGCCCTGGCCTTAAGATCAAGGGAATCTCTCAACCCTGGTTCTACTTTCCTCATAATCTACACCTAGCATGTGTACATGCACATATTCTTGTATTCATGTCTCTCTCTCTCTCTCTCTCTCTCTCTCTCTCTCTCTCTCTGTGTGTGTGTGTGTGTGTGTGTGTGTGTGTGTGTGTGTGTTATACCCCATAAAGGAGACTTCCTTGTTGGCCTGCTCTCAGTGGCTGAACTGACAGTGGGTGCCTGTCATCATTCCCCCAAACCTGCATACTTCTGAGGATCCCATGCTGTGACCCCAGAGGGTGTGGAGGGTGTGGTGATCATGGGTGATCATGCCCGTGGGTATTGGGTTCACAGTTGTACCTCAAACATTATAATCATCGGAGAGGCGTGATTATCTGCTGTCATACTTTAATTCTTAATTAAAACAAGAACCCGTACTCAAACAGGATCAGGGAGGGGATTGCACTCCACTGGTAAGATGAGGGGCATATGAGCTCCCGAGAACCTGTATCCATAGCTGAGAAGCACTACGAAGAGAAGACAAGAGTCACTCAGAAAAAATACTAATGTCTCATAACTGCTGAGACCCTCCAAATTACAGAAGTCCTGAGACTGCCCACCACATGCTACTCCAGGGTCCTAAAGTCACAGAAACCTGGAATTGTGGGGGTTGCCACCCTACAGGGCAGTCACAGACAGATCTTGTAATCTGCATCTGGGGTGGCATTGTTCTCATTAGCAGATTTTTGTTGAGAATAGGGAGGGACTGATACTCATTAGGCAGACTACCAAAAACTAGAATAGTGCACACAGAACACCACCTACAATTAAAGAAAAAAACCCTTGGTGGAGTATTAATATTGAAATCATTGTAAGGAGGGGAATCCAATTAACACAGGTTAAAGGAGGTCTTGAAGAGATTCAGTTATGATCTCCCTAAGTAAAAGTTAACCAGAATAGAGAACGCTCTGAAAGGTGACATTGATTAAGAAAAAGGGGTTCCAAGCACTGTGACTACAGTGGATTTGGACATGACAGTTTCCTGTCTGCATAGCCTCTGTGTCTTTAAATTGTACAAGGTTTATATAGGCAGAGTTTTGAAGCAGTTGAGATAAAAAAATACAGTTGCGTGGCCCCCTTTAAATGGAGGGAAAGGGTAGAGGAAGGAGAGAGGAGGAAGAAAGGAAAAGAACCATTTTGGTATCAAATTTATTCCAAAGAAAGAAGTGTGGGTTTTCTTTTCTTTTTTTTTTTCTTCCTTTTTTTTCTGATGGTGGAAAAAAGACATGCAGAGAGGTCAGAGGTCATGCGAAGAGGAGACAGTATTGTGTAGGAGCTGTCACGCATCACCACCTATTTTGACATGCACGGGGCCGTTTGTTGTCTGTCGAACATGCAAATCAAGTGCCTGCTGTCATAGCCAGCCGATATTTGGAAGTGGAAAATGAGGCCACCTGTAACCAGTGAATGGAGTGACGGACAGGCATTCAGGGCCCCTCATCTCGGAGGCCATTCACACCGCCTTCGAATTGCATATGACATGTAAAAATCTTTTCTTAATATTCACACCCGGGAAGTTTGGGGAATTACGGAGGCTTCAACTGCTGCCTCTAATGGGTTCTCCACGCAGACAGCTGTGACTGGGAGCTGGCTGGGTAATTAGGTGTCCGGGAAGATTTTATGCTAGGAATCAGTTAAAAGGGAGAGAAGAAAAAAAATAATAATAAAGGCAAGTGAAAATGACTGGGAGGGAAACTGGGTTAACCCTTGGCTGTCTCTCTGTTTATAAACATTCCTGGGTTAGCTGTCATCACACCTCTCTGCGTACAGGTTTAATTTGTAAACACTCCCTTGGGGATGAAACACAAACGGCAACTAATTCAGGATACGGTCTCGTCTCCGCAGTGGAAGTGGGCACTCAGCAACAAATGCGACTTTCCAAAGTCATGCAGTGATCCCTAACCCGTGATGAGACTTTTTTTTTCCAAAATGAAATCTGTGAGAGTTAAATTCTATCAAAACGGGGCCAGAAGAGACGGTGACGGTGCCTTCGTGCAGATCAGAGTCTTCCCCCGCAGGCCTTCAGGCTGCAGCAGTGTCTCTACTCCAGGTATTCCCACTTGATCTTTCATGGGGTACCAACTGAGCAGAAAGAACCAGAAAAAAAATCAACCTAGGAATATAGTATTTCACACCTTAGACCAGAGGTTCTCACCTGTTGTGACATTTGCGACACTTTAGTACAAGTCCTCAAGTTGTGGTGACCCTCAACTACAAAATTATTTTTGCTGCTACTTCATAACTGTAAGTTTGCTTCCGTTACAGACCATGATGTGAATATCTGATATGTAGGATATCTGATATGTGACCTTGTGAAAGGGTCCTTTGACCCCCAAAGGGGTCGAGACCCAGAGGTTGAAAACCACTGCCTTAGAGGAACCCAAAATAGGAAAAGCACTGGATTACACCTCTAACTAGAGAATACAACAGGAAAAATGTAGGGTTAGGGTTAGGTCTTCTCTTTCTATTGTCAAACTTCAAGTTCAAAGCCAAGCTTTATTTACCACAGCAGTGTCAGCGTTTCTCCAGTCTGTCTTCTCTTGTGGCACCCTTCTGTGACTTTCCTTCTGCAAGTGATGTTTGCTTCCTTCTCTGTTTGGGCAATGGACATCTGTGTGACTTCCAGTCTAAGCATCCTCAGTGTGAGAAAGGCAATGTGCTTTGCTTATATTTGGCAAGTTAGCTTTCATCTAACAGATATTTCAGAGGGACACTGTGGTCCAGGACATAGGCACCCTTGATGCTTGGAGGAGCATAGGGTCCAATACCTGCTACCCTGACTCTGAGATGCTGGTACAGAGAAACCCCAGACTGCAGGAGCAATAACTGAGTTAGACAAGGGCAGTGGGAAATAAATTCTGTGGAGTAGAAGGGTGAAGGTAGTAGGTGCCTTCCAGAGAACCACACGGGCTCAAGGGAATCTGACAAAGTTTCTATTCAGCTGTTCGTTAGAGAGTATTTAACTTAAAAAATTAGAGCTGTATTCCTAATGACAGAAAATGTTCTTTTAAGCCTGTTTTCAATAACACACAAGAGCTGTTCTATGTTCGTGACCTGGTTACAACAAATTACTATGATTATTGCATTAAAAATCACTCCTAATGTAATTAAGTGTATTTGTGACATGTATTATGTTACTGTATATGAATTATAGACCACTCCCATCACTGGTCACCTTGAAGTTTCTGGTTCTCTAGAATAGACACTGGCAGGCTATCTGTCGTGAACCTGTTCCCATGAGCTCACTCAGTGGCTTTTAGGTCAAAAGTGATCTCAGTGGGAACATTTCTACCACTGACAATGGCAAATGCCTTTCACACAGGCCTTCCCCTCTCCTGAAAAGCCCTGCTTGTGGCTCAGCATTTGCTCAAAGGATACCTCTATTTACCCACTTCCGTGGGATACTATGCACATCAAATGAAAATTACATGTATGGCGGGTGGGGTGGCAGGTACCCATCTTGGAGTCTGGACTCTGGCCTTAGTAAGGTAAGGCTGTCTTTGTGGGACACACCCTGCTTGTTTCCTTGTGTGAAGTTGACCTGGCTACCATCAGTCAAATCTCCATCTTCATGGCCAAGAAAATTGTTTTAGGTTGGACATGGTAAGAGAGTCACATTTACAGTTGACTCCAAAATTGGGACACTTTGAAAGAATGAGAGGTTGAGCTTTTGGGATTCTGGCACAGCAGCTGAGCTGTCTCTAACAGATTCACCTGCCAAGTACTTGGTTCTGGGACTTTCCACAGGAAACCCAGCAGCTCATATGCTCTGACTGTTGTGTCTGAAGTGCCCGAGAACAGCTTCTGCACAGCTCCTGGGTTCCTCACAGCAGGCAACACGGAAGGAAGTGTCTGCACTGCTGAGATCCAAGGCTGACTGTGGACTAAGGGAGACCTGTGGGACACAGCAGGGCTGCCCAGACAATGAAAGGAGAAATGAGACAGAGAGTCAGCTAAGAGAGCCTGCAGTGTGTGTTCACCGCGACAGCTCTACCTTCAGTCACAACTTCAGCTACACGCCTCCCAATCTCATTCATGCTAGTGTAGTTAACAGGCTTAGAAGCTGCTGAGTTCAGTTTGTGGAAAATCATCACTGGTTGCACAGAGGTAAAATAGAGGTATGTTATAAATAACAGGCTTGGTCGATTCAAGATTCTGACTGAAGACTTGAGATTTTGCCTAGGAGGAAGACTCTGTTTTACAGAGAGTTCTGTTTTACCCTGCCTGGACTCTTCACTTATTCAGTTATGTAGAGTAATCATTTTTATTATCATTTCTGAAGAAAAATGTTTTAATTGTCTTTCATATGCAAATATACATACGGGCCATCAGCCTCAACCATGCTAAAGCTGTGTATGCATTCAGAAGTGTGTGTAGTGTGTGTGTGTGAGAGAGAGAGAGAAAGAGAGAGGGGAGAGGTGGCAAGGAGAGAGAGGGGTGAGAGAGAGAGCTTTCGCTGTGCAGCTACGGGGAGAAGGAACCTGTGTCCTTGTGGCTGCCTCTGTGTGTGACTTAAGTGATGGACAGGTCTATTTTTAACATTTATTTTTCTGGCTAACAGGCAAATTTGCTCCCTAGCAATGAATTTATGCTGAGAGGCCAGCATTTGGAAAATGGGAATGGGAGTGGAGCAGGAAGCCCCCAGAATGATTCCGCATATTTACTGGCCAAGCCTTTACTATTGCTTTGGTCCCTCACAGGCACCCGCATTCTCAGAGGGGAGGGTCTGTACTCATGGAGGCTGAAGCATATCAGCTGGTCTCAAAGCCCACCCCCACCCCCACCATGACCCACCCCCACCCCCACCATGAGCTTCAGAGAAAAGTCTTCTCTTGAGCCAGATTAGCTGTGTTTGTTGGTTTGGGTTTACATGTCAGCTTCGGGATTTTGGATGCAGCATCTTACGCTATGGTTCAGCTGACCTAAAACTCACTATAGACTTCTGCAGGCATTGAATCCATGCCTGTGCTCCATCTCAACCTCAAAAGTGCTTGGGTACAAGTTGAGTCACAATGCCCAGCTGCGTAAGCAGGTTTTAAGGTTTTTTTTCTTGTCCTTTATAAAAAACAAAACAAATACTTTTTTGTGTTTACTACAAGCAATTATTAAGTCTCTAGACTATGAAGCAACCCCAAGGAGAAAGGTGCTACTATGTTTCTTCAGATCAGGGAACCCAGCTGTGCTGGTGCCTTGTCACTCAAGCGGTGGTGGATTCTTTGTGTGGTGTTGGCCAATGGACCCCGATTTCGGAGGGTAAGCACTGTGTTCTCTTAAGACACTTAACTTTAAAACTTTGTATCAGAACAGAGAAATGGGGGGGGGCGGTGATTGGGGAATGGGTGGAGGGAAGAGGACTTATGGGACATATGGTGAGTGGGGAACTGGGAAAGGGGAAAGCCTTTGGAATGTAAACAAAGAATATAGAAAATAAATAAAAAAAGAAAAAAAAGAAAAAAGATTTACATTGAACTAGATATTTGGTAAATAGGTCTTAATAAATATATATTTGTTGTTAAAAAAAACCTTTTTATTTTTCTGATTTAAAAGGAAAATCTAGGGGCTGGAGAGATGGCTCAGTGGTTAAGAGCACTGACTGCTCTTCCAGAAATTCTGAGTTCAGTTCCCAGCAACCACACGGTGGCCCACAAATATCTGTAATGGGATCTGACGCCCTCTTCTGGTGTGTCTGAAGAGAGCGACGGTGTACTCATATATAAAAAGGAAAATCTACACAACCATGGCAAAGGGATGCAAAATGAAGAACCACTGACTCAGGGAAGACACTTATTTATACACTTAGTCAGGATGCCTTAGCTAAACACTCTAGGCTATTCTTGTGCCAGCGAGGATCTCCGACCCTTGAGGAGAAAATCTGTTCTTCCAGTTCACAGGCCCCCTCCCATCCACTCCCTCCTGAGAAGGTGTCTCAAATTATTTGATTTTATTGTAATGTCTAACTAAAGTTCAACCTCTTTCAGGGCTGCCCTAGAGCCTGAGAAAACTTTGATTCTTAACATGCACTCGTGGCTTTACTCCCCCATGTCTAAAGTCAGTATTTTTTTGTTGTTGTTTTATTCACTCGAAGTGGGGAATGATTTAGCATGGGCTCTAGTCTATACAGTTCATTATGTACTGCGTAAAAGACACTTAAAACAAACGTCTTTTAAATAATCTTTTAAGAAGACCCCCACCCTCTCCTTTGTGAATTCTGGGGCGCCTTCTCCAGCTTTGCGCACTGACTACAAAGAAATGGATCTGCTCTGGTAAAGTCTTCTTCTAGCTCCAGTTCCACAGAGTTCATCTGAGAAGACTGGCAGAACCCACTTACTTGCAACACATTATTTTGCATGCAAAGCTCCGACGGAATCCTGGGCTTTGGGGCTGTACCCCTGTGAGGACAGGCGTGATAAGGCAGAAGCATTGCATGTAAAGGTCCAAAGGACAATTACATACAGGAGCTCTGGGGCCTGAGCCAGGCACCTTCTCTGTTTCCCCTTCTGAATGCCCAAGGTTGTTTATGGTAAGACCCAAGTAAGCTGAAGAATCCTATAAATGTATAATTACAGTTTGATTCAGGCTGTGGGGACAGAATTGATATCTCCAGATGCTACTATTTATTTCAAATGGGGATTCACCCATTGAGCACAAAACTCTCAATGACAGATTATGTTTTAACTAATGATAGCAAAATCTTAGGAAGTTTTTGCGCAAACCCAAAATAATGCTTGTTTTCTGTTTTAATCAAATATCAAAACTCCAACAATTTCTAAGGAAATCTCTAAAGTTCCATTTCCCTGTTACATTTAAACAACCTAAAATATCCTAATGTCTAATTGCACCCAGACCCTAGAACCATTTCTGTCTCCATTTCACATCAGAAGGCATCCCTCTCCTCTTCTCAGGGAGTACTGGCCTTTTATAATAAGCAGAACTGGAGAACTGTGGTTATACAGTGCACATAGCATGCAGCTCACTACACTGAGACACTTACACCTCTCTGCAGCTTTGTGGCAGACTCAGTGTTTAACTGCACGCATTTTTAAGAGGCAAAAAGGAGAGCGATGTTGTAGAGGCACCAGCAATGCCATGCTAGGCACGCAAGGATATCTCTGTAAGAACGGCTGGGAAACTTAAATTGTTCACCGCACCAATTTGATATAAAATGCTGCATTTTAATTTTGAATAGCCAGGGCAATGATTTTATTAAAACAGATGAACAGGAAAAACCACAAGACTCTGAGCCCAAATAATGGTATCTTTGCAGCCAGCATCAATAACCCCAATATTCTCTGTACACATCCAGGGACGGGTGACAATGTGAACCAGCTGGCAAGGTGCTTGTCACAATACATTACCAACATGCCACACTGAAAAGCACTGGCGGAGATTTTAGTATATCTAATTTGCTGTTATTAGTTATAATATTTTTAGTTATAAACATTTTATTCTCTCCACACACATTTTAAAAATTTTTAACAGTTATCATTTTTGTCTTAACAGAAACCACAGCTATTCTGTGACAGAATTCATGTTTAAGTTCACAATTGCTTTATATATGGCACTAATTATCATGAATAACATGCACATGTGTCACTCCAGTTTCTTTTCATATTTCGGTTTCACATTTCTTTCTTGAAATCAAAGGCATAATTCCTTTAAAATTTATTTCCAGTTGTAAAAATGTATCTTTAAAATTAATGTTATTTCAATGTACAAATTTAGAAGCAGTTTCCCTTCTTCTGCGAGAGGCAGGACTGAGATATATTCTCCTTATTTTGGCCAAGAAAACATACTTGGGCACCTGTGCCAGTCAGGCTGGGGAACACATACTTTTCATTGCATAGGCATACAGCTTAGCATAGAAGCACATATAGGCATGTGGGTGTGCATGCACACACACACATCACACACACACACACACACACACACACACACGCACACACCACTCCACATACACATACCACACACACACACACACACCACTCCACATACACATCACACACACACACACACACACACACACACACACACCACTCCACATACACATCACACACACACCACCCCACATACACATCACACACACACCACTCCACATACACATCACACACACACACACACACACACACACACACACACCACCCCACATACACATCACGCACACACACCACCCCACATACATATCACACACACACCACCCCACATACACATCACACACACACACACATACACACACATACTTCATATACTCATGATGTGTTGTAGGGCACATCCCCACAACAGTCTACACCACACATGCTGCTAGACCTGTCCTCACTAAAGCTTTCACCTTAGAATACACTGGGACAGAGGTTTAAAAAAGGTGGGTTATGCTTATTATATGATTTTTCAGCCAATAATTTTTACATTTCAATTCTTTAATTGCTTAAAGTATTTCACCCTTCAGAGCACCAACTTTCCCCCAGTTTCTTGAACTTCTGTGGATGAAGAAATGGAAACTGCTTTCTCTTCCAAATGTGTCGATGCAAAATGGACTTCCACTGCTTGTGGAGAATGACAGTATGGTGGACTATAATAAAAACTTCAATATTATGAAATAAGTAATATAATTAGACCATGATTTTAGATTTTATCTACCCATTAAACTCATGCTTTGCTTTCATTTTATGAAGAACAGAATGATCAGATAGAAGTCTGACTGTTTTGCCAAGCCTGCGGCGGCGGCGGCTTCATTATAAAGGATACCTCGTGAGTGATCCCACTTAACTACTGTGAATCACTACTCTAAAAACCATTCATGCAAACATTTACGGCATCGCGAAAGGTGTTGGTAAGATGAATACTAATGCCATCAAGTCCACTCCGTGTACGTACACCCCCTTCCCGCTTTCCATTTTAGCAAAGCTGTTTAGAGCTATTACTCCCCGGAAACTTGTGTACCCTGTTTCAAATAGTCCATGCCAGAGATGAAGGAACAAAGCCCAGTATGAATATAAATTATTTGTCAACATATGGTGACGGAGGGCTTGTGAACTCCAAGTCAGCACAAAAAGCAAGCATTGTGTGCCGTGATGAAGTTCTCAAATCGAAGTTCCATGGTGGCAGCAAGAAGTCGCCCGCGTGCTTCGGAGCTGAGGTGCTTGGTAAAGCGAGAGGCAGCTGCACCAATTCTCCGTAATTAGTCAAGGTCAGGCACCGCGAACGCGGACAGTCACCATTTGTCAGCTGAACAATGGAAGGGGACCCCAGCATTCTTGGCTGGGAATGGCTGTGCAGAGAAGCATTGAATGGGGGGTGAAGCCAGCCTGCCCTGTTTTGTGCTGGCTGGAAAAGGCGGGGGGCGGAGGGGGGGCAGCCGTTCAAGACAATCCCAAATTTAGCACTGGCATGGCTAACGAATGTCACAAAACACAATCTTGTTTTAAGTACCAGAAGCATATGTTCCCTGACACGGCACTACACTAGTGACACTTGAAGAGAGCTGAAAGAAGAAATGAGAGAATAAATGCAATTTTACATAGGCTGCCTCCCGTGTCTCCTTCCTCCATTCAATGGGGTAATCTTTTAAGTTACCAATTGATACAATGTAATCCTTTAAAGAAAGGGATGATTATTTTCAAATAAACAGAAGAGACCTGGAATAGGAGGGAAAAAGTCTGCAGAGAATGAAACACTTTTGTTTTAGTTTTTGTTTATAAGGCAGCTTTATCTCCAACAGGAAAATAACTCAGACTCGAGTGATCTGCTTAATATATGAAGGGAGAAGAAAACTCTACTATGCTGTTTAGACCGTCAATACTATTCCACAGAGGCAACATGGAAGAAATGCTGAAAGCTAGAAACTCTCCACATAGTTTATTAAGTAAAAAGGGGAAAAGAAAATCTCTGCTAAAACCGAGTCCTACAAAGGTTCGAGAGATGATTATTTTAAATAAAAGCTTTCTATTCTGTCTTTGAGCTGTGGTTACCTTTCCTAGTCTGTGAAGTTCTGGTAAGCACAGGGGCCACCCAAGCTGGAAACGGGCCATTGGAGCGCCAGCCTGGTCACCAAGCCTCTCCTGAGACTGCCATGTCCTGTGCCAATGAACAAGGGCAGGCTGCCACAGAGGAGACTCTGGGGCGAGGGCCTGCCGAGATTTCTCACCGACTCTCTCTCCCTGATCGCAGTTTCCAGGTGACATGCTTTCTTTGGACTCGGAGCCTCATTAGTGTCTCCTTATGATGCCTTCCTACACATCAAGTGAATCTCAGTCCATGCAGGCTGCAGAGGTCTCTATAGAAAGAGGGAAGAGGAGGCAAAGCGTTGCTCTAAGAAGTTCCATGGTGGTTCTACCCACCCTGTTGCAAATCACAGAGGGCTTTACCCGTGTAGATGATGCCAACAGAGCAAAGTCAGTGCCAATGACCACCTTTACCACCTTTCAGATACACACGCTACAGCAGGAATTCACTGTCACATCATGGACATCGTTGATTAGGCTTTTATCAGAGTTTCATTTGGAAATAAATAAACCAGACCAAGATGAAGGGGAT
Source organism: Apodemus agrarius (assembly GCA_964023405.1). Taxonomy (NCBI): domain Eukaryota; kingdom Metazoa; phylum Chordata; class Mammalia; order Rodentia; family Muridae; genus Apodemus; species Apodemus agrarius. The sequence goes on from OZ030020.1 coordinate 3,323,153, forward strand.
CTGTAAATTAAATCCCCATTACTGCTGGTAAGGGGGATGGACTATACACTGCATATACATTCCTAAGCTTTCACAAGAAGAAACATGTGCAATTCATGTATAGAGTGTGTATATGCATGGGTACTTACACAGCAGGTGTTTCTCCTTTATTACAGCTGGAAGCATACACTCAATTTTTCAGATTAAAATTGTATCCTTTTCTATGATCTCTCTTTCCTAGTAGAGTATAGACAAAGAGATCTTAGATGATAGAGAAGTAGATAAAAGGTAGATAGGTGATAGATTATAGAAATGGGATAGATAATAGACAATAGATGGATAGATGGTAGATTAATAGATGATGATGAAGAGAAATAGATGATAGATGTACAGATAACAGATAGATAGATAGATAGATAGATAGATAGATAGATAGTCAGATAGACCGACAGATAGATGAAAAGGTGAACCAGACCAAAGCCTGCAGTCTCTGACAGGAGGACCCTTTTCCCCACATCCTGAATAACTTCTCTTTTTCTGAGCTTGACTGAGAAATGATGAAATCGACTGTGTAATTTGGACAATCCCTACACAGCAGTGCAGACACCCTCCCACCCAGTGACTTCTTGATTTCTCTGTAGTTCAGTTTATCCTTGGGCATTAGGAACTGACAATTCTATACAATCTTGGCAAATTACATCTTTTGAATTCACACTGCAGAATCCATTCTTCAATAAAAACAAAACTCTGTTATTATCCTGTCTCACTCACAGCATTCCATGCAGATACAGTTTCTTTGTGGGAGAAATACTGCTGCTTCTGCATGGAGACCCACACATGGAGCAACGCTTTTCAGAGACTTTCTGGAAAACCCTCTGAGCAAGCCTGCTGTGGTGCTGCTCCACTTGGCATCTGACACTTAATCTGCTAACTACCCAGACTAAGTAGGTCGCTCATAGTTAATCATGTTGGAAAGGTGTACACAAAGCACACCAGGATATCTACTTTTTCAATTTAGTCTGCCAGGGGAGTAATAACGGCTAGGGTGAGGGTATGACCCAAACTACTTGTTACAATATTGTGTACTTGTTATAACATCATTGTGTACTTGTTACAACATCATTGTGTACTTGTTACAATGTCATTGTGTATTTGTTACAATGTCATTGTGTACTTATTTCAACGTCATTGTGCTTGATTATTTTTGTTTCAGCCACTAACATGTTCGATTAACACTGTCTCCAAGGACTCAAAGGCAGTCCTATATTATTTTTGATGTTAAGTGATGACTGGAAATGATTACATTAGTGGGGAGAAATATTTATCATGTATCCTCATTCTAAGCCACTGTTAGCCCCAGTGGAGAGGGGGATTGGTTTTCCTACCACCTATAGGTGCATTCAGACCAAGCTAACTTAACCTAAATAGGCTCCATGCACTAGTTACCACCCAGACTTTTTACTCTGAACAGGCATTGTTCTCACAAATTCCTCTCTCTGAACAGAAGCAAACATACTCCTAACAAAAGGAAAATAGCATTGGTGCTGCTATTACATCTTTAACTTTTCAAGATGAAAGAAAATCAACACATTAGTTATAATTTCTAATGATAACACCTAACATACAACCACTAGCTCTACAGAAGAGCTGACTTTACACTTGAGCAAGACATAAAACAAACCCAAAGCGAAACAGCCTGTACTAGAGACACAGGGTCTTCTTGTCCTTACAGCTCTGCATGCCTTCACCCCACCCCCACCCACACACCCACCCCACCCCAACCCCACCCCCTGTACTGATTGACTGATGCTGCACTTAACATCCTCAAAGAAGACAGCCACAGTAAATCCGGTTCCCATAAATTAAAGCTTGCTTTAAATTTTTCAAATTAATTCAGCCAACTTTCATATATTAGGTGAAAATTTCTGAGGGTCTGATAATCTGTATATTAGTTGGATGGTTTTAAATTTTCACCTTTTGTCCCATAAAGTGATTGTTTTCAGCTTTCATGTATTTTAAACCTGTAATTATTACCATCAATCTTTTTTTTAAAAAGACGAGCCTTAACTTAACTTCCTGGTAGTGAATTTTAATAACCACCTCAACCACCTCGGAGTCCCTGATGGGATCCTAGTGACCTGAGATAATTAATTCGACGCGGAAAGGGCTAGTCTGGTTAATCAGGAGCATGCTGGGAAAATTTTGCAGATTGAGAGAGAGAGGGAGAGAGAGAGAGAGAGAGAGAGAGAGAGACTCAGCACTAACACTGGGATGTGAGATTTCTAGTCCCAGAGTTGAACTAAGAGTCACTGAGTTCATGGCAGTCGTTTTCCTTGTGCAAATCACCTGCTAGCTGCATATCTTCAGAGAGGATTTGTTGTTATTCATACTCCAGACTGCCATGATGAGGTCACAGGATAACAAGAAAGAAACAACAAACAACAAACAAACAAACTTGCCTGGCCAGGTACTAACAGGGCCCCTAGGCTATGGGGACAAGCATGGCTGAGTGTACCAAGAAGATACAAAGTGGCCTTTACAAAATCAGGTACATTTCCATTAGATAGTAACAAGAACAAATGTTACTCATTAGCATAGAATTGCCACTAAAATAACTTAACCACACATCTTATTGTCCTCAAGAGTCTGAAGAAGAAAGGCACAAAACTAGCCTCCCTTCTTCCAGTCAGACAGCTCCTAAAATGATTTTAGATGCAGTTTCACATCATGTTCAGCGGTAAGTAGAACAAGGGAGTCACATGACTAAACAGTAATGTTGTGGGTTGATAAAATTTGTTCTCCTCTGTTAAGGGTGTGGGTCCCTTGACTTTTAATTCTGTTAAACTACAGCACTGAGAGGAGTTTGTTTGCCTCCTGAAACTTTAAGTATAGACTGCTCATTTGTAATTGTGCCCAACATCTGCCAAATGGAAAAATCATAAAAGATGCCCTGGAGAAGTATACACACACACACACACACACACACACACACACACACACACACACACAGTATTTTAAACACCAATGTTGGTTGACCTAAGGAGTGGATTAAAATAAAACCCCTTTTCTGAAGCAATCCCTCAGTGGTCCAACAGCACCCTCTACTCCTCCAAGTGGGAAATATTAATCATAACAGCACTGTAGAGCTCTCTGATGGTGTGTGTACTGGCTTTGAAAGACAGCCATGCATCTCTTTGTCCTAAAAGGCTTCTGAAAAGTTCCTATAAGTGCAAAGCTGGCAGAAACCACAGAGGACCTTCCCAGGAACACTACCCAGAAGAGCTTGCCACAAATTGCTGACTGCACTGGTGGCCAAAAGCCAAAATTAAGGAGGACATGGCAAGATACTGTTCTTGCACAAAACAACCCAAAGGAGCTTCAGGTTATGCCTTATTATAGTGGTGTGGAAACTACTAGAATAACCACAAACCTTACCTCTACAGACACTCTGTGAGCAAGTCTGTTTTTCCTATGTTGGCTCTTTTTGATGTTTCTAGCCCTAATGGCACAAGCATGTCTTGTAGGAATACCACACCACATCCAAGTGTTTGGATAAGTCAAGTCTTAGAAATAAGCCTGTTTCTAAGGAAAACATCTATTTCCAGGTGGCCAATTGTTTTCCTTAATTCTAGGTCTGGTGTGGTATATTGATATCCAAAACACAATTTTATTTGAAATCAAAATACAGAGATATACACATATACCAGAAAGATTTTTCCATGTTTTAGTAATAACTGTCAAAATGTAGCATTCTCCTTATTAAAATGATCATGTGATATATTATGAGTTTCTTTATGTAAAAAAATTATAAATTAAAGATAACCTTATCAAAGGAGCATCTTATTAGCAGTGTGGAAAATACTAGAATAATTACAAACCTTACCTCTACAGACACTCTGCAAGCAAGTCTGATTTTTTTAAAAAGTGTTTTATTTAAAAAATACACTTGTATTAAATAATCACATGCCCCAAACTGTTTAAACACATCTGAATTATAGCTCCTTCTGAGAAATGTTTTAGCATGCCTAACATGCCATCACTACTGGATCAAACACACTTATGTTTAAAGTCTTTGTCCATAACTGAGCAGTCTACCAATTATTTTTGTTGTGGTTTAGCCACCATCTTGATTCCTTTGCCCAATGCAGGGGACTTCATTGCCTTCCCCACGTACTTACTGACCTCACATAGTGTACAAGCTAACTCTTACTTGCACTGGTTAGAGGATGGAAGAACGAAGCAAGAGTCTCTTCCAATTTGTGTCACACCAAAGGGTTGAGGGGTAGACTAAGACAGAGGCACAGGCTCAGGACTGTGGCTTGATCTGCAGGAAAGTCTGTAGGACTTGAGTAAGGCTATGCATTACAGTAGCCTAATGTGTATATTCAGGGACTATTGATTTTTAAGTATAAGATACATACATTTTCATGCTTTTTCCCCATAGTATAATCCATATTCCCCTCATATTGAGCAACACACACACACACACACACACACACACACACAATGCACTACAACATTCATCAAATTAAAATAAAACAAAGTATTTAGGCTTTGTGCACTGCTAACAAAGAAACAGCCATGTAGAATATGAATATATTAATACCTCATCTTCAAAATGTACCTTGATGGAAAATATAATTAAATCAGCATTTTTTTTTACCACACACACAGCATAAATTGTCACTAGCTCTGCAAGTCAGATACAATGCATTGTTTGTGAGCATAAGGACAATAGCCTTTTAGAGTAAAATCTTGCCTCTTCCTATCTTCTTACCCCAGCCTTCCTCCTGCCCTTTAATCTACAAAAGATCTCTGGGTTTTGTAGATTTTGTCAACCCTGAAATACAGAGGCACAAAGACAAATAAATAAATTTCTTCCTGATGGCTCCACTCAGAAATAATTTTTATGTCATTTTCCTGGGACCTGTGTTCATGTAAATGTACCCAGAGCTTTCAAATGTATGACTCTCAGATGCCTCTAATTCTATGGTATCCATTATTTCAGGTAAGAGAAATTTCACTCTAAGAAGAGAAAGGCAGCATATCCACTACTAATCACAAGTCTATGATGGTCTCTCTTTAAGAGCAAGTGCTACCTCATTGCATGTGCTGTGAGAAAATACCACCAACTGAGGGTTAGACAACAGCCCTGGGGGCACTGGAGCCTCTGGTCCCCTGTACCTTCAGATGACATTCTAAGCTGTATTTGGGAACACAGCTCTCTGACATCCTCTTCTTACAAGGACCTCATTGGGCCCCATCCTCATGCCCACATCTACAGACCTGATCACCCACCTTTGAATATCACAGAAAACTACATTTTTCAACACATAGAGGGATACAGACATTCAGCCAGTAACGCCAACTATAAGCTTTCTAAATGCATCTATTGAGTAGTGAGTGGTCTTTAATGTTGAATGTTTCTAGGGTACCAAACTGTCCTAAAGGTGTGGCTAGTTTTGAAAGGCTCCTTAATCACATGGCAATATACCATGAGATAACATAGACCAATGGCAACATTCTCAGCTCTTACTAGGACAGTCTGAAATGGTCAGGCATTAGTAAGCACCTCTCTGAGACTAAAGGAAGACCAGGGTAACCCTCTGCACCTGTCACTTCATAACTGTGCTGAAGCAAGCTAAGGCCATCTGCTAACCTGGGTACCATCTTCAAGACCTCCTTGGGCTGTATCTTACACTTCTGTAGCTACTAAATTGCAGGTTTTTTTGAATTTTTATTTTCTATATTCTATGTTTACATTCCAAAGGCTTTCCCCTTTCCCAGTTCCTCCCCCCCCAACCATACATCACATTATTCCTCTCCTCCCCAACTATTCCCCAATCATTCCCCCCGCCCCGCGATTTCTCTGTTCTGGGTCTACAAAACTGAACACATGAAATGCAATCACTGATAAGTGGATATTAATGAGCCCAAAAGCCCTAAATACTCAAGGCACAATTAGCAGTTTGTTTTTATTTAAATCTTGATTTCAAATTCCATGCTTTCTCTAGACCTCACCACATACCTTTCTTCTTCTCTGAGTATCTTCTTCTACTGCACAGTAGCCCATATTCTTAAGAAATATACCTCCTGATGGTGGCAACTGTTGTAACATAATCTTTAAAATGTGCTTCAAAACTCATGATAGATATCACTCCTGTGTAGGAAAGTGTGGAATGTGTCACAGACATACAACAAACTATGCCATCCTCCCTTTCATCCAAACTACAGGCCAGCAAATCTCTGAGCCAGCAAGCAGCCAAACAAGAGAACAAGGACTCCCTGATCCTGGGACAATATGGAGGGCCTAGCTTGAGTCACTGCTGGTCAGACCTCTAGAGATGTGTAGGTGACAGGGGACAATTTCACACTGTCACCAGACATGAAAACTTCCAGTTTTGTGGAGAGGAATTTCTTCATCACCACTGCCCCCATATCATGGTAAAACTAGGCACATTTGATTAGTTTCAGTACAAGAAGGTATGATCTTTGGATATATATGGAGGTTGTTCCTACATCGAAGGGAGTGGGTGTTAGTACAAATGGCAAATCTAGGTGTCTAGTCCATGGGATGTGCTTTGTGGCCACTGAATGGAGGTGTGTGACCAAAATCCTTAAGAGTTACCATCCTGCAAAATGAACACTTCTTTAAGCACTCATAAATCTTAGGTAAAATCTCAGGGCTGCCTCACTTGGATTATATGGATTAATGTGATATAAAAGATACCATAAAATAAGAAGAAAACAAAATTTCTGCATGGCTCTGTTGCCTTGAATTACATTCTCCTCAGCTACAAGCACAGTTGATGCTCATACATAAGAAGGACTTATTGAGACTTTAGCCAGGATTGTCAAGGAACAGACCCGACATCAAAGGATTAGGGATATGGCCAGAGCTTGATTCTTCTCTGGTCCATTTACCCTAAAGCAGTGACCTCTCTGGGACAATACTGTAGGTAGACTTTACATTGCTTTGCTGATGTGGCTAATAAGAACATCTAATCCATCATCAAATGACTCATTCTCAAAATATGCATAGGAATGTGAACCAGAGAGTTTAGTGAGTGTAAAGACCATCTTTCTGTATGCAGAAGGTAAAAAGACAAATAGTAAGTAGGAGATGCCCCGTAGGCGCACAAGTGTGTGGACATGCCCATCTGTTGAGCTGGATGGACATGCCATGACAGTGCTAAGGAGACCACTGAAGCTTGGCACCACACAGAGTGTAAGTAGAGTCCCTGAGAAAGCAAGGCTAGGACATAGACCACACAGATGAGGGCTAGACATGTTATTTACATGAAGTAAAAGTAAAGTGCATACATATTGTAGTGGCTATTTCTGGTTGTCAACTTGACTGGAATGGTTGACTGGTTGTCAACTACATCTGGAATGTACTCTGACCTGGATCTTGGCTTGAAGACCTTGAGGCATAGTGGCTATGAATCCCTGAAGATTGACAGGGAGATCTCTGAGTTCAAGGTCATCTGGGACAAAGCAAGGACCAGTTCCAGGTGTGGTGGCACACACCTTTAATCGATGCCACAACCTTCTGCTGGAGACCTACATAAGGGCATTGGTAGAAGGAAGATTCACTTTATCTGCTTCACCTGCTTGCCTTGTGGGACTAAGAAACTGCTAGATCCTCAGACTTCCATCCACAGCTGCTACTGAACATTGTTGAGGAGTTAGACCACAGACTTTAAGTCATCAACAAATTCCTTTGGTATATAGAGACTACCCATACATTCTGTGACTCTAGGGAACCCCAACTAATACACACACACATACACACACACATTCACACAAACACATATACACATATATTAATATATATGCATACACACATATATACACATATATACATATACACACACATATATACATATATATATACACATATATACACATATATTAATATATATGCATACACACATACACAGACATATATATACATATATATATATACATATATATATATATATATATATATATATATATATATATAAACCCATCAAAGTAAAAGTCAAAGGAGGAATTCTTAAGGATGATGGCTTGGGATGGGGTGCTAGGACTTGTGCCATATTCATAAGCATTCAATTTTGACAACTCAGAGAGAACACTTAAGATGTGATTTTGCTGATATAAGTGTGCAAAATGTACTGTTATACTTGTGTAACAGTCATGATAAGGATCCTGCTTGGTCTTTGTCTTTATTTTTTAACTGAAAGTCACCTGATAATGCTGTTGTTGTTGTTTTAAACATTTTAACAGAGCTAAGTTCTTGAGGCTGGTCTTGCAGGAGGTGGTATCTAGATTCTTCTCTGCAGGGCTGTTGTGCTTGCCACAGGACACAGCAGGGCTGTGTTCTGATAAGTAGTGGAGGGGCAGCGGAGTGTGGGGATGCTCACTTAACCTGTGAGTCGCAAGGTTATTTTTGTAGCTGTGTCCTGTCTTCCGTGTGGAGGTGATTTATGATGCTCAGCCCAGCTCATCATCATTGTTCTAACCTTTGTCTCCATCATAGTTAATTAAAGGGAAGGTCATTGTCACCTTATGTTTTAAACCTTCTTAACATAATATATCACCCCCGGAACACTTTAATAAGGGGATTTGTGAAGGAATGGTGTAATAGGAAAAAAGTTTACAGCATAATCCATCCTGCTCACAATTACACTTTAGCTGTGCACATAATGAAAGTTAATAAGTAGACAAAATGAAGGCTCTGTCTGGAGACTCATTCAAGTGCTGATTAATTGGCTGGGTGATGTAATGGAACCAGAAGACACTTTGCTTTTGTGAAGTGCAGGCAGACGCGGCCCAAACAAACTCTATCTAAAGGAGAACATCGCCTTCCCTTTCTTTGCAAATTGCCACCCTCAGACAATATGAAATTAATTAAACAACTGTTTACTGAATGCCTCCTGTGTGCTGGGCACAAAGAGAAATTCAGGCCACAAAGGGTGAAGCGGAGCACAGTGCCCTCCTCCGAGGGGACCTGTGGCGAGTGCTGGTATAGAAACAAAGGAAGGACACATTATTTATTCTGAGTGGTGACTCTCGAGGAGACCAGCATTATTTAAGATTCATAAGAATGACTGAAATAATATTAAGCATGCCCAGCACATCTGCCAAGAAAATGCTAAGTCCTTTCTCCAAAGCTATTCACTCCATTTAACAAACACTGAGAAGTGCTTGCTAAATACTGGGGTTGTTCTGAGCGGTTTCCAGAGATCAAGTTATCAGGTGCCCCGTAACATACCTTATAACTGAAGAAACAAAGGTACAGAGAGGCCAAGAGCTCAAGCAGAGGTAGCAGAGCAGTGCAGGGAGGAGCAGAGAGGCCAGCTCTGTTCTGTCATTCTCTGGACTCCAGACTGGAATCAGAAGAGAATGCTGTCTGTCTTTAGAGTTAGGGCTTTCTGAGGCTTCAGAGAAACTCTGAATGAGTGTGTGTTGCAGAAAGGTCTCATGGGGCAGGGGCACGGTATCTGCATCAGTAACCATGGTTCTGCTAAACAGCAGACGTCACTAAGTGACGACCCAATTATACCAGCAGGCGTGAGTGACAGAGGCGAGTGGCAGGCCTAGGGGAGACCTATGGGAAGGGGAAGCAGAGTGGGGAGGTGTGCTTGTGGGAGTGGGTTTGTAACATCTGGGTGGCATCTATTTTTTGAGCACCTGTTGTGGACTGAGCGTAAAATGTTTCCACCGGGATCAAGGGTTTGAAACCATGGTCCCTAACTAGTAGTTCTGCTTGGATGGCCGTGGGTCCTTCAGGAGATGGATCTTTGCTTAAGAAAGTAAGTAATGAGAAGTCTATCAAATGGAGACTGTTTGGTAACCTGGCCTAACCTCCTGCCCACTCTCCACATTCTGACTGTGAAACCTTCCCCTCGAGCTGTTTTACAAACCTGCTGCCCTGGGTTCCCCCACAGTCTTACTATGAGCTCCAACTCAAAGTACTTAAAGCCTTCTTCCCTTATGTAACCTCCTGCCTGGCATTTAGTCCCAGCGATGAGGGAAGTTACTGACTCATTGACATAGAACCTGTGGGTACAAAGAACATAAAACATGAAGACTAATTGCTGGAAACTTTTTAAAATGGTTATTGTAATGATTAACTTAAGAGTTATACAGGTTAACGGGTTTCACTGTGAAATTCCCACGCATGCACGCATTAGGCCTTCCTCTAACATCCCCCTCGTTCCTTTTTTGCTTCCCCACCACAGCTCCCCACCCCTTTCCCATACCTGATAGGCTCTCTTCTACATTCAACTCATCCTTTTCTGGGTGTCCACATATAAGAAGAAGTGTGAGAGACACTCATTGATCAGTGGGAAGGGACAGAGCCACCCTGTGCTGTCTATAAGGTTATGGAGGTATCACCTCCAAGAGAGGACTTGGAGCAGGCAGAGGCATGAAGTGCATTGGAGTGACTGTCGTGGAGCCTATGAATGGTCATGGGCCCTGAGCACTTTGTTCCTTTAATTCTGTATTGCATTGCAAGGGTGATTTCTAAATCTCTGTGAAAATCATAAGTCAAGGACACATGAAGCGAGGAAATGCTGCTTGGCTTTGAACCCCCCTTTTATTAGATATTTTCTTTATTTACATATCAAGTGTTATCCCCTTTCCTCATTTCCCCTCCAAAAACCCCCTATTCCATCCCCACTGCCCCTGCTCATTAACCCACCTACTTCCCTGTCCTGGCATTCCCCTATACTGGGGCATTGAGCCTTCACAGGACCAAGGCCCTCTCCTCTCGTGGATGTACCACAAGAACATCTGCTACATATGTGGCTGGAGGCATGGGCCCCTCTATGTTTATACTCTTTGGTTGGTGGTCCCATATACAGTTACCAAACCCAGACACTATTGTGGATGCCAACAAGTGCTTGCTGACAGGAGCCTGGTAGAGCTGTCTCCTGAAAATCCTTTTGTGGTTTCAAAATGAAGTCTGAAGGAAAGATTACCTAAAGGCTATGGCCCTGGGCATCCATCCTCTGGGTCTGGTCTGTATTATGATGCTGCAACTGACTCAGTAGTCCTTAGTAGCTGATATGTTTCTTCTTGAACACCTTTCAAGTTATTAGAGACTTTTATCCCTTTTAATGGTTTATGGAAAAGCTTCAAGGTGGAGGAATTCCCCTGAGTTCCCCCTGGGAGGATGCCCCCCTCCTCTTAGGTCTCTTGCTTTGTTCTTCTCGGCTTTTACTGGGGCAAACAGGAATTTTCTCAGACTAGTGGAGTTTGAACTCGCTCCCACTGTTTGCCTTCTCCTTTTGAATGGAGGAATGTCACCAGGAGCCTTCCAGCTGTTCTTGTCCAATAAGCATGGTAGAGATTAGCATGACTTACTATGATTTCAGTCCTGGAAAAATTGGAAATTTTAAGAACATAATGACTGGGATCCACATTGTCCTAGACATGAGGGAGACAGGCTTAGTGAACAGCTGGGCTGCAGGTGCCCAAGGTATGTTGGCACTGGTGGAAAAGCCATGGCATTGCCCTGACTGCTCAGATGGCTCTTGGTCTGCAATCCCACAGACCTCTGTTAGTATGACTAAATGGGAGTTTTGATGTTGTCACCCACCAAGACGCAGTGCTGTACTTCTTTGTGGGATAGTTTCTGTCATTTTCTCCTTTTCCCTTGATCAAGCCACACCTTCCTGTTGCTCTGTGCCTTTGACAGCATGAGATGGATGGATGTGAGCCCCACAAACAGAAGTCAAAACAGTATCAGGGCAACTTACTGGGAGAGGGTTTTAGGGAGAAAAAGAGACAAAAATGACCAAAATTTATTATTTGAATATATGAAATTATCAAACAAGTTGGTTTTTTGTTTTGTTTTGTTTGCTTTAGGTTTTTTGGGGGGGTTGCTTTTTTTTTAAGTTATAGTTAATGTTCCATTTTGAGTTGTGCCCTAGGTCAGGAGGAGTTCCTTTCTGAGAATTTCAAGATGGGGTTTCTTTCATGTAGTCCATGCTGGTTTCAAATTTTCTGTGTAGCCAAGGATGACTATGAACTTCTAATTCTCCTACCTCTTCTTTCCAAGTGCTAGGATGGCAGCTAAGAACAGTAGAGCTATATCAGGATTATATGGTGTGTGTGTGTGTGTGTGTGTGTGTGTGTGTGTGTTGTGTGTATGATGCACAGTATCTCTAGTATATATAAATATAGCATATACATATGCATACACTTATACATACATATATACTATATGTGTATATACATACATATGCATATATGTATATATAAGCATATGCATATAAATCATATACATATGTACTGGCTGGTTTTGTGTGTCAACTTGACACAAGCTAGAGTTACCACAGAGAAAGGAGCTTCAGTTGGATAAGTGCCTCAATGAGATCCAGCTGTGGGGCATTTTCTCAATTAGTGATCAGGGTGGGTGGGCCCTTGTGGGTGGTGCCATCCCTGGGCTGGTAATCCTGGGTTCTATAAGAAAGCAAGCTGAGCAAGCCAGAAGAAGCAAGTCAGTTAGAAACATCCCTCCATGCCCTCTGCATCAGCTCCAGCTTCCTGACCTGCTTGAGTTCCAGTCCTGACTTCCTTTGGTAATGAACAGCTGTGTGGAAGTGTAAGCTGAATAAACCCTTTCCTCCCCAACTTGCTTCTTGATCATGGTGTTTTGCGCCGGAATAGAAACCGTGACTAAGAAAATATATGTATATTGCCATGGAACCTAACAATTATAGTCTGTAAATACTTTTGTTTCTTTAAAACAGTATTGAATTGAATCCATGGCAGAGTTATATGATATACATGTCTTATATATACACTGTGGGAATCCAAACCACATCTTTAAGCATCTAAGACAGTCTACGAGCTGATCTATACTCCAGCTCATTTTCTGAGACATTTTAAGGGCTATTCATTGAATTCCAGTTTGTGAAATGTTCTCCACATAAACAGTTACTCTGAAAGAATGGCTACACAAATGAAGCTCTTTTCTTCTTGCTATTTTTAACAGGAAACTCAGGTTCTTTTGGTGGGTAGCTGCGAGAGTGAGCTCCGCCCTCACAGAGCTGTGCTTCAAAATGAACTGATGTGATTTTAGCCACCCAAGGTTGTCTACTGCTTCCAGGTTTTCACAAATGTCTCTTGTTCAACCAAACAGCTCATCAAAGTGTTCTTTACCTGATCCCATACGTTCTTCATGATCTCATTGAGTATTTGTAGCAGTTAATTTCTTGAGTTCCACAATTTTGTGGTAACCAACAAATCAATTTAAAATGCCTTCAGGTTTCTTTAATGGCTGTGTGTACACGTGTGTGCAATCAGTTGAGTCTTTATACTATGTGCTAGCAGTTAGTCTATATTTAGAAAACAATTTAACATAATTATGGTCCTGTATGTAAGCTTTACTCTTGTTAATAAATGAAAATAATTTCTCACAATCACAAATCCTACTGGAAAACATGTGAACTGTGGTGTTTCTATAAAATAACTGAAGTTCTGAATGAGGTTTTCAATCTAAATTTCATGAATTAAGCAATCCAGAAGAACATTTTATAGAAATAATCTTCTGTGTGTTTTGGTTCTGTTTTGCTGCTCTAACCAACTGCATGGAGTTAGTGGCTGACAACACCAGTCCTTTCTGAGGGGCGGGTGAGGGAGAGGCGGTGGGGGACAGGGAGTGGGGAAGAAGGAGGGGGAGGAAGAGAGAGGGAGGGGAGGGAGAGAGAGAGAGGGAGGGGGAGGGTAAGGGGAGGGGGGAGAGGCAGAAGCAGAGGCAGAGAGAGAGGGAGAGGGAGAGGGAGAGGGAGAGGAAGAGGGAGAGGGAGAGGGAGAGGGAGAGCAGTATGATGCAGGTCTCTATGGACCAGCAACAAGGTATGTTGGCCAGCTACTGATGCTGTGTTGAATTCCTCTCATGTTGAATGACCCCACCCCCTTCTGTATCACGCTTCCATTTGAGAAGACCCCATAGGTTGACATGTGGTCCACCTTCTGAATAAATCAGCTAAGTCTCCCCACAACTATGTCCCCGAATTAAGCATATTTGCAGAGTCCCCTTTGACATTTACTTCACATGCATAGGTCTTTGTCTTTAGATCTTTGTCTTTAGGTCATCCTACCTATAGCAGGATATGTTCATTCAAGGTTCTAGGTCTTCCTTCTTCTTAAGAGGCAGAAAAATAGAGGGGAGCAGGTTCCTACCAGCCACAGTCAACAACTCTGCTTGAACAGGCCAAGGAATTATTGCAGAGGAGTCCACACTTGGGTCAAAAGGGAATCAGCTGAGAGGCAAGGACTGGTGGGTACAAAGACTCAAGAAGCCATGTTAAATTGCCATATGGTAGGTGGCTTGGACAAGGTTGGAGGAGAGGAAGAATGTGGCCAGAGTGACATCCAAGTCAAGTCCAGGAAAGAACCAATGAGACGTCCTACAGAGGCCAGACATTACCTTCCTGAAAGGCACTTCAGTACCCTAAATCTTGAATGGCCAGATTTCATTTTAGGTCAGGGGCTTGAGCTGTGATTTGTAGTCTAGATTGGAGCAAGGTAAGGCAAGAATGAAGTTATGTAAGTGACTATTATCCAGTCATGAAGGAAGATAATCCTGCAAATGGGAAAGGCAGCCCAAGTCTATGGGCAAGACGTATGTGCAGGTTGAAGGATGGTTATGTTATAATGGGAGTTAGGAGAAAAAAAAGAGTAGGCCTGTTGCTCTACATGCTCATTGTTTCTTGGAAGGGTGGATGGGGCAGATTCTACCAGACTCAATAGAAGAACCAGGGGCTGTCTTGCTCCTACTGACTGAGCCTGGGATCTCTGGCACATTGAAGGAGAAACAGACCACACAGGTCCGTGAGAGTATAATCTGATAAGGATACAAATGTGAGAGTCATAGAATGTTCAGCAAAACGAACAGCAGAGATTAGAAAATAGACAGACAGTCTGTAGTGACTGAAGGGACATATGGTTCCAGTGTCCCAGCCATGTCAGGATTCAGGCACCAAAGGAAGAAGAGTAAGTTCAGGAGTCACATACAACAAGCCACCCAGAGCTAATGCATTGTTCTAAGGTATGTTTTCACTACTCAGAAAGGAAAGGAACAGAAAAATCATAGCAACTGTGAATAGTTGGATGCATTTATTATCTTGACCATGGTGACCATGCCATGGTTGAGATCAAAGCAGCAAGTTGTACATTGGAGGTATATGTAATACCTATTTGAAAACCATATCCAAATAAAACTGAAAAAAAAAAACAGGAAATGAAATGATTTTTAGTCCCTGAAGAAGTAAATTTAAAATTTTGATAAAAACTTTCAGAATAGAAAATAACTCCAGGATAGGAAAACAAACCTTACTTAAAGCTAAACAAGCAAGATACTAAATGTGTATCAAGTGTGCTTCTTTGTTTGAGGAGTACCATCTGCTCAACAGCAGTGACCTGGAGTAGGGGCAGATCGGTGGCCTGTGCAAAGAGTACTGAGCCAGGCTTTGGGCAGAGCATTTCCCATGGGTGTTGCTTAAATCTTGTTTATATTCTGAGCAGGTGGCTTCATTTTCACCTTTGGTCTATATAACCTTTAACACTTGAATATGTTAATACAAGCATGAAGATAAAGTCAGCAAAAGAAACTAAGGAAGTATCTGCAGCTTATTTCTGCTTGCTGGCTTTGAACTTGGTGTGAACACGCCACTGCTCAGTCCCTTCTTGTTCCTCACACCTTCTTGATCCCCACAACTTCCTGTCTCATAGCTTCCTATTTCTAGTCATTTCCTGTGTTTTGGAGTTCATGGTTACACAGGGCTTGCTTCTGCTATGTGCCCACAGGTATCGCCAGGATGCCTGTCTATCTTAGGAATTCTCTCAGTCAATTCCTACAGAGTCAGATCTCCTTCTCAGGCTCCCATACCGACTATACTGCCTCTTTGCCCCTTTGTCTTCTGCTATTTAGGAATTCCAGGATATTGACCCAACACTTGATTATGTGGCATAAAAACATCAACAAACAAGTGATTTGACATTTTAAGTCTTCGAGGAAGATTAATTTCAGGTGTTTCTGGGCTGTAATGAAACTCTTCAGAGAAACAAATTCTATCAATGCAAAGACAAAAAATAATAGTGATGCATTCACCCAATCCATCTTTAAGTATGAATCAATAAAGCACACTAACTTATTGTTCCTGAACTATTTTAAAATGATAACAAGCAAAGATCCTATGCTCATTAATGAATGCAAATAATTCAAGGTTTAACAATAGCATGGAGAGTTCCTTTACGGGAGAAATGCATGCTTTCTTGTGTGCACTCCAATTTATCATTGTATTCTCTTAAAATCTGTGGTGTTGCATTTTAAGGTCCCATTAAATGAATCAAACAGTATATTATCTAAAATTAGGAACCAGACAGAACAGCAGCTGAAATTAATTCACCATAGTAATCCTCTCCCAGGAAACTACCCAGCGGGAAAAGAGGCCCATTTTCACAGGCGGAGATTTAAAAACACCTCTGCTATTATTTTTACATGCCCAAATATTTGTGTATTAAAATAAACACATATCTATCTTCCATGGAGGGAAAGTCAGAAGTCTGCACTGGCCTCTAAATGAATCCAATTAAAGCTAATCAAATCACACATCTACATTTTAGAATCATGTTGAATATTTGAGAGCAAAAAAAGGGGTACAGGGATAAATGTGTCCATTTATTCCAAACATTCTAACCCTTGGCTCACCAAGGTAAAGGAAACCCAGACTGAGAGCTATCAACACCGACACACACAGGAAAATCCAATCTTCTTTGCCCCTTCATCTTGAAGCTACACATGCAAACAGAATAACTGTGTTTTACAGACGTGTTGTTAAACATTGGTACCCAAATTCCATTTCATTTCACCTTCAGTGGATTTGGGGTGGGGGGCACCAAGCCTGTTGGGTTCGGTGGAGATAATATGATACAGGGCTAGAAGCCCTCCTTGGATTTCAAACAGGTCATCTTGTCAAAGCTTTATGTGGGAGCCAATTACATTAATTTTCCACAGCAGCCAAATACATATTTCATTTCCATCTCCCACCAGAGATGGGGTCCAGGGATCCTGTTTCGAAAGGCTCTTATCACTAAGTAACATTCATACCCCCACAGGAACCCTTGGCAGCCGGTGGCCCATTGATGTAACGGAGCGAGGCCCAGGCAGCCTGCCGCTGCTCAGAAGCACACGCTTGGGGACAATGGGGCTTCTGCGTCAGCCACATTGTCAATAAATTTCAATTACACTAATTGCCAAGAGTTGAATGAGTGCACTTTGCAAGAGAGAAAAGAATCTAAAACAGGAGCATATGCCTCATAGGGCCAAAGAAAGGGAGTAATAAATAGTCTGTTTTCTAGTGGGGTGTTCGAGCCTTTTCCAACACGGCTTAACCAGATTTTACAAGCTGTTCCAGGTTCAACCATCCTGTTTTACATTTCTTTGTTACCGTCTCCAAACAACACAGACAGAAAGTCAATTGTGTGGTGTTATATTTCAGGGGAGATTTAATTTCTAAGATTTTTTTCAATACATCAATTTGTTCTGCTTTGATGGATAGTTCATTGTGTAAATTTGGGAGACATGTGTGTCCTGTGAATAGCTGTGGCCACTTTAAAAACAACCTAAAGGACGACATCAAACACAGAGCCAAATGTCTCTGTGGTGCTCTTTTCAAAGACTGTAAGAAACTGGAGAGAAACACTGTTCAGGAATTCTTGCATGCAGGTGGCTGGGTACTGCATCGTGTTTGAAGGGAGTTAGGTCTAGACTGAGTTTTCATGAAAGTGAGTCATCTTCAATTCTTGCTCATTTTTACACTCATAGAAAGAATAAAGCAAAAAGCAGAAGTGGCACTGAAGCCATTGAGGATACTGAGTGGTTGCCAGGAACCCACCTCGTATACTGCTACAGAAGCTCGAGAAAAAAAAAGGACCATTCTCCATGCCATGACTAGTGCAAGGAACATGACACTATGAGAATACCCAAGCGCCAGACACATGGATATGGCTTGGCATACTCACTGCCGTTTTGCCTGTAAGGCTACTGAAGGACATGACTGTCTTCTCTTCTATAGAAGTCTTAAGCATTATTGTCTGGCACAGCTAACCATAGTGGATAGACTAGGGCTCAGACTCATGTCAGTCAGAAACACAGCCACTCACCTGAAAGGGCCATTTCTTCACTGCGGATTGCAGATGGGGCTACCCATGTCCTAATTGTCATGTTCCTGCCTTTGTCATAAGCCTTAGTCTACTCCACTTTTCCACTTTTTCTTAACTCATTCTTCTTTAAAGTGTATCCCTGGAGTGGGGTGTGGCTCCTTACCTTCTAACACAAAACCCAAGGCCAGTGGAAAAAATAGTTAAATAAATGATTCCTTCCTCATGCGTGAGAGGCCCTAGCTACATCTTCCTCAGTCATAGAAACCCCTGGGCTTCATTTTCTTCATGCATAAAAGCATTGCCCCATCTTCCTCACACATGGAAGCCTTTGGGCTTGGTCTTCCTCATGCATAGAAAGTACTGGGCCCCATCTTCCTCATGCATGGAAGGAAAGTCCATCTGGATCTCATTTTCCTTATTCATGGAAACACCTGGGTCCCATCTCCCTAATGTATGGAAGCCCCTAGTCCCCATTTGTGTCCTACGGTGGTATCCAGAGGACTGTGGAGAGGACTGTGTCCTAGAGTGGTGGTCAGTGGACTGTAGAGAAGACTGTGTCCTAGAGTGGTAGTAGGTGGGCTGTAGAAAGGACTGTGTCTTAGGGTGGTGGTCAATGGCCTGTAGAGAGGACTGTGTCCTAGGGTGGTAGTCCTAATATGGTAGGGGGATTGTGTTCTTAGGATGTATACTGGGAGGATGATGTTCTGATGAAGGAATGTCCAGTAGGGCAACTTGTGACTGCATCATGCATGATTCTGTATTCTGTGAGGAAGACTATACTTATTGGACAGTAGGTACAATTGTCATTTGGTGGACTCCTCATGCCAATGATCCTCCTGTTCTGAGCAGTGCAGTTCACTGTTTAGTTCAGCAGAGTGCAGTTCTCTGTGACTGCCAGCTCTAAGGCACCTTTGGTTAACCTGGTCACATTATCCACTCTCTCAACATCTGTATCCTTTATATCAGGCTAAGCAAGTTGTTTAGCTTGATCGGAACAGTGAAAAATGTTCTGATAATGTATGAGATAAAAAGGTTTGGGGTCACTGGGCCTTTTGCACTGTCTGAAAATTCTCTGAAGATGTCTATGTTTGATAGGGCGCCTACATGTACATGTGTCAGAATATATGTATGTGTGCATGCATGTGTATGCACCATCATAAATGAATAAATCTCAGAGAATATTTCTGTTATTTGTATTTAAATGTGCATGTATGTGCATATGAATCTCAAACTTCCTAAATTCTCAACAGCCTATTTAACACACACACACACACACACACACACACACACACAGAAGTAAAGATAAGGTCTATGAAACACTATTCCAGTGATATGCACACACATCACCTGTGCCTCTTCTAAACAGTAAGAAGAGTCTTTGGCCACAGAAAGTTTTTGTTGATGCACAGTCCACACCCCACTGTGACAACTCCTTCTACTGCTGAGCTCTAAAAACCACACCTCTAGAAGCATCTTATCTGGAAGAGGGCTCACATCCAGCATGGAAGGAACTCATCCAGACATTAGTTTTACAAACTGGAGATCATTTTAAGCCCGCATCACTCTTAAGCAAAAGTACATACAGACCATTTGAGGGAACAGAAAAAGAAGCAATTGCATTTGCATTGATTAGTAGAAATACAAGCTGGAGTGGCAACTTTCTGGTTAACCAAGTTACCATTCAAGAGGCGATCAATATCTAAGAGTGACTGGGGTGTATCCTCTCAAAGGCAGATGCTTTCCAGTCTGGTGTCAGTGTGTGCTGCAGCCTCCAGGGCATTCTGTGCAGCATGAGTATCAGGGAGAGCAATCCTGCTGGACACTAAGCAGATTAATCTACTGTGTTTATGCAAACAATGAGAACATGTCTGACATGAAAGGAAGGGGGTGGTGGTGAGGGCAAAGCAGACTAAGGTTATTTACTCTTGGGAGTGATAAGTTCCCACAGAGGAACATTAAAATAGCTTTGCCATAGACAGAGAGGGAAGCTCCTTATTTCCATTCCCCGCTTTGTTAAAAGACTGCTCCTGCCACAGGCACATCTGTTCTATGCTCACTTACTTAGTGTGGCATATGCCGGTGTCTGCAGCGATAGAGCATCATCTATTCCAATCAATACCCTTAGAGAAGCCCATGGGATGGCATGAGGAAGAGCCAGCCTGGACCTTGAGGACTGTGTAATATTAATTTCATTCTGAAGACTCCACACTCTGCTCAAGAGACCAGTAGCCCTCTGGGGTCATTCAGCCCACAAGCATTAAAAGCTGCCACTTAAAAATATTGCTGTCTTGGCCTTCAGGAAAGT
Source organism: Apodemus agrarius (assembly GCA_964023405.1). Classification (NCBI taxonomy): domain Eukaryota; kingdom Metazoa; phylum Chordata; class Mammalia; order Rodentia; family Muridae; genus Apodemus; species Apodemus agrarius. Next base: position 3,343,608 of record OZ030020.1, read on the forward strand.
TGACTGTGCCCTGAGAATTGCGGCAGTTTGATATTTCAAAGCAAATCTCAGTGTAAATGATTATTTCTCAACCTTGATGTTGTGTGTTTTCAAAGGAGGCCATCTCTCCCTGCCCTCCAAGCTGCCTTGATTCTCTCTGTAATGATAACATTGAAGGTAGGCTTCCCAGGAGACACATAGTCTTTTCCTGAGTCAGAGTTGTGGTAAAGCACTTGCAGTATGAAGAATCATGCCATGTCTCTAAAATATCCCATGGAGTGGCATGGGGAAGGTATCATGTTGACACTGCAAAATGAGGATGTGGGAACCTGTGGAAAATTGACTTCATCATGAGAATGTGAGAGAAGACTAGGTAGATGCGGAACACAGACCACTGATGCATAACGCTAGACTGCTAACTCTCAATACAGGTTCTTAAGAATAGTGTCCACCTGATGTTCTAGGTGATCCGGCTGCTGGTGAGAACTAAAGTAATAAGAGGCTCAGGTGATTTTCTACTGGTTCATATGCTAAGGATGGAGCTGAGAACCTCAGAAAGACTGATGTCTGAATAGTGTTCAGGTAACTGCCCTGGGTGAGCAAGAAGAGACACTGTCATCCTATGCTTAACCATCCCACGTGAGCCTGACCTGTTCCACATGCCAACATGAAGGGGAGCTGATAGCCCTGCAGCCATGGCTACATCTCATCACTACAGCTTCTGCTATCACAGATGCTCTGTTGAGGCAAAGAAGAGAGTCAAAATGAAGTCACAGCATACTCCTAGGCATCTCACATGGCATGACTTACAGATGAAGCCCAATGGTCCATGTCTTCTGTTCTTCATTCTTCATTAAACTGAGACACCAAGGGCTGCAGTTCTGAGCTCTGGGATTGCTGCTGCTGAACACTGAACATTCCATGAAGAACAAAAGATGAAACTGTTAGAAGTCAAATGTATCCTATAATAATATATCAGTGCCAGAACCACTGTCCTAGGGTAGCTTTTATGATGGCTGTTCATGAGAAGGTAGGAAAGATCATGGCACATTCTTATTCTTTGCTGGTAGCTTCTGTAATGTTCTTAACAGTTTATGCTTTTCAGAGATCTTAAATGCTTAACAATAATCCTTAATATTTTAAAACATTAACATGAGAATCACTGAAAACTTACGATCTCGTTGAATTGTGTTTTAGCATTTCCTAAGGAAATGCTCACATTAGCACTGGATTTTATTTTCTTCTGTCATCTTTCTTTGTTTTTTCTTTCTTTCTTTCCTTCTTTCCTTCTTTCCTTCCTTCCTTCCTTCCTTCGTTCCTTCCTTCCTTCCTTCTTTCCTTCTTTCTACCTACCTATCTAACTATTTATATTCTTTTCTTGTTAGTTTTCAAGAAACTTCCAGTAAATTCTGCAGTTTTTAAGCAAGAAGGTGATGCCCCTAGCACATGGGCTAAGGGAACTCCAGATACATTAAGCTTGGCAAGGACCTGCACATTTGTCATTGAAATGAAGCAGGAACACCACAATTTCCCAAAAGCATTACATAAAAATAAACAGCCCTACTGTTATAAACTGAAGGGGGTTTTGTCTCCTGTCTCCATCCATTTGTATCTGCGGATCGCTGCTGGTTAAATCAATGATACTGATAAATATCAGGTACCCAAAGCTACAGAGCAAATAATCATTTCTCAGTCCTGGATATTATTGCCTTTGAGATAACATTTATTTCTTTCCTAGAAATACACATCTCAACTTTATAGAGCAATTAACATGATTTGGTGGGGTACTTGAAATTAAAAGTGCCAAGAATGCCATCCTTAGTTCTGCTGTTAAGTTCTGCAGTTAGGTATAGTGAACACAGCAACCCACACACTGGCCAGCTCTGAGACTCGAGTCCAGTCCTTTATTTCTGAAGGCCCTTATTTCTTTATGTTCCCTGCCCATTGCACAACCACTGCTGCAGAAAAGCAACACAAATAGCCCATGCCTGCAGTCATAGAATCAGCCTTGTGGGGAATACGAAGGAAATTAGACACACTGACACCAGACACTGTGGGTGCAATGCATCTTATTGTCCTATGCATTGAGATCTACAGTGGCAGAGCACATTATCACAAAGGTTTTGAAAATGGGGGCTATTGGGGAGAAGGTCTGCAACTGGAGTTTGACTCCTGTCTTAGAATTTCTATTCCTACACAAAACATCATGACAAGAAGCAAGTTGGAGAGGAAAGGGTTTGTTCACCTTATACTCCCACACTGTTGTTCATCACCAAAGGAAGTCAGGAACTCAAGCAGGTCAGGAAGCAGGAGCTAATGCAGAGGCCATAATACTTACTGTCTTAATTCCCTTGGATTGCTCAGCTTGCTTTCTTATAGAACCCAAGACTACAAGCAGAGGAATGGCACCACCCACAGTGGGCCATCCCCCTCTTGATCACTAATTGAGAAAATGCCTTATGTCTGGATTTCATTGAGGCATTTTCTCAACTGAAGCTCCTTTCTCTGTGATAACTCTAGCCTGTGTCAAGTTAGCACACCAAACCATCCAGCACAACTCCATTCCACAAAAGTAACTGAGACTTGCTTCAGTGTATTTCAGAGAGAAGGAACAGGTTGCACTTGGCCACAAGGAACAACAAGGTATAGCACTAAGAGTGCATGGTGAGTAAGAGTGAGAAGAATACAGAGAGAAGGATTTGCTGCAGAGAGACCTTGAGGAAGATGTAGATGCTAGAGACTCAGACCATGGAGAAGATGGAGATGCTAGGGTTTCAGGCCATGGAGAAGATGGACATGCTGGAGAATCAGGCCACAGAGAAAATGCAGATGATAAAGAGTCAGACCATAGAGAAGATAGAGATGCTAGCGAGCCAGATGATGGAAAAGAGGGAGATGCTGCTGAGTCAGACACGGAGATGGAAATACTAGTGAGTCAGACCAAAGAGAAGATGCAGGTGCTTCAGGGAACAATATAATCAGAAGGATGAAGATGCTCTACTAATAACCAGACCATGGAGCAGATGTAAATGCTAGCGAAGGCCAGGAAATGAAGACAGGTGACGGCAGTGTGCTCATTCTGGAAGTATCAATTGAAAGCATTGAAGGCATGAAAACTGGGCAGCCTCAGGAAAGGTACATTTATTCCCCCATTATATATTAGACTGGTTGTTACATCTGGTTTATGAAGAATGCATGGAAGGGTTTCTGTCTGATAAGAACAAGTATGGGCTCAATAAGGGAATTCACTTGGGAAAGAATTCTTTCCACTGACAGGTGTGTGTGTGTGTGTGTGTGTGTGTGTGTGTGTGTGTGTGTTATTCACTGTGGTGACTCATCATGCATCGGTGAGAACACATTTAGTGAAAAGTGTTATTCGATGGTATATATCATCACTGGATGAGCAGCACAGCACTCAGGCATGAGTTTATCTGGTATAGTGTGACACTTATGTGATGCAGAGGGTACTGCCATATATGTATTTGTGACAGGGACAAACTTCCCTTATATGGCAGACAACTCTAGTAATTCAGTCTTTCACCATTACAGATCTCCAGAGTAGCTATGACTACTGTCCCCATAGAAGTTAAGATTTGTCACTTAGGTTAGGACTCACGTTGTCCAGGGATAACAGTATGTGTAGAAAGAGATCTGTGGCCCTTACCTCAGACAAGGCTGTGTTCATTCTATGCAGAATGTACTATTCCTCAGAGCTTAATATGAGGTGGTCTACACTTTCCCATGTGTGTGCTCATCTACACTTCTTGGAGCACCACTCTCCAGTTCCTGCACAACTGTGGCTTCCTAGTCAGTTCCTGTGACCGGGCATCATCCCAAGCTTGTTCATGAATTTCAGACTGAGCATTTAAGCTTGAGTTTGAGCCTGTGTAAGTAGTTCCTTTTTCTTACACCAGTGTAGACTATAGCCATGGGTAGGTGTTCAGAGGCCGTGCTGTCTATTTCCCAGAATCGTTTTTTCTTACTTTGAACAAAATTGCTCTGAGGTGATATGGAAATGAGAAGGAGAAAAGATACCCAGAATCTGATGTAAGTTGCAGACTTTGGTTTACCCTCTGCTCCAGATTTCTTTATTTTCCAATAGGAAATGTGAAGTATTATCTCAGGTAGGTAGATGATAGATAGATAGATAGATAGATAGATAGATAGATAGATAGATGACAGATAGAAGATAGATAATAGAAGATAGATACATATGCATATATAGATAATAGATAATAGATGGATGGATAGATAGATATTAAGTATATAGGTAGGTAGATAGATGAAATATGTATCTATGTATCTAGATACATATTAAGTAGATAGGTAGATAGATTGATAGATACAGGAAAATCTCTGGCATTCGCTGGGCTACCTGCCTCATCCACAGCTTCATTAGATGGCACTGTACGAGTATTGTAACAGCCCTTGAGTACAATGGAACAATAGACTTCTAGGGTTAGCTTCGTTGAAACACTTTATTCCTGGGGTAAGGGGAATCATAGGAAGAGTGCAATAGCAGGGATTTCCTACTAGGTGTTCACAATATGTTTCACTTGTATCAGGCAGCACAGTCCTATCATCCCTGTGGGGGCTCAACCCCTAATAATCACATGGGCAGCAAGGGGAGAGCATTTGCTGGGAACTGGGTCAAGGTCATATTTAAGATAAGCCAAGCACCAGGGACATCTTCCAAATAAAGTCAGGAAGAGAATAAGAAGCCCTGCTGAGGGAATGAGTCCCCCATTTTGCTTTGAGTTCAGAAAGCTGTCCAGACATAGTGGTCTGCAACCTTAAGCAGCAGGGTCCTTCAACAATGCACCATATACACACATTCACACACATATACCATATACAAATGTATACATACCAACACATACATGCACACATACATACCATACATGCATACACACATATACATACATCGTGTACATATGCACATACACCAACAACATACCATATACACACATGCACACACCATACATACTCATGTCTGTGCACACACACTTATACACATGAATACACACCATACACAAGCACACATATGCATGTACCCCATACAAATACCACACACATGCACATACATACACACTATACATATAGTGGCATTATACATACTTGCATGTGCACACACATGCAGACATATACACACACCAGCACATACATATACACATACCAACACACACATACATGCACATACACACTCTGCACACACCATTTACATGCATGCACACCACACATGTGTGTATGCATACACATACACACACCCTTCAAGTACTTCCCCACATACACATACACATACATACAAACACACACAAATAGAATAGAATAAAAGGAAGGAAGGAAGAAAGAGAGAGAGAGAGAGGGAAAGGGAGAGGGGGAGGAAAAAGAAAGGAAGGGAGGAAAAAGGGAAGAAGGAAGGAAGGAAGGAAGGAAGGAAGGAAGGAAGGAAGGAAGGAAGGACCTAGCACCACTGTGTATGCTGGTTGCAGAGGACTTTAAGCAAAATAAAACACATGTCACTCTGAAACTTGCATAAAAACTGCATTGTATGAAACATTTGGAAATCATGACGTCAATTGTTTATGCCAGCAGCTGTGTTCTCTTCTAGATCTTCCTCTGTCTCTCCTTGTCACCCTCCCTCCCTCTCTGCTTCCCTCCATCTCCCCTTCCTTCTTCCTTTCTCCCCACACCCCTTTTTTAATCCTAACTTAGAGAACAGTTAAAGCAGAAAATGAAGAAATTGTCAGGAGGCCAGCACCTTCTCCCTTGGCATACCAACCTCAAGCCATCAAAGTAAGTTTGTTGTTAGTATTCCTTGAGACCAGGGATACAAATATTCTCAGGGGCCTTTGCCCAGCAGTCAGACACAGCCCAGGACCACTCCCACACACCTGCCTATTCATTCAAAACAAAACCCTCTCCCCAAGCTTTTGTGCTAGTGACAACCCCAAATGGCAAAAAATGTCCATTTTTTCAAGCTTTGCATCTCTCTATACTTTCACGAAAAAAAATCAAAAATTTTATCCATGAACAAATTGCTTTTTCTAAAGCAAAATCCATGACTTTCCCCAGTGGTAACTCTAGTGAAATACATCAAGTCATTAAAAAACAACAACAACAACAAAAAAAAAACTAGTTTCACTTCCAAGTAAGAATATAAATATACACCATGTCTATGTTCTTGAAAAGCAACAGTTTGAAGATGGGGTGTCCCCATTGTATGCATCACTACTGCCCCCCAAGTTGGACAAGCATGAGTTTGTGGAGCGAGACACTTATTGGAGAAGCAATCATCTCTAAGTCACTGTTTCTGTGCCAATGCTAGACTCACCCAAAGTAAAACTTCCATATCCCAAGAGGAATTATGGAGGGCACAGGCGTGGCCATGAAAGGAATAATTCCCAAGCCCCCTTCCACAGCACCAGTGCTTAATTGGACCCTTTGATAAATCACTATGCTGATCCTCTAGATCCTTGTAGAACAGATTGGAGACTCATTTATCCTAGGTCATGATCACATGGTTCACATATCATAGTAGCAATAAGCAAAACTGTCCAGCAGCTCCTGCAGGATGTGTTGTCTTTTGGGAGTGTTGCAGATGGCCTGTCCTTTGCTGTGTTTCCCCTACTTCATACGCTGCCGCTACCTCCCTTTGGTAACTGTCTCCCACAGTGCTCTGTGTGCACCTGGGATCCATCTGGAACACATCGTCCATGTAATTTCTCTTAATCTCTTGGCAAGGCCCGATGAGTAAGGATTTACCTACAGCTGCCTGCTGGTGACTATATCCTCTCTGGCTCATCCTGTGGGGCATCCTCTGTGCACTGTGTCTCCCAGCCTGGCTTCAGGAGGTCACAGGCAGTGTTAGGATGAGGGAGCCTTTGCATTGCACCATGTGCAGACAACTGTCCGTAAAAGTCAAGGCTGGAGGTAGAAAGGCAAGGAGTGAAAGGCAGGAATCAAGGCATCTCGCCGCGACCAGGACACCATGAAGAGCATGACAGCAACGCTCTAGCCACTGCTGCCTTCCTGATATGTGTAATGAAAAGCCAGGGACTGGTGGTGACAAATGCTGTTCAGAGTGTGATAGCATAGGGAAGCAAAAGGAATTGCCACAATTTATTCCTTGTGTTGATTATCACAAGGGTCTGCAATACAATACGGGGGCAAGCCTTCACTCTTTCAGTGCTTAAATGTTTCTAGAAAGAAAAATCCATGGACTATCACTCAGGAGTCTAACAAGCATCCTAAGATGCTTACAAGAGTGTTACTTGACATTTAGGGAATCTGATCAGGCTGTGGAGTCAAGAGAGGGAGAAATATCAATCTGGCACTTAACAACTCCACACAGAACACACACACACACACACACACACACACACACACACACACACAAACAAAACAAAAACAAAAAAAACCCCACTATTTTCTGCCATCAGAGATGGCCTCTGCTGTGTTGGAAGCCCAGATCAGCAACTTTAGATGGTCTCTGTGGTTATTGAAATGACAATGGCATTCTTAGGCTCATGTTTGAATGTTTGGTCTCCAGATTGTAAATAAACTATTAAGAAAGGACTAGGAAGATTGTTGGAGGAGGTGTGCCACTGGGGGTGATTTAGGTTTTAGAATCCCACAACACAGGCTATTTCCCCTTTTCCACTCGTGTCCTGTTAATGAGCTGTAAGCTCTCAGCTTCTGATCCAGAGCCATACCTACTTGCCTACAGCCATTCCCCCTGCCATGACCACGTAGATTCACACTCTCAAACTGTAAACCAGACCCCAGTTAAAGGCTTCCTGCTGTAAGTTGCATTGGTCATGGTGTCTCAGAGCAAGAAGAGTCACTGATACATTCACAAAGTGCCTTGGTGATTAACTTCTCATTTCCAAAGCTCAGGATTGGCTTTCCCAATGGCTACCAAGGGAGCTGTCCAGCATTCCTTCTGGAAGATTGACAATACTTGTGTGACCAGACTCCCTCAGGCTTCAGCCAAGAGAAAGCAGGAACTGAGGAGAGAGCTCAGTCACAAGCAAGCGGCTACCTTCTCTCTGCCTCTTTGTCTTCCTTCCGATTAAGCAGTCTCCATTAATTATCAAGCCAGAGGTCTGACTCAAGGATCACTGTACTCACAGAACTGAGTCCTGTACCTGACATAATTCAGGATATAAAGCAAGACAGCAAGAAAGTGAAAGAACACACGGCACCAACAAGGAAAGCCTTCAACCTGAACTGCAGCCACGCTACTGAAAGTAAATCTGCATGCTGAGGTGTCCTAGACTGCCCATGAAGTTAACTTGGTTATATGATAGATGGAAAAGGGATTAGAATGTGTCAGATCTTTACAAAACTTTTCTGGCTATATCAAGTTGTATGATTTTATACTAACAGCTACTCACTCCCTAGCAAGACAGTTTTCTTCAGGTAGCAAATCTAAAGTTAATCTAGACTATCAACGCAGAATAATGGGATGTGAGGGACACATAAGAGAATGGGTACAAGTCTAGTGAAAGTTAAAAATGAATGAAATGGCTCTTAATTCAGATTTTGTAGAAAATGGCCTTATCTAATGCCACCCCCTTAAATGGATTCTTTCATAATTTCTATGTCTATATTGTGGGGACAGGAGGGGAGAGACTGGGAATGTGGGTGGTATATTCTATTACTTGTAGCTATGAAGGTGGCAATTGAGCTGCCAGTCCCCAGGGACTTAGACACACAGGAGCTGGGGCTTAGGTGACATCAATTTCCCCCTCTCTGGAGACTCTGCAGAGGAAGCCTAAGAACTCAGCTTGCAGAAATGACCACTTCCATGTCGATCAGGAATCTGACAGTCCAGTGTCTGCCAACTCACCATACTCTGTAGGTAGAAGTCAGGGGATAAACTGAGGTGTCTGGCAGTGGGATGCTCACAATTCACACAGAGGAATGAATGGAGAACAAAATAATGGCATTAATGTGGTTTCTTACCGGACATCTCACAGGCTTCCTCTGTGGGCACAGCTCTAAGCTACTGCACTTCAGAGGAGGGATGGTCCTCATAGGGTGACAGTAGCAGGTAACTTACAGGCAGCTTGTGTGACAGGGGTAAATAAGGATGGGCTGGTGTATACCTTGAGGGTGAGCTTCTGAGCAACACAGGGTTGTTAGGGTTGGCCTTCACAACAACAGGCACAAAACCAAGACATCTAAGTGCAGAAAGATTCGAGGGACATTTCTGGTCTAGTGAGAAAAGCTGTCACAATGGTGGGTACCACCAGAGTCCTGTGCTAAGTCTTGGTTCCTTCAGTGTAAGAAAGCTATGCACTCTGTTTTGTGATGTTCCTTCCCAGGATACAGACTGATCACTGATGCTGGTCCCCGGGTGAGTCAGCTCCATTGCTGGAAAGGACTCACCTCCACAAAAGCGCTGTGACTTACACGGTGTTACTGTTAATACTGTACATATTGCCTCTTAATGCTCCATAATGCTCCTGAATTAAACCCACAGGCTCTCTGAGTGCCCAGATAATACCAGGAGCCACATTCCAGCATTAACAGTGATTAGCCTGATTGGCAGAAGGAGTTTTCCACCAGAGTCACACAGGCATATAAAATGACAATAATATAAATGGCTCCCATATAAAATGACAATGACAATGAGCTCTTGACACAGCCTCCTGACCATGTCACATTTAATCACCACCAGAGTCTATGGGAGGACAAACAGAGTCGATGGGAGGACAGAGGGACAAACAGTCTGCATCAGTTCCCATTTGACACATCCAGGAGAATTCATGTGCTAAGTTATTTTATCCCCTTATATACTCACTTTTCTCAATTATAAATGGAAGCACATATGTGTCATAAATCATTAGACATTGTGCAGTGCAGACCCATCTTAAATACTGATACTACATAAATCCTGAAAACAGTATTTTTCTCACTATTGCCCAGGACTAGTAAAGCAGAGAAGAAAATTATCCCAGAGTTAAAACTTAAAGCAAACATTCCTGTCATCATTGCTAGACATTTCTTCCAACTAGATAATGAAGACCCAAGTGCTCACCCCGTCCCTGGTTTTCACTCCGTAGAAGGCTGCCCTTCACTTGGGAAACATTGCCAGGAGGCCAAGCATGCCACTACAAATTGATGAGGAAGAAGATTGAACTCCAGAATAAAATTCTATGTTTAGAGAAAAATAAATTACATGAGAAAGTCATCAGGTAAATACAAACTGTGGGGTGTCTATGAGACGGTTAGCCCACATGACTGGGGCTCATAAAAAAACAATAAAATAAGATTAAACAACAGCTAAGAAGAGGTCTTGGGCAAAAGAAAATCAAACTAACAAGCTCTCAATCATTGGGACAAGTAGAAAAATGGGCACATTTTTATGTTTGAAACATTAGATACTAACTACACACATATACAAGGTGAATATATATGTGTGTATATATACAATATATATATATACTATATATATATACATATGGTGTATATATGATGTAATACATAAAATAAAAAAGATGATGTGATGATTCGATCAATGGTTGACTAATAATAGAAGAGGACAGTTGGAGGTTGGAGATATGGTTCAGTGGTTTAAAGCACTTCTTACTCTTTCAGAGGATCCAATCAGGCCAATCACTGGTAATGCTGGAACGTGGCTCCTGGTATTATCTGGGCACTCAGAGAGCCTAATGATTTACGACACAGTCTCTACCTGGGAGCCCACAATGATCTGATAACCCCAACCCTATGGGATCTGGTTTCCTCTTTGCCTTTCTGAAGCTCCAGGCACCCACATGGTGTATATGCATACATTGGGGTGAACAGTCACACACCAAGGTGAATAAAAACTCTTTTACATTCAAAGTATTTTTTCTTTTTTTTTCTTTTTTTTATTGTATATATTCTATATTTACAATTCATTTCCCTTTTTCTGGTTCCCCACCCACAAAGGTCCCACATGTCCTTTTCCCTCCCCCTGCTCCCGCATCCACCCCCTCCCACTTTACTGTTCTTGTACTCTCCCACAATGATGTTTTGGTCCATTCTAGCACCAGTGTCCACTCCTTTCTTCTTGTGAGACATCACTTGATATGTGATTTGTGTCTTTGATGTTCCAAGCTTCTAGGCTAATAACCACTTATCAGTGACTGTATACCATGGGTATTCTTTTGAGACTGGGTCACCTCACTTAGTATGACGTTCTCCAGCTCCATCCATTTCTCTAAGAATTTCATGAATTCATTGTTTCTAATGGCTGAATAGTACTCCATTGTGTATATATACCACATTTTTTGTATCCATTCCTCTGTTGAGGGACATCTGGGTTCTTTCCAGCTTCTGGCTATTATATATAAGGCTGCTATGAACATAGTGGAGCATGTATCCTTATTGCATGCTGGTGAATCTTCTGGGTATATTCCCAGGAGTGGTATGGCTGGGTCCTCCGGAAGTATCACGCCCAGTTTTCTGAGGAACCGCCATACTGATTTCCAGAGTGGTTGTACCAGCTTGCATTCCCACTAGCAGTGGAGGAGTGTTCCTCTTTCTCCACATCCTCGCCAACACCTGATGTCTTCTGAGTTTTTAATCTTAGCCATTCTGACTGGTGTGAGGTGAAATCTCAGGGTTGTTTTAATTTGCATTTCCCTAATGACTAGTGATGTTGAACATTTTTTAAGGTGTTTCTCAGCCATCCGAATTTCTTCAGGTGAAAAGTCTCTGTTTAGCTCTGTACCCCATTTTTGGATAGGGTTATTTGGTTTTCTGGGGTCTAACCTCTTGAGTTCTTTGTATACATTGGAGATTAGCCCTCTGTCGGATGTGGGGTTGGTAAAGATTTTTTCCCAATTTGTTGGTTGCCGATTTATCCTTTTGACAGTGTCTTTTGCCTATTTTTAAAAGATAGAAAAGTCTTGGATCCACAATACAGCAAACTAGACCATGACAAGGCATCCTGAGTTCCTGATTTTGATATTTTTAGGAGTTCAACAAATAATATATAAGCTTATATGCACAGTGTGTGTTAATTGATGTGTGTGCATTTATGTGTGTATGTACTGTTAGGTATGCAATTCTCTGTGTGTGCCTGTTTCTGAGGAGAGATCAGAGAGAACTCAATCACTAAAAGCTACAGAAAGAGGAGGAAAGAGAATGACCACAACAGTGGCTTAGATAGTGATTATCTGCAGACTCACTTGTTGCATCAAGTCTTGCAAGTTTAAAATAAGGATGAAACCTTGTAGTTCAAAAACATCAAAAGATATTAAAATAGGGTGAATCTTTTGTGGGGTGGGGAAGAAGGTTTTGGCAGGAGGGAGGGAGAAGGAGAAAAAAAAGTGGTGAAGGCTAAAATCAACAAAAGCTCAGTTCATGGATGTGTGAAATATTCAAAGTATGAAAACTGAAATAAAAATAGAAATAAATATAAAACATTTTAACTAATGATAAATCACACACAGGTATGCCACCCTGGATAGATAGTGAATGAAGCATGTGTCCTGTAGTGTCCTGTCTTTAGCTATGAAAAATGTAACTAGAACCCTACTTGTAGTGAAACTCAAATCCTAGAAGAGTCAGCACCACATCTGACTGGAACTCGTCTCCAGGCGTCCTGCTGCTGAAACTGCCAACTATAGGCCACACAATGGTATAACCCAGAAAAAAAGGGCACCAGAGTCAATTTAGAACATCCTTAGAATGTAGTGACTCAGTCCAGAAGACTGAGAATAAGGAGGATCATCAAGATGGGTTGAGTGCCAATGGCGCCTACCGTGTCACACATCAAAGAACTGGACAGTATTAGTTGCTCAAGATCCGTGATAAAATCCTCCCATCTGACTCCTGTTTCTCAGACTCTTTCTGTCCTGAAACTGCAGACTTGTGCCTGGGAAGGGACATAGTGGTGACAACTAAAAGCAAATGACCAGTCTACCACTGTCCAATCAGACGCTGTACACAAAGTTCATTTGTATTTAACCCTGAAATAAAATTACAAAATTCAGGCCTTCTATCTGATGTCATGTAACCATTGCATATGCACTGAAGACATGCTCACTTTCTTTCCAGATGAGACAGAGTTCTAAGACTTCACCTATTCTCCTGAAATCTCCCTTTGAAGAGATAGCTAATGCTGTAACCTGCAAAAGACAAGGACAAAGGGGGAAAAAGTCAACTACCTACTAACATAAGAAAGGGGAAAGTCCCCTGGTCCAGGAATATTTGTCATCTGTCATCCATCCATCCATCCATACATACATCCATACATCCATCCATCTATCATACCACCTGTACTGGCTAGTTTTATGTGTCAACTTGACACAGGCTGGAGTTATCATAGGAAAAGGAGCTTCAGTTGGGGAAGTGCCTCCATGAGATCCAGCTGTGGGGCATTTTCTCAATTAGTGATCAAGTGGGGGAGAGCCCTTTGTGGGTGGTACCATCTCTGGGCTGGTATTCTTGGGTTCTATAAGAGAGCAGGCTGAGCAAGCCAGGGGAAGCAAGCCAGTAAGTAACATCCCTCCATGGCCTCTGCATCAGCTCCTGCTTCTGACCTGCTTGAGTTCCAGTCCTGACTTCCTTTGGCGATGAACAGCTGTGTGGAAGTGTAAGCTCAATAAACCCTTTCCTCCCCAACTTGCTTCTTGGTCATGATGTTTGTGCAGGAATAGAAACCCTGACTAAGACAAATTGGTACCAGGAGTGGGGTATTCTTGTGACAACCTGACCATGTTTTGGGGAGGACTGTGGAAGGACTTTGGAACTTTGGATTAGATGGTCCATTCAGTGTTGAGACCTCTGTGAGATGTGTAGGAGCTTGGAAGATTATGTTGAGAACAGTGGAGAAGATGGAGGCCTGGTTTGTGAAGTTTCAGAGGGAAAATTAAAGACTCTTATCAGGGCCATGAAGACTCTGTGGTTTTGGTTAGCTGGAGCTGAAGAATCAGCTGTGAGTAACAAGATACCAAAACCATTAAAGTCAACCTTTGTGTTACTGGGACTATTGATGCTGGTTAGCTGGAGCTAAGAAATTAGCGGTGATTAAGAAGAAACCAGCATCACTGAGGTGAAATCTTCTGGAAAGTGTTTTCTGAGAGCACAGAGGTTGTGCTCCAGATAGCCAAGGTTGTGCCTCGTGCTGTAGCAGGACTTGGTACTATGTAAGAGTCACCCAGGTGGTACTCCTTTTGAAGGCATGAAGGCATCATGAAGAACAGCTGAGGCTTGGTACAGTGAGAGTCCATGGAAGGCCATTGGTGAAAGTGTACCCTCAGTTGTAATTGACAGTCCAAGACTGAAGGGGTCATCCAAAAGAGTTGAGGCTTGGAGATGCCAGTACTATGCAATGACTACCAAGGACAGCAGCAGCAGTGGAGTACAGGCAGCTGGAGCCTAGAAGACAAGGTGTGTGCTACAAAGGGCAGAGCTGGAGAAGTGGATCGTGAGTTGGATCCCAGACATTGAACCATTGGAGTTTGAGTTTTGCTTTTGATTGTGACTGTGCCCTGATATTTTTCCCTCTTGAAAGAAGGTATTTTAGTGGAGCCCACAGTTCAGAGACTTGAATTTTTAAAAGACTTTGAATTTTAAGATATTAGACATATTAAAGGGGTTGAACTTTTAATATGTAAAGACTGTGGGACTTTTTACATTATTTACATCTTGGGAATGAATAAGAAAGTAAGGGTTGAGGCTTAATAGTGATATGTTGGTGTGTCAAGTTGACAAGGGGTCAATTGTACTGGCTAGTTTTGTGTGTCAACTTGACACAGGCTGGAGTTATCATAGGAAAAGGAGCTTCAGTTGGGGAAATGCCTCCATGAGATCCAGCTGTGGGGCATTTTCTCAATTAGTGATCAAGTGGGGGAGAGCCACTTGTGGGTGGTACCATCTCTGGGCTAGTATTATTATAGAGCAAGCTGAGCAAGCCAGGGGAAGCAAGCCAGCAAGTAACATCCCTCCATGGCCTCTGCATCAGCTCCTGCTTCTGACCTGCTTGAGTTCCAGTCCTGACTTCCTTTGGTGATGAACAGCTGTGTGGAAGTGTAAGCTCAATAAACCCTTTCCTCCCCAACTTGCTTCTTGGTCATGATGTTTGTGCAGTAATAGAAACCCTGAGTAAGACACCACCCATCCATCAATCTGTCCAACTGTCTGTCTTTTTGTCCATCCATCCATCTTTCCATCCAACCATCCATCCATCCATTCATCCTTCCATCTCCCTATCTATCCATCTATCCATCTATCCATCCATCCTTCCATTAATCCATCCTTCCATCTGACTAACCATCCACCTGTCCATTCATCCATGCATAGATCTGTCTATTCAACCATCTATCCATCCATCCATCCATCCATCCATTCATCCATCCATCCATCCAAACATCCATCTGTTTGTTCATCTATCCATCTGTCCATCCAGCCATCCAGCCATCCAAACATCCATCTATTCATCCATCCATCCATCCATCTATCCATCCTTTCATTTGTCCATCCAACTATCCATCCATCCATCCATCCATCCATCCATCCATCCCTCCATCCATCCATCCACCCATCCTCTGCTTAATAATCTGTGTGTCTAACAATCTATCAGTCTCTTTATGGTGTATGTTTTCCTCTAAAATGTACATACTAATCTACCACCTGACAAAGCATCCACCTACATTTTAAGAGATCAATGCAGCTGGAGGGTTTTCCCCCCAACTAACCTTTTCCCTCTTGTATGGCAGCATGGCCATTGACTTCACTTATCATCTATGAATCAGTTACCACAGTGTTCTATTTCTCCCTAGAATGAACCTGTGGGAGCTGGAGGATCAATGGTCAATCCCTCTACCTGAGGTCAGGGTCATGTCCTGCTCTGCCTGGCCTGTTCTGTGTGCTGTGATTCAAAGACATGTTAATAGTTATTATCCAGCAGCTTCTGCTTCCATTTGCCCCTTACAGGGCATAAACATTTTCCATAATTTTGAGAAGCAGGAAGGTGAGGAAGGAGAATCTACAATTAATTCATAGATCACTAAACCTTGTCAAACACAGAGGGAAACCTCTGCCATGAGGCCAACTAAAATGTTGCAGTATAAGAAACAGAGGGGATCAGTAGTGTAAAAGATGAAGAGGAACTAAAAGTACTATAAAATCGACCCTTAGTAGTGACATAGGACACATTAATGGAAGGCAAATGTAAAATCTAAAATTAAGAAAGCAAATGTAAATGACATAAAAAAGAAATATATGATAAATAGAAAGGAAATTCAGTTAAATAGAAGGAAAAAGAGGGGGAAATAACAAGAGACAAGGAGCACTAACTAAATTTTACTAAGTAGGATATTTAGGAACAATACATCCTATGTTGAAAGACAAATTATTGAAAAATTAAAGTATATTAGCTTACATTTGTCATAAATGAAGGGCCAGTCCAAAGTCTGGGACACTGACTAAAAGCAGAGGATCACTAATGTAAGCTGCCTGAAAGCATAATTCCCTGGATTTGAAACTATTTCAAAAGCTCCTGTAAACAGGAGGGCCATGTGAAATAACACATTAGACTGAGTCCCATAACTGGTACGCAGCTTGTGGATCAGATGGGAAATTGATCAAAATAGTCTTGGTTTCTCTGTAGAATTCTATGCTATTGAAATTATTTTGCATGGAATAGATACTCCTCTAGAAACATACAGCCTACAGAGACTATCAATAATGAGCATGGGGACTGAATCAATAATTAGGATTCTAATTGGGGTCTAATGAATTCTACCAAACATCACTCACACAATCATCACCATCTTTCTTGAATTCTTGCAAATTTTGAAGAGGAGGTCAAGCTCCCAGTTCCATTTCACAAAGAAAGTTTTATTCCAAAGTGAGATAGACCCAGAGCAAGAGAGGAGGTCTACAGTTCCGTGCCCTTTTTGGACAGTTCGCAAAACTGACCCAATAGCAATTAAAAAGAACCGAGTGCAGTGACCAGCTGCTACCTACTTCTTAGCATGCAAGAATGGTTTAACACACTCATATCAACTAGTGTGATTCCGCACAACTGCAGGATGCAGGATATAGATCCTGAAAATTTTGGGGGTCCTGAAAAGACTGGATCCAGTTTTGTAGGAGAATATCAGAACAGAGAAATGGTGGAGTGGGGGTGATTGGGGAATGGGCGGAGGGAAAAGGACTCATGGGACATATGGTGAGGGGGGAACTGGGAAAAGGGAAAGCCTTTGGAATGTAAACAAAGAATATAGAAAATAAAAAAACAAAAATTATAAAATTAAAAAGCTAATAAAAAGAAAAAAAGAAAATATTATTGCAGAAAATGAGCCTTACAAATTTAGCTCACTTTTCATGGAAAACCCTTTCAACCAACCAATTAGATATAGAAGAACTGTTCTTCAACTTGTTGAAATCCAATGTGGTAAGTAATGTATTCTATAGTGAAACACTGACAGCTTCCCTCTAAACTAGGAAACAGACAAGGTTGGCCACTCTCATCCCTTCTATTCAATGTTCTGCCTAAAGTCACAGTGGCAAGAAAAGGAAAAAAGTTATCCGATGGAATAGCAAATGCACCTGTGCTTGCAGATGACTCTTACAAGCATACAGAAAACCTAAATCCTGCACCCAAATCGGGTGAGTCAAAGAATTTCAGACAGCTTCAACTGACAAACTAATTCCCAAATTCAGAATTTGTACATGTTAAAGAACTACTCAAAATGTTAGGGTGATAACCCCATTTAGGGTGGTATCATTGAAGGTTACACTTCATATTGATCTTTCTTGTATTTTCTATTTCATAATGATCCTCCTTCACAGGCAGAATATTTCTAAAAAGTATCCACTTCATTCTAAGCAATGAAATAATCAAAAATATTTATTAACTGAGCTTGAAAGATGGCTTAGGTTAAGACGATTGCTGGATTAAGTCTTATAACCCACATGGCAAAAGAGAGCTGACTCCCACAAGTTGTCCTGGTACCTCTACTGCATGCTATAGCATTTGTATTCTATCATCTATCTGTCTGTCTCTCTGTTTATCAATCATCTGTCTATCTATCTATCTATCTATCTATCTATCTATCTATCTATCTATCTCTATGATCTACCTATGATCGTTGCCTACCTACCTATCATCTATCTATCTATCTATCTATCTATCTATCTATCTATCTATCTATCTCTATGATCTACCTATGATCGTTGCCTACCTACCTATCATCTATCTATCTATCTATCTATCTATCTATCTATCATCTTTACCAATCATCTATTTGTCAGTCTATCTACCTATCATGTATCTGTCCATCTATGTATCTATCCATCTATCAATCATCTCTCTGTATGTATGTGTATATATGTAATATGTACATATAAATATATAATACATTTATACTTAGGGGAGATGAGTAAATGAATGTTAAAAGGATTGCTTATCAATAACTTTATGTTTCTCTACACGTAAAACTATAAATTATTCATAATTAAAAAAACAAAAATGTTGATATGCATTTCATCTTCACAGAATAACCACTGTAGAATGCCCATGTCATTCAAATCAATCTACAGAAGCCACGAAATCGCTGCGAAGTTGTGGATTTCACAGAAATAGAAAGTATTTGAAAACAGTATGTAGAAACCCAAACACCCTGGGACAAACAAAGCAATGTGAGTAGAACAAACACAGGAATATCACGGGATCTTACATTCAGTATCTAAAATAATTAAGTCACAAAAGGGAGGAAAGCAGGGTATGTAACTTCAGGGGATTATGAGAAGGAGTCAGAGACTGCCCACATACACTAAAAATCAGGGTGTAGACTGTAGGCACATGTACCTTCCACTTGTCAGTTATGTCATTAAGAACTAAGGGAAAAATTGCAGCTTTTTATATATGTAAGTTATATATACAATAACAGAGAAATGGTGGGGTGGTGATTGGGGAATAGGGAGGAGGAGGGAAGAGGACTTATGGGACATATGGTGAGAGGGGAACTGGGAAAGGGGAAAGCCTTTGTAATGTAAACAAGGGAAAGGGGAAAGCCTTTGAAATGTAAACATAGAATATAGAAAATAAAAATAACTAAAAAAAAAAGAAACTTATGCACAGCATAAGTGCCTTAGATGTGAAAAAAAAATAATTCAAAAAAATCTAAAACATTTCAGATTATATTGCTATTTACTTTAAAACATCAGTGAGCAAACACCAATATACAATCATATTGTGTATCTACACTAGTTAATTAACTGACTTGTTTTGTCTTGCTGGAAATAAATCAGGCAGGTGTTCTAGCACTGAGCTACATCTCTTACTCTTAACATAGATGTTTTATTAAAAGATTACTGGAGAGGTACGAGAGAGATGGCTCAGAGTTAAGACCATTCATGCTCGAACAGAGGACCCGAGTTTGATTCAGTTCACCCATGAGAGGCAGGCCACAGCGTCTCTCCACTCCATAGGTCCAGTGCCTCTGGCCTCCCTGGGCACCTGTACTCGCTTGCACATTCCCACGAACAGATACAATTATATAAACATATTTTTTAAATTTTCTAAAAAAAATATTTTTGAGAAAGGTAAAATAGCAACAAGTAAGATTGGTTTTATCACCCTTTAAACTCTCCTGGCTCCCGGCTTCCTCCAACACAAGTGGATTTTCTCTTTGATTCTGGATATAATATACAAACAGGAGTGCTATGCTTGAGGTATACAAAGAAAACCTTGCTCATATCAAAGAGAGAAACATTGTGTTGGCAATTCCCTGCAATTAGGAACTTATTGTGAGACTCTTCAGATTATACAAGCAATAGTTCCTTGCAATGTAGAATCTTAAACAAATAAATCATTTTTTTTCCACGCTCGGCAGCATTAAAATTCAATGGTCTGCTTTGTCCTCTGAACGAAGCAACTTTTACCCATGTTTAAAATTCTAACATTGACAGTGGTCATTTAAAAAGTATTGGTTCACTGAGTTTTTATAGATACTCAGAATCCTGACACATTTTACTCTAAAATATCAAAAATTGCCTTTATTAATAACATCACCAATCTCATCAGCAAGGCCGTTGTGTATTGCGAATCTGTCAAGAGCAGGCTTGGAAACTCAAATTTTATCCCTGGCAACAAATGCTGACAGGTGTTTTACTTGAAGTGTCAGAATTACTTGATTTGTTTTCCAGAAAATGTCTACGGAAGTCGGAATAATTACAGTTTTTCTGTCAGATGTTATTTCAATTAAATGTGGTGTTGTTCAGTGCGAAACCCAACTCATTGAGCCTGTAGCCCGGTCAGACTAGAAATATCCAAGATGCAGCCAAAATGTTCCGTGGGTCTGCAGCAATGCTTCATGGGAAAGCAGCAACAATGATTCGTGGGGACACTAAAGGAATTCTCCGTCTCTACCTCCCTTCTTATTAAACACGGTGCAGCAGGAGACAGGACCACCCAGAGAAACTAACTCAGCACAGTGTGGGAGTGGGTAGGTGGGTGGGTGGGGGAGCACCCTCATAGAAGCAGGGGGCAGGCATGGGGAGGGGATAGAGGGTTTGTTGAGGGGAAACCCTGGGAAGGCGGATAACATCTGAAATGTAAACAAATAAAATAACCAATAAAAATATTTAAAAAATAAATTAAAATAAAGTTCTCAGAAGTCCAACATGGCTGTGCTGTTTGCATCAAGCCCTGCTCAGTAACGGATAAAGTCGGGAGACAGTCTGATCCATTCCAAGATTAGAACACCGGACACTGCTGTTTCTCCTATGCAGAGGCCCGCATATCAATAGCCTGGGCAGAAGGCTAACCTGGAGGAAATTTCACTGAGGCACCTCATGTTAGAGAGACAGGAGGAATAGGTATCTCCGCTAGACCTCAGCGGCTCACACTTCCCAGTAGCACTTGCTCCCCTAGGCTGCTCCGAGCCTCCTCCTCCTCCTGGTGCCCTTCTGAGCCCCCATACTTTCCTGAGTTCTGACATGCCGTCCTCGCTCTCAGATACTAGGTACAGACCAATGCAGCTTCTCTGTGGCACTCAGAGCCCGCCCGCTTTCCCCTGAAGCCTCCTCCGCCAGGCAGAGACACTTGCCAACCTTTGTCGCTGAGCCCACCTGGTCCTTGGACCCTCAAAAGGCAACGTTTCTCCCTCCCGGATAACGCCAATATTTACAGTTTGCCCACCTTGTTTTTGTTTAAAATGGTCCTCGGGGTGCCCCTGTGTTCACTTTCCAATCCTCTTATTAATGAGACTGAGAACTCAGGAAGGAACCCTGGTTTTCCTGGAAACAGCAGTTGTGTATTTTAAATAAGGGAGTAAAGAAGTATTTGCATTTCGGCTGGTTTATAATTGTATGGGTTGTATTATGTCTAAGTAGTCACAAGTTCCTTATTATTTGGAGAGATAATCTAGTGCATTAAGCCTAAAATGAAGTTTGATATTGACTGTACCTTCCCCACAAATGACTCGGTGATATTGATCCTTTGAGAGGGAGATCCTTCCAGTTCGGTGGCTTGATTAAATATTAATTTAATAAAAAACCAAAGCCAGGAGAGCAGTGTGGCGGTTTGAATGAGAATGGCCCTTATAGGTTCATATATTCGAATGTCTGGTTCTGAGTTGGCTTAACTATTTGGGAAGGATTCAGAGATGGGGCTGCCTTGTTGGAGAAGGTGTGTCCCCGAGTATGGACTTTGAGATTTCAAATCCCAGCTCCCCACCCCCACCCACATCACTCCCAGCTGCCCCCAGCCTTCAGCCTGTCATCCCCAGCTCCGGCCTCTTCGCGCCATCTCACAGGTCCAGCCGTGCGCTCTCAGCTGTTCCCACCACCAGGCCTTTGCTCTGCCATCGCGAACCCCGAAACCGTAAGTCCCAAATCACACACTTTTTCAAATAAATTGTCGTGCTTGTGGTATCTTCACAGTAATAGTGAAGTCACTAAGATAAATAGCAAAGAAACAGTAAGATTTAGGAACAAAATTTAACTTCTGGAGTACCCTAAGACTTTGCTGTTTTCATATTAATCCAAATTTTCATCACTGAAAATTATATATATATATATATATAATTATATATATATGTGTGTGTGTGTGCATATAAACATATATACATACATATACAAACACACATATATACACATAAACAAAAATCAAACAAGTGTATACACATACACACATACATATACATTATACATATACATACATATATGTGTGTGTATGCATGTGTGTGTGTGTGTGTGTGTGTGTGTGTGTGTGTATGAACCCAGGAATATGTGTGAGCTTAGCAAGCTTCTGGAGAAAAGATGAGTCACTTAGCAAAACACACACACACATACACACACACACACAGATAGTTCTTGTGTTCCTTTTGGACATGTGACCTATGTGCAGAATTCTCATTTATCTCCCAATTCTGAATCTCAAGCCTTCAAAGTAAAAAGATACATCACAAACAAACATTTACACGATAACTATAAGAAGGAGGAAATGGGGCCTGTAGCAGCTGGCTCAGCTCTACATTGTGTTGGGTGTACTGAGAACACAGAAAGTCAGGAAACCTGCAGAATTACAAAGCAAGAAATATGTGTCTCTATATAAGGCTATATGTATGTGCATATATATATATATATGCATATATATATAGCAAAGTAACTGAGAAACTGAAAATAAGACCTCAGTCACAAGAGAAATAAAACTTATAGATGTAACTTATGAAAATGGCCACCAAAAATATAAATGCTTACCTGCACAAGATCAAGCCAGTCCAAATTCTAGGACACAGGGATGGGGACGGGCTGCCACAGATCCACCTTAGGTGAAGGAGGTTCAGGTTTAGAATGCACATTTACAAGAGCTGTCTTACACTATGTCATGCTTGTCTACCCAGTCAAACAGGATTTACACCACTATTGTGTTCTTCCTGGCTGTATGTGTTCAGGGAGTCCTCAGACCTGCCTCTGCTTCCTTTCTATGCATGTGCTGGGAATACAGGTGAGCTTAGCCAGCTGCTGGAACCAGATGAGTTACTCAGCAAAGACTGCCAACAACAGCAGGGTGCAGACCTCCCCCAGAGGGGAAACTAGCTGGTGGGGCAGCTTTCAAGAACTCTGAGGAGGGGATGTTGTGAAGGGACAAGTAAGGCAACTCTGTGTGACATGGTAGTTTCATCAGTAGAGTGTATTGGGTTTCACAGTCACACTTACTGAGAGACAGAGGGTGACTGTGACATTGTATATGTAACCTGCACCCAGCAATGCAGGTACAAATACTCATAGCAGTGAAGAGTTAAAAGACACATTAGCCATCTGGTCCTAAAAGCTTCTGACAACTTGGGGCTGGATTAGTGGCTCAGTGGTTAAGAGCATGGACTGCTCTTACAGAGGACCTGAGTTCGGTTCCCCGGTCTCACATCAGGCAGCACACAATGTAATACCAGCTCTGGGAGAGTCAACCGGCTGTTGTGGATTCTTGGGCAACTGTGTGGACTTGGTATGCACATAAACATAAACAAGGACACACATCTACACATAAAAAAATCTTTTAAAAAAATCTGTAAAACTTCTATAGCTAATTAATACCCTATTTAGTAGTATTCAACTTAGCATTCTCAAAGATTGGAAAAAGCTATGAATATTTGTAAAAAAAAAAGTTTCATTTTCTCTCTCTGTGTGTGTGTGTGTGTGTGTGTGTGTGCCCATAGATTAGGGCATCCGATCGCTGGAGCTAAGGTTATAGGTAGTAGCCCCCTGCCTGATATGGGTGCAGGAATCAAATTCTCATCCCTTACAAGAACATGTCCCCCTGCCTGCAGAGTTGTCCTACTGAGGCCTGCTCCATTCTCATACATTGGTAGATTCTGATCAATGCAATCAAGCAAGATAAATCACCAAAGTGGGAAAAAATAGTAAATTATTCTTATTTTAAAAGAAATAATTACATTGAAACTCTGATAGTAACTTCCAAAATCTGAAATTGTGGAACTTTGTAGTAAATAAATGATAAAAGTTAACTTTGTTTCTATCTGCTATAAATGAATAATATGAAATTTAAAAAAGTCAAATACCAAAACCATTTATAAAAAATACCATTTATAGACCTGAAAACAATGTGCAGAAACTGGGCCCTGGGAACTGTGTAACTCTTCTGAGAACTTGCAGAAATCTGAAGTCACAGTGGTTAATCTCGTGTGTGGGTTGGAGGCTCAGCATCATGATAGTGTCATTGCTTTGAAAAATGATCCAGAGACCTCAGCAGGTATTTCTGGAAGAAATTGACACACTGTGTTTCAAATCCTTATGCAATACAAAAGAGAGTCAGAACTACCTTAAGAAATTAGTAAATCAGATAAATAATATACCCTCGCCTGTTATTGGAGTGGAACTTTAAGGCTGAAAAATCATGGGAACTGATATAAAAAAAGTCAAGTCAAGAAAAGTATTCCAGACTGACACACAAATCAACTGTAATCTCCATCCAAAGTCCTATGACAGTATTCTAAAATTCATATGAAAATACAAAAAGACTTTGATTACCCATATCAACCCTGAGCTAAAAGAACAGCTGACAAAAATGACTTCAGGACCAAAACATTAAAAAACAGCATGTTACCAGTATACAAAGAGAGACTAACAAGATAGAATTGCAGCTCCAGATATCCAATCTCACAGCTACAACCATCTTACTCTTGACAAATGTCCAAAAGTATACTGCGGGAAATTCAGCTTCCTCAACAAGTGGTGTGGAGATGTCGGTCTCCACACATAGAAGGCTCTGCTCTCTCACCCTGTACAAACCCAACTCACAGTAGTCACAGTAGTTCGTGACCTTAGTGTATGACCAGAAATACCCAAACTACTAAAGGAAAACAGAGAGAATGCTCCGGAGTCAATGGGTGATGACTCTAAACAGGCCTCCAAACAGGAGCATGTACTGACCAGTGAGATCACTCGGATGGCATGGCTATGCACAGCTACAGAAAACTGCAGTGGTTCTCAACCTCTGGATTACGACCTTGTAGGGGTCCAGTGACCCTTTTACAGGGGTCGCCTATCAGATATCCTCCACATCACATGTGTGTGTTATGATTCATAACAACAGCAAAATTATAGCTACGAAGTAGCTACAAAAGTAATTTTATGCTCGGGGGTCACCACAGCATGAGGAAATGTATTAAAGGGTCACTGCAGTGTTAGGAAGGTTGAGAACTGATTTTCTGCTCTGAGGGATAAGCAGGCAAATGATATAAAAGACAGGAAGAAGGGACACCCCGCTGGTGGGGGCGTGAGCTAAAGCAGCCACTAGGAGCTCAATGGAAGTAAGAAAACTAAAAAGGGATTGTCTGTACAGGTGATGCTGCTGTGCCCTTCTGGGCATATGGCCAGAGAGTAAAGCCCAGCTTACTGCACATATCTGCACAGCTATGTTTGCAGTTGACACCATTGGCGATGGCTAACTCATGCAGCCAATCTAGGCATCCGTCAACAGATGACGCTACAGAAAAGACGCGGTGGGGTTTCACTCAACCACAAAGCATGAAGTCGTGATGTCTGCAGGGAAATGTCTAACAGTGGAGATCACAGCGACACTAAGTGAAACAAGCCGGCTGTTATACCAATGGGAAGTGAAATAAGCCAGCCATCATATCAGTGCTAAGTGAAATGAACCCGTCACCAAGGGCAGGCTCTCTGTGTTTTCTTTTGTATGTGCACATAACAGGAGTAACGAATGGATGTGAAATAGAAAGAGAAAACTCTATGAATGTGTAAGAGGAAGAGAGTGGGGGAACAGACAAAGAAGAGGGTGGGTGTGCCGAGGTGCTTTGTGTCACATGAGGTAACGCTGTAATGAAGCCTCTCGCTCTGTACAGTCACTGTGTGCTCACGAGAGATGCCGTTACAGACACACACGTCCACAGCTGATTTTTAAAAGGGCATTGAAGACATGGTAGGCATGTCAGGCTCATCTGTCAACAACAGGGTTCAATAAAACAGCTTCAAACTGGACCTGAAATAACATGCAAAAATCGACCCACTGGGGCCCAATAAAACACTGAAATATAGAACTAGAAGAGAATATCAGATACTTTATGATAGGTCTAGATTAAAATGTGACATAAAAATTACAAGCCAGAGGCTGGGGTAATGGCTCAGTTGGGAAAGTGTGTGTCCTCGAGTATAAAGAAAAGTATGTTGTGATCTCCAGCACCATTCAGAAGTCAGGCACGATGGCCCATCTGTAACATCAGCACTGAGTGGGACTGTGGGGAGCTATGCTGGGGCCTTCTGTCAGCCAGTCTAGATATGGGTGAAGACCAGGTTCTGTGAGACCCCAATTCATAAAATACAGTAGAAAGAGACAGAGGAAGACACTCAGTGTCTACCTCTAACCTATACCCATTTGCAAATACATGGAAACACACACACAGATACACACATTTTGCACACACACACATACACACACATGCTCACATCCACTCACGTGTGCACGCACACAAACACACACACACGGGCATGCATACACACTCATGCACACATTCATATACAGGGATATATACATGCACATGCACACATAGATGCACACACACTCATATACAGATACACACACATACACAGATACACATTGCACATGTGCACACACTTACATACAGAGATACACCCATACACATACACACAGGCAGACACATGCATTCACATTCAGATATACACACGCACATGAACATGCACACGTACACACAGAGATGCAGATACGCACACTCACAAACAGATACATATATACTCACATACACAGATATACACATACACAGATACACACACGCACACATACATACAGAGATACATACATACACAAATGCAGGTGCACAGGCACACACACACAAACACGTGGACCACAGCTCCACGGGCACTGGCAAGCAGAACCTTGCACTTGGTCATGAGGACATGGGTGGACATTTACTGCCTCACAACTTTGTCTGCACCCTGAAAGAACAATATAGTGAGATATGTTCATACATGAATGGATATACAATATGAGGGCTCTGAGGGGCAGGAAACAGAGAAACGGAATGCCTATTTAGTTAATTGTAACAAGAAGTTGCAACTCTTTATAATAGCCAGAAGCTGGAAAGAACCCAGATGTCCCTCAATGGAGGAATGGGTACAGAAAATATGGTATATTTATACAATGGAATACTACTCAGCAATTAAAAATAATGAAGTCATGCAATTTGTAGGCAAATGGTTGGATCTGGAAAATATCATCCTAAGTGAGTCAACCCAATCACAAAAGAATACACATGAATTACAATCACTGATAAGTGGATATTAATGAGCCCAGAAGCTCTGAATACTCAAGACACAATTAGCTAAGCAAAAGATTCCCAAGAAAAAGGATGGAGATGACCCTGGTCCGGAAAAGACTAAATCCAGTTTTGTAGGAGAGTATCACAACAGAGAAATGGTGGGGAGGGCGGGTGATTGGGGAATGTGGGGGGGAGAGGACTTATGGGACATATGGTGAGGGGGGTACTGGAAAGGGGAAAGCCTTTGGAATGTAAAGAATATAGAAAATAATAAAAAAAAAAGAAAAAAAGAAAAAGAAAAAAAAAAGAAGTTGCAACTTGATTTCAGTGGCAGTAAACATATCTGCATTCCCCTGGGAAAACACAGAGGGCTCAGTATGCAATGTGGTGGGATCATATGTGTGTTTATTACCTGAGTGGACGCAGTTTCAGAAGTGAGGATGTATATCAAAGCCCAGCATTGAACAGGACAGATGCTGCACATTTTATATTAAGAAGGTCTGGGGTGGTTTGAATATGCTTGACCCAAGGAGTGGTACTATTAGAGTGTATGCCCTTGTTGGAGTAGGTGTGGCCTTGGAGGAAATGTGTCCCTGTGGGGGTGGGTATCCTCCTAGCTGCCTGGAAGACAGTGGTCTACCAGCATCCTTCAGAACAAGGCATAGAACCCTGCTCCTTCCCCAGCACCATGCCTGCCTGGATGCCGCCATGCTTCCTGCCTTGATGATAATGGACTGAATCTCTGAATCTGTAAACCAGCCACAAATAAATGTTGTGTTTTATAAGGATATCCTTGGTCATGGTGTCTCTTCACAGCAATAGAAACCTTAAGACAAGACCTCACTGAAACTTACTTTTCAAAGTCCCATTGAGATGTGTGCCTATCCCAGACTCTTGTTCATTTGTCTTCAGATTCCCATGACCCTCCAGACTGCGGGAAGGTCTGTTTTGTTGTCTTTGAGTTATGGGCATCATTTCTCAGAGGGTATGAGGACTGCCTGATACTGGGGACATGTCCCCTGCCCACTGCTTGGGACAAGGTTCTGCCTGCTGATACAATAAGCTGTGCTGTTGAGGCTGCCTGGATTTTACTTAGAGTGATAAGGCAGAAAGCACTATCTACATTTTTGTTTGTTGGGGGACAGGTCTCAGGTGGCTCAGGCTGTCTCAATATTATATAGAGTCCAATCCTACAAAAGATCCCTGTCTCTCCACAATCCCACCCAAAGAATAAAACACAGAAAACTTAAGAGGCCAACGTTCTCCTGGTAAAGGACTTGCATCACATCTGGGTTGCTTTTATTTTATTTTATTTTTTCCCGTTACCACTCCCCTTAAATAAATCTCAGATTTAAGGAGGTTGCTCGGGAGGTCAGGTACACTGCTCTGTCTTTGAAGTTGAGATTCCCTTGGCCTGAGCATTATTGTTCACAGGTCAGGTATGAGAAAGGTTTCGAGGGAACCTCACTCTGGAGACTTCTAGCTCTCAAGCGCAAGTTGCCTGTTCCGTAATCAGCTTTGCCATCTGACTGCTGTATCAGAAGGTATTCACTTAGCAGTAATTAAGAGGAAAAGCTGATTTTTATTGGTTCCAACTGTTAAAGAATGTTTGCCTCGCACCCCGGCAGCTGCGGGGCACCAACGGGGCAAAGGCTGTCTTCGCCTGCCACCTAGCGTCCGCTTTCGGAAGCGCGGACACAGTTTCCTCTTCGCTGTGGCACGCAGCTCCTCTGCAAAGGGAGGTCTGTGAAATTCCCCAGCTGCTCACAAAGGAAAATGATTTCTCTAAAAGCCATAGTGCTTTTTAGAGACCTTGGCCGCGATCCAGTTTAGCTTTACAATGCGAGGAGAGGCAAGAAGAGAAATTCACCGCTTGAGTCTGTGTTGTTGAATGTATTTTAATAAAGATTTTAGAATGTATGTTTCAAGTAAATCCCCAGGCGCTGCGGGGCAGCTGGACATCAGAGAAGAAGAGGAACCCAAGTCACAATTACAGCGTTTGCTCTTTCCTCATTACAGTGGATGAAGGAAGCAGTGCAGTCTTGCTCAGGGAATTATTTCTTTGTTCATCAGCCTTCTACACTCAAATATTTAGAGCATTGAGCCACTCAGAGGACTAAAAAGAAAGCAGGCACATAAGGAAAGCCCTCAAATGTTCCGAAGCACCAGGGAAACCAAACGATTGCTCCCAAACAGCCCATGAAATTGTCACAATTACTTCCCCAAACCACAGGATTCTCCACGTTATTTTTCTCTCTTCCCAGCTGATCCAGAAGAAAAGATCCAGAGATCTCAATTCAAACTGCAGGATGGGAGGAGGCTTTCCTGACGTGGTGCAACCACCCTGTGAAGGATCTAACTTCAAGGCGCCCGTGGCCTGTGACCCTGAGAAGGAGTTTGCAAAGTCCCAAGCCTAATTTCCAAATTTTGCACTTGAGAAAGCGGAAGCTCTCAGGAGCTGAGCATCTCTGGGCGATTACACAGCTGGCTAGAGCCGGAGCAGGCTTCTCACTGGGGTGTGCGCTCCTCTTCACTGCCTCTTCTCAACTCAATATTAATATTTATGGCCCCTATGCATGATCATACTCTGCCACATCCTACAAGAAAAACATACACCTTCTAGGAGTTGGAGGGGATGTGTTCTTCCACAGGTGCACATAGAGGAAAAGGCAAGTAAAGCAAAGCAGCTTATAAAACGGTTTAGAACAAATGCCGCGATGTCTGTGCTCTAGAACTGGACTGTTTTCAAGATATTTGGACGGTCCACAGACTTTTGGATCTGACAATAGATTTTCTGGATATTTCCATCTTAATATTGGCAAAGGCTGTATATAGCTTTGACGAAGGCTCTTCACTACACACATATAAATATATATATTTAATAATATTAATGTATGACAAAGGCACTTTACTATATATGTGTATGTATATATGTGTACATGCACACACACATGCACACACACACACACATATATATATGATAATGGAGACAGGGTGAATTATCAATTGAATATTCTCCTGTGTTCTAATGTTTTCCATAAGAATACATGTATAAAGTCTGAAACTTTAGTAATAGGAGTAATTGGTAATATTGTACTGAGCCTATTCTAGTCTGCTATTATTATAATTTTATAACAGTTTAAAGCATCTAAGAGTCCATCCCATTTTTTCCCTCCATGCACAGTTCTCTCTCTCTCTCTCTCTCTCTCTCTCTCTCAGCCATCTCACAGAAAGTGCTGGCGTGCTGGATTACAGAGAGCCTAAGACTGCGTCTGTGTGAAAATATATTTATATCGAATATACGTCTGGTGAGCTTTCCTCCATTGGTATTTAAGGAGCTTAAATTGGTTACAGAGAACTCATGGTTTTCTTTTTCTTGTTATGTTTTCTGCTGCTCTTAATTCTGCAGCTGGCATCATTAGATAAATCTCATGATCTCCTTGGATTTCTCCTATAATTTGGTAATCTCTACACTATAAAACTTTGGTGTCTTCAGTTGTTTTCCACATAACTGAGATCACAACGGGTATTGTTATTGTGTCCTCTCGATTTTTCTAGGTTGAAATCGTCCTTCTCCCACGGGCAGAACTTGCCAACAGCGGGCATCACTGTTCACACGAGGCTGACGAAGACTCTTCCCGCCAGTGTCATCACTGTGGACAACTGAATGATTAGTTTTCAGAACAATGCTGAACTCAGTGAAGGCCCGCCTGCTAGCTCAGTTTCACTGCCGCTGGACTTCATGAGGTCTCCTTGGTCTGTGTTCACATGCGGCGGATCCCGCCATTCCGATTGACCCCCCATTCAGACTCCCTCTCTCCCCGCCGAACTCTTGGCTCAGCGACTTCCTGTCCCTGCCCCTCACTCAGTCAGCGGCGCTTCTGGCGCTTCTGTCCCTTCTGTGATTTACGTCAGTCAGCACATGCTTATGAAATCATTGACTCTGAATTATAACTAAATAACAAAGCCATAAACTGACACAGGAGCCAGCCTACGTACACTAGATGCCAAAGGCCTCCCTTTGTATGAGAGAGGTCCATCAGGGCTTCTCACCTTCAAGGCTTAACCTTCCTCTTAGGAAGCAGCTGTTGTGCTGTGCATGGCTTTGGGATTGAAGAGTGCCTTTATAAGCACACATGGGGGACCTATAGCACTGGCCGCATATGCAGCAGAGGATTGCCGTCCCTGGGAGGGAAGCCCCTTGCACCTGTGGAGGCTCGATGACCCAGAGAAGGGACTGCTAGGGCGCTGAGGCAGGAGTGGGTGGGCAGGTGGGGGAGCACCCTCATAGAGGCAGGGGAGGAGGGAGAGGATAGGGGGTTTGTGGAGGGGCAACTGGGAAGGGGGATTACATTTGAAATGTAAATAAATAAAATAACCAACACCCTCCCCCGCAAAAAACCAAAAAGGAGTGTCTATAACTTTTAATTTAATGTCTTCTATAGAGAAATTAGAGCTTCATCCATATTCTTAATTCTGAATCTTCCAGAACTTTCTCGATCTTTGCTTAATTAGGGTTTTATGGCCTGAAGTGCACACTTCCAGTCATGCACAGTATAGATTACACTCTTTCCCATTAATTAATTTTATTTTATTTTTTTGTTGTGTTGTAGTTTGTATTTGGTTCGTTCTGTTTGTACAGATCCTGTGTGGGCTTCTGCCATCTTTCAGGGGTGTGGCTTTGCTCTTCGGCTGCTACTTCATTCCTGAAGCAGCTCATATTTCTGCATTTTCTGGTCCTTGATGTTTGGAAGTCATACTCCGCCATTTTCTGTACTACTTAGCAACTGAACCTAGGACCTGGCCTTACGAGGCGGGTGCTCTACCACCAACCCAGATGCCCAGCTCCTTTTACTTCTCATTTGGAGTCAGGACCTCTCTACATTGCCCAGGCTAGCTTTGAACTCACTCTGCAGTCCAGACAGTTTGCAATTCTTCTCCCTTAGCTGTGTGGATAGCTGAAATTGCAGGCCCATGCCACCAGGTTTCTCTCTTCTTTTGAACATCTTATTAAAGAAGTATTTTGGGCACGCTTGAGACATACACGTATTATGTGTATTGTATATGTCACAAGCACACATGAAAGAAATACTGACCCACTCCCTGTTTGACAACTCTAAGCATGTGTGGTTTCCCCCCAAATGGCCACAGCTGCTTCTTCTTTGTCTCTGATTCTTGTTCATCTTCCTAAGAAACACTTTCTATTTTATATGTTCCTTCAACGTAAGCAGTCACCTGGGGTCTGCAGGCGTCTTCAACTTAGGCAGATGCCTGTAGGTTCTGCACCTACATAGGTGGTGCAGAAGGATATATTTTAACTTCCTTATACTATTTAACTCTATCCTTGCTGTCAGCTCCCTTCAGGACCTACAAGTCACCACACACACACACAGAGCAAACGTTCCTGAAACAAATAAATCAGCAAGCATAGAAAATTGTGTGTGCTATCAAGAGACAGCCTGATCTCTTCTGCTCTCCTGAGACATCTGTGGGCTTTGCAAAGTATCGCACGACAAATGACAGCAGTGTAATTTCTTCTGGGTTGCAGTGGAGGGAAGAGGGTGAGATTACTAGGTAAACTTCTGCTTCCCATGTTCTGGGGAAAATCAAGCCACATTTAAGACAAATCTTGTATGTTAAAAGTTCGGGTGTGGAGTATGGGTGGACATAAATGCCTAGACAGAGACAGGCTAGACCCCTCGGAAGCTGGGGAGGGATTTGCTGTTCTGTCCTGAGATCGAGATATCACAATCTAGCTTAGAAGATGCCTCCAAGCACCCAGCAGCTCTCCACACTCTGCACAGTGAGAAAAGCTGCGTGCTTATCAAAGCAGTGTCTCGCACTCTGAAGAGAAAGTCGGCTTTGCCGAGCTGAGACTTTCTGCTCCAGTTCTGTCAACACAGTTGAATAAGGGAGTGGAATACCGCAGAGGGCAGCTTCCCGTGCTAGGCTGACATCTGAACAATGAGAACAGCTCTTTCACTAACTACCAACTGGACAAGAGGCCATTCATGACCTTGCTCTGTTGTGCAAGCTTGCTGGCAGTGGTGGGTGGAGGGAAGGGTCAGATGGGAAAATGGGGAAAGGAGATCCCTGGTCTGATTTCTGGCTGTAGAAACATCCAGCAGTCCTGAGACTTTGAACACAGATTTCTTTTCTTACAGATGGGGTTTTATTTTTATTAGCACATATTGGCCTTTTAAATGGAAATATAGAACTTGATTAAAGGCATCCCCAGATTTAAAGGAAGTCATCGACGGCGAAGGAAACTGGGTGACGAGACCTTCAAATCCAGAGGCTCAGAAGAGGCCTTCCTTTCTGACTAAGAAATGGATCACATTTTTAATTGCTAAATATGTCTTTAAGGCTTTGCTTGTGTGTTGGCATCAAAAGAAAAACAAACGAATTGATCGTGCCCAGGAACGGCCCCTGCCTGGCACATGCCGAGACTCCGGCAGGATTGCATGTCCGCAGCTTCCAAGTGTTGCGAACATTCTAATTTATTTGGAATTAGCTTGATGCAGAAGTGCATCTTGCATGTTGTTTGCACAGCCCCAACTTAATCCTTCTACTTTATTCAGAAGGATGTTGTCCTCGTCCTCAGGAAGTGGTGGGATTTAACTCTGAGAGTCAACGTCTCACTTAGAGGTGTGAGTAGACTAATCAAGGCATTGCCTGGCACAATTTTCCTACGTATACGCCTCAGTGGTAACTTGGTCAGTTTATTGAGAGTTCTAAATTTAGTTCATTTCAGGACAGTGTTTTACTATTTCTCCACAGAGATATAAGCTTGCAGCCCCTTCTTGGGTTATATGCATGCCCACCTTTTATGGTTAACTCTTTTCCTACTGTCTCCCTGTTCCCTTCCACTGGATTACCTCCCCCCTTTCCTACCATCCATGTTCCTTTTTCCTCCCCACCCCTCCCTAAAAGCCTCCTTTGCTCCCCTCTCCTGAACCTCAATCTAGTTTTGCACCCCTACACACTCACCCCCACATAAATACATAATATAAGAATCAGACACTGGATTCCCCACATGACAGGGAATACAGGATGCTTGTCCTGAGTTTTATCAATTACTGTAACACTTCCCAAAATTTAAGTAACCCTTTCAGGCCTGTTCAACCCCCCCCCTCAAGATATTAAGAAAATCATTTGGTCCAGGGAACCCTCACACTCAGTTGAATGGTAACCTCGGGGTGAAACCTCACTGGCACTAGGGAGTGGTGCAGAGATGTGTCCTGTGCTAGTTATTCCTCACTAATCTATGCAAAGTGAAGCTTGGTGCTGTGGCTCAATGTGTTGTGTGCACTCGGTAAGCCAGCCCCAGAATCACCTTTGACTCAGGATCTAAAGCCTGTATATTAAGCTACTGGATCATGTCTGGACGCATCCTTTGCCTATGGAGCTGGATAATGATAGATGTCACTTGCCCACTGCACAGTTGCAGGCATGAGATGCATAAGGGAGCACCACAGGCCTTTGTGACCCAGACCAAAAGTTTCCCAGTTTACAACCCAACGTCAAGACCAGCGGTCCAGGAAGCATTTCCTCTTTGCATTTGTTCTACTCATCGGGGAGCACTGCTTTAGAGACCTTTACCCAAATCATGCTCAGTGCCAAAGGACCCAGACCCCGGATAGTATTAGTATTGGACAAGAGGAAGGAGAGGCCATGTGTCTGCAGCTACCCGACCAAGAATGCAGAAAGGGCAGGCACCAGGCGAGGAGGATGCACAGCGCAGTGACATCCATCACAAAGGGACAGCACTTGGCCAGGCTGCCCGAGCAGGGACATCACAGAGTGCCCATTCAGGTCAGCCGTGAGGGCCTCTGAGATTACTCCAGGCCTTACACTTACACCTCTGGCTCAACACTGTGCCCAATTAATCTCCCCCGTCCACATTTTGTCCACATAGAGATTGCAAAGGGCCTTATTTGTCCCCGTTGTGGGACACTTTCTCCTTGGAGAGCCCCAAGCTCATTGCAAGATTAAACCTTCCTTTGGCCCTGAGAGGTAATTCAGCTGGACCTCGCAGAGGACAACAGGCCCAGTGAGATCTGGTAAGATGAATTAGAGTTACCAGAAAGGGAGTCTGGGCCCGCCTGAGGGGCTGGGCAGCCCTGCGCTTCTCATGTCAGAGATGCTTCCTCAGAGGGCGATATCTGCTGATTCAATGCTCCTGAAGCTAGGAAAAGAATAGCAAGCTTGAAGGTAAAACCACCGCCTGCTGCAAACCACTACACCAAGAAGTCATTAGCGGAACCCCAGAAGCCCTGGGTGACTTAATTTCCTCTCACTTTGGGCTCTGTGGGTAAGCACCCCTGTTGCTACACGCTGCGAGCTTCCACACTTACCCATCAAAGCAGATGGTGGAAGCCCAGGCTGTAACTAAGATCTGAAGCCAGGCTTTCCAGTTTAGTTTCCTGCGAATGTTTACTGTCAGCACGCCAGCTCTGAGGCTGACAGGTGCTGAGGCAGTGGAGTGGGCAGGGGCCATGTTCCCATGGAATCCTCCAGTTTACACCAGGAGTTTTCCCCGCCTATGTTCTACTGCATTTGCTGGCCAATTGCAGCTAGTCTAGCCTGTCTTGACTCAGGCTCCATCTGTCTCCGGGAGTTACAGGGGACTGTCAGGCTGGTCCAGCATTCCGTGGACTCTCGGGAATCGGAACTCTGGTTCATGGGTTCACGGCAAATGCTTTCTTCCTGGGGCTGGCACCCCAGCCTCTTCCTCCACTTTCCACTGCTCTATGCGACTTGCGTTTTTATCAGCCAAGTCCTCTGAGAGGTCCTCACTGTCTTTCTCATTTCCACTTCCATTCCATCCACACCTAGCCCGTGGATAGCACAGTCCATCTGTGGTGTGGCTCTTCATTTCTTAGTCCTTTCCAGGAATATGCTCGCAGACATGCCCAGAGATGTGCCTAGTCACCCCCTAGGTGATTTCCGATCCGTTCAAGTTGGTGGTAAAGATTCGCCATCACCTTGAAGGGCACCATGGCACTTCCACACGCACACAGCCTGCAGTTACTAAATCCAGCCTCTTTTCCCCCATTCCACTCAACATATCCTTCCCAGCTTCTAATGATCAATATTTCATGTCCATGTTCTGCCAATATAGGATACATTATAGAAACCCCATTATGTTTCTTTTATTGGATATTTTCTTTATTTACATTTTAAATGTTATCCCTTCTCCAGGTCTCCCCTCTGGAAGTCCCCATCCCATCCCCTCTCCCTCTGCCTCTATGAAGGTACTCCCCAACCGACCCACCCAACTCCCACCTTCCCGTCCTGTCATCAAGCCCCCACAGGACCAAGGACCTCTCCTCCCACTGATGTCCAAAAAGGTCATCCTCAGCCACATATGCAGTCAGAGCCATGGGTCCCTCCATGTGTACTCTTTGGTTGGTGGTCCAGTCCCTGGAGCTCTGAGGAGTTTGGCTTATTGACATTGTTGCTTCTTCCATGGGGCTGCAAACCCCCTCGGCTCCTTCAGTCCTTTCTCCAACTCCTCCATCAGGAACCCCATTTTTATGCATCTGCTAATGAGCACCCAAGCTGCTCTGTATCTTAACCATTGTGAAGGTGTGTTTGCAGGATATCTATTGTACTTAAGCATGATGACTCCAGTCCCTTCAGCTCTACACTGAGAAGCAACTGCTGCATTTTAAGTCTTTATCTCCAAATTATTCTTCTTTGCTAAAAATATGTATCTATCTCTATATTTGTAGCCCAGGTTAGCTTTGAGCTTGCCCTCTCAAGTTGTTGGGAATATAGATTAAAATGTACTTACAAAACAGTAACAGCCCTAAGCCTTCGGCTATTACAAATGCTTTCAGTCAAAGCACAGTGGCTCCCTTACTACTAGGTACACTATTTCTAGTTAGTTAGTCTATAACACAACTCACCTCACTCCCAGCAAGGAGAGACATCTCATGAAAGAGTTGGAGCTTTCTCTTTGGGGTGTCAACAGATCATATGTTGGTTATCAATTTAATATTATTTAACAAGATAGCTTTCAACAGTGTTTCTCTGCTACAAAACGAACCTAGTGGTTTTAAAATCTGTTTCATCGGTGAAGTTTTAATAGAACACACCACAACAATGTGTAAATTTACAAATAATTTGTCTAAACAAAGGAAGTTTTAGACAATAGCTTTCACAAAGCAATTATTAAATTCAGGGCATCAAGAACTTAATTGTGGAAGCCCTCTGATGAATGAGTCAAGGTACTGATATTGTTATTCAACACACTGTGGGGCGTGATGGACACAGAGTGCCCCAGTGAGAGGACTGGAAGGAGGAAACAACAGCTAAAGACACCCATGCTTCTTTGAGGTATTTATTTTTCATTTCTGAGATTCTCAGCCCTTAGGTGCAGCATGAACTTAATGCAACCCAGATTCTTCACCGGTCTTTTAGAATGTACCACGGATCAATAATTTGTTGGTTTGTTTATGAAATATGCCAACTTACTAGGACAGAGCCATTTTTAAGGGGAAGCCACAATCAATATATATGCGCATAGATTTATGGGTGTTTTTGTTACAATCAGAGTAAGTCCCCTTAAAGAGCCCTAAGCAGCAAGCTGGCTATTTTCAGTGTTCTCTGAGGCTCCCGGCCGCCACTTCAACTCCAGAGACTAAAAATATTGTATTGCGTCTGAGACTTTTACTCTGATCAACTCTCCTCAGAGGTAATTTATTTGAACAGGTAGATTTAGCATTGCAGACAATTGATGAGCCAGTCTTAGCCTCAGTCTCCTGTCCATGACATCTCTCCATTTCAACCCCCTAGCAGGGTGTCTGAACTAAATGGACTGTGAATGTTCTTATCATATTTTTTCCCTTAGAGAGTTAAAAGAATAAACCAACTGAGAATTATGAAATAAAAGGTGAACCCGTACAATTTTCTCCCTGTGATCGCCCAGCAGGAATAGCTCCCGAACCCCTGTGTTGCTCATTGGATCATCTCCCAGAGGCCTGGCTAACATTAAGTCTAGATTTCTCAGGCACTAGAAACCCAGGATTTAGTGAAGACTATCAAGAGAAACTATGTGACTGTGTTTGGCTCTCCAGGCAATAGTTCACGTTTTGATCTTTGCACTAGGTTGAAAGTCTTCTGAATGAGAACTGATGCTCCAAGCATTAAATCTGGTTTTCAAGAATGTCAAAGAAGGGTATTAGCTGTTTCATTAAGTTTTCAGAGCTGGGGATGAAGCCCTCATTGATGGGCCTGCATGAGGCCCCTCCCGGGAGGGTCACTGGGGTCCTCACCTGAGTCACACAGTCTCAGTAGGCCATTATGGCTTTAGTGTCCACTACACAGGGTCACACCAGATACTAAATAACACCAGACCTGTGCTTAATGCCACGAATCATGATGACCATGGACTCCTGCTTGAAAGCAGTGTAGACTACATCACTACTGCACCAGAGGCATGCTGAGAGGATGGGCAGTTGCCAAAAGGAAGGGAGGCTCCCATAGGAAGCACCAGGGCCAGGTTTCGGAGGGATGAGGGAATATCACCTAGAGGTTAAAGCAGACTGAAGCCTCTTTCCCATGCTAGGTTGCCAGGAGTGGTCCCTTTGCTCTGAGCCCTTTTTCCCACTTCTAAGTGAGCTCCCCCAGGAGCTGATCAAATGTGTTTGCTGGTTTCATGGCATTTGGAGGTGTGTGACTTGTACCACAGTCACAGACTTTTAAATTTGAATTATTTTTCAAACCCAAAAACCATCTTGGTGTCTGAAGAAAGAGCATGAGTGTACCCCATGTGGCAGACTGCAATTATTTGCTGAGGTTCCACAAATATTTGCTGAGGTCCCTGGGATTAAAAAAACAGGGTGTAAAGCACACAGTGCCTCCTAAAAGTGCACAGTCAGCAAGAATCCCGAGCCAGGAGATCCGTCCAAACCACTAGTTCTTTTAGAGCAACAGTGGTAGGGACCGGGTCTGTGTGTGTAAACAATGAAAATATGTCATTTAAACAAACGTAATAATGTCTGCTGTTTGCAGGAAAATGGATAGAACTGGAGATTGTTGTGTTACCAGAGATAAGACAAATGTCATACCTTTACCAGAGATAAGACAAACCTCACACCTTTGCTTACACACAGAACCTAATCGAACATGCATATATATGTAAATGATTATGTATACGTGACTATGTTCCTATACATGTATATATCATGAGAAAGTAGAAGGGAGATAATTGGAATGAGGAAGGGAACCAGGGAGGGGTTGCCAAGAGGGGTCTGTGGCAAGAGAGAACCATGAAGGACAGATGAATAGATCCATGACACTTCTGCGTGAAGATGTGGTGATGAAACCCAGTGTTTTATACGTGAATAAACCTATTATTCCTGAGACTGGGGCACTACAAGGAAGTCCATTTAAGTTTCTCAGCTCCTAGTCAGGGTGGGGGGTGGGGGGGAGGGTAAGGGCAGCAGGAGCAGGGCAGCCATAAGGAGGAGGGCAGCCAAGAGGAGGAGGGCAGGGTGAAGAGGACTGAGGGAGAAGGGCAGTGTGAGCAGAGCAGCCAGCAGGAGGGCAGCAGGAGGAGGGTAGAGAGAGGAGGGCTGAGAGAGAAGGCAGCCATGGGAGGAGGGGCAGCAGGATGGGGGTGCCACATATGCAGCTGTGCAGGACAGAGCAGCAGGAATTGTTGGTGCTGGGCCGCCTACCTTGGTGGGGCTGTAGGAACCATACTATCACCTGTCACAACACAGCCACCCAATCAAGCAAGAAGTTAGTTGCTAATGATACAGAAAGATTACTTTGAGAAACCAGCCAGTTTCTAGAATTCACAAAGTTTTATATTTAAAAAGGGGGGGGCTTAAAAAAATCTACAGTTTACTTTTTCTCGTCTTTTTGTAGTGTTGTCAAGAAGGGAGTTGTAAACATTTTGTAATTCAACTACCTCAGAAACACACATTGTTCTCTCCTATTTAAAATCTACCCTGGGGCTCTGTAACTCAATTTAGAAAACACATGTTTATGCTAAGCAAGAACAATAACTAAAAAAAAAAAAAAAAGACCATACTATGTGGTCCAGCCTGTACAGGTTCACGATGTCTCTCTGAGATGGTGACTCATCACACAGCAGAGAGAAGTTTTGAAGATCAGGAACATCAGTAGCTTCCTGACTGACAGATCCATATTTAAAGGTAAGTACAGCAGTGTGCTCATCTACACTCCCTGACTGTGGCATGGCTGCCATGATCAGATCATATGGCGGAGAGGTTTATATTGGCTCTCGACTGCATAGATCTCAATGTGGGGATTGCACAGCCTTGTTGCCTTGGTCCAGAGGTGAGGTAGCACAGTACAGAAGTACTACATGGCAGAGTGGAGCTGCAAGAGGGGGAAAAGACCTTAGTGTACTTCTCAAGATCACACGCTAGTGACCCGCTTTCTCAAACTGAGACTGACCTCCTGAAGTCTGTCCCACCAGAGGTACTAATTAGCTGGACATCAGGCATTCCACACCTGAGCCTTTGTGGACTACTTGAGATACAATCCCATAGACAAAGAGAACTGGATGATGGCTTTGAAGAGATGACTTTGGCATTAAGATTTGAACCTTGAAGAGACTTGTCTTCTTTATATTTTATTAATAACCTTTTGGTTATAGATTACTTTCAGTAAGACACAAAAATTATGATCACAGCGTAGAAAGCTGGTATACTGCCCACATCCTACTCTTCCAGAGTTGCTTGAAATGGTCGAATCATGGTTTTTCAACAAGCCAATGTTGATATGTTACTATTACTCAAAGTCTTTCCCCATCCCAGGATCCCATTGAAGATCTCCTACTGCAGTCGGCTGCATTCTAAGGTCTTCTCCTTACATGCCACGTTTTGGGGGTATTCCTTGTTGACTATGACCTTGAGGATGTCTGTGGCCAATGGTTATTTGTTCTGAGTCTGAGGCACCTGGTAATTTTCATGATTAGGCTTGCATCAAATATGCTTGGAGAGAACACAGCGGTAGACATGCTATTTTCTTCATGGCTTGTTGACAATACTTTCAGAGGCTCTGCATGATCCTTGAGAAAACATTTCTATCTCCAAACAACCAAGGTCAGCAGAGGTGACCACTATTCAAAATTGGCTCCAGTCAGGTTTGATAAGACTAAGAGTCTTCAGGGAAGATCATTCCAGATTTAGAGAGGCCACAAATAAAAAGAATTGTGTCTTATGAAAAAAAAAAGGAGGGGCTTAATATAAAACATAGAGAAGTAGTACCAGACGCTGCCAGGAGTTGAAGAAGTAAAGAAGGACCCTGGACAGGGTCTTCGGGAGTTATGCATCTCTAGTGGCAGCTTGGTTTGGGATGTTGGGCCTCTAAACTACATGTCGCTTTTTTAGCAGAAATTTGCTCACTTTGTAGAAATTTACCAAGGTAGCCCAGGGTGTGAGCAAACATCCGAGAGTCCAGAACTCACCACCAGCCCAGTTAGCTGTTTTCATTCAGCTGCAAGACTCTCAGGCTCCTCCCAGTTCTATGACATTGTCCTGTACAGCCACTGATGCTGCCATTCAAGGTTCAGCTCCCAGGGAGTGTGTGAATGTGTCTCACCTTTCTTGTGGGTTTTTATCTGACCAGGTATCAGCTCTTCGTGTTACACATGCAGTCATTCCTCCATATTTACATGGACTCCAAGGTAGCCTGTATTATAATTATTTGTTGTGCTGTCTTTCTATGTGCAATCTCTCCCAATGTGGCCCCTGCAGCTCCATCAGCTGGTCACTGTGCCCCTGTGACTTAACCCTGCTATTAGAATTAGGCTTTATTTTCCAGCATTTTCTTGGTTTCCAACTCAATATGGCATGCCAGTCTTGTCTCGCAAGATCCAACCCTGGGGCCAGCTGTTCCTCCAAAGAGTGCTTTTAATTTGTTAATGTTTTCCCGGAACAAAGATCAGGATGTGGGATGGCTGGCTGCTGCTGTGTTAGGCTTGCTTCCTGATTGGCTGTTTACTCTGAGTTGTCCCTCAAAGATGTTGGTTAAGCTCTCTAAGCTTCCTTTTATTTAGTTTCCGAAAAAAGAAGTTTACACAGCAACAAAAAATAATTCAGCCAGTCTTTACTGAACAAACTAGCAAAATCAGCCTTTAATGTTCATCTCTCCAGCAAACCTTGGCCAAGCGACGGTACAATGGGGAGACTTGGATTCAGGGCGGCCTCTTTAACAACATCCTGTAAAATATAGACTTTTGCATAGTTTTAGTAATTGGTCATCAAATGACTTCATCTCTCAAACTTCACTTCTGGGGGTGGGGGGAGAACCACATATCGAACTCAGGGGTCCAAGTGTAAATGCCTGTATTTTCTAAGGTTTTCAAATTCAAATTTAAATATGCCACCCTACCCTTTTCAAAATATTGATAGTGTATTTTGCTAAGTGATAGCCCGTGTGTGGT
This sequence comes from Apodemus agrarius, assembly GCA_964023405.1. Taxonomy (NCBI): domain Eukaryota; kingdom Metazoa; phylum Chordata; class Mammalia; order Rodentia; family Muridae; genus Apodemus; species Apodemus agrarius. The sequence goes on from OZ030020.1 coordinate 3,386,286, forward strand.
GTTTAAATTCTGCTGTACAGCTGGCAGGGTGGGTCTGTTCAGATGTAGTGTGTTCTGTGTCAGGGGAAGAGGGAGGTGCTGCATGTATTGATCTTAGAGGAGCTGCCTGACGGGTGACATCTGAGAAGGTCCATGTGGTGGGATGCAGGTTAATGGGGCAAGAGACTTGAGGCTCACTCTCCACAGGCCCAAACCCACGTGTGCATGGAGAAGCTGTGTCTCAGCACAACTGCCTTGTGTCCAGTCCAGGTTTTCATCAAAAAAATGCAGTAACCCTTGAGCTGACTGGAGAGCAGGCTCTGTCCCTGCCACTGATAATAGGGTTTTTCTGCAGAAATTTTGAAACTCATACCACATAGGCACTGTCCATGGTCACTTGCACTTTCTACAGGGACAAAGCCCTGAGAGGCATAGTTTGGCCAAGCTCTATCCACCTCACAGAGACAGGGCGAGAAGGAGCTTGATGGGGCAACAACACCAACCTGTGCCATGTTGACCCTGTGGCCAGTGCCCCTCAGCTCTGCAATGGAAGCGTGATGCTGGCATATCCAAGCAAAGGTTAGACATAGCCATTAAGTCTGATAAAGTGATTATGAGACACTGTTGTTGGGGCTGGAGAGTTAGCTTGGTGGTTAAGATTACTGACTGCTCTTGCAGAGGTGTTTGAGTTCAATTCCCAGCAACAACATGGTAGTTTACAACCATCTGTTACAGGATCTGACACCCTCTTCTGGTGTGTCTGAACACAGCAAGTGAGTGCTCACATAAAATAAATAAATAAATAAATCTTTTTTTTTATAAAGAAGCGGTTATTGCTGTTGCAGATGTTTATGTTTTAGAAGAGATCGACATATAAATGCAAAGGTCGAGATGCAGCACATCAAGCACTTCAAACCCAAGGACAAAGAGGAGCAATGTGAAGAGACCATGACTGCCTTCAAACACAAGGTCATGGCTCTGCAGTCATCCCAAGAGAAGGGAAAGGCTGACCGGCATGCCATTGAGAATGTTTTTGTTTTAATCAACACTGAAAAACCTCAAATAAGGAGGTCTGTGGATAATCTGTGGAAAAGGGAAGATGGGTGTATCCAAGCCCATGGCACCAGGAAGGAACTGGTTCCATCAGACACAGGCAGCCAAACATCACACACAGATAGGTTCACACCAAACACACCCTTTGTCTCTGATTCTGGAAGCCAGAAACCCTACATAAGAGCTGAACATTTCTGGTTTCTCTGAGCTATGAAGAGAGTCTGCCCAGACATCCTTCTGAGCTTCTCTAGTAAGTATCAGAATTAGGCTTTCCTTGGCTGGACTCTGAATGGAACCCCTGCCTTTCTATTCAATTATCCCATTCCTGGTTTGGCTCCGCCCTAATGCCCAAACACCCAATCATTTGATTACAGCTTATGTTAAGGTCCTTATTGATTTGATTGCCATTTTAAGACACTACTTCCAGACAAGGCCACACTGATTAGATTATCACACTAATCAGATGTGAATTTGGGAGTCACATCTCAACCCAAGACTCAAAGGGCAGTTGAAGTCACATGATGGGCACAGTTTGAACAGTAAACACTTCTCACTGTCATTACATGAGAGCTAAGAATGCTCCTAGGTGAGTAGCTCAGGGTTTAATTTTGCTCTTTCAGATGAGAATTATCTTTGAGGTTTGTACAAAGGCTTCTAAGAACAGCAACACACTTTCCAGTGTCACCCACAACATGCAAAGTAACTTGGGACTGCCTGGCCTTTTCATCGCAGGGAGGGAATGTGTTTTTGATGTGTTGCTGTCAATAAGCACAACAATAAAGTCATCTCAAGTATATTTTACACAGTCAGAAGTTGAAGGAATAAGGTTTCTTCTTATGTCAAAATAATTTTGCACAGCTCTTCACTGCATTATTCTGAGTTAAATCATGTTTATTTTGGGTACCTTAAAGTCATCATTTTTATTTAACATATTCATGATAGGAAAAGCCCTATTTCATAAGGCAGAGAAACAAAGAAAGATTGTGAAAATAAACTTTTTTAAAATGGATATTTTCCCCCAAAGAAAAAGTAGTCTCCTGCCACCAATGGGTGTCATTTGCAACAACTCTGCACAAATTATTCTGGGACATGTGATGGTCCCCTAAGCCCCTCTAGGTGACCCCCAGGCTAATCTCATGTACTATTGATGCTTATAATATGAAAATGTCTATATTTTAGTTTCCAGAATAGATGGTTTATGAATAATGTATAATATTTAATAAAACCAGACATTGTCTCATTAATGTCTCATCAGAGGGGAGGTGGATCCTTCTCTGATATTTGGCATTTTGGGGTCATGTACCAGGTAAGACTGGGTAAAGAGATAAGCATTTACAACCTGCAGAATTTGAGGTTTGATTCTTGGAGATTTTAATTACTAATCAGACTTAAAATAATGACCTCATATATGGGCTAATTCCTCTGCTCTGCAGTGAATATTTTTCTTTCCTGTAAATACTTATGGAAGATGAAGTACAAAGACTTGCCAGTTCCAACGAAGGTCATACAGTAGGTTGCTGTGTTGGTTAGCTATAGTCAAACTGATAAAAAAAAATAGTGTCACCTAGGAAAGGGGACTTTAAGAGGTGAATTGTCTTAATCAGATTGATCTACAGACAAGTCTCTGATGGATTTCTTAATTAATGATTGATGTAGGAAGGCCTAGGTAATTGTGCTTGATATCACCTCTGGGCTAGTGGTCTTGTGCGGTATAAGAGAACAGGCTGGACAAGCCATGGGGCAAAAGCCAGTACATAGCATTTCTCATGGCTTCTGCTCTACTTCCAGACTCCAGGTTATTTGTGAGCTCGACTTGGCTCCCCGTGATGATGGAGTCTATCTTTAAACCCTTTCCTCTCCAAGTTGTTTTATCAGTGTTTTGTCACACCAAAAGAAACCAAATGAAAGCAGGAATTGGCAGAGGAACAAAAGTTCTAAGTGTGGGGCATTATTGTAAAGGACATTACTGTGTAGTTTTTAGAGGATTTTGGAAGAGTTTCTGAGTGCTCAGAACTTACATGAGTTGTTATGTGATCTTGTAAAACAGGACCATAGAGATGATATAAACCTGAGTTCTAAAGTTCCACAAAGAAGCAAAGATTCTCTAAGCCCGCTTGTGTTAAACTCAGAATCTGTAGAAGTGAAACCTGTGCTTACTGGGACAGTCATTTCTTGTTGACTGAGGCTAAGAATCAGGTATAATTAATAAGAGACCAGCATCACTGAGGTGAAATCTTGCAAGTATTTCCTTAGGCCAGCACATAGAAGCTGTGTTCCAGTGTGGTAGAAAGCTGCATATGATATGGAAGAGTCTCCCATGTGGTATTGGTCTTGATGGAATGAAAGCTGCAAGATTTAAGGGGCCATAGAGAGAAACTGAGGCTTGGTGGCAGGTGGCAGGAGCAGCAGAGTCTCTGAAAAGAATCCAGGAGACCATCCATGAAGGTGTAGCCTCAGTTGCAGTAGAGACCCAAACAACAGCATATTGAAGCTGTTGGGACTGAGGAACTTCAACCAGGGGTGGCTGAATGCAGTAGAGCCAGCTTCTGAGAACATGGTTGTGCTATTGGTGCAGACCTGGAAGGTAGGACTTCCCAAGTTCATTGGAATAATCTCAGACACAGCACACAGAGCCATTAGCACTGCTGGATTTGGTTCTGCTTTGAACTGGTTGATTTTGTGCCTTTGCTCTTTCTTTTTGAAATGAAGTATGCAACATATTAAGATTTCACAGGATCCCACAGTTAAGAAACTTTGAACTTTTAAAGTGTTGCGATTCTTAAAAGACTGAACTTTTAAAAATTGCACCATATTTTTACTCCCAGAGCTCCCAGGGACAAAACCATCAACCAAAGAGTACACTTGGAGTCACCCATGGCCCCAGACAAATCAGCAGTAGAGGATGACCTTGTTGGACACCAAATGGGGGAGAGGCCCTTGGTCCTGGAAAGACTTGATACCATAGTGTAGAGGAATACCAGGACAGGGAAGCAGGGGTGGGTTGATTGGGGAAGGGGAGATGGCTTATGGGATTTTCGGGGGAGGTGGGGCCCAGGAAGGGGGACAACATTTGAAGTGTAAATAAAGAATATACCTAATTGAAAAAATAAAATTGCACCATGTTTTATATTGTGATACTAATCTGAGATCTTGGAGATAAGCAAGAAAAAGAGAATGATTTAATAGTGATATGCCTATGTGTCAAGTTGATAGTATCATTCTGGTTAGTTTTTGTCAACTTGACACAGTCTAGAGTCTCCCCAGAAATGGGAACCTCAACAGAAAAAGTAAATCAAGCAGATTGCCTTTCAGGCAAGTCAGCTGGGTTATTTTCTTGGTTGGTGTTTGATGTTGAGGGCCCAATCCTCTGTTAGTAGTGACACACTTCAGAAAGTGGTCCTGGGATGGCTATGAGAACAGGCTAAGTAAGCCACAAGGAGCAACAGTAGATCATTTCTCCATGGCCTTTGCTTCAGATCCTGCCTCCAGGTTCCTGCTTGTGCATGTTCGTGTGTGTATGCATTCATGTGCAAAAGCATACATGTGGAGCTCAGAAGACATCCTGTGTGGTAGTCTTTATCTTCCCCCTACTTCACATGTCATGTGAACTGGCCAAAGAACTTTCCTGTGATTCTCGCTTAACTTCCTCCTGTTTCCCATAGAGATGCTGTAGATATAGATAGTTGAGCTATGTTTCTGATTTTAGGCGCATTCTGAGGATTCAATTTCAGATCCTCATACTTGGGCTATAAATGTTTTCTTTCTTTTTTTTTTTTGCCTCGTTCATTTTATATATAATTTTCTATATTCTTTGTTTACATTCCAAAGGCTTTCCCCTTTCCAGTTCCCCCCCCTCACCATATGTCCCATAAGTCCTCTTTCCTCCCCCATTCCCCAATCACCTCCCCTCCCCACCATTTCTCTGTTCTGGTACTCTCCTACAAAACCGGATTTAGTCTTTTTCCGGACCAGGGTCCTCTCCATCCCTTTTCTTGGGAATATTTACTTAGCTAATTGTGTCTTGAGTATTCAGAGCTTCTGGGCTCATTAATATCCACTAATCAGTGATTGCAATTCATGTGAATTCCTTTGTGATTGCGTTGACTCACTTAAGATGATATTTTCCAGATCCAACCATTTGCCTACAAGTTGCATGAATTCATTATTTTTAATTGCTGAGTAGTATTCCATTGTATAAATATACCACATTTTCTGTATCCATTCCCCCATTGAGGGACATCTGGGTTCTTTCCAGCTTCTGGCTATTATAAATATCCCTGACTTCAAGCAGTACTACAGAGCAATTGTGTTAAAAACTGCATGGTATTGGTACAGCGACAGGCAAGTAGATCAATGGAATAGAATTGAAGATCCAGAAATGAACCCACAGAGTTAGAGTTATGGTCACTTGATCTTTGATAAAGGAGCTACAACCATCCAGTGGAAAAAAAGATAGCCTTTTCAACAAATGGTGCTGGTTCAACTGGAGGTCAACATGCAGAAAAATGTTTTCATACACTAAGCTACTTCTCCCCCACCCAACCCCTACCACTGCCCTTAAGATCAGGATCATGTAACTATTTTCGAGCCGATAGAGAGTAAAATATTTCCACCATGTCTCACAAGATAAAAAAATCCCTCCACCTTTTACTCATCTTTCTTTCTTCTCTCTGGGCATGTGGGTGGCTTGGGAGTGGGAAGGAGGTAAGAGTAGGACCAGGCACATCTGACCTAAGGGATTAAGATGTGTCTGTGGCAGGTGGAGGTGAGAAAACACTCTGAGGTCAAAGCTTTTTCAGAGAGAGGTAGCATAGGCTAACTGTCACCATGTCTGCCTGAATAATAGTGGCTGAGATCTGGTCAGCCTGAACAGTAAATTCTGAGAGCTTTGAGGATCTTCACAATCCCACTCCACTTTCAGCCCTACCTGAGGGAGTTGGTTGGATTCAGTTGAATTAACAAAAGAACATTCCTCCCTATCTGTTTCAGATACCTCTTCAAAAACCCAACATTTTGCACGGCAGATCTGGAATGCCTCTGGTAGACAGTCTACAAAGTCTTGTCTTCTATCCCACTTATGACTCAGCTTCTGCATAAATGGCCCCAACCATCCTGGTTCTTACATCCTCCCTCCTCCACTCCCCCGGAAAGGTTGCTTCTTCTGTCTTGGACACATCCTTCCTGTACTCCTAGCTGAGAAGCTCACACATCATTCTGATTCTCCCCATGGCAGTCTAGACTAAACATCTTCCACATGCTTTCCCACTTGGTCTCTTGAGCACCCTGCACTATGCACCATTAGCTAGGTATTTGCTTGCAGTCAATAATCAGTTTTATCTGCATATCTACTAGGTGGGAAAGTGCATGGTGGATACCTGCTAAGGCCTGGATGGGTGATCGGATTAGTTAAACGTTAAGAGAGGCACAAAGTCTGTCCACTAATAGATTAGGCACAGAAAGGAAAATGTCTTGATGTCATACAAGGACCATCTTCATTCTGCTAATACTTCTGTTATTCATATGATGAAACAGAGGGCAAAAGGCTCTGGAGAAATGGCTCTATGCTGTGCAAACATGACGACCCGAGTCTGGATCCCCAGAGACCACAATATGATCTGGACATAGCAATAAGCTCCTGTAACACAAGCCCTGGGTAGGTATTCCAGGCACTTCATGGCCAGTTATTTTATCACTAACATCAAGAGCTCCACGTTCTGTGAGAATCAATATCTCAGACAATAGGGTGGAGAAGTAATTAAGGAAGACACCAGTGTAAAGTGGCTCCCACACACAGGCCCAGAGACACCATCATAAATGTACCACCACCAACAACAACAAAATACACACACACACACACACACACACACACACACACACATTACTGCATTAGGGTAAAAAATAAAACATGACATCTTGCTCATGTTTAGTGAACTTTAGGAGGTCCATGAAGGAGAAGATGAATTTTAGTCACAGAATGCTACTTATACATTTACACTTTTCAAAACCTAGAGTAATTGGTTGATTCTGTGCTGTATTTATGAGATCACTCTAATCAAAAATTGGGTGAAGAAGTGGGTAGGGATAAAGTAGAAAGAAAGAACTGGATGCTAGGAAGTGATAATTAAAAGGCAGAGGAAGAGGAGCAAAGAGAAGGTGCTGACATGTTTCCATGAGATTCCTAACAGACCTCTCACCATGTACCACAGACAATCCACTGTGCCTGCAAGTACACTGAGTGTGGAAGGTGCTGCTGCATAAAGGAGATGCCAAGGAGTGTAAAAGTTAACCCTGAGTGCTCAAGGTAACCCAGACTGTGGACGATAACCTTGAGTGTGCAAGGTAACCCTGAGTGTGGAAGATAACCCTGAGTGTGCAAGGTAACCCTGAGCATGGAAGGTGCCCTGTTTTTCCAAATTCATTTTTGGGTTTACAATGAAGATCATGAGTTGTCCTAGCACATTGAGCCAGGGGATATTGATTTCCCTAATTGCAATGTATATGCAGAGTTATTTTTAACTCTACTTTGCTGATTCTCTCATGTCCTATTCCAATTTCTCCCTGGCTCTCCCTTTCCTTTTTTCCCCTCCCAGCAAATTCTATTTGTGAATCAATTTGTCCTGAGAATAGAGCAGGGCTGGCAGAAATGTCCTAAGTCTACAAGGCTGGAAAGTACAAGAAAGAAAATCAAAGGTGAACCAATTAGGGATTTATTTTAGGACAGAGATACGTATTGCATGTGCTGCAGAGGAAAATAGAATGCACCAAAATAAAAATTTTCAGTTCAGTATCTTCTCCAAGTAGACAAAAGTGCAGATGCACTTGGAAAGTGATGTTTTAATCAGCCACAGAGATTCTTGGGAGCAGGTGTTTCCTAAAGGAGATGTTTATAACCAAACATGGAATTCTGAGTTGCTCTGATCTATGACCAAATCCCCAGAGCCAGGCGAAGGCAATGATTCTCAGCTAAGCAAGGGGAACACCATTTACATCCTGGGGGGTGAAGATGGGAGGGATGGTGTGCTCCTTACTCCTTACAAGCCCGCCTTCTCTGTGGCCTGGATAGCTCATGGATAGCTCAAGAGGACTTCTACAAACTCAAGTTAGACTGATCTGTGAAAAGCCCTGTCTCAAATTACAAATAGCATTCAACCAAACAAAGGCTCTGTTTAAGGGAAGATCTTCCCTACCATAGAGTCCTCCCAGGACCTCTGTTCATTTCTAACAGATTTCCCTGTGTCACAGAGAATTGAAGAGTCTCCTCCATCACCCTGGATGGAGATGACATTGACCATCTCCTCTTCAATTGGTCCATATGAGGGTACTTTTGCACACAGCCTGAAAACAGGACACTCAGCTTGGGTTGGAGATGTTTATTTTCTTTCCTAAATTGGCCACATATACTGGCAGCTTCACTAGATAGAGAAACAGGCCATTAAGTCTCAAAAGAGCAAAATGATACTTGTTGAACACTAAACCAAGTCATCTAGTAGAGGAACAGAGATTCAAGTAGATTTTTTCAGCAACAAGCTGTATGTGCTAAGAAATGGCATATTAAGGCAAGACCCCAGCACTGTGACTGGCATACAGAGGCAAATGTCACCTCCCTCTGTTCCTTCCTATTTTGCAGGTAAGTGACCATGATTTTATTTCCGCATATATTTGCAAGATGTGTGTTGAAGTTCCTCAGCGCCCAGGCAGTATCTGGAACTGGAAATATCAGGACTGATAATTTGACCTGGGTGTGTCATGATGGTGGCTGGGTATTCAAAGGTCATGGATGACGAGGAGAGCAGAGGTCTGGCATTATAAGCAGAGAGGCTAAAAAAGAAACTCAGCAATAATGACCTAGTCCTGCATCATGCTTTTATGGCATGGCGGGAGAACATGCATGACTTACTTACTCCATGATGGTTGCTTATCTTAGTCCCTGATCAAGTCAGAGAAAAGCGTGATCATGTGACACACCACCCTCCAAGCTGACGTCAGTTAAACTCCCCTTACAGCAGCCAACAACTTGCTGTGTGTTTTTCATCAACATAACAAAAGACAAAGAAGATATACACGAACCTGCAAAACTTTATTACAATTCACAGAGACCAATGTTGTAAAATAGTGAGAACTGAACCAGTGTGTGACTCATGGATTTGGAGTTGTTCCCATGATCCCCTGTTCTCTGTTTCAATGGGGAAACTGACTATAACTTACCAGAGGATGTGGGAAGATATTCTGTAGGGTTCCTTCATTTTCTTTTCTTTTCTTTTCTTTTCTTTTCTTTTCTTTTCTTTTCTTTTCTTTTCTTTTCTTTTCTTTTCTTTTCGTTTTTTTCTTTTCTCTTCTTTTCTTTTCTTTTCTTTTCTTTTCTTTTCTTTTCTTTTCTTTTCTTGTTTTCTATATTCTTTTTTTACATTCCAAATGATTTTCCCTTTCCCGGTTCCCCCTCCCCATAAGTTCCATAAGCCCTCTTCCCTCTGTCCGTTCCCCAATCAACCCCCTCCCACTTCTCTGTCCTGGCAATCCCTTACAATACTGCATCAAGCCTTTCCAGGATCAGGACCCTCTCCTTCCTTCTTCTTGGGAATGATTTGATATTTGAGTTGTGTCTTGGGTATTCAGAGCTTCTGGGCTAATATCCACTTATCAGTGACTGCATTCCATGTGTGTTCTTTTGTGAATGAGTTACCCACTTAGGATGATATCTAGTAGTATCATGCCCAGTTTTCTAAGGAATCGCCAGATTGATTTTCAGAGTAGTTGTACTAGGAGTGGTATAGAGGGGCCTCCGGAAGTGTCATTCCCAGTTTTCTGAGGAACCACCAGACTGATTTCCAGAGTAGTTGTACCATCTTGCAATCCCACCAGCAGTGGAGGAATGTTTCTCTTTCTCCATATCCCTGCCAATACCTGCTGTCTCCTGAGTTTTTAATTTTAGCCATCCTGACTGGTATGAGGTGAAATCATACTGGTATGAGGTTGGTTTGATTTGATTTGCATTTCCCTAATGACTAATGATGTTGAACATTTCTTAAGGTTCTTCTCAGCCACCCGAAGTTCTTAAGGTGAAAATTCTTTGTTTAGCTCTGTACCCCATTCTTAATAGGGTTATTTGGTTTTCTGGGGTCTAACTTCTTGAGTTCTTTGTATATATTGGGTATTAGCCCTCTGTTGGATGTAGGGTTGGTGAAGATCTTTTCCAAAATTGTTGGTTGCCACTTTGTCCTTTTGACAGTGTCCTTTACCTTAAAGAAATTTTGTAATTTTATGAGGTCCCATTTGTCAATTCTTGATCTTAGAGCATAAGCTATTGGTGTTCTGTTCAGGAACCTTGTCCCTGTGCCCATGTCCTCAAGAGTCTTCCCCAGTTTCTTTTCTATTAGTTTCAGTGTGTCTGGTTTTATGTGGAGGTCCTTGATCCACTTGGAGTTGAGCTTAGTACAAGGAGATAAGAATGGATCAATTCACATTCTTCTGCATGCTGACCTCCAGTTGAACCAGCACCATTTGTTGAAAAGGCTATCTTTTTTTCCACTGGATGTTTTCATCTCCTTTGTCAAAGATCAATATACAGATTCAACGAAATCTCCATCAAAATCCCAACTAAGTTCTTCATAGAGTTAGAATAAGCAATTCTCAAATTCATCTGGAAAAACAAAAACCCAGGATTGCTAAAAACTATTCTCAACAGTAAAAGAAGTTCTGGGGGAATCAGTATCCTGGATCTCAAGCAATACTGCAGAGCAATAGTGTTAAAAACTGCATGGCATTGGTACAGTGACAAGCAGGTAGATCAATGGAATAGGATTGAAGACCCATAAATGAACCCACACACCTATGGTCACTTGATCTTCCTTCATTTTCAATGTCATCCTGATTTAGTTTACTCCATTCCAGACAGTGCCAGCCCAACAGGTAGCAATCAAAATGTCAGCTTGCTTTAACCTGGAGGTAGTTATATGGAGGTAAACAGGAAAAAGGTTGTAACCTGTGAAGCAACAGCCTTGGAAAAAGAGGGCTTGTGAGATCAAGTTTGGATCTGCAGTTTGCATCCAGAGTAGCTGTAGGTGAGGCAGGGAGGGAGCCTAGGGAGAAGTTGAGAGCAGCTTTGGCAGCTGTGGGTGACTGAACAGAGAAAGGTGCTCCTTGCATTGGAAAAGAGGAATCCCCTTACAGAGGCCCAAAACACCCAGAGGATTAGTTCCATCAACTCCCTGTACCAAAGCCCCAGTTTTCCCTTGTAATTACCATAAAGACCATGTATAGGAACATTTAACCCTGTGGTGGACAAAGCCACAACTACAGTGGTTTTGTAGAATGAATGTTTTCGTTAAATATGACTTCAGAAAGACAAAAGTATTTAAATCTCATTGGTCCCTGTAAATGCAGAAATTAGGAGAGAGTTTAGCTATGTGTGTGTGTGTGTGTGTGTGTGTGTGTGTGTGTGTGTGAGAGAGAGAGAGAGAGAGAGAGAGAGAGAGAGAGAGAGAGAGAGTTTCCCTCGCCCTAGCCTTTTCAGCTGGGCCTTTCAGCATCCTGGGAGGATCCACCATTGCTATAGCGGAGAGTCACAGATGCAGGCCTAAACACCTCACCTGAGGTGTGAAATCATAAAAGAATGCCATTTTTCTGTAGAGGGAAGGATAAGAAAACTAAAAATAATGAGAAAGAGAACAGAGACAAAGAGAACAGGGACGTGGCCATTCCTTTACTCTGTAGTTTGTACCTTAACTTCCCTATCCATGGAGCAAAGGTGATTTTGTAAGAAAGTGAAATGGTGGTTAACCATGAGTTCCATGGAACTAACTCAGGGTGGAAACAAGGAGGGCACCTTTGCTGTCTGCTACATAAGGAAGATCCTTTTTTAATTTAATTTTTTATTAGATATATTCTTTATTTACATTTCAAATGATTTCCCCATTCCTGGCCCTCCCCATCCTCCTGAAAGTCCCATAAACCCGTTCCCCTCCCCCTATTCCCCAATCAACCCCCTCCAGCTTCCCTGTCCTGGTATTCCCCATACTGCTGCATTGAGCCTTTCTAGGGCCAGGGCCTCTCCTCCCTTTGATGTCCAACAAAGCCACCCTTTGCTGCCTATGCATCTGGAGCCATGGGTAACAGCATGTGTACCATCTGGTTGATGTTTTTGTCCCTGGGAACTCTGGGAGTACTGGATGGCTCATATCCTTGTTCCTTCTTTGGTGCTGCAAACCCCTTCAGCTCCTTGGGTCCTTTCTGTAGCTCCCCCATTGGGAACCCTGCGCTCAATTCAATGGCTGGCTGAGAGTGTCCCCCTCTGTATTTGTCATGCACTAGCAGAGCCTCCCAGGTGACAGCTATATCTGGTTCCAGTCAGCAAGTACTTGTGGGCATCAATAATAGTGCCTGGGTTTTGTAACTGTATATGGGATGGATCACTAGGTAGGGTAGCTCTGGATGGTCTTTTCCTCAGTCTCTGCTCCACACTTTGTCTCTTTATCTCCTTCCCTGGGCATTTTGATGCCTCTTCTAAGAAGAACCAGAGCATCCGTACTTTGTTCTTCCTTCTTCTTGGGCATCATTTGGCATGTGAATTGTGTCTTGGGTATTCCAAGCTTCTGGGCTAATATCCACTAATCAGTGAGTGGATACCATGTGTGTTCTTTTGTGATTGGGTTACCTCACCTAGGATACTTTCCAGTTCTACCCATTTGCCTAAGAATTTCATGAATTCATTGTTTTTAATAGCTGAGTAGTATTCCATTGTGTAAATATACCACATTTTCTGTTTCCATTCCTCTGTTGAGGCACATCTGGGATCTTTCCAGCTTCTGGCTATTATAAATAGGGCTGCTATGAACATAGTGGAGCATTTGTCCTTATTACGTGCTGGGGAATCCTCTGGGTATGTGTCCATGAGTGGTATAACAGGGTCCTCTGGTAGTATCATGCCCAGCTTTCTAAGGAACCACCAGATTGATTTCCAGAGTGGTGGTACCAGCTTGCAACCCCACCAGCAGTGGAGAAGTGTTCCTCTTTCTCCATATCCTTGCCAGCATCTACTGTCCTCTGAAGTTTTGATCTTAGCCATTCTGACTGGTATAAGGTGAAATCTCAGGGTTGTTTTAATTTGCATGTCCCTGATGACTAAGTGTTGAACATTTCTTTAGGTGCTTCACAGCATTAGATATTCCTCAGGCAAAATTCTTTGTTTAGTTCTGTACCCCATTTTTAATAAGGTTATTTGGCTTTCTGGAATCTAACTTCTTGAGTTCTTCGTATATATTTCATATTAGTCTTCTGTCAGATGTAGGGTTGGTAAAGATCTTTTCCCAATTTGTTGGTTGCCACTTTGTCCTATTGATAGTGTCCTTTGCCTTATAGAAACTGTAATTTTATGAGGTCCCATTTGTCAATTCTTGATCTTAGAGCATAAGCTATTGGTGAGGAAGATCCTTTTTGTTAACCCTGTGCCATTCCATGTTTTACATATTACAAACATGGGTGATTCTGAGCCAGGTGTTTCCAGCAGAGGCAAGAAGATGTTAAGGAAACTGAAGGCCAGTGAAGGATGAGAAAGAACAAGCACTATTGGTATGGCTTCATCCTCTGGCTGGTAAGCTACCACTGGCTTTCAGCAGGAGAACCTAAGTGGTTAACATGCAAACCTTTAAAGTGTTCTTGTGAACTTACAACTGAATATTGACTCGAGAGAAGATTGAACCACACTACCTGAAAGGAAAAGGACTCAGGGGTTGTCTTCTGTCAGATCCTCGATAGGTCACTGATTGCAAAGACGAGCCCCAGTCTTCATAGGTAGGGTGAACCCATAGTGAACTCTGGATGGCAGAGGTGGGAACCACAGTGGATCTCCCATAGACTGGCTTTCACACTGGGAACCTCCCCTCAGGTTGGTCTTCTGTAGCCTTGAATTTGGTCAAGATGCTCTGTCTATAGTCGGAGAGTCAGTTAAGTCTTCAATGGAACATCTCCAACCTAAGATAAAGCAGTGTTACCATGGCCACCTGTGTTCTTTGCTTTTCTCTAAAATCCACTGGTCTGTTCATATGCATCACTCTCTGTATATGTGGGTAATGTAGTTTCAAAGGCTACTCATGACCATCTGGATCTTTCTAGTCCTGTCCCTATTTTTCCTGAAGAAATTCTATGTTCTCGGTGAGCAGCTTCATCTGCTGAGTTTTCCTGGGGAAGTCGTTGTTTGCTCGTCTGCCTGGTTGTTTCCACGGCCCTGAGACAGAACTGCAGGTCCTCTTTCTAAAGGCTCCAGCCCATATCCAGTTGCCAGCTCTATTTATCCTGTATTGGTTTCCATGTTCTCCAGTGTCACACTACTCTTTTCTGAAGGGTAACAATTTCCAACAAACCTCAGCTCTGTCCAAGCCTGACATACAGCATTTTGAGACTTTATATCTGCCTCGTGCATGAAATATGCTCTGAAGTTCATTTTAATTCAAAATTTACTTTGAAATCTATCTGCTCGTCCACATTTTCATCTATTAAGATGCCTTCCTGAGACATTTGAATGGAAAATGGAGAATGATTGCTGAATATTGAATGGTGTTCCAGAATGCCACTGTTTCTCTACTTTCTATCCCATTAGATTTGGAAAAAATAAATAAAAGTTCTATTCCTAAGCTTTTAGAAATCTCAATATCTCATCACTGGGACTGCAGCCTCAAAGGGAACATAAAACAGTGTGTCAAAGAGTCCAGTGCCGGCTTGTGGTGGTGGTGGCCTATGTCTCTCTTCCCACAATTGTAAGGATGAGACAGGAGGGTTTACCATGTTGTTATGACCTCCAGGTCACTCTGGGATCCACAGTAGTGAGAGAGAGAGAGAGAGAGAGAGAGAGAGAGAGACAAAGACAGAGACAGAGACAGAGACAGAGACAGAGATGACAGAGACAGAGAGGAGGATGGTAGGCAAGCTTATTCCCCAGAAGTTAGGACTCAGTTTCTCAGCTGGAGGAAATGTGTACCATAAATTGAGCCCTTTCCAGGTCTGGTGAAAGAACACCAATGCTTCCTCTTCAAGCAACACAGCAAAAGATATTTAACTGTTTGTCTATTGTCTAGTCCCTCAGTTTAAACAAGAACAGGGTGTTTTATTCAGAATATTTTAATACCAGATTTTTCATACATCTGTTCTTTGTGTCAACTGTATTATCATGGTGGACTCATACCCATTTTACCCCTGATGCTTGAGTTGTCCACAAATGAGATTTCTCACTGCTAGGAATCTGTTTCAGCTTGGGGGTTAAGCCTTTTCCTTTGCGATCAATTGCTGCCCTTGGCCAAAGCTCAGCTTTCCCAGTCCTATTCCCGCCAGGGGTCCCGGGAATCTCAAGGAAAGTTCTCTCTTAGGGGAAAACATTAAAGTCACTCACTTGAGTAATTTCTTTTTTTTATTGGCACGTCAAGAGTTAAGCATCAGGTGGCTTCAGAAAGCCAATTAAAAAGGGATAGTTAGCTTAATCACAGGGCTTTCCTATCTGTTTCTCCCAGCAGTTTCTTTAAACTGTTAACTTGAAATCATGGTCCTGTGCTGTCCTCAGAAGTTCACTCAATCAAAAGCCAAGTGCTGAGTAATCACAGATCTTAAATAACTAGAAGTTCTGACCTGGACCACAAGAGGATTAAACACCCAGTAGCCAGAACTCAGTTCTTCGATCCAGGGAGCGCTGGTGCATAATGAGAAATCCCTGAAGCCCAGATCACAGCCCTGTCCTCGGCCAGCACAGAGCTAAGTGGAAAACCTCTTTAATTCCTTAGGAGATCCTATCTGCCTGATGGAAATAGATATTGGCTTCTGTGTAGCATGATTAGAGGAACCAGGCGGATTAGCAGAGATGTAAGGGAAAGCTCCCCCTCTCATTTACATGGAGTCTCTGCTGACAGGTGATGCAGAGAGACAGACACCCAGAGACAGCACTGGGCCTGGGCCAGGCCCACACTTATTTATTCAAGTTATAGGGGGATTAGGAGCCATTTATTTTGCCATATTCAATTTTTAAAATCTATTAAGCACTTTGATGCCTACTTATTTTATTTTCTGTAGCAAGTAGCCAAGCTGTTTGGAGAGATGCTGAATTCCATTCAAAACAACCTGTCAACTGATTGCACCTGAAATGTAAGGGGATGAATCTGCCGTGTTCTCTCCAAGTCTGATGGGATAAATGAAAAGTATTCCTATTTATTTGGAGCATGAATATTTGAATGCTACAGAGTCTTTAACACTATACCATTGCTCACTCACAGCCACACAGTGAAATACACACATAGACAAACACATGTATACAGTGTATGTTCCAAACCTGTCTGTACACAATAAGGTGCAGCATGGTATATCCTGTTTTATTCTATGGAAGCTATTGTTTATTTTAGATTACGAAAACTTTGGTAGGCCTTGGAATGTCTGTTATATAAATACAAAACATGTGCATTCTGCCTTTACCATTGAAGTTCAAACTCCCCAGAGAGGAAATTCAATTTTTATGGTATAATTTTGCCACTTCTTCTGTTCCTTCAACTTGCTTTCTCTGATTAAGTTAAAAGAAGTAGTTTCACTTGTGAGACTAATTATAGAATACAGAGTCACTCTTGAGTGGTAAGATTCACCCTGGGTACTATTATACAGTTTTCAGTCCTTTAACAAGCAGAATGCTTTCACACTTGGGGTGCTCTTAAAAATGATTGCAGCCCCCAAATACAGACCATTTGAATGTAGTGTAAAACATTATGGTTTATAAAGAAGCTTTGAAGTCTGAGCAAGTGGTGTACCCTTTCCTCAAATTTACAACATGGCACCTACTTACTCGCATTAGGAAGAGCAAATAAACAACGAAATAACCCTAAGGCCAGTCAGCGTATTGAGCATTTCATGCTGCACTGGGCCTCAACACAATGAGAAAGCTCCCTAAAGAAGAAATGCCAAATTTAAGAACTCAAAATTACTTTATATTTAAAATTAAAAGAATAGGGTAAAATAAACTATTAAAATTGTTATAAATAACTTATGGGTTGGTTATTGCAAAGAATGATGTGCGCAGCAATAAACACACTGTATCTTCCTACGATGAGCGTTCTCTCTGGCTCCACTCACTCTTTGGTGATTCTGAGATTTCTACCTTGATGATCCCACCCTTTGGGAATGGACAGCTTCCTTCTTCCTGTCAGCATGTGTCTCATTTCTTTCTTTCTTTTTTTCTTTCTGTATTGGCCAAACCTTTAACACAAGTTCAGACGTAAGTGCTGAAACACTGGCACACTCACTGCTGAGGAGGAAGAAGGCATTCATTTATTTTCTTGTGAAACTGCTGCTGAAGGCTGAATCCAGGTCAGCAAGCATCAGCCACTGGCCATCGGGCTGCTCCTCCTGTCTTTTGTCTTCCTCCTTCCTCTTCTCCTCTTCTTTCTTTTCCTCCTCCTTCTCCTCCTGTTCCTCCTTCTCCCTCTCCTCCTCCTCCCTCTCCTCTTGCTCCTTTTTCTCCTCTTCCTGCTCCTCCTCCTCCCCTTCCTCCTCCTCCCCCTCCTCCATTGTTGGGTAAAGGCCAGGCCGTGTGTGCCTGTGCTTAGGCTCTGTTCTCTCTTCCCTTGACCCACATGACACCTCCCCCCAGCCCACTGTTATCTTGCTTTGCGTTTTGTCTTGGAATACATTGTCAGTTTTCCACATTTGTTGTTCTTCCTCCAAACTTGTGGATGATAGTATGTTATCTTGCCTTTCACACAAAACTTTTAATTCAGTTTGTCAATACTTAGGATGCAGCTTGTGAGGAGTTAACTCGCACTCACTGTTTAGTCAGTGTGTCAGTTTGGGGAGCATTGGCTGGTGTTCAACAGTGAGTGGGAGATCTCTGATCACCTGAATGTGTCTCACAGCCTCAGACATTTCAGCTGCTCGCTCAGGGAGCCCTGCCTCGAAAATGGAGGACAGTAGTCTTGCCTAAAGTGCCAACACTTTCTGCCATGGGAAAGTGGCAAAGATACCAAGGTGAGTAATGCTGTAAAAAGATTTGAGTTTGAAATTGATAGTGAAATGATTCCTAAACTCTGAGAAAAAGCAAACATAATAAAATCACAAAGCCAATATGTGGATTTTCCTCACTACTGGTAACTGAAGCCACACCCTTGGGTTTGCTGGACAAGGACTCCGCCATTGAGGTAGATCCCAATATGTTGAACTTTTCATATACCCAAATTGAAGGCATCCTATAATTTGTCAATAGGTATCCAATGCTGAGAACAAAGGTTTTGCTTTGGAAACTGAAGAAATTCCTTTGTTGGAAAAATCAACCATCACAAAGAGCACAAGCTCACGATTCAACTTCTCCAGACATGCTACCCTTGAAAATTTACAAGGGTAGCACTCAAGATTGAGAAATCAGTATATTCCAATCTGTGGAGAGATAGTATGCCCCCTGAGTCCCACCAAGTCCAAAATTATTCAGCCCTATTGGCTTCAGAGATGTTTCTTCTGCCTACTTAAAATGCAGACCTATCTCTGTGTAAAGCCCTGAGTTCTTCCAAGAGTATAATCCAGTAACTATACAGAAGAACACACCTGGAGCTGTGAGAACATTGTCACCTGTCCTCTGGGTGAAAGAGGGAGTAAAGGAGGGACAATGACCACATCCTACAACAGACACCATGTCGCTCTCCTATACAACCTTTAAGCCTAGACTCAGGCCTGCCTGGGCCTGGCCTTCCTTGTGTGAGCACTCTTCACAAAGTACCCTAAAAGACATATTTTAGGACAAGTCAAATGATTCACAATATAAAGTCTGTAACTCAGATTGCCTCAAAAGCTATCAGCCAAACAAACCACTGTGGGATTATGGGGAAGCTGATTAAAATTTATAAGGGTAGCACTCAAGATCGAGAAATCAGTATATCCCAATCTGTGGAGAGATAGACAGTTCTTTCTATACATGGACATTATATATGTGTTCCTTGAGTACGCACATATAGTCAAGCTATTTCAGCACAAGGTTCATACTTGAGGGCATGATAGTTGCTGTCATGATGACTTGTGCACTACAAACCACAAACAACCAGATGATGTTGAATGGTGATGTTCAACCAATGCTCCCAACAAACAGCTCTTGCAATAAATATTTACTACCAAACAGCTAGTGAATTATATGCATTTAATTCTTTCTTGATTGCAGGGTGAATTTTCCATCAGCTGACAGAAACTGTGAAAGGAATAAACCCTCCCTCAACAGTGCAAGCATCCCTTGTCTCAGTATTGATATTAATGCCAACAAAATTAGTAATTTGACAATTAGTTCACCACTTACCTGAGAAGACATGAAAGGAAGAAAGAAAGTATTTTAACCAGATTAAAAGGTGTCTCTGATGAGCCAGGATCCTGTCGTGTTACAGCCCCCAACTTTAACATTTTCATGTCTGCTTGGCAGGTTATTAAAATAAATGAGGGGGCGATGGACTGCTATTCTACTCTTCCCTAATGGGACTTGAGGAATTTTCAAGCCACCGATGTAAATTGACCAACCCAGAGACTGAAAGGATTTAGCTAAAGTGGACAATTAGGATCATTCTGCAGTGCTGAGTGAAATATTCCTTGCTATTTTAATAATTCAGGCCCAGGGTAATTTTCGGAGGCTGAGTTTGTCAAGATAATGTGCCTGGTGCTTGTCCGCTTGTCATTTTTAACTCAATCTCACATGTTACAGGTGCAGCCTAGCTTACCAAACAGTGAATTCACTGGAGAATTTGCATATGGAATACAGATAAACTGCACAGAGGAGACGCACAGGCTGAGATTGACAGGGAGCTGCAGTCTAGATACTTTACGAAGGGGAACGTCTGGATGGTGGACAGATGCTGCTGGACTCTGCTGATGCAATTATGAGCATTCCTGGGCAATAGGCACGTACAGGTGTGGACTTAGAGCTGCACACTGCCTTGTGAAACTCAAACGGCTTCTGCCACGGGATGTGTGAAGGCTGAGGCATTCCCCTGTGGTCCATGCAAATACTTTCACCTCAGCTTTACATAGCTGAATGATGGCATAATATCTTTAACTCCCGGTAACAATGTGTGCTTAGAGACTCGTGTCTGAGTTTCACATTAAGCAACCCAGAGACTAGCAAGTTCATCAGGGCAGCCCTGTATATTTCGGCAGATTCTGTGGTCTCTGCAGATGAAAACATCACTCATGATTACAGTGATTGCTATAAACCCAGAGACAGCCTGTTCTGTCCACTTGACTAGCAGGATGTGGGAAGGGTCACATTACACTGAAATGAGGAACTTATTAAAACAGGATTCTCATTGAAGAGCCCCCTCTCCCCAAAGACAGGTCTGTTCCCAGCCTTTTTGCCCAAGGACTCTGCTCACTGATCACTGGGTGATGGGTGACCTCATGGTGAGTGCTTTAACCCTTTTCTTCCTATGGCAGTGAAAACAAATGTTAGGGTTAAAATGAATGTAAGGGGAAATGACGCCAGGCAGACAAGGAGTTAGACAGGAGTAATTGAAGAACTATATCTGACCCTTGGTAGCTGTGTCTGCACACTGTCAGAACACCCCTCAGTGGTTAAGCATCCTTGACACTGCAGCTAAGCTTTTCCCTCTGTGTCAGAACCTAGGGCTCCAGGGCATTCTCCCACATGTGTGCTGACACCAAGGGTCTACATCCTGAAAAGCATTGTGGTTTTGACACACTTACTGTTCATGGAGAGCATGAGAGGAAATGCCCTAAGAGTGACCTAGTCTGCCATGATTTCTAAAAGCAAAGGAGTCAGTTTACCATGAATAAGACACCCAACTCATGCATATTCATGAAAATTCTAAATCTACCACATGGAGCTCACTAGGCTGGTCCCTGCTTTGGGCAGCTCCATCCTTTCTTTGGAGAGTTTGTTTTGATTTGCTCATTGAACTTCTGCTCAGTGTCTTTGCCTCTTGACTGAATTCTTCCCTTCAAGAAGACTAGAAAACCTCTACAGCCTCCCCATGACCTCCATAACTTCTCTTTCCCTGATTTATTTTATTTCTTTCTATTTGTCTGTGTGTGTAATACTGTCTGTGTGTTATACCCAGCGCTCTATACTCCCTAGATAAGTATGCTACCCCTGAGATACATCTCCAGCCCTGCCTGATCCCATTTTAACATCTCCATGCAGTGCTTTCTGTGAAGGTAGGATTTATTATGAATATAATACCAAAAAAATTAACAACATTGCTTTACAAAAAGAGATATTTTCCAGTAATATGTAACCATAAGAGTAGAAAGTTGACACTTAGCATTATTATTAGCCCAGTGACCTTTACATGGATTATTTTATCACAGAACCATGACTCTATATCAACCTATGTAGATTCAGAGCTACATTGAATTTGGCTCAGTCAGTAAAGTGCTTACCTTACAAACAAGAGGACCTGAGTCTGATACACAGACCCTCACACTACCCATGTTAGTTTGGGGCTCAGGCAGGAAAAAGACATCATTTAGCATAGTATTTCTTGATGATGACCAGTCAGGCTGCATGAGCCATGTGAGAGGTGAACAGATGAAAGGAACAAAGATACAAATGTATCTCGAGCAAATAGACAAGGGCGAAGGTCTCCCAGGCCATCACTTTAGCATGCATAGCAAGGCTGGCAAAGGTTTCGCAGCCTCCTGGCTACCAGTTGGCTCTTTACTCAGCCCCATGACATTCAGCATCTGACCAGCTCCTGCTCGAGTCAGAGTAACAACAACTCAATACATGTGCTTCCCAGACACAACTTAGGTTGTTTTTCCTGAACAAGCTCTTCTAGACACTCACTCAGCAAGGACAATGTTTGTCCCCCTGTATGTCATTGCCACCACAGATGAATGTTTCCACTCTGTGAAAAGAGAAAGTGAACCAACAACCTCATTCTCTATGAGGGGTAGAGCCAAACAGGACAGCAAATACCTTGTCATGACTTGGTGACAGAAGTTTCCCAGGACCCCAGCTGAAGGGGAGTCAGGCAGGTAAAGGAGCTGTCTCTTTGAGCTCAGTGAATGAGGGCCAGTTTCTGTCACATGGATCTGTAGATTAGAGATCTAAGGTTTCCATACTGCACACAGTCAGGAATGTGCTGTTCTGGGTAGACAGAAGCACAGAGGCTCTGAAAGGCACCTTCTGAATAGAGAAGAAACACGAAGTCTTCTGCAGCCTTCTCTCATGACCCTCTCAACTGTTCAACAGTCCAATGAACAGCATCCAGACAAGTGTTATCTGGGAGGGAGGGTAATATATTTAAAATATTTAAGCAAAGCATTGGAATCTTAAGGATTCTCCTGATGTATGTTTCCTGTGCTCACTCACTGGCCAAACTACCACATATTCCCTGGGGTGGAGAATCTTTCTTATATGTTACTGTGTTCATTCCAACTCTATGATGGGATGCTGGCATGTCAGCTGCCTCTTATAGATACAGCTCCTAGCATTAGAGGAAGAATGTAATTGTAATTTATGCTCTATGTGCAAGTGCATTCAATCAATGTTAAAGGACTCATGGATGGCCAATAAATAAAAAACAAGTTATTGATTACAAAGAATTTTATCTAAGCAACTTATAATTAAAATTTATGACCCGACTTCATACTTGGCACCATATGGCACCGAGGGGTGAGGCTTAAGAAGCCAGGATTATGTCCTGTTCTGAATAAGAGACATTCTTTGTGTGTGTGTGTGTGTGTGTGTGTGTGTGTGTGCGCGCGCATAGTGACGAATGTCTCTATTTATTCATGTTATTATACATGATAGACGAGTTCAAACCAGATGCTTTAAGTTCCTTAGTATTTGACCAAATTATTTAAATCATATTCTTACTTGGGCCCCAGTTGGTGGTACTGTTTTGGGGAGACTTGAGGGTGTAGGCTTGCTGAAAGAAGTAGGTCACATGGAGCATGATTTGTGAGCAAAAGCTTTGTGCTATGTTCATTGAGCTCTCTCTCTCTCTCTCTCTCTCTCTCTCTCTCTCTCTCTCTCTGCCTTCTCACTATGAATGACTCATAACCCTCTAGAACTCAAACCAAGTAAACTCATCCTTCTATATGTACTTTTGCTCATGGGTGTTTCATCACAGTAACAGAGGAATAACTAACACAGAATGCCTTGCAGGTATCCTAGGAATGAGTTAGCCAACCATGTTTACAAATATGTCAGTTGTGAGTCTCTGTACTCTGAAGCACTCGTCAGACAAATTCTCCTTGAGATAGTCCCTTCTACCTCGCTGACAATGGCCTAGATAATGGCTGACAGCCACAATGTATGACTCAGAAGAATCTCTTGCAAGCTTAAATATCTTGAGGCCGAGGGACCCTTAATTCTTGGGTAAAGCTCTCTCATTCTTGCTCTCTCCAGAACGTCAGCCTTTTGCAGACATGAGGCGCATGGCCTCAGTGATAAATTCCCCTTTGCTACTCTACACATGTGGCTGAAACAACATATCTATTAGAAAACGAAAACCATGGAGCTGGACCAAAATTGAAAACCTAAATTTCCTTCTATTAGAAGGTTAATCTCATTCCAGAACAGCCCCATTGGGTGTATTGGCCCATTCATGCCTGGAGTGTTTTGCAAACTGAATTTGACTTAAAAAAAATAGGTATCTAGCATTCAGGAAGGAAGGCTGTCTTCTTTTATAGTACATTTATAGAAAAATATCACAAACAACAAGAGCAGCTGGAGGCGGGGTCCCATGTTAAACAGCGTCTTCCTCTCCTTTGAGCTATGCTCCTCACTTTGTGTTGATTTAAGGCAGGGAACTTGGTATTCAAGGCGAATACTTATCAGAATGCAATTTATTCAGAATGGCTTTCAACTGCAAGCTCAGAGTGCTTGCCTGAATAATCACTCATGCTAAAATATGGGGCAGGTGTGGGCGCTTCCCTCTGCCAACCTGATACCTAGCTCAATTCTGGCATTTTAATATAAATTTTAACTAAAACTATGTCAGGCGCCTATTGCTTGTGCATCTAAATTCTCAAGTATTCTATATCTTATTTAAAACTTAACGCTTTGGTTTGTAAAACATGCTTCTCATCCATCTGGCATTGTCAGGCAACCACACAGCTTCAGCCAGGAGCCTTTCAGCACCTTCCCATGGCAGGGGGGGTGGGGGTGGGGGTGGGGTGGGGTGGGGGGTGCTCAAAGGCACTAAACAGGACTGTGCTCCTATTAACCCCTTGCAGCCAAAGCTGAATTGTGCAAGTGGATCTGCTGATCTGCTTCCTCTGAGTTAGTTGGTGAAGACTGCAGTTCTTAGACCTGTAACACAGACACCTTTGACTTTGGACCTCCAATCTCTTAAGAATGTAAATAGTTCTGAGTCAGAGGAGTTGGAGGCAAGGCTCCCAAAGAAATAAGAATTACCAATATATCTACACCATTCACTCATTCTTCTGTACAAAACGATGAGTCCCAGGATGCAAAATGCACAGAGAAGCCTCAGGGATGCTCAGCTGTTGTCATGGACACACCCCTTCAAGGAGGGGGATATTCTGAGCTCAGACCAGAGCAGGGATGCCTCATGCAGGAGAGGGCCTTGATTTATTTCACAGAATGTATATGCTTTAGGTGGGCAGAGCACGAACAGGAATGGAAGGAGGACATTCAAGGCATGGCGAGGGAGGGATGTACATCTGAGCTGAATATCTGTCACTGGCATATACTCTTTAGGACAGTCTTTAGTTTCATAAAGATAATTTCAAGTACATTGTTTACATTTACTTCCTTGCCAACCTGTCTGGCCTTTCTTATTTCTCCTTCATGCCAGGCTTGGTTTTGTTTGTTTGTTTTCTTTTTCTGTTTTGTTTTGTTTGTTTTTTGCTTTTTCTTCATTTTCCTTCTACATGCTTTAATATGGTGTGTGTGTGTGTGTGTGTGTGTGTGTGTATGTGTCTATAAAAAATGAGGACCCATAGATGAGATAAAGAAAATGATAATTATCTTTCAATTTTGGGGTTATTTCATTTAATACAGTGAGATACAGAGCTTCAACTGTATCCATTTTCTAGCAGATGAATATGAAAACTTAGGCTGTACAAAATTCAACTCAACAACACAAGAAAGGCCTCCAGGTATGCTCCAAACTCTAAGGAGCAGGAAGAAATGCAGGGGGAAGCACTTCAAGACAGGCAAGGGCAAGGGCTCTCTGAAGAAGACATCAGTCACCCAGGAAATGGTACCCAGAATTGACAAGTAAGGCTCTGTGAAGTCAGAAAGGCTTCTGCAGAGCACAGGGAATAACAGCAGACTACAGACAGAGGCAAGGCTTTGGTCATTACACACGCTGTAGAAGACTGACATCCAACATACACCAGAAACAATTGCTGCAAATGGTCTGAGAAGTCACCGGGAAAACCCTGAGGTGTGTGGGCAATGGCTTTAGAAATATTTGGCAGGTGGCAAAATGGAAGGCATGACCTCAAAGCAAAGAAATGTAGCATGTGCACATTGTAGAGATTATACTGCTGCCTGGTAATTTGCTTAGGCCAAGGACAATGGGAAAAGAAAGACTAGGTGACATAGGCACAAGTGCTCTGTCATTGTTGCTGCTGCTCCTACTAAAGAAGTCAGAGAGATAAGGCTGAGCTGGGAGGCTGAGGAGAAAAGCAGGGGACAGAGACATGAGTGCCCTGGAGAACTGTCATTCTTCTATGCATGGAAGATGTTTCCATTCTTTAGGTACAAAGTATCATTGTGAAACTCTCCTCACCAGATACTTCGTGTCTGACATATGAAGAAGAAAACAAAAACAAACCAACAAGCAAACAAAAAAAAAACAAGAAAATTGAAAACTTTAGTGAAAATATTTTTTTTCAATGATGTTGAAACATTTATAAGATGGTACTCTCCTGGAGAAGAGAGAGTCAGAAAACCAAGGCTTTTTAAATACATGAGAGTGTTTGAGTCAGGGGTCAGGGTGAAGGTCAGGGTCTTGCCTCAACTGCCCACCACTTAAGCACTGAAGGGTCTTTCAAGCTGACATAGCTTCATAGTCTCCCGTATTTACAGCGTCTACTTCGATGCCAGCATTGGTTTACAGCAGGAAAAGCTCTGGTGGTGAAACCTATGTCAAGTTCACTGTACGTCACTGTTCTTCAGTAAAGAACGCACTGTCACCATGGTCTCTTCTCTCCTTGCTCACCTCTCAAATGCTGAATTGAAGCAAAATTATTTTAAAGTGCAAAGAATAGAGTTAAGGCCTTTGACCCTTTATTGTTTAAAAAAATACTGAAAGAGTCTTTATCACTTGCTATCAGGGGGAAAGATCGACGATTGCATCAAAACCCTGGAGACAGGATGCTTCTTAAACGCCACCTTCTGTGCTGACACCCTGCCATGTCAGCTGGCCAGAAGATTCCAGTGTTTAGACAACCCCAGCTAACCTGACATTGATTTAAAACTTGCTAATTATATGAAAACCCCAGCCCTTATCCAGAACTGGAGAGAACTGTGCTTTGGGGAGCAATGTGTGCTATCTCAAAGATTAAAACAGATAGCATAGTGTTGGCTCTATGAAAAATACATAGCTACAGAGAGGGTTATGGGACTGGGTTAAGACTAAGATGTGGCTAGTAGCCAAAGTGATGTTAGCAAAGCCCACCTGCACATGAACGACAAGTACCAAGTTTAAGCTGTGGAGAAAAGAGAGTGCATCCTCCAAGCCCACACACATATTGGATAGAGACTTGGGAGATGAACTCAACTAAAGCAGTGCTTAAGTCTAGGGACTAATGCTGGCTCTGGACAGGGGGCATGCACCCAATATTTTTTTACTTCCAGTAAAGTTCTGGACACATTAAGTATTGTGATATTAATATTCTACTTAAGCTTTTTATAATTCTTCACTCTTACAGCATTTTCATAAAGCTCTCCTCCAGTCTCCAGGAAACTCAGGGCATTAGGAGCAATAGGCAGATGTTAAGGGTTTGCTTTCTTTCCTTTCAGCCATTGTGAAGATATCTGCCTCATTTGTTACATAAGCATGGAACAGGGAAGATCAGAGACAGAGCAGGTCATGGGAGATGTCAACATCTAGCAAAGGCAAACATGACTGGAGGGGAAGAGAGAAATGTGAGGTGAGGCCTTTGGTCTCACTTGAAACCTCACCCCAAGGTGATAGTTTGAGGAGAGCAGGCATTCAGAATGCAGCTGGATCATGAGGGTGGAGTGTACAGGAATGGGGTGAGTGCCATTAAAAGAAGCCTCGGAGAGAGCCTTGTCCCTTCCCCATCTACCCTGTATGATGGACCTAGCAGCAGTCATTACCATATCCATTACTAACTATTCAGACTCCAGAATCTTAAATATCCAACCCTCTTCCCTTCCCTTCCCTTCCCTTCCCTTCCCTTCCCTTCCCTTCCCTTCCCTTCCCTTCCCTTCCCTTCCCTTCCCTTCCCTTCCCTTCCCTTCCCTTCCCTTCCCTTCCCTTCTCTTGCTTTCTTTCTCTACTCTCCTTGCCTCTCTCCCTTCCTTCCTCCCTCCCTCCCTCCTCTCTCCCATATGGCAACTCTAGTGCACAAGTGGCTTCAGCAGGGGCTCTAAGATATCTGGGTTTCCTAGGGGTAAAACAGATTTGTATCCCAGCTCCTCTTTATCACCACGTCTGGTTCATCAACAAAAAGTCTCAGATAACTATGTCCTCACTGCTTCCACAGAAGGGAGTCATGCCTGGGAACATACACACTCTCACACACTGCTTCCTGAAAAGATTCCAGTAGCTATAAATTCCACATCCCAGCCCATGCAAAAATTATTTTCCAGGTATGGTACATGCACCATAATCCCAGAATTGGAGTCTGCAGTGAGAAGATTATTAGATCAGCGCCAGTTTTGCTGCATAATGAGGCCTTTCTTCTTAACAGAGAGAGGGGACAGGGAGAAGAAGAAGAAGGGGAAGACCGAGCAAGCTCAAGTATACAGATATGTCCTCACCCCTTTCCAGTTGCTGTGATAAGATACCCTGAAAAGAAGCACTGAACATGCGAAAAGGTTTGCTTGATTGACAATTCCAGGTTATTCTCTATCATTTCGGGAAGTCGCAGTGGAAACTTGAAAAGACTAGACATCGGAGAGTCAACAGCAGAGAGAGAGGAAATCTAGTTTTCCTCATCTCATATAGTTCAGGATTGAATCCAGGGAATGCTTGGTCTTCCCACATCCATTAACATCATTTTAAGAAGCTCCACAGGCATGCCCTTAGGGGTGTGTGTGCAAACCCTGAAGTTCATCAGTGGCTCAGGCAAAGCATATGATCCCAGCACATGTCTGAAGTCTCCCACTGCCCATGCCTCTGAGTCCTTATACTGCAGATCAGCATCAGAATATTTTGGTTCTTTTTTATTGGATATATTCTATATTTATATTTCACTTCCCTTTTCCTGGTTCCCTGCCCCCCAACGGTCCCACATTCCCTTTTCCCTCCCCCTGTTCCCCCATCCACCCCTTCCCACTTCCCTGTTCTGGTATTCCCCTACACTGATGCTTTGAGCCTTTCCAGCACAAGGGTCCACTCTTTCCTTCTTGTCAGATGGACATCATTTGGTATGTGAATTGTGTCTTTGGTGTCCCAAGATTATAGTCTAATATCCACTTATCAGTGAGTGCATACCATAGGTATTCTTTTGAGACTGGGCTACCTCACTTAGTATGATGTTCTCCAGTTCCATTCATTTCTCTAAGAATTTCATGAATTCATTGTTTCTAATGGCTGAATAGTACTCCATTTTGTCTGTCTGTGTGTGTGTGTGTGTGTGTGTGTGTGTGTGTGTGTATCTCACATTTTTTGTATCCATTCCTCCATTGAGGGACATCTGGGTTCTTTCCAGTTTCTGACTATTATAAATAAGGCTGCTATGAACATAGTGGAACATGTATCCTTATTGCATGCTGGGGAATCTTCTGGGTATATGCCCAGGAGTAGTACGGCTGGGTCCTCCAGAAGTATTGTGTCCAGTTTTCTGAGGAAGCACCAGACTGATTTCCAGAGTGGTTATACCAGCTTGTAGTCCTACCAGCAGTGGAGGAGTGTTCCTCTTTCTCCATATCCTTGCCAATACCTGCAGCGTCTTGAGTTTTTAATCTTAGACATTCTGACTGGTGTGAGGTGAAATCTCAGGGTTGTTTTGATTTGCATTTCTCTAATGACTAAAGATGCTGAACATTTTTAAAGGTGTTTCTCAGCCATCTGAATTTCTTCACGTGAAAAGTCTTTGTTTAGCTCTGTACCCCATTTTTTGATAGGGTTATTTGGTTTTCTTGGGTCTAACTTCTTGAGTTCTTTGTATACATTGGATATTAGCCCTCTGTCAGATGTAGAGTTGGTGAAGGTCTTTTCCCAAATTGTTGGTTGCTGATTTGTCCTTTTGACAGTGTATTTTGCCTTACAGAAACTTTGTAATTTTATGAGGTCCCGTTTGTCTATTCTTGATCTTAGAGATAAGCTATTGGTGTTCTATTCAGGAACTTTCCCCCTGAGCCAATGTCCTCAAGGGTCTTCCCCAGTTCCTTTTCTATTAGTTTTATTGTGTCTGGTTTTATGTGGAAGTCCTTGATCCACTTGGAGTTGAGCTTAGTACAAGGAGATAAGAATGGATCAATTCTCATTCTTCTGCATGTTGACCTCCAGTTGAGCCAGCACCATTTGTTGAAAAGGCTATCTTTTTTCCACTGGATGTTTTCAGCTCCTTTGTCGAAGATCAATTGGCCATAGATGTGTGGGTTCACTTCTGGGTCTTCAATCCTATTCCATTGATCAACATCCCTGTCATTGTACCAATACCATGCAGTTTTTAACACTACTGGTCTGTAGTATTACTTGAGGTCCGGGATACTGATTCCCCCAGAAGTTCTTTTACTGTAGATGTTAGTTTTAGCTATCCTGAATTTTTTGTTATTCCAGATGAATTTGAGAATTGCTCTTTCTAACTCTATGAAGAACTGAGTTGGGATTTTGATGGGGATTGTGTTGAATCTGTATATTGCTTTTGGCAAGATTGCCATTTTAACTATATTAATCCTGCCAATCCACGAGCATGGAAGATTTTTCCATTTTTGAGGTTTTCTTCCATTTCCTTCTTCAGAGACCTGAAGATTTGTCACAAGTCTTTCACTTGTTTGGTTAGAGTCACACCAAGATACTTTATATTGTTTGTGGCTATTGTGAAGAGTGTCATTTCCCTAATTTCTTTCTCAGCCTGCTTATCCTTTGAATATAGGAAGGCTACTGATTTGCTTGAGTTGATTTTATAACCAGCCACTTTGCTGAAGTTGTTTATCAGCTGTAGGAGTTCTCTGGTGGAGATTTTTGGGTCACTTAGGTATACTATCATATCATCTGCGAATAGTGATAGTTTGACTTCTTCCTTTCCAATTTGTATCCGTTGACTTCCTTATGTTGTCGAATTGCTCTAGCTAGTACCTCAAGTACTATATTGAAGAGATATGGTGAGAGGGGGCAGCCTTATCTAGTCCTTGATTTTAGTGGGATTGTTTCAAATTTCTCTCCGTTTACTTTGATGTTGGCTACTGGTCTGCTGTAAATTGCTTTCAATATGTTTAGGTATGGACCTTGAATTCCTGTTCTTTCCAAGACTATTAGCATGAAAGGATGCTGAATTTTGTCAAATGCTTTTTCAGCATCCAATGAGATGACCATGTGGTTTTTTTTCTTTTAGTTTGTTTATGTAGTGGATTATGTTGATGGATTTCCGTATATTGAACCATCCCTGCATCCCTGGGATGAAGCCTACTTGATCATGGTGAATGATCATTTTGGTGTGTTCTTGTGTTTGGCTGGCAATAATTTTATTGAGTATTTTTGCATAGATGTTCATAAGGGAAATTGGTCTGAAGTTCTCTTTCTTAGTTGGATCTTTGTGTGGTTTTGGTATCAGGGTAATTGTTGCTTCATAGAATGAATTGGTTGTGTTCTTTCTGTTTCTATTTTGTGGAATAGTTTGAAGGGTATTGGTATTAGGTCTTTGAAGATCTGATAGAATTCTGCACTAAAACCATCTGGTCCTGTGCTTCTTTATTTTTTTTTTTTTGGTTGGAAGACTTTCTATGACCCCTTCTATTTCTTTGGGGATTATGGGACTGTTTAGACAATCTATTTGATCCCGATTTAATTTTCGTATTTGGTATCTGTCTAGGAAATTGTCCAGTTCCTCCAGATTCTCTAGTTGTGTTGAGTATAGGCTTTTGTAGTAGGATCTGATGATTTTTTTGAATTTCTTCATTTTCTGTTGTTATATCTCCCTTTTTATTTCTAATTTTGTTAATTTGGATACTCTCTCTGTGCCCTTTGGTAAGTCTGGCTAAGGGTTTATCAATCTTGTTGATTTTCTGAAAGAACCAGCTTCTGGTTTTATTGATTCTTTGTATGGTTCTTTTTGTTTCAACTTGTTTTGATTTCAGCACTGAGTTTGATGATTTCCTGTCTTCTCATCCTCCTGGGGGAAATAGCTTCTTTTTGTTCCAGAGCTTTCAGGTGTGCCATTAAGTTGCTAGTATATGTTCTCTCCAGTTTCTTTTTGGAGGCACTCAGGGCTATGCGTTTTCCTCTTAGCACTGCTTTCATTGTGTCACATAGATTTGGGTATGTTGTGCCATCATTTTCATTAAATTCTAAAAAGTCTTTGATTTCTTTCTTTATTCTTCCTTGACTAAGGTATCATTGAGTAGAATATTGTTCAGCCTCCATGTGTATGTGGAATTTCTGTTATTTTTGTTAGTATTGAAGACCACTCTTACTCCATGGTGATCTTATAGGGGGCATGGGATTAGTTTGATCTTCTTACATTTGTTGAGGTCTGTCTTGTAACCAATTATACGGTTGATTTTGGAGAAGGTACCATGAGGTGCTGAGAAAAAGGTATAGTCTTTTGCTTTAGGATGAAATGTTTCTCTCTCTCTCTCTCTCTCTCTCTCTCTATGTATATATGTATATATATATATAGAGAGAGAGAGAGAGAGAGAGAGACATATACATGTATATATGTATATGTATAAGTATACATGTGTGTGTATATATATATATTTATTTAACATATATATATATATATATATATGTTAAATCCAATTGGTCCAAAGCTTCAATGAGTTTCCCTTTGTCCCTGTTTAGTTTCTGTTTTCCTGATTCGTCCATTGAGGATAGTGGAGTGTTGAGGTCCCCCACAATTATTATGTTAGGTGTAATGTGTGCTTTGAGCTTTTGTAAAGTGTCTTTTACGAATAAGGGTGCCCTTGCATTTGGAGCATAGATGTTTAGAATTTTGAGTTCTTCTTAGTGGATTTTTCCTTTGACCAACAAGAAGTGACCTTCTGTGTCTCTTTTGGTGACTTTAGGTTGAAAGTCAATTTTATCTGATATTAAAATGGCTACTCCAGCTTGCTTCCTGAGACCATTTGCTTGTAAAATTGTCTTCCAGCCTTTTACTCTAAGGTAGTGTTTGTCTTTGACCCTGAGGTGTGTTTCCTGTATGCAGCAAAATGTAGGGTCCTGTTTCTGTATCCAGTCTGTTAGTCTATGTCTTTTTATTGGGGAATTGAGCCCATTGATGTTAAGAGATATTAAGGAATAGTGATTATTTCTTCCTGTCATTTTTGATGTTGTTTTTGTTTTTGAGTGGTTATCTTCTTTTGAGTTTGATTGAAGAAGGTTACTATCTTGCTTTGTCCAGGGTGTAGTTTCCCTCCTTGTATTGGAGTTTTCTTCCTATTATCCTTTGTAGGGCAGGTTTAGTGGAAAGATATTGTGTAAATTTGGTCTTGTCATGGAATATTTTTTTTTTAGTTATTTTTATTTTCTATATTCTATGTTTACATTTCAAAGGCTTTCCCCTTTCCCAGTTCCCACCCACCATAGTTCCCATAGTTCTTCTCCCCCCCAACTATTCCCCAATCATTCCCCCTCCCCCCTCGGTTTCTTTACTAAACTGGATGCAATCTTTACATGCCCAGGGTCCTTTCCTTTCTTCTTCTTGAGAATCATTTGACTTGCTATTTGTGTCTTGAGTATTTAGTGCTTCTGGGCTCATTAATATCCACTTATCAGTGATTGCATTTCATGTGCATTCTTTTGTGATTGGGTTAGCTCACTCAGGATGATATTTTCCAGGTCTAACCATTTACCTACAAATTGCATGAATTCATTATTTTTAATTGCTGAGTAGTATTCCATTGTATAAATATACCACATTTTCTGTATCCATTCCTAATCCTCTGGACCATTTTGCAATCCCACCAACAGTGGAGGAGTGTTCCTCTTTCTCCACATCCTCGCCAGCACTTGTTGTCTCTTGAGTTTTTAATCGGCCATCCGAATTTCTTCTGGTGAAAATTCTTTGTTTAGCTCTGTGCCCCATTTTTTGATAGGGTTATTTGGTTCTTTGGGGTCTAACTTCTTGAGTTCTTTGTATATATTGGATATTAGCCCTCTGTCGGATGTGGGGTTGGTAAAGATCTTTTCCCACTTTGTTGGTTGCCGTTTTGTCCTGGTTTTATGTGGAGGTCCTTGATCCACTTGGAGTTGATCTTAGAGCACAGAGATAAGAGTGGGTCAATTCGCATTATTGCATTGAATCTGTATATTGCTTTTGGCAAGATGGCCATTTTTACTATATTGATCCTGCCAATCCAGGAGCAAGAAATATTTTTCCATCTTCTGAGGTCTTCTTCGATTTCTTTCTTCAAGGACTTGAAGTTCCTGTTGTACAGATCTTTCGCTTGTTTGGTTAGAGTTACGCCAAGATACTTTATGTTGTTTGTGGCTATTGTGAAGGGTGTTATTTCCCTAATTTCTTTCTCAGCCTGCTTGTCCTTTGAGTACAAGAAGGCCACTGACTTGCTTGAGTTAATTTTATAACCTGCCACTTTGCTGAAGTTGTTTATCAGCTGTAGAAGTTCTCTGGTGGAGTTTTTTGGGTCGCTTAGGTAAACTATCATATCGTCTGCAAATAATGATAGTTTCACTTCTTCCTTTCCAATTTGTATCCCCCATCTATGTTGATTGAGAGTTTTGCTGGGTATAGTAGTCTTGGCTGACATTTGTGTTCTCTTAGGGTCTGCATGAGATCTGCCCAGGATCTTCTAGCTTTCATGATCTCTGGTGAGAAGTCTGGCTTGATTCTGATAGGTCTTCCTTTAAATGTTACTTGGCCTTTTTCTCTTACTGCCTTTAATATTCTTTCTTTGTTTAGTACATTTGGGGTTTTGATTATTATGTGATGGGAGGTATTTTTGTTCTGGTCCAGTCTGTTTGCAGTTCTGTATGCTTCTTGTATATTCATGGGCATCTTTCTCTCTTTAGGTTAGGGAAGTTTTCTTCCATAATTTTGTTGAAGATATTTGCTGGCCCTTTAAATTGTAGATCTTCACTCTCATCTATCCCTATAATCCTTAGGTTTGGTCTTCTTATCGTGTCCTGGATGTTTTTGGTTACAAGCCTTTTGCATTTTGCATTTTCTTTGACTGTGGAGTCAATGGTTTCTATGGTATCTTCAACATCTGAGATTCTCACTTCTATCTCTTGTATTCTGTTGTTGATATTTGCATCTATGGTCCCTGATTTCTTCCCAAGGTTTTCTATCTCCAAAGTTGTCTCCCTTTGTGATTTCTTATTTGTTTCTACCTTTGTGTTTAGATCTTGGATGGTTTTGCTCAGTTCCTTCACTTGTTTGTTTGTGTTTTCTTGCAGTTCTTTAAGAGATTTTTGTGTTTCCTCTTTCATGACTTCTGCCTGTTGACTCAATTTCTCCTGCATTTCTTTAAATGATTTTTTCATTTCCTCTTTATTGGCTTCTGTCTGTTGATCCATATTCTCCTGGAATTCTTTAAGTGATTTTTGTGTTTGCATTGTAAGGGCTTCTACACTATTCATGTTCCCCTGCATTTCTTTAAGAGATTTGTTTATGTCTTTTTTGTGTTCCTCTAGCAGCATCATGACCAGTGCTTTTAAATCCAACTCTTGTTTTTCTGGTGTGTTGGGGTATCTAGGACTTGCTGTGGTTAGAGAATTGGATTCAGATGCTGCCATATTGCCTTGATTTCTGTTAGTAATGTTCCTACATTTGCCTTTTGCCATCTGTTAATCTCTGGAGTTAGTTGGTCTTGTTGTTTGTTACTGGTTGGTGTTTGAAGCTCCTGTGAGCCTGACGTTTGGCACTGCTGTTGTAGAGGGTGGCCGTGCTCCTGAGGTGGAGACTGGAAGGTTTCCGCTACAGGGATCCGAATTACCTCCTCAGCTCTGCTCCTGGCTTGCTGATGGATGCACAATTGGCCTCCTGCCATCTTCTCCTGGCCCGCCTAGTCGCCAGCTATTAAGAATCAGATCTATTTTTCCACTGATCTGTGCTTGTCTGTTAGATCTTTATGGTTACCTGGGCTCCTCTGTTGGTTCTCTATGGTGGCCTGGTCAGGCCACCAACTCCAAGATGGTGGCGGGTTTTGGGACCGCGGGACTCCCTGCAGGACTGGAGCTTCCCTTGTTGGACTGCTGGAGCCTAGATGGTGGCGCTCTCAGTCCACAGGGCTCTGTCTGGTTAGCTGTCTGTGGTGCCCTGAGGCAAGATGTCGGCCTCTGCTGTACTCCAGGCACAGACCCCCGAGCAAGTTGGTGCCTGTGCAGGTTCTGTGCAGAGACCGCCCGTCGAGCTGATCTGGCTCTGGGTGCAGGCAAGAACCTGACAGGGTAGTTGATGTTAGATTAGGACTCTGTCCACGCACCTGGCCCCAGCTGCTAGCTGTCTGCAGTGACCTGAGGCAAGATGGCGGCCTCCACTGCAAGCTGAGTGAGCTGGCCCCCGGTGGTCTGAGATAGCCCACCGAGCTGTCAGTGCATGGACATCCCTCCAAGCTGATCTGGCTCTGGGTGCAGGCAAGAGCCTGACTGATAGGGTAGTCGATGTTAGACTGGGACTCTGTCCATGTACCTGGTCCCAGCTGCTAGCTGTCTGTAGTACGCCAAGGCAAGATGGCAGTCTCTGCTGTACTCCAGGCACAGACCCCCCACAAGCAAGTTGGTGCCCATGGGGTTCAGTGCAGAGACTTCTGCCGAGCTGATCTGGCTCTGGGTACAGGCAAGAGCCTGACAGGGTAGTCAATGTTAGACTAGGACTCTGTCCACACACCTGGCCCCAGCTTCCAGCTGTCTGCAGTGACCCGAGGCAAGATGGTGGCCTCTGCTGCAAGCTGAGTCAAATATTTTGGTTTTGAGATTCTACTATAATTACAATATTTCTTCTCCCTTTCATGTCATGTCATCAGTTGGAGGGTTAGCTAAGTTGCAGTGTGGATTCAAGCTGATAATGTATGGCTAACCCAATACCCAGATAATCTGAGATAGTAGTAAAAGACAGTCGAGGGAGATATCTTCCCTGTGATATACCTGTAGGTGGTGCACCTGTTTGTTGCTTTGTATGCAAAAGGAGAATACTCACAGATTTCTGAACAGTGGCCAATGGCCTGCAGGAGTAGGGACTTGTAGGAACCACAGGGTTGAACCACAAGCACAGAGCACCATTTAAACAAAGTATGAAGAGATGTGTAACTTATGCTAACACAGAATCCAAGGGATTTCTCACTTGTCTGCTATGCAGGAATGGAATCACACAACACAGACCAGGGAACACACTTCAAAGCTGTGAAGGTGTAGGTGATATTCAAGACCAAGAATTCCAATGTGTCCTCACACTGCACCAGCCAGGAATAGCCAGCCTCACAGAAATCCAAGTAAGTCTGCTTGTCTATCTCTTGCATCTGTTCTTACTGTAGCAGAGTAGTCTTGGGCTCACTAAATCAATGACAACTGATTACCACTGCAAATATGAATTTAGCTTCTTGTTCTTCACAATTGAGAAACTTGCTAATTGTTTCTTTAGTCCACAATAGAGGCAGCTTGTAAATATTTTCTAGATTATGATTTCAGCCTTGACCATGCATCAAGATTACTGTGGTTTGGCGGGGGCCAGTTCAAGCTTCAACCTAGAACTTAGATCTTGTCATCTGGTGTAGACATCCATAATTACATTTATAGCATGTTCTTTATGTGGTGCCTGCCTATTATGGTCTGGTCTGGCACTCAAACTTGAGATTCACTGGTCCAGGAATATTGTAGAGATAGCTGCCTCATTCACAGGGACACTCTTTTCTCATTTCTGCCCAGTGTCCACTCATGTCTTTGTTAAATAAATCATCAGGGATGCATCTGAGACCAACAGCTGACATATGGTATCTGATCAATTACTTTGTTTCAGAATCATGGAGTTCATCTCAGGGAGAGAAATGAAATTGAAAACTGGTTAAAAGGCCTAGGGGCAGCTGGTACTGTACTGAAAGATCATCAATGGCCCCATCCCCTCCCAGGCACAGATGACTTCTGTCTGGCAGTACTGTCAAAACTGAAATCCAAATCTATTCTCTTGTAGAAGAGAACAGTTTCAAAGTTCACCGGTTGAAGTCAAAGTGAGAAAACATAGGACAGTCACTGGGAGAGACAACCAGAGATATGGAAACCACATAGAAGCAGGTGCGAGTGGGGCAAGCTACATAGGCAGCCAAAGTTAAGCTAGGTATGAAGAAAACAGGTCGGTACACAGGAGTTACAGAGACCATGGTTACTCATAGACATTTTCAGATAAGAGGAGCATTTGTCTGTGTTTCCTCAATGAAGCTTGCTGGAGCACAGTGTTTTTAGTGTTAAGAGGAAGGGAGGTAAGAGTTGGGGAACTTGGGACAATTGCTCATCCTACTTATGACAGTTTTATTAATATAACTGACATCAACCCATAGTACTACTCAGCTATAAAACCTATGAACCACAACAATGACCAACAGCAATGACCAACAGAGCAAGGTGTCTGAAAATTCACAGGGTCAGGAAATCTGCCAGAAAATGTCTACTAGACCTTACAAGGACATTGACCCCATTAAATGTCAACAAAATGGTAGCCAAAACAAGACCTGAACTATGACAATATAGATGGGAAAACTTTCATGGGCTCCTCTAGCCCTAGAAGAACTAGAAGCACTTAATGGTAGCTCAGATTGGAGAATTAGTTTTCCCTAAGATGACCCCCCCCAACCTGGTTATCTCACTGATCACCTCTAAACAATACATACAGGCAACACTAAATGGACTCACTAGACTATATTTGTATATTTATTTGATTTTATAGATATGCATATAATTGTAATAATTAAATAAAAAGAGGCAATGTGTTTGAGAGGAAGTCAGGGGTGTATGAGAGGAATTAGAAGGACTAAGAGGGGAGAGATGAATTAATTATATTTTGATTTAAATACATTTAAAAAGTGATTAACATTAGGTTAAAAACAAAAAGAGCCACATGTAGACTTCTGCAATATTAGTGAGCTGAGTAAATCAGACATATCTTCGAAGAACCCCATTAAATATGTATATAGGATAACAAGATTACAAGCTTCTTAGAACTGAACATTTGATAAAATAGGGTGCTATCAAACAAATCTTTCTGTGCAATTCCTTCCCCAAGAGAAGATTCTGAAACAAGAGGGTGCTTCATTAAAGAATCACATTGAAGGAGTCAGAATGAGGGTCAGGAAGGAAGCTGAGCCATACCCTAGGGGTCTAGAAGAAGCCCTCTCCCTGTACCAGAGGCCTCTGAGTTTGATTTGAGCTAAGGGACAATTGCTCAGTCTTTCACATGAGGTGAAGACCTCACTGACCACCAGAACATCTGGTTCCAGCATCTGAATCTAGATTTTTTTCAGAGCAGGAAGCTTCTTGAAAGCATTGTGTTTCTGCTTAGAATCTACACACTGTATGGATCAGATGGTCTCAGAGAACAGGATGGGGCATTTATGGGCTGAGTGTCAAACCAAAGGATTCACCATCAGAGACTTCCCAAGAGAAAGATGGATAAGTAAAGCAACAGAGTCACTGTTTTCATAATTTCTCTGCCCAAACTGGAGAGCAATTATGAAAACTGTCACAGTTGGTAGAAGACCAAAGACAAGCAGAAAGTAGCTAGAGGAGAGAAACATGTCAGATCAAGAAAAATGCAGAACTTCTAACCAGGGATCATGCAAACAGGAGATAAAGGATAATAATCTGATAACTTAGTACCTGGCATCCATTAAAATAATTCTTTCAAAAAGAAGGGAAAACAAAGTCTTTCTATGAAGTAAAAATTAAGGCAGTGTGAAGCCAACAAACTTGGTTCTTAGGGGCTTTAAAAGGATTATGAGATAAAGGAACATTATTGACATATGTCAATCAGATCTAGTTAGAGAGGTCAGAAAAGAAACAAAAATGGAAATTAACTCATTGGTTCAATTTTACTTATTTCCTTTTATATTAATGGTTTTATTAACTAGTAGAAATTCTAAAAGTTTTACACATAATGAGATAATTTGTAATATTGTATTACATGTATCCATTATATAACAGTTGAATCAGAATAAATACATACTTTCTTACTGTTAATTGATACATGTATAATATTTGAAATGATAATAATAGCAAAAGCATGCTGTGTGTCTTGCGTGTGAATGAGAGTAACACACACAGCAGTGTTCCTGTAAGAGGTGTAAGGGGAAGGTTCTGAACATACAGCTGAAAGTGAAGTTACTGGAGGTCATGGTGTCCTATAACTTCCACAGACACACAGAGGACCTCAGAAAGCCAGTTTATAGACTGAGTACTAAAAATCCCCTTTCTCAAAATTCATACCATAACATCTGAATGTGTGCTTCTTAATTGGGTCTTGTCACTTGATGAGTCAATACAAAAAACAAAGTAGTTACAATGGTCATCAAAAGAACCCTTGTATTAGGAAGCACTAACTATAATATTAAAAGTATAGTGCCTTTTGATGTTGGTTCAGGTGGTACATTTTGCCAATGAATTGCTTTAAGTGATAAATTGGAACCACACTAAGTAATGGTAATTAACCTTGTTACTCAAGAAAACAATTGTCATTTTGCTTGTAACTGGTGGCTTTTGTTTAATTGGCTTGGGTTTTCGTTTTTTATCAAATGTTAGGCTGAAATTAAATATGGAGTCAAGGCTGACCTGGAACTCAAGGCCAAGTGCTGAGACTGTAAATGAGCAGCCACACCTAGAAGCAGATTTCATGTTTATTTCTGTCCCAGATGATTTTCCCTGTTTCACTGTCTTAGTTTGACCTTAATAAACTTAACTTTGCATAATTAAAAAAATATAGACCTCAAATATCTTCTGTGTATATTGCTTAAATGGTTTAAATATTAAACAGATATTAATAAACGCATTACTGCTGACTACATGACAATTAGTGTTTTTGCTATAACACAGAGCTTCACCCTCAGATGGACTGCCTCTTATAGCGACTGTTTCATGAGAGCTGGAGAGGAAATGTGAAGGAGGGAAGGGAGGAAGAAAATACTTCTGCTACTGCTGTGAATCTTCTCTTCAGTTTTCTGAGTAAATATGATCTCTCTGTGGGTCTCCGTAAAGTGGGATGGGCATCTGTCATGAGCAGCATGGCATGCTGGGTACCACTTCCTCATAGAAAGCAGGCGAGGAGATGCACTTTTTCCGAGATGTTTCATAGTTCAGAGATGATAAATATGTGAAGTTCTGCCTTGGTGCTCAGCAGTAAGTTTATCGGCATATTCTAAAGGGTCTTAGAGTCAGAACTCACTTTCCTTTCTCTTTGCCCTTATTGGATAATAACTTGGAACCCCCTTGTGAATTATACACAGCTACTTAGAAAAATAGATTTTAAATGGCTTTTGTGTCCTTTGAGGTTGGGGTGATAAAGAAAGCCCTTGATTGGTTGTAGGACTAGGGAGAGGAAAGACATTTTCTCAAGAATATAGAGATTTCTTTATTTGTTTTCTCTTATTTTCAAACCTAGCGCATATATGAAGGTTTGCCTTGGAGACCCGTAACCTGTCAGGATTATAAATGATTATTGTGTTTGCCTATCAAGTACTAGCCTTGATGGGTTCTTCTGAATAACCACATTGACTGAGAGTCATGATCGGAGCTGGCTAACCAAGGACACCTCCTCAGTTGCTCTCCCAAGGGCCCCAACCTCTCCTCTCCTCTCCTCTTCTGTAATCCTGCTCATGCTTGTAGATATAGATGTGGCCTGTGTGTGCATGTAGGGCAGAGGCCCAGGCATACTTCTGGCTTCCTTAGGTATTCCTAACAGCTGTTGTCACTTCATAATCAGACTAATTCAAAATCAAGGCAATCCGGGACCAAGTGCCACTTTCTCATGGGCACAGGGTGGCTATCAAAGTCCCAACTCCATGATTGCAGGGCACGATGCTGCAGAAGACTTAGGGAGCTTACCTGATGCACGGTGCACCCCCATTAGGTTTTAAATCTCTTTTCATGCACAGCTGAACTCAAACTCATTCAATTTTTCTGGTCATCAACACATTAGCATAAATTTTTCTGTGACAAACGATGCTTAACATGAAAGAAGTGGGTATATGTGGCCCTGTGGATGTTTACATAATCTACACGTATGGGAAATTTTATATTCTTGACAGAAATAATGTCCTGTAGGAATACTGAGTAAAGGTGAAATGTGTGTGTGTGTTTGTGTGTGTGTTTTCTCCTATGTCACATAGATGCATACATGTAAAACACTTGTTCATATTGCCATGGAAACTTGCAATTTAAAACGTTCGGCTGACTTCTTACCTGCCTGCTATTCTTTCAAACACAGGGCAGTTTATAATCAGCCCGTGTGAAGACCTTCCTCCTCAGATGTTCCTCATCCTTCATTTTGCTGGTTTTTGAGTAAGCTCTGTGTATGTATCCATTTAAATAAAACCTAGGCAGTCTCCCTTGTACCTGCGTCGCATAAAATTACAAGCAGGTTGGAGCTAAACAATTAATGGTCCTTTTTTTCTCAGTGGTGGCACAAATGGAGCCAATTTAATGCCGCTTAAGCTTATTATCTAATTGCACGCTCGCGCTGGCTTCAGAGCCCAGCCTGACATAAAAGCAGGCCAGTGCTGTGTTCCCGTACAGTGGAATATTCAATTATTTGTTCTGACTCGTGTAATTCCCTGTATTCCGGGCTTGTTAATGTCATTACAGAACTGAAATAAAGTGATTACTCTTAATGAGTATTTATTCGATAGGTATGCAATCTCGGCAGCCTCCAGCGTTGACAGTGGGCATTTACAGCGTTTGTTAACCAACCCGGCGACCCTCCCCCGCAAGCGCTGTCCTCCACCCCTTGGCTGCCCTGTCAGGGAGGCAGCATCACATTGCGGACTTCTGTGAAATACTGTCAGATGATGGGGGAAAATAAAAATCTTGAAAAAGTAGGAAAAGGGAGAATTTGAGGCTCCCTGGCAGAGCTTGGCTAATGACCACTGCTCCCGCTGGTTGGCACTGATGACAGCGCGCGCTAACTGATAATGGCGTGCCCGCTGTTGAGTTGGCCCACTTTACGTTATTTCTCTTGACATGGTTCTAGGGAAGGCCTAATTTTTTTGACATTTGACCATGCAAATTTGAGTCCTGATACATTATTCTGCATTTACGTCCTCCCAGTGTTGCTGTTTAAAATGTGCTACAAGCTCCGGGAGCTGAGCTAATAAAGGCCGTGAATGAAAGAAGGTTACATATGAATGCAAGAGGACCTCTAAATGAAGGGCGGGCTTGTACAGCTCAGTGGTGACCTTCTGGAGATGAGCGGGTGAGCCGGGAAACCCTTAAAGCAAATGCTGAAGAATGTAATGTCCGTCTTATTTTTTTTTTTGTATTTTTTTGTGGACTATTTTAAAAAGATTTTTAAAATAAATTTTAAATAAATATCAAAAAGAGAAAAAAGGAAAGAGCCCCATTGTATTTTCTGCATGGTTTTAGCTCATAGTAGTGGCCACTTTCACTCTGGCTCTCACTTCTCTGGCTCTAGATT
Source organism: Apodemus agrarius (assembly GCA_964023405.1). Classification (NCBI taxonomy): domain Eukaryota; kingdom Metazoa; phylum Chordata; class Mammalia; order Rodentia; family Muridae; genus Apodemus; species Apodemus agrarius. The sequence goes on from OZ030020.1 coordinate 3,429,228, forward strand.
CATCGGCCCATGGGGAAAACCCCGTTGCTGATCCCCACTATGTCCCCCCCCCCGGTCACTAAACTATAGGATAATCCTCCTGGAACTGATGCTACCAAAGCACATTTCATCCAAGATGATCCTGCCTTCCCCACCCGAACAGGAAAACCAGAGTGTCTCAGCGCATGCCTGCCATTAGGACACCTTTATGGATGTTAATTTGTCTTCCCATTTACTGCACTTGTGTTCTCAGCCAAGTAGCACAGAAGCTAGCTCAGCTTATTTGCTGGTCTGCGTCTTGCAATTGTGTAACTTTTATTCTTTCCTCCTCAAAGACTTTGGCTCTGAAATGTCATTGTGTCATTACCATGGACACTGCTTCTCTTTCCTGCTGACATTTTCTTTGTTTCCTTGTCTAGGCTCCGTTCTCTCCTCCCTTTTCCGTTTCTTGGGTGCAGGAACATGTTTGTTTCTGTTAAAGTAGCCAGATGTTTTTAAATTTGAAATGGCATCTCCTCTGATTTTTCTTTTTTTTTCCCCTTTTATTTTTAAGTTTTATTTTCTATATTCTATGTTTACATTCCAAAGGCTTTCCCCTTTCCCAGTTCCCCCCCCCACCATACGTCCCATAGTTCCTCTGATTTTTCTAAGGAAATTAAACAATCATGTATCTGCTCTGCTTACTTGAGCTTCTATCAATTTTATGTTGATTGTTGCTCAGTTTTCTCCTTCCTTCTGATAATTTCCTAGTCTGTTTACTACTCACCATTTCCTTTTCCAATTCTGCATCCATCCACTGAGAAGTTCAGTGATGTTTATCTTCCTACAGGAATCCTGGCCTTTGTTAAGAGGCAGAACGGAATGAACGCATGTTCCCCTGAGGCATGAGTCCTGGGCTCCTGACTGGAGACTTTCACTTAGCTGGTTAGTCTTTTCTCCTGAGATTAAACCTGCATTGTGTGTGTGTGCAGTTCCCCAGTGCCTCAGGTATGCTGGAGTCACTCCAGTGATGCCTTAGAACACACAGACCTCAACAATTCTCCTGCACAGTAAGAACCACTGGGTTCTCACGTAGAGCCTCCTGCGTCTGATCTATGCTGCTCATCTCTCTCACAGGCCCCCTTCACGGTCGGTCTCACCTCACTTTTAACCTGTCTCTTGATTTCTTGTCTTTTCTGAGAATACTTGATAAAAGCATTTATTAAAGACGAGAACATGAACAGGATAGTTTCCACTCTTTATAAAGCAATAACTCCCAGCCAATGAAAGACTTGAAAATGGCTAACAAATACCCATTTTCTTCATGAAGACTCCACACATCAGATGTCCTTAGATTTCATTGTAGTTAAACAAAAAGTCTGACTATATTTTGCCCTCTGTACATTGAATACAAATCATTTTGTATGGAAAGATAAACAAAGAAGATCACGTGGCTAGCATGCACATCCTGTTGAGTTCAGGAATCTTTTAGGATATTGCTGAGTATTCTGTTTCTTCACGAATATTTAATTAAAAAGAAGCTTTCTTGACAGGAAAACATGGACCTCTTTTCTCATGAGTTTTTTGGCATTATTATCATCGTTATAAACATTATCTTTACTATTAGGTATTCCATTTATATTTTTAGGTTTCTTTTTTTTTTTTTTTGCATGTGTTTTTGTTTAGTTTTCTTCTTTTTCTTCTCTTTCTAAACTCCTGGTAATTTTAACTTTTTTTTTTGTCTTCCTAGCAGATGAAAGTGTTTCACATTTATACCAATGATCCTTATTTTATTATTTTATTATTTTCTTACTTGTTTTTTACTTATTCTATTTTATTTATTTACTTTATAGAACTTTTTCATTTACTATCATACAAACTTTATTGAGTTATTATGACAAAATCCATTTTCATTTCACAGATTACATCATTGCATTATTTCTATTTTAAATACTAATGTACTTTGGTTGGAAATGTGTACAAACTTAGATGTAGACTCTTTTTTTAAATTTTATTTTCTATATTCTTTGTTTACATTCCAAAGGCTTTCCCCTTTCCCAGTTCCCCCCTCACCATGTGTCCCATAAGTCCTCCCCCCACCCCACCCCACCCCGTGCATTCCCCAATCACTCCCCAACCCTTTCTCTGTTCTGGTACTCTCCTGCAAGACTGGAACCAGTCTTTTCTGAACCAGTGTCCTCTCATTCCTTCTTCTTGGGAATCTTTGATTTGCTAATTGTGCCTTGAGTATTCAGAGCTTTTAGGCTCATTAATATCCACTTATCAGTGATTGCATTTCATGTGTATTCTTTTGTGATTGGGTTAACTCACTTAGGATGATATTTTCCATATCCAAACATTTGCCTACAAATTGCTTGAATTCATTATTTTTAATTGCTGAGTAGTATTCCATTGTATAAATATACCACATTTTCTGTATCCATTCCTCCTTTGAGGGACATCTGGGCTCCTTCCAGCTTCTGGCTATTATAAATAAGGCTGCTATGAACACAGTGGATCATGTGTCTTTATTGCATGCAGGGGAATCTGAACAATACTCTACTCAATGACACCTTGGTCAAGGAAGAAATAAAGAAAGAAATCAGAGACTTCTTAGAATTCAATGAAAACGAAGGCACAACCTATCCAAATCTATGGGACACAATGAAAGCAGTGCTAAGAGGAAAACTCATTGCACTGAGTGCCTCCAAAAAGAAACTGGAGACAGCATACACTAGCAGCTTAACAGCACACCTGAAAGCTCTGGAACAAAAAGAAGCTAACTCACCCAGGAGAAATAGAAGACAGGAAATCATCAAACTCAGGGCTGAAATCAATCAAGCTGAAACAAAGAGAACCATACAAAGAATCAGCAAGACCAGGAGCTGGTTCTTTGAGAAAATCAACAAGATAAATAAACCCTTAGCCAGACTAACCAATGGGCACAGAGACAGTATCCAAATTAACAAAATTAGAAATGAAAAGGGGGATATAATAACAGAAACTGAGGAACATCAAAAAATCATCAGATTCTACCACAAAAGCCTATACTCAACACAACTGGAGAATCTGGAGGAAATGGACAATTTCCTAGACAGATACCAAATCCGAAAATTAAATCAGGATTAATTAGATCACCTAAACAGTTTCATAACCCCTAGAGAAATAGAAGGGGTTATAGAAAGTCTCCCAACCCAACAAAGTACGGGACCAGATGGTTTTAGTGCAGAATTTTATCAGACTTTCAAAGAAGACCTAACACCAATACTCTTCAAACTATTCCACAAAATAGAAACGGAAGGAACACTGCCCAACTCGTTCTATGAAGCCACAATTACGCTGATACGAAAACCACACAAAGATCCAACAAAGAAAGAGAACTATAGGCCAATTTCCCTCATGAACATCGATGCAAAAATACCAAATAAAATCCTTGCCAACCGAATCCAAAAGCACATCAAAACGATCATTCACCATGATCAAGTAGGCTTCATCCCAGGGATGCAGGGATGGTTCAATATACAGAAATCCATCAATGTAATCCACTACATAAACAAACTAAAAGAAAAAAACCACATGGTCATCTCATTAGATGCTGAAAAAGCATTTGACAAAATTCAGCATACTTTCATGCTAAAAGTCCTGGAAAGAACAGGAATTCAAGGCCCATACCTAAACATAATAAAAGCGATATACAGCAAACCAGTAGCCAACATCAAACTGAATGGAGAAAAACTTGAAGCAATCCCACTAAAATCAGGGACTAGACAAGGCTGCCCTCTCTCTCCATATCTTTTCAATATAGTACTTGAAGTTCTAGCATGGGCAATTAGACAACATAAAGAAGTCAAAGGGATACAAATTGGAAAGGAAGAATTCAAACTATCATTATTTGCAGATGATATGATAGTATATTAAGCAACCCAAAAAACTCCACCAGAGAACTCCTACAGCAGATGTAGACTCTTAACACTTTCTGATGGACACATGTTTTGTGTTTTTATATACACTTCCTTAGTTCCTGCCTCCTGCTTTTTGCTCAGATGTCACATCATAACATATAAGATGCACCATTTTCTATGGTCCCCTCAAACACCGTGGTGACTCTGTGTCTCTGATGTCCCCCAGAACTCCATGGCAACCTTGTCTGTCTCAGGTATCCCCTGTAACACCATGGTGATCTTGTCTCAGATGTCCCCTAGAACACCATGGTGACCCTGTCTGTCTCAGATGTTCCCTAAAACACCATGGTGACCTTGTCTCAGAAGTCCTGTAGAACACCATGATGGCCCTGTGTGTCTCAGATGTCCCCTTTAACACTATGGTGACCCCATGTGTCTCAAATGTCCTTCAGAGCACCATAGTGACTATGTCTGTCTCAGATGTCCCCTGAAATACTATGATGACCCTGTTTTGAATGTCCTTTTCCATGATGACCTCTTCAAGGATGGGTTCTGACCCAGTTTTTCCTAGACTGCCTCACTCAACATTTGTCCTGTTATCTGATTGAATGGTTGGTTATCTGAAAACACACCAGCAAGACAAAGGGTCATTTTCATTCTCTGTACTATGTACTGCCCATCAGGGACCTCAGGTGCATGGATGAGGAAAGCTCAGAAGATTGCCAGCAGATGAATCTGTCTCTAGTGTTTGCTGAGAAGAGCTAATGTTACAATTCAGTTGTGTGGACCTTAGTGAAGGAGTGTATGCCTAGGTTATTTAGAATTTTTAATTTCTGTGCACAGGGTATTTCTCTTTCTGTTTATTTTCATATTCAGTAATCTAATTATATAATTCTTCACTGTTGTCATAGATGCTCTATCCTTTGGCTTATAATAGCACACACACTCTCTCTCTCTCTCTCTCTCTCTCTCTCTCTCTCTCTCTCTCTCTCTCTCGCTCCCCTCCTCCTCTCTCCCACAGGGCACAAGAAACCCTTGACAGTCTTACTACATTTGTGGTTTGTTTAAATTTTCTTACTTTCTGTCATTCTGGGCTCAACATGTATATATCTTACCCTAGTCTGCAATCAGACACTTTTGCATAGAGACAGGAATCTTTTATTTAAAAATGACACTAGAAACCAAGATTTAAATATGTTTATAGATAATGGACAGTCATTATTTCTAGAAGAAATAGGCATTCATCAAATATATTTGTATGTACAAACACCAGTCTATTGACATATGCAAGTACATTTTTTTGGTATAGAATAGAGTTTATTTAGGGAAGAGGATGGGAGTCAATGGTATAGTGGAGGCAGAGAGAGAGAGAGAGAGAGAGAGAGAGAGAGAGAAAGAGAGAGAGAGAGAGAGAAGAGAGAGTAGAGAGGAGTGGAGGCCAGCCATGACCACGTGGAGAGAGGGGGAGGGGAAGGAGCCCAAGAGGGGAAGAGAGGTGAGAGTGCGATGAGAGAGAGCAAGAGCTCAAATAATTTTTATATAAGGGTGTTTGTGTAAAATAGGTGAGCAAGCATGAGTATATGTGTGAATGTGTATGTGAGTGGGGGGGGTTCAGAAACACACTGAAAAGTTAAGATCTTGCTAGCAAGCCAAGATGAATCATAACTGAAAACTAAGGCTCATTCAACCCAACTTAGAATATCCTTCATGGCATTTGTACCAGGCAGGCATTCCTGAGTCCCTGAGTCCCTTGAGCAAACCACTGAGTAATTTATGTCACAACACAGATGTTTCTATTGCTTCTGATGTAATTGTCACTGTGGAATTGTGCAATCTTTGCGTGTAAGCTTCCCAGAGTCAAGCCTAGATGGTGCTGACCAGTGGTCTACAGCAACACCAAGTATAATGCTGGGCCCATGTAGGAGTGGTGTGAATATGTATTCAGAGAGTAAGAGAATGCTTGACTGAATATGCACATGAATGGCTTGTAAAAGGGTTCCAATACAGTTAGCTCCATTCCCTCTCAGGTAAATTGCTTTTGACTCATGTCCTCCAAAGAAACAGTCTTCTTTGATGAGGAGAAATTTCTTAGAAATCTCTCAGAAGTCAAGACTTGAGCCTGGGAAGACACTTCAGAAAAGAAGGGTCTGAGCTTCTATGGTTGCTTCTGAGGGGAAAATATCCCAACTATACATCCTGGAACAAATGTGTCGTCTTTGGTTAGTCCATGTTCTTTTCAATTTTACAAACCACAAGACAAAATACCACTCAAATACATAGCAGCTTTTTCTCTACTGACTTTTACTGATATGGTAAGCTACATTCTGAAGCAGGCTGAGAGATCTAGCTTGCTTCTCTGTTGCTGAGATAAACATATGGCCAAAAGCAGCATGGACAGGGAAGAGTTTATTTCAGTTTATAGACCACTCCACTATTCTAGGGAACAAAAACAGGAGATCCAGCAGAAACCATGGATGGAAAAGGAGACTGACTTGCATACCTGTCTTGCTTAGCTAGCTTTTATGCAGCCCAGGAATGCCTGCCTATGGGTGGTATGACCCACAGTGGACTGGATCTTTGTATAGTAATTACCAATCAAGAAAATACCCTACAGGCATGGACAATCTGATCCAGGCCATCCCCCAACTAAGCTGCCCTCCTGTAAGTCTGGGTTTTGTTGAGTTGACAGCAGAAGTTGATTAACAAATACAGAAATGGCAAACACAGCCACCCAAGTGAGAAATGGTCCAGGACAGCATTCATCTGGTCTTGCTGAGAAAGAACACCACTAGTCATTCTACCAAGCATGCACCATTCAGAGGTGGTGGCCATTTCTCTTTCTCTGGGCTCAGGAAAGTCTAAACAATCACCTGCTCTGCTCCAAAAGTACCATGCTTCAAGCACACATGAGCTCCATTTTCTTGTTTGTCTTTGTTTTATATTAATAATCAAAGTTGAGGGTGGGGAGTCTAATAACATGTAATTTTAGCAGAGATGTGAATGAAAGAATAATCAACATAGAAAGGACTGGAAAGCCAACAGCAAGGTAGGGACATGACTGGTACTTTACGTTAAAGAGAAGCCACAGTGCTGGGAAATTAAATCTGAATGCTAACCCAATGTACAACCTTTTGCTTTTGTGTCTCCTAGCAAAGCCTTGATCAGCATGGAGACCCAGAGGGCAGAAAAATATCCATAGAGAGAACTTGTTATTCCACAGGATGCTTGCAACTGGGATGATGCCTTAGTCTTGTCTTGAAACTTAAAGAAGAAAAGATGGCAAGGGCACAAAATATTGACTGAATGAAAGGTGGGTGAAACAAAGATGATGGCGTCCTTAAAACTTGAACACTTAGATGTTGACAGAGTCATGCTGGCCAGTGGGACCATTGAGCTAGTTCAAAGGCAATAAAGAACACATTTTTATTTTAGTAGCTGTCTTTTCAGATATGTAGTTTGCCTATGAAGGTCTGTAGACTCTGAAATCACAGTTTGCATAAGACAGAATGTCATGCAGGTTCCCAGCTCCCTGAGAGGTGGGGGTTTCTAATAACAGCAGAAAGGAGAGTTTATAAGGGTATAGCATCCATCATGCTGTCACCAATTTTACTGTTAACACGGGTTGGAAAAGATCTTCAATACAATTTGAAACCTAAAGTGTGGTTCAGAAAACATATTTCAATACATCAACATTCCACAGGATTTCATCAGAGGTCATTATCATGGTGCTGGCAACAGGGGAATCTGCTTTTGAGACAGTATGTCATCAACCCAGGATCCTAGATGTCCTGAAAACCCATCAGAAACTTAACTGAGTGAAGCAGTTGGGTGTATACTTATACCAAGGGGGCTGTGTACAGAGTAAGAAAATAATCACACAGATTACTCACATAATGTGTAATTAGGTCCGACTCTGAGAAATGGGTACTTTGAACAGTGAATGCTCACAGGGTAAAGTCACAGGTGAGGGAAAAACAATGCCATTTCACCACAGCAACTCCACACCAGGAAGAAGCACACATAGATCTTAACTTAGAAAGTAGAAAATGTATCACCAATAACAAAACAAACAAAAAAACATTAAGAAAATATAATTAAGCTGTCCTGAGAAGTTTAGTGATTAAATTAAGTCTGGGATGTTCATTCAGTATTTCAAGGCTGACTAATGGCCTTTGTATCACATCCTCACTATAATCTCAACAGATGCCTTTTAGGGGCTGGTTGTAGCCACTACCCCATGGCCCAAATTCTTATTGTTCTTGGATGATGACATTCAACTAGAAAGCACCAAAGATAAAACTCATAGCCCTCCTGCCTCAGGCTCCTAAGTGGCTAGAATTCTGGTATGTGGAATTACATACATATCTCATTATATTTCCTGAAAAACAAATTATAAGGGTTAGTATTTCCACATCTTCACTTATATGTATTATCTAAATACTGAAACTAATCAGAACAGAGTAGAAAGATGGTGCTGCAGGCTTAAGCATGGGAGAAAGTGGCACTTTAGTCAAAGGCTACAAATTTCCAAATTACGACAAGCAAGTTCTGGAGATCATGGTTAGTGATCCACTGCACTTAATTATCTATAAGTGTGCCATGGGGTGGGCACATAATTATATAATTATGTTGCATGCTTGAAATCTGATGTGAGTTTATAGGAAGTGTTTTCATTATCATAAAAGTAGCTGAAGCAATGGCTACATTATCTTAATTGGGATAATAACTTTATATTATTTGCATATTAAAATAGGTACCTGAAGAATTCTACGTTGTCTCAGTGTCTACATTATTATCTTGGAAGTGCTGTAAGGGACACTACTCTGCCCAGTGAAGTGATATTACAGTGAGATTTTATCGCTATTTCCTAATATCCAGCCTTGTTGATTACCTTTCTTCCTGTTGACTATTCACATAGCTTCTTTTAATGACTATCTACTAATATACTTAACCATTTTGATGACATTATTTCTGTCATTGTGAGGTTGTAAGCAAGCTTTGTATATCCTTATCTTTCAAAGGTAAAATGTAAGATAAATTTCATTCCCACAGGGTAAACCATTGTGGTGGTGTGAAAGAGAATGGGCCCCATAGACTCATAGATTTGAATTGGTCACTAAGCAGTGAAACAGTTTGGTAAGGATTGGGAGGTATGGCCTTGCTGAAGGAAGTATGCCATGGGTGTGGGCTTTGAGGTTTGAAAAGCCCAAGCCAGGCCCAATGTCACCTTTTCTTTTGGCTGCCTGTGGATCCAGATGTAGGACTTTCAACTACTCCTCTAGCACCATGTCTGCCTTCATGTTGTCATGCTCCCATCATTATGATAATAGATCAAACCACTGGAACTGTAAGCCAGCCCTAATTAAATGCCTTATTTTATGAGAGTTGCCTTGGTTATGGTGTCTCTTCACAGCAGGAGAACACTGATTAGGACAACCATGACCAAGCCAGCTCAGTCAGTCAACAGGGCCTCTTGGGAAGGAGTGAGAATTAAAGAAAAAAACACAATTACACAACACTATAAAATGACCCCAGCAAATGCTGAGAAGGCTTTATTTTTTTCCCAGTCTACATTAATATCATTCTAGGATCATCCAAATAATAAACAAAGTAGACAAGGAACAAACAAGGCATAAACAATGATCCCATGGTATTCAGATGAATCTTATTAAGATGATCAAGATCTTGAGCCTAATTTCTTGTCCTAGTCCAATGTCAGATTCTTGCCAATATCTTTGAAGCAGCACCAAGAGCTTTCCACATCTCCCCCTTTTTAATTTCATAAAGAAGACGGAATCTGTCTGAGGTTGTTCTGACAAGAATGCCTTCCATACCCATCATTGAAAATGCATTAGCCAAGGTACTTCTGTCTTAGGTTGTTAAGGCCCTGTGCAGAATATTTCCTGTCATTTACTTCTAGTTTGTTAAATGAATGGCTTTGTCGGGTACAGGGCAGGGGGTGGGGGGTTGATTCTAAGTTTCAATCCAGGCATTTTGGCTACCAACGTGTTGACGTTGTTAAAGGCATGGTTCATCAAAATGGGCAGGAATAAAAGTATTCCCAGGATAAGAAGGGCCAACATGATCAAACTATTGATGCCATTCTTGAAGCTCCACCAAGATGGAAATACTGACCTTAAGCCTTGAATAACTTTATCAGCAATATCTGCAGCATCAAAACTCAACAGAGCAGCAGTCTTTAAAGATATAAACTTGGTATGTAAAGTTAAAATATACAGAGAGGTGTTAGAATTATGCCAATACCCTGCAAGTGGCTTTGAATTTTCTCTTTGAATTTTATCATTGTAAATTTTAGAAGTAACACAAATCCATTAATATTTAGCATGACACATGGGATGACTTCTTACTCTTAAACTCTGAACCTCCTCTCTAATAATATAAACAGTGTCATAAAAAATCAATTTGTCATTCCAAATGCCTATCTAAATCTTCTTGAATACTCAGCATTGGTAACAATTTTTTGCTAAATGATTAACAAAAGTGTTTGCCTTAACTTCTCGAATCAACACAATTTCAGAGGCAATTGTCCTAGCTATTAATGTAATCAAAGCCACTATACTGGCAATAATCAAGTCCACTATTCTCTTGCTTCTATTTAAAGCCTGACTCCCTTCTTCCAATATTTGTAAGCCTTTTTCAGAATTCTAGGGTTCAGATGAATTTACAGGAATCATAATAAAAGCTAGTTGATTTACTACCATTATAATAGACCATTAGACCAGCGTCCAGTGCAGAAATACAATTGGACAAAGGACAATTAAAATAAGAAACACTGAACTCATTATCAGAGCTAATAACAAAGGCATCATTCCCATTAGTAAAAGATTAGGCCAGGTGGTGGTGGTGGTGGTGGTGGTGGTGGTGGTGGTGGTGGTGGTGGTTGTGGTGGTGGTGGCAGCAGCAGCAGCAGCGGCGGCGGCAGCAGCAGCATATGCCTTTAATGCCAGCACTTGGGAGGCAGAGGCAGGTGGATTTCTGAGTTCCAGGCCAGCCTGGTCTACAGAGTGAGTTCCAGGACAGCCAGGGCTATAGAGAAACCCTGTCTCAGGAAGAAAAAAAAAAGATTAGTTATTAGGGTGTAACACAGAATGTTATATTTACCTTAACTCCACAACCTGTTCCATTTTTACCCAGATCAAACACAAAAACACAAGGCAGCTGGGAGATATAACAACAGAAACTGAGGAAATTAAAAAAAATCATCGGATCCTACTACAAAAGCCTATACTCAACAAAACTGGAGAATCTGGAGTAAATGGACAATTTCCTAGATAGATACCAAATTCCAAAATTAAACCAGGATCAAATAGATCGTCTAAACAGACCCATAACCCCCAAAGAAATAGAAGGGGTCATAGAAAATCTTCCAACCAAAAAAAGCTCAGGACCAGATGGTTTTAGTGCAGAATTCTATCAAACCTTCAAAGAAGTCCTGATACCGATACTCTTCAAACAATTGCACAAAATAGAAACAGAAGGAACACTACCCAACTCATTCTATGAAGCCACAATTACCCTGATACCAAAACCACACAAAGATCCAACTAAGAAAGAGAACTACAGGCCAATTTCTCTTATGAATATTGATGCAAAAATACTAATTAAAATACTTGCCAACCGAATCCAAGAACACATCAAAACGATAATTCACCATGATCAAGTTGGCTTCATCCCAGGGATGCAGGGATGGTTCAATATACGGAAATCCATCAACGTAATCCACTACATAAACAAACTCAAAGAAAAAAACCACACGGTCACTTTTCAAATATGTCTCTGAAAATGCCTAGAAGCAGCTCACAAATGCCCACTGTCTTTTCCTATTTTCCAGTATTGTATTGATTTCTAGATCAGTCCATGATTGAGTCAGAATAACTAGTCACATTAAGGGAAAGAGAAGGGTCATTATAACTACTTCTATAATTAATTTTTCTTTTTTAAGTTTAATAATTTTTATTATTATTTTCTATATTCTTTGTTTACATTCCAAACGCTTTCCCAATTCCCAGTTCCCCCGTCACCATATGTCCCATAAGTCCTCTTCCCTCTGCCGATTCCGCAATCAGCTCCCCCCTATTTATTTGTGCAGGTACTCTCCTACAATACTGGATCAAGTCTTTTCAGGACCAGGGCCTTCTCTTTCCTTCTTCTTGGGAATCATATGATTTGCTAATTGTGTCATGAGTATTCAGAGCTTCTGGGCTCATTAATATCCACTTATCAGTGATTGCATTTCATGTGTATTCTTTTGTGATTGGGTTACCTCACTTAGGATGATATTTCCAGTTCCAACCATTTGCCTACAAATTTCATGAATTCATTGTTTTTAATTGCTGACTAGTATTCCATTGTATAAATATACTACATTTTCTGTATCCATTCCTCCATTGAGGGACATCTGGGTTCTTTCCAGCTTCTGGATATCATAAATAAGGCTGCTATGAACATAGTGGAACATGTCTTTGTTGCATGCAGAGGAATCCTCTGGGTATATGCCCAGGAGTGGTATGACAGGGTCCTCTGGAAGTGTCATGTCCAATTTTCTGAGGAACCACCAGACTGATTTCCAGAGTGGTTGTACCATCTTGTAATCCCACCAACAGTGGAAGAGTGTTCCTCTTTCTCCACATCCTCGCCAACACTTGCTGTCTCTTGAGTTTTTAATCTTAGCCATCCTGACTGGTGTGAGGTTGAATATCAGGGTTGTTTTGATTTGCATTTCCCTGATGACTAGTGATGTTGAGAATCTCTTAAGGTGCTTCTCAGCCATCCAAATTTCTTCAGGTGAAAATTCTTTGTTTAGCTCTGTACCCTATTTTTTAATAGGGTTATTTGGTTCTCTGGGGGTCTAATTTCTTGAGTTCTTTGTATATATTGGATATTAGCCCTCTGTCAGATATAGGGTTGATGAAGATTTTTTCCCAATTAGTTGGTTGCTGTTTTGTCCTTCTGAGGGTGTTCTTTGCTTTACAAAAACTTTGTAATTTTATGAGGTCCCATTTGTCAATTCTTGATCTTAGAGCATAAGCTATTGGTGTTCTGTTCAGAATCTATGCCCCTGTGCCCATGTCCTCAAGGGTCTTCCCCACTTTCATTTCTATTAGTTTCAGTGTGTCCTTGTGGAGGTCCTTGATCCACTTGGAGTTGATCTTAGTACAAGGAGGTAAGACTGGATCAATTCACATTCTTCTGCATGTTGACCTCCAGTTGAACCAGCACCATTTATTGAAGAGGCTATCTTTTTTCCACTGGATGGTTGTAGCTCCTTTATCAAAGATCAAGTGACCATAATTCTGTGGGTTCGTTTCTGGGTCTTCAATTCTATTCCATTGATCCACTTGCCTGCCACTGTACCAGTACCATGCAGTTTTTAACACAGTTGCTCTGTAGTACTGCTTGAGTTTGGGGATATTGATTCTACCAGAAGTTCTTTTATTGTTGAGAATAGTTTTAGCTATCCTAGGTTTTTTGTTATTCCAGATGAATTTGAGGATTGCACTTTCTAAATCTATGAAGAATTGATTTGGGATTTTGATGGGGGATTGCATTGAATCTGTAGATTGCTGTTGGCAAATGGCTACTTTTACTATAGTAATCCTGCCAATCCAAGAGTATGAAATATTTTTCCATCTTCTGAGGTCTTCTTCAATTTCTTTCTTCAAAGACTTGAAGTTCCTGTCATACAGATCTTTCACTTGTTTGGTTAGAGTTGCACCAAGATACTTCGTATTGTTTGTGGCTATTGTGAAGGGTCTTATTTCCCTAACTTCTTTCTCAACCTTCCTTTGAATATAGGAAGGCTACTGATTTGCTTGAGTTTATTTTATAGCCAGCCACTTTGCTGACGTTGTTTATCAGCTGTAGGAGTTCTCTGGTGGAGGTTTTTGGGTCACTTAAGTATACTATCTTATCATTTGCAAATAGTGATAGTTTAACTTCTTCCTTTCCAATTTGTATCCCTTTGACTTTCTTGTTTTCTAATTGCTTAGTTAATTTTTTAAAGGAAGTTTCCACACTCTCCATGTTCTCTGTCTCACAATGTCTAAAAGCTTGAGGTAGGGCAGCTTGTCCAGACTGGGATATAAGCAAGCAGAGGTGGGTCACTACATGTTTCCCCATCATCATTGTCAGGGCACTCAGTAAGACCATGGTCATCATCATTCTTTCTTTGTCCCAGCATCAGCATTTCTCACCAATCACTCTGGTAGCCACCATGCCCCTTCAACATCAAAAACAAACATGCCCTCTTCCCTGTTTTAATACCTGATCAGGACCATGCCATATGCTAGTAAGTAGATCCTTCCATTTCATCTAGGTATAAGAATACCAGGTTGTAGGGTATCGTAAACACTCAGCAACAGAGAGTTCCTTGGCATCTAAGGTCAAAAAAATCAAAATAAAATGTTAGAGCGATGTGAAATGTGTGATATGATGTGGTGATGTGGAAAATTTTCATCTTCATGCTGTGTTCCACAGCACTGCAAATCTCACTAACAAGAGTCACAATTGTTGTCTATCAATTGTGCTTTAGTGAAATATCTAAGGAATATTCTTGTCCTAAATTCATGAATCTTTACCTCATTTTTCTTCTGTAATTAAGCAGAACTCCTCCCTGCCTATTATTATTTATCTCTTTATTAATTAAAATACTGGCACTGAGTTCTTCATTATTTTAACCCAAGCCTTTGGGATGATTTTCTCCTATCTGTTCCACATGAAGTTGGTCAGCCTGAGGAAAACACTGGTACTTGCTCTCCTGTAATTAAGCAGTCTTCTGTATCCATCTCTTCATCACTGCCTTGATGCTCTCTACACTAGATGGTGGCCTGTGCTTCCTGAAGTTCACTTCTGCTCCCTTGCTTGTGAGTTGTGCATGAAGGGCAACCTCTAATTTTCTCATTTCTGTTTCCTGGATTTGAAGCTAGAGGATGAAAGGACCAAGAAACTGGCCATAATATTCTACATATGAGGTTAGCATATAAGGACAGCCAATCCTGCTCTTGACATCCAAATAAAGCCAGAGCCCAGCCAGTACTGAGCTATCAGGTAGCACAGCTTCATTTCCTGGTCCACCACACAGGTAATGTTTTCTGAGACACCAGATGAGAAAGGAGGAGGAAGAAGTGACATGGCTCCAATGACATCAATTCTCACTATTCTAAAGAATGCTTAGTACATTTTCCTGAATTAGATTTCTTTAAATATTCACAATTGCATCTGGGCCAAATGCCTCAGTTTCTTCTCCAGTTTCTATCAAAAATCTTGACAGAATAACTCAGGCATAAAAGGCTTCCTTGAGTTAATTTTCAAGGGTACATTTAACCATTGAGCATAAAGAATTTGAAACTACTGAGCACATCTCACCTGCAGTTAGGAAGCAAAGAGTAATGCTTGGCTAGTCTTCACAATTATATATAGCTCAGGATCCCATCCCTGGGAATGGTATGATCCACAGTGGGTGGATCCTCCCATCTCAGTAAAGAGCAAGATACCTGTACAGGAAAGACCTGGACTAACCTAAGCCAGACAAGCCGTCATAGGTGGGTCTGGACTACTGTACCCCAAGTGATTTGTGAACTTGTTGAGTTCGCAGTTGATATGAAACATTGCAGGCAATTTCCAGTGAATTAATTTTCTCCCATGACTCCACACACATAGATTCTTCTGTTATGAAAAGGACAACACACTCATCATTACTTCAGAAGGGCCTGCCTTCATTCTTTCTGCTTTTATGAGACAGGGCCTTGTTGTATAGTCCAAGCTGGTCTTTTACTTGCCATGCACTGGCACACCAGACCATACATTCTCATAAAATTAGGGACTACATTAAAGAGACCACATTGAGAATAGTTTTGCATAAATTAAGTATTATTCTAGAAAAAAATCTATGAAACCACAGTTGATCACAGAATATTCTCCATGAACTGTCTACCCACAAGAACAGTTCCAGGTGAGAAAAACCCACTACCTCTTGTCTTTAAAGATCAATTTGACTAGAAGAGTCCAAACCATGACATGTTACACATGCAAAAATACCATACTGTGCTGAGAGAATGGCCAACCAATAACTGGCCAACCTGAGACCCATCCCATGGGCAAGCACCAATCCCTGACACTATTAACAAATACTGTTATGCTTGCAGACAGGAGCTTAGCATAACTGTCCTCTGGGAGGATACATCCAGCAGGTGATGAAAACAGTTGCAGAGACCCACAGTCAAACATTGAATGGAGCTTAGGGATTCTTATGGAAGAGTTGAAGGAAAGATTGGGTGTCACAAAGGAGATAGTAACTCAACAGGAAGACCAACAGAGTCAACTAATCTGGACCCTTAGGAGCTCTCAGAGACTAAACCACCAACCAAAGAACATACACAGTCTAGACATAGGTTCCCCACACATATGTAGCAGATGTGCAACTTGGTCTTTTTGTAGATTCCCCAACAACTGGAGATGAGGATATACTAAAACTGCTACCTGTTTGTGGAATATTATCCCCTAACTGAGGACTTTGGCCTCAGTGGGAGAGGATAGCCCTATAGAGACTTGGTATGATAGGGTAGGAGAATACTGGGAGTGGGAGCATCACCATCTCAAAGGAGAAAGGGGAGAGGGACTGTGTAAGGTGGGGACCAGAAGCAGGGGAAGCAATCAGAATGTAAAGTGAATAAATTAGATAGATAGATAGATAGATAGATAGATAGATAGATAGATAGATAGATAGATATTCACAGTGTGTGCACATAGAGGCTAAGGGAGAGGGCCAATCCCTGAAGTCAGTATGGCCTATATCAAGCTCCTGGCTCCTCACACTCGAAATTTACTTCTTTTGCAAATTATCTGTTATTTAAGCAACATTTATTCTGCTTTTAATGTAAATTCTCTGTGATTCCCCACTCCTTTTCTCTCTTTATGTATCAGTAAAGTTTAATGACTACTGAAGCACTTATCAGATTTAGAGCTGGGCTATAATTTAGTGATAGAAATAGCTTTTCATTTACTTTAGTTTGCTTTTTGTTGCTGTGATAACCACAACCAAAAAGCAGCTTGGGGATGAAAGGATTTATTCATCTTGTATTCAGGCTACAACTCTACCACAGAGGAAAGTCAGGTCAGGCACTCGAACAGCAACAGGGGCAGGAACTGCAGAGGAAAACTGCTGATTGGCTCATTCCACCTGGATCGTGCACAGGTGGCTTTCTTCTTTAACTGAGGACCATTTACCAAGGGAAGTGACCAACTGAAGTGTGTTGGGCCCTACTGTGTTATCCAGCTAAAAAGAAAATGCCCATAGATCTACCCTACAGTTCAGTGCCGTGGAAACAGTGCCCCAGATGAAGCTGCCCCAAACAACTGTGTTGTGTTAAGCTGACAGCTAAAGCAGAATAAGAAAGTATTTGTGAGAGCCTAGACTTTTCCAATACTGGAAAAACACTGGAGCAGTTGTATTGTCTGTGCACACAACTGCTATCCTGACGCATACCCCACTTGCTTAACAGTTTGACTCTTGTAGTTTTCTATAAAAATAATTTTTATGTCCACTTTTACTTCTGGTCCCTTAGTTACCATCACTACGGGCTCTGAGACTATTATTAAATGCCTAGGCCATAAGCTTTGGCTCAATCCCTGCCTAGCTCATAACTTATTTAACCCATTTAAACTCTTATATGTCCACCATGTGGTTGGTTAACTCTCTTTCTGTACCAGCCCACTTCTTTTTTAGGGGCTCTTCAGGGATGTTTCATAAGCAAAATGCAAAAAAGATTCCGTACACCACTTCCTGGCTTAATGTGGAAATTGGGGGTGGAGTTTGTTTCTGGTGCCACTACAGATAAGACATCCAAGACAGCATCTATTGTTCAGATCTGGGCAGTCTTCCCCAGAGCTCTAGAATGTTGTCTCGAGAGGAAAGAATGTCTAGACACTGTCTGCATGCTGAACTAAGCAGCCAAGGCCTATGGCAAGGACCTGGAGGTTCCCACGTTCCTCCCTCAGATTTCAGATGTTACCTCAAGTCACCTGTCCTCTTGTGCCAGGAAGTTACAGACCACCAGTGGTGTCACAGATAGTGCTCTAGAATATGCCCAGGTGAGAACTCAAGAGTCTCTGGTTGTCTGATTGCCACTGGACAGAATTTCTTGGTTGTTGGTCACTGTGACACACAGCACAGTTACAGGCGGATTGTTGTAACTCAAGACAAACCCAAGGTCTTCTCTGCTAAGGAGCTGAAATATTTATCTAGCTTCAAGGTCCCCCTCTTCTGCAAGAAATCAAGCTGTGGTTCTGGCAACACCTGTAGCTTTACAGCTTCCCTCAAGGCTAGAGAAGTTTTAGGGAGCCATAGAATGTGTTGGGATTCCCTAGTAACCCAACTCTGCTGGCAGCATCTTGAGGAGCTAACTTTTGTGAGCTGAGGGTGACTGACCGAACATTAACTCAGGTTTTCCAGCATCACTGACTCTGGATGTTATCACACCTGGCGTCTGGGCATCTCATTACAAGGACATGTATTTTGTTATCCCTCTAAATGACATTCCAATGGCTCTTTCTTCTAGTAGGCAAATAGCCTCTGAAAAAAGAATTAGCCTTTTCTTTTGAGAAACGTGATGAATGAATGAATCTTTAATTATACTAAAGCATGCAGTGTTTTTTAAAGAACCATGTTTTTTGGTACACTCACACTAATGGGATGCCCTTATTACTTAGAAAAGTCTGTCTGCCACCGACAGAATAGTGGGAACAGTAGGTATCACATCCTTGGACACACTGGCATTTCTTGACCTCTGGTAAATCCTTACTTTTTAGCATTCCCACAAGTCACCTAATTAACTTCTCTGGTGGTCATAGATTCCATGCATATTTAATGTTATTTAAATAAGTTTGGTCAGGCAGGGATGAGCAATGTTCAGCATGCAATTAAGGCAATCCATTATGGCCTCTCCAGAGAGCAGGGCATGGCTGCTCTGACCCTTCAGAGAAGTGCCCTGCTGTCCCTGAGTCCCCCTCCCCTTCCCTCTCCCCACATCCTCCCTCCTTTATCTTTCCCTTGCATTCTGTCTCCTCTCTTCCTCCTCGTCAACCTCCATTTACCTATTTCATATTAGATTTGCCTAACAGGTTTGACCGCTGCAAGTTCAAAAACTGAAATATCTTCTGAATCCATCGTTAGCGCCCAGAGCTTGAACCCCATTTGTGACTTGCTGGAACTCAGCATCTTCACTTGCTTCCGTTCTCTTGACCCCTGGAAGCAGAGGTACAGTATCCAGGTCTCACCCTGTGGGGATTCCAGGAATATGAATGTTCTAGCTTCTGTGATCTCGGAAACCAATCACCAAGTGTTTCTTCTGGAAAAAAAATGCCCTGCAACCATTTCATTTAAAAGGATGTGGCTCAGCTAGAGGTGTGAAGCCTTGCTGTTCAGAAAGACCACTGCATATTTAGAGTGATTTTTTTCTAGCCAGAAGCTCACAAAGGGGCGAGTAGTGCATTGACGGTACTGGAGGGGTTTAGATCTACCCTACTGGAGTTAACAGAATTTTCACAAGCAGTTACTAAAGGACGTAGGATGAGAACATCAGCAGTCTCACAATTTGACGCCATAAAACCACGTACTTTGAGATTGATGCCTATTTTTTTCTTTGTTTATATGTAAAGAGCCATCTGATAGTACTGGAAGATACATTTGTTTTCCCAAAATAACACAGATGGCAAGAAGGTTAGAATTTGAATTCAGTGCTCTGACTTCATTTCTCATAAGACATGCTTCCTGCTTCCTGCTTCTCCATGAACCACCTGCTTGGTATACTCTGAGCAGGGTCTGGGCAGCCTCCAAGTACTTTATAAGGACACCACTAACACCTTCCCCCCAAGCTGCCTTCTAATGAAAATCCTCACTGATCCAAGTCAAAGGGCACGAACTGAAAGCTACTAGAGAGGCCTGTCCTGTCTTTCCTCCCTTTCTGCCTCTCTCCTTCTTCCTCCTCTCCTTCCTCCCCTTACTCTCTTCTTCCTCCCTTTCTCTTCATTCTCTCTACCTCTTCCTGCCATTCCCCCCTCCCTTCTTTGGTAAAGCCATCACATCTGCAAAGCCATTGCAAGACTAAAACAGATGAGAAAACAAATAAAAATTTGCATGTGGTGTATGTGTGTGTGCATGTGTGTACGTGTGTTTGTGTGTTAATGTATGTGTGTGTGGTATGTGTATTTGTGTATGTATATGTCGTGTGTGTGGTATGTGTGTGTATTGTGCATACGTGCATGCAGTGTGTATGTGTGTGTATCTGTGTTGTGATGTGTTTGTATTGTGTGTGTGTCTATATATATGATGAGCTTGTACTGAGTATGTGTTTGTGTGTGTGATGTGTGTGTATTGTATGTGTGTTTGTATGAGAATGTGTGTGTGTGACATGTGTATATTGTGTGTATGTCGTGTGTGTGTGTGTGTGTGTGTGTGTGTGTGTGTAAGTCAAGTTGATGTCAAGGTGTCTTCCTTGATCATACTCCTCTTTGGACCAGCTATACTACCCCAGAGATTCTCTCTCTGTCTCTTGAGTGTTGTGATTATGGAAGATGGTAGCATCTGCCTCACTTTTATATTGGTTCTGGGGATCAAATTTTGGTCTTAACACAGTCAAGTGTTTTCCCTTGAACCATCTTCCCAGCTCTTAAAATATTTTCATCATGGTTAGAGGGAAGATGTTTACAGTACTGCCCATGTCACCCCATAAATACAGCGATATTATCCCCTAGCTGGCATAAGCATACCAGCTAGGGCAGATTGTTGCTAGGCAAGTATCAATACTGTCACCCTTAGAAACATCTTTCTGGAAATTCCTAAAGACAGATGTGAAATCCGTGTAGTGGCAAACGTACAAAAGTGTATTATACGGGTATGAGTATGCATGTGTCCAGTGAGTGTGTGCCCAGTCATGTAAGTGTTTGCCTGTGTATATGTCATGTATGTGTGAATATGTGCATATGTATGCACACCCATGTATGTATGCACATGTGTCCATGTATGCCTATGTGTATGCATCTCTGTATATGGGGTTTTAGACCAGAAGGCATCCTTCATGAAATTTTTCCATTTTTAACTCCAAATATGGAACAGGGATCTTTGTGAATTTTCAGAGATAAGAGAAGAATGACCGGGTGGGAAGGTGGGGCTTAGCAGCAGACTCCCCGGCCCCACCCCAAAGTGAAGTCCTCTGAAAGAACAGCAAAGAGTATTTTCTGTCTCACTGTGTCAAACATGGCTGAGCATAGATCTCTCCAGGGACCATGACCCTGACTCTCAGAAAGAAGCCTTTCTTACGAGGTCACCTGTCCTACATTTAAAAAACACTTATAGAGACCATAGGCACAGTCTTTTTCTTTTACTATATATCCATTGGTTTGTGTATGGTTTATATTGGAAATATTTTGAAATGTTAAAAAAATTATGTTTTGTTTTGTTTACTTGTTTGATTTAGCTCAACAAATCCCGTCATTCTTAATGTAAAGGCATTTAGTTTTAGGGTTTACTTTATTTTCTATACAAATTACAACCAAGCACATGTAGCATTCATTTTGCTTTGATTGACTCATTCAGACCCTCTAGACAGATTTGTAAACATTCAAGGGAGTGCTGTTTGAGATGAAGCCATCAGTGTGTACATCTGCTTGGGAATGCATTTCCCTAACAAGGAAATATGTGCATGGGGCTTGGGTAGTGGCTGTGCCTGAGGCTGAAGTTAGCCTGGAGTAGGGTACAGAGCAGGGCCTGAGCTGGAGCCTGCAGTTCTGCTGTCCCAGACCCAGACTGACAGGAGGCAGTAGGAGGAGTGGGCAAAGGTGCAGACTCAGAAATGGGTGACTAGTGACAGGGAAGACAATCCTCCTTCAAACCATGAGCCCCCTCCCCCACTCACCGGCTGCTCATCCTTCTGTCCCAGACCCTGCACAACCTCACCTACCACTTTTGGTCTAACCATTGGGTCCAATATGGTGTCTTATATGTCTCTATCATCAGCCCCCAAGAGACTCCCTCTCACTAATTTCTTGACACCCTGCCCTTCTCAGTACCTATAGAATACCAACCTCGTTTTGGAAGTTTCCTTCCTTTCCATGATTGCTACAAACCCTTGGACTCAGTGCAGAGATGACACCAGGTCACAAAGAATACAAGGGGCAGAGAGCTGGCTTTTATGGAGAAATGCGTGTGCATAGATATATGCTTGCATAAAAGCCATAGACAAAAAGGAAGCAAGCAGAGAGGGAATGGCTAATGTGAGAAAGGAGAGGGAAGACCCTGAGGTCCCTGCAAACTGGACATTCCTAGCCCCAGCTGGCCAGCAACACTCACCTATAATTTGTCAGGGTGTCCTTCTTAACACCGATGGCATCTGGTGCACACATGCCTGCAAACACGTTCTCGAAGCACAAAGAGTTAAAAGAAAAATGTGGGTGAAATACTAAGCCAGGGTATGAATGGAGAGTGGGAAAGTAAGATTTCACTTTGAAAGGGAATTTTAAATCACACTACATTATCATCTGCTTTAGTGCTCTTTAAAACACACATTGGCAGAGGCACTGAGAAGTATATCCCCATTACGGTAAATTCCACTCAGATGGGGACGGGGATTACCCAGGCAGAGCCTGAGCCCGCGTTCCGTGTGGAGCGCGGAACCTTCGCAGCAGCCTCATTTCCACTAATCTGAGGCTGCTGTGTGATCTTTGATCACACCAAGTATTACAGATGGAAAAGTACTCTTTTCAAATCCCCAACGTGTTTCCAACTGTCAATAAAATCCTTTTTAAGTGTCAAAAGCAATTGCAGTGGTTTACATTCCCCGTGCTAACTGTAGGCGAGCATCAGGCTCTTCCAAAGAGGAACAACAAACCGCAGGACCTAGGGTCCGAATTTTGCTGAGTGCTTTCACCCGCAGTTTGAGTCGTTAGAAATCCGTTTCTAAAAATGGTCATTTATGTTAACTGCACTTTTAAAAGATTAGATGTTTCTCTCAGAAATATTTTATCTTGGAGGCAAAACAACGCCCCACTCCATCCTGATTTAAACCAACAAATTATACATGTTACCCATCTAGCAAGATGCTTAAATTTGCACATTGATGAGGCATCCTTGGAAAATGCGATAAACATTCTAATATTCAGAAGCATATGAACAAAGGACGCCTTCAGTTCAAAGGTGATCACAGAGAAATTGGATTCTCTCCTATAAATTATACAGGAGGGTGGTTCTAGTAATTGATGTAATAAAGTATGGGGTATAAAGAGGCACAATTCCCTAAACTAGATAAAATAAGCAATTACTCTCGCTATCAGAAAGGTGACGTTGGTGCTGGCTAGCTGTGTCCGGACCCAGCCACAGAACCCTGTTGCATCTAAGCCTTGGAAGTCATCGGCCTATTATCTTTCTGGATGAGCATGTGTAATAAGCTTCTCTAATAACAAATGAAGGTGGGGGAGGTGTGTTTCTGGCAAAATGGAAAATGGCGATAAAGTATGTCCAGACGATTAATTCAGAGAAACCCTCCATCACAAGGCACCGACATATGCCCATCTCTTCTGTTGTCCCCTTGGAGATTTTCCTACTAAACGTATGTGCATATTTTTCATGGCCACTGATATTTGAATTGCAGCTTGCTCCCATGCAGAACATGAAACACTTCAAACTGCATAATGCTGACTAAATTATAAAATCTCCAGTGGCCTGAGGTAGCGATAGCCATAATAATGAGTGTGCTTAAGTGGTTTGTGCGGCTTCCCCCACCCCTGAGCTTTAAGAACCTGACTTATCAGGATGGAGTATTTTCCCCTCATATAACATTACTGACCACTTTGTAGTAGGGAAAATGCAAAGGTTTGTCTTTGAAAACTCCTGTGGGAGGAGACACTGAGAGGGGCTGGCTAGTGTTGGGTTGCTTTGTGACTGACTGCAGGAGTTCTCTGGCTGGTCTGCATGCATTGTCCATATTTAAATAGAAAATACAATGATTTGTTCGCATGGAAGTTAGTCATTTTGGTTGATACCCAGTCACTCTTCAAATTTGAGCACATGAACCTTAAGTGTTTTCTTGACTTGGAGATGTTTTTGAGTTATTTATGCTCAAATAAATTAGGTACCAATAAAAATGGACACATTTTCAAAAGTAGCAAAGGTCTTTAATATTTGGTAACAGTAATATTTATTTGCAAATATAATGATATATTTATTTTTATGCAATGAAGTTAATTGGCATAATTGCATGCCTTATTGGGTTGTTTGTCATGTCTCTGTGATAGGAACATTAATATCCTCTATTTCAGCTCTTCGGCACTATACAAGGTGACCTTACTCTAAGATCTAATCCAATGTGACCTGCTCATATTGGCTCTGCCAATAATGGTACTGCTTTCAGGAAAGAGCAAGAGTCATCCACGATGTGTCAGAGCTGTGTGCAAGTGTATTTACTCCACTGACCACAATGTTGGTCATCCATGATGTGCCAAGCATTGGAGAAATGATGGCCTCTAGCAGCAATGAGCACCATGCATGGAAGGTACAGCAAAGAGGACCTAGCCTGTGGGAAGAAGGGCATCATGGCTATGAAGATCAGATGGAGAACTAAACTGGAAGGGCGTGGTAGCAATCTGGCACTCCAGAATGCGTGTCTGCATGCATGAGTGTTGTTTGCTTGCCTTCTTGTGCTGTGTATATTTGTGCATGCCTTTTTGTGAACATCTGTGCCTGTGTGCTATGTTTGAATCATGTTTAAATATGCTCACACTGCATCATGTGTGCTATGTGTATACATGCATGTGTGTTCACTCTATACTCACTCTATATGTGTTTGTGTGCATGTATAATCTATGTGGATAAATTCTCATGATGCTTGGTTTTGTATTCTGCTTGTATATATTATCTGCGTATACTTGTACTATATGTGTACATGAGTACACATGTATGTTCAGGCCTTATTGTGCTTGTACATAATATGAACATATGCTCAAGTCACTTCTGTGAATTGTGTGTATATGCAATATGCTCATACTATGTGTGAACTGTGTACTATGGACATTAATGTATGCCCATATGTGTGCATGTGTGTATCATGTCTGTACAAGTATTCTTGCACTATGTCCGTGTATGCACACTATGTGTACACCATATGTATCATGTGTAGAGAATGATATGTGTACATGTGTATGTGCCATGTGAATCATATGTATGCATTCATGCTCATGCCTATGTGTACATATGTGTACATGCATATTGTTATAGTAATGCTGTATGTAGGCATGTGTATCGTGTATGCTCATATGTTCATGCTATACGCATACCTGTATGTATTGTATGTACATATGCTCACATTTTATGTGTGAATCTGTGTATCATGTGTACATATGCTCAAATATGTATGATCATGTGGGTATTCATGCTTGGGTACTAATGTGTGTGCTGTGCATGTGTATCATGTATGTATGCACATTTGTTCCATATGTGTATATGCCCATATATGATGAATGCTTATGCTATGTGTATGTGTGTACATGTATGTATACATACTCATGCTATATGTGCATTGTGAATGATGTGTACATGCATGCTTATAATGTGTACTATGCACATGTCCATCACCTTTGTGCATTTATGCTTATGCTTTGTGTGTGTGTGTGTGTGTGTGTGTGTGTGTATGTGTGTGCGCACTGTGTTATTGAATGACACTTTGAAGGCCACCCTTCCTCACCACATGCTTGTGATTTGGGAAAGAGAAACTCAGTCAATGTGTTCCCTAGTGACATCTCCCTATCCAATACAGCCACAGCAGCCTTGGCAGCCAAGAAAATGCCTGAGAGCCCTTGAACCCAGGAAAGAGGTACACTCTTCTACTGACACTGGCAGGATTACTGGAGAAGAGAACCAAACCTCAGAAAGTGCGAGGACCTTGACAGATGCTATATTCATTCCTGGCACTAAGGGGACTGGCTAAACCCACAGATCTTTAGCTGCTCAGCCTGGAGATGTCCCCATCGGAGCTGGTTTTCTGATCTGTCACTGGAATTGCCCTAACTGCTACAGTCTTCTCTCATTTGAATCCCATGAGAACTGAGGCTGTCAGTGCATCTCTGTCATTGTCGGCAAGAGATAAGTCTCAGAGCACAATGAGAGCAAAATGAGAAAAATAATCTCTCCCAGCCCAAAGGGAGGAGTCAGTTCCGGTCATGATCTGGAAGGTCAAATGAGAGACTTCTGTGTGAGAAATGGTTTGGACAACAGTATGAAACACACACACACACACACACACACACACACACACACACACTTCCAGACTTTTTTTTAACCATCCGGCTCTCCACCCAGACTGTCTTAAGGATTTTAGAGATTGGTTTCTGCATTTGTTCATCCTTGAAAAGCAAGCCTTCCCCTGATGCTACTGGAAGGTGAGGATGGAATGCATGGGCCACTCCAGGACAGGAGGGCAGAACAGTTCTTTGATGCTAGAGAATGAGCTGAGGGTGTAAGGCATAGCCAGATCCTGTTTGCAGGTTCTCTGTGGTCTCCCTTCACTTCTGAGTCAGGCAACTGCTGTGTCTAAGTCTCTGACCTCAGGATCTGACCGCCAGGTGGAGAAGAGAATACGTGGTGATGTGAGGAGAGTCACATGATTTACTTTAACAAGTCTCAAAATTAAGGCACCCCCTTGTCCAATGTAGAAGGGCAGAGCAGACTGTCCTTAGGACGGGCTGAGGGAGTGTGGGGAATGAAGAACCCATTCAGTCTTTGTAGCCGCCATGTTCTCTGTCTCCCTCAGGATGCCCTAGAGCCTAAAAAGGGGAATAGGGAACATTAGGCTGGTGAAACACCCCCTTAGCTTCCAACTTCTAATGCAGGCCAATTGTAAAGCCTTTAAGAGGTTTCCTGGATTTTGCCAACTTTGAAATGAACGACTTACACACAAAGTCAGCTCTCTCTCACCAGGCCGATTCCCTGCTTGAGTTTGCATCCTGAGACCCCAGAGGCACTTGTGTGGAGGGTAAGGGAGCCAGTCTCAGTCTGACAGAATTGGAAGGCGGTAGAAACTCTAAGAGTTGGGTGTGGTGAGAGGCTTTTCATTCCTGGAGCCCATGCACTGGATGAGAACACCAGGTGTAAGGTGATTTCCTTTTCCTCTCACATCATGGCCGTGAAGTGAGCAGGCTTCCGGGAGCAGCTGCCTTGACCTGCTTCCTCCAGAACAAGTGCTAAGGCAACAGAGTCTCTTGATCACAACTGAAACCTCAGAACCAAAACAAACATCATAACAAAAGCTAATTCACACCCACTTTGGACGCTTATTCTCCTCCTTGGGGTGTGCCTCCCTCATCTTCCTGTTCTCTTGCACTTCTTCATTCTTCTCAAACCTCAGGATGTCTCCCTTGAGTGGGAAAGCCATGGATGATTTCATAGACTGACATGTCTCTAAAGGGAGAGAGATTGTCTCCAGGTTGCCTGCACCTGTGCCTACTGCCACTCAGAATTACCCAAGGCTAGACCCTCTGCTGAGTGGCTACATCTTTAGCAGCCAGTGTGAGGATGCATGAAGAGTGGGCTCATGAACTTAGAATCATTGGGGCAATGGGTTTATATACTTTAAACTTAAAGGACAGTCAGCACATACTTTTCCATATATGGTGTTTGTCCTTGAGTAAACAAAACACAGCACTCTTCCCATTACCACCAATTGCCTTAAACATCACACCTACAACCTGAAACAGTAAAGATGCCATCTTTTTATTTTATTTGTGTTCACTTAATATTTTAAAAGCTATTTTATTACTTTTAATAATATGCAGGTGTGTGGGTGTGGGTGTGTGTCTGCATGTGGGTGTGTGCATGTGAATGTTATGGCCTGTGGAGGACAGAGGTGTTAGATCCACTGGAACTGCACTTATAGTCTCTTCAGAGCCAACTGATGTGGGTTCTGGGATCTGAACTCTGGTCCTCTGGAAAAGCAGGAAATGCTTGCTCTTAATCTTGGAGCCATCTCTCCAGACCCTATATTAGTTTATGAATAACCCTTTAGTTACTATCTTGGCAATTTCTTCTCATCTCTGTTACTGTGCTTCTCACTATGCTTATAATTTTTGCATGGTGTCAATTTTCCTCTTACCGATTTATTGAAATACTCTGCGTATAAGTGAGCTATGAGTGTTCCCCCATCTGTGGTCAGGTGGCTGACTTTATTACTTAGGACTCTGAACAGTACTTCATCTCATAGACTCCTCAGTTTTGGTGTTACAGACTGCTGAGCTTCACCTTAGCTTTTAAAATGTCTTTCTTATGGTAAATGATATAAAAGTAATCACTGAGTTGAAGTTTAGTCACAGAGCACTTGAATATATATATATATATTCTCTTTATATGTTTATTATATGCTCTTTTTATATATTTATATATAGTTTATTTATATATAGCTACATACCAATATATATAATTATATTTTCAAAATTATTTTTATAGTATTCACCTTTATATATTTCTATTCTGATATTTTAGATTTTATATATTTATGTACATTTTCATTTTATTTATATGCATACGATTATATATAACATATCTCATATAAGTTATATATAAAGGGAAAAACATAGATATATAGATGTATATATGTGCATATATATGTATATATATGAGACTAGAATCCCATTTTATTTTTAAATTCTCTCTGCTAATATAATGCTTATTGATTTTTCTACAACTTTTCATAATTTCATGTAGCCTATTTGTGTGTAGATTTTAAGGGCCAAGAGCACCAACTTGCTTTTCTTTTTCTAGGACATTTTTCTGGAGATACTATTTGTCTTTGCATATAAATTATAGAAACACGCACACAGCTTGATTTGATGGGGACTCCTGGAAGGGGTACTTTTTACAGATACACATTGACTTCCTGATTTCAAGTCCACCAATAAAACCGTATTGTCTTTCAGTCACATTTTCATTCCTGTCCCAACATTATGGCGTTCTCAAGCATTTCTGTTTCCATTTATGTAAGTATTTGTCTTCCTTCTTCATACTTTTTTACCACTATAAGTTGAATGCTACTATACCAGACTGTTTTGTTGTGTTTCCATAGAGAACTTACCCATTTTACATGTGGGTCTTAATCAGCCTGCTTACTAGGTCTTCACACCTGCAGGCATCCACACTGTGCTACTCCACAGAAACAATAAGTTAAACTTCCTTTTAGTTTTAAAAAGCTGTATGAGCCGGGCGTGGTGGCTCATGCCTGTAATCCTAGCACTTGGGAGGCAGAGGCAGGCGGATTTCTGAGTTCGAGGCCAGCCTGGTCTACAGAGTGAGTTCCAGGACAGACAGGGCTACACAGAGAAACCCTGTCTCAAAAAAAAAAGCTGTATGACATGAAATCTATTGGACAATTTCAGGTTATTTAGGATCACCTTCTTGGTAAACAAGGCAGGCCATCACTGGGTTTCAGTGGAGACATTTCCTCATATGCATTTACCTGCACATTTTAGTAGTAGCATTAGCATGACTCTCGGACATAAATTTGTTCTCTGTGTGGTCACACCTGGACTGAAGCATATGTTGCCACACACTGTGTTACTACACCATGAATTCAGAATAAATGATGGCTGTGGTGCCATCTTCATGGACAAATCTTATGATCATAGGATAGTTGAATATCCTCAATTAGAGATTACCATCTGACCTTGAACTGTGTGGTCCCATATACCAGTTCACACAATGAATATCAGTAAAACTTACCCAGGAGATTCATCTTTGAGATTCAAATACACATAATTAGAATTTCTTGCATTCTCCTCTGTATCTCACTGGATCTTGACAGATGATGCCCACACACCCTTATGAAGATCTGGTACACATGTGTCACATGAAACAAAATGGTTTATATTTTTAGCCATGAAGGTTAATACAAGTCATGATGCCATGACTCCTGATCTAGAGTTGTACATCAACAGGAGGGAACATCAAGATACTCTATGAGTGGGAAGGCATCAATACCACCAGCAGGGGAAGCATGCTGGGATATAATTTCAGAGATGCCCCAATTGTGGAAACTCATGAATGCTGTCTTCATGTGACATGGGTTAGGGTATTTTCCTGATGTTTTTTAGTTATATTGGACCCAGCACAGGTAAGGCCTTTTACACCTCTACTCTTCTTGTCATTGTTTCATAGACTAGGTCATAGAAACCAGGTTTACACTTTCACTTTTCCAACAAAGCAGTCCTTCATATGAGCTACTGATCATAATTTTTAAATTTTGTAAATGAAAATGTTTTATTAAATGATTATTTCATAAACAATAAAGGCATCAAGAGGAAAGCTAGAGAGACAGACTGACTCTGGTTAAGGATGCTGATAAAAGAACAGAACACCAATAGCTTATGCTCTAAGATCAAGAATTGACAAATGGGACCTCATAAAATTACAAAGTTTCTGTAAGGCAAAGGACACTGTCAGAAGGACAAAACAGCAACCAACAAAGTGGGAAAAGATCTTCACCAACCCCACATCCGACAGAGGGCTAATATCCAATATATACAAAGAACTCAAGAAGTTAGACTCCAAAGAACCAAATAACCCTATCAAAAAATGGGGTATAGAGCTAAACAAAGACTTTTCACCAGAAGAAATTCGGATGGCTGAGAAACACCTTAAGAGATGTTCATCATTAGTCATCAGGGAAATGCAAATCAAAACAACCCTGAGATTCCACCTCACACCAGTCACAATGGCTAAGATTAAAAACTCAAGAGACAACAAGTGCTGGCGAGGATGTGGAGAAAGAGGAACACTCACTCCTCCACTATTGGTGGGATTGCAAAATGGTAAAATCGCTCTGGAAATCAGTTTGGCGGTTCCGCAGAAAATTGGGCATGTCACTTCCAGAGGACCCTGGCATACCACTCCTGGGCATATACCCAGAGGATTCCCCTGCATACAATAAAGACACATGTTCATAACAGCCTTGTTTATAATAGCCAGAAATTGGAAGGAGCCCAGATATCCCTCAAAGGAGGAATGGATACAGAAAATGTGATATATTTATACAATGGAATACTACTCAGCAATTAAAAATAATGAATTCATGCAATTTGTAGGTAAATGGTTAGATCTGGAAAATATCATCCTAAGTGAGTTATCCCAATCACAAAAGAATACACATGAAATGTAATCACTGATAAGTGGATATTAATGAACCCTAAATACTCAAGGCACAATTAGCAAGTCAAATGATTCCCAAGAAGAAGAAAGGAGAGGACCCTGGGCCTGAAAAGATTGGATCCAGTTTTGTAGATCCAGAACAGAGAAATGGTGGGGGGGATGATTGGGGAATATTTGGGGGGGGAGAGGACTTATGGGACGTATGGGGGGGAACTGGGAAAAGGGAAAGCCTTTGGAATGTAAACAAAGAATATAGAAAATTAAAAAAATGAAATAATGCAAAAAAAAAAAAAGAGATCAGAATGTATGGGTAACGGAATGATCTCTGTAGCTCATATCCACACTTGCTCCTCGCTACCACTAGATCATACTGTCCTCCAGAGTGTGGCTTACATCATCTTACACTCTATAAACTGAACAAGATATACAATGTGCTAAGGCTTTACGGCCTTGTTATGACAGCTAATTTCATGTGCTCTGACACAGCATCTGAGCTCCTGTACGGCTGTTCATTCATTTCCACCCCTCTACAGACACTGTAAATCGAATACCTCTGGAAATTCCCATTGTAATAGCTGACAAACACCCCTGCTACCCATAGGAATGAAAGTTGTAAGTCACTGTGCTTTGATGAAAAAAGTTAGAGAGAACTTAGGGTCATGTGTCTTCTTAATGACACTGTGGCAGGAATCTTGCATGAGTTTACTATGACAGTCTACCAGAGGACTCAAAGGACACCTAATGAATCAATGTTAGTGTTCGTTGAGTTGACAAAAGAACTGACAAATGAGAAACTGTCAACAGGCAGTTCTCCATGCAGCTGCCCCTGTGACTGAAGCCTCACCCTTGATTTCTCCTTTTCCAAGATTCTTTCCATATATCATAATCAGGTGCCATGCAGACTTTCCTAAAGTGTCACAGGACACCTAATCTAAACATACCTGCCTTTTATGGAAGATGATCATTCAGACCAAAAAAATCCTTTAAGCAAAATATCCCCTACAAATGGTGTCAATAGTTAGGTTGATGTTTATGCACAGAATTGCATTTGTAAGTTTAGCTGGAGCAGATTAAAATGTAAACCTGGAGACAAAAATACCAGTTTTGAATATCATCATTTGTTGCAGGGAATGTAGAGTTAGCTCATGGCCTCTTCACCAGAATTTGAGTAACTGCTTTTACATGTTTAAATTTCTCACTCATCATGGTATGACCTTTGCTTTTCTTGTGTTATATTCTGAATGTCCTTAAAAATGAAGGATTTTAGGTGGATTAATTACAGAACCAATCACACTGTGTACCTGCAGTCAGATATACTTCAATTTAGGTTGACTGTAAAACCTGAAATATTTATATCATGTTAAAGAGTGTAATAACATGTCAATCTTCCAGATTTCCCCCACCAACTCCTGTCAGGGTTTCTTACAGAGTTTTGCGTCTGTTGGCATGAAGTGACTCCAGAGAGATTAATCCACAAATTTTTACTTTGAAACCAACTTTTCTGCAAGGTTGCAAGCACTAAGGTACTTCACTCTTTGTTCATTTTGGGGTCAAATTTCTAATTACGCTCATAACATGTATGGTAGAGGTACTAATGATGCCAGGAAGAATACTTTGAAGGTTTTATCTTAGATAAAAGTATTCCTCAACCATTCGTTTTTAACCATTTCTATGACAGTCACAATTGTGATGCTGTTAGTTTATCTAGGCGGTTTTATGACTAGTTGAATGAAAATAAAGCAGAGGGAAAGACCAAGAGGGTCCCATGCTTTGCTCACTTAGAGTTTCTGCCCATTTGCTACATGAAACTTTCTCACATTGATCACCCGGTCACACTTCTTTAAGTTGATCTCTGATAATGTTTCATAAACACACAGCCTGGATGCGACTTCATCAAAGAGCCTCCAAAACCCACTATCATTTCATCACTGGCTTGTGAGTTGGTGTGAGTGTACTCAGAGACTACCAATTATTGAGTGCTGGGTGGTGAGGGTAATGGTGGCTGTCTCCTAGATCTGTCTGTTTCTAAGGGGGAGGATGAATATGGAAAGCAGTTACTAGGGGGATAGTGAAACTTGTTGGGTTCGTTCAATTATATTTTTCTAAAGAGAGACTGCAACCTGTATTTAAATGTTGGGATTGTAAAGGGGACCTGATGTGAGCATAGCTGAATGGTCAATGTGGAGAAAAAACTATATTTCCTGTCTAAATCCACACATATCACAAGCTTATGGAGTTTTGATTACTTGAAACTGAAGGAAATTTACAAAATATAAGACAATTTTTGTAGGGAAGTTGTATAAAAATGTGGAAAATATGTATGACTCTGAGGACATTGAAGCAACCATGTTTGAGGACATAACTTACAGGCCGGCCACCATGATGTCCTTTATCCTAAGAGTATCTTCAATGATGCTCTGAGTGACATTTTCACATCTATTTCCAACACAAAAATGTTTGAAGGAATTTAAATGAAATTCCATGTGTAGTTTGATTGATTTTCTTCTGTACTTTTCTACCTCTCCCCTTATATTCCTGAAGTTATTTCAATGGAGAGAGAGAGAGAGAGAGAGAGAGAGAGAGAGAGAGAGAGAGAGAGAGAGAATGAATCATCATGACTATGAGTCAGTGTAGATGTTGAAGTCATCATTTTGTGGTGTGGAAGAAACAAGGGAGTACACAGTGTTGAGAAGAGTCAATACTGAGTGCTGGAAAAGGATAAGAAGCAGGGGGAGGTAAATTAGTGATAAAGGTGATTTTTATCCTGTTCTTGACTGCATAACTAAATCATGTATTGTCTCCCAACTTCTCCACATATTATGGGTATGAATTAACCAGCTCCTGTAACCCTTCCAATCCATGAGTACATCTTACTTTGTCTTAGAAAAGATGTAGTGAATTTTACACAGAACTTACTGTGTTTTACTTTTTGATTCTCTTCAACAAGAACATCAGTTATTAAACTTGGCCTCTCATTCCATGTACTCAGGAAACTGAGGCAGGAGGATCATGAATTCAAACCTAGTCTGGGCAACTTTGCCCTCAGCTGCTGTCTCAAAACAGAAAGTGAAGAGACAGCCAGGAGCACAGCTCTGGAGCAGAGGACTCTTATTATAATGTGCAGGCCTTGTATTTAAATTCTAATGGTTCAAAAACAAGAAGGAAAGAGCAGAGGGAAGAAAGGAAGGAGAAAGGAAAGAAGAGACTTATCTATTATTTTTCAGTTAATTCCTTCCCTTTACACTCATAAATACTAAAAGACTAATTTTTAGCAAAGGACATGGAACATCTTACTATAACTCCAGCACACAGTGCTTGACAGGCTAAGGCATGGAGATTGTTTGAAGCCAACCTTGTCTACATTACTGAGTAGGCCTAGAGTGTGGGCTAGAGTTAGAACTTTTCTTATGAAAGACAAAGAGAGAAAGGAAAGAAAGACCCATAGGGGGAGAGAGGAAGAGAGAAAAGGGAGAGGGAGGGAAGGATGGAAGGAAGGAGGCAGGAAGAAAATGAAGGGGGGAATGAAAAAGAGAGGAAAGGAGAGAGGGAGGGAGAGAGGAAGAGAAGCATGGAGAGAGAAAAAGGGAGGAAGGAAGGAAGAAAGAAAAGAAGGAATGGAGGGAGGGCAGGAGGGAGGGAGGAAGAAAAAGGGGGAGGGAAGGAGAAAGAGACAGGAGAGAGGGAGGGAGAGAGGAAGAGAGGGAGGAACGGAGGAAGGGGGAGTTTCTTTTCCTTTTCCCATTACTATTTATCTCAATATGAATTGATTCCACTGTGATGTCTAAGGGTCTAGATCCAGTGTAATTTCCTGTTGCCCACAAGTGTTTTTGTTTGACATCTTGCACATGCTGTTTATACTGAAATGGTTCTGTTTAAGCTTATACAGCACATTATTGATCAATTTTTATTGACACAATACAATTATGAATCTATATATGTAAACCTCTCATTTCTTTGTCTCTATTTGTTGGAAAAACAATCCCTCATTTCCTTTCCTGTCTCCTTCTAAGCCGGCTGGACGTGTCTCTGTGATCCTGTTAATGGGCTTTTGGCTCAGATCCCTTTATTCATTTGTCTCTCCTGTGATCCTCAGTTTTGATGGTTGCTGCCATCAAAAACATATTTTAAAATATTGAACATACTGATTCTTCTTGCCTTTTTCTCTTCATTAAAAAAATTGATTTGTTCTAGGTCCTTTGTCTTTTGTCACACAGAATAAGTTCATCTCACTGACTAAAAATAAAATTCCTTAATAGATTTTGATAGCTGTTGCATTAAATCTAAACCCAAGGCAGGGCATGGTGTGTGGTGTCAGGTGTGTGGCACTGGCAGAGTGTTGGGTATAGGCATAGGCAGGGCGTGGTGTGTGGGACAGGTGTGTGGCACTGAAGAGTATTAGGTGTTGGCATGGTCAGGGCGAGCTATGTGGCCCAGGTGTGTGGCACTGAAGACTGTTGGGTGTCGGCATAGGTAGGGCGTAGTGTGTGGGACAGGTGTGTGGCACTGAAGAGTGTTAGGTGTCGGCATGGTTAGGGTGAGCTGTGTGGCACAGGTGTGTGGCACTGAAGAGTGTTGGGTGTCGGCATAGGCAGGGCATGGTGTGTGGAACAGGTGTATGGTGCTCGCAGGGTGTTAGGTGTCGGCATGGTCAGGGCGGGCTGTGTGGCACAGGTGTGTGGCACTGAAGAGTGTTGGGTGTCACCATAGGCAGGGCAGGGTGTAGCACAGTTGTGTGGCACTGCAGAGTATTGGGTGTCGGCATAGGCGGGGGTGTGCGGCACAGGTGTGTGGCACTGCAGAGTGTTGGGTGTCGGCATAGGCGGGGGTGTGTGGCACAGGTGTGTGGTGCAGGCAGAGTGTTAGGTGTCGGCATGGGCAGGGCGGGGTGTGTGGCGTCAGGTGTATGGCACTGCAGAGTGTTGGGCATAGACAGGGCGGGGTGTGTGGAATCAGGTGTGTGGCACTGCAGGGTGTCAGCATGGGCAGGGTGGGATGTGTGGCATCTTGGAAACCCTGAATTGTCATGTTTTATGTACAGAATTTTACTTTGCTTTTCATCAGTGGTTTTTTTTCCCCATTTCAGTACATAGAGTTTTTAAATGCTCTTTTCATTTATACCTAGCATTTTGCTGTGTGTACTTTCCAAATTTATTTTGCAAAGTGAGAGGAGTCACCAGTGAATACTTACTTAGCCCGAGTTACACAGCTAACAGGACATGAAGGCCACACTCAGCCAGGAAAGCCTGCCACCCCTTCCCTGGTTTACCCTGCTGGCCCTGTGATGTCCCTTACATGCAAGCCTTTAATCCCAGCACTTGGGAGGCAGAGGCGGGCAGATTTCTGAGTTCGAGGCCAGCCTGGTTTACAGACTGAGCTCCAGGACAGTCAGGGCTACACAGAGAAACCATGTCTCAAAAAAAGCCAAAACAAAATGAAAGAAAAAAAGAAAGAAAGAAAAAAGAAAGCACTGCACATCAGCACCACCCTATGCTAGTGAGAAAAGCAGGCATGGAAAAAACGAGTCTACACAGCACATGGTGATAGAGTTGAGACCCTGAGAAGGGTCTCCCTTGTTGTAGCCCAGGTTTCATGCCCACGTTTTTGTTTTTAATAACACCACCATTTCATTATGTCTTGTAAACTCCCCCATACAGAAGGCCCCATCCTCTCCCACAGGCCTTCACCTGGATTAGTGGCACTGTGGTGTTTACATCAGGAGAGGCATAGCTGCATGGACTTGGGAAGGAGGGTCTCCCTCCTTAACTATTCTGTCTGGTTTCAGAGACACTGGAGGCAGAGTCTCACAACTGTTGTGCTCCAGGCCTACAGTCCTTCTGTGATAAAAGACACTCAGGGGATTCCAAGATCTGTCTACAGTCATCTCACTCAGCAATACCTCCTGAAAGGCTTTTGGCAGCCCATATCCCTCCATCTAGGAAGATGAAAATCTGAAGTATTCTGAATAATCCTTTTTGTCTGCAGTAGGAATGATGACCTATTAGTCTGAAATAAGTCCTCACTACCTGGAAGCTGCAAGAATGAGAACTGTGCAGTGTGTGCATGTGCACATGAGTTAGACCTGTGCAGTGTGTGCATCTGCTCATGGGTTAGACCTGTACAGTGTTTACATGTGCACATGAATTAGAACTGTAAAGTGTGTACATGTGCAAATGGGTTAATCCTGTGAAGTGTTTGCATTGTAGACAAGTTAGAACTGTGCAGTGTGTGCATGTGCACATGGGTTAGAACTATGCAGTGTGTGCATGTGACACGAATTAGAACTGTGCAGTGTGTGCATGTGCACATGGGATAGACCTGTACAGTTTGTCCTTTGCATGTGGTTAGACCTGTGCAGTGTGTGCATGTGAACACAGGTTAGACTTGTGCAGTGTGTGCATTGCACACAGGTTAGACCTATGCAGTATGCATGTGCACACAGGTTAGAACTGGGGCAAGGGGTGCATGTTCACATGGGTTAGACCTGTGTAGTTTGTGTGTGTGTGTGTGTGTGTGCACATGGGTTAGACCTGTGCAGTGTGTGCATGTGCACATGGGTTAGAACTGTACACTGTGTGTATGTGCACAAGGGTTAGACCTATGCAGTGTGTGCATGTGCACATGGGTTAGAACTATACAGTGTGTGCATGTGCACATGGGTTAGAACTATACAGTGTGTGCATGTGCACATGGGTTAAACCTGTGCAGAGTGTGCATGTGCACATGGGTTAGACCTGTGCAGTGTGTGCATGTGCACATGGGTTAGACATGTGCAGTGTGTGCATGTGCACATGGGTTAGACATGTGCAGTGTGTGCATGTGCACATGGGTTAGAACTGTGCACTGTATTTATGTGCACAAGGGTTAGCCCTATGCAGTGTGTGCATGTGCACATGGGTTAGAACTGTGCACAGTGTGTATGTGCACAAGGGTTAGACCTACGCAGTGTGTGCATGTGCACATGGGTTAGAACTATATATACAGTGTGTGCATTTGCACATGGGTTAAACCTGTGCAGTGTGTGCATGTGCACATGGGTTAGACCTGTGCAGTGTGTGCATCTGCACATGGGTTAGACCTGTGTAGTGTGTGCATGTGCACATGGGTTAGACCTATGCAGTGTGTGTATTGCACACAGGCTAGACCTGTGCAGTGTGTGCATATGCACATGGTTAGACCTGTGCACTGTGTGTATGTATGTGCACATGGTTAGACCTGTGCAGTATATGCATGTGCACATAGTTATACCTGTGCAGTGTGTGCATGTGCACATGGTTAGACATGAGAAGTGTGTGTATTGCACACGGGCTAGACCTGTACAGTTTGTGCATTGCACATGGGTTAGACCTGTGCAGTGTTTGCATATGCACATGGTTATTCCTGTGCAGTGTGTGCATTGCACATGGGCTAGACCTGTACAGTTTGTGCATTGCACACGGGTTAGACCTGTGCAGTGTGTGCATGTGCACATGGTTAGACCTGTGCAGTGTGTGCATGTGCACATGGTTAGACTTGTGCAGTGTGTGTATTGCACATGGGCTAGACCTGTACAGTTTGTGCATTGCCCACAGGTTAGATCTGTGCAGTGTGTGCATTGCACACGGGTTAGACCTGTGCAGAGTGTGCATTGCACACAGGTTAGACCTGTGCAGTGTGTGCATGTGCATATAGGTTTTATCTGTGCTTGATTTGTGGCACATTTGGCTTTATTCTAATTTTTTAATCATTATCTCACTACCTCTAGTCTTTCCTTATGGACCTGAAACCTGACCCTCATAGTTTCTAATTAGTAATATCCAATGGGAAAACCACACAGTCTATCAGTGTCCACCACAATAAACGTTTCTAGAGGTTGATGTACTCCACTGAGTCACTTCTCATTACACCACGTATCTTCATAAACTAATGTGACAGGCTGTGTGACCACACAATTCATCAACTTCAAAAACAGGTTTGGATGGTAGCTAGTAGCTCAGCAATGTGTGCCATATTAGAGTGGGCAAGGAGAGTGAAATCGCATGATTTCATAAATAGTTAAAGACTTTGATATACCTACCATAAAAACTGCCTACAGATAACCTCCTACCTGAATGAGAAAACTAGAAAGAAAAGCCATGAGTACCACACAGAAGTCAGGGTCAAGGAAACATTGTGGATAAAGATTAAATTTCCTACAGACTTTAGGGAGAAGGCAAACTCTCCCTCACTAACTCTCAATTTAAGCCAGTAGAAAGATTTTCATTATGTGGAAGAATGAGAAGCTGAAGAACCTTCACGTCTTCCGTGTGAGCCTCCGAAGTCTCTCCTGTCAAGGGAAATGGTGTCCAAATGAAGAAGACAGATAATATTCATGCTAATGCTTATATTCTGAAACCTGGTTGTTGATATTTTGGATTGGCAAATTGGATTTGGGTGTTTTTCTTTTTGCTACTCAAGTTAATACAGTAACAAATTAATAATTATAGCATTAAGAGATATTATCTACATTATTTATGTTTAATGTGATTGTATCTAATGAGACAATATTAAGGATTATATACAGTTTAGAGGTAAGATGCAACTGTAAATGAAAATGATTTTTTCATGGGTGCCTCATTATCACAAGAGCCAGCTAGCTTCTACAAAGTCTCATTACTTACTAAATCGTTTTCCAGGTGCACAAAGGTCATCACATTTTGCTAAGAAAGATCCCTGAGAGGTCAGATACATGAGTCCTCAGGAGTACTGGGAAGGTGGAAAGTTTGGAACAGCAAGTGATTATCTGCTATGACCTTGAATGAGGTTTTTTTTCCCCCTGTGGAAAAGCTCAGCTCTTACTTAATGAAGTTTTTATCATGTGGAAGTCAACATAAAAAAACATCTTAAACCTCAGACATGGGAGAAGGTAGAAACTCAGGACCAGGACATATCCAAGGACTTCTGGTCCTCAGTAAATCAAGTGGTCCTACCTCCTCTAGCTATTTCAGATAAAACCTGAGCTACCCAGAGGGTTTCCAGGGTGATGTGGCAGTCTCTGGGATCTACCCAGTACCCATACCTCATCTGTCTTGTCTCTGTGCTCTGTGGAATGTGGGCTGCTTATGTCATCTTGACTTCTAGTCCTCTGTCTTATGGGTGTCCCTCAGAGATTCTTGCACCTACCTTTCTCTGATTTCAGTGGCTCCTGCATAGTTACCTGGAGGCTGTCTGCTTTTGACCACATCTTCAGCCCTACTACTTCTCTTGCTACAAGCATCTTTGAGGCTCTTCATGACTGTCATGACAATTGTGCCCCACCCCAACCCTATCTCCTCTATAGACATCACCTGAGTGAGCTGTCCCTTCTCTGCCATCATGAATTATTCTGCTGCCTCATCATTCCTAAGCAAACCTCCACTCCTTGTTCCCAATGCCCTTCAAGTCATTGGCCAGAGTTCACCTAAGATATCTGTTGCTTGATATCACTGAAGATGTATGTTGTTGTTCTTGATGGAAAAACACATAATGAAACTAGCACCCTCTGTGGAACTTTATCTAGAAAATCACATTTTCTCCCATTTTTTTCAGTTTTAAGAAAAGATAGCCAGCTCTTTCTCTAGGTTGTCATTCTATACTACTGATCTATCAACTGGCTGTGCCTGACTTCAGATGTCAAGAAACCAAAAATGATCCCTTGACCGCTTAGACTGCTACTTCAAAAATCCTTTAACTTTAACCTAAATGAAATAATCTACCTTGCCTGTTGGGATTTTTGTATTTCCATAGATAATTTCTGCCATTAAAGTGAATTCCTAAGTTTTCTGTTTTAGATTTAAAAAGTTCTAAACACAGATATGAATCATCTCAGTTCCAGAATGGAGACTGTTAAGACAACTGCTCTTCTGCCCAGGACCCCAGGCTGGAATGGGTGAAGAACAAGGATACACTCACTATTTCCTTGGTAAAAGCCTACACAAGAGTGAAAGAAGGCAGAGTGAGCCACATCACCACTGACCTCATCAATACCCATGAGCACTAAGTACCAAAACCTCAGTAGACAGACCCTGCATTAGGTCCATATTCACCACCAGCTCCTGGAGCATCCTACAGGAAGAAAGTCAGATTACAAGTCAACATACATGACTTAAAGCATCAGTGGTCCTCTTAGAAAGCAGACCCAAGGGCTCCAGGAGATGGTTCAGTCAGTGAAGTGTCCATTGGGCAAGCGTTAACACCTGAGTCCAGATCCCGAGAAGCCAGATAAGAAGCCAGAATAGTGAGTGCATGCCTATAAGGGTTAGTGGTGGAGAAAGAGGGTTGTGGGTCTCCATTCTGGAACTGAGAAAATTCACATCTGTGTTTAGAACATTTTAAGTCCTAAAAGAAAAACTTAAGAATTCGCCTTTATTGGCAGGAATTGTCTATGGAAATACAAAGATTCCAACAGGCAAGGTAGCTCAACTCATCTAGCTGAACTGAATGAAGAGCTTTAGGTTAACTGAGAGAGACCTCTGCCAACCTCTGGCCTTCATGAGCCCATTCATGAATCCACACACCAACAAATTCATAGAACACACACACACACACACACACACACACACACACACACGGAAGGGGGATGGGAGGGAGGGAGGGAGAAAGAGAAGGAGGGAGGGGAGAGAGGGAAGGAAGGGAAGGAGGGAAAGAAGGGGAAGAGAGATTGTCTTTCTAGACATGCCCCTCAGTCAAAGCCAGGGGACAGTGGAGATCAAAATCGAGTGTGTACCTGACAGAGTTAAAAGAATAAAACAGTTTCAGAACAGAAAATCACAACACCATGGTTGAGTATTTACAGTCAGACAGGAACACAGGGAGAACCTACTGAGACATGGGGAAAACACATGTTAAAATGATAAACTAGATATTCTGAGTCTAGTGATTATTTGTAGTCAATCAAGGCAGATCATTTTTCTGCTGCTGATATATCAAACTGCAAGCAGTTCTTCACTGTAGCCCCCACTCACAAAGGGGATCATCACAGACCTAGAATTAAGCATCTCAACTATATCTGGCAGGAAGAGGGGAGGGGAGGACACATGGATACCACAAGTCCTGTAATTCCAATGCTGTTGAAACTGGACCCCACCAAAGAGAGGAAACCATGTGCCACATCACATTCCCTTTTTTGGAAGCCAGCATAATAACAACACAAAACTTACCAAAAATGAACATACAGATGCACTCGACAGCTGCCAAAAGAACCCCCTCCACAATTCAAGTAAAATCTCTAATACAGCAACAAAATGAATTAATGTATGCTTCAGATATTATTAAATGAAATCCGTAAGGTTCATGGATGTGAAAACTCAAGAACGTATCTATTAACTGGTGGATCACAG
The DNA here is from genome assembly GCA_964023405.1 of Apodemus agrarius. Taxonomy (NCBI): domain Eukaryota; kingdom Metazoa; phylum Chordata; class Mammalia; order Rodentia; family Muridae; genus Apodemus; species Apodemus agrarius. Next base: position 3,471,617 of record OZ030020.1, read on the forward strand.
ATTGGTGTTGACAAATATAAATCACAGTTGATGATAATGTGGTACTCAGTGAAATTTAGTGTCCATTTATAACTGAACATAATGATCTTAATATAATGATCTTAATGATATATGATTTACAATATAAAAAATACTTTCTAAGACCTGATGCAGCATTGTAGGGGATTACCAGTACAGAGAAGTGGGAGGAGATTGATTGGGGAATGGGCAGAGGGAAGAGGGCTTATCGGACTTATGGGGAGAGGAGAACCAGGAAAGGGAAAATCATTTGAAATGTAAATAAAGAATATAGAAAATAAAAAAAATTACAAAGCACAACTGTGCTGTCAGATGAGCAGGCTATTTTTGAATGGTTAAGACGTGTGTTTTCTCTTTATGCAACTCCACAATTTGCCCTGGCATCCCAGAACCCAGAAAATGAGAAACAAGAAGGCCACACATTCAAAAATGATACAGTAGGAATGCTGCACATTGGGGACTCAGGAGACGTGCAAGAACCAGCCTCATTTCAACTAACCAAAGTTCACACCAGGTCACCTCAAAGAAGCAGACACACGAGAGAATAGAGATAGTAATTGAGATTGAGATGTGACCCAGTGTTCTCCTGCCCCTGACTCACCCAGGATCAGAAGCTGAATGACAGGAAGCCCAGACTCTGATGTGGCTCTTAGGGCATAAAAGAATGGAATTTTACTTCCTGCCAAGATCCTGACCAGAAACAATCCTAGGAGGTGCTGGTATGCAGGAGGGCCAATGGCAATGAAGGGAAAACGCTCAAAGATGAACACGACACAGATTGTGCCATGGGTCCTATCCATCCCTTCCATGTACCAGTGAGCTCACATAGTGAGCAACTACTCCTGTTGCTCTAAAGTAGATGGCAGAGTAAAGATTAACAAAGGAAAACTGCTGACACTTCGGATTCAGCACCCATGCTCAGAACTTGATGTGTATCAGAAACCACCAAAAGAGTTGGTGGTGGTTTGAGTATGCTTGGTCCAGGGAATGGCACTATTAAGAGGTGTGGCCTTGTTGAGGTAGGTGTGGCCTTGTTGGAGGAAGTGAGTCACTGTGGAGGTAGGCTTTGAGTCAGTCCTCCTACCCACATGGAAGCCAGTCTTCTCATGTTTAACTTCTGAACAAGATGTAGAACTCCTCCTGTGCCATGCCTGCCTAGATGCTGCTGTGTTTCCTGGCCTTGATGATAATGAACAGAATCTCTGAATCTGTAAGCTGGCCCCAATTAAATGTTATTCTTTGTAAGAGTTGCCTTGGTCATGGTGTCTCTTCACAGCAGTGGAAACCTAACTAAGATAGTGTTTTAGACTAATTTAGACAGACTAATTTATCCTCAGCAGGAAGATGGAGTGGATGCATGTCACACCCATTTCACATGTTCCTGACTTCTACTGTGGCACACTCATCATAATTCCTGCCAGCCCAATTCTCTCTCAATCTGTTTTGTCCATATATTTGCCTTCTGCTTTCAATTTCTAAAGACAGATACCTCCTGTCACATCTTAACTTTGTAAACCCCCCATTTCTGTTTTTCTTTTTTACTTCAGTGTGTGTGGTTGGCATGTTTTGTGCATGATCCACAAACACACAATAATAAAAGTAAGGCTTACCATTTCAGAGGGGAAAATCAATAGGTGAGGGTCACAATCATCTTAAGAACCATAGACTGGTTGTCTGGACTGAATGCCTAGAGCAGGGGCCATTTTCCATCCTGATATTTGCCACCATGGAATCACTTCAAGATTATGTCTTCCTCCAGCAATATCAGCCTATTATTCACACCAAACAAATATGTATGTTTTACTAAGTCTGAAACAAAAACCTCAGCTTTCTCTATTTTATGCTTAAGGAGCTTCTGCTGATGACTTCATAGTGTTTTATACTCAATATGATGTTAGCCCTTCAAAGGGCTTCCAAAGCCTCCCCCCGCCCCCAATATTAAACTGGAAACACTAAATCGAATAGCAGAAGAAGTGGGGAACTGACTTGAGTTCAGTGGCATAAGAGACAATTCCTGAACAGAACATCAGTAGCTCAGGCACTGAGATCAATAATTAATAAAGGGGACTTCGTGAAACTGAAAAGCTTTTGTAAGGCAAAGGACACTATCAATAGTACAAAACAGCAACCTACAGACTTGGAAAAGATCTTCAGCAACTCTACATCTGACAGATTATTTTCCAAAATAAATGAAGAATTCAAGAAATTATACACTGAGCTGGAGACATGGCTCAGCAGATAAGAGTGCTGACTGCTCTTCCGAAGGTCCTGAGTTCAAATCCCAGCAACCACATGGTGGCTCACAACCATCGATAATGAGATCTGATGCCATCTTGTGGTGTGTTTGAAGACAGTTACAGTGTATTCACATATAACAATAAATAACTCTTAAAGAAAAAGAAATTAGCAACAAACCAAACAGCCCAATTTAAAAATTGGGTACAGAGCTAAATAGAGAAATCTTAACAGAGTAATGTCTAATGGCTGAGAAGTACTTAAAGATATGTTCAGCATCTCTACTCATCAGGAAAATGCAAATCAAAACAACTTTGAGAGTCCGTCTTATACCCATCAGAACAGCTAAGGTTGAAAACTCATGTTACAGTATATGCTAGTGAGGATGTGGAGCAAGGGGAATGCTCCTTCATTGTGGATAAGAATGCAAACTTATACAGCCACTTTGGAAAACAATTTGGTGGTTTCTCAGAAAACTGGGAATAGCTCTACCCAAGACTTAGCTATATCATGCCTGGGTATATACCTAAAAGGTGTCCCACAACACAAGGACACTTGCTCAAATATGTTCATAAAAGCCTTATTTGTAATAACTCAAAACTGGAAACCACATAGATACTCCTCAACTGAAGAATGGATAAAGAAGATGTGGTACATTTACACAATGGAATACTAATAAAACAAAGACATCATGAAATTTGCAGACAAATAGATGGAACTAGAAAGTATCATCCTGAGTGAGGTAACCAAGATGGAAAAATACATGCATAGTATGTACTGACTTATAAGTGGGCATTAGCTGTAAAGTACAGGACAAGGATGCTACAATCCACAGACCCAAAGAAAATAAGTAATAAAGAGGGATTGAAGGAGGAAGTGTGAATCTCACTGAGAAGGGGGAACAAAATAATCATTAGGGAATGGATAGAGAGAGGGAACTGAGTGGAAGAGGGGGTGAAGAGGGGAATGGGAGTGAAAATCAGGTGTGTAGAGAGGGCTGAGAGTGAGATTGGAAACCAGTGGGGTGACATCACTGGCTAGCTGGAGACTTGGGTCAGGGAAGGACCCTTGGAGTCTATGTGAGTCATCCTAGCTGAGACTATCAGGGGGTGGATATAGAGACTGAAATGGCCACCTCCTGTAGTCAAGAGAGACTTCCAATGAAGGGAGGAAGACATCAACCCACCCTTAAATCCTCTGACCCAGAATTTGTCCTGCCTAAAAGATGCACAGAGATAAAGATGGAACAGAGATTGAGGAAATAGCCAACCAATGACTGGCCCAACTTGAGACCCATTCTTATGGGAGAAAGCTAACCATTAATACTATTAATGATACTCTGCTATGCTTCCAGACAGGAACTTATCACAACTGCCCCCTGAGAGGCTTCACCCAGTCGCTGGTGGAAACAGATGCAGAGACCCACAGCCAGATAGTTGGAGAGCTCAGGGAGCCCTGTGAAAGAGTGGGGGGAAAGGATTGAGGGAACTGGAGGAGGTCAAAGACAATACAAGAGAAACTACAGAGCCAAATAACCTGGTCCCAAAGTGGCTCACAAAGACTGAACTATCAAGCAAAGAGCATGCATGGACTGGACATAGGCCACCTACATATATGTAGCAGATGTGCAGGTTGGTCTTCGTGTGGGTCCCTCAACAAGTAGAATGGAGGCTGTCTCTGACTCACAGTCTGTTGCCTGCCTTTGAAGATCTCTTTCTTTTAGCTGGGTTGCCTTGTCTAACCTCAGCAGGAGAGGATGCGCTTAGTCTTGAGGAGACTTGATGTGCCAGGGTGGAGGTGGTATAGAGGGGCGAGGCGGGGAATGGGAGATGAGGGGGTGTGTGGGAGAGTGGTACTGGGAGGAGATGAGGAAGGGGGTGGCAGTCAGGCTATAAAGTGAATAAATTAATTAGAAAGAAAATAATACACACACACACACACACACACACACACACACACACACACACATTAAACCATTCTTAATTTATTCCAGTCCAAATATTCCTTATGTGGCTGGAAAACTTCAGCGTATATCCACGAAAAACGTCGCACCTGCTTTTTTCTTAAGATACCGTTTGCCTGCAGAGTTAAGTATCTGGAAAGGGCGCCGGGCGGTAGGTGGTGGTGATCAGCTCATATGTGCTTTCAGTGTGTTTGTGTTAACAGAATCATCTCACATCCGTTAATTCGTTTGTTTATATAACACCATAGATGCTTTCACTAAACAGTATTAAAAACAGCACTCATTCTAACAAAACCAGTCACAAAATGTTCCAAAGTTTAGTTCGGAGCGCCCTCTGCTGGTCAAAAGCAAACATCTAACTCAGTCACACGGTACACCTCCCTCCCTGTGCATCAAGGGTTGCTCTTGTTGTCCTATTATTCTTATTTTAAAAATTTATTATAGTTTATTAATTATCAGAAGAGTGTATTAACTTGGGGAATGCATTCAACATATAATTGTTACAGAAGGGTCATTAGCATTTTTGTCTCTGATCATTTTTCCTAAAATTATTTTCATGCGCTCATAACTGTAATTGTAATAAGCATATTATAGAATTTCAAACAACTTTAACTACATGACCATGTACAGCATCTATCTACAAGTGTGCTGCCTTGTTTCATGTGTCAACTTGACACAAACTGGAGTTATCACAGAGAAAGGAACCTCCATGAGATCCAGCTGTGGGGCATTTTCTCAATAAGTGATCAAGGGGGGAGGGCCCATTGTGGGTGGTGCCATCCCTGGGCTTGTAGTTTTGGGTTCTATTAGAAAGCAAGCTGAGCAAGCCAGGGGAAGCAAGCCAGTAAGTAACATCCCTCCATGGCCTCTGTATCAGCTCCTGCTTCCTGACCTGCTTGAGTTCCAGTCCTGACTTCCTTTGGTGAAGAGCAGTGTGAAAGTGTAAGCTGAATAAACCCTTTCCTTCCCAATTGGCTTCTTGGTCATGATGTTTGTGCAGGAATAGAAACCCTAAGACAAAAAGCTTCTCTGGAAGGTTTTAGTTGCTAACTGAGAATTTTTCCAGAAAGTTGGTATGTTGTGTAGGACACAGACCTGAGAAAGAAGAAAGAGACAATGGTTTTCTGATCCCAATACCTTCAATCTTGGTTCTATGACTTTTTACCCACATCATCCTGTTCATTTTAGGACACTGCTGGATGCTATAATGAACAAAGATGTGGATGGAATTCTGCACTCTCCTGCTGGAGCTTCTCACCAGTACTATATCTTAATACTATAGGATGTGACTTCATTTAAAGTTGGATTGGTGCAGACATCAGTTAAGATGAAGTTGGGCTAGTGTGGGTGGCCCTAACCTAAAATGTCTGGGGCTCTTATAGAAAGGATTTTGACAGAGACACACAGGAGAATCACAGGTAAAGGAAGAGCTGTGATGATGTGTCACACTGTAGAACATCAGTGATGGAAACTGTGCAGCAACATCCAGATAGCAGCCTGACACCAAGTTGGCTTCACAACCTCAGGAGAAGCAAGCCAACCCTGCAAGCTTGCTGCTGGACATCCAGCCTGTGTGGCCATACTTCTGCACTGTTCAAGGGTAAATGTGCGATTCATTAAGCAACCCAGAGGGATGGATACAAACCAAGGGTCAGAAGGACAGAGTTCTAGATGTGGAGGATGCAAAGCCCAGAGCCCCATTTCCATATGCTGTGGCTTGTGATGGTCTGTCAGCCCTGCAAGACCATGGTAGACGCCCCACATTCTGAGGGTCACAGCACTGTGGGTTCTTGTGCAGGACAAACAGGTGATCAAAGGCTGAGCAGCCAGGTCTGCTGGAGTTCAAACCCAGGTCTCTTGCACTTATTTTAGCCTAGCTCCTTATGCTTGGGGTTGTCTCATAGCTTATGGTGAGTGTGTGTGTGTGTGTGTGTGTGTGTGTGTGTGTGTGAGTGTGTGTGTGTGTGTGTGTGTGCGCGCGCGCGCGCGCATGCTTCACTCCATTAACCCCTTATCATCCTCTGCTTGAGCCCTGGGACATCTTTTGAGTCAAGAGTTATTCTGCCTACTTCATCAAACTATTCATTTTCTCTAGTATTACTCTCTTGCCTCATAAAAAGGTACATTGATAACATTTGGATACTGACCTTATAGTTTATCACAGGCCCAGGGGGATATGTGCCTTTGCCCAATGTGATAGTATTGATTGTCAATTTTACAGACTGTAGACTCACCTGGGAGATAGCCTACTGGGACATGACTGTACAAGATTATACATAGGCATGTTATTTGATTATGCTAATTTTGTGGGAAGACCCATCTTAATTGTGGACAGGATCATACTGTGGAGTTGGAATCCTGGGCTGAGCAAAATAGAAAATGGAGCCGAGAGCCAGCAATCAGGAACTCACCCCTCTGCTGCTTGATTATGAACATAGTGTAACCAGCTCCTTCAAACTCCTCCTGCTTTGGCTTTCCCTATGTCAGGGACTGTACCTTGCCCTGGGAGCAGAAATGAGCCCGTTCTCCCTTAAGTTCTCTTGTCAGAGTATTTTATCACAGCAAAGAAAAAGAAACTAAGACACCCACAGGAGACAGAATGCCACCAAGGACAGTTAAAGTGGAATAGAACCTTGACGTCCTGCAGAAGGAACAGGATAATGTGTTCCTGTTTCCTGGGTAAAGGTGTACTATGCTAAAAAAGATCATTCCCCTACTTGTGTCTTCATTTGGAATTTAAGTTGGAAAAATGATTATGGATATGGCTGTGATATGATGGCCGAGATCATTTTCCTTTCTGGTGGGAGCTCTGTTTGGCTGGAAATCTGCTTCCAGGAATCCCTTCAGATGCGGCTGGACACCAGGGAATTGTGCCTGAGCTTTGGGAGCAGTGGTGAATGGCAGGGCGGTCATGGTTCGGTCTCCTGGCTCTTGTCTGTGAGGCACAACTATGATTTTACTCCTCTACAAGTTCCCTGTGGCCATCACATGCTTCCCACATCCTAGCCCTGTGACAGAGCACCTCAAACTCAGTATGAGTGGGACACATTTATTGCTTCCATGAAATCTACAAAGAGTCACCTGTTTACCTAAAGTAAGAAGTCAAACACAAAGACACTATGCCCCTCCATCTTCCTCTCTTGCTGTCACCAAAAAGTTACCCTACTATTGGGTCCCTTGCATCCACAGTCTGTCTCTTGAGCTCATTCACCAGCCTGGTCCAAGCCAGGTCATTTATCTAGCTGTGGCTTTGTGAGGTTTGACATGTGCTTACCATCTTGCAGCCCTCGGTGGAGCTTTCCCGCTTACCTGCAGTCCTTTCTGCACGGGCCACATTTCCTCCAGCCAGTGATCCTGAACTCTCCCCCATGGATACTGTATTCTTTCTCACCTCCCGCACATATTCAGTGGCCATGTCATCTACAGAAATGGAGAAAGAACACCTTCCCCTCCCCCATCAGCCATATTGGCCACTGGGTTAGAATCACGAATTATCCCTCTTTTTGTTCCCATATTGATGTATTGAAGCTGGGTCTGGTGGTGAATGGTTATCCCCCTAGCTACTCACAAGGGTAAGGCAGGAGAATCACAAGTATAAGACCTCTCTTGGCAGCAAAGCAAGTTCAAGGCTAGCCTGGATAACTGAGTAAGACTGTGAGTATAGAGGACAGGCAATGTAGGTCAGTGGTTGAATGCATGCCTACTTTCTGCAAGGAACTTCTGCAAGTTCCATCTCCTTGCCAAAAATTCATAGAGTTGATGCCTGCTGATACTGATAGCCTTGCTACCTAGATTAAGCAATTATGATCTTCCACACACCCCCCTCAGCCATAACTATGAATCACATGAAGCCAACAGACTTGAGTCTAAGTGGTAGGATCAGTCTGTACTTGGTCTTTGACCCTCTCTGCACTCCTGTACTTATGTGATATATGTGGACATTTCTTTGATATGGTCTTCTAGATGATTCTACTTAACTAGACAGCCAGGGTGGAATATACCCATGGAAATCCACTCAGATTGCTACAATACAATCCCACAGGCTGTGGGGTGTTTATGAACAACAGAATGCATCTCTTGCAGCTCTCTGTTGGCAAAGTACAAATTTCAGATATCAGAAGATTCAGGGCTCTGCTCACTCTGGATTCTTGTTTATACCTTGTGACTCTCTTGCTGTGCCCTCATGTGTGAGACAGCTCTCTGTGGTGTCTTTTACTAAGGCGACAACTTTATTCCCCCAAACTGCACCTCCTAGTATTTCCAATAAGGAGTTCAAGTGTCACCATATAAAACTTAGGAGACACAAGCACTCAAGTCACAGCCACAGAAGAGAGGATGCCTGGCACCAAGACCTGGCCAAACAAGGGTCTAGGTGTCAGACATTAGCATGCACAGGACAATGACCTCTCCCTCAGGTCAGATGGTGTGCTGTTTTTAAACCAACTTGACTGAGCCCAGGATCATCTGGGAAGAATGAACTTCAGCTGAAGACATGTCCCTATCAGACTATCCTGTAGATAAGTCTGTGGAGGGCACTTTCTTGATTAATGATTGGTATGAGAAAGGCAAGCCTATTGTGGGTGGTGTCATCCTTGGGCAAGTGAGTGGCCCTGAATTGTATGAGAAAGCAACTGAGCAAGCCATGTGGAACAAGCCAGTAAGCAATATTCCTCTATGGGCTCTACTTCAGTTCCTGCCCCCAGACTTCTTCATTGAGATCCTGCCTTGACTTTCCTCTGTGGTAGACTGTGATGCATCCCATATACAGTTACAAAACCCAGACACTATTGTGGATGCTCACAGGTGCTAGCTGACCGGAGCAGGATATAGCTGTCACCTGGGAGGCTCTGCTAGTGCATGACAAATACAGAGGAGGACACTCTCAGTCAACCATTGAACTGAACACAGGGTCCCCAATCGGGGAGCTAGAGAAAGGACCCAAGGAGCTGAAGGGGTTTGCAGTGCTCCCAGTACTCCCAGAGATCCCAGGGACTAAACTATCAACCAAAGAGTACACATGGAGTTACCCATAGCTCCAGACTCATAGGCAACAGAGGATGGCCTTGTTAGACACCAAAGGGAGGAAAGTCCCTTGGTCCTGGAAAGACTCAATGCTGTAGTGTAGAGGAATACCAGGACAGGGAAGCGGGAGAGGGTTTATTGGAGAAGAGGAGATGGCTTATGGGATTTTTGAGGGAGGGGGGAACTAGGAAAGAGGACATTTGAAATGTAAATAAAGAATATATATAATAAAATCACAATTAAAAAGGAGTTGTAAACTGAAATAAACTCTTTCCTCCTCACGATGATTTGGATTGTAGTGATGTCACATAGCCATCAAGAGAGAGCAAACAAGAACAGGTAGAGAACACACCCCCGCGGGAGGATTCCAGGACCAGGCAGGCTCATAGCTAAGGACCGCATGGGTTAGTCTCAAACATCTGGACTGATGATAGCCAGCAAGAAAACCATCTGTGGCCCAGACAGTCACGCATCATAGATGTTACTAGGAGGGTAAATAGTTAAAAGGTGAAGTAGCTGAGTTCTTAGGTGTCATGAATGAATTTGTCCTAGGTTGGCAGGTGCATCATCCTCTCCTCCTGAACCCTGGAGGAGGTGCCGCCAGAAGCCCTGTAGGTGACAGGGAAGCAAGAGTCCCCATGGGAATAACAAGCATTGATTGGGCACCCAGTGTAGCCTGGATCCTGAGCAACCTGCCCTTTGCATAGGATCTCATGTGATGCTTAATCTCATGAAGGTGACAAATCTATCCAAATGAAGGAACATGCCTTCCTCTTTATTTATTTCATTTAGTTCAACACAAACTACAGTTAAGATATAAAACCAGTGAGTTAAAGTTCTTGCTATACAAGCCTGACCACTTGGTTTTAGTCATAGGCACCCACAATGGAAGGAAAGAATTCACTGTCTAAAATGTTCCTCTCACGTCTACTTGGGAGCCCACATATTCAATAATTAGAAATAAGTGAATTAATTTTGAATTTGGCTACGGGGCTAGGAGGATGGTCTGTCAGCCAAGTGACAAGCTCTAGGTCCTGAGTTCAGAAAAAAGCCAAGTGAGGAGGAATGTGCCTGTAACCAGGGTGGTGTGTGTCTGTAACCAGGGTGGTGTGTGTCTGTAACCAGGGCGGTGTGTGCCTGTAACCAGGGTGGTGTGTGTCTGTAACCAGGGTGGTGTGTGCCTGTAACCAGGGTGGTGTGTGTCTGTAACCAGGGTGGTGTGTGTCTGTAACCAGTGTAGAGATTGTCTATATCCAGTGTAGAGTGTGTCTGTAACCATTGTAGAGTGTGTCTGTAACCAGTATGCTGTGTGCCTGTAACCGGGGTGGTATGTGTCTATACTAGGGATAGTGTGTGTCTGTAACCAGTGTAGACTGTGTCTATAACCAGTATGCTGTGTTCCTGTAACCGGGGTGGTGTGTGCCTGTAACCAGTGTAGAGTGTGTCTGTAACCAGTGTAAAGTGTGTCTGTAACTAGTATGCTGTGTGCTTGTAACCAGGGTGGTATGTATCTGTAATAGGGATAGTGTGTGTCTGTAACCAGTGTAGAGTGTGCCTGTAACCAGGATATTGTGTGTCTGTAAAAGTGATAGTGTATGTCTGTAACTAAGGTAATACATGCCTATAAGGTAATATGTTTCTGTAACAGGGGTGGTGTGTGTCTGTAACAGGGTAGTGTGTGTCTATAGTGGGGGTAATGTGTTTGTAACCCAAGTTGTATATGCCTGTGATCAGGTAATGTGTGTCTGTAACCCTAGCACACTAAGCAAAGATACCAAGAGAATCAAAGGAAAAAGACACATATACCTCTGGCTTCCACACACACAAAGGCAACCACATGTATACACATATACACTACATATATATTGTACTGCACACATCTGAGTGCAGACACTCATGAATAATAAATATATTTTAAGTTCATGCTATAATAAAAAGAGGAAAAGTAATCCAACACAATCTCTGTCTAATACATAGTGGGGCATCAGTCAGTGGCTACTTGCATTACATCTGATATTGTCTCTGTACTAACAGAGTGACATGATTTTGCATTCCAAAATATACCTCTTTAGACATACCTGTTATTCATAAGTGTTATAAGCAAGAAGATATTTAAGGCATCCTTACTCAAAACTCCCCAACCCTAGTGTGAATAGTGCTGTTCGGGGGCAGCCCTCTACTTACCACCAGAGGGCACTGCCGAGCTAGGAAAGACAGTAGGACTCACCATAAACCACTTTGAAAGTGACTGCAGGCTTTGACATGGGTGCAGGTAAAAGATTTTGTCAGCTTTGAGACAAGTGTGCCGGGATGTATGTGTTCTCTGAATGGAAGCACTTCTCCCCAAACTAGATTAATACCTTTAAGATGAATAAAGACCATTTCTTGGACAAATTTAATTTCTAATAATTTCTTTCTTGTTCTTTCGCAAAGTCCCAAGTGAGTCTTTCTCTTTACTCTGCAGTTAATTATATGCCCTGAAAATAAGAATCATCTGCCTTGATTGGCCAGGGACAGAGGATCACAGCGACATTCAGAGTGAGGATTCCTGGTCATGGGTAGAGCCAGGGGCTCCAGCCTGGAAGGCACAGCAGTCCCTGCTTCAGGAACCAGAGCTAGGGACCAAGAGTCTTGGCTAAAGCCAGGAGCAACTGTGGACGTCGAGCCTGGGTGGCTGTGCTGTGGGAAGCTTACTGTAGTGAACTGCAGTTTGGTTACCTTTTAAAGAGTGACAAAACCCTATGCTGACAGGATGCAGAGGAGTCTGGGGTCAGAGGTCACCATCTTTTCTGATAATCAAGAAGAGAGCAGGACTGAGGAGAAGGAGGGTCCTTCAACACCTCCTTCTCCCCAGCGAAGGGGCTAACACCTTTAGAATCGTTTTCCTGTCCAAGAACAAAGATGTGAGAGGATTCTGAGTACTTGTTAGAAAACTCCTAGAGAACAAGGATTGTGCTTGGAGTGTGATTTTGTGCTCTCTCAGGTTGTACTGGCTGGTTTTGTGTGTCTACTTGACACAAGCTGGAGTTGTCATAGAGAAAGGAGCCGCCCTTGAGGCAATGCCTCAATGAGATCCAACTGTGAGGCATTTTCTCAATTAGTGATCAAGGGGGAATGGCCCATTGTGGGTGGTACCATCCCTGGGTTCTATAAGAGAGCAGGCTGAGCAAGCCAGGGGAAGTAATCCAGTAAGTAACATCCCTCTATGGCTTCTGTATCAGCTCCTGTCCCCAAGTTCCTGCCCTGAGTGAGTTCCAGTCCTGATTTCCTTTGGCAATGAACAGCAATGTGGAAGTGTAAGCTGAATAAACCCTTTCCTCCCCAGCTTGCTTCTTGGTCATGATGTTTTGTGTAGGAATACAAGCCCTGACTGAGACACAGGTGTATCAGACAGGAGTGAGTTTACCTTAGACTATTCATTGTAGCTTCTTCTGTTACTTTGTTTATGTGCATCCACAAGAAAGCTTACCTTTGTGGCATAAGGCCTGCCCCCCATCTGTGGCTTGTCCTTGTGACTAGACACATTACTCCTGTGATTCTACTTAACCTTCAGAATATAACATTGCCTGATATTCTGAATAAAGCTGGTTGGTGCATGAGTCTTTAGTCCGCCTCATTTTTAGGCTCCAATCTCCCAGGTTCACACACACACACACACACACACACACACACACACACGCACGCAGTTTAGAGCAGTAAACAATTTATCATCCTTCATCCCCACGCCCCCAGATCTTCCTTATCTCCCCACACATCTGTCTCCTTGTCCCCTTTCTCTCTTTAGAAAAAGACAAATTAAAAAAAAAAAAGACCAGTTTTTAAAATCAGAGACAAGCACAAAAAACAGGCACATACAAAACACAGAACACATAATCAGAAACCCCAAAATACAAGTAAAATACTGGCATAATTTTAAAGTGCCCATACAAAGCAGCATGAGACAAATGTACAAAAATACCATTGAGTTCATTTTGTGTGGGCCATCCATTGCAGGGCTTGGGCATCTGTCTTCAAGTATGGTTTGTAAACCCAGTGAGACTCCATTGGAGAGACGCAATCTTTCCTGGGCCAGCACTTGTCAATTAGAGGCAGATTCTCTAGTACAGAGGGTAACTCCTGTCCACTTCCCCATCTCAGTCTTGAGACCCTGTCTGGCTTGAACCTGTTCAGGCCCCGTGCATGCTGCCACAGGCTCGTTGAGTTTGTGTGTACATCAGTCCTGTTGTGTCATCCCTCTGCCTTTTACCATCTTCCACTCTGTCATCTGCTTAGTTCTCTGAGCCCTGAGAGGGCTTGCTCCCTCAACCCTGGGGATTCCAGTCAGCAGATGGCAAAGCTAGGCTGGAAATTGATGGCTATTTACTTTGAGTTCTTGCCTGAATCTTTAGCATCTAAGTCAATGTATGAGAACTGAAGTAACCTGCTATTGGACCATCTGACACAAGGCAGGAATGCCTATCCACTTAGCTTACTAGCTTTCTCGTCATGCCTAAGGCCTGTCCCAAGTGCCAGGTACTCAGTGGGTCTTCTTCACATGAGGGGAGCAGCCAGCAGGAAGGGTACTGTGGCTCCAGAGAAGCCATTACCTTGGGACATCTTATGAGCTGTCTTATGTTTCCATGGCTCCCATTTCAACCATCTTCTTGGGTCCTATCCACTCCAACTCAGGTCCACGCCATCCTCTAAGCCTTCTCTCTTTGATGGCTAGGGTCTTCTCCAGGTCACTCAGCCTGGCGCTGGATCAAGAGCACTCACAATAATGAAACTTCTGTGAGTGTTGAAGAGTCTTGGATTCTGAGCCTGTGAATGGTTTATGCAATGGTGAAGAGACTATCCAGCCTTCAAGAAAGTTCCAGCCCTCTGCAGCATTACAGAAAATACTCAGAGTTCAAGCCTGGCGTGCTACTATGCATAAACAAAATCAATCCTCTTTGCCAAAGCAGCGGATATGCTACTGAGAAAGTTACTACCGTTGTCTGAATCAAAGATTGTTATCACATTATCAACAACAAAGACTGGCTCCTGGTACAGGGACAGGTGTGGGGAGTGGGGGACAGGGGTGGTGGTTCCCATGATACTGAGATGGGTGGCTTTGGATGAGGGGCTGTGGCCCAGAAAGTGCATCTTCATCTTCAGCAGAACATCATGAACCTGTGGTGGAGCTCCTCAGCCATCCCGAATTAGGGATAGTGCAGAGTGTGCACTTTACTACACAGATGATGCAGTTAAATATAGCAGACCAGCATTTCAGTTTCCCTGGAGCAGGAATTAATAGTATTATCTTCTGGCATGCAAACCCAGCTCTACTAGTAACTCATACTCAACAAAAGAATCATAAGATCATGGGTCATGAGGACTGTGGAGCTCCCCACAGGCCAACCAGCACCAGTCAGTGCTCACAGGCAAGGGTCCTCACAGTCAGGAGAGCTCATCCTGCTGGTCAACCATCCCCACACTGAGTCTTCAGTTAACTAACCCTTACAGTGTTTAAGGATCCTGACAGGACATGGGAGTCAAAACAAATGTGTGCCAAAAGGCTTCAAGCTTTAAGAAGTTTGCCAGTAAGAAGTTAATGTCCCCTTCAGTGGCCTGCCAGTCCAGCAGGTATATCAGCTGATGTTATGTTCCAGGTATATAACACCCTCAGCAGTACCTAGGTCTGTGTGTTAGCATGTACACACATAACTACAGACTGTATGTGAGACCTCCATAGATTGTGCTTTTGAGAAATGACTTCTCATGCCTTGATAAACACATTGGTACTTTTGTCGAGGAATTAGTTAGACAGAAGGCTTTGAAATGGCAGCTGCCTGGGAGTTTAGCAAATATTTTTCAGAGCTGGTGTTGTTCAGTGTTTGCTTAACCAACTCAGTCCTTTGCTCTCTTCCCTGCCTTGTTTTCGGAGGTACAAGTTGCAGAATAAAGAGTGATGTCTGCTGCTGCTAAAAGCTAGCTTCTGATGCTCGCATCCGGTCTCCTTGGTAACTGCCCACTGCCATGACCCAGTCACTTACAGGCAACAATTTACGGTCAGGACCGGTAAATTTCCTTATCGATCTTTTCTTCACATTTGTAAATATTTGCTTGGGTTTTGCTTTTCATGTTCTCAACTAAAAAAGTTTCTATTTGGAAAAGAAGCTTTGAAAATGTCCTTTCACTCAAAAAGAATAGACAGAACCCTCTCTCACAAGCTGTCTGGTATAATTACTGATGCCAGTAATCTGCCCAGGGAACCTTTTGTGGGTTGTTACAGCATCGGATAAAGAATTCTTGGCTAAAGAGCTTTCTGGGCTCTATGGAGAGGTCAGAACTAGTGACTGGTGAAGTTGTTGGCTCTGGGCCCTGTACCTTGCTGGGAGTAAAGAAACCCAGCTACCCTGTCTTCCCTTGCTGGGGTGGTGGGGGCTTTCCTCATGCTATCTCACAAAGCCACACAGCTTGATTGGGAAGCATTCATGTTATTTTCTCACAGGTACCCACATCAGCCTTGGTCATGTGATGAGGAATGGGATGGTTATGCTCAGCCATTCCAAAGACAGGGGAATGGTATCCCATGGAATTCCTTTCCTTGAAACTCTCATTTCTCCCTGAGTAGTGCTAGGCTCACCCCTCCTGAAACTTAGCCGCATGGTGTCATCCAGTAGCTCTCTCAGATGATTCCAGAGGATAGTGGGGATTTTGTAAGAGACATGTCTTATCCTGGAGGTGCCATGTGTGTGTGCTGACCAAGAGAATTCACACAGTTACAAAAGTAGTTTTGTCTCATGTTTTACTTTCTCATCAAATAAACTTTATGATCATAAAGATTTTAAAAAGACATCACTTTACCTTTTCCCCCCTTCTTATAAAAACAGCATTTTGTGATGATAGGGTAACCATGGTCACTGGCAATCATGACAAACTAAGCCTGCTCACTGACAATTGAAGATCCCTTCTGAACTAACAGGAACTGTTATGGGTGACACAGGTCTAATCTGGGTTGTCAGGTACAGATGGGAATTGAAGGCCAATACCCACAGCAAGGAATATGTAGGTCCAGTGCTCTGCAGGTAAATTACCTACTTGTGACTGGGATATTGTTGGCCCTGCCCATGGTAAGACCAAGATCAGGCCTTGTCAGTCAGATATCCAGGTTTCCCTTTCTGCGTTGACCATACAGCAGGTAGCCCAGTGGCTGTGACCTGGAACACATGCTGAGGAACAAGGCTCCTTGCTGAGATCTTTCCACAGCAAATGCCTCTGGGGTGCAGGTACTGACTGAAGGCCTGAAGACCCATGTCTGCAAGCTCCAAGGTCAGAAAGCCATGGACTCAGTGTGGTGAGTTTGTCAACACAAAGGAGACCATTTAGTATTGGGGTACACTGTGTGAAGGTGTGTCTCTGTATATTCAATTTCTATTCTGTCCTGTCCGAGAGCTAAACACTGGCAGGAACTTGGTATTGTTATTTCTATGGCCCATCAATGATCACATATTTTGCAAATAATTATCCTTCCTTACCTGCCTAAGGCAATCTAGAATTATATCTGCTCGGCTGTAATCAAGAGCTGATGGCCAATAGCTAGGCAGGAAGTGGAGAGCAGAAATGCTGGACAGAAAGAGGGAGGCTGGGAGAAGAATCACAGGTGGCAGATTCAGTCCGCAGACACAGAGGTGAATGAGTGGACAGGAGTAAAGCAGAAAGATAGAAAGATAGAGCTGGCCATGGTGTGGGACATAATATTAGTTGGGTTAAGTTTAGAATGGTCAGGAGACTACCCAACAAAAGGCCTAAGTTTTAAAATATTAAAAGTCTCTGTGCCATTATTTATATCTCTGGTGGGTGAGGTGTCCTGCTATAACTCAGAGTCCTGCTCTGCTCATCTGTAGTCTAGGATTCTCAGTGTTTAGTCAGTATCAAGAAACCTGGATAGCATGACCCTGACTTTGATGGAAAGGTGACCTTGGTCATGACCAATACTTCCAAACTAGAGGAGACCCAAGGTCAGGAGGTCCATCCCTCTGGACTTGCTGAGCAAAATCCCAGAGTCAAGGTGTGAGCTTCAGCTTGGAGTACATACACCTTCCAGGATTTCCTCAGGAAAACCAGCAGAAGCGTTGTAAATCTTCTGCTCAGAGCAATCACCCCTTCAGGTGTTCATACTTTCTCCTGACACTGACAGATTAGGAGAGTGAATCCAACCAGTGGCTTCAAGGAATACATTGAGGTCCATGGGCCACCAGTGGCTTCGACAAATCTACTGAGGTAGTCCACAGGCCACCAGTGGCTTTAACCCACAGTCCTTCTTTTATAGTTTTACTAGTCTTGAAAACATTGTCAATCCAAGCAAGTCACAAAGCTGCTTGTGAAGCCCAGTTGCAGAGGGTATCATCACGCATTGAGCATGCCACCCTCTGGCCTAGTTGCTGTGGCCCTGACAGAGACTGACTCCCACTAGTTTGCTCCACATTTGCCTGTTTTTTGTCCCAAAGGCCATGTGCACCTCAGATCCTGTCCCCACTCCATACACACACACACACACACACACACACACACACACACACACACACAGTCAGTCCCAGACAAGTGACCTTGTTTGAGCCTCTTTGCCAATAGAGGACATGTTACTCAAATATAGCAAGACTCAGCCACCAGAGGGAAGCAAAGGCTGGAAAATATATGCTCAGACACTTCAGTTTTAGGAACCCCCAGACCAGAAAGTTTCCTCCTCCTGGCCTAAGTACCATGTCCCTTGAAGAGGGTGTGACCAGATCAGTCCCATAGGCCCTCCATCTGTCCCAGGGATTTGAATGTATACCATGACTAACTTGGCACTAAGATGGTTTCAAAGTCTTTGTAACTTGCTCTTTTATTGTGTTTGAAAAACTTCACCACATATTAGCAGAAATAAAAATTTCTATTTTGTAATAAGATTGAAATGAACATTAAACTATTTTTCCCAAAAAGTTGGAGATTAATGTGTAACTTTAGTGTCTTCTCAGGCCATTACAACATGAAGAGATTGAAAGCTAAATGAAGCTACCCTGCACCTGGGGCTGGAGAGAGTCCATTACTAGGACAAGACACAGTACAGGGGCAGGGTCTCCATCCTGTGCTTGCTAACATAACATCTCCCTTGGTCCTGAGGATATCAGGGAAGAAGTTGTACAAATAAGGACAAGAGGGGAGGAGACTGTCTTAGTTAGGGTTCTACTGCTGTGAACAGACACCATGACCAATGCAAGTTTTATAAAAGACAACATTTAATTGGGGTTGGCTTACAGGCTCAGAGATTCAGTCCATTGTCATCAAGGCAGAAACATGGCAGCATCCAGGCAGGCATGGTACAGGAGGAGCTCAGAGTTCTATCTCTTCATCTGTAGGCGGCTAGTGGAAGACTGACTTCCAGGCAGCCAGGGGGAGGGTCTTAAGCCCACACCCGCAGTGACACACCTACTCCAACAAGGCCACACCTCCTAATAGGGTCACTTCCTGGGCCAATCATATACAAACCATCACATTCCACTCCCTGGCCCCCATAGGCTTGTTCGAACATTAGTCTATGGGAGCCATACTTAAACATAGCATAATGCAAAATACATTTAGTCCAACTTCAAAAGGCCCTGTAGTCTATAGTAGTCTCAACAGTGTTAAAAGTCCAAAGTTCAAGGTCTCTTCTGAGATTCATTCAATCACTTAACTGTAATCCTCCAAACAAGATGAGAAACCAGCTGGGCAAAGTCCAAACTCTGCATCTCCATGTCTGATGGCAAAGCAGTCTTCAGATATCCAACTCCTTTTTCATCCTTGTTGACTGCAACTAGGTTCTTTCTCCTGGGCTGGTTCCACTCCCTGTTAGCAGCTTTCCTTGGCAGGCATCCTGTGGCACTGGCATCTTTAACATCTTGGGTACCCAAAGTCAATTTCAGCTTCACAGCTTCTTGTTCCAATGTCTGAGATCCACACATGATCTTTTGTACATCTCTAAAGAGCTGGTGTCACTTCTCCAGCTCTGCCCTCTGTAGCACTATAAGTTCAGATTGATCCATTCCACTGCCACTGCTGTTCTTGGAGGTCATCCCATGGTACTGGCATCTCCAATATGCTAGGGTCTTCCACTGCAACTATACTTCACCAAAGCCTCTCATAGGCTCTCTTCATGGTACCAAGTCTCAACTCCTTTGCATGGCCCCTTCAGTCCTGGGGTCCTGTCAATTACAACTGAGGGTACACTTTCACCAGTGGCCTTCCATGGCCTCTCACAGTACCAAGCCTCAGCTGTTCTTCATGATGCCTTCATGCCTTCAAAACCAGTACCACCTGGATGATTCTTACACGTTACCAAGTACAGCTACAGCATGAGGAACACTTGGCTATCTCTAGAATACAGCTTCTTTGTGCTCTCAGAAAACACTTCCTATATTTCACCTCAGTGATGCTGGTCGTTTCTTAATCACCACTAATTTCTTAGCTCCAGCTAACCAGCATCAATTGTTCCAGTAATCTCCTTCTCCTCTTGAATATAAAGCCAGAGACACATGGCTGAAGCTGCTGAGTTCTGCTGCTTGCAGGAGCTGGAACATTGGCCCCCTTGTACTATTACATTATCACTAGCTTCCTTTTTCCTAGCTCCTTCACTGCCTAAGTTGGCTGTCCTGAATCTTGCTCCTTAGACTGACTTTGAACTCAAGATATCTGCATGCCTGTCCCCTAAGCACTGGGATTAAAGGTGTGGTCCACCAAGCCTGGACCTAAATTTAGCTGGGTACAATCTTGCCTCCAAGGTCACCATTCCTTTAATTCAATTTAATATCCTTGAATTCAGCTCCATTTCACTTCCTGGAGTCCCTTTAATACTCAAACTATATATTTTGTACTTTTCCTTTCTCATCTTGCTATGTTTGTTCAAAATTCTCTTCATCAGACTTAACCAGAGAGCAAAGTCTTTGTTGGGCCTTTTTGAGACTTCCTTCACAGATGCAATTAATATAAATCTCTTTACCTTAGTCCTAGGCAGTCTCTTCAGACAATAACAAAAAGTAGCCATGTTCTTTACCAAAACATCACAAAAACAGTCTCTCAGCCACATATTAAAGTTCTTCTCCATGGAAGCCTCTTGGGCCGTCAGGCCTACATAGTTCAAATGACCCTCAACACCACTGTCTTCCATAGTCCTACTAGGCTGGCCCATTAAGCCCCACTTAAAGCATTCCATAGCTTTCCAAATCCAAAGTCCCAAAATCCACATTCTTCCAAATAAAAGCATGGTCAGTCCTATTCAAGCAATACCCCACTCCTGGTACCAACTTCTGTCTTAGTTAGGGTTCTACTGCTGTGAACAGACACCATGACCAATGCAAGTTTTATAAAAGACAACATTTAATTGGGGTTGGCTTACAGGCTCAGAGATTCAGTCCATTGTCATCAAGGCAGAAACATGGCAACATCCAGGCAGGCATGGTACAGGAGGAGCTCAGAGTTCTATCTCTTCATCTGTAGGCGGCTAGTGGAAGACTGACTTCCAGGCAGCCAGGGGGAGGGTCTTAAGCCCACACCCGCAGTGACACACCTACTCCAACAAGGCCACACCTCCTAATAGGGTCACTTCCTGGGCCAATCATATACAAACCATCACAGGGACCCACATTTCCTGTACCAGGTAAGATAGATGGTGCTTTCTGGCTCTGCCCAGACTTGGGGATGCTACCCAGAGCATCACATATCTCCCAGGCTCAATCCAGCAACCTATTCCATTCCAGGGAGTCAGGCTGCTCTGCAGTGAGTGTGTTCTGGCATCAGGGGGCTATGTGAACCAGTGGGCAATCAGGGGGTTGTCAGGTTTCCTTCTGTGCTTAGCACAGCCATGTGCCACTCAAGGTGGGCACTTTATACTTCTCTGTTAGCTGAGCCATGATCACAGCTGACAGACGTCCTTGGAAAGAGCTCTCCTGACTGCCTGACTCAGTTTTGCTTTGATCCGTGAGTATTCATGCTGTGCTGTACCCTGCTGCTTCATAGCACAACCATAGCAAATCACCATGAAATCGGTAGCTTCCAACAGTATAAACTATTTCCTTGGGGCTCAGGAGCAAAGAAGACTGGAATCAAATCACTGGAAACTTACTCCAAAGATCACTAGACTGGTTCCTTCCTGCCTCTGCTGGCTGCCCATCGCTCTTGGCTTATGTGGACACCCTCTGACCTCTGTTTCTATCTGGACTGGGCCTTCTTTGTCTCTGTTTTGTGTCTCTCTGGAATGTGTTTGTCATCTGGGACATTGCTCAGATTTTCCCACCCTCCAACCCATGTAAATTCTATAGGAATGACGCTCAGCTTGCTAGGTTTTCAAGTCCCGAGAGTGGAGGACTCAGCAGACAGGCACTGATGGAATGAATACTCTACAAATACTCACGGATCCATGTGGTGATCAGTCTGATCTATCAGGGTCCAAGACCTCTAAGCAAAAAGGTGGCAGAACTGGGACTAAGTTACAAATGGAGCTGAGCCATAGAACCCTCTGGAAGGCTAGCATGCCCTAGCAGTGAATTCCTACCCAGAAGGCCCCTCCCACACACCTCAACTTCACCAGGATTGTTCAAAGTGCAGACACGCTCAGCACCTGAAAGAAGATTGACTGAGGAAATGTGTGCTTTCTAGTTATTGGAATACTGTATGATACCAGAGAAAAGCCAGCTGTCTGCATCCAGACTTTCATCCACTCCTTTACTTGGTCCAGCACATCCCACAGGGAATCATCCCTGATCCTGTTTCCTGAAAGTGAAAAGTTGAGTCCTTCATCACTTTTCCTGATATAGCTGAGGAATAGCAGGACAGATGAGCAGTGAGGCAGTATGCCTAAACATCAGAGACTTCCTGGTGTGGACAACAATGCACTGGGCATATGCATGACAAGTAGGCCCACACCTACCAACCCCTGGTCACAACCCTTCACAGCACCCATCAGTGTCAGTCTTAATCCCAGATCTTTGCATGCTGTGTCCCTAACAGCAACAACCAGAACATCCTAGAAAGGCCCAACCACAAGTTCTCCTCCCCAGTCTATCTCATGAACCCTAAATCACAGTGTATGGAATCCCTTCTTCTTGGGCAGAGATCCCCAATGCCCCAGCAGCCTTCGAATCCCTCAAACAAATCCACACTTTTCTTTAGGAACTAGGTGTGGTCATTGTTCCAGGTGTAGTGGCTGTTCTTTACTGTCTTCTTCACTACATCTGGAATTAACTAAAACCCAGACATGGAAGGCATACCTATGAGAAGTTTTTTTAACTTAATTTTAAGTGGGAATACCCACATCTAATCCACATCATTGATGTGGGAAGAAGTAAGTTTATCCTGGGCCAAACCTTCTGCCAGACATGGAAGAAGGAAGCTTTTGCTCTTTACCTGCTTGCTTTCACCCTTACTATCAAGTCATTTTCTTCGCTGGCATTAGAGCCTACATCTTGGGGATTCTGGCATTTACTAAAAATTAGCTAAGATACCCAGCAGTGGGTAGTGCATTCTTGGAATTTATATTTATAGGTAGCCATTATTAGATTAACTGGAACACAGCCTGTAAGTCATTCTAATAAATTCCAATTCCATGTGTGTGTGTGTGTGTGTGTGTGTGTGTGTGTGTGTGTGTGAGAGAGAGAGAGAGAGAGAGAGAGAGAGAGAGAGAGAGAGAGAGAGGTGCGGGCATTCTATAAATTCGGTTACTCAGTTACTTAATACACCAGGAAGTCCCATCTTTCTTGCCACCATGAAGCCGCACCACAGTCTCTCTGCTCACTCTGACATCAACAGTGTTCCTGCATCACCCTGCATGTTGGAGGATCTGTAGTTAAATATACTGCCAATTACATCTGCCCAAGTTGAGCACAGTGTCATTATCAAACCCATAATCCTGGAGCCAAGAATCCCCCTACCTGTAAAAGAAGTGGTTAGAATACTTTCTCAACAAATCTAATGGAGATTTAGTCTCTGGGATGACCTTTGGGACAGAGATCTTCAATGCCACCTAGACAAATGAGCCCAGAGTCAGGTTATGGATGATGCATCAGGAAAGGGACAATATGGCATCTCCTGAGAAAATTCTTGAGGACAGATCCTTGTAACTGAGATGGGCTTGGTCCAGAACCATCTGCTACTGGTCCAGGGGTTTCCCTGGATACACATGAGGATATGGAGGGCCTGGCTACTGGAGTCTCAGTTGGAAGAAAGAGATGCTGAAAGTGTGTTCCCGCTATCCTGAGCTGTGCAAATCAGAATCCTGACACAGCTGTAAAGTGGGAATTTCTGGTTTCGTTGGAGACTCAGTTTGTGTCGCATGATATTTTTCTGCAAACTGTCTTGTGAAGGATGGTTTGCTGGAGTAGACACTTGAAAGGACCCATGATGTTTGGAAAGAGTGTAAGTATAACCCAACAGACATCGGACAATGTTCTTGCCTTGCCTTCGTCTTTGATCTTCGCTTGTCATTGCTTCATAAAGAAAACATGTGGAATGTAAACATAGAATATAGAAAATAAAAATTAAAAAAATATTTTAAACAAAAAAAAAAAAGAAAGAAAGAAAAACATGCCAAAGAACTTCTGGTGGTGTTCCGGCTGTTGCTTGCTGCTTCCCTGGAGCCTTGTAGTTTCTTCTGGATCCAGCTGCTGCTACTGATTCATGTTTGGTGTTTTCTAGTGGACTGGATTGAAGACAACGAAGATTGGAATTGCCCCAAAGAACTATTTCTAAATAGGTCCACATTCCCTATTTCCTAACCTTTCTTTTCCCCTACCACTGGTGGCTGGTGGGCTAAAAGGGGGGTGGAGCATTAAATCACTATAATAAAAGTAGGATTTGAAAAATCTAAGCTTATACAGCTGTGTCTGTGTAGACTACAACTTCCAACCCAGTGCAGCAATTCTCCTCCGGGTTCAGACTACTAGAGAGTCACAACAGGTACCAGAGGAGAATTAGGTTCCCAGACTCTGACTGAGAACCTCCCTGCATGATCTGAAATAGGCTCTGGCTTCTTCTGAAGAGTTGACTCTCTGCATGGTGAGGTGTATTTTGGTTCCTGGTATCTTCCCCGGGCCTTTGCTTATGTCATTAAGACTCCTTCAATATATACAACAATGGACAGAGTTGGAGACGTACAGTCTAAAATTCCACATTGAGTATTAGTTCCATGGGAGGGGATGGGTAATCTGCCAAGTTTTGTGAAAGAGATGGAAGGCACAGCCATGAGGCCTTCAGAGAGCTGAACAAGATAGATGTGCAGTATGCAAGCTCAAGGGCATGTTGTTAGTACCTCAAAAGAAACTGAGGTCGGGGGATCATATAACTGTCCCCTCCAGAAAGACAGAGCTTGATGCATGAATGAGTCAGGATGCGGGTCCTTGACTCATATTCAATTCATGACATCCACCTACGTTTCTATGCCAATACATTTAATTTAATAAGCCCACGTGTCAGGGGCCACTTCAGACAGATCACAGCTGCTGCCTTCCACACCCTTGGCCCTTGGAAAGCTCTGTTTTCTGGCTCTTCCTCCTCCCACCTTGTACAGTGTGTCCAGAGATGCTGCATTCATATGCTCATTGTCTGTATGTGTGCCCTTCTCCACTGTGAACACATTGGATAGAGAATTCCAAGTCTGCGAAGATGACAGGCAGTGTTTGCAAGAATATCTCCTTGCAGAGAAGGAAAATTCTGGGAAATATTACATGTATGTATGTATGTATGTATATATATATATATATATATTAGATATACATAAAATACACATATAAATACAACTATATTTAATTTGAGGACAAATGTGAATACTTTTAAAATTCTACATTTAGAGAATACTTCGCCAGAAATTTTCATTATTAACCATTTTACCCAAGAATAAGAAAAGGAAAGGATACATGCAGGCTGTGCTTTTAAAAATAAGGCAAGTGAGGCTGTTGAGATGGCTCAGTGGTTAAGGGCACTTGTGGCTCTTCTGAAGGACTCACATTTGCTTCCCAGAACTCATGTCCGGTGGCTCACAACATCTGTAACTCCATCTCTGTGGCATCCATGGTCCTCTTCTGGCCTCTGTACATACCTGTGTGCATGTAGTAAAATATGTGTGCATGTAGTAAAATATGTGTGCACATATTTTATTTAAGAAAATAAGAAAAAATAGTGAAAATTCCATGTTGGATATAGAGGTTTAACTGGGGCTTATACACAGCACAAAAGAAGAAGCAAGTCCTAAAATGCATGTGATAAGAGTTCTGATTTATGTACCTGTGTGTGCACTGTGTGCTTGTGCCTTTGGCAGGTAGAAGAATGTATGCAGAACCTCACTTATGCAAGGCTCATACACTACCACAGAGCCATATCCACAGCCTGAAAATACTTATTTTTGTTGCTCTAACAAGACCATAAATGTAGCCATGATAAGGGACAATATTCAGCTTATTTCACAAAATCTCACCCTTAAGCAAACATGCACAAGTATACCGGAAAAAAAATAGAATTAAGATGACTCTCAAGATGGGGTGCACACAGAGGAACAAATGGTCTGCGACCAGATCAGTGCTCAGTCGGGCTGGGGTGCACACAGACGAATGGTCTGTGATCAGCACTCTGTCGGGTTGAGAAAGGGCTTCCTCGGCACAGACCATCGATTGATCTTTCAGCAGCTTGATCAGGGCATGTCTGTACATTACCATTTCTGAATTAATCCTTTGCACGACGTTCAATTTTGGTTCCTCACCCAGGACATATATGAAAAAACAAGCAACAAGTAAAACCCCACACTTTAAAATGGCCGGGCCTGTACTTCATGGGAGCTGCATACCATGCTGTGCAGCAGAGGAGGAAGAGGTGTCTCCTATACTGTGTTCCGGCTCAGTTGCCCACAGACTTCAGCTCTGGATTTCCTACCCACCAAGTCCTCGTCCCACTCTGCCTGTTATCTGCATGGTGTTTGTCACTGTTTGTCTTTCTCTCCACATGATTCACACTGCTCTTTCTTCCTCTGAAACTGTCCACCTGTGAGCACTCAGTCCCTCAGCACACTCCATGATGTCCCTGAGGATTGCTGCAATGAGCTTTTATGTTGTCTTGTTTGGTTTAACTGGCAGTGCCATGTAGCTACATAAGAGGTTTTACCTTTTCCTCTTTAACTTCAACAATCTATGTATTTCTAGTTTCATTCACAGCAGAAGACACCATCAATGCCAATTTCTAGGCACCCCACCTTTTTTATGGTTTCTATTGCTATGATCAAGCACCATGATCAAAAAGCAACTTGGAGAGGAAAGGGTTTATTTGACTTACACTTCCCTATTGCTTTTGAAAGGAAGTCAGGGCAGGATCTCAAACAGAATGGGAATGGGGAGGCAGAAGCTAAAGCATCGGCCATGAAAAAAAATTGTCACTTACTGGTTTGCTCCACATGGCTTGCTTAGCCTGTTTCCTTATAGAACTCAGGACCACCAGCCCAGGGATGGCACCAAGAGCAATGGGCTGGGCCCTCAGGCACCAATCATTAATTAAGAACATGTCTTACAACTGGATCTTATGCAGGCATTTTCTCAATTGAAGCTCTATCGGATAATTCTAGCTTGTGTGTCTAGTTGATGTAAGATTAACTGCCACACACCCAAAGCACATAGATTCTGATCTGATGGCCACTAGGACCTCATGCTATTTTGAGTCACTTGCACTATGACTGTCCTTTGTCCACTGCTTTTCCTAGCTGAGTTCATTCAGTACAGTTGGTCACACTGATAATAAGCACAACGCATATCACCCAGAGAAAGAACCAGGGCAGGAGTCCCATGCGTTAGCATGCTACCAAGACTAAGCTAAGGTGTGTGATGTTTTTGAATAAAAATGGCCCCTTAGGCCTACAGGGAATGGCACTGTTAAGAGGTATGACCTTGTTGGAATAGGTGTAACCTTTCTGGAGAGAGTGTGACATTAGGGGTAGGCTGTGAGGTCTCAGAGGCAGTACCACAATCTATCCCTGCACCTACCTATCTGCATGGAGAGCTCTCAGCTCCTCTCCAGCACCAGGTATGCCTACAAGCTATCATGCTTTCTGTCGTGATGACAATGGACTAAGTCTCTGAACTATAAGCCAGCCTCAATGTAATGTTTTCCTTTACAAGAGTTGCCATGGTAATAGTGTCTCTTCACAGCCATGGAAACTGTAGTAAGTAAGACAAAGAGGAGTCTATGGGATTACAGAGGTAGAGAATACAAGTCAATGGGGCCATTTATGGTTGAGATACAGAATGAAAATTCTTCCCACTGGTTTCTTCATGGGCTGAGCATCACCCTCTGAGTCTAACTGCCACAGTGGAAGCCAGTAGTCTTCAATCTTTGCTCTTGGAGATGTGAGTAACAGATCTCAGGATCTGAAGACTTTGAAAGTTCACCTCACTCAGGATGATATAGTTCCATTCATTTGCCTAAGGATTTCATGAATTCATTGTTTCTAAAGCTGAGTAGTACTCCATTTTGTAAATGGACCACATTTACTGTATCCATCCCTCTGTTGAGGGACATTTGGGTTCTTTCCAGCTTCTGGTTATTATAAATAAGGCTGCTATAAACATAATGGAGCTGTCCTTATTACATGTAGGAGCAACTTCTGGGTATATGCCCAAGAGTGGTATAGCTGGGACCTCAAGTAGTACTATATACAGTTTTCTCAGGTATCTCCAAACTGATTTCCAGAGTGGTTTTACCAGCTTGCAATTCCATGAGCAATGGAGGAATGTTCGTCTCTCTCCACATTTTCTCCAGCATCTGCTGTCCCCTGAGATTTTGGTCTTAGCCATTCTGATTAATGTGAGGTAGAATCTCAGGGTTGTTTTGATTTTCATTTCCCTGATGATTAAGGATGCTAAACATTTCTTTAGGTGTTTCTCAGACATCCAGTATTCCTCAGTTGAAAATTCTTTGTTTAGCTCTGTACCCATTTTTAAATAGGGTTATTTGTTTCTCTGGAGTCTAACTTCTTGAGTTCTTTGTATATATTGAATATTAGCCCTCTGTCAGATGTAGAATTGGTCTTTTCCCAATCTGTTGGTTGCCATTTTTTTCCTGTTGACAGTGTCCTTTGCCTTACAGAAGCTTTGCAATTTTAGAAAATAGAAATTCTAGTAAAAATTCTAGAAAATAGCACCCTGAGTGAGGTAACTCAATCACAAAAGAACACACATGGTATGTTGATAAGTGTATATTAGCCCAAAAGCTCAGAATACCCAAGGTCCAATTCACAGACCACATGAAGCTCAAGACGAAGGAAGACAAAAGTATGGATACTTTGGTCCTTTTTGAAGGGGATATCAAAATACCCATGGCTCACAGCCAACCATTGAACTAAGCACAGGGTCCCCAATGGAGAAGCTAGAGAAAAGACTCAAGGAGCAAAAGAGGTTTGCAGCCCCATAGGGAACAATAATATGTACCAACCAGTACCCCCTGAGCTCCCAGAGACTAAACCACCAACCAAAGAGTACACACAGAGGGACCCATGGGTCCAACTACATATGTAGCAGAGGATGGCCTTTTCAAACATCAAAGGGAGGAGATGCCATTGGTCCTGTGATGGTTCGATGCCCCAGAGTAGGGGAATGCCAGGTCAGAAAATTGGGAGGGGGGTTGGTGATCAGGGGGAGAAGGGATGGGATAAGGGGTTTTTGAAGTGGAAACGAGGAAAGGGGATAACATTTGAAATGTAAATAAAGCAAATAAATATCTAATAAAAATTTTTAAAAAAGAAAGTTCACCTCACTTCGACCAGATTACACATGAACAGAATGGCCAGGCTTCTTATTCTTTAGCACATGCTCAAGCTGGACTAAGATCATGAGCTCTTATGGAAAGTTTAAAGAGTATTGGTAGAGAATGGAGATTGAATCTGGACCGAAGGGGCTGAGTAAAATGAACTTACTATCGTTGAAATATATTTGAAAGAATAACACTACATCCCGAAGTGTTGTAAATTGATTGATAAATCAAATGAAAGTCATTTGAATATTTAAATACAACTCTGTCCCTGTAAAAAAGTAGTGAATTAGCATTGTGAGCTTCCAAAGTGGCTCCAGACAAGTGTAGGACATGCAGTTGAAAAATACAGATAAAAGACTTTCTGTAGAGCGTTTTTCCATCAGTCATGATTTATATGCCTGTACAATTTTTTATTTGGGTATATAATGGTTGATTGATAACATACTCTGTTACACAAGGTATGGGGTCCTAAGAGAGTTATCTTTCTAGAATTTTCCCTAGGTTAAATAGAAACAGCCATTCCTTTCTCTTTTAGTAGAAAGCTTGACAGGCAGGACAAGCAGACGGCATCCTGAGAGTGGCAGGGACTCAGCAGCTGAAGCCAAAGAAGCTCAGAGTATCAGGTGAAGGTTTGCAGCCCCGGGAAAGGAAGTTACATTGTTTAACACCACTGATGACAGAGGAATGGATGGCCGCAGCCTTGCTCATTTTCCATCTGCTTGTGACATTTGGGAGAGTTTTCCTCCATGCCCTCTTCCTGCTTTTGCTCTATTTGTTTGGGTTTTTTAAATAATTCCTTTATCCGTTTCATTTTTCCAATTTTTCATTTTGATTAGCATAAAAAACATGTAGACGTTTTTTGTGGTTTCTTTTGCTCTCTTATGGCCCCTGCCTGCTACCCCCTCCCTTCTCTCCCCTTCTTCTCTATCCTCTCCCCCTCTCCCCCCTGCCCTTCTCCCTCCCCTGCTCTTCCCCTCTTCCTCTGCCCCCTGCCCCTGGCTCCTTCCCCCTCCCCCTCCCCCTTACTCCCTTTTCCTTTCCCCTTTACCCCTCCCCTGCCCCCTCTTTCCTCCCCTTGCCTCCTTTTCCTGCCCCCTCCTTCTTATGCCCTGCCCCCTGCCCCCTGCTCCCCTCAACTCCCCTGTCCCCCAGTGCCCTTCCCACCCCAGTTCCTTTTCTACTTTCATGTCAACACATCAGACCCAAGTCATCCTTAGCTTTTATCCTTCTTTTTCTCTAATGTTGTCTAATGCCAAAGGGTAAGACTGTGCCTCAGTTAGGGTTTTACTCCTGTGAACAGACACCATGACCAAGGCAACTCTTATAAGTACAACATTTAATTGGGGTTCGTTTACAGGTTCAGAGGTTCAGTCCATCATCAAGATGGAAGCATGGCGTCATCCAGGCAGATGTGGAGATGGAGGAACTGAAGTTCCCCTTCATATTCCAAAGGCAGCTAAAAGACTGGCTTCCAGGGAGCTAGGATGAGGGTCTTAAATCCCACACCCACCTACAATGAGACATTTCTTCCAACAAGACTGCACCTACTCCAACAAGGTCACACCTCCTAATTGTGCCATTCCCTGGACCAAGAATATTTAAGCCACCACAGAATGCTGAAGTAAGATGGTGCCACTCCATGAGACAACTATGAGCCTTCAGATAGGAAAGCTAGTAGGTGAATAACATTTCATATAGTTCTCTGAAGTTTAGTATCTAAACTAGTTAAGAAATTGTGAAGAATTATGATACAGAAGGAACGTCTTCTAGACTATTACTTCATGATGTTCTAATCCTGCTCCCTTCTACTCAATAGTTCTGCCAGTTTGCAAAGTGAGAGCACTATTATCCTCCTTGTTTTTTTCTCTAGTTCCTGAGAGTGCAATGTAATATGTACATGTTTCTCATCATATTGTTGCTGATGTGGGCGGACAGGATGACTTCCAAGTGATTCTCATGGTTTCCCACTGTTTTAAACCCCAGAGGTACATGCAAAACATCTTTAAAATGTTAGCAATGGAAACCAATATGTCTTAAGACAGGAATGATGATTTTATAACTATTCAAAGTGCAATCTCAAAACTCAGCATGAGTCCTGGGAAGTTCCCCAGCCTGCTGACCACTCCAGCAACTACATGTTTATAGGCTCAGGACTATAAATGTATCTAGGTTAAAGGCCCCAAATCCAAGGTAAGACAAATAGGAGGATTTTGTACATTTAGGACATGTGGCATGGAATGAAGGCTCTTCTTACCAAGATGTGAAGTGGAGAATCTAAAGAGAACAGTGAAAGTATACATCCCAATTCGCAGGGCATTGTAGAGCACACACACACACACACACACACACACACACGCCTTGACTACAGTAAAACCTGCTTCCCAGATGACCTCCCTCCATGAAAGTATGGCAGATCTTCTGATTTATGTCAGGACCAGGCATCACCAATGGCTCCTAGGTCTTATTTACATGAAGAAAGAAAATGCTTTCGAGATGTCTGGGAATATGAGTAAATCTACAGGAAATGATTCCCTCATTTCTAATAAAGTGCAAAGGCCATTGTCTTCCCCCTTGAGCAACTTTAGCTGTTTTTGTAGGACAAGGTCATAGGAGGGTCCACAGGCATCCATTTAAGTGACTGAGAGACTCACTAGCAATTGCTTCTGGGCACATGCTTCTGGGCACCAATCTATAGGATGCTGACTGATCAAGTTGGGTCCCAAACATGTAAGTTCTGAGACCTTCCCTCATTCTAGAACCCATTGATTCTGCCCTGTAATTTTCAAAGACACCTTTTTTGTAACTCAAGGTGAAATTCTGCTTTCTATCTCAGCACATGTGATTCCCCTGGAAAGCTGAATGGCTTCACTCCGGGCCCAGCCATTTAGATTGGGTTGGCATTTGTTCATTAGACCTAATTTCACATCTCTGGGTTATTTTTATCCCTTTGCATTAGATGGTCTCAAAGGTCTGTCCCATTAATAGGTATAATTGTGAGTGGAAATGTTTTCAGAGGCAAACACCCTTATCATTCTGTCTGTACACACACACACACACACACACACACACACACACACTTTCTAAATTATCTAGGCTAAATGAAGCCACCCCAGGGAAATAAAGCCAAGCAGTTTTCCCACTGACTCAGTGGTACTTTTGCTACCCCATCATGTTTCCAGCAGTTTCTCTCTTGTTCATAAAGGCCTTGTGGGAAAAGTTTTGCTACAGTATGGCCTGTCTGTGGGGTGGTTCCTATATTGGAAGAAATATAATTCGGAGCTTTTGGAAATATACTGTACATCCTCAGGAGACATATAAATTTTCGTAAATAATTTCTTTTAGTTTCTCTTTCAGAACCGGATTAGTTCATCCCAAATGAGAACGATTACCCTGGGTCTATTGTTTCAGAATGGCTCTGTGGCATACAGCCCTGTGAAAACGGTTATTAATGTATTTGGGAAATGGGATCACTGAACACAGATTATTTCGATTAAGCTTCACTAGCCCACATATTGTATCCCATTTTGTTAGGGAGCTGGGTAACTTAGTATTCCTACTGCTAAGTTTATTGGTGAGAGCTTAACTGTTCCATCTCTAAGGAAACAATCTGGGATGTATGCAGGCACCTGGTCACAGCTTGGAAAAAGCTCATTCTCCAAAGGCGAAATACACATAATGTCAACTCTAGACATTAACCAAACAGAACACAGAGGGTCTATGACCTAAACAAGATCACATCTATGGTCCCAGGAGCAGGACAATGATCCATCATAAAACCAGGGCTGAGGCTTTGAAACTAGACAAGCTGGTGTAATAGAGGTGTGTGTGTATGTGTGTGTGTGTGTGTGTGTGTGTGTGTGTGTGTACATGCATGTGCCTGTACATGTCTGGTATAATTTGTATTTTAAATGCATAGGATTGTGTCATCCTATGCACTTAAATTAAGTTCAGTGCGATCTAACTCAGCAGTACACTGCCACTAATTCTGTCTCTGGGAACATGACTAATCATTTACTGTTAGTTAAAAGTACTTTTGTTAAGTCTATTTCCTTGATTCTGTAAAACAGCACAATGATAAGTTCTAGAAGTGATTTCAAAAGAAGAGCTTGCCATGCCTTCTTGATCCCTGCCCTAGCTACTCCCTATCCCCTTTTCTGCTGATAGACTTGGAGGGTCATGCTCTCAGCGCCAGCACATGGGTGTCTTAGAAGTGGAGTGGGCCTTATTCATATGCCCTTTTGTTCTTCTGCAGGATAACTGCATGCTGTGATTTCCCTGCCATGGTTTAGAAAGCTTTTCTAGTAGAGGATATATTGATGCTGGCCCAGTGTTCACTGTCTTCCCTTGATTTTTTTAAGGGTGGGTGTTATTTTGCTTGTGTTAATTTGTTTGTGTTGTGGACCCTTGCAAGGTGAGTGTGTCCCAGGATAAATACAGATGAATGTCAGCCCCACCAATGTAGGCTGTATTGTCTGGTTTTGTGTGCCAACTTGACACAGGTTGGAGTTATCACAGAGAAAGAGTTTCAGGTGAGGAAATGCCTCCATGAGATCCAGCTGTTGAGCATTTCCTCAATTAGTGATCAAGGAGGGAGGGCCCCCTGTGGGTAGTGCCATCCCTGGGCTGGTAGTCTTGGGTTCTATAAGAAAGCAAGCTGAGCAAGTCAGGGGAAGCAAGCAAGTAAGAAACACCCCTCCATGGCCTCTGCATTAGCTCCTGCTTCCTGATCTGCTTGAGTTCCAGTCCTGACTTCCTTTAGTGATGAACAGCAATGTGGAAATGTAAGCTGAATAAACCCTTTATTCCACAACTTGCTTCTTGGTCATGATCTTTGTACAGCAATAGAAACTCTGACTAAGACATAGCCCAAGGACCACTGGAAGGAGTTTTTAGTGTGTTGACAGTCTTTCTAATAGCTTTCAATGAAGAGTTTAACGGCTGTTCAGTCCTAGTTTGTCATGTTACCTACCCCTTGCCAACAGTCTCCCCATAGCTACTGAAACTGAATAGCCATGATCACTTGAGGGATCATTAAGTGAAACTGCTTTAGGGAAACAGCTAGCCAGTCATTTATCTAATGCATGCAAAGGGTTTATAGCCACTTCCTTGTGTAATCAACCGTTGGCTGTGATTACTGTGGAGTTAAAGGGTCCATGAAAAAAAAAAACCCTATTATAGGACATTGGTACGGAAGTTTGTGGGAAATAAATGCTAAAATAACTTTGAATCATGCAGCAGCACTATTAGTTAAAAATGAGGCCAAGTGAGGGCACCCGCACTACCACTGTACAAAGTATCGGACATAGGCCGGGGAGATTAACAGAAAACACAGACTCAGGTCATTTTGGTGAGGAGAATGCCGAAGCTTTACTGAGGGACCAGCAATTTATACTTGAGGCCGGGTGAAAATCAACAGGAAAAAGCAATCATAGCCATAGGTCAGGTACCTGGAAGTCCCTACCACACTGGGTGGGAAAACAGGAATCAAGCTGAGCCGCAAGATGTTCCACTCTCAGGAAACCTGTGCAAACAGCTCAGTGGAGGGCGTTGAGCCAACGGTGCCCAACAGCCAAGAATTTGACAGAGAGTAAAGAATATGGTAAGAAGAAAGGAAAGGGGAAATGATGTAACTATATTATAATCTCAATGAACAAAAGAAATAATAAAACACATGGCTTTAGAAGCCTTTCTATAGGAATGACATTTATATGTTCATAAAGTTATAAGCAGATTTCTTCATCCAAATTGATGTGCCTATGGGAATGGTCTAAATCTAAGTAAGATACAACTGATAATATATCAAGAGTATTCAATAACACTTTAGAAGCAAATATCGCAGAATAAAAAATCCATCAGGATCATGTTGGTAGGGCACAAGCCCATACTAGTACTACACAAAGAAAACTCTCCAAATTTGTTTGTTTTTAACATTCCATGGTCTAAAAAATAAGTTTATAACAAGCAAGGCCAAACAAAGGGTAAATTGCTTGGCTCCTTTAAAAACTGCTGTCCTTTCAAAAGGAGGGGAAAGTGTGGGAAGCTACAATTCACAGAAAATGGTCACAAAGTTCTCACAGTTCCCTACCAAGGCACTGAGATGTGTCTCCTAGAAATTGTGAACTTTTCTGGTTAATTTTCTCTCTCAGAACCAATGTTTTCATCAGACTCTGCCTTGATTGTGGAAGACAAGCTTCAGATTGTCCAGCAGGAGCCAGGCAGACATCTGCAGCTCCTGCTCACCTCACCCCCCCAGTCCTCGCCTCCTCCCGTCCCACCTTCTTCCCTGGAGTCTTGCAGATACAGGCTCTCACTTCTTCCTCTTTTGCAAATTCTAGGTCTTTGTGGTCTCCACTCTTTTGGCTTTCCATCCCAGCCTTACTCAGGAGTGTCAGGAGGCACCTGCTTGTTCTCTAAGCCTCTGGCAGGGCCCCCGAATCTCCCCCATGGCCATCCATTCTCCTCTTTGTGGACTTATTTATAATGCTTTGTCCCTGATTTCTGGCAGGAGATGTTATACCTTCATCCCTCACACACTTGCAAGATGACATCTTCCATATGCAACTTGGCTGACCTATTGCCCTCTACACCAAGGCTCCCAGCTCTAGGCAGACTGGTCAGGAATCCCTTCACCTTGTCAAGACTCTGCCTTCTTGGCTGTTCCTGCCAGCATAGCATCCCTGGGTCCACTTCTGAGTGCTATGTTACTTTAAGGTCCTAGAGAGAGGAATAGGGACTTTAATTTGGCTATTGGAACAGATGAACTGAATGTGGGATTGTGAATGTGTGCCAAGAAGGAATCTGATTTGCAAAACTGATAGGAAACTCTTATTTTGGTAATCACAAACTGAGCTCAATGTTGCAGGATGCAGTTTCTTCACAGAAACCAACTACAGGAGGTTTCCTTCATGTAAAGAATGACAAGTTCTCAGTGAGTATGCTTTCTTGGGTCAGATTTCTATACTGTTTTATAAACAGGGAACCTCTTGGAACAAGCCTCCAAACCTTGGTTATTATTTTTCTACACAGTCAACATTTCCCCAATCTTGTATCTCCTTACAGGCCATCCAGATGTCCCGCTTGGGATTTACTCTTCCAGGCCTCTCAATTTCCTGCTCTGTGAGCACAGCCCCTTGTGACTCTACAACACAGACCACAATCATTTCACCTGGCACAGCTAATGTCTATCCCACCTCTCAACAAAAGAGAACTTTCTTTCCCCACTCTGGGGAGTTCCAGGTTCACATCAGTGTAATAAATACAAGCTCTATCCAGTCCTAGAAAGACCCCACTCTTTTCCAGAGGGAGACTTAGGTCACCCCAAGTGCATCTACTCACATAAACTCCTAAGTCAAGCCTGGATTTTCTGCTTCTACATCGTTCATAGCAAAGATGTGAAAAAGAATCCCTCTCAATTTACGAGCTGCCCTTCTTTACTAAAAGATACATTGACCCGAATATCACAAAGCAAGAATACAATTCTAAGGAAATCTAGATGACAGTGAAAGGATGTGAAAATACTCAGCATGAGAAAGCATGTGTGCCCTTTGAAATTATTTAACAGTGTACATGACAATACACAAAAAGAAGTTTGTATGTAATTTAGCCTGGTGTTTAAGAAATGCATGCTGGGAACTTTCGTTGATAGAGTTATGTTATATTAGAATATATTTGGAAGAGGCATTTCCTATTGCAGAACAGAGGAGGCAAGCATTGAGGCTGAGCTATGTGCTTCCTGTAGTGCACAAAGCAGATCAGCTTGAAATGTTTTACAAAACCGTCAATATGAAGATGAAGATCAGGGTCTGTAGCACCCATGCTAAACCACTTCACAATAAATACTGTAAAGATTGCATCCAGTTTAGTAAAGAAACCGAGGGGGGAGGGGGAATTATTGGGGAACAGATGGGGGGGAGAGGAACTATGGGAACTATGGTGGGTGGGAACTGGGAAAGGGGAAAGCCTTTGGAATGTAAACATAGAATATAGAAAATAAAATAAAATAAAATAAAATAAAAATAAATACTGTAATCAGGTATTAAGTCCAGTCACTCACACATGAAATTAGAAAACACACTGTGAAATTTGCAGATAGGTGTGGCTCTTGCTCATCATTGAAGAGCGTCCTTTTGGAACAGTTGGAGATGGTTGCAGAGAGATGAAACTGGTCAACATGCAGGAAATATAAGTGGCCGTGAGGCTCAACCACAATGAACAGATCTCAATGCAATCCCTACCCCTAAAGCTCAGGGGGAATCATGAAAGAGAGGACATCTGTTGACAGAGTATGTCCCCTAGAAATGACAGAGAAAATACAACCATAAGCTCTCTTGCCAGAACAAGTCCATACAATGGAAAAACCATTTGGCAAGCCAACAAGGGCAGGGAAAATTCTACATGCTGGTACTCCTAGATGAAGAGCTACAGATGCTCATTAGCTGCTGAAAGTGAGAATCAGCTTCACCCAGGAACAAGCTCCATCCTAGTTAACTAGTCTAAAGTGGTCATCCCCAGATAAATGCACATCTGCAGAGCTGAATGAACTAAGTAGGTTGTATACGCATGTACACTTTCACACATGTGTGTATGTGTGTGTGTATAATAATACTTAAAGAGATCATGAATTCTGAAGGGATAAGAAGGAGTTGGGAAAGGGAAGGGCCACAGTGGTCTAGATGCAGGGCTTGTATATGAAATTCTTTAAAAATCTATTAATTTGACTAAAAGGGATTAATAAGAAAAATAATACACAGTGGAAAATAGTATTTATAGAGAAATTATTCATAATTGTTAAAATGTATTAGTCCTTTGAGAGTTTTGATCATATTCACCTCCTCTCCCAAGTTTGCCAGACATACCCCCTTCTCTACCTGCCCAACCTTGTATCTGTTTTCTTTTTAAAGTTTTTCAAGACCAAGCGATATTTTCAAATTCAGAAAATTTAACATAGAAATATCCCCTGTGACCAACTGGTTGTCCAGTGTCAAGTTTTCACCCCTGAAAACATATACACAACTCACATTATACAGAATGAACAGGTCCTATTTAGGAATCTATATGTATATGCATATATGTATGCAATAACAATTAGTGAAAAGGGGGCTATGAACTTGAAGAAGAGTATAGAGGCATAAATAGGAGGGTTTGTAGGGAAGAGAGAGAAGAAAGAAGTGTTGTTACTATATTCTGATATCAAACATAACACTTCCTTTGGAAGAGTTAAAATCAATGTGCTCTGTTGCACATCTGTGCACTAATGAGTGCACATCAGGCCTGAGTCTCTTCTGTGATAACTTCCTCTATCCCAGGGTTGATCACACTGACACCCTCTATATCACAGTGTATCTGCCCTGTGAACTGACCAACTTCACTCTACTTAGTTCTAATAGACTCTCAACTATAAGTGTACACATACACTATGCTCATGGGCACCTGACCAGGGACAAGCACACTCATTTACACAGTCACATACATGCCATGTCTTCTCCCTATGGAAGTAGGCTTTATACTTCCAGAAGCAGGTCTGAGATCAGACCTTAGATGGAAGGTCTACTAGAACCTTACATCCCATGTGGAGCTCAGGACAAGGGTTTCACCTTACTTGCCAGAAGATAGAGGAGAAAGAGGGCTGCTTGCTATGTTTCACCTCCTCCCTTCCCTCCTAAACTTTGTCCACAGAGCACTCCCCATGGACCTCCATCCTCACATGTTCTCTTAAATATCACCATCTGCAGTGGATTATTCTGTGGACGCCAGGGTTTGCTTGCAAAAGAAATATGTTGCTTCCATATCACTTCAGTGGAAACTGTGGGTAAAACAAATGGATTTTCAGTCAGGCCCCTCTGCAGTACTGTTTTCAGTATTTGAGAGAATAGTGTTGGAGATTGGGAGGAGGATAGAGGTAGGGGTGGATGGAGGAAGATGGGGATGGGGTGAGGTTTGGGATGGAGAAGAGGAGTCAGGATGAATATAAGGATAGGGATTGAGATGCAGATGAGGATGGGGTGGGGAGGGAGCTTGATAGAGATGGAATAAGGTTAGGGATAAGTATCAAGATAGGAATGGGGAAGAGAGTAGGGATAAGAATAGGGATTGGGATGAGGCTAGAGATGAGGATGGGGTAGGGCTGGAGACGGATGGGGATAGATAGGAATGGATAGAGATAAAGATGGAGCTCGATGGAGATGGGGTGAGGAGAGGGATAGGGATGGAGAAGAGGGTGAGAGTGTGGTTGAGGGAGGGGAAAAAGAAGATGTGAAGAAGAGCAAGACACAGGCAGCGATGACATGCATCTTGGCTTTTACTTTCACTTAGATTTTCCAAGGGAGAAAATCTAATGCCTCAGTGAACAGAGCCTGCCAGAAGTTCAGTGTTTGTAAGGAGAAGAGATGAGAGGGATCTGGGTTGGCATCACCAAACTAGTGCTCAGGGGACCTGTTGTGGGCAGAGATGTGCTACATAGAGAGGACTCAAGGGACAGGTAGTGCAGTGGCTGATGGGGCTGCTTCTCATGAGCCTGGGTATGAGGAGAGCGCAGAGGAACTCATCAGACACTCAAGATAAGTTATGGCCTCTGTCCATGGCAACAAGAGTGTGTGTTACCCACCAGAGAAACTTAGCAACCATGCACATCTTGCCCAGAGAAGAGGCCAATGTTGTCCTTGCGATCTCAATGGGCAGTTGTAGTTAGGAAGGAAGCTTTCCCGTGGAGCCTTGAAATTGGGGTCTCTGTATCAAACATTTACCTCTTCCCTAGTGTTTTCTTCCTCAGGTAGAGTCTATGCTCCATGAAGTTGATGAGTGAAGCCAAGGAGGTTATCAGGACAGTGCTTCTGAACCAAGCACTGCTAATCACTCAATATAGCCCTGTCCCTGTGACCACTTTGATATCCCCAGCAACTGGGAAATCCAACTGGAACCAAGACCTGGGGACATAATGTTCTGTCACAGACCAAACATTTCTGCCCATTTTCTCATTTTGGACAGATGTGCCCCTGAAGGGATGAACATGCAAAGTAGAAAAGTTTAAACAAATGCAGAGTATGGAGGTTACTGGAAAAGAACCTACAACGGAGACATTACAGAAAAATGGTGACAAACAAGAGAGAATAGGTTAGGACATTAAGTTAGGTTAAAACATACCTTGTTCTATGAAGGAGAATTATACCAACAGAAGCCACTTGGCTGACTGACATACACTAGGCTTCACAAGTTTCTTGAAACTGTGTTCAATACAGCCTAGAGTGTCCTTAAACTTGCCCAGGTTGGCCTTGAACTTTCTATGCAGTCAGAGATGACCTTGAACGCTGATCTTGCCCTCCCCTGTGAAGTGTTAGTATTAAAGATATGTACTATTAAAATATGCTTGGACCCAGTACTAGGGATTGAACTCAGGACTTCATGTATAGAAGTCAAACACTATACTGAAGTCAAACACTCTACTGATTAAGGTAGAACTCCAATGCATGGTTTATTTTTAAGACATAATTATTTGCCTTACCCCTAACCCAAAACAATCGATATTTGCAAATGTATAGTCACAGTGGGACAAGTACTTATACTACTTGAAACGATTTCTGATTATAGCTCTAACTTCTTCAGAATAGAATAGCCTCAACGCTCAGCATTTTAAAATGCTAAGTGAATTTTGTCCACTTTTTAATGATATTTAAAATGATGTATGAAATGGTGCATAGCAATGGAAAGGAATAAACTCATCACCAAATTTATGAAACAGAACAGACTCTGGCAGCCTGTGGGCTGTTAGCAGCTGTGACCTGATAACGTTGTCCACACTGAGGGCTTGGTTCACTCAGGGCCACTGTGCCATGTGCTTTCAGATGCTTCATGGTGTCATGGAGGTGGTCTGGCTCAGCTGCTGCTTCCAACCCAATCTTCTTGTGGCAAGAGCCATGTATTTACAGAAGGATGGTGCTTTCAGGTTGTGACCAGTGACTCTCAGGCCTGTTTCTCGCCTACACCTCAGTTGGCCTGACCAGTTAATCATTTGCCTGTAACTTAAGAAAGAGGACATCCCACAGACTGGTATTGTGACTGCTGTGCCCACCAAGTCTTTGCACTGCTTCTCAGACTTCATGAAATGCAGGCTATGGGAAGTAAAGATTACACAGCAACAAAAGAAAGTAGAGTTTCCACATTTTCCTTGGTTTCTTTTCCCTCTGCTATGATGAAACACCCTGACAAAGTCACTTAAGAGAATAAAGGGTACTCGGCTTACAATTCTATCATGACCTGTGGGTCACAATAACAGGGTCCTGAAAAAACTGGTCACATCACTTCCACAATAAAGAACAGACAGCAAAAAATGAATTGAGGCATGCTGGTCCTCAGCACACTTTCCCTACTTTATACAGTCTGAGATCACCTGTTCCAGGAATGGTCCTGCCTACAATTAAGGTGGATCCTCCCTCATTTTGATTAATTTATTCAAGAAAACTTGTCACAGATGTTCTCAGAAGTTCTCCTTAATTTAGATGGTCTTTCCTAGGCATGCACAAAGGCCTACCTACCAGATGTCAACTTGGCAGTTTGTGTCATCACAACTCTATATCGGTGCTCTGGGATGAAGGTGAGCATAAGAAGTCAACATCCCTTTGTGACGTTTGTGCTCCTCTCATTGTGTCCTCGGGGCATCTGAAGAAGAATGAAATGGTTAGAAAACTGTTATGTGTCTCAACCCAGGACTGTGAAGACGTTGCTGTAGATAAAGTGCCTATTATGTACCTTTTAGAACCTTAGTTCATTTTCAAGAACGTGTGAACAAAAAAAGAAAAATATTGCATGTGGTGTCTCCCTGTAACCCATCACAGAGGAGTTGGAGACAGGGGTACCTGAGGTCTATGGCCAGCCTGCCTTATCTTGGTTGCCTCTTACCACAGTGAGAGTCTATTCTCAAACAAACCTCCATAAGATGGTTAGCTTCAGAGAAGCATACCAAGATTGTCCTCTGGCCTCCATATGCACATAGGCAGTCAGTCACCTCTACACACAGAACAAGCACACACAGGAATATATCTTCTAAAAATGTTTTTAATTGAATTTAATACAATAACATCACATCCTGCTGTGTTTTCTACCTCCAGTGTCTCTTAGCCTTCTTTCCTAAGCCCCCCCTTTTCATGTCTCCCACTATCAAGCTGATAGCATTTTATTTGGATTGTATATTTGTGCATATGAAAATATACATTATACCAAACATTTCCATAAAATGAAAATCATAACCTATTCAAAAATTAACACAGTAAACTAAATTGTAACTTCAGAAAAATCCAAATGAATTGAATTTATAAGCTGTTTCCAGTAAAATCAGAACTATTGCCTAATACTTCCTGAGCATTTTAGGAAAGAAAAAAAAGACAATTCCAGGACTATTTGGAGCCAATAGACTTAATGGACTTAGAGACCAAAGGACTTTTAATGTTGAATCAGATAGAAAATAAAAGGAAGAAATCATTTCTCCCCTCTTTGAACTGGAAAATTTTCAAGATAGTGAATTATTTTAAAAATATGCATTCCTCACAAAGAACTGTGGAGAAAGGCCAAGGCAGGACTCGCCAACTCATGAAATTAGTGTGTGGATCTGTGCAATTTATGGCAGAAGAAATGTGGGAAGAAAGGCAAGTGAGCGCTAAGAAGATGGTTTCATGTAACTCAGAGATTTACAATCTGAGGCTCTTCAATCAGGATATCTAAATATGGTATGACCCGACTTCCCCAACTTCCCAAAGACACAGATCCAAAACGACAGGGTTACACAAAAGTATCTTATTGGCAGAGCAGACTACTGCCTAACGAAGGCTGTGAATGCTCTGCAGACCTCCCCCCAATAAACCATCAACAGGATGTGCTAGACCACCATGGTGGCAAACATGTGTTCTCAGTCCTAATGTAACTACTTCTTGAAAAGATAGTTGTCACCTGCTGGAGTCTGGGGACTCAAACATTCTATAATTAAGGAGATGAGGCTGATTTCACAGAGTGGTTAATGTGAACAGTGCAGCATTAAGCACAGATGTGCAGGGGTATCTGTGGAGTTCAGATATAGAGTCTTGCTGGAATGTACCCAGAAGTGTGAGAGCTGGAACACATAGTACCCCTGCTTCCTATTTTGAGAGAACCTCACCCTGATTTCCATGGACACTGCTTTCATTTATATTCCCTGACCAACATGGGTGAAACTATAGGGCCATTTTCTCAGTTTGGGTTTCCATTGCTGTGCATAGATGCCATGACCAAAGCAACTCTTAAAAAGAAAAACATTTCATTGGAGCTGGGTTATAGTTCAGAAGTTTAGTCCATTATTGTCATGGCAGGAAGCATGGTGGCATGCAGGCAGACATGGCGCTAGAGAGGTAACTGAGAGTTCTACATCTGTATCAGTAGACAGCAGGAAGAGAGAACAAGCCACTGGGCCTGACTTGAGCTTCTGAAACCTCTTAGCCCACCCCAGTGACACACTTCCTGCACCAAGGGCACACCCACTCCAACAAGACCACACCCACTCTAACAAGGCCACACCCACCCCAACACAGTCACACCCACCCCAACACGGCCACACCCACTCCAACAAGGTCACATTTTTTTTAAGGTCACATATTCTAATCCTTTCATATAATGCCCCCACCTTCTGAGTCTACTAGGGCCATTTTCATTCCAATCAGGATATCCATTTATAAGCAGAACTCTAAGAGAGGGGCATTCTGACAGTGCTCCCTGAAAAGACTACCCTTTGTCAAACATCACCAATGGCATTAGAAGATGAGAGCACAGATTATAAATGACAAATCCTAAACACTGAATGCTAGAATTCTTGTGGAATGTGAGGGGATGCAGAACACATTTTCCTTGAGAGGCGTGGCTGTGAGCCTTCGTTTTCAGGGGAAGCTCTCTGTTCCAGGAACTAAGGCTTCTGGGAACCGAGGAGCGAGACAAATGTTCTTTTCAACAGAATTTAGAATAAAACTTGGAGGCTTGGCCTGAGCAAAGCAGGCCACTTGTTTTAGTTAACACCCTCCTCCACTATGCAGGCTTGGGATGGTTGCTGCTGTAACACTCTTCCACCATACAGGTTTAGGATTGGTTGCCTCCCTCTCCCTCTCCCTCTCCCTCCCCTCCCTCCATTGTGTGTGTGTGTGTGTGTGTGTGTGTGTGTGTGTGCGCGCGTGCGTGCGTGCGTGCGTGCGTGCGTGTGTGTGTGTGTGTGTGTGTGTGTGTGTGTATTCACTCACAGGAGCTTGGCACACCATAGTCTGTCCATGTGGAGGCTTAGCCACACTTCATACTCTCTACCGACCACTTCCAGCAAGATAGCTCTGGAGCCATCACAGCCTCTTTAAAGCTCTGGGAAAAAAGCTGAGGGGAATTCATTACTTCTCAGTGACACCGCAGGCCAAATGAAGAGGGATCTGGGTGTGAGTTTATAACATCTATACTTGTTGCTTAATCGGAAACATGTGCAGGCAAAGCACACAATGGGACTGTGTACAGCAGAAACACGGGCCAAAAGATGACAGCTTTTATAACCCTGACACTTGTTCCTACAATAGTAATTAGTGTTTGGTGTGGACCAGGCACTCTGTGTCACTTTCAATATTGTTCTGTTACTCAACAGCTTAAAGTAAGAATTTAACATGAAGTCACCATCTCATGCTGAAGACTCAGGAGACACTACGATGTTGAATATCGGTTATCTTTGCCACTTTTTTTTCTGTTGGAAATCATGTTTGTGTGACTTTCTACTGCAGGAGCTCTGGGTACATCTGTCTACCTGTCATCGTTCTGGCACTTCAGCCTGGCCACT
Source organism: Apodemus agrarius (assembly GCA_964023405.1). Taxonomy (NCBI): domain Eukaryota; kingdom Metazoa; phylum Chordata; class Mammalia; order Rodentia; family Muridae; genus Apodemus; species Apodemus agrarius. The sequence continues at coordinate 3,516,430 of OZ030020.1, forward strand.
GGCTACCATGAGCTCAGGCGATCCTCCACACCAGCAGGCCAACGGTCACCACGGTGAGTAATGGGGGCTGCATCCCCTTGAGTTCCTTGCTGAGTAGGTGGCAGTCTCCTTGAAACTGCTAAACACAAAATGGCAGTCTTCTCTCAGGCATCAGGCTGTTGCCTTGTGTTTAATATGGAGAAATCTTCTAGTGATTTTGTATTCGGATCCTAGAGAGCAGAGCCTGGAGGTCTTAGAAGAGGGAATTTCTCTTTTGTCATGCACCCCCACCCACCAGTGCTGACATGAATTGATGCACTACTCTCTTCTTGTGTTCAGGCTCAATGCTTGATGAAGGAAGACTCAAGAGTAAGCTGGTCGTGTAAGGCCTGCTCCTTTTTCTTCCTTACTGAAGCCTTGGTTTACTCTAGTCCACACGTGATCACAAACACAGACTGGCCAAGTCCCTGAATCCCCACATATACCTCACCCATCATGTCTTTGCCATAAATCAAGACATGAGAGTTCAATAAATAGAATTAATCAACATCTGTAGCTCCGTTAGAGTCCTATCAGCTTTCTTGGCTAAGTAAACAAGCAGAAAATGCTAAGTGTGGACAGGCTATGCTGAGGTCACCAACTGCACTTTCAGCCCCAGAAGCGTGGTGAAGCACACAGTAGGCTGACATCCAAGAGGGGTTAGCTCTGCCTGGTACAGCTACAGGGTGAAGACCACTCTCTATGTGTTGTAAGTGTGGTTGCTGCTGTGATGTGTTTATTACAAGTTCTCAGCTATCAAGGTTTTGGATTGCTGTTGCTGTTGATCTTGCTATTTATCCCAGGTTAGTTTCAAATTTATCATTCTTCTGCCTGGAGCCACTGAAGAGGCATATGTCACCACACCCAACCCAATTTAAAACTTATTAACATTAAATCATCTTATTAATCCTTTATTTTAATTATTCAATCTAAAACATAACATTTTTAAATTCCATATCAAAATGCAGTTACCAAGTTGAAGGCACATTTTTATTATAACAGAGACTTGTTTTGTAATAAAAAATCTAGCTACTTGTTATATATATGTGTGTGTGTGTGTGTGTGTGTGTGTGTGTGTTTGTGTGTGTGTATAAAAGTTGCATGATTCATAAAGCGGATTTTAATATTTGCTGGACTTTTTTGTGTGAGCTGTGTGGTAGGTCAAGAGGGGTTCTTTTAGAAAGGATATATCAAATGTTACATTTAGAATGGTAAGGACGACTCAGCTAAAGACTTTGGAAGTTCAGTAGGCCAACATATCACATTTTATCTCTAGGCTTCTCTGCATTCCTCTGAATATACAGCAGCTCAAAATGTGTGGAGTCTTCCCCACAGATTTTCCAGTGATACCAACATTCACTAACATGTACATATATGAAACAGGTTTCAAAGGGAAAAGAGAGTGGTTCTCAAATGTGCCACAGTCACAGGGAAGTTTGAGGCAGGAATAAAATACAGAAGACGTACGTAGGGTTAATTCCTCCAAGATTTCTATTCCATTGTTTCATGAGCATCATTGCAGAATCGGCCCCACTTGAATCATTCTCTAAGCAATTGAAAACGAGGGTTGAGACATCACTCCAGTCAATGCACTGGAGAGCTGTCACAAAACCCAGGAAATTGGCTGTTTTTATCACTGACTGGGAGGGAGTATACTAACATCTTTATTACACCAGATATTTAGGTTGTCTTAGTAATTTTGTCCTGAAACTTTAGAGACCAAATATTCTTTATTTTGATAGAATCTTACTTTATAAAATCCCCACTTTACCCTCGTGGACACTCAACTGTGAAAAGACACATTTACTAATCCAGGAAGAGCACTGAATTCTGAGTTTGAAGGTATTATATAATAATAACGTGACACTTTAATTAAAACTTTAGTGGAGCAGAATATGGATCACTAGTGAAAGTAAAACTTTCTTCCAAGTCATATTATGAAACTGTCGCACTGTGGAAAAGAACACACAAAAAATTATATATAAAATTGTGTGTGTGTGTGTGTGTGTGTGTGTGTGTTTTCATATGGACACCTTCTACTTGCTGCCAAGAAGGAGTTGTTTAATTTCAAGTTAAGTGTCCATGAAGGGCAGATCACTGAAGTTAAAGTATATTTTCATAGTTATGAGCAGACACTTTATTAAGTGGACACATAATCATAAGCATGTATGCCCACAATAGGACTTTAGAACACTCAAAATCAAACTAAACAGGACGGAAGGAAGAGATTGTAGTCATATAGCTAGAGATCAAAATACCTTAATCAAGAACTGAGAATATTTATGCACAGGGAATGCATATGAACATGGATTAGATAAAATGATCAAGTGGTTTGAGCTAGTATCTATGGAATAAACAACGGGCAGAGTGCACAGGCTTTTTAAGTAGCCACAGAAATAAAGCAACAAGAGAAGTAAATCTACACAAAAGAATAACTTCATTCTGAGACACTGCAAAAGTTCTAGCAGCATTAAAATAGCCAGATTAGAATGTTTTCTTACCATACTGCAAATAAAATAAAATAAATATTGCAACAACTTCAAATAAATCATTAAAGAAATAATGGAAAATACTTTAACTAGAATGAACTACAAATAAAATTGATTGTGCTTTGAGTGCTTGTGAAATTCACATTGTAAATTAATATTCAAATCAATTCTTGAAATATTTTCTCTAAGTAACAACAGAGATCAAATACACAAAAACAGACATTTCAGAACAAAAACAATAAAGCAGGAAAAAATAAAAATTTAATTAATGAAGAAAGCAATGTTTACATGCCTCCAACCAGATTGGTCAGAAAAAGAGGGAGAAATACAAATGACCACTATCAGGCTAAGATGGTGGAATTTCTTCAGATTGTGCAGTTACAGGACAAGGTATGTCCTAAGGATAAGATGACTTTTCTCCAAAAATTAAACTTAAATCTCTAATTACAAGGGAAATTCAAATCATAGCCATAAGGAAGTGATACTCCCTCCTCCTTAAAATTTTTAGTGTAGAAATAAAACAAGTTTGGTGGTAATCTGAAAAAATAATTCAGGCGCATTGTTCATGGTAAATCACAGGGTCATTTGCTATGGTGAACAGTGAAGTGTTTCTTTAAGAAATTAAAAATGGAATCATCACCAGTACCCACCAACTCCCCTGAGCACACATGCAAAGAGATGAAGCCAGGTTATTAAATGTGCTTGCATATGGACGCTCACATCAATGTTATATAACACAGGCAAGGAATGGAAAAAGCTCATCTTTGCAGGTGAATGGATATTTATGCAAGTGAGGTATATCCACAAAGTAGAATTTGGAATTTCTGACTCATGTTAGAGTCTGTTAAGGCTTAGGGGTTTATGCTGAGTGCCCACAAAAGGATAGCTGCCTTCCCCCATTTTGCTTTTTAACTACAGTATTTTCTGTTTATTCTTTGAACATTTCATATATATGTGTGTATGCATGTACATATGCATTTATGTATACATGCATGCATATATGGGTGTATGTATGTGTATGTATGTATATATGTGTATCGCATGCATATATGTGTATATGAATGTATATGTATGTATATGTATGTGTATGTATATATGTATGTGTATGTATATGTATGTGTATGTATGTATGTGTGTGCATGCATGTATGTATACAAATATGGGTATACATATATGCATGCATATATGTGTATATATTATACATGCATGTATACATGTATGTAAATATGTATTATGTATGTATGTATGTATGGCAGAATGGATGGATGAATGGATGGATGGATGGATGGATGGTTGGATTTTGATCATCTCCACTCCCACATTTCAACTTTTTTTACCCCTCCCCCACCAGATCTTGCTTCCAATATTGTACCAAGCCCTTAGCACCCTCAATGCCATGATAAAAGTACTATTCAGGCCTTGGAGCCTAGCATGTGGGCAGTGACACGTGCCAGAATGAGAACAGAGTTCTAATATATCAATGTCCATAGTTCTAGAAAAGTCCCTAAATGTACTGACCTTGCTTTTTTTTTAAAGTAATTTTACATTTTATTCATTTGATTGTTTGTTTTCTTCTTTTTTTTTCGTTTTTTTTCGAGACAGGGTTTCTCTGTATAGCCCTGGCTATCCTGGAACTCACTCTGTAGACCAGGCTGGCCTCGAACTCAGAAATCCGCCTGCCTCTGCCTCCCAGAGTGCTGGGATTACAGGTGTGCGCCACCACGCCTGGCTCTGACCTTGCTTTTTGTCTTATGTAGTTCTGCTTCTAGCTAACTGTTCTTACAACTGGCGTCTTTAAATCTAGGTTACAGTTGTTGTGCCTGAAAACTCACCCTGAGAAAGGCTCTGGGACTACACTCAGGTTCTGCACACCCAGCATTGCTGCCAGCCATCTAGTAAAGACATTTGATTGGGTTAAATATGTGTCTGAGCAATCTTATTTGGTAGATACCTCACAACAATTTAATTTCATGTCTTCCTTAAAAATAATCTACTGAGTCCAATTTGTACAGTGGCAGCCATTGTATCCATGGATATGAAGTCATCCACTAGAGCATGTCAATCCATCAAGTACCACAACACCAAAGAACTGACAGGTGCCATTTACTGAGTCACAGGAGTCATTTCTAAGACTCACATACATGGAGGCAGGAAAGAGAACAGCAGGTTCCAGAATCAGAGGAAAGGAGCTAGGAGGAAGCTTCAGTGTAAATGAAGCACAATAGAAAGGTTCAGGAGATTCATTGCACAGCATTGCAAATGGTTTAAATATAACATTGTGGAATATGCTTAGAATGTTAAAGCAAATGTTGTATCAGAACGTTAAAATTTTAGAAAGACAGGAAGAAGATATCATGAACAGTTTTACGATAGCAAATGTTATAAATAAATGTCAGATGATGAGAACTCCAGAAAAGGAATTACTAAATCCAGCTGAGGGAAATGGCTGAGAAAGAGAAGCCTTGTGTCTGTAAGTAGTGAGATTTGTAGTGGAATAGTTTCCTGTCCAAGGAAACACAAGACACAGAAGAAAACAGAGATTAATCTACCAACATCAAAGGAGGAGATGAGTTGATTCTACAGAAACTCTTGGACAGCCAACATTAAGCTAATTTTAAAAAGAAGAAGATGATGGTGGTGATGGAGGAGAAAAAGGAGGAACAGGAGGAGGGAAAGAGGAGGAAAAAGGAGGAGGAGGAAGAGGGCAGTAAGAAAAAAGAATGAAAGAAAGAAAGAAAGAAAGAAAGAAAGAAAGAAAGAAAGAAAGAAAGAAAGAGAAAGGAAGGAAGGAGGGAAGGAAGGAAGGATGGAAGGAAGGAAGGAAGGAAGGAAGGAAGGAAGGAAGGAAAGAAGGAAGGAAGAAAGGAAGGAAGCAAAGATGGGAGAAAGAGGGATGGAAGGAAGAATGAAGGAAGGAGAAGAAGGTGCAGAAGAGCAGGTGGTAAGGAGAGTTTAGTCTTATGCAAATGTCCTCAGCTGCTGCTAGCTCAAGAGTACAGTGGTCCTATTATGTCTGGATACCCTGTTTCCCTCCCTCTGAGACCTCTGGCTCAGAATGTTTCCACTCCTGCTTCTACAAGAGGTCCTGAGATCTAAGCACTGGGTCATACTTTTCTTTTCTGACTCAGTACTACATAGACTCTTGCTCTGCAACTTGAGCTGTTGTGAATTTATACAATAACTGCTGTTTACTGTACAAAGAAACTTCCCCAACAAAGCCTCAGAGCTGCAATAATAACCTGTGGATACAGATATAAGAATGTGGAGGATGTTTTGATGCTGTATCCATTTAGCAGAACTCTAAGAGTGGGTTCACCTGGGGCATGTGAACAACACAGTCATGAATTCATGGTCAGATTTACAGTAAAAATCATGAGTTTTTGCTTGTGAAATGGACCTTAAATCGAATCAGAAAATAGTGGATTACCCCATAACATTCATGTTGTTCTTGTACCTGTGGGCATTTCTTGACAGAGTTGTTATTTTTTTAGTTCACATGGTTCACAGGTAGGTAGGAGCAGGGATAACAGGCAGATTCCAGGCACAACTGACTAGAAAACAAGATGGCACAATCACTTTGGAAATAGCATCCTTTCCAAAAAGCTGAATGCATGTCTCTCTAAAGATCTAGCCATTTTATAAACAACCGTCTATTTACCCAGTAGAAATGATAAAGGGTGTCCACATGGATCCTGTGCATGTAAATGCATAGTTGTTTTGTTGTTGTTGTTGTTATAGCTGAGAGTGGGGAAAAACCAAGCTATTGATGGGTCAATATATAGCCCAGCTTCTGTGAAGTTCTACTCAGCAGTGAGGGGGGACGACCAAGATTCATGCAGCAACCTTGATGGATCTCAAGAAGAAGAAACAGCATAAAAGCTAAAATATAGAGGAGGGTGGGATCATTTTGTTTTAAGTATTTTAGACAAAACAAAGAGAGGGAATGTTTTGAGGCAGAAAATTTACCAACTTCCTGGGGTGTAGGAGAGATCAGAAGAAAGAACACTTAGTAGAAGTCTCTAGAAGTGGAAAAGCACACAAGAAAGCTATTTGCATATGTTTTGCATTTCTATATGTTATTTGTATATGTAATCCCAAATTACTCTTAGAGTGTCTTAGAAGTCGTTGTGCCATTTGTATTTATTGTTGTTTACTTTTTTCTTTAACAAACTGAGCCCAGTTGGTGCTTCTTATATGTTACTGAGTGTAGGATCATCTGCTGTGACATGAGCAACCTAGCAATGGGCTTTCACTCCAAAGAAAAAATGACTCTCCCTCCCTCACCAACCATCAATACCTCTTCATGTACAGGTGGAGCCTCAGAATCCCCTCCTCCTCCCATTGACCTTCTATGGTCTTGTGCAGTAAACCACAGCTTCTGTGGGGTCATGTGTGCAAGAGATACATAATGTCTAAAGTGCAGCATCTCTTTGACCCTCTCCTACCGTCAAGGTATTATATACTTTTTACCCTGTCTTCCATGATGTTTCCCAAGAATTGGTAGAAGGAGATGACATGCATGGCCTGTCTGCTGAGCACTCAGAGTTGATTAGCCCCAAGACTGAATAGTTCTGAGTCTCTGAATTAGCCTGTACCCACTACAGTGAGAAGATTTTCTGGTCAAGGTTAGGAATGACACAAATCTTCTGAAGTAAATGTTTACACTTAGAAAGTGGTTCACTAATGTTGCCAAATAGAAAAATAGTATGAAAATGTTCTAGGCCATGGGGAGAGAGGCCCAGGTATGCAGACTTAATCTGTGACTACCGTCACTCAGGTGAAATCTGCCAGGCTCTCGCCACTAGCCAGGGGCCAGGGTGGCAGCTCAGCGGGACATCTTCACGGCCACCAGCGTGCACCAAGTTGGTTGGGAACCCCTTCCCTGAGGTCCCCTCAGCACTCACAGAGGCAGTCCCTATCTTGCCACCTGGTCATCTGTAGAGAACCAACAGGCGGGCCCAGCCTCATGGTTCAAACACCAGCCAGTGACAACAAGGCCAACTACTGCCAGAGATAACCAGATGCAAAAGGCAAACATAGGAACGTTACTAACAGAAATTAAGGCAGCATGACAGCATCCGAACCCAGATCACCGACAACAGGAAGTCCTGGATACCCCAACACACCAGAAAAACAAGATTTGGATCTAAAATCGCTGGTCAGGATGCTGTTAGCAGAACACATAGATACATCTCTTAAAGAAATACAAGAGAAAATGGATCTAAAGTTAGAAGCCCCTACAAGGCAAACACAAAAATCACTTAAGGAAATTCAGGAGAATATGGATCAAAAAATAGAAGCCAATAAGGAGGAAATACAAAAATCACTTAAAGAAATACAGGAGAACGTGGGTCATCAAGTAGAAGTTATGAAAGAGGAAACACAAAAATCCCTTAAAGAATTACATGAAAACACAAACAAGCAAGTGAAAGATCTGAGCAAATCCATCCAGGATCTAAAAACAGAAGTAGAAACAACCAAGAAATCACAAAGGGAGACAACTTTGGAGTTAGAAAACCTTGGGAAGAAATCAGGGGCCATAAATGCAAATATCAACAATAGAATACAAAAGATAGAAGAAAGAATCTCAGATGCCAAAGATACCATAGGAACCATTGATTCAACAGTCAAAGAAAATGCTAAATGCAAAAACCTTGCAACCCAAAACATCCAAGAAATCCAGGACACAATGAGAAGACCAAACCTAAGGATTATAGGGATGGATGAGAGTGAAGATTTACAATTTAAAGGGCCAGCAAATATCTTCTACAAAATTATTGAAGAAAACTCTCCCAACCTAAAGAGAGAGAGATGCCCATGAATATACAAGAAGTCAGCAGAACTCCAAACATACTGGACCATACTGGACATATTGGAGAAATACCTCCCGTCACATAATAATCAAAACCCCAAATGTACTAAACAAAGAAAGAATATTAAAGCAGTAAGAGAAAAAGGCCAACTAACATATAAGGAAGACCTATCAGAATTACACCAGATTTCTCACCTGAGACCATGAAAGCTAGAAGATCCTTGGCAGATCTCATGTATAATCTAAGAGAACACAAATTTCAGCCAAAACTATTATACCCAGCAAAACTTTCAATCGCCATAGATGGAGACATCAAGGTATTCCATGACAAAACCAAATTTGCACGATATCTTTCCACAAACCCAGCCATACAAAGGATAATAGGGGGAAAACACCAACACAAGGAGGGAAACTTCACCCTGGAAGAAGCAAGATAGAAACCTCCTCTCATCAAACCCAAAAGAAGATAACCTCTCAAATATAAAAGATAATTTCAAAAATGCCAGGAGGTAATAATTGCTATTCTTTAATATCTCTTAACATCAATAGACTCAATTCCCCAATAAAAAGATATAGACTAAGAGACTGGATATGGAAATAGGCCCCTACATTTTGCTGCATAGAGGAAACATATCTGAGTCAAAGACGAACATTACCTTAGAGTAAAAGGCTGGAAGACAATTTTACAAGCAAATGGTCTCAGGAAACAAGTTGGAGTAGCCATTCTAATATCAGATAAAATTGACTTCCAACCTAAAGTCATCAAAAGAGACACAGAAGGTCACTTCTTGCTAGTCAAAGGGAAAATCCACCAAGAAAAACTCTCAATACTGAACATCTATGCTCCAAATGCAAGGGCACCCTCATTTGTAAAAGAAACTTTACTAAAGCTTAAAGCACATATTGCACCTAACACAATAATTGTGGGTGACTTTAACACTCTACTCCCTCAATGGAGTGATCAGGAAACGAGAAACTAAACATGGACACAATGAAACTAATTGAAACTTTGGACCAATTGTATTTAACAGGTTTATGTGTGTGTGTGTGTGTGTGTGTGTGTGTGTGTGTGTGTGTGTGTGTGTGTATGTATGTGTGTGTGTATAATATATATATGTATATATACATATATATATATAATTTCATCCTAAAGCAAAAGAATATACCTTTTTCTCAGCACCGCATGGTACCTTCTCCAAAATCTATCATATAATTGGTCACAAGACAGATGTCAACAAATACAGGAAGATTGAACTAATCCCATGCCTCCTATCAGATCACTATGGAGTAAGAGTGGTTTCCAATAGCAACAAAAACAACAGAAAGCTCACATACACATGGAAACTGAACAATACTCCACTCAATGACATCTTGATCAAGGAAGAAATAAAGAAAGAAATCAAAAACTTTTTAGAATTCAATGAAAATGAAGGTACAACCTACCCAAATCTATGGGATATGATGAAAGAGGTGATAAGAGGAAAACTCATAGCCCTGAGTGCCTCCAGAAAGAAACTGGAGAGAGCATACACTAGCAGCTTAATAGCACACCTGAAAGCCCTAGAACACAAACAAGCTAATTCACCCAGAAGGAGTAGAAGACAAGAAATCCTCAAACTCAGGGCTGAAATCAATCAACTAGAAACAAAGAGAACCATACAAAGAATCAACAAAACCAGGGGCTGGTTCATTGAGAAAATCAACAAGATAGATAAACCCTTTGCCAGACTAACCAAAGGGCACAGAGACAGTATCCAAATTAACAAAATTAGAAATGAACAGGGGGATATAACAACAAAAACTAAAAAAAAAAATACAAAAGATCATCTCATCCTACTACAAAAGTCTATACTCAACACAACTGGAGAATCTGGAGGAAATGGACAATTTCCTAGACAAATACCAAATACCAAAATTAAATCAGGATCAATTAGATCAGCCAAACAGTCCCATAACCTCCAAAGAAAAAGAAGGGGTTATAGAAAGCCTTCCAACCAAAAAAAATTATGGGACCAGATGGTTTTAATGCAGAATTCTACCAGGCGTTCAAGAACACCTAACACCAATACTCTTCAAACTATTCCACAAAAGAGAAAAAGAAAGGACACTGCCCAACTCATTGTATGAAGCCACAATTACACTGATACCAAAACCACACAAAGATGCAACAATAAAAGAGAACTACAGGACAATTTCCCTTATGAATATCGATGCAAAAATACTAAATAAAATTCTTGCCAACCGAATCCAAGAGCACATCAAAACGACCATTCACCATGATCACGTAGGCTTCATCCCAGGGATGCAGGGTTGGTTCAATATACAGAAATCCATCAATGTAGTCCACTACATAAACAAACTAAAAAAAAAAAAGCACACACACACACATGGTCATCTCATTAGATGCTGAAAAAGAATTCAACAAAATTCAGCATCCTTTCATGCTAAAAGTCTTGGAAAGAGCAGGAATTCAAGGCCCATACCTAAACATAGTAAAAGCAATATAGAGCAAACCAGTAGCCAACATCAAACTAAATGGAGAGGAACTTGAAGCAATCCCACTAAAATCAGGGACTAGACAAGGCTGCCCTCTCTCTCCATATCTTTTCAATATAGTACTTGAAGTTCTAGCAAGAGCAATTAGACTACATAAGGAAGTCAAAGGGATGCAAATTGGAAAGGAAGAAGTCAAACTATCATTATTTGCAGATGATATGATAGTATATGTAAATGACCCAAAAATATCCACCAGAGAACTCCTACAGCTGATGAACAACTTCAGCAAAGTGGCTGGTTATAAAATTAACTCAAGCAAATCAGTAGCCTTCCTGAACTCAAAGGACAAGCAGGCTGAGAAGGAAGCTAGGGAAGTAACACCCTTCACAATAGCCACAAACAACATAAAGTATCTTGACATGACTCTAACCAAACAAGTGAAAGATCTGTATGACAGGAACTTCAAGTCCTTGAAGAAAGAAATCAAAGAAGACCTCAGAAGATGGCAAAATATTTCATGCTCTTGGATTGGCAGGATCAATATATTAAAAATGGCCATCTTGCCAAAAGCAATCTACAGATTCAATGCAATCTCCATCAAAATCCCCAATCAATTCTTCATAGATCTAGAAAGAGCAATTCTCAAATTCATCTGGAGAAACAAACAAACAAACAAAAAACCCAGGATAGCTAAAACTATTCTCAACAATAAAAGGACTTCTGGGGGAATCAATATCCCTGACCTCAAGCAGTACTACAGAGCAATTGTGTTAAAAACCGCATGGTATTGGTACAGCAACAGGCAAGTAGATCAATGGAATAGGACTGAAGACCCAGGAATGAACCCACAGTTATAGTCACTTGATCTTTGATAAAGGTACTACAACCATCCAGTGGAAAAAAGATAGCCTTTTCAACAAATGGGGCTGGTTCAACTGGAGGTCAACATGCAGAAGAATGTGAATTTACCCACTCTTGTACTAAGATCAACTCCAAGTGGATCAAGGACCTCCACATAAAACCAGACACACTGAAATAGAAAAGAAACTGGGGAAGTCCCTGGAGGACATGGGCACAGGGGGGGAAGTTTCTGAACAGAACACCAATAGAGCTTATGCTCTAAGATCAAGAATTCACAAATGGGACCTCATAAAATTACAAAGTTTCTGTAATGCAAAGGACACTGTGAGAAGGACAAAACGGCCACCAACAAATTGGGAAAAATCTTCACCAACCCTAAATCCAACAGAGGGCTAATATCCAATATATACTAAGAACTCAAGAAGTTAGACCCCAAAGAACCAAATAACCTTATCAAAAAATGGGGTACAGAGCTAAACAAAGAATTTTCACCAGAAGAAATTCGGATGGCTGCGAAGCACCTTAAGAGATGTTTAACATCATTAGTCATCAGGGAAATGCAAATCAAAACAACCCTGAGATTCCACCTCACACCAGTCACAATGGCTAAGATTAAAAACTCAAGAGACAACAGGTGCTGGCGAGGATGTGGAGAAAGAGGAACACTCCTCCACTGTTGGTGGGATTACAAGATGGTACAACCACTCTGGAAATCAGTCTAGCGGTTCCTCAGAAAATTGGACATGACACTTCCAAAGGACCCTGTCATACCACTCCTGGGCATATATCCAGAGGATTCACCGGCATTCAATAAAGACACATGCTCCACTGTGTTCATAGCAGCCTTATTTATAATAGCCAGAAATTGGAAGGAGCCCAGATATCCCTCAAAGGAGGAATGGATACAGAAAATGTGGTATATTTATACAATGGAATACTACTCAGCAATTAAAAATAATGAATTCATGCAATTTGTAGGCAAATGGTTGGATCTGGAAAATATCATCCTAAGTGAGTTATCCCAATCACAAAAGAATACACATGAACTGCAATCACTGATATGTGGATATTAATGAGCCCAGAAGCTCTGAATACTCAAGGCACAATCAGCAAGTCAAAAGATTCCCAAGAAGAAGGATGGAGAAGACCCTGGTCCTGAAAAGACTATATCCAGTTTTGTAGGAGAGTACCAGAACAGAAATGGTGGGGGGGGTGATTGGGGAATAGGCGGAGGGTGGGCAAAGAGGACTCATGGGACATATGGTGAGGGGGGAACTGGGAAAGGGGAAAGCCTCTGGAATGTAAACAAAGAATATAGAAAAATAATAATAAAATAAAAAAGAAAATGGTCTCTTTTGTCCCATAATCTCCCTGAATATGGGTTTTTACCTTGTGTACAGTGCCAGCCATGGAACTTGGTAATATCCTTAATCCTTATGCTTTCGACAAAATGCTTATAATCTCGATAAGGAAATATATCATGATATCAGAATGGGATGATCATGCCCCACTCTGGGTGGAAGTTTCACATACAAGAGTAACACACTAACTTCAATCAATGACTTGATGTATGTGAAAAGATGCTGGATTTTGAGTAAACATTTGTACGCCAGAACTGAACGAAAGATCTCTCAGAACCCACGAATGCCCTGAGGAGCAGCCCTTTCCCCTTTGCATTGGAAAAGCAATGACAACTTCTAAAGCTGTTGAAGTCAATGAGAGAAGAGTCCATCTCTTAGGCACAAATGACTTTTCAACTGTGAAAACTGGCTTGTGGAGTCAAAGCATGTAAAAACTTCCTCTGAGGATACACAGGGTGTGGGGATCAACATTGTAGCCATTTACATCATGATAAAAGATGAACACAATTCCTCAGAAACGGTGAATAATGGGTCACACATGCAGCTCTGAAGCCATATGAGCATCTGTAGCTGCTCTCAATGTGGTCCAGTGTCAAGGTCCATCAGGCTCATGGACAGATCACAGTTGTTGGCCAGCTGGGATAGCCAGAGAATTCTCCAAGGAGCAATATCTCTACAAGATCTTCCTTCTTCTATCTGCCCAACATATTGAAAACCACTGGAGGAGGAAGACATCAAGACAAATTGACCGTGTTATCCGTGATTCCTTCTGATAGAGCATCGCCAAGATCTCCGAGAATCTTCCAAGTTATTAGATGAACTGATACACATGTCACCAGCAAGATTAGCTGAGCTTAATGATGGGTGCTGAACTTGTGCTCTCTTCTTAAAAACTAAAAGAAATGATTAAAACCAGAGTGATTTTGATGTTTTAGTGTCAGCAATACGATGGCTGGTGTGTGCTTAGGAAGGGGAGGGGAAGCTCACTCTCTCTTGTACACTTGCTTTACTTTCACATAGATGGGCATGGCTCCATTGGTGCCAGAGCCCAGCACTCATTCTGGACAATCACTTCAATACCAAGGATAAGATCTGTTTTGTGATTAAGCATGTTTTTATGTGACCAAACAGACAGAGGAACAAAAGTAACAGGAAGAAAAGACAAAACATTCTTTAACACATCTCACACATATGCACACATCACACACATTAGATTGTAGACAAGAGAACTTTTTTCTGGCATGTGGTTTTATTATTGTTCCCCAGAGTAAAATATATATGCTGTGATTGCTATACCACCCAGCACACAAACACTAGCATTGTCTTCATCGATGGCTAAAAATGAATGGCTAGAATGGAAGCTTTGTGTTGTCCTTGAGAAAACACTGGCTTTTTAAGTAACTGATTACACCCTTGACTCATGCTCAACACAAACACCAGAAGATCATCCCATCTGTCCATCCTGATGGTGACCATTCCATCTGCACTTTCCCAGTGTGGGGCACTGGTTGCATTTTGAACAATACTGAGGAGGTAGGTCTCCCTGCTCAGAGAAATGGCACTGCTGCAGAGACAAACCTTACACAGTGCATAAGTACAATAGAAAAGCATATATGGATGCCTGGCAAAGGATTTTAAATGATGAGGCTGTGTGGAAGAACGAGGTGCAGTACCATGCCTGGGGTGTCATCGGGAACAGCTGGGTGGAATCCTCCTTACTGCAATAACTGGTGCTCCCCCGAGTCTGGTGCTTCACAGGGATTAAGCAGTCACAATGCAAGCAATAAGATCTATCAGAGGTTACGATTTGAGCACCATACTGAAGATAGCATCCTGCACTTTACTAATCTTTGTTAGCAAAGGGGATATTATCCTGGAGAGCCAGAAAGCCTGCTGTCTATCCAGCAGATATTTACCTGAGACAGAGATGAGGTTTCCCATCACTTGTTGGGGCTTCCAGTTCTTCCTGCTTCTGCAATGAGATAGTATGAGCCATGCTCTTTGAAAGCCCTACTAACTTATTGCCTGCCTGATGTGTGGCCTAATGACACATGAAATGCTGCTGAGCACTGGTTTACATCCCAGTGAGACCAGGTCCCTGCAGGCAGGCATGGTAGAACTTGCTGTTGGAAAAGAGCACAGTGCTGAGTGTCAGGTCCTCCTATGTACGGGAGCTGGCTCTGTGTCTGAAGAGGGATGGGAAGCAGTGTAAGCAGGAACATCTGGGAAACATCAAACGCAATCAAGGGCCAGGCTGGCAATAAAAGAAGCGAGAAGAGGGCGAGCATGTCTGACCATCCAGAGCAAGCAGTTTCCACTTCACTGCCAGCAACAGATATGTGTTCTCATCTCACTTAGCTTCTGTGCCAGGAACAGGCAAAACATACCACTTCAAGCTGCCTCTGGTGCATGCTACCACAGATAGAACATACCACCTCATGCTGCCTCTGGTGCATGCTACCACAGTACCCAGGAAACGGCACTTGTGCAGACCTGATACAAAATGCAGAGCATCCACCTTGTTGCTATAGCACAAAGAGGAGACACTTCCCAGACCAGCCAATGTCTCAGGGCCACAGCTGGAGATGTGCAACCTTGCCTCAAAGCCCTTGTTCATCCCAGGCCCAACAGAAGTATCTGTGCGTGCTTTTGTTTCAATTCATCTTACTACAGACCTCAGTAAATTCTCTCCAAAGAGGCAGAGCCAACAAGATCTCCATGGGTGTGTGGAGAAAGAGACAGAAGCAGAGACTGAGCTTGATTTTAGAGCTTTATCCATTCAGTTGTGGGGATTTGCAAGGCCATGATCCCCATTAGGCCGGCCATCTGGAGGCTCAGACAAGGTCTGACATTGCCTTTCTTTGTCATGATATCCTGTGGCACCAGCCCAGCCCTGGTGGCATGCTTTATCCAGCAAGGTTGGGCCACCTAAACCACACCAAACAGGACCACCAATGGGGACCAAGGATTGAAATGCCTAAGACTGTGGACAGCATTTCTCTTTAAAATCACACTTAAGACACTGAGTTTTTTGTTGTTTGTTTGTTTGTTTGTTTGTTTTTGTTTGTTTGTTTGTTTGTTTGTAACTAGATTGCATAGTCCTCAGGCATGGAGTTGGTAGACGGGAATATCATGTTGCAATACCTGGCATGTATTTCCTAATTGCTGTCCCAGAATGTCTGTGGCTAGTGCTGAGGACTAGAGACTGAACGCTCGTGCAAGTGACTCTCCAGAGTTAGTTTGCAGTGTGAGCTGGAAACACCTGTCACGCCAGGAGGAAAAGCAAGGTCACAAAGTCACTTTGAGATATGACTTTACCCTGTTAGAATGTCTATCATTGAGAAATTTAACAGCTAATGCTAAAGAGGAGTCGGGGAATTAGCTCTTACTCACCGCTTTTGGGAGTGAAATCACATCCATCCATCATGGAAATCAGTATGGAGGATCCTCAAAAATTAGAAATAGAACCATTATGTAATAAACTATTCTAATGGACATAGCAAAGGCTTGTGGGCACTACAGTATGGGTTTTGCCGCCAGCTCTTGGTTTTGGGAACTAGTGCACACATCCCTGGGAAAGGCAATGTGACACTTTAAAGTGCATTTGTCCAGTCTTAAGGAATAAGGGGAAACAATCCCTTACACAATGTGATTTTTAGCATTTTGTCCAAGTAACAGACATATGGGCTCCTTATTTTCCATCATAACTGCTTATATTTTCTAGGAACTCATGTCTCAGGCTCGCAGATGGCGTTTAAAATAGAATCTAAGCTAAAAATAATTAATTGGCCTGTAGCCCTTCTCTGTTGATTGTGGACTTTGGAGTGCAGATCTTTGAGTTTGTAAGAGTCATGGAATGATCTTACTTGGTTTTATTTCATTTTTAGTGGCTATTTCCTAGAAGTCTCTATGTTTATGGCCTGTAAATAAATAACTCTCAACATGCCTGGTTCATTCCCAGCCTCTTACAGTTGGGTGCGTGAGCTCCCCACTCATTCCCAAGGCCCTTTGGGCACTGGTCCTTCCTAGGATGACCTTGAAAAGCCCTTGACATCTCCTAGTAGTAAGTCCTCAAGAGAGTTTCCTGCACTACACAGAACACCAGAAGGTCTCCTCCTTGTGGATCATGGCTAGCTCTCTCAGCCCTTCCCTTCATGAATATCTCTCATTCCTTGGATCTCAGGTTGGACATAGTCATTCTCATCTTATGGTGGCTAAGAGTGAAGGTTTCATCTGCTCAAATAGCCACTGCAGTTTGTTGGGCAGTCTGGATCACCTGACTGTAGCTGCCCTCAGTTTAATGACCTGTCTGTCAGAACAGCAACACTGCCCCATCACCTGAGGTGGAGAACGGCTGAAGAGACAAGTTCCTGAAATAGCAGAACCACCAAGGCCTCCAGCATTCTCCCATGTGTGGGTCATGTATAACGTGCATGGCAAGTAATCTTGCAGCATCATGTAAATCTTGACTCTAACACAATTCATTCAGTGACAAAGGATATGTGTTTAAGGACTTAAAAATAGCACAGAGCTTTGCTGACTTCCTTTGTAAGCTATTTCTGCTTTAACTCATGTTGCCAGCTGTCACTGGCATTAAGATTCTCATCAGTATTAATTGAGCCATTAGATGAGTTTTCTTTCTCCTATGTTGTTCAAACTCCTGCTAGTTTGTGTTGATGGAATGAGAGAACAGGGCACTTGCTTCTGGACATGCCAAGTATAACAGCAGTTGAGGTTTGTGCCTAATCTGACCTTCCTGCCAAGTACCTCAGGATGCTTTCTGATGAAGTAGAACACAATCTCTCCAAATCCTACTTGGAGAGATGAAAAACCAAAGAATATCTAAATCAGCTCCAAGGGAAAATATTCTAGTAGTTGAACACTGTAAAAGTATGGAGAAGGCATCTTTAGCATGAAGGTATGTCATCACTGGCCCTACATGCACCAGCCTTTCCTGTGTCATGAAGGCATGTCATCGCTGGCCCTACATGCACCAGCCTTTCCTGTGTCATGAAGGCATGTCATCGCTGGCCCTACATGCACCAGCCTTTCCTGTGTCATGAAGGCATGTCATCGCTGGCCCTGCAAGCACCAGCCTCTGTTCAGGTTGCCCTATCCCACTCTCCTGCTGAGCTCTCTAAGACAAAGGCATTCGTGATGTCATAACTGTTGTTAATGAAACAGCAGTACCAATCCCCAGGTCTAGAACCTTCAGGGAACAATATCTCCTTTTTTATTGTTTTATTTATTTACACTTCAAATGTCACTCCCCTCCTTTCCAGTCTCCCCTCCAAGAGTTCTTCACCCCTCTTTAAGAGGTGTAACATAAATGTCACCTCATTTCTCTGGCACCCAGGAATATCAGGATACCATTGAAGCTGGCATCTCTCCCTCCAAAGCACACCCTTAACTCTTTAAGTTACACATTTCTTACTGACAGTCAACTGGTTAGAGCCCTGGTGTTTGAGGGCTTCAGTATCCCAAACTTTCCCCAGCTGGGGATAGGAGAGAAATCAGGGATAAGGGGATGCCTCCAGCTGGGGCTAAAAATACTGCAGCATTCGTGTCCTGCATCACGCTCTCTGAGTACTGCACCCAAACTTGTAAACGGACCCGCAGGAAGTAGCCAGATGTGAGGCAGTGGAGTCTGCAGATGGACCTCTGGAGTGCATTCCCACTGTGTAACTCCCTGTTAAATAAGGCAGTCCACTTGCTTGAGGGCAGCTCTTCCTGCCTGTCATAGGGCCCTCAGATGTATTTAATGAATGTCCCATGCAGGCCAGTGACTCTCACATGCTCTGTGAACACATGGAGAATGGAGCTGAGACTCTGTCTCTTGGATGATGATTTTCCTGCAAAGGAGAAAATTGCTGTTGGCCCCACAGGCTTTCCAAGGATACACAGAGAATACCCAGAAGAGGGAGAGAAGCTGCCCCCTCCTGAGCAGAGGCTCACTGCCAGCATAATATGTAGAGTGTCTTTCTTTAGTCCCAGGACACTTGTGAGATTTATGTAATTAGAATCTTCTTCATTGGGCTGGAGAGATGGATCAGCGGTTAAGAGCAACGACTGCTCTTCCAGAGGTCCTGAGTTCAATTCCCAGCAACCAGATGATGGCTCACAACCATCTGTAATGGGATCAGATGCCCTTTTCTGGTGTTTCTGAAGAGAGCTACAGTGTATTCATAGACATTAAATAAATAAGTTAGAAAAGAAAGAACCTTCTTCATGAACATTATTCCCTGTTTATGAAGTTTTAATGGTAGAACTTATCTATTTCTATGTTTTCCAAACATATGTGAAAGGGAGGAATCTAGAAGAATCTTTGTTGCCTACAGAGAATGTCCACACTCAAAGCCAACATGTTTTCCCTGAATTAATTACCAAAACCACACCTGTCGGACTCCTGATCAGAAACAATCTGCTGCCATATACTCTGTTTTACTTTTGTTTTGTTTTTGTTTTGTTTTTTTGTTTTTCAAGACAGGGTTTCTCTGTGTAGTCCTGGCTGTCCTAGAACTCACTCTGTAGACCAGGCGGGCCTCGAACTCAGAAATCCGCCTGCCTCTGCCTCCCAAATGCTGGGATTACAGGCGTGCGCCATATACTCTGGATTTTATGTCATTTCTTCTAGTATATTTTCTGGTTTTCATATAAAGTACTTGTGGAGAAAATACAATTAAAATTCATAAGAATATAGGACCAATGTGTTTCTGATAGAAGTAGCCATTGAGTTGATAAAGGGCTAAGCTTTGGGCTCAAAGAAATTTTATTTAAATATTTAAGAAACTGATACGGTAGACTCATTTTCTACTTTTCAGTTTCTAAGCCTAATCAATATTCAATCAATCGATAAACAAATATTAGGAGAGAGAGAGAGAGAGAGAGAGAGAGAGAGAGAGAGAGAGAGAGAGAGAACCCCAGCAGCTCCTACTGACTGTGTTCTCCCCACCTAGGAGCTCAGGCAGATTTCCTAAGAGCTAAAGCAGACACAGTTGCTGCATCTGGGGAGCCAGCAGCACCCCCAGCACATCAGCAGGGGAAGAGCATTCTTTCCACACCCATCTGAGCACACACCGTTCCCACCATTTCCTTTCCTCCAGTTTCTGCCTCACTGTGGCTGCATACAGGTCTGGGTACAGTGAGTGGGGCTCCATAATTGCAGTTTGGATCAATGGCTGCTATGGGCATTTGAACAGTAATTGATTTCTATATGCAGTATGAACTTAATTTAGTGATTATTTATAGACTCTGTTTTATGGGCACGGCAGCCCTGTCAAGTGCCCCAAGCTGGAGGACAGTACAGCTGAACTGATGCAGGGCTGGCCCAGCAGGATCCTGGCCAGATCTATAACGGTAGTGTTTACTCTCTGAACTGTTACTAAAGAAGTAACTGCCCTGATGGCTTATTGAGTTGGCGCACCATGGCTCTCTTAAAAATTCAATGTGTGACTTGTAATGTCCCTAAAAGCTATGACATCATGCACTTATGTTTCAATATTAGGTTGATAATCTTAACAGTTCCATGACCAGTATGGCTATATGTTTGGGACTCTCTCTCTCTCTCTCTCTCTCTCTCTCTCTCTCTCTCTCTCTCTCTCTCTCTCTCTCTCTCTCTCTCTCTCTCTCTCTCTCTCTCTCACACACACACACACATACACACACACACACACACAAACACACATACTGATAGAACTAATGAAGCTTCCCTACACAACAGCCCCCTTTGAAGTTGGGGACTTGCCTTGTATAAAGTCAGCCGCAGTCAGGCTTAGGTCTCAGTGGTGTGCCATCTTATTTTCAGGCAAGTATGGGTTACACTAGGTGCTGGTTGGTCCTGTATGTCCTTCTGAAGCAGGTTCAGTTCTTACTGTCAAAGCATCTGATGACACCTTCCTCTCCCCTCCCCTCTCCCCTCTCCCCTCCTTTTCTCTCTTCTCCTTTCCCCTCCCCTCCCCTCTCCTCTCTTCTCCTCTCCTCTCCTCTGTTCTTTTCTCCTCTCCTATCCTCTCTTCTGTCTCTTCTTCTCTCCCCTCCCCTCCTCTTCTCTCTAAACCCCAGTGTCACTCTCTATCCTAATTTCTCCTCCTCCTCTTCCTCCTATTTTTCTTTCTCCTTCTCTTTGGCCTCCTCCACAATAAACTTTTGATCTTTTTAATACCCACCTTGAGTCTCCCTGTCTCTACTCAGCTTGATTCCCCAATTCCTACCACAGAGCCTGCCTCCTCAGGAGGAAATCTCAGAAGAAGGCTTGACTTTTGATATGGTTTTTTATCACTGTCCATGGAGCCAAGGATTGTCCCTCTGGAGATTCTGCCCTACTAACCACACATTTTACAAGGTCTAAAGAACCCTGGCATCTTGACCACCTTGCCTATTGGTGCAACGCTGACACCTAGGGGCTGCTCCACATGCTACAGGAAACAGGCCACAGTGCTGCCTGTTATGGGTGGGAAAGGTCCAGTTGGTTCTACTGAGGAGACTAAACAGGCATTTGTCATGCATAGGCTCTTGCCGAGCCACATGTGGAGACTGGCATGGGTACTGTGTACCCATGAAATGTCAACAATATGGCCACCTAAACAAGACCTGCACAATGACAATACCAATCACGTGCTCATTTGGGTGGGTGAACTAACTGAAACCCACCCCTAGGTAAAGAACTACAACCAATTGGTGGATGCTGAGAAAAAGAGAGTCCATTTTCCCAAGGATATGACCCTTGATAAGTGATCTAATCCCAAGGGGTCAGCTCTAGACAAATATACATAAAAGCAGCAGTAAATGCACTTGGCAAGTTGTATTTATAAATTTGATTATACACACATACACATGTCTGTGTTTGTAACTAAGGAAGGAACTGAGGTAATGCATTTGAGAGGGAGTAGGGGATGTTTTGGAGGGAGGATGGGATGGACATACATGAAATCATTAAAAATTGGTACTCTGTGGGAGTCAGTATGTGAAGTGGGCCCACCAGCAAAAGCCTGCAGAATGGCTCACCCTTCCAAGCTCTTTATCTGGCCCTGGCCATTAGCTCTGGCTAGATTCCTGAAACCTCTCAAGCTGGCCAACCTGGTGTTTTTAAGAGTATGCTATGGCATGAACTATGACCTAGGGAGGAAGTTTAGGATCCAGGGTGGTCATGGTGGAGGCAGGGAAGACAGAGCTCTGTGAACACGGGGCAGGATCAGAAGCACAGTCTCTCCACAGTTGGCAAAGGCAATAGAGGTTAAGAAGAGAAGCTTCCCACAGAAGTGACAAACAGATACCTGAGGAAATGGACCAACCTCTCAGACTTCCTGTTGGTGAGTTCCCAGCACTGCTGGTACGCAGAGCTTGTGTTAGAGTTCATGAGATAGTTATCACAGGGAGAATGCTTACACTGAGAGTCTAGACACCAGAAGCATACTACACCACCCAAGGGACACTCACCAGGGACAGACCTGTCTTAGAAGGAATAGGATACAGGGCACTTGCATTATGTCCTGCACTGGCTAATTTGTCTTGAAAAAGTACAATGGTGAGATTCTTGGCAAGTCATTTGTCATCTCTATCTATGGGAGGGCAGCCCCTCCAGATTGGAGAAGTCCTACATGTTTCAGCCTCAGAACACAGAAAATAAAAGATAAATCCAACATGTTTCCACTACAGAAAATATGTCTAAAATGTATTCCCTTGTCACATGACTACAAATTCCAGTATTTGCTGTTGATATGGCACCTTAGCTCTTCCCCTCACTGGGTAGCTGCAGGTAAGTTGCTTGCCCTCTGCCTATACCTCATCTTGGATGTAGCAAAGACAATGATAAAACATGTTCCAGGAACTTTCTGTGCAGATGAAATGGAAGTCCTGCAAAATGTACAACATCTCAGATTCTCTAGTAATAAGTTTAATGAGCTTCAGATTGTAACACCCATTGAGAATGGGCAGTTAGATAAGCCATGCTCTTGGTCCATTCTTTGAAATACAAGGTTGCTCCCTCCATGGGGAGTTCTGTGTAGGAGAATGTTTTGTGTACCTCATTCCCTTCTGTAGTTCTCTTTTTTTGTTCTCTTGAAAGTTCCTGCCTTCACCTAACCTTCAATCAACAGAGATGGTATTTCACACTTCTGCCTTGTGAATGGCACCATATTACTGACTTCAGAAGCTTGGGAAAGATTTTCTATGGTGTATGGAGACTGGGCATGTATCTTTACATCACAGGCCACTGATACTGTAACTGAGCCATGATGGTACCCAAGAGCAAGACTTGGGGAGGGGTTCTCTCCCAGACTGCATTGCTTTGTCAGGCACAAAGCATTTGGCCATGCCAAAATGTAACATATTCGGCATAAAGAGATGATGTTTTGCAAAAATGGTTTAATTTGTAAGGAGTGAGTCAAGGACTTCATTTGTTCTCTTGTCAAAACTTTGATACAGATTATAAGAGGCCAATTCACCTTCTAGTTACAATATAAGGTCCTCTGATATTAGGTTCTGTGACCCATTAACTTTTGTCTCCTTGTCATAACACCTGTGTAACTCACATTCTTCCTCTCTCTTCTTCATAGTAGAAGTATTATTATTATTACTTTTGTTGAAGACATGTGGGGTTGACCTTGCTATTCCTCAATAGAACCACATATGTTACACACTCTGGCTCTGTGCACTGAGAGGCCACCTCACCCTCATTAAACCATGACTTGTGTTGTTCTATAAGATGTTTCCTTAGAAGAGAGAAGGAACATCAGGTCCAAATTGAGCTTTCTTATCTACCATGCTGGAGGAAGTTCTTTTCTTCTAAAATAACTCGATCCCCAAACTTCCAGAACAATGCTCCTATCAGCAAGAATACCTCATTCCTCACAATGACATGATGTATTTATTTTGGCTCCATATAGTCTGATTTCAAATGTACTCCCCCCCACTTGTTCTTAGGAACAATTTGATCCTCTTCATTTTTTTTTCTTTGTGCTCTGACTTCTGAGAGGCCAAGAGCCAAAAGAGTACTTTGGTCTCCCAAAGTCCCCAAGTGCAGCCTCCTCTCAATAAGTCCCTAGGAGAAGAATAACAGCACTCAGGCCCAAAACACAATTTTACAATTCTTTTTCTTTTGCTGATGAAGAAATGACAACTGTATTTTCATATTACCTGGGCCAAGGCTAAGAGATGACCAAGAATCATCCAAAGTAGTTGGCACCTTAGAGCATTCACAGTAACTCCATTTTTTGTACTTGAAAGTACAAAGCATTTGGTCATGCCAAAAGTAATACATTTGGCACAAAGAGGTGATGCTTTGCAAAAATGTTTTAATTTGTAAGGAGTGAGTCAAGGACTTCATTTGTTCTCCTGCTATAAATTTGATACAGACACGATAAGAGGCCAGCCCACCTTCAAGTTCATAATTTAAGGTCCACTGATGTTGGGTTCTGTGACATATTAGCCCTTGTCTCCTTGTCATAACACCTGTGTGGTCACATTCTTCCTCTCACCTCTTCATAATAGAAGCTCTGGAGAAGCCAGGATAGGTAGTCCAAATTGCAAGTATGAATGGAAAATATCCTTTGGAGAAATAAATCATTTCATGCATAAAATTAAGTTTCCGTTGTCTCACAACCTATGCTCAGTACTCTTCACTGAAATGCCTAGGTTTTCAAAATCCCTACCCACACTTGGGGATTATCACCTTCACTGGCTCTGAACTTACAATATTCTCAACTTCATCAGAAGTATCTAGGTATCCATAAATAATGGTGATGTCATCCTTAAAATTGCACCAATTTCAAAGAAGCAGTACTAATGCCATAGAATATGTAAATGCTTCTTATGCAGCAGTAAGAACAGGCAGAGCTAGAAACTGGTCTGTCTAACCTGCAGGGTGGATAGAGAGGTTCATAGTAATCATGACTCTAATGTTATACTTGGGGTCACAGGTGATTTGGGCACAATCCTCATACCCTATGAGGAAAGGAGGCTTCCTTCTAAACTCCAGGATCAGCAGACACCCAGACCATAAGAGTGGTGTAGGTAAGAATATGCTTCTGGAATAATTGAAGGTGAAGCTGATAGGCTGTCTACACTCTTTCAGCCTAGTGGCTTCCATTTTCCAAATAAGCCTAGAGTCCTCACCAGCCTTCAGTGTTCAGCTAACCCACAGCAGAATGACCTTACATTCTTCTCAACAACTCAGTGAAGCTTATCCCTGGCTGTGTCTACCTGGAAGGCTGACAGAATGAAATGGGTTGTGGAGACAGGGTGGAGTTCAGGGATGGGTCTTTTGTGTTGGATGGGACCCAGACTCACTCTTGAACCAAGGAAAAATGGTCATCTGAAACTGGAACAGGTAATGCCAAGAA
Organism: Apodemus agrarius; assembly: GCA_964023405.1. Taxonomy (NCBI): domain Eukaryota; kingdom Metazoa; phylum Chordata; class Mammalia; order Rodentia; family Muridae; genus Apodemus; species Apodemus agrarius. The sequence continues at coordinate 3,541,805 of OZ030020.1, forward strand.
GGTTTGTGGTGATTCCTCTGTTGGCAAATCAGGCCAGAAGATTGCCAAAATGGAAGAGAGAAAATTTTTGCTTTAGTACTGTGATTCTGTGTTGTGCAAAGCTTGTCTCATGCCTGATCACCCTATTGCTATGTTAATAGCATACCATCCTCCTTGAAGAGCTAATAAGACCAGATCCACCTCTTTGGATGGAATGCTTCAGATCATTTTAGTTCATAAACAGGACATGGAGAGAAGCTAAGGTTTGAAGCATGCAACTGAAGAGGAGGAAAAGTTAGAGGAAGAAAAATAGTTGAAGGAGAAGGAGAAATAGAGGAGGTAGAGGATGGAGAGGAGAGGAAGAGAAAGATAAAGAAGGAACAAGGAGGCAGATAAGGGAAAAGAAAGAAGAAAGAGAGGGTAAGACGAAGCAGTTAAAGGAGGAAGAAAAGAAAAGGGAGAAAGAAGAGGAACAAGAATAGGAAGCAGAGAACATAGAAGAGGAAGAGAGAAAATTATAGAAAGAGGAGAGAGAAGGAAGAGAGGAAGAGGAAGACCAGCGGCGGGGCAGTCATCTTTCCGATGCATCTAAAGTACGGTAGGGGGTGGGGGGGGTTTACAGGACCTGCTGCCGTGAGCACACTACCTTTCATTGAGAGATCATCTCCTTGTGACTTAGCACAATCCCAGTGAGATCTAAGCAGTGCAGAGTGAACATGTTCATAGCACAGTGTGTGTATGAAGGGAACTGAGTACCTTAATTGTCAGGTAACAATGCAAATTGTACTGAGCCTATGAGGAAGAAACAAGCATCTATGGAAGTACCCTCTGTGATGACTAACACTGCCCATGTTAAGTGGACAGTAGGTCCGGTCAGCTTCATCAAGGACAGAAATGCAGTGGACCTGAGACAGGTGACCCCAGAAGAGAGACATGACTCATATGCATACTTCAACAAAGAGAGGAATTCACAGGGGTAAGATTCTTTATTACATTCATACCTGATTGAAATAACACATCTTCAAGTCTCCTTCCCCGTCACACACACTAAATATGGCAAAACTATACATCAAAGTTTACAAAATATAGAAACTAATACACTTCTTATAACTGGCACATTTAAAATAAAACATGGTATAAAAATGTGCACTTTTTTCAACTTCATGCTATATTGTACTTTAATATTTAAATGATGGAATAAGACAAAGAAATAAAATAGGAACATGATCAAAGATAAAAGTCAGCTCATATCTACATTCAGGTGACACCATTGTACTTAAAAGACCCCAAATTACCTGTACATCAGAACACATTAGAAGACATTCTAGCAAATATTTGTGAGACAAATTAGTACACAAAACCAGCTTCTCTGCATATGAACAGCAAAAATCAGAAATGAGGAAGACACACCCATCTACAGGATCACAAAAAAATAATTAAGAATTAATATAGCCAAGGAGGTAAAATACTAAATTAAACCCTGAAGATCAATCAGAAGAGGAGGCTGTGAGATGCAACACAAACTGTGTTCCTGAATTAGCAGAGCGCATTCAGTGGAAATGGCCATGTTCCTGAGAATGGACCATAGCTTTAGTGTAATCTCAATAAAAGTTTCAATTGTGCTTTTCACAGAAATATAAAAAAATCCTAAGATTCACATGGAAACACACAATATTCCAAATGACCAAAGCAACACTGGCATCTCACCACCTGAACAAAACTCAGGCAGAGAGGTGGTTACAGAGTTGGGGATCCAGAAATAAACTGACAACAAGATACTTGTCCCATTTGTAAAATAAATGCTAAACACAACATATCTTGGAGAAAAGATGGATGCTTTAAAAATGTAGTGGAAAACTGGATACTCTCTGTAGAAGACTGAAACTTGCTATGTCACCTATCATCCAAAAGTCAACTTGAAACAGTTCAAATTCCTCACTGTGTGATACAAAACCTAGAAATTGCCAGAGAAAAATATATAAAATAGTCCAAGATGTAAGCATAAGAATGGCTTGCTAAGAACATTGCCCAGTTTCTTTCATGAGCCCATAGTTACCCAGATATCCTAACCACATAAAGATCCAAAAAAGAATTACAGATCAATTCCCCTACTGAACATCAATGCAAAAATTCTCAGCAAAATAGTTCCAAACTGAATCCAGGAATGCAGGGGACCCTGGAGTTGGCCTAGCCAAGCTGCCTTGAGAAGCATGTGTCATACATAGGTTTCTCAGGATAAAGTCAATGGATCCTGGGGCACAATGTCCTTTCCAGTCCCTGTGACACATGCACTCTTCAGGCAGTGATGTGTCCAGGCTGCTTTGTATTTCTCTTTATGTTTCCTTTGCATTCCAGGAAGCATGGAAACTTGACATGACATTTGGTCATAGACATTAATCTTATGTACCATGTTGAATTGGCAAACATCATTGTATCCTGAGGAAGTACAAGTGTATTGATCCAGGCAATTGCCATCATATTCTGTTTCTGATGAAGGTATAAAGAGTCAGGTTATTCCAATAAAATTGCCTAGGTCTCTGTCCTGTTGAGGCCCCTCTGAAAAATAGCTTTCTAGATCTGTAGCTTGGAACATAAACAGTGAGAATTGACAAATGAGATTTTTGTTAGATTAAAACATTTCTGCAACAGCAAAGGAAAGAATTATGTCTATATGAATAGATAGCATAGTGAATGGAACAAAAGCTTTGCCCAGCTATTCATCTAATGTGACATTCATATCTACCATGTATATAGACCATAAGAAATTAAAAGCTAAAAAAAGAACAAGCTAATTATAAATGGACAAATGCACAGGAGGAACTGCTTGCAACAGAACCAGTGTGGAAAGGCAACACACACGTGTAGTGGTTATGCAGATTCTTAACCACCATGGGGACACAAATCAAAGCTACATACCAGGCAGGATGAAGAATGTCTCCAGTCAGAGCATCCCACATGCTCCAGGGGAATCAGTGTCAGTCTGAGGCCAGCCTGGGCTACACTGCTGTCTGCTGAGTTCCAAGCCAGTCTACTTTGCATGTGTGAAGCCAAGAGTGAAGACATGGACTGACCGAATTGGGATTCAATATCACTGCAATTTGGATTGTTATCATTAAGAAAACAATGAACACCATTAAAATACTGACAAGGATACATGGGAGCAATAACATTTACACACTGTTGGTGTAAAGATAAATTAGTCCCAGTGCTGTAGAAACAACCATTGAGGGTATTCTAAAGTTACAAACAAACTGAAAAGATGACTCAGCTATGTATCCTGGATGTATTTATTCCTGGAGGATTCGAAATGGAGCAAGCAATGGAACAAAGCCCGTATGCACTGAAGCCCTGCTCCAAAAGCCAGGTTATAGAACAAGTATAGCTGACTATCAACAGATGAATAGGAAGAGAAAATATGATATGTGCATTTACACATGTGTTTATGGATATATATGTATAATATAGATACATAGATACATAGAGATATAGAGATATATATTGCCCAAGAGATAGAGGTTTGTGAGCTGCTGCCTTGTGGATACTGTATATAGAATCCAGATCTGCAAGATGAACCAGGCTCTTAACCATTTAGCTATCTCTTCAGATGATGTATAATAGACTTTAAATACATTTTCTTTCTACTACCCTTTCATGTCCTCTCCCATAGTTCTCCATTGTCTTTCCAACTATGTCCATCCAAACATTGTATCCAGATTTTCTTTTCTTTCTCTTTTTCCCTTCCTCTCTCCCTCCCTCCCTTTTCACTCTGTTCCATCCACACTGGGCCCCATGAAGGTCCCCTGAATATACAACTGCTGCATATTCATGATTAAAATATCCTTCTCATATCCCACAAACAGAACACCTCAACACAACCAGTGTATCCTCAGCTCCCACTGCCCTTATATCTGCATCTACACAATGCCCTCCTGGGGTTCTGGGAGGGTTTGGAACACTCACAAGCTCTTGGACAAGTTGTCATTTTTGCTTTGACCATTCCAACTGCCAAAGGAGGGTTCATTGGCCCAGGCTGAGAGCTGCACTAAGATATGTACATAAATATAAATGTTTAAAATGAAACTTAACCACACATCCATTCACAAGACTTGGGTAGCAGATTACCCCACATGGCACAGCAAGTGGCTTGTAACTAGTCCTCAGTGTTGAGCATGTATTCTGCCCAGGGGAGTGGTCCTCAAATCTAATCAGGAAATGGTGAGTTACCTTCAATTTACAAAGAAAAGGCTTAGAAATGTATTTTTTCAGAAACTTTGTAATTTTATGAGGTCCCATTTGTCGATTCTTGATCTTAGTGCATAAGCTATTGGTGTTCTGTTCAGGAACTTTCCCCCTATGCCCATGTCCTCCAGGGTCTTCCCAAGTTTCTTTTCTAATAGTTTCAGTGTGTCTGGTTTTATGTGGAGGTCCTTGATCCACTTGGAGTTGATCTTAGTGCAAAGAGATAAGAGTGGGTCAATTCGCATTCTTCTGCATGTTGACCTCCAGTTAAACCAGCACCATTTATTGAAAAGGCTATCTTTATTCCACTGGATGGTTGTGGCTCCTTTATCAAAGATCAAGTGACCATAAGTCTGTGGGTTAATTTCTGGGTCTTCAATCCTATTCCATTGATCTACTTGCCTGTTGCTGTACCAATACCATGCAGTTTTTAACACAATTGCTCTGTAGTACTGCTTAAGGTCAGGGATATTGATTCCCCTTGAAGTCCTTTTATTGTTGAGAATAGTTTTAGCTATCCTGGGTTTTTTTGTTGCTCCAGATGAATTTGAGAATTGTTATTTCTAGATCTATGAAGAAGGACACTGTCAGAAGGACAAAACAGCAACCAACAAAGTGGGAAAAGATCTTCACCAACCCCACATCTGACAGAGGGCTAATATCCAACATATACAAAGAACTCAAGAAGTTAGACCCCAAAGAACCAAATAACCCTATCAAAAAATGGGGTACAGAGCTAAACAAAGAATTTTCACCAGAAGAAATTCAGATGGCTGAGAAACACCTTAAGAGATGTTCAACATCATTAGTCATCAGGGAAATGCAAATCAAAACAACCCTGAGATTCCACCTCACACCAGTCACAATGGCTAAGATTAAAAACTCAAGAGACAACAAATGCTGGCTAGGATGTGGAGAAAGAGGAACACTCCTCCACTGTTGGTGGGATTGCAAAATGGTAAAACCGCTCTGGAAATCAGTTTGGCAGTTCCTCAGAAAATTGGGCATGTCACTTCCAGAGGACCCTGTCATACCACTCCTGGGCATATACCCAGAGGATTCCCCTGCATACAATAAAGACACATGCTCCACTATGTTTATAGCAGCTTTGTTTATAATAGCCAGAAATTGGAATGAGCCCAAATATCCCTCAAAGGAGGAATGGATACAGAAAATGTGGTATATTTATACAATGGAATACTACTCAGCAATTAAAAATAATGAATTCATACAATTTGTAGGTAAATGGTTAGATCTGGAAAATATCATCCCGATTGAGTTAACCCAATCACAAAAGAATACACATGAAATGCAATCACTGATAAGTGGATATTAATGAGCCCAGAAGCCCTAAATACTCAAGGCACAATTAGCAAGTCAAATGATCCCCAAAAGAAAGGAGAGGACCCTGGGCCTGTAAAGATTGGATCCAGTTTTGTAGAGAAACCGTGGGGGGAGGGGGAATGATTGGGGAATAGTTGGGGGTGGAGAGGAATTATGGGACATATGGTGGGTGAGAACTGGGAAAGGGGAAAGCCTTTGGAATGTAAACATAGAATATAGAAAATAAAAATTAAAAAAAAAGAAATGTATTTTTTCCTGAAAATCTGATTCACTTTTATTCCCTTCTAGAGAAGAGAGACAGACAGAAAGAGAGGGGTAGTAGGACTTTACTAGCTTTATGATAACATCACTACCTTTTATCATGGGCTGGGAGACAGTTACTGAAGCAATCCAGTGTCCTCAGACATGGTCACTCATGATTCAGCTTTAAAACACATCCTAAGTCATCTACAGTATTTCGCTACTTTAAGCATAAATCACTGATAACATTAACAGCTCTGATGGACCATTTTATTCATTTAATCAAGTTTCCTGGTTTACTTCCAACCATTCACACACACCAGGGAAATTGGATTGCATGCTGCACAATTTTTTACGCTGATTCCTCTAATTACCACACATTAAGGCCATTGTTGGTCAAAAATCACAAATGTATTTGATTTAACAAAGACCTCTTTCACCAAAAACAAAGCCCTTGGGTATTCACTGAGAGGTGGGGATGGGCTCTTCCTCAGCATTACCTAATTTGATAAAGTGCAGGCAGATGCTTCAGCATGAAAACGGAGATGCTGGAGAATATTTTCAAATATTTACTGGCTACCCTCTCATGCTGTGTCATGACAGGTTTTCAGTCCATAATTTCAAGTATACTGTAATGGCCATGTTAGAACTGATAGATCTAGCTCCAGCTTCCAGGGGGTGGAAAGTACAAGATCTGTTTGCTAAAAACATAGGAAACTTGAGGTCAGAATTAACAGTATATCTTGAAATACAGAGCTGAATGAGCTACCTAGAAAATGTTTCGTAGTCAAAGATATTTCCCAATCAGCAGAATGAAAAGCAGAGAGAATGATAAAGAAATGCACCAGAGAGAGTGTGGGGAGAGGACACTAGCAGAAAGGGAAGGAAGACACAAAGAGACCCACACCCTCTCCCTGGAGTCAGGCTTCTGACTGCGAGTGCCTAAAGTGACCACATACGTGGTCACTGGCTTCCCAAGGGAGACAACAAGAGAAGACTCATCTTCGATAAAAAGTAAGAAATGGCTATTTTAGCCCCATGGAAGCATACTATTTTATGTTTCCAAAAATATGCCTACATAAAAAGATTTTAGATAAAGCTACCCTACAAGAGGGATAATGCTCTTCTTGGAAGCCACAGTTGATAACCCCAAAGCCCAGGGCACTCCCTTCTGTTGACCAGAATGTGACCCAGAGCTCAGCAAACAACAAAACTATGACCATTGCACTTGGTTGTCTGACAGAACTTGATAGTAAGACTATCATTGAAGACACTTTGATCTCAGGACATGGAGAAATCAAGCTGGTACTGACAGTATGGTAGCTTCCATACTGTTGCTTGGATTTCTCAGCTACAGAAGGCTCTATTCAAGTTGCCGGGGGAGAAATTCCACATTCCTCTTATATAGCTATGAACACTGAACTGCAACAAGGATTAGTGTGGGAAATATTTTCATGGATCTAAGGTGGCATAAATGTTGATGGCAGGGTGGTAACTGTTTTCTGCTTAGATATAAAGCCTGCTCCACAGAAGGAAATTCATTCTTGGTACTGTAAATCTAGATAAGGACCCATTGCTGGAAGCCTAGTCCTTAGAAAGGAACATATCATGGTTGCTTTGCTAAAACAAAAACATCATGAAAGAGATATAGTTTTAAAAATCGTCCACAGAATAGACGGTCATCTTGCCCAGAGGAAAACACTCTGCTAGGAAGATGTGGTTTTCTGGACATAATAACACTTGAAAGTGGTATTAGTGGGGAGGGTGGGCAATGTGGTGAGTCTTTGACTATAGAACAAATGGAGAACTCGGTATGGCTGACCTGGGGCTTTGAGTTTTGCTGTGCATAATTTGAGTTTTTCTGGAGTCATAATCTTTCACAGTTTATTCTGTAGGTCTTTCTCATGTTCTTCTATAACTCTGTGATGACAATGCCATTCCGATCCATCTGGGAGAAGAGAAAATGTAGCCTAGTAAGAGGTGTCTGCCCTGGCCAAAGCTGAGCAGGCAAAGGACACTACTCAGGCAGCTGTGCTAAGAGAAAATGAGACTTTATCTGAATGTTCTCTCTGGATTTGCAGGAAGAGAAGGTGTTAAACTCTGGGGTAAGCTGGGAGTGGTATTAGTGGGGAGGGTGGGCAATGTGGTGAGTCTTTGACATTGACTGACTCCTGACTCTACAAATTATTTTCTTCATAATAAATCCTCCTATGTTGGCTAAAGTCTATCTTTCCTCAGAGACTGACCTTCTGATGAATATATTTCAAAGTGTGACTTCTAGGTCCTTCAGAAAGACATATCTGTGAAATTGTAAAGATCCTTTTTTGTATGTCAAGGAAATGAAGGAGGAAATTACAATATTTTTTAAAGAAATTTCTCAAAATTAGGGAGATCAAGAACTAAATTCAAGGACAATACTGTCTGAAGTATTAGTGATGGTAGGGCAACTTGCCATTGTCCTTCGTGGATGAATCCATAAAATAAATATCTGAGAAATTATTCAAAATTTCACAATAGAAGAGTTGTGTAAAAAAAAGAAAATAAAACTGAAATAAAAGTGCAGCCAGAGTTAAACAAAGACCAGGACTCAGAAAACTGGGAACCAAGAATTCTTGAACATGTGGGACCTTTGGGGGTGGGGAACCAGAAAAAGGGAAATGAATTGTAAATATGGAATATATACAATAAAAAAATCAAAAAAAAAAGAATTCTTGAGAGAATCTGATGCAGCAGCAAGTGTCTACCTGTAGACTATGCTCTTGTACTTATTAAATGGGGGCCTAGGGTGCTCTGGGAAGATGATAGGATGGAATATTAACATTAACAAGACCCAGATGTCTCTAAGACAACAGATCATCAAGTACAGGGCCTCCCTCTCACACTCCAGTTCACTGAGAATGTTCTCATTTCCTCTTACCTCCAGTAGCAGGCTCACTCAGTCACTCCTCCAAAGGAGATGCTAAAGTCAACAGACCCTTCAGGTTGTGTCATAACTAATATTGATGAAGATGAGTTTGAGTTCCTTGGCTCTGATGTGTCTCTTTTTGTATTGATTTGTCCTCAGTGACTCTTCTCCTTCTTTTCTCTGGTGGAGGTCAGGCAGACAGAGTGGGCTTTCTCAAGCTCTCAGTATCTCCCCATCAGAGGCCAGCTCAACTCATAGGTCTCTGCCTGGAGAACTGCTTCATTGATGGAGGAGGAAGCTGCATTTTGGCCTCAGATCCAGACTCTTATCCAATTCATCATGACCATTTAAAGGGATGAGTTTTCATCATTCCTCACTGTCACCTTAAAGGTGGAGGAAAAGCAGCATGCTGATGCAACGGGCTAATAGTCCATTATTAACTAGACAACCTGCAGAAATCCTGGGTTCCACGGGGAAACCAAGGAAGTACAAAGGGACAATGGAGTAGGGTAGAAAGGAGACTAGAAAAAGATGGGTGATATGAAGAAGGAAATGCAGGAAAGGGTGGGCACTTTAGTTAGGAAGGGGAAGGAAGTCTTGCAGAAAGTGAGGAAGGGAGGACAGAATATTTACTAAGGTTATTTTTCAAATCCATAAAGATTATATTATTATTTAACCTAATAATACGGTAAATATTAGTGTATGTGTATGTGTATATACACAAATACATAGTTTGAACAAAGTTATATCACTTGGTCTAACAATGCTGCCTCCAAAAGTCATAGATGATCTAACAAAAACTCTACTACAAGACATGAGCAATCATCTTTCTAGCTATTGTTTAGGGTAGTTCAAGAGATTATTAAAACATAGGCTATTGCTGTTGCCCTTGGTTACCTCCAAAGGTTGAAAGTAAGGTCCTATTGCTGGAGAGAGACAGCATGCACTTCAGACACAGGACTTAGAGCATCCAAGCTGAACCCAATATAAATGCTTCCTTCCTGAGGATGCACTTCCACATTAGCAGAAGGTTCTATGAAAGTTTCCAAGGTAGAGAAGCAACTGGCAGATCTACCAATCAGTGAGTTCTATAAACCACAACAGTGATCAGTATGCCACAAAAATCCTGAGGGTGCATTAGTTTCAGACATACCTTGGAGGTAACCAACAGCTGGCCATCTGGAACAACAATACCCCCTTCTTTATTCCTAATTCTTGGCATAGTTTCCCCTTGCTCTTTGTATATACCTATATATTTATAAATACATAGATACAACATCATTAATCTGTATAATTTTACTTGTGTATATATGCTCACAGCTGACTATTTAATATTGGATAACTAGTTGGTGTGCTCTTCCCAGGACAAGACTATTTCTTCCATTCTCAGCATTTCTTGGTAGTCTTGACTTCTTTGTATATTGTACAGGCATCCTGAACTTTCCCCATCTACCTTGTTATGGGTGTTATCCTTGTTCAACTCATGCTTGGACAGTAGTGTTGGTGAAAATTTATGGGTATAGCTTCTGACATTCCTAGGAGACACAATATCACAGAAAATTCTTTGTCGCTTTGGCTTTTCCAAACTCTCTGCTCCCTATTTTGCAAAGACACCTAAGCTTTGTGTAGGGGAAAATCATTTTTTTCTGTGGGAGGAAGGGGGAGAACTGGTTCTTTTGCTGGAAGTCTCTCCAGACCAACATATTAGTATTGGGCAGAACCCCTGTTTATCTGTGTCCTATTCTGGAGAAGATCTGTTTCTAAGCCTACTCAGGATACTGGAAAGATAAAGTTATTTAAAGTGAAGACTAATCTCCTGAGACATGTTAAAGAGAATAAGGCAGTCTTTCTTCAAGCAGGTTATTGAGCTAGGTCAAGACCACTGTAACATTCTTGGAGTAGGGTGAGAGATTGCAACCACCCCATTTGCCAGCAACAACAGGCAGAGTGGGATTTGTGGGTGGAAATTTACTTAAAGAATGCATTTAGCATCTGGAAAGATGGCTCAGAAGTTAAGAGCACTGACTGCTCTTCCAGAGGTCTTGAATTTAATTCCTAACAACCACATGGTGGCTCATAACCATCTGTAATGTGATCTGATGTCCTCTTCTGGTGTGTCTGAAGACAGCTATAGTGTACTCATATACATGAAATAAATAAATAAATAAATAAATAAATAAATAAATTCTTATGTAGTTCCTATGTAAGAACACTTAGTACAGAAGCCCCACCCAGAGAGACAATTTGCTTTGTCCTGCTGTGATTTAATGTCTTGAGAGTGGGTGGTACCCAAGGTGAGGCTAATGCATCTCTGAAGAGAAGGTCAGAGATTAATGGGGCAGAAGTTTGTGAAGGTGGGACTGGGAGGAGAGGAAGAAGGAGGCTGTGATCCAGATGTAAAGTGAATGAATGAATGAATGAATGAATGAATAAATAAATAAATAAATAGTAAGAATGCAGTATCTAGGTCCCCTTGCTTGTGGGGGAGGAGTACCACTTTCTTCAGTATCATAGCCACAGGGAAGCTACCCTTGCTCCATCCAGCAACCTGCCAGTGATGCTCAGGCAAGAAACTATTCAACCCCCACCAGCTGCTGAAAGTAGGAGGGGAGCTCCTTGAGAAGGAGGTCATGGATGCGAAAGGGAGAGAGGAAAAGGGGGTGAATAATTGCTGCTTAGGAATTTTTAGCATGGTCAAGTGTTGATATCCATGATGATACAACATGGGCTCGTAGCCTATGCCTTTGTAAATGCTCATAAATATTTGAAACACCAAAAGTGAAGTGCATCGCCTGTAAAGCATTTGAATGTATCGTTCAGAAGGTTGAGGATTCCTAAATTGAAAGGATCATGCAGCGAGGCAATTTAGCTGCATTACAAACATATGAAACAATCTCACTGAAGGAGATAAGGGAAAAAATTCCATCCCAGGCAAGTTTGAAGATAAGTGGATTTTTAAGAAAATGGGAAAAAGATTTTGGAAAGAGTACTGCAGTGCAGTTGAGTACTGATAAAGCTCCCTGCACAGGGTTACAGGTTAACAAGCATGATACTGCAATACATGTGTCCTAGAACTGAATAACCAGGTACATGACTCGCAGATGGTGGGAAAGAAGCTGATAAGCAAGAGAAGGCTAGGTTTATGTGTGTGGTAGTGGATTAGTCTTTAAAGTATCAGTAAAAGTTCATATTCACCATGATGCAACATATGTGACTATACATAGAAATATTTACACACATATTTTTCTGTATGGGGATTAAAATACACTGCCTGCAGATTCTTTTTTTTCCCCGCCCCCTGCCTGCAGATTCTTAATGTGATATATCTCTTGCTATGTCAGTCGAGAGAACTGAATATAAATAGCATGAGAAATCCTTATTTTAGACTGGGAAACAATTGTTTCGGTGGTTTGATCAAATACAGCCTAAGCTTACAACAGCCTGTGGTGCGCAAGCAAAAATACATGCTCACGGTTAGTGAAAAATGTAAACAAATATCAAGGCAACAGGGGTATGTCAAAAAGCTGTAGAAGCCAACGTTAGGTAATCTAAGCAACAAAGTCAATAGAATTAGATCATAGGGCAGAGAATGAGATAAATATTCCAGAGTCCTTCCAGACAGAAATAGATAACTGCAGAAGTATGCAAATGGATAGGGGCAGTGTCAAATGGCCGGCCTTTCTATGCATGATAATTTCAAGCAATCAGTGTCTACGCCCACCTCTAAGGCATAACATGTCCCTGATTACATATCTACTATATGGAATGACTTCCTCCAAAAGAATTCAGTTCTTGAAATGGGGAAGGAATAGGTTACAGTGGTAAGGATTCATCCTGTGCACTACCATGATGAGAACACAGTACATATATCTGCTGTGATATAACAGAAATGGAAACATCTCCACAGTCCTTTGTCCCAAGAGGAGAAAACACTGACAAACCATACTGATGATCAGGACTCCACAGAACAGCTGGACAGAACTCCTCTAAACCAGGATGCATTGAAGCCAAGATAAGCCTTGAGAGCTGAGATAGCCAAGCAGAGACTGAGGAGACCTGACTGTTAACTGTAAGCCATTATCCACTCTAATTAAGGAAAACTGGCTTAGTCAGCCACAGGTGCGACTCAATAGCAATCCAGTAGGATTGATCATTAGTATTAACATGTACTCAGTCCACATGGCATGCACCAATAGTAGAAGAACCTGTGTAGGAATATTTTGTTCTTCTCTGTTTCTCTTAAGTCCAAATCTTAAATGCATACTACTTTTGGCATTTGCTACTGGAAAAGATGAATAATTTGTGGATTAAAAATCCATAGAGTGGAATGAATAGGTTTTATGACAACTACATTATTCACTGTGAACTGAAAGTAAAATAAGTTTAAAATGTAAAATGTATTGCTTTAAAAGGAAGTGTCAGAAAGATGATATTTCATATGCTCTGCTCAACCATCCTTTTCTTGGGGTTGCGCTACTGTCCAATGAACGCGTAGTGAGGGCAGTACTGCTAACGTCTGACAACACACCTGCATCGGTCATATGCTCTGCTCAGCTTATCCAAACCGTTAAGTTACAGACTATTTACTTGTTAAGGTCAAAACTAATAAAAGTGATTTATAGTGATCTTTATTCATTTCCAGCTACAAAACAGTTACACTTCTAACTGCTCTTTATTCTGAAGGGTTTGTGTATATCTAAGCACCACTGCTGCAGCAACATAGTCACCTTTCATCATCGACATTGTGGCAAAGATTTCTGTCATCAGAACTGCTCTTGGGAAGTCTGTTGTTCAGCTTCCATCCAGGACAATGTTCCTGAAAAACTCAACTTGAAAAGAATATCATTTATTTGAGGCTTGTGGATTCAGTGTCCAGTCTGGCTGTGGGCTCCGTTGCTTTGAAGCCAGCCAGGAGTGTGTGGTATGAAACGCTGCTGGTCTTAAGGGAAGCAAAGGCAAGAGAAGGAGCCTGATAGATATTCTATCGAGGCCAATGGCTTCAATTCCTTCCACATTCAGACAATACCTATGGGCTGGTGGACATATTGTTAGTATGTGAGCATGCTTTGGGGAACACTGGAGGTCCAAACCACAAAAGGTGAGGTATGTGATTAATTCAATTGCCCACTTCAAACATCACTTAGCGTATAACTCATGAACGAAGTAGGAGAAAGCAAGAGTCTGCTAGAATTTCTGGACACAGAAGTGCTGGATCTAGAAATGTCCACAGCAGGTAAGTGCAAGAATACCAGATGATGAACCCCACTAGGAAGTTCTGCTTTTTCCAGGCAGTTTGACCAGAGTACAGTGACATTCTAACCTGTAGAGAATAAAAGATCTGGCCCTACTTTTCTCTTTGATGGCCAGTCTGGAAAAGGCTGATTCTATCTGTGCTGGGGGAGCCAGCAAGTTCAGAGCAGAACCAAGTGCCAGAGAACCAGACAACCTCTGTGGCATCTTAACATATCCTTGTACACCCAGTACTGCAATGCTCAGCAGGAGATAAGAGAGAATCACGCTGTGGCTGCTACTCCCAAGGAGCCAAATCCACCGCTCACAGAACATATGTCTAGCAGCTGGGGGAACGTGTTAGTTCAAAGGAAATAATAAAAGGCAAAGGGGGAGAAGGGGTGAATGTGCCCCACCAGTTATTTACTTATAACATATGTTAAATAACTGTAATATGTTTGTTTTCATGTTCTGTAACTAGGAAATTTTACCTTATCTCCAAAAAATAAGAAGACAGCCAAGTCACAACATGTCTTGCTTCTTTCTAAATAAGTCATTTACGAGTGTGGGTGTAATGCTGACTCTGACTGTATTAGCAGCAAATCCTGGCTACTTAAAACCAGGGAAATAGCTTCCAGACGTGTAATAGTTAGCAGACTGCTTCTACTTGACTCTGCCTGGTGCCTGTGTGGAAGGCTCGACTGACGGGCAGGCTCTCTTCAGATTGACAGATGTCTTGAAGAAGTTGGTCTCAGTGCTCACACTCCAAAACGGCTTCCAATCTTCAAGGAACACATTTTCTACCCTGACCAAGGACACTAATCAAAAGGGAACTCACGTTCTTCCAAGATGAAACCCTATGAGGAAGAAATATTCAAGTTTGGAGTATAAGGACATAAATGGCAGGTCTAGATTAATTGCCTCTATGTGAATCTCATTTCACCAAACTGTGCACATTACCTGATAGTCTTGGGAAATTATCATCTGTATGACTTGGGACATTTAGCCATGGGATCAGTGTGCTCACTACAGCAGAATCCAATTCTACTGATTGTTATATTGTTCTCTACATGAAACCTCCAAACGCTGGAATGCAATTCGACTTAGATGAATTCTTGATAGTCGGTTAAGGTCATTTAGAAACAATCTATGAAATAAGAAGGCTGGTCACATGACAAAGACTCTTCAATTTGATGGCATCCTGGAAATGATTTATCTTATTCTAACCCAGCGGATCACCCCCTTACCCAGGCTGCAATTGGGAAGGAAGAGAGAGGACAGGTAGAGTAGCTAGAGGAGAAGTAAAATTTTGAAGTAGACACAAAATAGCTGGAACTATGAACAAAACATTCTGAATGAGAAAGCATGCTGTCTGGAGATCAGAATCATTACTATGGTTTGTGTCTGCTGAATTCTGGGTAGTGTGAGAGAGACAATCACAATTTCCAAATGGTACATAAGAAAACCCTATTTTGGGGAAATAGACATAAGAACCATCTGCTCACTCTCATACAATCAAAGGAGGAAGCAGAGGAAACTGTTTTATCAAGCAGAGGAACTGAGTTCCTAACATAGTGTTGCTCTGCCCCAGCATCCGGGCCTGGCTCTGAGCCCCGTGCCCAGCATCCAGGCCTCACTCTGAGCACTGTGCCCAGCATCCAGGCCTTGCTCCGAGCCTCATGCCCAGCATCTGGGTCTTGCTCTGAGCACCGTGCCCAGTATCCTGGCCTCCCTCTGAGCAGTGTGCCTAGAATCCTGGCCACACTCTGAGCATGGTGCAGGCAGGGCAAAATGGCTTATTCACACTGACGTTGCTGTAGCCCTGCACACCAGACTGCCAAATGATAAATATTTGTTAGATGAATGCTGTCTAGGTTGTAACTGTTTGACCCAGGCAATGTCATGATCAAATGGGTGTTTGGGGAGCATTAGTCTGATAGAGTGCAGGTTAGTTGGACCAGAAGTGTGGGAGTGGAGATGAGAAATGTCTTCTGGGACTATTAGAGTGGACTGGTGTGATGACATCTCATGCAGTCTCAGAACTTAACTCTCCTGTTTCCGTTGCATAGGACTGCAGCTTTCGAAAGCTGTTAAGCCAGCCACCATTTCCAGCTTATGCCTCCTCACCTGTTTCCACATACAATTTACAATTTTTCTGTATGGTGTTGGAGACATTTCTGATCAGGTACTAAGGTCCCTCGGCAGTGGGATTCATTCTGGTAACTACTGGTGATTAAGACCACATTCGTTCTCCACATCCTACCATACAACACTGGATCACATTAGTGTAGAATTCACATACTCCCTACGTAATTCCAAAGGAGGTTCATGGCAAATGTATACAACTGATAGCCATTTCTGCTTCCAGGTCCACAGAAGACTCGATGCACATAGTTATTTCTACTCAGGGTGTGAGGGTTTGGAGGAAGAAAAGGAAAGAAGAAATGCTACTGTTATCTTATACTCTCCAAATTACAAGAAGCAACACACACATTCATTGACTGAAAATGTGTTTTCATGTGCCTATATGCTCATTCTCCTTCATTCTAGAAACAAAATGTGGTGATTCTGTTTAATGACCTACAGTCCATCATTTTTCGAGACAGGGTTTCTCTGTGTAGTCCTGGATGTCCTGGAACTTACTCTGTAGACCAGGCTGGCCTTGAACTCAGAAATCCACCTGCCTCTGCCTCCCAAGTGCTGGGATTACAGGCATGCGCCACCATGCCTGGCGAGGAAGTCATTTCTTTCCACAGGCAATTGTCATTCACAGAGTGAAAGTTGGGGCCTGGATTTTCAGTTATAAATCACAGTATTCAAAATGGCATAGATCACACATTCATTTAAAGCAACATATTAAAACCATTTCTATAGATAGGGACTCTCACTAGGCAGAATGTTTTGGATGCCCATCTTCAGACTCAGGCTGGCTTCATAATCAAATTTTAAGTTTTCTTCTCAAGTATTTTAAGGTTTTAAGAAAGCTATAAAATTATCAGTTGAAAAATGAAACAAAATGTAAGAAAATATTGAGGAAGATGAATTATGTGTTCCAGGAGAGTCTATATATGTAAGGAAGCCTGTGGGATTACACGCTGAAGATGTAAGAGTTTCGGGAAAGCTAAGCACCACGGAAGATATTAGATTCATTAAGATTTTCTTAGGGCAAACCTCCTGGCTTGCCAAGTGTCCACAGTCCTTAGAGGACCTGTGAGGTTTGCATATATTCATTCATAGCTGGGCAAGGGAACATGAGACTAAGGGAAAGGTTCTTCAATGGGCCTGAAGCTTCTATGCAGAGAGAAATGTACAATCACCTTCGGATGAGTAATATTCTTGTTTTGTGTCAGAATACATAATGGAGCAATGACAAGAACACAAAGAATAATCTCAAGAGCTCATGATGATTTATAGCTTGTTTGAAAGCTCCTGCTCAAATTCCAGTTTTGAAGACACTACTGAGAGCTTCCTATGTAGTCTCTACAACGCTTGTCGTCTTTTATGGGGTAACAATACTTACTAACCTCTGCTTTTTGTATTTGTAATGCACTTATCCCATCTTGAAGTTGGCGTGCATTTCCCAGGCTCAGATTGCTTTATAACAGAGGCTATAACTATATAAACCCTTGAGGGACCACTTTCCTATTGTTTTGTCTGGACTAGTTGCATTTGCTTCTTCTACTATTTATAATAATTTTATTATTAAAGTGTCTTTGAGTTTATAATGCTTTCAAATACATCATCGCCACTGGCCTCAGGATTTGGCACAGTTGTTAGGCATAGGGAACCATCTGGGGAATGTAGATTTACAAGTCTATCATTAAGCTATCAACAAACAGTCACTGGGTAGCTACTGGAAGCCAATCATTACATCGGATAAGTGTGGAAAGTTGGAGAAGGAAGAAAATATAATATCACAATGACAGGTGCTTAAAATAACTTCAAATGAAGAGGGTAATGAATACTCAAGTATCAAGAAATAAATGCATGTGTTCTATGAAATGTTATCCTTGAGTTCTGCCATTCTTCTAACACATTCTCTCTAGGTAGGTTGGTTGTCATTACCCATAATTCCACACAGATCTCCAGAAGAGTGCCACTAGCAATTTACAGTCCACATCTCTCTTGAAAAACAGTCAAACACATCATGAAAAGTTTGGATGGATTATTTTTTTCCAACATGTATTCTTTATCTTACATTTCCATTTCGAGTTACTAGCTGAACTTCAAACACTTCCTGTTCATCACCCAATCTTCTCTGTTACCAAATCTCAGTGATTCACTAAGAAATAAATACTTTTAGTGCTACCAAGCACTCAACATTTCATAATATGTAATTAATGCTCAGTTACTAGTAGAATATCATTCAGCCAAGAGCTGTGTGCCTTTTATCAGTGAGATACATAGGAAAATCTCATAATAGACTCTTGGGATTTCTTTGCCTTATAGTTATTATTGAGTCAGCAAGTGTATGCTAAATGAATCAATCAAGTAGAAACAAAGAGAACCATACAAAGAATCAACAAAACCAAGAGCTGGTTCTTTGAGAAAATCAAAAAGATAGATAAACCCTTAGCTAGACTAACCAAAGGGCACAGAGACAGTATCCAAATTAACAAAATTAGAAATGAAAAAGGGGATATAACAACAGATACAGGAAATTCAAAAAATCATCAGATCCTACTACAAAAGCCTATACTCAACACAACTGGAGAATCTGGAGGAAATGGACAATTTCCTAGACAAATACCAAATACCAAAATTAAACCAGGATCAATTAGATCAGCTAAACAGTCCCATAACCCCTAGAGAAATGGAAGGGGTTATAGAAAGTCTCCCAACCAAAAAAAGTACGAGACCTGATGGTTTTAGTGCAGAATTCTATCAGACCTTCAAAGAAGACCTAACACCAATACTCTTCAAACTATTCCACAAAATAGAAACAGAAGGAACACTGCCCAACTCATTCTACGAAGCCACAATAACACTGATACCAAAAGCACACAAAGATCCTACAAAGAAAGAGAACTACAGGCCAATTTCTCTTATGAATATTGATGCAAAAATACTAAATAAAATTCTGCCAACTGAATCCAAGAGCACATCAAAACGATCATTCACCATGATCAAGTAGGCTTCATCCCAGGGATGCAGGGATGGTTCAATATACGAAAATCCATCAATGTAATCCACTACATAAACAAACTAAAAGGAAAAAACCACATGATCATCTCATTAGATGCTGAAAAAGCATTTGACAAAATTCAGTATCTTTTCGTGCTAAAAGTCCTGGAAAGAACAGGAATTCAAGTCCAATACCTAAATATAGTAAAAGCAATATACAGCAGACCAGTAGCCAACATCAAACTAAATGGAGAGAAATTTGAAGCAATCCCACTAAAATCAGGGACTAGACAAATATAGTACTTGAAGTTCTAGCGAGAGCAATTAGACAACATAAGGAAGTCAAAGGGATACAAATTGGAAAGGAAGAAGTCAAACTATCACTTTTTGCAGATGATATGATAGTATATGTAAGTGACCCAAAAAACTCCACCAGAGAACTCCCACAGCTGATGAACAACGTCAGCAAAGTGGCTGGTTATAAAATCAACTCAAGCAAATCAGTAGCCTTCCTGAACTCAAAGGACAAGCAGGCTGAGAAAGAAGCTAGGGAAATAACACCCTTCACAATAGCCACAAACAATATAAAGTATCTTGGCGTGACTTTAACCAAACAAGTGAAAGATCTGTATAACAGGAACTTCAAGTCCTTGAAGAAAAAAATCGAAGAAGACCTCAGGAGATGGAAAAATATTCCATGTCCATGCTCTTGGATTGGCAGGATCAATATAGTAAAAATGACCATCTTGCCGAAAGAAGTGTAAAAATCACAGGGTTATGTTTTTCTGGTAAACAAGTCTAAGACGGCTAACCAGATTATAAGTTCCCAGCTATGCTGGTTGGTCTTTGACAACTCAGCACAAACTACGGGGACTTCTAGGAGGAGAAATATTAATGAGAAAATGCCTCAATCAGATTGGCCTGAAGGCATGCCTGTGGAATATTGTTCTCATTGATGACTGAACTAGGAGGGCTCAGCTCACTGTGGGCAATACCACTACTAGGCTGGTGGCCCTGTGTGCTCTAAGAAAGCAGGCTGATCAAGCCAGTAAGCAGCACCCCTCTGTGGCCTGTGCTTCAGTTCCTGCCTCCAGATTCCTGCTTGAGTTTCTTAGTGACTTCCCTCAATGATGGACTGTAAGCTGTAAGAAGAATAAACCCTTTCTTCCCTGGGTTGCTTCTGGCCATAGTTTTTATTTTTATTGTTTTGTTTTTATTGTTTTTTGTTTTGTTGTTTTGTTGTTAATTAGCAGCAAGAGAATGTAAACTAGAACACCAAGTTTATACATCTCCCAGTTATTCAATAAATGGTAATGAAGACACTGTGGAAACCAGATTTTTTATATGTAAATAAAGTCTCAAATGAGTAGACTTTAAGAATGGAAGATGGAGATATCCAGATGGACCTCTAGCACTCAGTCAGCCTTTCTTAGCAGAGGAGATGTCAGAGATAAGAGGATTTTATAGAACAGAGTTCATGTGGCTTTTGGCTTTGAAGATAAGAAATATCCATCAGAAACTATGGGAAACTTCTAGTAGCTGAAAATGTCACTTTCTCTTGCCCCTTCCCCCAGCCCATAAGAAGCAGTAACCTCTGCCCTATGGCTGCATGTGACCAAACTCTGTCAATATACTTCTCCAGAGAGTACCTGATTCCTTGTTAGCCTCATATGACCCTGGGGTAAGAATCCAGTCCAGCATGCCAGACTTCAGATCTAGAGACCTATGAGCTGATGAATAGGAAATGTTTCAAGATTTTAACTTTTGGGTGATTGTTCAGGAAGTCACAGATAATCAGCATACAGTATTTCTACTTAAATTTGTTACAGAGGAACAAACAAGTTATTACTCACAGGACATAGGGAAAGCATGAGTCTGTACAACCTAGACTTGGTTCAGTGTGCATGGTCAGAGAGGAGCATTCTCAGGGGCTTGTGAGTCACCACAGCAATGATCATTTCCCCCAGATCTCAGCAAAATAAAGCATGCCACATTGTCTAATCATAAGTCTGCCAGTTCTCCGGTGCTGGTTGATCTGGGCTGAGCTTGGGGGAAGGGTCTGTGGATATTTACTAGCTTCTTCAGAGGTATAAGTGAGATCTGAGCTTTTGTTTGTTCGAATTCTGCATCTACATTGACCTTGGATCAATATGGCTCCACCCCATGCATCACTAATCTCCATCCTGAGTTAGGCTAAACTTGTCCTATAGTTTTTTTTCCATGCCCATGCCAGAGACACACAAAAAATACTGCAAAAACATGAAACTCGAGGGCCTGAACCATACTGGCCTTCAGTTGTTCAAGAAGAGTCACATGGAAAAATCTAGGAGGCCATCCCTCCAAAGGTGGTAGGAAGTGGAAGTGTACAGGGCAGTTTACATGAAGACTACAGGTAGTCATAATGTGGGGGACCCATGGGAAGACAAGATGCTAAGGATATACTCTTCATTGTCTCTCTCCATTTTCTCATAATAGTCTACTAAAATAATGACATTTAAATTCACTTTGCCTAAAATAGCTCAAGTATATCAAAATTTGATGAATAATGCTAATGAAGGTAATGCATTTGTCATTTGATCACAACACCCAGTTCAGAATTCCTAAGCAAAAAAGGGGAAGGAAGAAAACATGAAATAACTTCATTGGATATAATTTGGGTTATCTGAGTCCAAAACCATGAAAATGTCAACATGTGCTTTGAATTAAGCACAAGCTGCATATCCAAGATCTACTAATTTCTCAGGAGAGATTCCTCTGTGGCTGTGAAGAGTACAATGAGTTATTAAGAATTCTTATTATGATGAATTATTGAAGGCCAGTAAAATACAAATGGGAAAAAAATTACAACAGGCCACCAAATCACATTAAAAAACAACATTTAGTGTTCCATTAGAAGCTTTAAGCTTTATATTTTAGGATTTTAGATTTTTGGCCACCCATGTGATCCAGTAAAGCAGAAATATATCATCCTGAAAACCAAGGTCATGCACAACTTTTCAGACAATGTTGGCTTCAGAACTATATAACATCTTTCATCCAATTTGTTTTCACTTCTATATAAATTAGAAGGAATTTGTCAAACAAGAGTATTAATGTCAAGAGGTTAAACTGAAAAAGAAATACTTCCCCGTCAGACTTTCATGCCAGAAGCTGTCTGAATTCAGGATCCTCTATGACAGTTTCAACCACACCCACTATAACCTGATTGCTCTGGTTTGCTTCTTTATAGCTGAGAGGAATATTACAGGAAGAAAATGAAAGTTGGGAAGAAAGGATTTATTTGGCTTATGTTTGCCAATCACAGATTGGCATCAGGCAAGTCAAGACTTGGAACTTAAGGCAGGAACCTATATGCAGGAACTGAAGCAGAGACCATGGAAACTTGCTGCTTACTAGCTTTCTCCTTGTTTGTACAATAGCCAGGACCACCTGTGCAGGGATGGGACTGCCCACAGTGGGCTGGCATTCCCACATCAATCCTCAGTCATAATAATAACCCCACAGGCTTTCCTACAGGACAATCTGATGGAAGAAATTAATCAGCCAAGCTTCCCTCTTCCTAGGCATTTCTAGTTTCTGTCAAGCTGACAAAAACTAACCAGCAAGAGCCTGAGCAAGTGTATTACAGCTCCCACAAACAGCTAACAAATAAGAAAATACCCAGAACAGACCCAAAAAATTATCATTTGGTGCTGATAAAATACCCAAGTGAGTCCCGATTTCATAGAACTGAATGATTTCCCTATTTCTTGTACTGTTTGAGATTATAATTATACCATGCTCCTTCCCATTCCTCTCTCCAGACCATCTAGCATCTGACATACTCTTTTTTGCTCTTGCTTAAATTCATGGCCTCTTTTTTTTTTCATAAATTATTTTTACATATACACACTCCTAAATACAACATGATCAGTCTGTATAATATTACTTGTACATATGTTTTCCAGAATGACCACTCAGTATTGGATAACCAGCTGGTGTCAGAGGAAAAGTATTTCTCCTGCTTTCAGCATTCATTAGTTGTTTATAGTTCTTTTTGTAGGTTTGAGGCTTTCCCGAATCCACCTTGTTGATTCTGAGCTCACATTTATGTTGCCCTGCTGGTGAGACTTCATGGGAGTAATTTCTGGCTTTTCTAGGAGACACATTCTCAAAGCAAACTCTCTGATACTCTGGTTCTTATAATCTGCCACAGCGATTCCTGAGCCTTAGGTTCAGGAGTTTCATTGTCAATGTATCTGTTGGGACTAGGCTCCACAACTCTGTATGCTGACTAGTTGTGATTTTCTATAATGACCTTCGTCTGTGGTAAAGAGAAGCTTCCTTGAGGAGTAAAGACTATACTCATTCGTGAATACAAGGAAAAATATTTAGAATGTAGTAATGGGTTATGCTAATTTAGGAAAGTAAGAGATAGTTATAGGTTTTCAACCAAAATCCATGACTTGATCAGCCTGTGTGACTGTAACTTTCCAGCTCTAAGCATGATTTCTTACTTGTTGAGTATGTCAGAAGTCGAATTGGAGAGTTGTTGGTTGTTGCTAGGTTGCATGTACCACTACTACATTCTTAGGGTTATAGTGTCATGGTGCTTATTGTTGTGGTTCATAAGTGTCATAGCTAGGTAGGATTGTTGGTGGCTTTTCTTTTGGGGAAGTTCACAGGATTTTCTGAATAGGACTATATTTACCCAATAATTAAGACCAAGAATTAACCAGGGGGACCTCATAATTAAAATGTGTGTGGGCAGCATCATTGGGGAGCAGACAAATCCAGAAGAATGGGAGAGAATCTTATCCACCTATATACCTGACAGGGGATTAATATTCACATTCTATAAAGAACAATAACAAAGAAAAAATACACTTAAAACGTGCTGAGGCCTGAACAGAAGTTTTTAAAAATGGCTAAGAAATATCTCAAAATGATGTTTTATTGTCCTTAGCAATCAAAGACATGCCAATCAGAACAACTTGAGTGTTTCATCTTATCTCAGTCAGAATGGCAAAAATCAACATCACAACCCACAGGAACTAGAGAAGGTAAAGAAGAAACGGAACCTTCATCTCTGTAATTGGTACTTCAAACTTATTCAGCCACTACGGAAATCAGTGTTGAGATTTTTAACAAGCTAAAAATAAATCTTACATTTGACTCAACTATACCACTCCTTGGCATGCCCAAAGGACTTGACATCCTACTCCACAGATCCTTGCTCAGCCATATTCATTGCTGTTCTGTTCACAACAGCCAGGAAATGGAACCATAAAATGGATAATGAAATTTGGTGCATACACTATTTAGCTCTAAAGAAAAATGAAATGATGAATTTTTCAGGTAAATGGATGGACAGAGAAAAAGTTATAGTGAGTGAGATAACCTAGACCCAGAAAGTCAAATGTCACATCTTTTCTCTCCTTGGTCACTCCAAGTCTCCACATTTGCAGATGGGAGTGCACACCCCAGAGTAACTGCAGAAACCAGGAAATTAAATAGGGACTATTACCAAGGCTTGGCACAGGGAGCAATAGAGAGGCGATAGTGGAGTACATACGACCAGAAGGAGATATAGGACAGGAGGAGAGGAGGGAGCTAAATACAGAATGAGAAAGGAGGGGGGTAATACAAGACATTTAAAAATATCATAAGCAATTATACAATTAATTATCTATGTAAAAATAAGTCTGTGTATAAATATACCTATATAGTTTAAATAAGACTTTCCCATCTGAGCTGAAAATGCTCCCCACTAGGGACAAAGACAATCTAAAAGAAAATCAGCACCAGGCATAAAAGCCTTCTTTGATGTTGTTGCTCAAGGTTTTCTATGATAGTCCCCAGATATACAGGCCTTTGATTGTTCTGGAGAGGTGAAAGATAAGTCCTGTTGCTAGACTTCAGAACTTCAGCCCACACCATGCACTTCAGAATCAGAGTCCAGCAGCCCCTAAGTTGGAATGAACCTGGAAGTCAACTCTAGTGATTTTTCAGCCATCCACCGTAAGCTGATCTCCTGTAAATAGTAATTTTCGATTTCTGTTGAGGGTAGCATGCAGACATATGTAGGTATTCATTGGGTACACATTTGTGCAGAAGTGTGAGTGTGTGTGTGTGTGTGTGTGTGTGTGTGTGCATGCCAAGGCTAGATATTGATGCTCATATCACTCTAAATCTTACTTTTTGAGACACAGGCTTTTCCAGAACTGAGTAATCTAGACAAACTGGCTAGGGAGCTCTTCCTCCTTATCCTACCCAGCACCGGGAATCTCAATGTCTGACTTTTTATATGAGGTCTGTTCTCAAATTCTGATGATTGAAAGCAAACACTGTAGTGACCTGACCATTTCCTCCCCTCTTCAACCATTGCTGGATGTGCCTTTTATTCAGAAGAAATCCTATTTGAATAGTACTCTTGGACCACATACATGAAGAAATGTGTTTTCTTTTGATGGTGGTTCTTGTGCATTCAGGGCTCCTCCCCAGAATAGATATCTTGGTTTGAAGAACAGCGGTTCATATCCATGCATCTGTGTGGCTGCCCTGCTTAGAATAACTGTGAACTGAGACAGGTATTCAAGACTATTTCAGATGGGTTTCCTAGCTTCACTTAGATCTAACCCTGTGTGTATGTCTGAGCCTGTTGTAGAAGGTACCTCAGAGGCTATGGTGGTAGCAGGCTGGTTTTCAGGTGTATGGCTCCAACCACTGCTCAAGGGAAGAGGAAAGCATGCTTGAGAGGGCTGATGCTACCCAGAAGAAGCAGAGCTTAGAGGTGTTCCTCTACCCAGCACTGACATTTTCAAACATGACTCTACTGTAACAGCAATGACCTGTACCTGTATCTTATGAGTGCAGAGGTTGCCTCATGGCTAAATTTCAAAGAGCCATAGCTATTTAACTGCAATTACACATTTGAAATTAGTCAAAGAAAGTATCATGCATGTAAACACACACACACACACACACACACACACACACACACACACACACAAGATTTGCATGTAAAACACAAGATGGATGAAATTCAGGGGAACATTTAACATCTGCTCTGCCCTCTTCTATGAATATGCTTCCCTTCTCAAAAATCTAAAACAACATGGAAAAAGCAGTTAAAGGTATAAAAAAATCTCTCCTTTCTGTTCCCAGATCTCCAATCATCGCCACTATAATCCCATCATGGATCCTGCTCATAAATGGATCCGTTAGAATGTCCTCAGCCCCAGTCCTTACCGTTTTACATGTCAACACAAATGAAATTTGAATAAGAAGCATGTTTCTAATATTAAGAGTAAAGTGTTTCCATCTTAAGTTTCCTTGGTTTTGAGCCAAGCTGTACAATAGTGGTAGGTTCAGTATTGAGTTATGTTCCCCTAGTACCTTTAAACATGTGTAAAAATATCTACCCAAGTGGAACTGTTTTTAGGAAGTTTACTTATTTTTAAAGTGTACAGTCTTCATACCAGCAGTGAAATGCTATCAGATGTAGTCCACAGACTCTTTCCTAGACAACAGAACTCAGGTTCCCTTCTACTTTCAGGCCCTTAGGTAGAATGTAAGACATCTAGTGTAAAGGCATGGCAAAGAGCAATTGGACATCCTTCATGTTGAGGTTAAATATAGCCTTTAACTCCAAAGGAGTCAGATACCAGTGATTCTGGGCCAGATGTGAGCAGCCACTGACTGAGAATATGGATTCTGATTACTTCAAATAACGTGTTCTGACATGGAAGCATCTCTATGAAAGCTTTTCTTTTTCAGGATATAAAGAGTCATTCTGTAAATAGATTGTTTGGAACACAGCTGGGCACGTTCCAAGAAAGTGCAAAAACTTCTATTCTTGGTCTTTCCTTCCATGTTGGTAGAGGCTGGTGGTATATTTGGGTTTTATCAGATAGTTGAAAGAATGTTAGATTTGGTTCTATAAAGAACACAAGACCATTTGGTTATAGGTCTGCTACATTCCAAATCCCCACAGTCATTGAGTTCTATCCTAGTGGTCAGTCTTGTAGAAATTTTAACATTAGTGGGTTTTTAAACTCTACTTCATATTCGAAAAGTCCCCCTCACCCATCCCTACATCGTCAGGTAGATCACTAGCATGTCCTCATCCACTGTAAATGGAGCCCCTCATTTTGTTCTGTCTATTTTATGAAAGGGGAATTCTCTGAATACATTTCTGTTCTATGAGCTGAAGGATCCATTGCCTCTGGATGTTCAGACCATCATCTGCAGCATGGATGCAGGACAAACTCATCAGAGCATTGAACAGTGAGAGGGTCTGTAATGGGGTTGACGTATGAGTAGATGGCTAGAGCACATGACCTGACAAAGTTTTGGAATTCTAAATCAAGGAGGACATGGATAAGTCACAGTGTCATTAGGCTCCATCTCCTTACTCTCCCTTCTGTTAAAAGGTGAATAGGCAGAGACCTAGAGTACACTCTGCAAAACCTTGGCAGTGGACATGGATGACCACTGCACAGTCATCTCCCAACATGTGCCGAACTATAGTTAGCAAATCAGAGCTATCACCTTATGCTTTCAATGGTATCTCACAACTCTTATCTTAGTTAAAACATACAGAAAAACAGAGAGAGAGAGAGAGAGAGAGAGAGAGAGAGAGAGAGAGAGAGAGAGAGAGAGAGAGAGAGAGAGAGAGAGAGAATTTACTGTCCTCTACAATTGAACCTCATTTTTTTCTCATGCTCAATGTTTTTTATTGCGTTTCTTGTTTTATCCAAAAGCAATTAATGATTCTTTCTTGTGGAAGTAATTTTTAGAAGCCAGCAATTACCATACACAGCTCCTTTGTTAATTGTCCATAGACATTTTCATCAGGCTTTCAGGACCCATGCTGTCCTAATTCAGAGGCTGGACCTGGGACAAGCATTACCTCATCATGCAGAGCACGATGGAAACAAACAGGAGGGAAGGAGAAGGCCATACAGAGCAGTGTTCTCATTAAAATACAGCAGGGGACACGTGTGCCCGTGCAGCTTCCACTGCACTACAGTGAGCAGATCCTGTGGCTTGTTATATCCTCCAGAAAAATTCAGACCTGGGGCAAAGAGGCCTCTGGATTAGATCATGAACTAGCCCCAAGCTGACGTGTCTTGTATCCTCTGGGGCACTGTGTTCTGAAGGTATATGTGTGTGAGGGACATTGTAATGAGAGCATGTATACTGAACACTTGATGAGCTCAGGCCCTGGGAGAAGGTAGCAGTTACCAGGTGAGTCCATGTGGTCACCAGGGCTGTCCCTTTGCTTCTTTTGTCTAAGGTGTAGGATTCACTCTGCTGTACCAGAGCTGGACCAGTGCATGACTCTCATGACAAGCAACCTACCACCTTATGCAGAAGCGACGGGGTTGTTGCAGATCCACAGTACTGATGGAGAGTAGCTATCTAATTTCACTTGAAGACATCTGCCTGTATCCATCCCTTACTTGCTCAGCTCCTTTGACATCCTGCTACAAGTCACCTATGCTCAGAGCTCTTTCTGTGGGGAGGCTGAACCCTACCTCCCTGCATGCTCACACATGCCGAAGAAAGGCATAGTCTATGGACAGGGTAGAAAACATGCCTGGCTATAATACATCGTCTCTACAGCCTCCTTAAAATCAACACACAACCTCTACAAATACACACTAAAGTTTATTGAAGTTTGTTCTAGATAGGTATAAGATTTTGCTTCCTGTCAGTCATGAGCAATACTACCGATGAACCCCTGAGATTCCTGCTTTTACTTTTGCACGTCTAAGCTGGTAGCTCCCTCTGTGATTCATCTAAAGCTCTGTTCTGTCATCTGCTGTGTCAGCTGTCTCCTGCAGTTCTCTATCATGTGCAAACCTTATAAGCATGCTTTCTGTGCCTTCATCCAAACCACTGAATGGGAGTTAGCATGTGATGAAGAACTGGACTCTGCCTCATGCTGTTTGAGCTCCCCCCTTTGCTTGACCCCAATTAATTAGTGGAGGTCTTTGAGCAGGTTAGTGGAAACAGCCCTGACTGGCTTCACTGTGGTCTAAGTACACAGAAGTATCAGATGGATACTTCAAGCCAGGTGATATGGAAAGCTGGAGGCACAAGACATCTGGCGCTCCAGTTGACTGATCACCTTCCATGCAGAGATTACCCATCATTTCCCTGTAGTAACTGCTGTCCAGCAAAAGCTGATTAGCAGAATTAAAACAGAACATCCACAGCCAGCTGCGAAGTTCACTGAACTGGATCTTGTGATCAGCTCTTCTCAAGAAGTCCTCAGCTTGTCCACAAGTCCTTCTGAAGCCATCAGTGTGGAACTTACTGGACTGTCATCTCTGGAATTCATTCCTTTGCCAGTTGTAAAACTGAAAAAGTACTGGCCTCCTCCACTCATCTGCTTTTCTCCCATCCGTTAAATTTTTCTTGTGTAATTTTTTCTCTGTCCTACTGAGGATGCTCTTCTCCCTGAGCTATGGTTTCCATGGCATGGGGCTTTGGTCTTCCTTGAGACATCTGATCTCTTTCTTTCTCACCCACTTCTGTAGGATGCAGAATTATTACCCTACCATGTCCACTGATCTGTGTAGCATGTCCTCTCACCAAAAATGAAGGAGAAAAATAGTCATCAGGGGGGCATGCACTCTCTCTATCCTGTTCCCAAGGATGTCCACCCTGTTATTAAGGACACAGACCCACAATTGGCCCTGTCCCCCAAGATGTCTATTCTTTATCTTTCCTATGTATTCCATGTACTTCAGTGTACATAGAAAACTCCTAAATGACATTAAAAGTGGGAAGGGATTTAGAGAGTTGTCTTTGCTTCAGTTTTATGGAGAACAAAAATGAAGTAAGAACCACTAGATGGCTGAACGGAATGAGTTTTCCATAACAGGTAAAACTAGAATGAGGAATGCAGAGCTGACAAATATATAAGTTATAATCTTAAAGCCTGAGTCCATAAAAGAGTCTAAAAACTCAATATAAAATAGGTGGGTGGGACTGTCCTACTTGTCCTTGTGGATTATATTTAAACATATAAAAAAATCAATTAAATATTAATTACACTGGTTATTCTTAACTGAGATAGAGTTGACTGGGTTATGATAATGTTAAAAAGGAGTTAAAAAATACACTGTCAAAACAAACCAGACAAACTGGATATGGATGTGCTCTCCTTCCGTGCTTGGACGTGAGTCTCGCAGAGGGACTCTTGGGCTGGGTGAGTTTGCTGTGCCAGCTATTTTTCCAAGGCCCTGATTTGTTTGGAATATCTTCTGGTAACCGGTTCCTAGTCTTCTGGCAAACCACCTGTAAGCTGAGGCGGAAGCTGAGGAGGAGTGGGATGGGTGGGGTGGACTATGTTTTCAACATTACTTCAGCCCACTGTAATGCAAGCTCAGAGCTCCTGGGTCCACACATACTTGAATGGGGTGTGTGGTTGATTTATTAAAGCTATTCAGGTCAAGCAATCTGAGCTCTCTGTTCGTTTAAAATTTAAGAAGAGACTCTTTTTAGAGACGTCTTGAGTGCAAGATATTCTTTAACAGCTGACAATGGTAACCTGAGTCAACTTAAAGTCTGAAATGCCAGAATAAGGTTAATCTGGCTGAGAGGAGAGCCAGTGCCTTGAAGGGAGGACTCATTTACATTCTTTCTTCACTGTAATCTAATCAAAAGTGGGTGAAGGTGAGGCTGTTCTCTCACTTTTCTTTTAAGATTTGAATTGTAATTAGAGAAAAAGCAATTGGCCTCAAATGACCTTCCCCTTTGCAGTTGTGCTGTAAAGAAGGACAGGGGGAAACCTGGTATGCTTTGCAAGTGTGAGAAACAGTGCAGTGGACAGCACGTGTGCCTTCCAGGCCCTGCTGGCCTGCCTTGGAGGGAGATGCAGACCTATGCTTCTCAGTGTGAGGTTCCAGAGTAGTATTACCTCAGCATCAGGTAGACCTGGGAAGCAGCAGGGGCTCAGAACCACTCCATAGGCTGTGCTCTCACAGGCTCCTTGGTCCTGCTCTAGGCTGCCCTCCAGATGGCTCTACGGCATGCCCAGTTTGCAGGGCACACTCGCCAAGAATGTGGCCCCAATGGTTATATTGAAACAGCTTGTCAAAAGTCCAGGGCTAGCTCCTGCCCAGTAAACACTAAGAATAAGTAGAGATAGTAGAGGCTCATTTCTAGATGTGCCAAAGACAAGCTCAACATTTTGAGGATTCATACAAGACAGACAATACAGTTTTATAAATGTAGGTCTGTGAGGAAGGGGAGACAATGCAGGTAGTGAGATCTTGGTGACAAATTAAAGGTGGTACCAAACACAAGCGTGTCTGTGTCACTAAGTGTCTTCTAATGAAAGGTGCCTGTTGAATATCAGCTAACTGGAAGTTAGTAAGGGTATTCAGTGGTCAGTGTTTGCTCCTGTTATACAACTGAGCCCATATATGTAAGCAGGTTTTAAAAACACCATTTCAACAATTGTGTGAAATGTGTAGCAGTTATACATGAACTACATGTATGAAGTGTATATCAGTAATACAAGGAATACATGTATGAAGTGTATGGCAGTAATATGTGGCACCTTCCAGGCTGTTCTACCGATCTGTGTGTTGGACACATCATCCATGTGAGCTTCTGTCTCTGCCCAAGCCCAAGACATCAGCAGAGATCCTTTGTAGCAGAAGGTTAAGGAATATGCAAACAGACTCACGCATTCCCTTCCAAATGCCTTGGTGAAAAAGGAGTAATGTGCAGAGGGTAAATGGGAGGCCTATGGTAGACAAAGGAAAGATGGAAACTCATGGCTTTCCTTGCAGTTCTGTCTGAACTACCAGCTAACAGCAGATAGGCTGAACCAAGAAACTCTCCCATGGTGTACTGCTACATCATTGCCACCTTGTCCTAAAACCCCTTCTACAGAGAATCCTGACAAGGCAAAGAGAGTTATTCTAACACTTCTGTGGGCCATAGTCAGACACAGAGAAGCTCTCCTTGAGATTACTCTCCAGCTGAGCGGGAGCTTCTATAAACCCTCTCAGTGTCCTGTGGCCTCTTCCTCCACATTCGCCATCATTAAAGACACAGGCTTTATTGATTGATTGATTTGATTGATTTATTGATTTCTTTATTTGTGTGGTGTGTGTATGTGTGGTATGTGTGTGTGGTGTGAGTGTATGTGTATATGTGTGTAGTGTGTTTGTGGTTTGTATATGATGTGTGTAGTGTGTATGTGTGTGTGTTGTGTATGTGTGTGGTATATGGTGTATGGTGTGTGTGTAGTATGTGGAGTGTGTGATATATGTGTGTATGGTATATGTATATGTATGTGTGGTACGGGTATGTGTGTGTGGTGTGTGCATGTGTGCGTATGTGTGTGTGGTATGTTTGTATGCATGTGGTATGAATGTGTGATGTGTGTGCATGTGTGTGTGTGGTGTGTTTGTGTATGTATGTGTGGTATGTGTAGTATGTGTATATGTGTGTGGCATGCTTTTAATGTGTTTGATGTGCGGTATTTTTGTGTATATGTGTGGTATGTATGTATATGTATGTGGTATGTGTATGTGTGTATGTGTATGTGTATGTGTAATGTTTGTGTGGTGTCTATGCTTGTGTGGTGGGTGTGGTGGGTGTTTGTGGTATGTGGGTGTGGTATGTGCATGCGTGTGTGTGTGTGTGTGTGTGTGTGTGTGTGTGTGTGTGTGGTGTGAGGGTGTGTGTGTGTGTGTGTGTGTGTGTGTGTGTGGTGGGTCTTTGTGGTATGTGTGGGTGGTATATGCATGCATGTGTGTGTGTGTGTGTGTTTGTGTGTGTGGTATGTGCCTGTCTGTGTGTTTGTGTTTGTGTGTGTGTATGTGGTGTGTGTGTGTGTGTGTGTGTGTGTGTGTGCAAATGTACATGCCAGGCCCTTGTACATGGGGAGGTTAGAGGATGAATTGCAAGTGCCAGTTCCTACTTTCACCATGTATGCTCCTGGAATTGAACTCATGTCCCGAGGGTTGATTGAAAGCACCTTAATCTAGTGAGGCCACTCATCAGAGGTGGTACATGCTGCCTTTAATCACAGAATTTGAGAGACTACAGCAGATTAGAAAATGCAGTCAACAGGACAAGGAAATTGTATATTTCCTTGAGATGCCACATCCATGGCTAGGACAGGGCACAGATTTATGAAGCAAAACAGCAGGAAGTAGTGTCCTTGTTGATTTACTCAGGGCCACATCTGTTTGCAAATGTGGTCACCACATTCTCTTTTTGATCATCATCCCCATGAATGTACTATGTGCACTAACTTTGCTTCTGTTTCTTCTCATATGCTGGTGCCTCTTACAGACTTGCAAACCCAGAGGAATTGTTACAACTCACTACCTACCTGCCAAGCTATAACCAATCCATCTAGCAACCTGTAAGATGGTGGTGGAGGTCCACTGGAAACAACATGGTGGTAGCTGTAGGTGTATCTTGGCTAGGCCATAGAGCTACTCTTGTCTGAGTGCCTACACCTGAGTGATGTTAACATCACTAAATTGATCATGCAGACAGTCTCTCTAGTCCTAGGGCCTCCTGCGTCCATAAAGGGACATGATGACCACAGGGACAGTGTTTTAGTCAGGGTTTCTTTTCCTGCACAAATATCATGACCAAGAAGCAAGTTGGGGAGGAAAGGGTTTATTCAGCTTACACTTCCACCCAGCTGTTCATCACCAAAGGAAGTCAGGACTGGAAATCAAGCAGGTCAGGAAGCAGGAGCTGATGCAGAGGCCATGGGGGGATGTTCCTTACTGGCTTGCTTCCCCTGGCTTGCTCAGCCTGCTCCGTTATAGAACCCAAGACTACCAGCACAGGGATGGAACCACCCAGAAGGGGCCCTCCTGCCTTGATCACTAATTGAGAAAATGCCTCACAGCTGGATCTCATGGGGGCACTTCCCCAACTGAAGCTCCTTTCTCTGTGATAACACCAGCCTGTGTCAAGTTGATACAAAAAAAAAACCAGCCAGTACAATTGATCCCTTGTCAATTTGACACACAAACACATCACTACCAAGCCTCAACCCGTACTTTCTTATCCATCCCCAAGATCTAAATAACTTTAAAAGTCTCACAGTCTTTAAACATTAGAAGTTCAATCCCTTTAAAATGTCCAATATCTTTTAAAATTCAAAGTCTTTTAAAACTTCAAAGTTTCTTAACTGTGGGCTCCACTAAAATACTTTCTTCCTTCAAGAGGGAAAAATATTAGGGCACAGTCATAATCAAAAGTCAAACTCAAACTCTAATGGTTCAATGTCTGGGATCCAACTCACAATCTTTGGGGCTCCTCAAGGGCTTGGGTCACTTCTGCAGCTCTTCACTTTGTAGCATACACCTTGTCTTCTAGGCTCCAGCTGCCTGTACTCCACTGCTGCTGTTCTTGGTGATCATCTCATGGTACTGGCATCTTCCACTGTAACTAGTCTTCACCAATAGCCTCTCATAGGCTTTCTTCATGGTGCCAAGCCTCAGCTCCTTTGCATCACCCCTTCAGCCCTGGGCCATCAATTGCAACTAAGGCTGCACCTTCATTAATGGCCTTCCATGGCCTCTCACAGTGCTGAGAGCCTCAGCTGCTCTTCATGACCCCTTCATGCCTTCAAAACCAGTACTGAGTAACTCTTACACAGTACCAAGTCCTGCTACAGCACGAGGTACAACCTCTGCTATCTCTGGAACACAGCTTTCCCACTAGGACAGTAGTGGGATTCTATTTATACAGACAGAAACACTGCAGAGATTTGTTTGGGAGGTTTTTACATTACATGATGAAAGGAAGGGCAAAGAAAGCACAGTGTAAGGAACTAAGAAACAGAAAGCAACACTGGATCTTCCATTCCAAAGGCCTTCCAAAAGTTCTCCCTAGCCTGAATCCTATCCTGGGCCAGGATGGAAGAACCACAGAACAGATCCAAAGCCAACTTCAGAGCAGAGTCTGCAGATCCAAAGAACTAAGATCGTGAACAGGATACATTGAAACTTTAAAATAGAAAATGTGGACAGGTTAGCTTTGTAGCTGTAACGCCTTTGACAAGCAACACCCTTCCACCGGGGATATTCTATCCTCTGACTCCAGTAGAGTCTGAGTCATATACTCTATGACCTCAGAGCATAATGTTTATACATGGAGATGTGCAGAAGCCCATAACCCAAATGCACGCATCAGAATAATGCATGAAATAGTAAAAAGAATGTACTCCTTTCCATGCAGGAAACTTGTATTTGACTCTGGGGCAAGTGGACCGTGCCATCAGGCAGAAGAATTGGTAAGGTTGAGCAGGCTCAAGCCCTCCAGGAAATCTCAGAATTGAGAAAAGCAGGCATGGAGTCAGCTGCCTGCCAAACTACGTGGTCTAGAACCATGGCGCTCGACTGAGAGGAACATGACAGCCATTCACTGTAGCATAAAAACCTGGAGTTCTCCATGCTGATGAGACATCTCATTAGCATGATTTGCCAATGAGCTTCCCTTCCTGGGCATTCCTTCCCCCAAAAGGTATTTAATCCCTGATTCACTCTGAGTAACATGGATATATTCACATCTACCATCAAATAAGACTATTTGGGCAAGCGAGAATGTCTCCTTCATCAAGGATCACCACAGATCTGCGCCTAAATCTCCCTAAGAAGACAAAAGCCTTTTCTCTTCTAGCACTCACTCAGTACAAAACTGGATTCTGCGTCGCCCCCCAACCATTCCCTTCCTACCTGACTCATGGATGACCTGAGAGGAAGCGTGGAACTGCAGACACCCGTTTCCAACTCCCAGCCAATCCCCAGTGGTGTCTGGGTGTGCAGGCGCCACAGCATCCTTCCCAGCCCCCCTCCCCCTGTTTCTCATAAACACAGACTGGGAACCCTATTTTGGACTAGGTTCTGCCTCCCCTGAGCTACTTGCTCAGGCACCCCAGAGGTGATAGTCCACTCTTCCCTTAACAGAAAGAATTTGGAGAGAAGCCATCAGATGATGATTCCTGTTCCCTAGAGAACCCCTTCCTACTACAGAGCATAAGTAGCACCTCACCCAACCAGGAGGCACCAGTTACTCTCTTAACAGTGGTCCCCTAGTCAACCCAATTCAGATAAACACACTGTTAGTCCAGGTGGTTCAACGTTCTAGCATTTGACCCTCACTCTGATGTGCTCACCCCCAAATCTAGAAGTGTGCACTTTGACAGGACAGAAGCCTGAGCTCTCCCTGTTACTCATTTGCTTGCATGTTTGAAGTGAACTGAGTTTAATGCCATGGAATGGGATTTTGCCCAAGGCTATATATTCCACTCACATAATAACATCCAGGTCCCTCTAGGGATGAGGCAGGTGCATCAGTGCTGGAGTGGGCCGTGCTTGGTTCTTCCAAGCACCTCATGCCAGGACTCCTGTGAATCTGTAGCCTGTTTCTGATGGGCAGACGCATGTGGAACAATAGGCACAGCTCAGTGAGCTGAAGGTTCCTGAGACGGTTTTGCCAATTAATTTACAGTGCCCATTTTAATATGCTGTGATTTATGAGTCACTCCTTTGAAGTCACTATGGAGTTTCCTTTTGATTTGGGCTTTCTATGTTGATGGCTATAAGCTGGAACTTACAGTATTTAACCAATTTTTGTGTATGTGTTTTCTTTGTCATCAAGCAAACTGTTTAGTCTGAGAATCCACTCGCACAGTGTTACGACACAATGAGGCATCTCACGACCTGGCCCGGGGCTGGGAAATGTCTCCCCATGCCTGAGTCATTGATGTAGCCTGTAAATGACAATTGAGTCTTACAGATGGCCATGCTGCTGCCAGCCTGCCTCTGCTCTGCAGGCGAACTCACTGCAGTGAGCATGCACTTTCCTGTCTGGTGAGCACAACAGTATTCTCCAGTTGGTTCTGGGTGACCAGGCAGAGGATGATTCCCTTTGGCCCCACTACAGGACAGGAGCAGATTCTCCACCACTGAGTATGTGTTCTTTGTAAAAATCCCTGGACTGACCAACTCAAGTCTCACAGAAGGAGAGTCTTTTGCAAACACATTCAAGAATCATCTAGGATAAAGTTGCTTTTGCTTTAGTAATTTACAGTGGAATATTTTGAGCACTGAAACATCTACTCACCTTCCTTAAACCAACCTTAGGAGATGTCCCACAATGTGGCAGCAAAATATAAATTCTGCTCCTCTTCACTTACTTGAATGAATGAATTTATTCAGGAGGTTGTGCTGAATGTTATAGTTATGTCCATGTTCATGGAATTTTCTTCTGTCTTCTAAACAGTCTGCAATCTTACTTGATTTGACATTAGGTTCCTACTAAGTCTTATCAAGAAACCAGAGCAAAGGTTGACTTGGAGTTTTGCACATAAGCACACTAGGCCTTCAGATGAGATGTACAGTAGAATCACCTGACCCTGCTAACATCATCTAGAACATGGTGACAATAATCTTACGAGTGTCTGACAATAGGATGTGGCCATACAATTGATAAAGTCGAACCCAATGAATGCAAACTCAGTGATTTGAACTCTCTGTATTTCTTTGTGTAAAGCTGAGCCTGGGATATGTTCAGGTTCTAATACTTTTCCCTCAAATAGCAGGTGTCCCCAGATAAATTCAAAGACCACTCCATGAAGCACATGAAGAAATGAAGCTGCATGTACAATTGCAAGTGTAGATGCTGACTATGTTCTGCCAGTTTTGGGGATACATTTGTGGTCTCCATGTTTTACAGTTTTTAATGTGAAGCAATGCTAGGGTATGTTTTGCTCTCGAGCTTGTGAATGACTTGAACAATACAAGAATGCACGTCTTTCTCTTGTAACCATCCATGCTCCCAAAAGCAGGCAAGGGTGGATTTGAACCTTTGGAGGTAGAGAAGCTTCACTAGGATTCTCTTTCAGGAAGCCTCTTATTAGGTGCACATACTGCTAATTTTTCCCACAACAGAATGGGATGATGAGAAACAGAATGGACACAGATCTATCTGCCCTGGGTAACAGCCCAGGCCTCAAGTCTCTGGGTTTTCAACACTTTCCATTTTTAATATGCTTAAAACTGTTCCAGGAGAAGTACTTGGGTCTTATTATTAAATAAGAGCCAGTGCAAACCGGGGCTGGAGAAATGGTGGCTCAGCAATTCCGAGTGTGTACTGCCCATCTGCACCTACGGCAGGGGCTCACGACGGCCTGTAGCTCCAGCTGCAGCTGCAGGGACTCTGATGCCCTCTTTGGTCTCCACATTCACATACGCACACATGGACACATAGCTAAAAATAAATGTAAACTTTAAAAAGAGCTTAAGTAGCAAATCATCTCAAGAAAGAGAAGAACAATAACTATTGGAATTCTCATCATTAAGAACAGGCTCCATTTCTAAATGTAACAAGCTAGCCTGCACACGCTCTTAGAAGGCTCTTTGAACACTTGGGAAGGGTAACTTCGACACACACAATAAAATAGAAGGAAGTGACAGCAAGAAAGGGAGTCAGAAATATAACACTTTCAGGGTGCTGTTCTTCATTTGTCGGATAGAGTGGGTAAAGCACCCGAGAGAGAATAAGCCTGCCGAGAAGAATAATCAAAATGACTATAATAGAAGCAAGGGGATTTTAACCTTGTGACTCAGCAAACTCCCAAAATGAAGAGGGAAGAAATAACCACATGCATTTAAACAATAATCCTAAATATAAAGCGTCCTAAGTCATCAGTTTAGGAACACAAACTGAACGGATTAAGAACAGTCCCAGAACCAATAGGCTGGGAAGAGAGGAC
Source organism: Apodemus agrarius (assembly GCA_964023405.1). Lineage (NCBI taxonomy): Eukaryota > Metazoa > Chordata > Mammalia > Rodentia > Muridae > Apodemus > Apodemus agrarius. The sequence continues at coordinate 3,580,624 of OZ030020.1, forward strand.
CTCAATCTAACAGCTCTACCTTGAACACATTGTGAGTTTGAGGCCAGCTTGAATTATACAATAAGACCAGTGAGTGTCAAGCAAATAAACAAACAAAACCAAGACCAACTATGTTCTGTGTACAAGGAATGTACCTCACTGGCAAAGACATAAGCAGATGGGAAGTTAAAGGGCAGAACTCCTGTCCCAAGCAAAAGCAATGTGAGAGCAAGCAGCTGCAGGCTAGCAGCTGTGGCCAAACTCATGAGTGATACAGCAAATTGCAAGCCAAAATGAGTCAGAATAAAAAAACAAAACAAAATACAAAGCCAGTCATTGCAAACTAATAAAGGGAACAATCCATCAAGATGTGGGGTGTGTGTGTATGTGTGTGGATGTGTGTGGATGTGCATGTATGTGTGTATGTATGTATATATGTATGTGTGTATGTATGTATATGTATATATATGTGTGTGTGTATGTGTGTGTATATCTGTGTATATGTGTGTATATCTGTGTATATGTTTGTATGTATATGTGTATGTGTATATGCATATATGTGTATATGTGCATATGTGTGTATATGTGTGTATGTATATATGTATGTGTATATCTGTATATGTGTATGTATGTGAGTATATGTGTGTATGTGTGTATATGTGTATATATGTGTCTGTATGTGTGTATATGTGTGTATGTGTATGTGTGTATATGTATGTATGTGTGTGTATGTCTATGTGTCTCTATGTGTGCCTATGTGTATGTGTGTGTCTACAGCCATTGTGTTCAATATATAAACAGTGCTGTGTGCCTGACAGTAAATTCCTTACATCCCTTCTTACATGTCTAGCAAAGTTGTCATGTATGTCAAATAACTGGAATGATTCAAGGTTCGAGGTTATTACGTTATTGTATTCTGTATTAAGAAACACAAGAATGTGATGAGTCCTGCCTGGCTGCTTTCTTCCTGAGAAGTTCATCTATCTTGGTTTCAAATCTTCCTTAGTCCTTGCTGGTAAGTGACACTACCTCCTGTGCTCCTCAGAACATGTCAGGTGTGGTTCCTCCAGCGTTGACATGTATGGATTCTGCAGGGTCTCTTGTAATCCCGCTCACTCTCGGTGTTTCAGCAAGCCTCTGCACAGTTTGTCCCATGGTGATTCTAGGGCCCCTCCCACATACAACTTCTACCAAGTCAGTCAGCCCAAATTCCAGACCCTTTCAGCTCAACAGCACTGCCATACTCAATTGATTCCATTTCCCAGAGGCTCTATATCTTTGATACTAGGCTGTTCTCTGGTCATCATCTGTGTTCAGGTTCTTTCCAGAATCTACATCTTGTACTGTTTGCTACCCTATGCCCAGACCCTTTGATTAACATGTTCTTATGAGTTTTACAGTTGTTCTTAACTGGAAGGAGAGACCAAGGATAGATCCTGACCTGAAGCAGAGATCCCATCATCTAGACCCAAACTCAGACAGTACCTTCAATTTTCTCACGTCTGTATTCCAACCTGCTTCTCACCATCACAGTCCACCCTCAGAGGATCAGTGAGAGCCATGCTGGCTGTAGGTGTGAAGATAGTCCCGCCACTCAAAACCTTCCCATAGACCTCCAGAGGGAATGTGTCTGCCCAGGTCATCAGTGATGTGGCTTTAACTGCACTTCATGAGTGGGTTCAACCGCTCTTGTTGTATTTCCTTCCTGTTGAGAGAACTCTCTCCTATGGTTTTAAACCAGCATTTTCTGGTTCTGCTCCCACTGCACTGCCTTCCTCATTTTCTGCTCACATCTTCTTACTGCTTTGGAGTTTTCATTTCTAGCCCCTGCTCCTGTCTGAGGCCTACCTAGCAATGCTTTATAAACATGCACGTCCCACTGCAATGCAAGACATTCCTGCTTTTTTCTTCATGTATGTCTTAGTGAATCCCACCCAGAACCTACACACAGTGTCCTGGTCACATGCACTGGCAAGTTATTTGTTTTCCGTGCTTAGCAGCAGGTGTGCATCGTCAAGGTGTGGACTCTTGCCGTTTGGTTAATTTAGAACACCTATACCTAGAAGAGTGCATGTCCTAAGTTCAGTTTTAGTATACACTGGGAGAAAAGTTCCCAGCCAGTCACATTCTAGCCAGAAGTAAGAGGGGACCCCAAAGTCTCCAAACTGAGGACCTGTGGACAGTTGATGGTTTCTGGTAGAGAGAGAGAGAGAGAGAGAGAGAGAAAGAGAGAGAGGGGGGGGAAGGAGGGATGGAAGGGGGAGAGAGACACACACAGAAAGAGGCTGAGACAGAGAGACAGAGTTTTCTTTGAGAATGATCAGGATCCAGAGGGTGGCCATACCGCTAAGCTTTTATGAACACACCACAAATCAAATCTATGTGCTATTAAAAGAAGAGGAGAACACATGTTTGGGTGTAGGGAGTTGACTGGATCTGGGAGAAGTTGGAGATGAATATGATCAAAATACATTATATGAAATTCTCAAAGAATTAATTAAAATGATTTTTAAAATTCAAGCCTCAATCAACATAGTTTTATTATTAAAATTTAACAAAATTTTATAGCATGATAATTACTAAATATTTTGAATACTTCATGTGCTCATTGGATGCTACATTCAACATTTTAATGTGTAATAATCCTTATAATTATTCATTGTATCGCCTACATTGGGTGATACTTAAATTATGTTCTTAAAATACTATTCCAGATTTCATCACAAAAGAGAGCCTACAAAAATTACACTTTGTATTTTTTTCCTTTGTTCTAAATAGATTTTAAGGACTAACTCATTTTACTGAAGAATTGTTGTACTTGAGATAAAATAGCTGGCCATATCAGCGGAGACACAATTCAGTGAAATCTCTGGGGCTTTGCAGGGTCTACACTGTTTGACTAGTTCACTTTGATCTGCCCACAATTTTCTTTTTCATTTAAATTTACCAAATCATCTACTTCTGAGCCTTTTGAGCAAAGTCACACCATCATGAAAATGGTATGGTGCCTGACTAGGGTTCTCCATAGAAAACCCTGAATCAACGGCTAGTGTCTCTCTAGAGTTAAGGTGCGCTCATACTTCTGTGCTGCTACCCTGTCCTTCGTTCCACTTTGGCCAGTGTCCCAGCTGCTACCTTACCTCTCTTTGGGAGCCCCTGGGCAACCTGCTCAGCCTTACTGTAAAGACACTGCCCCTCTTACCACAAAAATGCTGACTTCCTAAAGGAAGGAAGAGACCTGCAAGGAGATGGCTTCAAACTTACTAAGAATTTTATTCTGTTCAGAAGGTAATGTCCTGTCTGCTTACATGCTAATGTCTTTTCTTCTTCTGCAACAGTTTGTACTTCAGGCCTCTGGCTTCTTTCCTGGTAACCTTTCCCAAATACAGAGAACGTGAAGTAATATGGTTGAAAACCCAGAGTATCCTTTTCACCTTTTCTTCCTGCTTTGGCTGGAAATCTGTCTGAAACGAGCAGTGTTCTTCGATGCTATTGAAAAGTGTGGGCAGAAAGGTTGATGCTTTCAGTTTATCAGATACTCAGAGGCTGAATTCAAGGCTGCAGAACAGGGCTTTCTTCCGGAGGTGGGGCTACTGTGTGTAAATGGCCTTATTTGTCATGAAGGTAGCTATTCCATGTTCTGTCACTTTTACTCATCCCCCAATTGTTACTCCGTTTTATGTGTTGTGTAGGGAGGATACACACCCACTCTCTGAAACCCAGTAGACACCAACAGCCCCATTGCAGGCATCCCCCTGCACCCGGGCCTCAATCCCCACTTTTATTCCTATTAATGTCACTCAAAAGAAGCAGAACGGTTCTGGTAATTTCCAAGAGAGAAATGGATGGCTCTCTCTGGCCAGGCGACTTTAAAGTAGCTCTCACGGAAATCCTCCTGTGAGAATGTTTTATATCCACATGTTTCTCAGATCTGCCTCGTGAGATGCAGTGCCCTGCTTTTGATCTTTGAGCATTCAGAGGGAAGGCACCTGGTTTCTCCAAGTTCACTCCAGGGAATACAAATTTCTTCAAATTTTTTCTGAAACATTTAATTTTTTCTGAAACATTAAGGTTGTCTTAGAAATGTTTCTTTTTCTTTAAAAGGTCTTTATTATGTATTTTGTAACTCATGACTGATGTAGGAGGACTCTTCATTGTGTGTAATGTCACCTCAGGTCAGAGAGTCTTGGAATATATAAGGAAGAATGTTGGTGGAAAGGGGTGGATTGGGGAACAGCCATAGAGAGAGAACCAGTAAGCAGCACTCCACAGTGGACTGTGGTTCATACCATGGTGTTTTTCACAGGACCAGAAACCCTATCAAGATACAGCAAAGGTTTTTAAAAATTGATGAAAATCACGACTTATTTTTAAAATTCAATGTTTATAGATCATCGTATAGATGTATATTGCATATGTATATGAAGTTGTATGTAAACTTTTAAGGGGAACTTTAAGGAAATTGTAAGGTGCTATAATCTATTTTTACTGGAAATTTCTAATTAATTATTTTAATCCCGCCTACCGTACAACATTCTCAGTAAGATCCATGACACCCCATGGAAGTAAAGTAAAAATAAGAGGATGAAATACTCTTTATCTGTGTAGCTACTTCTATCCTGGTTAACTCTATTTATCAGCTACAAAATAATATGCTGTGATGGGAGCCTTATTGACAAATGAAAGTTGCTTCAGTTCTAACAGTTGATAAGTCTGAGACCAAGGCACCAGCAGGCTGGTGTCTACGGAGAGCTCCCTGCATGGCCACACAGTGGGCTGGAGGGCAACTCTCTGGTGTGTTCTGACTGTTACAAAGGCACAAAGAACAATCCTCAGGGTGATCACACAGCCCTTTTCCCCAGCACTATCACACTGAGAGTTAAAACCACAACATATACATGCTAATGGAGGAGCACATGCTAATGGAGAAGCACATGCTAATGGATGAGCACATGGTAATGGAGGAGCACATGGTAATGGAGGAGCACATGGTAATGGAGGAGCACATGGTAATAGAGGAGCACATGCTAATGGAGAAGCACATGCTAATGGAGGAGCACATGGTAATGGAGGAGCACATGGTAATGGAGGAGCACTTGCTAATGGAGGAGCACATGCTAATGGTGGAGCACTTGCTAATGGAGGAGCACATGGTAATGGAGGAGCACTTGCTAATGGAGAAGAAGCACATGCTAATGGAGAAGCAGGCACAAACGTGAGCCTATAGGAAATGCAGTGTCATTCTTATATAAAGGTGGTATCCAATGAGTTTCCTTCAGTATTAAATACCGAGAATTGATAAAATTACTCAAGCTGCTGGTTTACTTTATCTGTTTTCAACAAACTTGTCCAAGAAATGACAAAGGACCAAAACCTGATCAGCAAATTTCATCATAAAAGAAGAATCAGATTAAACAATAAAGTTGAAAGGCTTACCATCTAAAATCAGTCGCAAAAAACAACCACAGAACACGGGACCATGTACTTGGAAAAAACACGAGAGCTGGTCAACCAAAACCAAACGAAACGAAACAAAACAAACAGGAACCTGCTGTATATGAGAAGCTTCTGCGGGGTAGATACTCATTCAGTTTTGCAACTCTGTGTTTTCTTCCCCGCTCTTCTTGAATTGTGAGTCTTCAACTCACAATTACCAGCAATACAAACTGCACGGAATCAAGTCTGACAACCTACTCTATGACAGCTTACTCAGGAGGAATGGGGAAATGAGAGGACTTCATTTAAAGACATTCTCAAAAACACGAGTTTTAAAAAAGTGATTTTATTTTTCCAGATTATCATTACCTTCTGTTAGGGTTCTGCCTAAGCTCCTCCCCACAGTTACCTGGCAACAGCCAGGTAGGCCTGGCCCACTCTAAAAGGGGCTTCTCATCCCCTCCTCTCTTGCCTCTCTTACTCCTGTTTCCTGCTTGCTTCTCTTACGCCTTCTTGGGCTCTTCTCTCCCCATTCTCTCCTCTCTCCATGTGGTCATGGCCGGCCTCTACTTCTCTACTTTCTCCTTCTCTCTGCCTTTCTCTGCCTCTACTATCTTCTTAATCCCCCTCCCCATGCTCTGAATAAACTGTATTCTATACTAGTCTGTTGTGTGGCTGGTCCCTCAGGAGGAAGGGATGCCTCGGCATGGACCCACTGAATCAACCCTTCCCCCACACCTCATCACACCCATAGAACGTATCTTAATATCCTTTATTTTTTTATAATCACAACACCTTCCTTTCCCCTTTCCTTTCCTCCCTTCAAACTCTTCCATACACACCTCTTTTTTACTGTCATGGCCTCTTTTTTCATTAATTGTTATTTCATACATACATATATCATTGTTAATACATATATAAGGATTATTACATACATACATACATATATAACTGTTATTTCATATATATGTCCATCTACTGTAGGAGAAAATGCAGGCATGACCTGGAAGCCAATCTACTGGGCACATTGTGCTAACTAGGAAGCATGAGACACCATGCTCCTGGGGACAGAACATTGCACTCTGAAGTGTCATGAGTACAGGGAGCCCATCTGAAGATGAGTCTGCCCTCACCATGTCTCCTTTAATGTGCTTTTGCATAGAGGCCCTGGTGGTGCTCTGAATAAACTGTTGTGTGGCTGGTCCCTCAGGAGGAAGGGATGCCTCAGCATGGGCCTGCTGAATCAACCCTTCCCCCACACCTCATCACACCCCATAGAACGTATCTTAATATCCTTTATTTTTCTATAATCACAACACCTTCCTTTCCCCTTTCCTTGAATGCTCTCTCTCCAAACCGAGGTAATGTGCTAAGAAATCACAGTGCATAGGCTTCCTCTGTATAAGTGGCTGCTCACATACAATAATGCAGACACTGTTACCCATAATGATCTCAGAAGTGGCTGGTATTAGCAATCCTTTTAGGCTCCGCCCCATAGTTACCTGGCAACAGCCTGGTATGCCTGACTCACTATAAAAAGGGGCTGTTTGCCCCCTCCTCTCTTACCTTCTTACCCTCCTACACTCTTACTCTCTTACCCTCTTAGTCTCTTCTTTCCCCCCTCCATCTGGCACCACACCCCTTTCTCTGTCTCTGCTCCCCTCCCTATGCCCTAAACTCTATTCCCTAGCTGGTACCTCAGGGGTAAGGGATGCCTGGCATGTGTCCTCACAGGCACCCCCTTCCACCTCACCATAGCACAGCTCTACCAAGCACAGCCTGGCTTTCTTTCCTTTTTATAAAACACAACAGTTGAGGAGGGTGTTTTGTTTTCTTTGCCTCTTACAGACCCACAGTCATTGCTGTCTTCTAGGGTACTCCCCTGTGGTAAGAGCAGCAATCTACAACACAATTCTTACTCTGAAGTCTCAGAGATCTTTGTGGAAGAGGGTGTGGAAAGATTGTAAGAGCCAGAGAAATAGGGAGTTTGCTCCGAGATTGTGTCTCTTAGTAATTTCAGAGGTTACACCCATAAAGTTTTACCAACGTGACAGGATTTTTGAACCATGTCTTCTCCAATTTATACAGCTGCAGAGAGAAATAGGCAAGCTTTCTTTCTCCATTTGCTGCGGGACACTCAGAGACAATTGATAGTGATGTGTGAGACTAATTGTTTTCACACCTGAGAAAATGTCGAAAGAGGGGTTTTCATTTGCACCTTGGAAAGTACTGATTTTTCCTGTGTGTGTGTGTGTTTGTGTGTGTGTGTGTGTGTGTGTGTGTGTGTGTGTGTGTTTGTGTGTGTGTGTGTGTGTGTGTGTGTGTGTGTGTGTGTGTGTGTGTTTCTGGACTGGAAAGCTTCCTTGACCCCTTTTCTCACTGCAACAGATTTAGGGCTTTGTGCTAATACCAGCTTGCACCCCCATTAATACTTTGAGCCTTGAACAGAATCCTGCCTTTCAGCCCTTCAGAGGTCTAGAGCGACTGTTCTGTTTCCTTTTACAACAGGCAGTTGGCATCCTGTTTCCTATAAATGCCATGTCTGTGTTTTACAGGATCGTAAGAAGGTTTAAGAAAGTATTTTGGACAGAGAAGAGCCTTCTGAATGAGAGTTGGACAGGCCCTAAGTAAGGTACTGGAAGCCAAGAGAAAGTCCAGGAATGATCAGTGGGGTGTTTGCCTGTGTGGGCTGGCAGACAGGGGAGACAGCTCTCTGCCTGCAGACTGGATCTCAATTCTGAAGTGTCTGGGGCTGCCAGGAAGTGTCATCGCCAGGCTTCCTGAAGAAGGCATGAACTGCATGTCAGTGTCTTTCAGCTGAATGAGGAGTTTGTGTCAGATGCTAGGAGGTTTCCTTACATAGGTTTTCCTAATTGAGACATTTCTCCTTCTCAGATGGGGAACAGCAATTACATCTGAAAGACCCAGGAAGGGAGGGTCCCAAGGATGGGTTCATTGGCAGAATTATTCTGTCAGCTGGACACATTCATCCATGCTTTCTAGAGAGAGACTGCAGCCGCTCTGGATTCCCCATACTTCTGTGATCAGCTGCTCTCGGTACCTGGGAAAAGTCTCCCTGCTTCAGTGGTAGCTTCATCAGCTCTGAGAAACACATTCCTTGTGTCATCCTGCACACTTTTATCTTCAGGTTAAATATCCACAGCTTTTTATTCTCTAAAGAACTTCCCATCCTGAGGCCCGTTTTACCATCAAACACACTGCAAGTATGGATAACTGCTCCATATTCTGTACTTAACTTTCTATCATGAAGAGGGGCCAGAGACTCCCTTCCTGAGATGCTAATGCCCTCCAATGCTTCCATGGTAGCCAATGTCATGCTCCATGGGGGGAGTAGGCAGGAAGAAGAAAGATTTCAGAGGGGAATGAAAATGGATACCAGCGGGTCATAGGTGGGTAAATATAATCACAGCCGCATGATCGCTCACAGCTCTCTGTAATCCTAGTTCAAAACATCTGATGTTCTTTTCTGGCCACTGTGGGAATCATATATAAAATATATGAAAATATATAAAAATCATATAAACATAAATTATTTAAAAGAGCTACCAAGAGAGTATTTCTAGCTTTGTTTCCACTGTTATGATAAAATTCCCACCCCCCAACAAACAAAAATGTGGAAGGTAAAAGTATATTTGGTTTTTAACCTAACTTATTGTTTATTATTTTGGAACAGCCAAAGCAAGAATTCTAGCAGCTTGCCACCTCACATCTCCTGTCAAGAGCAAGGAGAAAATAGATGCATTCTTGCTGCTCTGACACTGTTCTGGGCCTCGGCTTAGGGAATGGTGCCTCCCACAAGGTGCACCATAGGTCTTCCGATGTCAATTAACCATCAAATAGCTCCTCTTAGGCACGACCACAAATCAGCCTGGTCTAGACAACTTTCCTCATTAGGACTGACTTCACATGGGTCTTCTGATTGACAATTGTCATGTGTCAAATTGACAATTAAATCTACCCAACTCTTGTGTGTTCCTTGCCAACTTGACACACACACTGCCACCTTAAGCCATAACTGTTTACCTCTTATAAGCAAAGTCTCATGTTAGTCTTACAATATAAAATACGGTCTGTCTTAATTAGGGTTCTATTGCTATCAAGTGGCACCATGATCATGAAAACACTTATAAAAGAAAAGATATAATTGGGGCTGGCTTACAGTTAGTAGATTCAGTCTATTATCATTATGGTAGGACACAGGTAGACATGGTGCCAGAGAGGTGCCTGAGAGTTGTATATCTTGATCTGCAGGCAGCAGGAAGAACAGTGACACACTGCCCAGTTTTGACCATCTGAAATCTCAAAACCTGTCCCCAGTGAAACAGTTCTTCCAACAAGGCCACACCTCCTAATAGTGCTACTCTCTATGGACCTATGGGAACAATTTTTAAAATGAATTATTTTATTTACATCCCAAATGTTGATCCCCCCTTAAAATTCCTCCTCCTGGAGTTCTTTTTCCATCCCCTCTCCCTTCCCTTTTGCCTCTGAGAGGATTCTCCCCTTCCCTGGGGCATTAAGTGTCTACAGGATTAGGCACATCCTCTCCCACTGAGGCCAGACAGGGCAGTCCTCTGCTACATATGTGCCAGGGACCTCAGACCAGCATGTGTATGCTCTTTGTTTTGTGGCTTAGTCTCTGGGAGCTTATGGGAGCCATTCTTTTTATGCAAACCACCACATCCCATTTCCTGGCCCCCATAGGGTTATAGCCATAGCATAATGCAAAATGCATTTAATCTAACTTCAGAAGTCCCCATAGTCTGTAATGGTCTCAAACTTGTTTAAAAATCCAAAGTTCAAAGTTTTTCCTAAAACTCCTGCACTCTCTTAACTGTAATTCCCTGTAAAAATCAAAACAAAAAGGTAGGTCACATATTTCCAACAATTCCAAAAGGGAGGAAAGGAAGAGTGTCCAGGAAATATGGGACCAAAGTGAGATCAAATCAACTGGGCAAAATTTAAACTGTTTCCATGTCTATAGTCAAATGATCTTCAGATCTCCAACTCATATCAGTTTTGTTGACTGCAACAATATAGTTCGTTCTCTTGGGCGGGTTTCACTCCCTTTCAGCAGCTATTCTTGGCATATATCCCATGACTCTGGAATATCCAACAGTTTGGGGTCTCCAATGCCACCAGGCTTCACCGTCACAGTGTCACATAACGGCCCCTCTAGGGCCACCATGCAGGGACACCCCTGACATATGGCTGTCTTTGGTCATGGAGGGAGATTCCATAGCCCCTTTGTTTTATTCTTGACTCTAAAGCCAGAACCATGTAGCCAAAGCTGCCAAAAGCTTGCTGGGGCTGGAAGATGGCCCCCATGTTCAGTTACGTCTTTACCAGCTTTCTGGTTTTGATGGTTTCCTTCACTGCTTAAACTTGGCTGACCTGAAACTCAATCTGTAGACCAGGCTGACCTTGAACTGAGAGACCAGCCTTCCTCTGCCTCCCAAGTGCTTGGATTAAAGACATGTTCCGCCACACCCAGATCTAATCTTTTCTTTAATTCATCTTCAGAAGTTGGAGGCTTAGCTGGGTGGGGTCTTGTCTGAGGTCAGCACTCCCTTTATCCCACCTAATATAAGCCTTTCCTTTAATCTGATTGTCTCTGTGAACACGGGCTTCAGCTCCATTCTACTTCCTGCTGCCCCCTTTTCTCCTCAATTTGCATATTTTGTAACTTTCCTTTCTCAGCCTGCTCCTTTTCATTACAGATCTCTGTAAGAGTGAACCCTAATAACCACATGACTGATTCAATACTAGGCTGTTGTGAGATGTCCTCTGCCAATGCAATTAATTCAATGAATTTCAATTCAGTCTCAGGTAGATTTTATTTCTGGGCAAAGAAAAAATGCAGCCAAACTCTTTGCCAAAATACCACAAAACCAGTCTCTAAACCACATACTAAAATTCTCTGGAACCTTTTGAGCCAGGCCCCCAAATCACAGGAGGGACAATCATCACCTTTCTGGGTTTACTGATGACAAGTGTTGGTTTTTTCCCACACAGGCAGCGGGAGCGGAGCCACCTGGCCCCGAACCTCTGCCGCGGAAAGCCAGGAGAAGCGGCAGCGGAGCCACCTGACCTGGCTCTGTCCGCAGCACCCGTGGAGGAGCCGGGAGGTGTGGGCTGGAACAGTAAGACTAGACCGAGCAACTCCACGTGGCTTTATTTAAGATGGGGGTACAGGGGAACGGGGGTAAAGGGAAGGCCGGGAGCGACGAGCAGAAAGAGAAAGAGGGGAACACGCTACTCCTTTTATATGCATGGTTATTCAAATTACAGGTAGAATAGATAGGCCTATTGAATTCTGGGTACATGGTGGCTGTTGCCTTGGTAACAGGAATAAACCTGCAGGGCCGCATTAATTGTCGCCTATATGACGTCACAGCCTATATGATGTCACAGGTCTCAGAAACAACAACAAGAACACAAGGAACCTTAGTGATCAGGATTGTGATGGTGATCTCACCATCTCAAGCACGACCATACACCATGAACGGCCAACCCATCTCAACTGCACTGAGAGTAATGGTATGCTTCTGGACACACAGCAGACACTTCATGCTCATAGTCAGAGTGTAGGGGTTGTGTTTGATAGGAAATGTACTATTCAGAGGATCCTGAGCCTGCACGTTTGACATATAATTCCAGGGCTTGAATTGATAACATTTATTCTGTAGGAACTAGGAGAATTAATAAAGGGCTGTTTGAGCGTATAGGAAAGTTAACTGGAGGAAGGCTGAGGGTGAACTGAAGACTATCCAATTCACTTTAGTAACATTTAGTAAACCTCAGAAAGAAGTCAATTTGTGGCAACTGTTGAGATATTATGGATCTCATGGTAGCAATAACTGTCCTGCTTCTTCTGGTGGTCAGCCTGTATTCTTTTATCATAACGCCTTTGTGTCTGTGGGGCAAATAAAAACAGTTTTAACTCAAGACTTGGATGAGTTGGACCTCTTCTGTTGCAATAAGATTCCCAATAAAGACACTTAAAGGAAGAAAAGCTCTTGCTGGCCTCAGGCTTTTCCAGCAGAGACCCTGCTACTTTGATACGATGAGTCAGAACCACCAAGAAAGCAACACCATGTGCCTCAGGGTAACCAAGGGAGCTGAATAGGATCAGGGAGGAGAAGAGAGCCAGTTAGAAAGCAGAACTGTTTGCTCCACTCAGGATGACCAAGGGAACTGGATGAGATGGGGGTGGAAAAGGAAGGGGGTCAGGTACAAAATAAACCCTTTAAAGGCATTCTGGCAAGGATCTTACCACTTCAGCTTGGTCACGCCCCCTAAGTTTCCGTCACTTCTCAATAAGCTGCCAAATAATGATTCCTTTCAATAGTAACTTACGGATGGGGTCGGAACCTCACTGTCCAATCACATCCCCAGAGGATTTCTTCTGAACAGCGCTGTATTGGAAATGAGGTTTTAACACATGAGTCCTTGGGACACTTTTCAGATAAAACCTCAACATGGTAGGCAGCCAGATTTATACAAAGTGTTTTTGCTTAATATGAGTGTCCTGCAGACACAGCTCTGCAAACACAGGCGTAGTAGAGATAATAGTTGCCATCGCCGAGTAGCTTGTCACAGTATCATTTCTGTTAAATGATACAAAGTAAACATTCAGTTGGTTCTAAATGCTGCAGCATTTTAGGCCTTTCTGCATGGTCCCTGCAAACTTCTAGGCTTTTCTTGTTTGAGCCTCCTCTCCAGGAGGAAGGCTCAGGGAAGAAGCCCCTGGGAGCCTCCTGGGTGGCAGCAAGCTTGCTCCCATTGTGGTGTCTCATTGTTTCCATCCTGAGGTCAAAGGCCATAGGGAACACACAGGAGATAGAAATCAGGAACACGATACTCACTGGACATCATCTTGCTTGGCTTCCTGCTACATCTCCTTATTATTATTATTATTTTGGTATAGATGCTATGTTCTTTAAGCATATTTTGTATTCAGAATATAATGTCTGAATATTCAATTAACTACTTTATCTCCTTAAAGAAAATTATATGACCATTAAACCATCTTCTCTGAAAGGGATCGATTTGTTCTCATTCTAAACTAGAGAATCACGACACCACCGCATGCCAGGCTCTGGAAACACCATGGAACAAGGGGCAGATAGAATGTAGGAGACAGAGGATGTGGAGGAGGTCTGTGAAACCTTATCTTGTGGGCATGACAAGGACATTGTACTCATGACCCTACAACAGCCGAGTCACCTGCACAAGATTGGGACTAACATCTTCCTTAAATGGGTCAGAGAGTAAAGAGACCCTACCACATCCTGTGAGTCTCCCAGTGGTTAATACTTTTAGAGGGACAGTGTTGTTTTATTCAGCAATATAATCCCTCAGATCCCACATGCTCCAGTAAAAGACTTCTCATCAAGACTCTTGCAAACAACCATGATAAAACTCAGTGAGGCACACACAACATATTTTCAAGGAGGAGAAGAAATTGTGAAGGTTTTCATTGCAGGAGAGGGGATTGGGAGGCAAAAGCGACCAAAATTCAGCATATATGTCATTGCCAAAGAGTAAAGGGAAAGGTATCCTGGCAATAGGAAGGGGCAAAGAATGTATGTAGAGGAAAGTCGTTGACCAGAGTTTGTGAAAATATTCGTCTGGTGAACTCAGCATCCAGGTACTTTACATGCATGCTGTGGAGCAGGCTGTCAATCACTCCTTAGTCAAACCACATGTGGGACCCTCCTACAGTGCAGATCCAGGAAGGGGGACCACCTCCTTCCAGCTCTAGTGTTGGACACTAGGATATAGCTATGAAAACAGTGGCTACATTTCGTTAAGATTCCCTGTGAAAATGTGTTTTGGACAACCTTACTTTGTATGAGTCTTCAATAAATGACAGTTCATTTTAAACATTGTAACTAAGAATCAGTTTGTGTCACTTAGAACTTCATTATGTTCATATATTCCTGTGTTAGCCAAGATACAATTACACTCCTGAGACCAATTAGAAATCACTTTCAGAAACTATGATAACCCTTGTAGTTCATTTGCTATTTATTTCTTATTATGTGTTGCTTAATTTAAAGTTTTATAAATACTTTGCTCTTCATCTAAATGTAAAATCAAGATCAAACTTTCTATGGAAAGTATGATATAAATAATAAATGTGCTATCTCATCAAGGCATCTACCTTTTGCTGTTTTCAGCTGTTTAAAGTACTGATAATCTTTTGTTTCCATGGGCATTGTTGCTAGGGACACATGGCTCATCATACACGGAAACTACATCCTTCTCAAATTCTGAAGACTGTTTTCAACTATCTAAAGGTATTTTTAGAATTTTCCACAAATATTATCATACCAATGTCAAAAGGTCAACCTTTTAAGTTTATAAGATTCTTTAATATAAGCCTCATTATATTTTAAGTTAATCCCTGCCGTACAGAAGATCCTTTTCATATTTCTTTAATAAACTACTTTAATAAAGTTACTGTTTTAGCTTTTAGCTGACTCATTCAGAGAGCCTGGCTATTTAACTGGGTAATCTGAAAATAATGATAGTCCACATTTCCTCATTCCAGTGTTATTGGAAATATAAGACTCTTCATGCACACTGAAGTCTGAAGTTGTGTTGCAGAGAGAACATTGGAACCAGACAGGTACTGGTAATCAACTTAACTACTGAAATACTGTGTCAGGTCTCTGAGAAGGAAAACATGGAAGAATAAACTACATTTTCTTCAGTTCCACAGTCCTCAGGCATGGCTTGGGGGAGGCAGCTGACATACCCAACCAATACTGACTGGTTAGTGGGTAAGTGATGGATCCATGAAGATCATACTTGTGGGACAGGAAAAGTCTGACATAAGAATGTTCTGTACCCCAGGGGTTTATGGGAAGTGTCAGCTTAGTTCCTCACTCTGATCAAATGTCAATCGTTTCTTAGGGATAAAACGAAGAACATGACACCCTTATATATCCCTGCCTTCCTAGAGATTGTCAAGCTGTAATCTTTAATAATCATGTACTTAAAAAACCTTCAAGTCATCTCTGGTCAGGAAGACAGACACTGATCCTTTGTTTTAGCTCGTTAAGAACACTGAATGCAGCACATTTGACCTCTAATTGTGGTCACTTCTCCACTGCCACATGGCCAGGACACAGTTGTCTTCAGTTGTTGGCCAATCTTCCACGCAACCTTCCCTCTAGAATTATCTCACAAAACTACAAGCCAATTTCTGTCAGGCTCCTGATTAAGTAGCTTCTCCTCCCTCCCTTCTGGGATGAAGTCTTAACTTCTCATCTGTACTGATGTCAGGAAGAAGCCTATGAGTACACTGACTTCCTTGTGTGTGGAATCTACAGTCAGGAAGCCCTGAGCTGGGCTGGAGCCTGGCAGCCTGAGCTGGGGCACTTTGGCATAACACCTCTGCCACTCTGAGACTGAGCCACCAGGGACTTGACAGACAAGACTCCTTCCCTAGCTAGCAGCTCCCTTCACTAGGGTAGACACTAAATTCATGAGCAAGCAGGCAGCTCTGTCTTAGGAACTCACCTCAAAGATCCTCTCTGGTGCCAAGCATCCTGACTTCCAACTAGCCAGCTCACCCCAGAAACACCTAAGGACACGTCATAGGAGCTGCTTGTGAGGGGAAAACTGGATAATCACAGGTTCTGAGTTCACAATTCAAAAATTGTTGAGGAAAGTGATTTATTGGAAAAGGAGTACATACAATTTCCCATGCTTCTGCAGAAACAGACTCGGTGGGAAAACTTTGTAAGAACCAGCTTGTGTTCACAGTAAACTTAAGCTTCAAAGGGCATCCAGACAGGTCCACCACTGAGCATCCTTAAAGCCCAAGAGAGCCCAACAGCAGGATGCCCTCAGCTTCTCTGCTGTGCGGTGGCTCTAGGGAGAAGTGTGACCCCATCCCCTAACTTGGGATCCTGCCAGGCGGGTCCCAGAAATAGCATTTGTGCTGAAGGAAATGGCTTCAACATCCTCCTCCAGCTTGGATTTTTATTTCTGTGACAGTCAAAAGCATGTATTTATGTCTCATAGATAATAGATGTGTACATGCACATACATCAGAAGAGAAGTGCTTCATTGTATGCAAATAATTTGATGAAAGAATGCATTTGAAATATTCTTACCACAAATAGTAGTTAAGTATCCCTAACGTCGTGTTTTTTGTCCTACTGGTAAGAATAGGAAGATTTTTAAACTTTTGATTGTTCAAACAGCTGGCAAAGGATTGGACAGGAATTTGAACTATGGTTGCTATCTATTTTAGAACCTACTAAAAATACAATGACTTTCCAATGGCAACCTTCTGAAGCCCTGTGTCCGCGCTGCAGTATCTGCTCGCTCTCTGAAGTTGGCTGCTGGCCAATGGGAAGCTCGGGCAGCTGGAGCCTTCCCAGGGCATCTGCTATCTTCTCATGCTCTCCTTGTCTCTGCTCAGGTCACCAGCCTGTGTGTGAGTTTCCCTCTACAGCAGGGCTTCCAGCAATGAGGAGCAGGTGTTGACCATCATCTAGATGTCCTTCCTCTGGCACAACACATGCAGTTGCACGGCTCTCCCAGCCACTGCTAGAATGCAGACAAGGAGATGGACAGCAGCGCTGCCCACGGTGCACTCTGAAGTAGGAGAGGAAGGCTGGGAAGGAATCACCTAATCACTTCACCAACCATTCACTATCCAGCCATCTTAGTAGCCCAGGCTGAGTTTCAAGGACCTATGTTGTGTGTGTGTGTGTGTGTGTGTGTGTGTGTGTGTCTGTGTCTGTGTCTGTGTGTGTGTGTGCACATTCATGTGTGTATCCACACAGATGCAAACATACACTTAGATACTTGTAAGTATATGCAGATTGGAAAACACACCTCTTTCTACCTACTTTTTTGTCTATTTAATTATTTATTGCCATTGAATTGATTTTCTTTGATGATTATTGCAAGGTAAAATTATCCAAAAACTACGTAAAGAAAGTGGGGTATTTAGAAGCATACAAACATATATGGACAAGGAGCAGGGAGAGGCACTCACCTCTGTACTGAGGCTGCCTGAGAAGCCTTGCAGTATGATTCAAAGTCAGCATTCCTCACGGGATGGCAGGGGAAGCCATGAATGCTTGCTTCTCCCTACCACCTCACTCCATTCTCACAGAAGCCTTTCCTTCAGATCAGCAGAGACGGTGATACAGTGGGTGAGGCTCTGGCTCCTTGCAGAAGAAGAACCACAGCTACTAACTGCCTTCCATCCAGGAAAAGAGAAGAGGTACTGAAAGACTGTCTGCTGTGCCCTGACATTACTGGCTATCAACCCATGTCTGTCAGAAGTCCTGCTAGCTACTGTTGCATTGTTATAGGTACTAAGATTGGAGGAAGGAGTCTTGGCAATAAGATTTGAATCAGAAAGAATCCATTGGGAGGATAAAGCCCAAGCCTGAAAGAAGCTTCATCCCTCACCCTTAATCAATCAACCAGGCGATGTGGACAAAGGGTAAGCTGCAATTAGAGCCGGGCTGAGGCTTATTAAGCTAATAGCTGGTGTTTGCCAGGCCTGTGCATCCAACAGGAGACAGAGCATGAAGCCTGTGCTAGCCTTCCCAGTGGAGCAGTGGGCAGTAGGTTTCTTAGGTGGAGACAGAGCAAGGCTGGAGAAAAATTTGCCAAGTGCTGCCGACAGCTGATCCCCGGTTGCAGGCTGGTGCCTTCTGCTGATCCCTGGTTGTAGACTAGTGCCTTCTATCTACCACTTATGATCAGTTTTTAGGTAGCCAGTCAGGGAGGAGTTCAAGGACAGAGTGAGTGGAATCAGTTCTGCTCACAGTGGCTCAGTCACCATTTGCCTCTCAGTCAATACTGACCTGAGTTCCGCCCTTGGATCAGAGTATGGAACATTGATGCCAAACTTCTCAAAAGCGCTTGCCTACACATTCTGTGCTTTGTTTTAATAGAAGGGCTTTGCTGCCGTATCAAAGCCTGTCTTTGAAAATATAGTACTTGTTGGTACTATTATTCAGTCTTCAGAAACTTAGACATCAGAAAACATCTGAAGGAGGGAGATGGAGATGCAACTCAGTTGCCTGGCATGCAGAAAGCCATAGGCTTGACCCCTAGAACAAAATAAACCAGACACCATGGTGCACAGCAGCAACCCAAATACCTGAGAGGTAAGAGCAGAAGAATCGGAAGTTCAAAGTCATCTTTCGCCATAGAGAGAGCTCAAGGTTAACTAGAAAAAGAGGGAGAAGGAACAAAAGAAAAGAAATATAGGGACGAAGGAGGTGAGAAAGAAAGGGCAGATCTCTGAGACTGCAGACAGTATGTAGATGTAAGTAGAAGAATATAGATGTGTGTGTGGCGGCCCTGCTGGGCTGGCATTCTTCACAGAGCTGTTGTGTCACCTTATGCTATTTGTAGGCTTAATTCCAGTGGGAGAGACCTTCACTTATTGTACAACCAGAGCCTTTCAAAAGAGACCTTTGGTACTGGCTGAAGGTCTGTGACTGTGCATCTGCAGACTACCTTGAGTTTTGCTGTGCATGGAACAAGAATTTAACATTACAGAGAACTGTGTATGACCCAGGATTATCTTTATTTTTTTATTTTGTTTATTGAATATCATCTTGAATTACATTTCCAATGGTAAAACCTTTCCTGATTTACCCCTCCCCAAAGACTCCCAACCCCTCCTCCCACCCCCTGCCTCCCCATATATGTACCTCCACCTGACCCATTCCCACCTCCCCTCCCCTCATTTTCCCTTTGTTGAGGCATCTATTGAGCTTTCTCCTGGCCAAGGACCACTCCTCCCACTGATGCCCTACAAGGCCTTCCTCTGCCACATTTTTGGTTGGAACCATGTGTACCCCTAGGTTGATGGTTTAGTCCTGGGAGTCCTAGGGCATGTGGGTGGCCGACATCATTGTTCTTCCCATGGGGCTGTAAACCCCTTCAGCTCCTCCACTGGGGACCCCACGCCCAGACCAATGGTTGGCAGCTAGCATCTGCCTCTGTATTTGTAAGGCTCTGGCAGGGCCCCTCCAGAGACAACCATGGCATGCTCCTTTTGGTATGCACTTCTTGTCATCCATAGTAGTGTTGGGGTTTGGTGGCTGTTTATAGGATGAATTCCCAGGTAGGGCAGTATCTGCTTGGTCTTTACTTCAGTCTCTGCTCCACACTTTGTCTTCTTCATTGCTCCTGTGAGTATTTTGTTCCCTTTCTCAGAGGAACCAAAGCACTCACTTAAGTCCTCCTTCTTGAGCTTCCTGTGCTTGGTGAATTGTAACTTGTTTATTTTGAGCTTTCTGTACTGCAAAGCTTCTGTAAGGCAAAGGACATGGTCAATAGGACAAAATGGCAACCAGCAAATTGGGAAAAGATCTTTATTAATTCTACATCTGATAGAGAGCTAATATCCAATGTATACAAAGAACTCAAGAAGTTAGTCTCCAGAGAGTCAAATAATCCTGTAGACCCAGAACAGAGAAATCGTGGGGGGATGATTGGGGAATACTTGGGGGGGCAGAGGAATTATGGGATGTATGGTGGGGGGGACTGGGAAAGGAGAAAGCCTTTGGATTGTAAACATAGAATATAGAAAATAAAAAATTAAATAAAAAAATGGGGTACAGAGCTAAACTCGAATGGCTCTAAAGCACCTAAAGAAATGCTCAGCATCCTTAGTTATCAGGGAAATGCAAATTAAAACAACACTGAGAGTCCACCTCACACTGGTCAGAATGGCTAAGATGAAAAACTCAGGGGACAGCAGTTTCTGGGGAGGATATGGAGGGAAAGGAACACTTCTCCATTGTTAGTGGGATGGCAAGCTGATAAAATCACTCTGGAAATCAGTTTGGTGATTCCTTAGAAAATTGGACATAGTACTACCTGAGGACCCAGCTATACAACTCCTGGGCATATACCCAGAAGATGCTCCTACATGTAATAAGGACACATGCTCCACTATGTTCATAACTGCCTTATTAATAATAGCCAGAAGCTGGAAAGAACCCAGATGTCCTTCAACAGAGAAATGGATACAGAAACTGTGGTATATATACACAATGGAGTATTATTCAGCTATTAAAAACAATGAATTCATGAAATTCTTAGGCAAATTCATGGAACTAGAAAGTGAGGTACTACATCATGAGCGAGGTAACCCAATCACAAAAGAAAGTACATGGTATACACTCACTGATAAGTGGATGTTAGCCCAAAAGCTCAAAATAAATGAGTTTCGCTTCACCCAGGATTCTTTCTATGGTGCTCAGCAAACTGCAGGTACTGCCAGCTCTAACTCCTCATATCACTTGAAAAAGAAATCTATCATGAATTAGGTAACAAACAAATAAACAAACAGCTGGAATTTCATTTGCTTTCTCTATACAGGAAGTGGCACACCCATGCTATCTGAGAATGGCTTTCACATGAAAGCCCTAGCAATGTCGAACAGTGTGTTTGAGTTTCAGTTACTTGGAAAAACTGAGGGTTTTTCCCTCAGTTCTAGGCTTACACCTGTTGTATAAATGTGTCCTGCTCTGCTTCTCTGAATAGGTTTTTACTTTGTTTCAGTCCTGAGAACAGAGGTAAAAGCTTCACAAATGGACTCTCAATGAACCTGCTTCCTCTGTCTGCAACCTATGTCTGATCCTACTCCATGAAAGGACCTGTGTGCAGACTGCATACGTCTGGCCATGTCCTTCCCGGAGTGTCTAGAGGAGGCTTTGGGAGGACCACCCTTCCAAACCCAGAACCTTAATTGCTCCTGTGGTTTTTCCAACGTTATTTGAAGATAAAACTTCCTCACTTAACTTCCATGAAGTTAACTGACTTACCCTCACTATTAAACATTAACCCAATGTCAAAACAATTACCCTCTACCAAATGTGTTACCCAAGTATTTTCTAGACTTAACTCTAGGAGCCCGTCTCAAATCAATGATGGTTTTAAATTCATCAAGCTAATCTGAAACCATTCAAATCCAAGAATGCCAAGAAACTTTCTCCTTTATGTTAGGATTCTATATGTAATTTGCACATATTGGATGGTTGAAATATTACCAAAGCAGATGAAATTGTCTTATGAATTCAAAGAACCAAAAGAAAAATCTAACACAGCTGAGCTGTAGGTTTAGAAAATTGGTTGATGTTACAAAATATAACATTGTAAGGTATCCATCTGCTTCCTCCATATTCCCATATTCTAGGAGCTGAAAGGAATCAAACAGACAAAGTAAGTGATACAAAAGTGATACAATAAAATGTGTCTGGCAAAGAGACTTCTCTATAAAAGTGATACAATAAAATATGTATCAGACAATGAGACTTCTCTGGCCTAAGCTGAAAGGTGACTAAGAGGTCATGGTCAAGGAACATCCCAACTTGCCAGTCCGGGAAATTTACTCTCCTAAGCTGGGCTGCCAGCTGTCTGTTCACCATGAGGAATGAATAGCAGACTAGACAGTGTGGTGAGGCCTTTCTCACCCATCAGAAGGCAATGTGGACACATGATTATCAACATCTGCCACCAGTGTCAGCTCCTTCTCACATCTTACTCTCATGCCCACAGGAGTGGATTGTGGTTGTAGGAATCCTGTCGTTGCTGTATTGACATCAGAGAGCTGTAGATATGCCCATGAGATACTCTCAAGGCAATGCTTCTTTCTGGAATGATGGGGGAAAGAGCACAAGAGGCTCATGAAGTGTACTAAAGCCCTCACATGAATTCATTTTGTAACATGAACCATTTTCTAAACCTACAGCTCGCCTATGTGTACATTTTTATTTGGTTCTTCGAATTCCTAACACAAATTGATCTGCTTTGGTAATATTTCAACCTTGCAGTATGTCCAAATTACATATTGAACCCTAACACAAAGGAGAAAGTTTCTTGGCATTCTTGGATTTGAATGGTGTCATGTTAGCTGGATGAATCTAAAACCATCATTCATTTCAGTTGAACTCTAGAGTTAAATCTAGAAGAGATTTTGGTAACACATTTGGGAGAGGAAATTCTTTGTTTCAGCTTCATTGTAACTTATGGGTGAAAGAGTTTACATCAGCTTAGAGTTCTAGTGTATGGAACATAGTGTATGGCGGGAACTTAAAGCAGTTTCTTACATCACATCTAGAGTCAAGAGTGGAGAGCGATGGATGAATTAATGCAGCGTGCTGGTCCTCAGCTTAATGGCTCCATTCCTATAGAATCTAGGGCCCCCTGTCTGAGGACTAGGGCTGCTCACAGTGACTATGTCTTACTTCCTACTAGACAATCAAGATAACCCTCTTCACAAAGATGTGCCCACAGGATAAACTGGTGTAGACAACTCACTTCCCAGGTGGTCCTAGGCTGTGTCAATTTGACAACTAAAACCACCAGTCTCTTCTTCAGAACAGTAGCTTGTATGTAGTCAGTTGTCTATCCTTCTGCAACTCCCCCACCTTTAAATAACTCCAGTAAACCTAACGCTTCATCAAATTAGACTGGGGGAGGACGTTTCCTTTGTCTGCCGTTGCTCTGTCTGGGTGAATAGATATAACCTTACAGGAAGACACACACTCCTCTCACATCCGCAATGTCCGGGGAGGTGACATCCATCAGACAGACCTGGTCTACTTGTTACAGTTCTGAAAAGATATTGGCCATGAGCCAGTATTTGAACTCCTTAGTATTTAAAACAGCTTTCAGTCATATTCTCCATCTTAGCAGGATAAAAGGATGCCTGTACCAGGTTGCCCTTCATCTTGTTTCCAACATGCCCCGTGTCCTTCATCCTGGGCACCCACTCCTCCTGAGAAGCTATGGCTTGTGCTACCCACTCTCTTTCCTCACCTTCCTTTCTGTGTCTTCTCTGCTTCCCAGCACAGTAAAGCTACAGAAGTAACTGAAAGCCACTTTAGAAAATACAAGAACATAAACAGAAAATTGTTGATATTTATGTTTGAATTTACTAACTAATGAAACATTGCCACTCCAAAAAAAATATAAAAATTAAGAGCAGATTTTTATTATTTGAAGTCTAGTGTGAGTTCTACCTATAGTTTGTGGTTCAGGACTCAGTAGCAGATCCCTCAATGTCTACCACCCCAGTCCAGAGAAATCCAGATGCTGGCTGTGTCTGCTGGAACATATCTCTCACTTATAGAGTACAGTGTGTTTAAGATTCACTGTGCCATGGTTATTTGAAGCCTAATAAGGTCTTCCAACTTCTGCTGGAAACAATGAGATAATAATTCTTGAACTGAAGGGCCCTCTCAGCGTACACAGACATGTTTCTCCTCCCTTATTTCCCGACCCTCATCATGCCTTTCCCCAGTGCCCCACCAGATGCTCTTCCCTCCACCCACATCCACAGGTCAGGACCTGAGATGGTTCATCATCTTTGTCATCTTGACTTCATTATGACTGTCTTGTCACCTGTGAGACACAGCTCTGTGAGGGAGCTTCCAGAGAGGTTTGACAAAGGGAAGACCTATCCTGAGTGTAGTAAGTACCATTTTGTGAGCAGAGACCTGAATGGAATAAAAAGAGAGTTGAGCACTCACCACTCTGTCTCCTACTGTAGATACACTGTCACACTACCGGTACCACACCTCTGCAGGTAGACATGTGTCTACTGGATGCCTGCACTGTGCTCATTGTGACCTCAGATGAGTGTCTCTCTAGTCAGGACCTCTGTGATGCTCTTGCATGAAGCAGAAACCCATGTTCTGATGTGGTCCCCGGATGGCCTCCAGTGGTCCACTATTTTAAAACCACTTGCAAGTTTTCAAGTGATATAATTTTCTATGTGTTTGGCAAGTAAAGATGGTGTAACACTTAGCAAGCAGATGGCATGGAAGCTTTGTAGAGAGGGTTCATCCGAGGTTGTCACACATCTTCTAGTGGCCAGTGTACATCCTGGCCATCTTCTTGTGGGAACATCACAGGGCCAATGGTGTTGTTTCTAGTCTGGCCCAACCCCACAGCCCTCAGATCAGCCCTTCCCATAGTGCCCATGGGCCTGGCGCTTCAGTACCAATTCTCATCTTCCCTTCCTTATGAAGGATGCAGAGCAGGCCGTTCTGGACCATGCTTTAATGTCAGTAGAAACAGATGAGGGATTTCCTGTGGGTGGCTAGGATCACTGTCTTCTTTTCAATGATAAACTGTGTGTTCCTCTTTCTACCATGTCTGAACTTCAATCACTGTCATGAAGGAGAGAACAGGGAAGTTTATGCCAGAAAGTATTCTTCTTAGGTTAATTATTAGCTTTGTCCTTTTTCATGAGAAATTTTATTTCCTACCCCAAATCAAATAGCTACACCAGGTTTAAGGTCAAGTTTTCCAAATATTCCTTTCAAACATCACAGGGGAGTAGAGCTGGAAGCTACAGGGTTGGTGGTGGCCTAATGTGCGACCATTCAATTATCATTAATTACTAAGCGAAAATGGTGTGTTTGGGTTTTAGAAAATCAGGTCTGTACATTAGTACTCCTCGGGAGAAAGAAGAAGACCGTCAACACTGCCCTATAACCTCGAGTTGGAAGCAATAGCCTCAGTGTTTTAAAGTGCTGTTGAAAGACTCCTGAGGAAGCCCCAGCTCATGCATGCAAACTCTGCTGAAGTATTTCATGACCATGGCTATACCATCATCTTGCTCCATGAGGCTCTGTGCTGACCCAGCTCTTGTCTTGGGCTCACAGTGAAAGCACACTGTACAAGCACCGATGTCACACTAAATCAGAGAGCCAATCAGGTGACATAAATTTCTCTAATTTCGATGGTATCAAAGCAGGCTCAGACTTTATCGAGGTACACAGCTTGTCCCTATCTGAGTTGCTCTCCTCACTTCCCGCATTTGCTCCCTCTGCAGTGCACTGCCAGGGAAAGCTTATGTGACTAGCTGATTAAATGGTTGGATGCTAATCTCTGTGAACTTAAATCCATCCCCTGCCAGTAGGATACCAACTGGGAGGCAGGGGAGTGGCCTGGGTAGCTCAGAGCTACCTTGTGTCTATGAAGAAGTCCTCAGAATCTGCAGATTTTGTTCTTGTCATTGTATGAGCAAAGTCCTTGGTAGAAGCAAAACAAAGCCCAGAGGATGGCTGACCTTGGCTCTTTTCTCTCCCCACATGGAGGTCGACCTTGGATTCCTCGTGACTAGAGCCCTGGGTCCTCCTCCCACAGGCTGTATCATCTGACAGGCTCTCCTTATTCCCTCAGTTCACTGGGCCCAGTAGGGAACTAAGCAGAAGCAGCTGGTTTCTAGAAATGGATGACTAGGGCTGCCGGCCAGCACCTCCTCCATACCTCCTAAGGTAGGAACAGTGAGTGATCTGAATAGGGGGCCTTATCCACCACAGCAAAAGCCAGTCATATGAGCAACAGGTAGTGAGGGGGAAATGCCTGGCTCCTGTTCTCACCTGAACTGAACATAGAATAGGTAACGAACTGCCCCAACTTGGAAGGGGGTCTCCCTTAACCAGGCACTGTGCCAAGTTCTCTGTGTGCATAATTTGGTTTATGTCTCACAAGATCTACTGAAGTATGCATACAGACACCAGCTCTTCAATGATAAAGTGACTTATTAAACTGATCACCAATCAAGGGCAGAGCTGGGAGGTGAAATCATGTGTCTGGCTTTCTGAGTGCCAGGTAGGAGAAACGCAGCTAATATTCGCCGTTTCTTGTATAACCTGACTTTTCTTTCTGAAAGTTTCAGCCCTGCCTCTCAGTTCTCTATAGTATTTTTGATAATGACTTTACCAGACCTGTAGTAGTTAATTGTTGTGGGTCTCAAGCCTGTCCTGGTGGAACTCTGAGCTTCCTAAGGTTGTAATGTGCCCTTCCTCTGATTCTATGCTCTGGGGACCCTGCAATGCTGGAAGAGAAGGACTGTATATTGTTCTGTGGAGATTTTCATCAGGTTGAGGAATATTGTTTAAAAGGTATTTAGGAGAAAATGAAGACAAAGAGGAAGAAAGAAGGTGTAAGGGTATATTGTTCGCAGAAGAATGATAGGCCAGACTCAAATAGTATGCAAAAGCAAGGTGTGTTTAATTCTGTAGAAGATCAGCATGCAGGAGTCCCCAATTCCAAAATGAAGAGACAGCCAAGTGAGCTCACAAGCTCGATTTAAAGTACTTTGGAATTCTGTGGTAGATGAGCTTTATCTTAGCATTGTGGTGCATGAAGGCTGGAGCCTGGGGTTCTTTATATTAGTAATTGACTTGCCTGGATGTGCCCAGTTTTTAGGCCTAGTCTCCTTAACTGCCAAGTTGAAGCCTGTCATGGAGTCAGCCTGTCTTTCCCAAATAAGGGAAACATTGTATCATTTTTGTTTAAAGTAACTCTGTTACCAGTCAAATAGCATGACTAATCACGTCTATTATTTTATTGTATTCCTTTGTGTATATGTAGGTGCACATGTTCACCTGTCCACAGGGAAGTGAGAGACTGATGTGTGTCCTCTGCAAGATAAAGGAAGTGAGAGAAAACTGAGATGGGGATGGTGGGTGGGCAGAGTCTGTGTCGGGATACAAGGTATCAACATTTACAACAGCAAAGCAAGTAGGATAATGTAAAGGCTATTGACAGCAGTAACAAAGAGAAATCTAACCGCACCACTCCCTGGGGTCACTCAGAGTTTCTAAGACAGATTTGTCATCTTCCAAAATTGCTGTACATGAGGGTTTCCTGCCACTCCTAAGGTGCATTACCCCAGCCTCCTCAAAAGTGTCTTCCTCTTCTTAGCTTCAGCTAAGATGTCCCCAGTGACTGGGTGACAGATGTCACCTTATCCTCCATCCAGTGGCAGGTAAATTTTTATCTGTAAGGCACCAGCACCTGAGCTCTATGTGGTAACTTCTGCATGGTGACCTGCTGCCATGAGACTTTTTTTTTATAGATTACCTGGGAACTCAGAACCTTTAAGGCATATGCATGATTAGTTGTGCATGGAGAGTAGGCCAGCTCTGCAGTGAGTTAGCTCTGGCTTTTTCGATGTTTAACGTAGCACTAATCATTTGTATTTGACTGTGATTGGTACAAATGGTGAGATTTCTGAGTAACCAGACATTCCACATGAATTCTGTCTCAACCCAGGTCCTGAAACTAAAAGGAATATATTCCAGTAACCCCAGCTTCTAAAGGGAAACAGAATGGTGTGGAGATGGGGTACATGCGGCAGCCCAAAAGCTGGCTCAGAGTCTTTGTCCTCATTCAGTTCCAGAATATATAAGAAAATGTTAAAGATTTACAAGGGGAAAAATCAAGTGTTTACCCAGCAGTGTTATTGCAGTACCCTGGCATTCCATTCTCGCCTCAAAATAAACAAGGCTTTTGCAGAGAAACTGTCAGACAGTAATAATAACCCAGTGCAGTGGGGAGTCCTGCTGCACCCATTCCTAGAGCTTGAGGGTATTGGAGAAGCCTAAGACCTCTCAGAAGCTTTAGGGGTGCTCTGCATAAGGAGACTTAAATGCTTCCTTTGGGGTATTTGGAAGACCAATTTCAATACATGAGTCTGCTCTGGACAAGTGAAATATGGCCAATGAAAATGGCATCCCTGATTCCAACTGAGGACATGCTCTTGGATTCATCAGCAAATACTTTCCCAGAGCCCAGGCAGGTACTTCAAGAAAAATTGGGTTTGCATCATGGCAGAAAAGCTTAATCAAAGCACTATTCTCTAGAGAAAGATTCCAGCAGAAAGGAGCCATAAACATCCTAGAGTGGAAGTTGAGGGTGCCACAGTCATGCAAGAGAAGGGATTAGATAAGACCATGGAGATTCAGGGTCAGAGGGAGACAGTACATTTTCAAACTCCTCTCAGGAGACTGTCATCTCTCCTGCCTCTTAGGGCATGGTGCACACTCCAAGTCACAGCTCACCTGCCTCCCAGAACATGTGCACACTCCAGGTCACAGCTGCCCCTTCCAACTGGCCTGCAGATTCTTCTCACTTTATCATATCCCTCACTTCAGAGAAGGACCTGGGAGATCTCATCTCTATCTCACACTCTCAGCCCTGAGGCCCTGAGGTAGCCTGTCACACACACACACACACACACACACATAGAGGTGTTCAGAATGTGTCATGGTTTGTATATTCTTGGCCCAGGGAGTGGCACAGTTAGAAGGTATGGCCCTGTTGGAGTAGGTTCATCACTGTGGGTGTGGGCTTTGAGACCCTCATCCTACCTGCCTGGAAGCCAGTATTCAGCTAGTAGCCTTCAGATGAAGATGGAAAACTCTCAGCTCCTCCTATACCACGCCTGCCTGGATACTGCCATGTTCCTGCCTTGATGGAAATGGATTGAACTTCTGAACCTGTAAGCTAACCCCAATTAAACGTTGTCCTTATAAGAGTTGCCTCAGTCCTGGTGCCTGCTCACAGCAATAAAATCTTAAGACAGAAAATGGCATGAGAATTTGAAGGAATGGTGTAAAACACTCTTGACTTTCTAAGTTGATGAAAATTTTCAGCTTACATACACACTGCTAAAGGTAACTCAAGAGAATGAAAGCCAAATGTGCTAGCAAACCCTGGAAGTCTGTCTGAATGTCCCTCCCTCAGTTGCTATTGGGAACAGGAATGCTAAGCAGACACACACTTTGTAGGGACTTGCCCAGGCCAGGCTACAACCTCTGAAACCCTGAAGCAGGCATGCTCAGGAGCTAGCAATGCTTCAGAATAGAGCCTGCCATAGTTCTATTTATGCTTCCTATCAAAATATACAGTCTTTAAATGAATTCACAAAATAATGTGTAACCTTCCCATTAATATGCCACTTGCCACAAAGCCCTGATTCCCATAAAACCTGTGCTGGAGTTGTACCCAGGGGAACCCTTCTCCTCTGCAACATTGTCCTTCAGGGTAGAGTCTCAGGAGACCTGACCCCTATGGTGGAGGGTAAGCTCACACCCATGGCTGCAGACAAGCTACCTGAGTCTAACTTAGAAGACAGATGCCATCTGCAAAAGACCTCTCAGTATGAAGCTTGGGAAAATACAGGAGACACAGCTACAGATTCTGAATCAGTTGAACTCCAGAAGACTAAGGTGAGCAGTGTGCCAGAAGCTGTATCTCAACCAAGTAAGCTTTAGTCCACGAGAGAGGAAGATAAATTGGAGATACTCTGCACATTCCAGGACAGAGTGTGAGGCTGGAGACTACTGTGTTGACCGTTCTTGTCGCTACCGACATATCCAGGATGTCTGGCGTAAAGACTTCCCCAGACAATGGACCAAGGAGAAGAGAATTATCCTTGAGAACAGTGGCCTTTGAGACGGAAAGGAATTCCACCAAGGGCAAGGAGACCCTTTCAAGGGTAGACACCGACCTCACTATCTCCTGTCTCTGTGGAAGCTACCCTGGAACCAGACCAGGTGCTGCACAAAGCTTGCATTGTATCTCCCGTTTATGGACACATTTCTCTAAATTTGCTCTTTGCTAGCTAAGATGTGTTAAACCCTGCTAGGAGTTTTCTCCTTCTTCTTGGATGGTATTAGTCCCTAGAATCACAAAACTTGATTCTCTACTTTGCATTGTAAGCATCTAGCCTTCTCTTCTATCCTTGCCTGTGGAGGTGCACACTTTCTAGAACTTTCTTCTTGATTCTCCTCTCTATATACTTTATCTGCTGGTCTAACTGAATGTTCTCCAATTTCTTCTCCAGATCTGAAATAGTTCCCTTTTTGAATCTGTTACTTTAATCTTAGTATGAAGTTAATATGTGATTATATATATTATCATATTATATAGTATCATATATAAGACATATGAAATGTAAGAAAGTGAAGTCACTGCTCTGCTCACACTGCCTGGGGGGCGCAGTGGTGTCCCTTTTTACCTAGTTCATGATTTGCTTCATGAACCCAACTTCACAGCAAGAGTCCAAGGGAAACAATGCTGTCAAAGAGAAAGAACCAAATGTGATTATCTACAGAAAACAATTATTCTTAGCCAGATGCTCCATCCCAGGCATTCGGAAGCTTGGGCCAGGCTTCACAAGACACAGTTATCTTCCTGAGACGGTTACAGGGCTAGAAGGGCAGCCCACATCAGAATGGTCAAGGTCACAGGAGACATCCATGTCCCTTCCTTGTGTGTCTTCTTGCTCCTCCCAGCAGCCCTCTCTGCCCTTTCCATGTGTAAGTCTCTTTTACAAACGTGTGGAAGTAACGCTATTAACTCTCAGAACCACTTAAGGTAAACCAGATCCTCCACTAAACTCCACCAGTTACCCATTGCCTCTTTGCCCCTTATCCAGAATCACAGGGCCAGCCTGTGCTTTCCTTAGCAGCATATTCTAATGGAATCTCAGATCTCTCATGCCTGCATGACCATTTCCTAAACCATCAAACATAGTCTCAGTGATAAGATCCTCAGAGGCACTGCTGCTCTGAGACAGCATCCTGTGACTTTATCTACCTCCTCCAACCCCATGCTTCTTCCACAGGGCTCTGGATCCTTCCTGGGATGGTCCTGACTCAGAGTCATTCCAGCTCCAAGCATGCCCTCTCCTTCCTGTTGTCTCAAATAAGAAAGGCCACCTGCATGGACAGACATCCCCAGGGGCAATGGGAGGTAGGAGGAGATTCACTCTTCCATTTTCTCTCCCTAGCACTAGATGTGGCAGTTGCCTCCTGCTAACCCTTCTGCAGATGTCTTCGGGACTACAAGGATTCTTCCCAAGCCCTCTCCTGGGTATGAAGCTAGAGGCTTTCAGAGCATAAGCCATGGGTCCTGCTCATGCCTGCTGCTGCCTTATCTTGCTGTTTCCTTTACGACCATCACTATTAATGAATCTGCACCTCCACTCTCTGCTCTCTTGAGAACCCAAGCTAAGACCAGAGCATTTCCTGATGATGCAAAGGTCCAGTCTCAGCTTCAGGGTGCTTCAGGGGCACACAGACTGAGCTGACACTGTGGAAAGTACCAGATTCTCGGGGTGTCTCCCCCGAATTCCAGCCTGTCAGAGATGGGAGTAGGGATCCTCATTAGCTTCATCCTTCTCAGCCTGACCTCAGATGCTGGAGCAGTGAGAAAATGGGCTCCTGCCCTTCAGCCCACGTGTGGTATTTTGTTGTGGCACCACATGCTGAGGCACCCAGCTTCTCATAGAAGGAAACTGAAGACCTGAGGAATTATCAGGGTCTGGGCATACAGCCAAGGAAGGACTGGGCTACAAATTCTATTTCAGCTGACATGCAAATAGCCAATTAAGCTGAAGTGGGCAGAGGCATTCAATTCCTATTAACTTCAGATAAAATCACTTGATTTTATGTTAAGGATTTCAATCCACTTTAAGTAGACTTCTGTACAAGGTGAGAGATAGGGATCTAGTTTGATTCTTCTGTGTATAGGTAACTAGTTTAATGCATAAAGAAAGAGTGGTGTGTGTACACAAAGAACTTTTGTTAAGCTACGAAAGATGGTGCCATTTTCAAGACAATAGGTGGAACTGGACACCATCTTGTGAAGCAAACCAAGCCAGCTAAGAAGCAAGACGGTACTCACATGGTCCGGCCAAACCAGAATATCACACAGAACCACGTTATCTCGTAGTCTACTTTTAAAATGTAAATTTAAAACAACACAATATTCTAACTGATTCATTCACATTTAGTTTTTCAGCTTTGAAGTAAACTTTAGAAGAACGTTGGAGCCAAGACTGTAATTCAGTGTAAAAACACTTACTGGACATGTGTGAGGCCCTGGTGTCAGCCCAACGATCAAAAAGAACAAACGACAAACAAAAATCTGTCTCTGCTTCATTCTTTTATGAGTCTCAAACCTTTCTTGTGAATACCCTTAGCCTTTAGAGTTAGAAAGACATTCCTGGAGACTCTTGTCTTTTTTGAACCAGCTTCTCCCATGCAACCAGTTTACAACTGTGCTGACTTATTAAGTAGGAAATTGATACAAAAACTGAAATGTCTCATATATATGTATATATATTATAATCAAATCCATATCTTTGTATACTATCTTAAAATTAATGTAAAAACCAGAGAGAGAGAAAGAGAGAGAGAGAGAGAGAGAGAGAGAGAGAGAGAGAGAGAGAGAGAGAGAGATTGGTAAGGAAATGAAAACAGGAAGATCACAGGGTCTGACATACACACTCCTGGGATCCAACCTGCTTTGCCATTTCCACCTTCCATCCCAGGACAGAATAAATAGCCCTGAATAAATGCTATTATTTGAAAATTGTACTTTCTTGATTACCAAAGATACCAAGTGACTGTGATTTCCGTCAGTCTCTGCAGTTTGATTACACTGATGTAAGGGCCTACACGGTCACTGGGTGAATTTACTGCAGCTACTCCTGCCAGGACTAAGGTCCAAAGTTTTGTTTTGCATGTGCTTCTTTTTCCTACAATCAAGCATGATCATGGACTGATGATATCTTTATTTTAAGTGCAAGAGCTCAACAAATAACAGGACCACACTGAAAAGAGTCCAGGTTTGAGGAAGTATCTTACAAAACCCAATAGCACCAGATACACCCAGTTTGTTTTCTTTATTTTATTTTTACTTTATGAAGTAAATGAGCAGGTCTGTAAGCAAGAAATTAGGTCATGAAACAGACTAAAGCTAAGCACAACATTCAATTATTTATTCTCCTCCTCCTCCTCCTCCCCCTTCCTTCTCCTCCTCCTTCTTTTTCTTCTTGCTACTAGGTATATGTTACATCTTAGCACAATAAGAAAAAAAAGAGCAATCTTCAGATTTCAGTGTGCCCTTTGCAGAGTACCTGTGCACTATGTGATGCACATCATGCTTGCAGAGAATCTTCAAATGTCTTTGGGCTTGGAGCTTTTTTTTTTTTCTTTCTTTTTTTCTTTCTATTTTTTTTTTATTGGATATATACTATATTTACATTTCATTTCCCTTTTTCTGGTTCCCTGCCCTCCAAAGGTCCCACATGCCCTTTTCCCTTCCCCTGTTTCCCCATTCATTTCTTCCCACTTCCCTGTTCTGGTATTCCCCTACACAGATGCTTTGAGCCTTTCCAGAATCAGGGTCCACTCCTTCTTTCTTGTCGGACATCATTTGGTATGTGGATTGTGTCTTTGGTGTCCCAAGATTCTAGGCTAATATCTACTATCAGTGAGTGTATACCATGGGTATTCTTTTGAGACTGGGTTACCTCACTTAGTATGATGTTCTCCAGCTCCATCCGTTTCTCTAAGAATTCCATGAATTCATTGTTTCTAATGGCTGAATAGTACTCCATTGTGTATATATACCACATTTTTTGTATCCATTCCTCCGTTGAGGGACATCTGGGTTCTTTCCATCTTCTTGCTATTATAAATAAGGCTGCTATGAACAAAGTGGAGCATGTATCCTTATTGCAAGCTGGGGAATCTTCTGGGTATATGCCCAGGAGTGGTATGGCTGGGTCCTCCGGAAGTATCATGTTCAGTTTTCTGAGGAACCGCCAGACTGATTTCCAGAGTGGTTGTACCAGCTTGCAGTCCCACCAGCAGTGGAGGAGTGTTCCCCTTTCTCCACATCCTCGCCAACACCTGATGTCTCCTGAGTTTTTAATTTTAGACATTCTGACTGGTGTGAGGCGAAATCTCAGGGTTGTTTTGATTTGCATTTCTCTAATGACTAATGATGTTGAACATTTTTAAGGTGTTTCTCAGCCATCCAAATTTCTTCTGGTGAAAAGTCTGTTTAGCTCTGCACCCCATTTTTGATAGGGTTATTTGTTTTTCTGGGGTCTAGTTTCTTGAGTTCTTTGTATACATTGGATATTAGCCCTCTGTCAAATTCATCTGAAATAACAAAAAACCCAGGATAGCTAAAACTATTATCAACAGTAAAAGAACCTCTGGGGGAATCAGTATCCTGGACCTCAAGCAATACTACAGAGGAGTAGTGTTAAAAACTGCATGGTATTGGTACAGTGACAGGGACGTGGATCAATGGAATAGGATTGAAGACCCAGAATTGAACCCACACATCTATGGCCAATTGATCTTTGACAAAGGACCTGAAAACACCCAGTGGAAAAAAAGATAGCCTTTTCAACAAATGGTGCTGGCTCAACTGGAGGTCAACATGCAGAAGAATGAGAATGGATCCACTCTTATCTCCTTGCACTAAGCTCAACCCCAAGTGGATCAAGAACCTCCACATAAAACCAGACACACTAAAATTAATAGAAAAGAAACTGGGGAAGACCCTTGAGGACATTGGCTCAGGGGGAAAGTTCCTGAACAGAACACCAATAGCTTATGCTCTAAGATCAAGAATAGAGGTCCCAATTTTATGGGACCTCATAAAATTACAAAGTTTCTGTAAGGCAAAAGACACTGTCAAAAGGACAAATCGACAACAAATTAGGAAAAGATCTTCACTAACTCTACATCTGACAGAAGGCTTGGAGCTTTTAAATCTAGGAAAATAGTAAAATGAAAGAACAGGTCAGTGATGTGCTGAGTGGAGGCCAGGCACTGGCTTCCTGAGGACATTCCCCGTGTGTCTGAACTTCTGTGATGTAAACACACAGTGCTGTTTGTTTCCTCGAGTTTAAAATGTGCTCTCATCCCTAGCCAGCATACCTGGTGTTGGAGCAGCAGGCAGAGCCGGGTACTGCCAGTCCAAGTCAGTGCACCATTTCCTAAGTCTGAATCTCCAGTGTTCCTGGGGGAGCTGCTCTCTGTCTAGTGACACAGGTGGTGGCCAATGCTGAGCTTTCCTTCCATCAGACAGCAGAAGTGCTCTGACCTCCTGCTCCAGGATCTCACCTGGGTGCATTTCTGGAATTTATTTCATCACAAATTGCTTTAATGAAGAAATGACTCCTGGGAGTCCTGACTGGGGGGGGGGGATTGTAGATCTAAAGATTCCTTGGAAGAGGAACTTGAATACAGTTCATGGAGTTCAAATTCACCAAAGAACTTTTAAATCAAAGATAAACAAACTCAACAAGGCATAGGAAATTCAAACACAATTGGGCACAGACCAGGGCATGCTCACATGGATGACTAAACACAGGTTATCCCAGGAACAGAGCAACATATGGATCACACACCTGTAACTCTTCCCCCACCGTTCACATCCAAGTCACTCATAAGCAATCCAGAACATTCCCAAGAAATAATAACATTCCCCAGAAGAAACTGACATTTTACTCAAACAAACAAACAAACAAAAAACCCCACAAAAACCCAACATCAAGAAGCCTGGTGAGAGTGGATATTGATTGGCAACCTAAGACACATTATTTTACTGAACAGAAGCCAAACTGTCAATGCAGTGATTTCCCCCACACTTCCTCATTTGGTAGCAATAAAGTAGCAATGTTGAGCCATGCATTTGGCATGAGAAGTCATTGGCAAAGACTTAAGCAGCATCAAAAAGCCTGCTTCCCTCTGGGAGGCAGGTGAGTATTCACAGAAAGCTGTACCACATCTCATATTGTACCTCTACCTCATAGAATTGTTCTCTTCACCATAACAATCTTTGGGGGCTGGGGGAATGGAGGAATGTAGTTTTGTTTGAGGTAGCTATATACACAAAGAATTAAAAATGAGATTCCTATGACTTGGCCAGAAAGATGCCACACATCTCTTTTGATTTATTTGATTTGTTTATTTTGGTTTGTTTGAAAAATGTTGTTGATTTTTTTGGACAAACACGTAAGCGTTTTCAATATTGCCATACCTTGGCAATTTATAAACTTCTGTTCAAGAGCTGAGTGTCAGTCACATCCAGACATCGCCCCCTTAAAATGCACAAACAGCCCAGCCCCGAGTGGTTGTGGGACGCATACTCTCCCTTGGCATGTCTTGTCCAGTTGCTACACAAAATGTTTGTAGCTGGGGAGGATCAGCTCTACCTCTCCAGGCAAAGTCATCACAACCTGCCCATCAGCCCTGCTAGGTTGTCTGCAGAGGAACTGGCTTGTTGAGAACCCTCCACCACAATTCTCAGTGAAAAGCCAGCCCCCTTCCTGCCAGTCCCAATGTTAACACTGCGAGTGTGTGGTGGGCATCTATCAGGTGAAGAGAAACTCTGTTTTCAGCATGATCTGTGAGGATATAAGCCTTAGAGGGTCTGGTGTGTACCTTGTGTAAACCTACAGTTATTCAGTGACAGGGCAATCAACGGAACAGTGGGAAACCCCACTTGGGGTTAGAAATCACTCATGTAACAAGTAAACAATTAACCCAGCTTTGAGTAGTACCCATCTCTTGGGTGTCCTAATGTTCTTGAACTAATGAGTCAGTTGTGGCTAAGGTAGGAGGCTTTCTTTCAGAAGGTCTGTACCTGTGGGCTTGAGAAGCCAGCATCAGTCTGCTATGCCATATACTTCTCCTCTCACATACTCTGCAGGCTGTGCTAAAATCCCATACATGCACTGGGGAGATGGCACCACCACTTAAGTGCTTATGTGTGAGTGTGGGAGCCACTGTTCAGATCCCCATGAGTCCATGTAAATGTCAGGTGAATGTGATATTCATACATTACCAAGGATAAAATTCCCATATTGATCCATGAATTTCTGTGTTTCTCACTGGTGGTTGGCCCACAAAGATTAATGCTAAATGTAAAACATCATGATTAGGTGGTCATTCGAGCCATGTGATTGATGGGCTGGGCTTGCATTTGCAGCAAAGGCATTCATGTACACAGGACCTTTGCCTGACCTCTGAGTAACACTATCATGTGAGTCTCCATGCTCTGCTACATAAAGAACCCTTGATGACATTGCTCTCAAGAGAACAGTAGTGACAGACTAGGGCTTCTTTGTTGACAAAGCTGAAAAGGATCATAGTTGACCTCATGGATTCACAAAATCTCAGTACTTCATGAGCTGGGTGGGGAAGAGAGCTACTGCAAGCACAGCAAGGGCATTCTGTCCATGTGCATTTACCAGAACAGATTCCTTCAGTAGACGCAACCTCCAAAAGGACACTGTACCTCTAGATGCCCATCTGCCTTGGTTTAACCCTGTGGCTATAGGAATGGGGTGTGGACACTGGGCATCTGTGTATGTTGGTATTGTGTAGTTTTGGCTTTGGAGTGGTTTGAACACTCACCCCCCCTTTCCTAAGAAATTCTCCATAAAATCTATTTGTATATTTCAATAATTCTTAATGGACATATTTTGAGCCAGATTTAATGGTTTTATTTCCATTATTTCATACTATGCAACTTTCATATGCCTTTCCCTACTAGAAAACCATCCAATGATGCTGAAATTCAAACATCAAAGAGAAGAAAACCCTGGCCAACACTGTGAAGTGGCCATGTGCCAACATGCAATCAGAGCCCCATTTTCCAAGGGCAAGCTGGGCACAGCAGGGAGCATACAGATCAATTGGCCAGAAATTGATTAGCAACTCATGCAATGTGTCCCTTGAATTTTTTTCTAAAAATTTATTTTGCAAACACACACACACACACATGCGCTCGAGTGCGCGCGTGCATACACACACACACACACACACACACACACACACACGCACACACTCCAGTATAAAACATTGCCTCTATTTTCTTGTATATTCAAATTTAAAAGATCAAGCTTGGATCCTATTTAAACTTACTTCTGCAAGCTGTGTTTTGGCACCCCACTTAAGAAAACAGGCAAGTGGCTTTCATACATCTTCTTGACTGATTATATTGGAGGTGAAGAAAAGGTACTCATGGTATCCAGCATCAGCATTTGCTCCCCTTTTACTGCAACTGTGAGCTGATGGCTCCATCTCACAGAACCTCAACAATCTTTCAAAATTAATAAACTGGCTCCATTCACCCCTCTTCACATGGATGGCATTAGAGCTAGGAGAGTCCTCTTGAAGGGGACCCCTCTTATATCACAACATGCCACAACCTAGAATCACCTAGAAAGATAACCTTAACTGAGGAGTTATCTAAATCGGGTGGGCTTGAAGATGTATTTGGGAGGGATTGTCTTAGTTGTTAGTTGATGTAAGAGGACCCAGTCTGCTATGGTCATCAGCATTCCCCAGGCTGGGCCCTGAAGAGGGTAAGAGTAAGGAAAGATAATGTGCAAGAAGGTGGGCAGTGTGGCTGTTCATTTTATTTCTGCTATTTATTAAGAATGTGATGTTTTAAACCCAGGATAGCCCAAACCATCCTGAACAAAAAGAACTTCAGGAGGAATCAGTATCCCTGAGCTCAATATGGACTACAGAGCAGTAGTGATTAAAAAAAAAAGAAAAAGAAAAAAAAAACCTTCATGGTCTGGGTACAGAAACAGATACTCTGATCGATGGAATTAAAGTGAAGACCCAGAAATTAACCCACACACCTATGGATACTTAATTTTTGATAAAGAAGCCAAAACCATACAATGGAAAAAAGAGAGCATCTTCAACAAATGGTGCTGTTCTAACTGGATGTCTGCATGTAGATGTGTGAAAATAGATCCATATTTATCACCTTGCAAAAAACACAAGTCCAAGTAGATCAAGGTCCTCGACATAAAACCAGATACACTGAATCTCATAGAAGAAAGAGTTGGAGATATCCTTGAATGCATTGCTACAGGAGACAATTTCCTGAACAGAACACCCATGACTCAGACTCTAAGATCAAGAATTGATAACTGGGACTTCATGAAACAGAAAAGCTTCTGTAAGGCAAAGAACACTGTCAATAGGACAAAACCACAACCTACAAATTTGGAAAGGATATTTACTAATCCCACATCTAACAGAAGGCTAATATCCAAAGTTTATAAAGAACACAAGTATTTAAACACCAACAACCCAAATAACCCAACTTAAAAAAAATGGAGCATAGAGCTAAACAGAATTCTCAATAGAGCAATCTCGAATGACTGATAAGCACTTAAAGAAATGTTCAAAGCCTTAGTAATCAGGGAAATGCAAATCAAAACAAATCTTATACCATTCAGAATAGCTAAGATGAAAAATTCCAGAGACAGCACATGCTGGTGAAGATGTGGAGCAAGGGGAACACTTTTCCATTCTGGTAGGAGCCCAAACTTATACAACCACTTTGGAAATCAATTTAATGTTTTCTCAGAAAATGGAATAGTTCTTCCTCAAGACCCAGCTATACTACTCCTAAGAATATTCTCAAAAGATGCTCCACCATACCATAAGGACATGTACTCCATTATGTTCATTGCAGCTTTATTTGTAATAGCCATAAACTGGAAACAACCTCAACTGAAGAAGGGATAAAGAAAATGTAGTTCATCTACACAATGGAATACTATTTAGCTATGAAAAACAAAGACATCATGAATTTTGTTTGCAAATGGATGCAGCTTGACAGTATCATCCTTAGTGACTTAACCCAGTCCTAAGAGGACATGCAAGGTATGTATTTACTTAAAGGGGGATATTAGCCTTAAAATACAGAGTACCCATGCTATACTCCACAGACCCAAAAGGACTGGACAGGAACAAGCGTGCAAGCAAGGATCCTTGAGTCACACTTGGAAGGGGGAATGGGATGGTCTTGAAAAGCAGATGGAGAGCAGAACTGGGGGTTTTGGTGTCAGGTGTGGGGAGGGGCATGAAGGATGGCTGAATGGCCGTGAGAATGAATAGAAGTCAGCAACTGACAGGGGGATAGGGAGCATCTCCAGGAAGAGACGGAGACCTGGGATGGGGAGACCCCAAGAATCAGTGAGGGTGTCCTTAACTGTGACTCACAGCATTGGGGATACAGAGTCTGGGGAGGCTGCCTCCTATGGCCAGGTATGAACCCAGGTGAAGTGATAGGGACACAAGGCCACCCACAACACTTTAGACACCGAACTTGTCCCATCTACAAGAAACACAGGGATTGGTGATGGAGCAGAGACTGAAGGAACAGTCAACCAATAACTGGCCCAACCCGAGACCCATTCCATGGGCAAGAACCAATCCCTGACACTATTAATGACACTCAGTTATGCCTGCAGACAAGAGTATAGCATGGCTGTCATCTGAAAGGCTCCAACCAACAGCTGACTCAGACAGATGCAGCCACCCATAGCCAAACATTGGATAGAGTTTGGAGACTCTTGTGGAAGAATAGGAGGAACGATTGCCATCTTGAAGGGGATAGGAACTCTACAGGTAGACAATGTAACCTGGACTCTTGGGTCTCAAGAGACTGAACCACAACTAAAATTCACACACAGGCTGGACCTGAGCCTCCCCAAACATATGTAGCAAATGTACAACTTGGTCTTCATGTAGCTCCTGAACAATTAGAGTGGGGGCTATCCCAAAAGCTTTTGACTATATGTGGGATGTGGTCTGCTAGCTGGGCTGCCTTATCTGGCCTCAGTGGGAGAGGAAACACCCAGCTTCACAGAGACTTGAAGTGCTAGCCTGGGGGAGATACAGGGAGATACAGGGAGGCTTCACCCACTCAGAGAAGGGGAGGGGGAATGAGGGAAATATTGTGGGAGGAGCTGGCTAGGAGGGAGGCAGTGAGCCAGATGTAAAATGAATAAGAAAAAAAAATAAAATTAAATTAAAAAAACAGAATGGTGTAAAAAAGGAATGTGATGTTTTAATTTGAGAATTAACTTCCAATCAATAATGAGCTCTAATGAAATTTTAATCCAAATAGATCTCTTCATTTCTTATTTTTTTTATTTATTATTTATTTTCAGGATATCTTATCACAGTGACAGATTGAAACTAGGGCACACATTTTTATGTCTATGTTTTGATTGGTTTTTGTTGTTGGTTTTTGTTTTGTTTTGTTTTTATGTTTTGGGGTTTTCTGTTTTTTTATTTTTTGTTTTCCCTGAGAGCAGATGTTAAGACAAGAGTACAGGTCCAGAGAGCTTGTGGGAAGATTGAAAGAACACTGGCAGAGCAGCCTGGAACACTGAGACAAAGCTAAGACGGGCACAGATGTTTGCGCCAAGAGGTTCCCAGCTGGACGACTAAACTCCAAGGGAGTGGTGAACATTTTTGTGGAGTCCACACCACTGGGCACCTCCTCTGAAAGACGCCCCACTTGGCAGGACCACAGGTGACTCCTGACCACGCCCCGCCCCCATCTCCCCACTTGGCAGGGCCACAGGTGGCTCCTGAGCATTGCACATGAGCGGTTTACTGATAGGTCAGGGCTCTGGCTCCACAGCCCCACTGCTGCTCACATCTATGCGTGTCCCGGATACTCTTCAGCTATGCGGAAAACCAACTGTTACCTTGCCACTGGGGGCACTTGACCTGAAGAGGCCTGCAGGGAACCACTGTCTGGCAGCAGCTGTGTCCTACTTAAGCTCCCTTCTGCTGGCTTCAGCTAAAGAAGTCAAGGGGACAAAAGCTTTGGGCACTGCCCAAGTGTGTCCAATTCAGTGATGCCATGAAAGCAGGCTGGCTTTTATCTCCTGCTTGTTCCTTGGCAGGAACTAGGGATGAAAATGGTCAGGAAGGAGAAAAAGCTCAAGACATTGCTGTGTCTTTAGGATGGTAGCTAGGGGGACTCAGGCTTGTCCCGCAGGGATTTGGCGACAGAGACTAACACCATAATCCCTTTTGGCACTTATACCTAGGCAGCACCATGGTTTCAGCTGTGACTTCTTTCTGTGAAACACAGAGACAGGCCTGTACCACTAATCAGAGGGGAAACCCTTCAGGTATATCACCACCTCTGCCACCACCCGTATCATAGACCTTTTCATTAACGATGCCAGTATTAACAGGGCTTGAGGAGCCACTATAGGCCACTATTTCTACTGTAGAAATCACCAAAGTCTGTCAATTCCCCATGGAGATTGTCTATACCATTGGCACCAGAAAGCATGATAGGCAGACAGTGGGTCTCTCCAATGCTGACACATTATGCCCTGGACTTAAATTCATTAAACACAGCCAAGGAATCTATAGGGAGACTAGATCATGGTATCCACATGATAATAAAGTCCACATTACATAACAAGTTGGTTCCCTGGGAAACACCTTTAGGACAAAGTTAGTTAATAAGAAATCCACCCCGTAAAAGTAGTGGACATATCCAGTGTACTAAATGTGAAAGTCTCAAGACACATGAGAACTAGGAAAATTAAACAAGAAAAATGTCACCTACAAAAGATTCAAACTCACTGATACAGTGCTAAAAGAAGGCAGATAGGGAAGGTAGAATTAGTCAAGAGAGAAGTTTTATATTCTATGCCTATAATCCTAGCACTAGGAATACGGAAACCACAAGATTAGTTCTAAATCTTCCCACTCTATACAGCAAGACCCTGTTTAGAAACACAAATGCGTGCGCACACGCGCGCGCGCGCACACACACACACACACACACACACACACACACGAAACAAAAAGAATGACTTTTAAAAGGCCAATAGAATCTAACATGATTTGGTTAAATGAAATTAACAAAACTACAGAAAGTGAACGAGTAAGTCAGCAGGGTGCTTTAAAAAGAACCAAACACCAAGCAGAAACTTTTGAAATGAAGAGTTCAAGACTCCAAATGCAATTTCCAATTGAAAGTCTCAATAACAGGTAGTATAAATAAAAGAATATATTGGGGCTTGAATCCAAGTATTTGAAAATATTACAAAGTAAAAAAAATGGTAAAGAAGATAAGAATATTCAAGATATTTGGGAGAACATTAAAAGAATAAAGCTCTACATCACTGGAATACCTAAGACTAAGGAGGCAGAGGTTAATTGCACAGAAAACAAATACTTAAAACAAAAACAAAATCATCTTATCTTTTGAAAAACAGGAATGTCATGTGTAGGAGGTTCGAGAAACTTCTAACCAACAAGACCACCAGAATCAGAAAAGTTCACTACACATCCCATATGACAGTCCAACCAATCTGTGGGACAAAGAATCTTAAATCGTCAGTAGAGATGCACTAGGGAAAATTCCAGAGCAGCAGAAACCCTGCAGACCAGGAGGAAATGGAATGAAATAGTTATAGTTTACAAATAAGTAGATAAATAATCTATGTGAATTTTTATTCTCAGCAATGCTATTGTTCAAAAACAAAGGATAAATAAAGACCTCACAAGATTAGTAGAAATGGAGAGAAAGTATCACCTCTGGGCTACAGTACAAAGTATGCTTAGGGGGGGCCCACCTGCAGAAGTAACAGACATGGAGTTACCGCCATGACAACAGTGTTTCGAAAGATGGCAGACACTAGATGACAGACACTCAAAAGAGAAATATGAAAGAATTGAACCATCAAAATCCCAAGTCGCCAAACTCACAGACATTCAAGTAGGAAGAAAAGAAAAACAAACGAAGCAAACAAGCATATCAGCATCCTAAACAGAAGAAAACCAGCAAAAGGGGAAGCTTCACCTTTTATTTTCCTAAAAGAACCTTGACTATGGACAATAGTGGGAGATAGCATAAATAAATTATGGAACAGATTACATAAGAGACATGGATTTAGCTAAGTAAATTTTATAAATAACTCGATAGTGTGTGGCCCCAAGAAAGCTACCTTACCAGCTAAATCATTCAGGCTGAATGTTAAAGGCAAAAAAAAAAAAGAACAATTTTCCAAAAAAAATCACAACCCATAGTGAGTAGCCATAGGTATATGTAACACCTAAAAAAGTAGCTTCAAGAGAAAGCCATAAGAAGAGTATATTCATTCACAAGAAGTGGATTCATTCAGAAGACAGAATAGTTGTGAATCTACATGTATCTAACAGCACAAGGTTTATAAAATAAACACCCTTAAACCCAGAAGGAGAAATATACACCAGTACACAGTGGTGCAAAACTTCACATTGATCAATAGATTACATCATCCATACAAAGGCAAACAACACAGAAACAGCACAATTCAACCACAGACTAAAGCCAGTTAATAGATATTAATGGAAAATTCCACTCAATAGCCTCAATAGCTGCAGAATGCATATTCCTGTCTTTATTACACAGTTAGCCCTAGAATAAGCCACAGATTGGCTACAAAACATGCCTTAATAAATTCATGATGCTGAACATTAGACCCTTTTTGGATCTCAATAGAATGGAAGTAA
Organism: Apodemus agrarius; assembly: GCA_964023405.1. Classification (NCBI taxonomy): domain Eukaryota; kingdom Metazoa; phylum Chordata; class Mammalia; order Rodentia; family Muridae; genus Apodemus; species Apodemus agrarius. Next base: position 3,625,032 of record OZ030020.1, read on the forward strand.
TAGATGAGTAACAGGGCAAACCTTGGAAATTATACAAATGCAAGGAGACAAAACAGTGCACATTTTAATGAGCAACAAGTCATTGAAGGACTCAGAGGGGAAATTTAAAATTTTCTTGAAATGAATGAAAATTGCAAAACACGTCGATAGCAGCAAATTGCAGCAAAATGAGCACTAAACAAAGTGTCCAGCACTGAGTACCCAGCACAAAGAGATGTTAACCAAACATCAACAGCTCAACAACTCAGAAAACAACAAACCAGTTCTAATAAGTAGAGGAAACAAGTAACAAAACTCAGAGAAAATAAAATAAGTAATCTAATGCACAGAAGATCCATAAATATGAGCCCATGCTTTGAAAATATAAATAATATTAATAAACCTTCAATTAGAATAACCAAGAAAATAGAGAGCATGTCCTAGATATGGAAAAATATGATAGCAAAAAAATGAAACATTACAACTCATACTATAAAAGTCCAAAGTATCTTTAGGGATTATTTTGAACAACTATATAACAAACAAAATGTACAGAATACGATAAATTTCTACTGTAATGTAACCTACAAAAAATGAACCAATAATATAAAGAGAAAAGAAAAGGACGTCGGGCTAGACTAATAAATGCAGTCATGTTGAATTAGTAATAAAAATATCTCTTAACTAAAGACCAGAGCAAGATGGCTTCACTGCTAAGCTTTACCAAACTTTAAACAATAGTTAACATTGATATTTCCCAAACTATTCCGTGGGATGTAAATGGATGAACTCCACTTTAACTTTTTTCTGTGAGTTAAGCATTACCTGAGACACAATAAAAAACAAAGCCATGAACCAGTATTCCTGATAAACAGAGATGTGAAGATCCTCAGGAAATTACACAGCATTTTGAACTTTATAGCACATTAAAAGGATCATGCATTTACGATCACACTGGTTTCATCAGAAGAATGCAGAGATCGTTTGGAGTCTGCAAATAAATGTGTCATGAATAAAATGGAAGATAGAAATCATGTGACCATCTGAACAAATGAAAAATTTAAATATTAAACATTTATGATTAAAACTATTAAAATTAAATGCAGAAAATAAACGTCAAAATAATAAAGGTTTTATAGGAGAGAGCTACAGCCAACATGATATTGGAGGAAATTCCCTCAACAGATGGGTTTGTGGGCAAGCCTGTGGTGCATTTTCTTTATTGATGATTTGTGAGAGGACCCCGCTCACTCTGATCATTGCCATCCTGGGGAAAAAAGCCAATATGGAGCACCCCTCTGTGGCCTCTGCACAGATCCTGACTTAAGTTCTTTCCCCAACTTCACAGGATGACAGACTGTGCCAGAACATGTAAGCTGAAGTAAACCTTTTCCTCCCCAAGTTGCTTATGTGTGTGGTATTGTATCACAGCAACAAAATCCCTAAATCATCTACATAAAAAAATCTGGTTGTTCCACCAATAAGACTATTAAGGTAACAACAAATTTGGTCAAGTGACAGGACATAAATTCAGTAAGGTCTTTATACTACCCATGTTCAAAATGCTAAGCAAGAACTAATGAAAAGAACCCATTCAAAATGGTTAGAAAATATAAAAGACCTAGAAACAAATTGAACTAAGAAAAATTAATGTATGTATATATAACTATATATTACTACATATACTATATTTATTGTTATATATACTATATATGCACTAAATATATGTGTATATAATATATACATAATGTATATATAATATAAATAAATATATATGCACACAAATATATATTTATATGAAATATAATATATATTATACATATATAATGGAATATATATCATACATATACACACGCATATATACATATACACATACACATACATATATATATATATATGTATATATATATGGAATCAAAGAATATTAAGAGATGTAAAGACAGCCTCTCAGGCCTTCACATTCATGGAGAAGAACAGTCAATATTGTTAAAGTATCTTTATTATCCAATGTGAATTGTCCATTACTGCAACCACTCTCACAAGACCAGTTGTATTATTTACAGAACTAGAGAATAGCAGTTCTAAAATCCATGTGTGAAACACAAAGGCCTCAGGTAGCCAAAGCAATCATAAGGTATCATCACAATTTCAAGACAGGCATAGTGTCGACGATTGGAGCCTAATGCTAGCTCAGAAATCAACAAGTACATTTTGAGCTAGCTGATTGGACAAAGTCATCAAAACTATATTGGATACAGAACAGCCTCTTCGCAGGTAGTGCTGAGAAAAATAGATATTTGTAAGTAGAATGAAATGTGACTTCTATTTCTCACTCTGTATAAAAAGGAAATTAATTACACTGCGTAGACCAGGATCGTTTTGAACTCAGAGATCTACCTGCTTCTGACTCTACTGTCCAAAGTGCTATGATTAAAGGCATGTGCCACCACCATCTGGCTTTGCAAATTAACTACTTTAATGCAGGAGCCGTGAGAATCATTGATGTTCAGAGAAAAATTCTGAATCCTTAGTCACATCCTCCAGTCTAGGATTCTGGATTTGTCTGGGTCCTCCATGTGTTCTTTCTCCTCATTCTGCATTTTTCTTCTCCAGATGCTTTGCTGCAGTACCACAAGCTGAATAGCCTAACCCACAGAATTTCTTTTGTTTCTGCTTGTTTTGTTTGCAAATGTATACATGCATATAATGTGCTTTGATCAAATCCCACACCATTCCTTCTCCTCCAATTCCTCCTTTGTTGTTCCCATGACCCACCCTTCTCCGACTTCATGTGTTCTAGAAGGAAGGAAGGAAGGAAGGAAGGAAGGAGGGAGGGAGGGAGGGAGGGAGGGAGGGAGGAAGGAAGGAAGGAAGGAAGGAAGGAAGGAAGGAAGGGAAGAAGGAGAGACAGACAGAGACAGAGAGACAGAGGAAGAGGAAGAAACCCACTGAGTTAATTAGTGCTGCATGGATATTCATGAGCTGAGCACCGTCAGCTGCATAAGTTAAGACCCAATACACTAATGTAACTATATTCTGATATAGGACTATGAGTTGATGAATGTTTATTGTTATCTCCACAATGGGCCAAAATATAGTTACATTAGTGCACTGGGCTTTCGCATACAACTTCACAGAAACACATTTAGTTCATAGCATTCCATGCTTGGATCCTCCTGAAGCATGTACTCCCTCATTCCATCTCCACAGCCCAAAATGTTGACTCCCCACAAGATCAATCATCCAGTATCAGCTATAAAGTCCAACACCTCATCTCAACGTTTCCTAAACCAGAATACACAATAATCAAGAAGCATGGATCTCCCAGGACTTTCCAGCATCCCAAGAGCAGAGGCTACCAAGAGGAAGCAACATCAGAGCAGAGCTTCTGTCCTGGGCCCAGGATTGAGCCCCAGTGGGTCTCTGTGTAAGCCACAGAAACAGATCCCAAAGCAGGTGAGTGAGGTGAGCTTCCAGGTTTATACAGAGCCAATATGTGGGGGGGGGGTGCTCAATCACCCAAGAGAAAGTGACCCCTATTCCTTCCCTCCAGTCTCTGGGATGCTTGAGAAACCAGACACCTTGTCTTCAAATAATCACCTATCCAAGTTCACCTTGCCACAATGCCTTATGTTATAAAATGACAGCAAACAACATGAGATCCTGTAACACAGTGTTGACACTTTTGACTCTTCTCATGGACACCTGAAAGTTTCTAATGAACAGAGGAACATCATGGAAGCTTACAGGCTACACCTCAACTGTAATTTAGATAATGTGGGTGGGGTGGGTGGGAAGTGTTTCCAACTGGGGAATCCAGCTTATCACAGAGTGTGGTTATTCACTGCAGAGAAATATGTGCTTCATGTTTTTGTTACAATAGAAACTTAAATATTTAAAAGAACTAATGAGCACAGGAATGAAGTCACAGCATGAAATCAGATCCTATGACGAGGACAGAAGGTGCAGAGGTAAAGCCTCCACACCTAGGTCTGTGTACACTGTGAGGGACTTGAGTACACTGGGAAGCACCAAGTTTAAGGGACCTCAGCCACACTTGGGGGAGGAAAGGCCTCCATCACAGCCTCTCCCATGCCTGGGAATTCCAGAGTGTCCACTGGGAAATCATGGAATGTACCAGTGTGTCATCCTTGGGAATATTTGTTCTTCCAGCATCTACTGTGGGAAACCAACATAGTCAGCAGAAAATCTATGTGCCCCCAGCTATGTCTTCAGTAACCCAAAGATGTTGGAAAACATTCTAAAGAAAGCAAATCCCACAGGAGATAATGTGACACATTGAAGAGCAAATCCCACAAACTGATTCCTTGTTGAGGTTCATGTAAGTGAAAGGCTAGGACCCAACTTCTCTGCTGCCACAGGGGCCCATTGAGGAGCTGTGTGCATGTCACCCATGGATCAGCTGTGTCTTTGACAACTCCAACTAACTGTTAACTCGCTAACCTCTATACCACACCCACCAGCCACTAACTTCTGCCATCTCACCTGTCAGTCATTTACCTATACCCACTCCACCTGTCAGTCACTAAAGTCCACCCCAAATACATGTGTATTACTCAATAAGCCCTCTCCACTTGGTCACTAATTCCTGCATGGTAGATTTAAAACTTGACAGCAATTCTCAGTGCTCAGAGAAGAAACTGGACTCCAATCATCCTCCATATTTCAATTCTCTACAGGATTCATTTGCTTGGATAATTACAATAAATGAAGAAAATTAAACTAAGTATAGTCTGATGTTGAAAACAAAATTCTCAATCCCCAGGAGGCAGCTCATCCTGCTGCCGATTTCCCCAGCTCCTGCTGGGGAATTCCTGCACGAATTCTTTGTTTATCAGTCTAAGCTCTCCCCCTCCTCAAGGTTTAGCGGAAACCTGTGAATGCTGCTCCTAGCTGGTGACAGCTCAGTCCTCTCAATTGTTTGAGAGAGAAATGTCTCTCAAAAAATTGAATTTCAGCCAACTGTGGTGACCTCACATCTATAATCTCAGTACTTGTGAGGTTGAAGTAAGAGGGTTGCTGTAGATTTAGTCAATCTGGATATCTCCCCTGTTCTCTCCTTCCTCCTCTCCCTTCCCCTTCCTTTTCCCCTCCCCCTCTCTCTCCCAACACAAACACACACACACACACACACACACACACACACACACACTCACCCTCACACACACATTGAGCAAGACTTTATGATCTAGTTCCCAGTATCTATACAGACACATTCTGTTCCACTCTAGTAAATCCAAAGGCATTCTGTAAGAGCCTGTGGGTGCCAGAAGCCATCAGCAGGTGTGCCTGCTGATATTTGTATATGGAAACTGGCTTCAAATGACTCCAGGACTGCTATAGTCACCCCAGCCCATTGCAGAGCTATCAAGAGGTTTCCTCAGGATGGGTGACCTAGGTTTAGCACTCTCCTAGGCCATTTCCTTTACAGACCTCTCACACTCCTTCTTGGTGCTTCTAACTGAAGGTAGGTGTATTAGTCTGGGTTCTCTAGAGTCACAGATCATATGGGCAGTCTCTATGTAGTTAGGGAATTTGTCGATGACTTACAGTCTGTAGTCCAACTCCCCAACAGTAGTCAGCAGCAGCTGTGGATGGAAGTCCAAGGATCTTGCAGTTGCTCAGTCCCACGAAGCAAGCCGGCAAGGAAGAATCAGTCTTCCTTCTTTCAATGTCCTTATATATGTCTCCAGTAGAAGGTGTAGCCCAGATTAAAGGTGTACACCTTTAATCCCAGATGAACTTGAAGTCTGGGATTAAAGGTGTATGTCTCCACACCTTTAATCCCAGATGACCTTGACTGGAATCCATGCTTCAAGATCTCCATGCTAAGTCCAGGTCAGAAACTTATATCTCTGAGCCTCCAAATTAGGATCATAGGTGAGCCTTCCAATTCTAGATTGTAGTTCATTCCACATATAGTCAAGTTGACAACCAGGAATAGCCACTACAGTAGGACACTGTCTCTGCAGCAAACATCTGGCCCACGCCACAAGGCACCCAGATCACAGTCCCACAGTTCCTAGGAATGGAGCCTCTTGATTGCTGATGGGCCCCTGGGAGTATCCTGTGGACTCCATTCTCGATGCTGCCCTTCAGTAGCAAGCACACTCTCTTTGTTTCTCAGTGGTGGTCCTCTGCCTCTGTCAGATGAACTGTTATCTTCTAGTATAATCTATGGACATAGGGCGTGTCTATAAAGAGAACAAGTCAGTCTTTTTGGCATAAAGGAGAATAAGGACTCAGGACTCTTCTTTGTTACCTGCCAGGCTTCTGTGTAACAAACCAGACTCACATCTCTAGCTAGTCTTCCTAACCCAGGCTGGAGAGTAGGGGGGAAGGGTGGGGAGATCTGACACCCAATGCCACAGAGCACTGGTAGGCTTGGAGCTAGATCACCTCAGTAGGTTGCCCGAAGTGGCTATAGGTCAGGCCTGGCCTCTCAGGCTTGCCTCCAATCTCTTTGAAAGAAGCACACAACGCTGACCAAGAGACCATTGAGGATTCATTCATGTTCACACGTGGAGGATTTGCAGCTATACTTTTTTTTTAATACTCCTAGAAGACAGCTCATCAAACACACACAATTAGCACTTCCTACCTATAATGAGTTGGGTAATTGAATAATAGGGCTCAGGAGATCTGTCCTTGCTATCAAGACTCATAAATTGTAATTAATTTTTTTGGCAGACACACTGAAATAAAGATCTTGGGAGAGAGACACCATAGTTGGTTCTCTGAATAGGTACAATATACAGTCACAGATACTTTTAAGAAAGGGAAGCAGAGGGATCTAGCCTTAAACCAAGGGATGCTGATGGCCCCTGGCACCACTATAAGAAGCAACAAACAGGATTTTCCTGGAACCTAGGAACACTTCCAATTCAGTGACATGAAACCTTTTGAACCTCTGGTTTCTGGAACTGTTAGGGAAAGGAAGTATGTCTCTCACAATCATTGAATGTGTTACCATTTGTTACTGCATTCCTGGAAACCATATGTTTATAGGCAAGAGCTCGTGTAGTCTTCTAGATAACTACATGAGATATCACCATCCGTAGCAGTTCTAAGGTGTAGAGACTAAAACCCAGGGAGACCCGGAGTCAGAACCCACATTCAGGTCATCTACCACAGAACATCTGAGGCCTTGGTGCAGGCAACTCAGGGCCAGGGCCGGGGCTACCTTTGAATTCACGCTGTTCCTGTGTGTCCATGTGGTTTTGATGATTCAGGACTATATACATAAGTTACCCAGGATCTAAACTCGTATAAAGCTTTGGTCACTCTCCAGCTGAAGCAGCCAGCCACAGCCTTCTATTGAGTAGAATGAATTGATTTGTGGTGTCTGTACAGAGAAGAGCAGGCACATTGGAGAGATTTGGTGAGTGGATGTGCTACAAATGACATATCGTGACTGTGGCTTGCAGAATGTCAGAGTGTAAGACACCCACCGAGTCTAGTGGACCCTTGGGAACACAAACATTACCCAAATGCCAATGGAGTTTTACCCAATAAAGAACCATCTGCTTCCTTTGCGTTACATGATCTCAATCTCAGACTTCTCCCTTGTAAAACCTTAGTGCACGTGCAGAAGGGTAATGTTCACTTTGTATCTTCCAGTCCTCCAAGAAGTGTGCTAGTCAGACCATCAGAGAGAGACACAGGACCATTAGACACTGACCTATGAACGGGGTTCATGCACTCAGTGGGGATTATTGACCATGAACTTTATAACCTGGTGCAGCCTTGTGGGTCATAGCATAAAAACCCACCCAGCTATAGGACCCCTATGCCCATTGGGACTTGTGTCAAGAACACAGGCAACCCCAGAGGCCAGAAGTTAGGCAGACAGTGGAAGGAATTGCCGATTGTGAGAGGAGCCTTACTGTCAGTTCACTGACCCCCAGCTGTTATTCTCTCTAGCTGTCATCTCTATTGGGCAGGCAGGGACTCAGGCCTCAGATCCCCTCTTTGCTCAGGGTTTTGGACTAGTTTCTGTCTGTGCTCACCTGTCCTGTCTTAGCAAACTTGGTCCACTCTTGTCCCTTGCCTATGCCTCACTGCTGTTGCGTGTGAATTTTGGCTGTGCTCATTGGAACCAGAATCATTGTCAGAAGCCTGTTAATGTCTACAATCACTGCAAGGCCCCTGTGTCCGTTAGAGGCCGATTGAAGCTACCCAATCTGTCTTCCCTTATAGTCAGTCTACCCTGAAGCCAACAAAGGTGAATCCTAAAGGACAGAAAATGTATTGATTCGGAGTAGATCGAAGGGCTTAACTCTGCCCCTTGTTCTAAGACATGAAGGTCCAAGCCATCTGCCATGATTACAAGTGAGGGAAGGGGCAGGGATTAAATATCTGCAGCTAAGAATCATATCACCAGAGAAACTATGCCTTTCATGCTGGCCCTTCTGTTTGGGGCAAAGACATTTACATTCTAAGGATCCACACACTAACCGCCTTGATAAAGTCTGCTGCTTTCTGCCTACCACAGAAGCAATTTAAGGACAGCTTGAGACATATCAGCCTTTCTTTTAAAAAATATAACATTTTATTATTTATTTGAGAATATCATGCATACTACATATTTTTATCATTTTTAGCCCTCACTACTTTCCCCTTCCTAACTCATCCCAGATTCACACCCCACATCTTTCTAGATCTGTACACACACACACACACACACACACACACACATCGAAAACAAAAATGTCTATTGTAGAATAATTTCATCTATCAATTTAGAATTCACAATTTGAATGTTTCACAGTCAAAATAAACTGCTCCAAAGTGGAATCAGGATGACCAGGAGTCGTGAACACCTGAACACCGAGGCTCCCGCTGAGCCTGTCCTGGACCTGCCCAGGGCATTAGGTACAGCATGACTGGATTAACATTGTGGCAAGTCATAGTCTCTGAAAGTGCTGAGTTTCCCAGCATGCCTCACAGTGAGCAGTACTGGTCCTCTACTTCCATCATTCCTGTGACTATGGTGTACAGTGTTTCCACTTGAAGAAGATATTTAAGATGACACATTATATCAGAAAGACAAAGGAGACTAACCCAACAGCTGTGCAGTTCTGTGTTTCCAGCTACAGAAATGCTACAGTCTGTTCCAGAGATGCAATCTTCATTCTTGAAGGGTCCCTGGAGCCTTTTCCCACAAAACCAATTGTTTGAAGGCAACACTCAGAGCAAAGGAAAGGCCCCTCTTGGGTGTGTCTCCACTCATCTGATGTGACAGACACTTTGTTACCCATCTCTTTTACTGTCAAATAACATGGGGTGCTTTTCATTGAGGATATTCCATAGCCCTCAAAGCTGTTTTAGACTCAGAATAATTGTATATGCCATATTCCATTCAAAGTCCTTTATTAACATTATCTCAATCAATCCTTAAAACTACCCTTGGGGATAGGATATGTATAGGGACTGTGGGTAGGAAGAGAAAAGATGAAGCTAGAAAAAGAACAGAGGGAAGGAGGAAAGGGAGAGGCAGAGAGAGAAGGAAAGGGAGAGGGAACGGGGAGAGGCAGAGGGGGTGGGGGAGAGTGAGAGAGGGAAGGGGAGGGGGAGAGGGGGAGAGGGGGAGAGGGAGAGGGGGAGGGAGAGATTCAGCCTGTAGAGCAAGGTGGCCACAAACTCAGAAATCCGCCTGCCTGTGCCTTCCAAGTGCTGGGATTACAGGCGTGCACCACTACGCCCAGCTACGAAAGCTTTGCAGAATTTCTTTTTCTTTTTTTTTTCTTTTGTTTTTTTTGGTTTTTTGAGACAGGGTTTCTCTATGTAGTCCTGGCTGTCCTGGAACTCACTCTGAAGACCAGGCTGGCCTTGAACTCAGAAATCTGCCTGCCTCTGCCTCCTAAGTGCTGAATTAAAGGCGTGCGCCACCACCGCCCGGCTAAAAGGGGCATCAGATCTCATTATGGATGGTTGTGAGCCACCATGTGGTTGCTGGGATTTGAACTCAGGACCTTTGGAAGACCAGTCAGTGCTCTTAACTGCTGAGCCATCTCTCAAGCCCTGTCCCAGGCTTATTTATAACTCACAGAAAGTTCTGGGATTTTGGTGTTCTGCTTGTTCATAGATCCAATTTTTATCACACCCATTTTAGACATGAGAAAAATCAGGGTGATATACTGTTCTCCATTTTCTTATGTTTACCTAACAAATATAAATTAGCTTATTGCTATGTAACAGTTTTCCTATGCTTACCTAACAAATATAAGTTAATTTAATATTACTTAACAATATCTCACTTTTCCAGTAGATATGGATTTTGAATGTATGATTACATTTTACTTCTGAAACAAAATCTAAGACCTTTGAAATCACAGGTACTATTCACTTCATGAATAAGACCCGAGTTTAAACTTTTCTTGTGCATGTTCTTGCCCTCTCAGATTTGTTCGCTGGTTTCCTACTTTGAATTTTATTACTAAACATCGTCTTCACGGTCTTATCTTTCATGAATTCTGTGTGTCTTCTTTAATTACTTTGGGGGATTATTCCCAAATATGGGGTAGGAGGCTGAGCATATGTTAGATTTGGCCAGGGAGAATCACTATGGGTTAATACTACTTCTTAATATCAATGTTAATTTTAAGATGGATTTTAGCCAATTTCTCATGTACTTAATCTTCATCATCCTGATTTTTAGTAGAATCTGACTTCACTTTGCTGCCACACACACACCAAGGGGCTCTACTTTGCTTCTCACCCTGAGGGACTGTGACTCTCTGGAACTGAGAGTCAAAATCAATCTTTCCCCCTTTAAGTTGCTGCGCCATAAAGGAACAAATATGAATGTGCATGGAAAAAATAGCACCAATATAAACACACGTGGATGAGGCTTTTAGCAAAACACAGCCATGGAGGTGAACAGAGCCGCTCTCCTCTATCCTTTGCGTTATTCAGCCTTGAAGCTTTGCTGGAAAGCCGTGGAGTACGTGAACTGCATCATGCAGTTTTTGGGAACTGCTTTGTCAGCAGAATGTGGCAGAGCAGCAGGGTGACCATTTCAGACGGAGAGTGCTCACGCTTCTCATGCAACTGCTTCCCGGGAACCAGGCAACCATTATGACAGCATTCCCATGCCAGCCTGCAGGGAATCAGAACCACAGGCCAAAGTGTATTCCAAGAGAACCAGCCAAACATCCTCTTGATGGCAGCTCCTTCACATTCTGATGGCTTCCAGTGCGGCAACAGCTGATTGACAGCAAGATTCCCCAGTTACTGTTAGTACTGGGTCCAGTGGGATAAAGCAGGGCTACTGTCATCCCTCCTTCCCCCCCCCAAGAGACAGTTCTGTGATAGAGTCTACACTCTGGGATGGGAAGAAGATCATCACTTCAGGGGCACATAGAACACTGGCGCAGCATTTCATGTATGATAGTGGCTATCACAATTCATGATGAAAAATTAGTACAGTAGCTAAGGTGGGGCAGAAAGAGAAAGTACGGGGGATGCAGGAAAGAGAGAATCCCACAGTCTGGAGTCTGACTGCAGCCTCTCTCACTAGCTCCGATTCAACAAAGGCTGTATAGTAAGTATTGGTAGTGAAGTTTGTCAGTGTGGACAATACTCCTTTCATGGAGAGAGATTTCCAAACAAGAGGGTTAAAACAGCAAGGACTCACACTTAGTGCCTGAGTGAACATGACCTTGAGTGTAACCTTCCTCATCTTCCTCCTTTCCCAGATACTTTTAAGAAGCTCAAAAACAAAATGTTACACTGAATAAACCCTAACTTCCTGTAAGAGCTTTGTGATGTAGCATTTTACTTTGCCAGCTGCCTATGTTGCCCTTGCTTCTTAGGGACCACCCTGTGAATTCATTGAAATCCTAGCAGGTCTTTAAAGATGAGATCTTCAGAACCTATCAAACTCATATACATCACTAGTATGAAGAAAATGGACTGTGGTCCTCATTTGCAACATGACTCTGGACATGTCCTGTTCATCCACCACTTAAATTAACCACCTGTGTGTGTTCAAAAGAAAATACTCTTTAGTAAACTCTAACTCTACTTCATGCTCTAATTCAAAATTTTCTTCTGCAATGAAATCATGAATTCCAGCGCCACCTGAGTGGAGGTCTCTGTCAGCCCTGCTGGGCTCTGTCTCCTCCTACACCACTGCTTACACAACTAAAAATTATATACTGTTAATATAAACATTCATGGATTGAATACTATACTTAGTAGTATAGATAGTGTAACTCAGAACATAGTATAGCACTGTGTAAATTGTTACTGTTACTGTCTGTAAGCTTCTCCATGTTCAGTTAACAGAAGGTGATAAATAAAATGCACAGCTTTGAACTGGAACTCCAGTGGCTGTCTGCTGTTCTTGCTTTCAGCTTCTCTTTCTTCCTTTTATTCTTTTTCTCTTTCTTCCAACTGTGACATCTCAAAATGAAGTGGAAGGAAAAGCACACCGTATATTGAGCAGAAGATTGCAGGAGTCCAGGGTGAGCTGTAGATTATAGGAGTCCAGGCTGGTTCTGCACTCCCCTCTCAGCCACTAGGACAGTTCTAGTTTGTCCCTGAGACCCAGGGAATACAACCCTATCTTCACTGAGGTGCTGTGGCCAGATAGGGCTTGAACAAAGGATCACAACAAGCCATGAGTCTAGGGTAGGAGATCTGGTACAGAAGAGAAGTTCTTCAAGCACTCTGACTTCCAAAGCTATGCTCCATGTAATCACAGAAAGCCCTAATCAATAGGATACAGGGTCGGCCTCAGCCCTCATTTTCCTCCAGACTGAAAATTTTTTAATTTCTTTCATAAAAGTACTTGTGTTTCTTCTATGCTTAATTTTCAGGATGGAGGGGAAGTTCCATTTCCAGGTTTAGAAAGCACCCTCTAGTGGGATCAAACGAGAGGTTGGGGTAGAAATGTCCTGAAGCCTGACCTAGGATGGCCTTTCTATGGAACAGGTTGAGTTAGTAGTGTCAGGTGTGGTAACCTGAACTGTCTGCCTTCTCTGTAAGACAGCTGCTCACCTGTGACTTGTGAGAAGAAATCTGATGGCTTCTTGGCCCCCCAAACTGCAAAGTTACTGGGTAATCCCTGTCTCTGTGCCAATGGAACTGTGCTCTTCCACTCTACATGAAGTGCTAAGTACTGATCTAAATCGTTCAGAATAGAACGTGAACTGCAAGTCTTTGCCACCAGGACCTCTTCTTAGTTTTCATTCGAGTATTTGTGATCATTGTTATACTGGCTAGTTTTGTATGTCAATTTGACACAGGCTGGAGTTATCAGAGAGAGAGAGAGAGGAGCTTCAATTGGGGAAATGCCTCCATGAGAAAGCTATGGGGCATTTTCTCACTTGGTGATCAAGGAGGAGGGCCCCTATGGATGGTGCCATCCCTGGGCTGATAGTCTTGGGTTCTATAAGAAAGCAAACTGAGCACGCCAGGGGAAGCAAGCCAGTAAGAAACATCCCTCCATGGCCTCTGCATCAGTTCTTGCTTCCTGACCTGCTTGAGTTCCAGTCCTGACTTCCTTTGGTGATGAACAGCAATGTGGAAGGTCCAAGCTGAATAAACCCTTTCCTCCCCAACTTGCTTCTTGGTCATGATGTTTTGTGCCAGAATAGAAACCCTGACTAAGACAATTTTGTTCCTGGCTGTTTTGTTGACTTCTGTGCAGAGTAGACCAGGGATCACAGTACAGATGAAACAGTCCTGGTAGCACACACACACACACACACACACACACACACACACACCTCTGTCAAAGCAGTTGTGTGAATGGCAGTTTTGCTTTCCAGGTAATATGTCTATGCCAGCTTGCATTGCTTGGCGTCAAAGCTTATGTGCTTCACAAAAGCCTAATGATATATATTAAGTCCTTACCTAAAATTCTGCTTCCTCAGAGGAAAAAAAAGTGACTCTGCTCCTCCAGTCTGGAAAGGGGTGGGCAGCATGGCAGAAAGGCTATCACTTTGCAGCTCCAAGACCTTTGGCTAAGCACTTCTGTTTTCTCTTTTCTACTCTCTCAAAGGACTTTCTTCCTCCTGTACTGGTAAGAATGGAACTGTGGCCTCCTTCTTGCCCTGAGAGTGTCTGCCTAGAGGTACTCCACCAGTGCATCACAAAGACTTCTTAATGAGCCCCTGCTGTCAGGAGGAGACAATGCAGCCCCCCAATTAGAAGAAGCAATGCATCCACATAGCATAGTTCCCCCTGACAAAGAACCAACAGTAAGCCGCTGGCCTTCATGGGCCACTGGAGTTAACTGCAGTCATAAACAATTTGTAAACCAATGGGCCAAGTTCCAAAGCACCTGTATGTACAAAACCAGGCAGCAAGGCAGATTCTGTCCAAACTGCAGCAAGCTGACCTCCTGCTAAACGAAGGTAACAGAACATGTAACTAAACACGGACCACAGTGTGTGAAGTGCTGGATTCTCAGGAAACTCCAAGGTAAAGACTGTTTGGGTCCTTACTTTGGATGGGACATTTTTATATTAGAGTAATTCGCATTCTGATTTAGAGTTTATGTTCTCTCTATACACTCGGAAGACCAGGCACCAATATCGTAGGGACAAACCCCATGAAGTGAGGGCATTCCATTTCACTCACACTCTTCTTGAGGACCCATATTCTGTTGTTTACCCTCTTCCCTATCCTTCCCTGGGGCTCCTCCTGGGGACTGGGAGGGGCGTGTTACTGCACTTCAACCCCTGCTCTTCTCAGTCTCAGTCAGCCCATGTGCTGTCCCTAGGGCCTGGTTTTAGCATGAAGACTGGATTCCTCGCACAGGCAAGGGGAATGGAAAGAGTCTGCCCTAGTAAAGATCATTGCCTCTTCACAGTGGAAAGACTCTCATTAAGACTGTGCTAGGTTACATTGTAAGAGTGAACATATAATTTCAGCCATCTGTCCTTCTTTGTGAGTGTTGGAACTTGTGAAAGAAAGCCCCAGGCATCTCCACAGGACAGTCTGGCTCCCTTCATGTCACCCTGGCCAGGACTGGGGACACTTAGAACACCCACTTACCAAACATATGAGGCTCTGCACCCATCCAGAAGAAGCCCTTCTCTGTCTAGGGGTTGTTTTGGAGAACGTGGGGTGCTGCCCACCTTGGTCAGTCTGAGGGGTGAGCTAGGAAGGAGGAGTCAGAGAGGATGTAGGTGTTTTAGAGCCAGTCTCAAATGCAGACCTGTGCATAAAAGTTACAGTGTACGTTTTTTTTTTTTGTGTGTGTGTGTGACCAAAGTTAAGAGCAACACTATTTTATGGTTGCTGGTTATATCTCAACTTGATAAATTTCAAATGAGAAAATGCCTCCACCAGATTGGCTTATGGGCAATCCTGAGGTACATTTCTTGATTGATGATTAAGGTGAGGACCAGCTCTGTAGACTGCGCCATCCCAGGCTGACAGTCCTGCTTACCAGCAAGCTGGCTAAGCCAGGAAGATTAACTCCATAGGGCAACACTCCCCCGAGCCTTCTGCACCAATTCCTACTTCCAGGCTCCCGCCCTGATTTCCATGGATGTTGTAATACAAGCTGTAAGATGAAATAAACCCTTTGTCCTCCTTGTTCATTTTCCTTGTGGTGTTTTATCACAGCCACAGAAACCCTAAGACAATGAGTATAAACATAAAAATTTAAAAGTCAGTTTGAAACTGTTTAGCAGCCATAGGTTCCTTCTGAGGGCTTCTGACACCCCCAGCTGAGCTTTGACCAGGTTTATAGTATTGGGTATAATTTCCTTGGGTGTCGTGGGTCTAAAATCTGACAAGAAAGCACGTGGCTATCCCCATAGCAGCCACACCACTATTGGACAGGTGGGTAATTCTTGCTGGCAGATCGGTATGGTGAACTCAGCATCTGTGGCTGCTTGTGTGAAACCTTTGTAAGACTGGTCCCATCAGAGTTCCATCACAGACAAATCTTATCAGCTGCTCCCCTCCTGTAGAGATGACAGATAGTTAAAGGTTGCAGGAGAGAGAGCCATCTTTCTCAGTGACAGAGCCACTGGTACATTGACCATGTTTCAGTAGCTAACCTCCCCATGTTCATTCAGGAAACTCTAATTCAAAATCAGTCTCTCTCTCTCTCTCTCTCTCTCTCTCTCTCTCTCTCTCTCTCTCTCTCTCTCTGTGTCTCTCTGTGTGTGTGTGTGTGTGTGTCTGTCTCTCTGTCTCTCTGTCTCTCTGTCTCTCTCTCTCTCTCTGTCTCTCTCTCTCTCTCTCTCTCTCTCTCTCTCTCTCTCTGTGTATGTGTGTGTGTGTGTGTGTGTGTGTGTGTGTGTGTGGTTTGTATATGCTAGGCCCAGGGATTGGCATTATTAGAAGGTATGGTTTTGCTGAAGTAGGAGGTATGGTTTTGCTGAAGTAGGTGTATCTCTGCGGGCATGGGCTTGAAGACCTTTATTCGAGCTGCCTGGAAGCCAGCATTCTGCTAGCAGCCTTCAGATGAAGATGTAGAACTCTCTGCTCCTCCTGCATCATGCCCGCCTAGATGTTGCCATGTTCCTACCTAGATGATGGTGGACTGAAACTCTGAACCTAAGCCAGCTCCAATTAAATGTTGTCCTTTTAAAAGTTGCCTTGGTCTTGGTGAATAACCCTAACTAAGACACACAGACTCTCTCTCTGCTCCCCTACGCCTGTCTCTTTCTACATGTGCACACATACATACACACACACACACACACACACACACACACACACACAAAGAGAGGGGGGAGAGAGAGTCAGTCAGACAGACAGACAGACAGACTTGGGAACAATGGAACAAGAGAGACAAGGTGGAATAGAGAGGGTGATAAGAGGAGATAATGGGGGCTTTAATAAAAGAGCATACTGTATGTGCATGGAATTGTAAAAGAATAAAACGGTGAGTTAACAAAACTGTACTCTTTGATGATATTTGATGATATTTTTGTATGGAGAGAGAGAGAGAGAGAGAGAGAGAGAGAGAGAGAGAGAGAGAGGGAGAGGAGTGCACAGATGTCCTTTCTGAGATGTATGACCCTTCAAGCCATTCTGGAGCATCTCAGCTCAGTGTAAGCTGAGGTAAGCACCCCGAAAACTGTAGCCACTCCACCCCCTTCTCAGCCTTGCAAACCAGGCAAGGTCAGTGCGGCTGCAAATGGAGGACCCTAGGATGGCAGCTGCTCGGGAGCCTGGGACCTGAGACCAGCGGAAGGCGGTGGAGGGCAGCTGCTGGGATGGACAGTTATTGGCAGTCCCGCGTGTGGAAACATCTACCCGTGCATTCAGTGCTATATGTACCTGTGCCCAAGCTGTAACAGATGCTCTCAGTCATTGTTGGTCACAAAAGACGCTCATACGCAAAAAAACATACACAGGTCCTGATGGTCCAGGGCGCAGGCCTGGAGCGAGAGCATTCATTCGTTGTGTTGGATGGACCTGGTCTGGTCTAGGCAGGGGCTCCTAGTCTTCCCAATAGGATGCCCTGGGAACCCAGTGATCTCACACCTGCTCTCCCAGCAGGACAGTCAGAGGCTATGGTGACCTGAAATCGGCCACTGCTGTCCAATACAAAACTAGAGGCATGGGAAAGAAAGACAGCTTTCTCATAGCCCTGCCCAGCCCTGCTCCGCCCAGCCCAGCCCTGCCCAGCCCTACACTGCCCTGCCCTGCCCCGCCCAGCCCTGCCCCGCCTCCACTCACCCCTTTACTTCACATGCCCCAGGGCAACTAAAGGCTCACTTTCATTCATAAGCAGATCCACTCCTCCCTATATTAGAAGGGAAAGCGGATGCCAGAGGCGCTGTAACCAGGTGAGGACTGGAGGACTGGCATACAACTGAACGCTGGGCCCTGCGCTGCTCAATCTTGCCCTTAGGTGAGAAGTCCCACAGAGCTGCAGCAGTGGCAGGTGGCAGAGGACTTTGGATGAACACACTAGGACAGTTTTTCACAAAAGCAGAGGGGTGGATAGCTAGATACTACTATCCTGCCCTGGCCTTGTTTCTACCCCAAGTTCTCGTGTAGGTGGACAAAACACCCTCCTGCTGGGTTATAGGTGTGAGGGATGCTGACTGCTGACGCCCAGTACTTTACACGGGTCTGCTTCATCGCCTCTCCCTGTCACTCCTTCCTGACCCTCCTCCTCCGGGTACCCCTCCTCCCTGCTTTACTCCCTCCTCTATCCCCTCCCCTCTCCTCTCCTTTGCCCTCCCTAGCCCTGCCCTCTCCTTCCCTACCCTCCTCCCTGCTGTCCCAAGGTTGGGGCGGGTGCTCTGCCGCCCCCGCCACCACTGCCACTCCACCCCCTGGTGCAGAGTGAAGCTGCAGTGATAACTCTGATGTGCATGGTGGAGTCGCTGCCTGGAACCCCTGCGATTTGGCCGGGTCGGTCCTCTGCACACCAGCACACTGCTAACAGCCCGAGTATCCAGTGACCAAGTCTAGCTCGCTGAGCTGAGTCCTGCGAGTCCTCAGGAAACCGGGGCCATGGAGTCCCGTGGTTGCACTGCGCTCTGGGTGCTGCTGTTGGCGCAGGTCAGTGAGCAGGTGAGTGGCGCTAGGGCCAGCAGTCTCTGGCAGCTGCAAGTGCATCCCGCCCGCCCTCAGTGGAGCCCTGGAGTGCCCTCATTCTCACTAAAGTGTCCTCTCTTTTTTCCCCTAGCAGACACCTGCGTGCGCCCTGAAACCCTCAGCTGCAGCGTCTGGGAGTCTGGGAGACCCGCATCCTCCCCCATCCCCCGGGTCGGGCTGGCTGGAAACCGGAGGTAAGTCCCTGTGGTGGGAGCTCTCGGTTCCTCACAGGTGAGCGGCCAGCAACCTCCCTACGCTGGTCTACAAACCTCCTGGGGCTCAGGATGTCAAAAGCATAGAAGATGTGATCTTGCTTTTTCTTTTCATTGTGAATGAAACGTTCACGAATGACTTCTGACCAATGTCTGTATTATATTTCCTAGTAAATTGGTAGTGGCTAGCCAGTGTTATATTGGAGAAGGGGCGATATATCTGCGTGTAGGAATACTCTAGGTCACTCTATATATTAACACAATGAACGCACTCTTAATGTATACACCAAATCTATCTTAAGCAATGTAGTCCCCACTCCAGCATCTTCCCCCTCGCCTTTCTTTCACACTGAAGCCTTCTCCACTTTGAATGTCACAGGAGGAGACAGAAGGGACCTCGTAAATATCACTAGCACAGGGGAAATCCCAAGGAATGTTAGTGCAGTGTCCTGGACCTCCTTGAACACAAACTCGAATCCAAGTCTTCTGTAAGGTTCAGCCACCTCAGTGATTCACAAGTGGTTTTCCCCTGTGAGAAGTCCTAACAATGCACCTGGTGACTGAGAAAGCAGGCTAGAGCACTTGCAAGGAGGTTCTACTTCCCATCTGGGTCCGCTGCAAAGGCAGGACTTTACTCACCCTGTCCTTTCCTGGGATGAATTAGCTTGATAGTGTTAGCAGAATTGGCAACCAGAGGCGAGCCAGGTTTAATCTTCTCGGCGGATTTTCAGAATATTTACATGACTAAAGAACTGACACTTCGGAAATCCTCATCATTGCTTCCTTCATGATGATAAACTTACAAGAATTGAATTCCTCCAGCTGAATACAGGGGGCAGGGTGTGTGTGGGGGTGTGTGTTAAGGAGTCTCAAACATAGGACCCTGAGTGCCACTGGAGGGCGCCAGACGCAAACAGTACAATGGTTTAGACTCTGTAAGGCAAAGCTGATTGTGTTTGAAACACGCCCTCTGCCATCTGCATCTCCAACCCTCTTTTGATCCTCTTACTTAGAATTCCCAAACCGCACGACCTACAGGAGGTGTTCAAGCTCTAACTTTAGACTTTGCTCTACTTTCAGAATAAAATTTAAAAAAAAAAATGCATAGGGACTCTAGACATTTTGGATATGTCTTTATTATGTGAGTAGGGTGCATGGTGCTGTAGAGGTTGGAGGACATCTTGGGTGAGCAATCCAGCCATCCCACTCAGGACACGTTTATTACACTAATGAAGTGTTATTCAAGATGATGACATTATAAACAGAACTCCATTCAGGAAGAGAAGTTAAGCTTAGTGCCTGAGGCTACAGGCAGGCTTCCCGTGCCTGGCGTCTCAGTCCTGGACCCCAAGGGCAGTGTTTCCACGGGAGATTCTCCCTTGCCTGGTCCTCATGTGCACAGAGGGTGTGAGTCCTTGCAAGGCAGTGCTGACTTTGTGAAGGCAGGATACCTTCACCTTTCCTGACTATCAGAAGAAAAAGAGGCAGAGCAGAAGGCAGTCCCTCAGCAGAGGCAAAGTGTGGCAGTGCACCTGTGACCTTCAGATCTGCATAGTGTGCTTGGCCCAGCTCCACAATACAAGATAATTTCTTAATTAACTCTTCTGAGCTGTTTTGGGCTTGGCTTAAAGTGAGACCTGTGAGGGTTCTGGCTATTTTGGCTGCATTTGTGAAGTAATTATGCAGTAGGAAAGAGAGTCACATGCACCCCTCGAGGCAATGATGGATAGGTACTGTGAGATAAATTGGATTATCAAGCATGAATGTGTCGATTTACATTTTGATGACTCTTTATTGCTTTTTATTTCTTGTTTCGTCAATGGTTTCCTTCCATATTTGTCATTGTAATAACGTCCGCAGTTTCCGCCGAGAGCATGGCACAGGTTTTTTAGCTTTTGAAAAGCTTTGGGTTTCCAGATCTCAAGGCAGCGTTTAGAAGTTCTTTGGGCTTTTAACTGGGGGATAGAGAGACTGCTCAGAGGCTAAGGGTGCTTACCACCACTGCCTCCCTCTGTTCTCATCCATTGCCCCAGGAAGTCTCATTCCTAATACAAATATTATATATGAATATAAGTTTTACACATGTGTGCAAACTATCAGCTCTCCAATAAGAAAAGTGGCATTTTTTTCTGGGTCTTATTTTACTTAGTTTGATGATTTATGGCTGTATATATATATATATATATATATATTTTTTTTTTTTCCTGCAAGCAAATGTCTTGGCTCTTTACCCCTTCTCCAGTGTGTGCATGTGTTCCTGCCTGTCTGTCTATATGTCTGTCTGTCTGTCTGTCGTCTGTCTTTGTGCCTGTCCTTGTCCATGTCTGATTACATGATGACTAACACCTAGGCTGATTCCATAACTTGGCTACTGTGAATGGTCCAGCGTCTCTGTAGTGTGCTGATTGGATCTGAGTACATATCCATAATTGATCTGGCTGGATGAAATGGCTATAATCATCTCTCTATGTACAACGAAGCTCACTAATCAGGCTAACAACAATAACTTGCTCCTCTTGTCTTTATTCCATTACCTCTGAAGGAGGGGAAGGGAAGTAGCCAGAAGTGATGCGGAATCCCAATGAGGATTCAGATGTTTTTGCTAACAATAGCCCAGAAAACCTGCCTGCCCCACAGAGCAGTGGAGGTGTCATGTGAGGGAAAGTGCTTCGGCGAACTGCAAATCACCAGTGGACAATGGATGCACCTACATTCTCTCTTCAGACTTGCTGAGTCCTGCTGCGCTTCCCTGCCCCCTTTCATCATACACCAGGTTGTCTGATCCTCCATAATCCTACACAAAATGTTCTGGAAACCAGAGTGTCTTACCCCACCAAAGCGAAATCGAGGGCTCTGCTGCAGATGCCTGTCAGAGCCTGCTGCGTAGCCAGCCAGCTGTTTCCACTTGTGTGGTAGGTCTAGATGTATAGATTAGGCTTGGAAGTGGAGAGTGACACATCAAAGCTGTGGACTAGAAGAAGAAGGAAGTCTCAGTAGCAGAAGCCCTGGCGCTATGCTCTGATATGTGGCAGGCACCATAGCCAAAGTCTTGGTGCCCTCTAGTCCTCCCCTTGCCATGGTTGTCAGCAGGAGAGGATCCAATCAGAGTGCCTGCCTCTGATCTTCAACTTTCCTGACTCTCCCAAACCCAACCACACGGCTTTTGCGGCATGTCAGTGGCTGCTGTCTGTGCTTCTGTTGTACCTGTCTATTGCTTGTCAGAAGAGAATAGCAGCACACAGACAAGGGGCTGTGCCCACTCAAAATTAACTGGAGATAATTGCCTGGATATCGCTCACCTATAACCAAGTCATACTTTATACATGTTTTAGTTAGAGTTTTACTGCTGTGAACAGACAGCATGATCAATGCAAGTTTTAGAAAAGACAACATTTAATTGGGGCTGGCTTATAGGCTCAGAGGTTCAGTCCATTGTCATCAAGGCAGGAACATGGCAGCATCCAGGCAGACATGATGCAGGAGGAGCTGAGAGTTCTACATCTTCATCTGAAGGCTGCTAGTAGAAGACTTACTTCCAGGCCACCAGGGTGAGGGTCGTAAGCCCACACCAACAGTGACACACCTACTCCAACAAGGCCACACCTCCTAATAGGGTCACTCCCTGGGCCAATCATAAACAAACCATTGCAATACAAGAGTCTGAAAAATGTATCCACTCATGTTGAATCAGAAGCAGAGCCCTGGTTATCAAACATCTAGTGGAGCTAACTCTTAAGAGACTGTTGATAATCCTTAGAGGAAACATGTGTTTAGAATGTTGGAGTGGGTAAAAGCACAAATGCACTGTTTCCAATCTGGAGGATGACCTGCTGAATTGTCGGGCTAGATCCCTCTATTCCCCCTGTTTGAAGTGATGGGCCTTGCAAAGACACCTCACTGTAAGTTCAGAGAAAGGCCTGACACCATGCTGGCCTGTTGTGTTTAGCAATTAGGGGGAAAAATACAGGGGCAAAACCCAGCCAACTTTCATATACAATTGGACACACGCCATGCTTAATTACATATTTCAAAGACTTAATCCAAGCTAGCTAATCTAAGACTTTAAAACAAATTTAACCTTGGCCTCCACAAAACTACCTTGGCCACAGGTCTCAGCTGATAACATGTCTGAGCAGTCAGCTGTGACCCTGATCTAGAAGCCCAGCCCTTGGCGCCTACCTCCGGGAAAGAGCCATCCCTGGATTGTGGACACAGAGAAGATATTGTTGGTGATGAGTAGGGAAAGACCTGTTTATCATCTTTAAAAATTAAAAACATGATTTCCCAGAATGGCAGGAGCCATTTCCATATACATAGGATCAGAAAGCACCTAGCTCCGTAACCCCTCTCTGCTTTCTGTGGAGGGTGGTGACTCTGGGTGCTGGAGTAGAAGATGCTGTAGTCTCAGCCATGTAAGTCTGACAGAGTCTGAGGGTTTCCTTTACTTTTTAGAAGTTGATTTAGTTGAATCTTCTTCAGACCAAGACACCAGAGAATATAATGGTAAGACCTGACCCAGGGATGTGCTCCCAGTGATGTCACAAGAACCCAGCTAGACAAAAGGGAGACCAGGGCATCAGGCAAGTCCACGGTGGCTCAGGGGTGCAGCATGTGAGCCTTTCTCTATAGTGATCTGTGAATCCCGGCATGTGACCCTAGTCTGCATTTCCTCCTGCGTGTTCAATGGTTTCAGAGTTAAATAAATAGCAAGACTGACCATCATGGTTTTTTGTTTTTGTTATTTTAATTACAGCACATGAGGCCAATATTTTTTTGTCAGTTCAGTGAAGGTTTTTATACAAAACATAGTGTATGAAGAAAGGAATGCTTCACAACCTTTGTAAAACATAAGACCACCTTTTCATTTCCAGCCAGTAAGAGATGAGGGGGTAATTTCAACATCCAGCCAGTCTCAAATTCACGTGGAGAGATAAATAACAGAGCTGAAGGAGGAAATGTTGGAAGCACGCTTCAGATAAACCTCTGCTGCCATAACACTTTATTACTGATGCAGCAAATTCTACTACTCATAAACGAAGAGGGAAAAATACACCACATCAAAGGAGAGCTGCTCGTTCAGGATTACGCTTCATTATTTACTCACAGAGCAGCTGTTATGTGTAGTCACTGTGAGATTCTTCTCAGAACCCTGACATTACTCAGCCTCTTCTTCTCTCTTGATTTCAGAGTATGACCTGGTGTCTGCCTATGAGGTGGACCACAGGGGGGATTATGTATCCCATGACATCATGCACCACCAGCGGAGGCGGAGGAGAGCAGTGGCCCAGCCAGGAGGAGATGCCCTGCACCTAAGGTTGAAGGGCCCCAGGCATGACCTCCACTTAGACCTGAAAGCAGCCAGCAATTTGATGGCTCCTGGATTCATGGTGCAAACTCTGGGGAAGGGAGGTACCAAGTCAGTACAGACATTTCCTCCAGAGGAGAACTGCTTTTATCAAGGATCCTTACGGTCCCAGGGGAATTCCTCGGTGGCCCTTTCTACCTGCCAAGGTTTGGTGAGTACAGACAGCACTGGCTGTCCACAGGGTGTGAGATGCTAACGTGGGGGAGGCAGAACCAGGTTTCCAGGGAACAATGTCACCTGTTCTGTTACAGCCGTAGACATTTCTGTGATCTATGACAGCAGGTGAAAATTGCCAAGTAAATCTTTAAAATATTCTGTGCTCTGTTCTTGGGTCAATAGAAATAGTGTTTGCACCCACTGGTTTGGTGTTCTAAAAAAAAAAGAAAGAAAAAGAAAGAAAAAAAACTGTAAGAATACTTGTTTGTCAAAGAAACACACACGAGAAATTGTGACCAGGTCTGAATACATTAATGATTTTTTTTTAAATTTTGTGTGTGGGTCCACAGTGGAAACTGGAGAAACTGTCATTGTTTAGGACCAGTTATGTGTGAATGTTATATGTTGATGGTTTAGTTGTCTTGGCTATTTGTCGGGATGTGTGCAACTATTAGAATGCTGTGTCTGCCACTTGACAATGGCTGTGTGCTTATACAGCAGGGAGTTCATCCATGTGGCGGCCATGCTGGTCTCAGGTTGAGAGTCTTTCTGGGTGCTTTCTGATCGCTGGGCATCTGACCAAATATCGCTCCAAGCTTCAGGGAGTTCAGAACACAGAGCATGTGGCCCAGCTGTCTTGTGTCTTCTTGGTGTGATAAGAGGCCCTCACAAAAGTGACTTTAGTAAAGGTAGTTTACTTTGCCCCGCCTTTGTCAGTGCCTAGCATGACATCAGAGGAGTCATAGTAGAGGTAGCTGGTGACATCACATCTCAATCGGGAAGTTGGGGGAGATAGATCCCTGTAGGTACTCAGCTTGCTTTCTGTTTTTGTGTAGTCTGGGTCTCCTGCCCATGGACTAGTGCAACCCAAATTTGGAATAAGTCCTCCTTCCTCAGTTAACCTAATCTAAGCGGTCTGTCTCAGGCATGGCCAGAGGCATGTTTCCATGGCAACCCTTAATCCTGTCAGCTTGAGAATCAATATCAACCTTCTCTGTGGTTATTTGTTAGAGTTGCACAGGCAGAAATCTGGATGGATTTTCTTAAGATAATTTCATATTTTACAAGAAGTACTATTAGAGATGGATGAGTAAAGTGGAATTTAGGGGATTAAAAATTATATGCATACATACATATATATATAGTCAAAATATTGATTTAAACAAAAGAGTTGGGCATTGATTGCATCTCTAAAAAAGGCTTCTACTTAGTCTTATTCTGAATATCTTCTTTGGGAAAGTAGAATTAAATTCTTTCATCTCATAAAAAAAATCTGTGTATGTGTATGAGAATGGTATATGCTGAAAGGCTGTGTTTATATGTTCATAGCTAGCTAACTCCTTAAAGTACTTAAGCACATGCAAATGCTTTCAAATGCTTTTGAAATGCAAATAGTCTGTCTTTGGTGGAATTTGATAGGAGCTGGTATCATACTTGTTTCCTTTGTGAAAGACTTTTGGTTAGAGAGTAGAAGTAAGGAGTTGCCTGAGCTAGTATGGTGGTTACCTAGCATTCTTGATAAGCATGAGGAAGCATGCGTGATTTATCCCACGATACCAAGAAAAATAAAACATCTGTAAGTAAAGATCCAAACATCTCAGGTAATACCCAAAACATTAGGATATCCTTGGCTTTGTTCCCAAAAGATGTAATCCAGAAAAGAAAGTATCTGTAAGTCATGGCCTTCTAAATTCAGTCACCAGTGGGTTTGGCCATATAGAATAGGGAAGGTACTTCCAGTTCACACTAGAGATGAAGGGCCACTGGTAACATAGTGGTTCCCAGCAACAGAGCTCTTCCAGGTAGCTGAGTTATTCTATGGACACTGTCCATGAGTCTAGATAGCTGGGAATGGTTTGAGATTTTTGACTCTCTTTGAACTCGATGTGAGTTAACAGCAAGAGTTGTAAATGTGCTTTGATGGAAGATAGAGAAGTGATAAAAGTCGACCAGAAGGCTTCCTCTGGGCAATAAACGATGGATAGATACTGAGACCACGAGAACTTGCTCTTCGCCTGACCTTCTAAATGTACACAGCGCAGCTTTTCTTTCTCTCCTAGCAAAAGCATCAGAGGTGTGTGATGTCATAAAGGACAAATTAAAGTCATTTTAAACAAAACTACACAGTCCTCCATTTTTAGACAATACAAACATGGAGCTGGTCCCCAGGGAGCTGTGTGCTGGCTTGCTTTATGTCTGAGTTGCACAAGCTAGAGTTATCTGACATTTAGAAAAGGCCCCCATAAGATTTAGCTGTAGAGCATGTTCTTAATTAGTGATTGATGGGGGAGGGCCCAGTCCATAGCCAGCGTGCCATTCTCAGGCTGGCTTCAGTAAGAAAGCAGGCTGATCGAGCCGCAGAGAGCAAGCCAGCAACCCACGCCCTCCCTGACTACTGTTTCTGCATCTGTCTTCAGGTTCCTGCCCTTGTTGAGTTCCTGTCAGGACTTCCCTTGTTGAGGGACTGCTAGCTAGAAGCATAAGCCAAACAAACTCTTTCCTACACATCTTGCTTTTGGTCATGTTCTTTTGTCACAGCAATAGAAAACCCAACTAATGCAAGCTGTTAAGTCTGTTGTGTGTTCCTGATTGTGGTTCCTCTGTCTTTCAAGTCTGTGAACACTGAATGACAACCCCTTTCATATCCATCGGCATATCAACTGTCATATTTAACAGGAGTCATTGGTCCATCTCAGCCCTCAGATGAACTCTCTAGTTTTGTTTTTTGTTTTTTTTTTTGTTTTTGTTTTTGTTTTTCAAGACAGGGTTCCTCTATGTAGCCCCAGCTGTCCTGGAACTCACTCTGTAGACCAGGCTGGCCTCGAACTCAGAAATCTGCCTGCCTCTGCCTCCCAAGTGCTGGGATTACAGGTGTGCACCACCACACCCGGCTGTTTTATTTGTTCTTTATACTGAGGATAGAACTGGGCCCTCCCTGCTGCCAGACAAGTGCTGTCTCTGTGAAATGCTGAAGGCTGGAGCTGAGGCTTGCACAGGGCTTCGCCCACTGACTCCATTCATGCTGCTCTCAGATGGGAGCGCGGAGAGAGAAGAACATCCTGCTGGTGTTTTGATGTAGAGCCAGGGTTCGTGATGTGCACCCACAGCGAGCAGGGAGAGGAGCGATGAACTCTGATTGGCCTCTCAAAGAGGACTGAGACAGGGGATTTTGTGGGGTAAGAGGAGAAGCTGCTGTTGGTTGGATGATGAGGTCAGGCTTTAGATTTCTTTCTACAAACATAGATTGTCTCTGTGGTTTTACACAGGCCTGTCAGGATCTACTGGGGGAAATTCTGAGCCTGTGACAGCCAAAGATCTTCTTTACATGGATAGTCTGATTCCTGCACACAGCCAATCTTGTAGAGACGGCTCTAAATTGTGCTCCAGTGGTATCTGGAGGCCTTTTCTGGAAAGACAGCTTAAGCGCTTAGTTATTTAAAGGATTTATATCTAGGGCTCACAGGCCATAACCATTGACTTCATTATCATCCACACTTTGGCTGAGCCCAGGAGATATACTGAAGACTATATCTTGTCTAGTAGGAAATGCTATGTGCCTCCTGCTTATAACCTGGAGGATAAAATATTACTTTTTATTTTAAAAAAAAGCCACACTGCTTAAGAATGTAGCATGTTTACCATTCAAATAGAGAAAATGGTGTGTGGATGTAAGAAAACATGATGTGTGTGTGTGTGTGTGTGTGTGTGTGTGTGTGTGTATTGTGTAGATCCACTGCCCCAACTGCCTCCAGCCTCTGGGTTTGAACAAGATTCTCCTCACAGTCCTCTAGGGAATGAAGATCACTGTGAAAGGTTATTGATGCTGTTGCCCTGTTGGTAATAAATATATACGCACCAGAAAAAGGATGAAAACATACTCGCCAGATAAAAGGGATGAACCACTAACAGGAGCAGTTCTTTAGAAGTTGCAGTCAGAGCAAGGGGTCCTGGGACAAGAAAACATCAGGTGAATAAATTGCTTCCCTTGAGTTGGCTTATGACCATGTCTGTGAGAGACTATTTTGATTGGTGATTGATGTGGGAGGGCCCAGCCCACTGTGGGTGGCACCACCCCTAGGCAGACGGGCCTGGACTGTGTAGGAGAGAGCTGGGGATGAGTTCCTGAGCAAGCCAGGAAGCAGCATTCCTCCATGACTTCCACTCGCACTCCTGATTGAGTTTCCATCTTGATCGCCCTTGGGGGCAGGCTGCAGCCTGAATGTGGAAGCTGAAACAAACCCTTCTCCACCGAGTTGATTTTACTCCCTCCGTGTTTTATCATGGCAACAACAAGCAATCTAGAATGGTTCCGGTGATGAATGAAGCCCCCAGCATAGTAACTCTGCAGCTTACACACACCGCATTGGAGCAGATGCTTGGCGTCTGGTGGGAAAGAGAAGGGGCAGGGTGACTCCCCCATAGGTCAGAAAGCAGGAAGTGTGGATGTGAGGAGAACTCATCTCATCCTGGTAGGAAGAGGCCAATGTCCAAAAGCCACGCCCAAGCTCCCGTCTCATGTAGAGTTTGGTTGTTATGACTAGAGGTAGAGACAAGGCTAGCATGTACATGGGGCAGCTGCTAACACTGCTGAACTATGGAGCCCCACGATAGCACCATCTGGGACCCTCGAGAGACTGACTTTTACATATTAAACTTAAGATTACACTGGATAAGTTCTCAAAGTGCTAAGATCATTTCTAGTCATCTTGGTTCTGTCTTCAAGTATTTTGATTAGAAGTATGTTTTGCTAAGTAGACACATCTTCTTTACAAAGGTATCTGCTACATTGCATTTTCTATCAAAGGGCATCACATGCCTGCTGTCCTCATGTGTGACACTCAGTAGGCATCTTCTGGTACTCTGACAGTGTAAGAGGCATTTTGAAGTGTTTGGTAAGCAGACTTCCTGGGCAAGAGGTAACACTAGAAATGCAATAGTAAGAGTAATAATCACTTAGAGAATGTATGTGTCTGTGTGTCCATATCCATGTAACCTACTAAGTCAGAGATAAATACTACCCGCTTGGTTTAAAATCTTATTGTATATACATACATAACCGCAGTATGTATGTATACACTCAGAGTCTTCCCACTTAAAATTGTGCAGTGCAGGGTGCTTTAATGCAATCAGAATTATGTGGCTGACACCACAACTCTAAGCAGACCTAGAAATATCAACCCTCCCCAAACCCTTCTCTCAGTTTGCCCCTTTCCCTTGTCCCCAGCCCCTGGCTTCTGTCAGTCCCTGTGTGTACCTACCCTGCTGTGTCTAGAGAATACCATTTCTTCACAGTCATTCACTGCCTTTGGGAATCACAATTTCCAGCCTCCTCTTCTGTGATGACCCCTGGGGTTAGGAGCAGGGAACCTGTTGTGCATATTCCTGAGTGCTCCCAGGGTGAGCACTCTGCAGCCTCTTATTCCCTGCTCATTGACCAGATGTGTCTATTGATCTGTTGATCAGCATCTACTGTAAACTCACCCTTCTCCATTGAGGTTGAGAAATGCACCAACATATGCACATAATAAGACATTAGGAGTTGGTTTACTGCTGTGTGTACTTAGCACAGTAATAGCATCTCCTCTAAGGTCTGCCACCTTCCTAGTTCATGATCATGCTAGAGGTGCCAGGCTTTTCTTTTCTTTCTTTTTTTGTTTTTGTTTTTGTTTTTGACTATCCTATGAATCATGCAAGATTCTGCTCTCATCTTGTAACCTTAAATTGTTATTTACTAACTAAAATTATTTTTCTTATAATTATTGTTTTTCCAAACTTAAAAACAGAAATATTAGGTCTGGGATATAGTACAGTGTCAGAATATGTTCCAGGTACCTAGCACACCCTGCATCCAAACTTGAGAAACACCACTATCAAAAGAGAGATGGAAAGGGAAAATGAGAGGGAGGGGAGGGGGAGGGAAAAGAAGAGGGAAGGGGAGGGGTATGAGAAGGGAAGGGAGGGGCAGGGGAGAGAAGAGGGAGTGGGAGGCGAAGGGGGAAAGGGATGGAAAGTGAAAATGAGAGGGAGGGGGAGGGGGAGAGAAGAGTGAGGGGGAGAAGAATGGAAGGGAGGGGGCAGGGGAGGAAAAGAGAGGGAGGAAGAGTAGAAGGGGAGGGGGAGGGGAGGGAGAAGGAGATAGAAGGAGATTAAATATGCCATACATTTATTTTGGTGTACACAGAAAGACAAAGCAAATTGTTTTATAATCCATTCCAGCTGACATCTTTCTACAACTAATCCTAAACACTCCAAATTCTGCTTTGAAATCCATAGAGTTTATCAAAACTGGAAGTTTTGATAAAACTACTCTAGAAGCTGTAAGAGTCAGTACTTCCAAAAGAGTTTAGAAATCCATCTTGTTGGATATGACAAGAATAGATTTTTCTTAGAGGATTTCAGCTAGTTTTGTACTTGGACTGGCCTTTCATATAAAAAGTCGATATGATTTCTTAGTGACATACAGCATAATATTTGCATGAAATTTAGTTCCCCTGATATAAAACATTATTCTTTGTTGTTTTGGCAATGCAGTGTAGAGTTAAGTATCATTTCTCTTAAAAACTACATCATTCTCTTGCTTTCAAAAATATTTCAAAAGACCATAAATGTCACAAGGAGCCCTGGTGCTTAAAAGTCCCCTCACACGTTTGGAGAGCTGCTTGGGGGACTGGTTTGAATTGTACCCAGTTGTATTTCCAGCCACAAGCTCCAGGAATTCCCTGGAAACTCCAGCCATTGAGAGATTTTTCTACAGCAGCCAATAAATCCTAGAAAATGCTCAAGTTCTGCCAAACTTTCAACTGATGGAAAAATGTTCTTGGACCAGGAAAATGAGAAAGCAGGAGTAGAACACAAGGAATCAGCATGGAGGAGAGACAACAGAGACAATGCGCGTTCTGAAACAACGCCTGGCAACAGCATCCCCAGATCCCTACTTCATCCTGGGAGGCGGTGGGGGGAGGGGGACTGCTCAAAGTGGGCTATAATGAGGAAGTTTGTAAGACAATTGTGAGAAAATAGTGGGTGGTTTCAGAAACATCTAATGGTTACATAGAAATAGATACAATGTAGGAAAAAGTTTGACTTTGTTTGCTTTGGTGATTGTAATTTAATTACATTTTGTTTGCTTTTAGGATCATAATTTACATTTCTCCTTACCCCTTTCTTTCTTTAAAACTTCTTGCTCTCTTTCAAATTCATAGCCCCCTTTTCCACTAATTGTATGCATATATGTAAATACATGCATATATGCATGTGTGTATATATGCACACACACATATATACATATATATATATATATATATACACATATATATATATTTCTAACTATAACCTGTGCAGTGTGCAGTCTATATAATATTACTTGTGTTTATATATGTTTTCAGGACTGATTCAGCATTTGGTGGGCTCTTCCCTGGAGAAGTCCACCTCTCCACTCCCTGCTCTCCTCAGTTCCCTGTACTTCTTTGTGCAGACCTGAGGCCTCGTGGGCTTTTCCCATCCACTCTGGGATATCCATCCATGGGTGTCATTATTGTTCACATTTGGCCAGTCATGTTGATGGAACTTTATAGGTATAGGAAACATAACCTAACAGCAAACTGCCATTTTGTGATTTTTATACTTGTTCTGCTCCTTCTTCCTGAGCGTTCCCTGAGACTTGGGTGCGGGAGTGTTTTGTAGATGAGGTCATTTGGGACTGGACTCCACAACTCTTCATTTTGAATGGTTGTGTTTTCCTGTAGTGGTCTCCATCTGTTGCAAAGGGAAGTTTTTACTGATGATCATCTGTGGTTATATAGACAAATATTGATAGATGGTTGTTAAGGATTATGTTGGTTTTGTAATTTGGTGGTTGTAAATTATCCTCTAAAACACATGAGTCCCATAGCCCTGAGAAGCCAGCAAGGTTTCCAGTACCAGACCTGGCTTCCTTCTTTTCGGGGGAACTTAACTTCAATAAAAGAGATGTTGGTTGCCTTCAAGATATGTGTGCCTCTATTGCACCCTTAAATTGAAATAAATGCAACATCGCCAGTAGTAGATCAAAGCCATGTTACATGAGATAACCTTTTGTGTTTTACATGAGATTATGAGATTTCCTAGAGGCCTAACTGTTGATGTTAATTTGGTTTCTACCTCCCATCCCTGGGTTCCCAGAAATAAGAATAGAACTCAAAATATATTTACAAATACCTTGGCTGTATAGCTAGGCTCTTCTATGACTAGATATAACTTAAATCATCTCATTTATTTTTGTCTACATTCTGCCACATTGTTGGTTACCTGTGCTCAGGTACATGCACTCATCTCCTCACATTTTCTCATGAATCTCGTGCCTGGCTCTAACCCAGAATTCTTTCTCCTCCCAGATGTCCCACCTCTAATTTCTGCCTAAGCCATAGGTCATAGGCTCTTTGACAAGCCATGCATCCTTATAATGCATAAGATATTTTCTCTATACTTAACATGAGATGCAAATAATAGAGCATTAGATAGGTTTAACTATGTCTATGCTTATAATAATATGTTTTATTATTCTCACCTCAGTGTTTGAGATCCTAAGTAGTAGTGGGCACTGCCATCATTCCAAGCCATGGTGGGGTTTAGACGGTCGAGGATGAGGCTATGGACGTCTTTCGTACAGGGCTGTGTTTATTACAATGTCATGTGATATTATATTTTTATTAAAAGACAAACAACTGACTTAAGTGCTAGACTTTTTTTGCAGAGACCTTGACAGTAAAGCAGTTGGAGCCTTGGTCTGGAGCATACATCAGGTAGCAGGCAGGGGGGGGAGTACAATGGCAGGCTTCCCTATTCATACTCTGTGGAGATTCTAAAGTCCCTTTGTGATGAAGCAGTCCCTCTTCTGGTCCTAACAACGCCAGCAATCATATGCTTTCTTACCGTGGTCAGACTTAGAACAATGGTTTCTATAATGATCATGGGGTCACATGCTCTCGTGTTCAATCTCAGTGTAGTCAGAAGATTTTTCATGACCAAGATCTCTCTGAAACCATCCCAAAGGACCAAATGAGCACGGCGACTGTAATCATGGACTTTGGTGGATGGTTTGTTTGTGGGACTGTTCTAGGAATAAGGGTGCACAAAGCTACAGTGAAAGGGTAATGTTGAACAAGCCCACGCCCCAAGGAGAGTCCAGTGAAAAGAAGTTCTTCAGAGGCCCTGGCTGTAGGCTCTGAGGAGGGAGCTGGTTACATCTGTTTCACTCACACAACTTTGCTATCTGAAACTTCACTGGTATCGGGAGGTTTCCTCCTCTTCCTCCTCCTCCTCCTCCTCCTCCTCCTCCTCCTCCTCCTCCTTCTCCTCCTCGTTCTCCTCTTCCTCCTCTGCCTCCTCCTCCTTCTCCTCCTCCTCCTCATCATCATCTTCATCTTCATCATCATGTGCAGTCGCCCGTGATGTGACACATGCATCAACTTTATTGAGAACAGCCCAGTAAGGAGACAAACTACATAAAATATTAGGAAAAAACCTACTATTATGCATTAAGAAGCCATGAGAGAACAGAGTTCAAGTGACTCTGATATCACCATCGAAGACCAAGAAGCAGTGAAGGCAGAGGGGAGCCAAGGGTGATTTTGCATTATTAAAATTCAGAAACTGGCCTCAAAGCTTTGAGTATAAGGCTCTGGCTGGCTGTTGCTAGAATTCAGAAGCAGCAATGTGCATCAGGTGCTTGAGGAAAAGTGCAATCCAGGATTATCTTCAGTTACAGGACAAACTGCAACTGCCAGGTGGATGTGAGTGTAATGGAAAAAGAAATCAAACCCGAAGTCCACAGGAGGAGGAAGTGGGAAGGAAAACCGGAAATGCACAGGGATAGAAAGGAAGAAGCTAGAAATTGGCCTTCCTGGATCCCAGGTTCCTGGTGTCCTTCTGTGGAACTGGCAGAGGCGCAGAGGCAAAGCACAGTGGGATTTGAGGAGTATGCTGTCAGCCCCACAATGAAAAAGTAAAAGAAGAAACTGGAGACAAGCTCTTCATTGCGAAGAGAGTGTGGATGTAAAGTGATGTCTGTCCACGGTCTATAATTTTGCTGGTGCAAACGTGAAATAAAGCCTTCAATAAACATTCATAAAATGAATGACTTGGTCTTAAGGCAGAATCGAGAGTTTTGTTGCTTAACAAAAATAATTGACACAGCCACGGTCTGTGGGGCTAATGAAGACTCCACAAGCAACTTGCCCCACGTCTGTACAGGAAAAGGGGAAGCCTGTCTCAGGGCCTGAACCTCGTAGGAAGGATGAGCCTGCCTGGAGGTGGGATGGAGCTGTGGAGACCTGGCATGCACAGGTGTTTCTCCCCAGGCAGGCTGTGCTTGCCCTTCTATGGCCCTGGTTAAAGAGTATGCTCTTTGTATGAAATAAAAAGCAGTGTAATTTTTTCCCAAGAGGCTTTGAGGCTGTATCTAATGACATGTGCAGGGATAAACTGGTGCTGGGGGACTTGTATGTACAAGTGTATGTGTGTGTTTTCCATTTGTGAGTTTGGCGGCTCTAAATCATTCCTGAAGGACCAACTGGGGAACCATTATCCTCAACCTGTGGCCATAGTCTGAATCAGTGAGTTTATACACCAGCAGAGGCCTGTCCTTCCTCACTGTGGACAACTCTCAAGCACCCACACCTCAAAAGTGAACACTAAACCACTGTCATTGCTGCCCCTGTTAGTTCCCCAGGTTTGGGGTTTTTTGCTTGTTTGTTTGGTTTTCGTTTTTTGGTTTTGGGTTTTGGTTTGTTTTTTTGTTTTGTTTTGTTTTGTTTTGTTTTGTTTTGTTTTTTCTCTCTTCTGACTCTCCAAATTTTATTACAACCTAGAATGGTGTCATCTCTTGGCACTTAGTGCAGTCTTATGCTTTGCTAGCAGCAGTTGGTTTTGTTTTATTTTGTTTTGTGGTTTTCTTTGGACATACATTGCTTTAAAACTTTTATGCAAGAGTATCACCTGTTTTAAAAGGCATTAACTCAAATAAACAGAGAATTGAAGTTATTAACTAATTGGTGATAATTCCACATAATTTTTAATTTGAAAGAATTATAGGAAACTAAACAAAAGATAGCGGTTTTTAAACCATTCTATTTTGTTGTTGTTGTTGTTGTTGTTGTTGTTGTTGTTGTGAGCCTAGCTTTTAATAGCTAAACCATCTCTCAGCTATGGAGGCAAAGGCAGACAGATTTCTGTGAGTTTCTAGGAGAGCCTGGTCTCACAGAGAAACACTGCCTCAAAACAACAACAACCCAAACAAAAAGATCATTGGAAAGAATTTAGGTTGGGGGGCTGGCTGTGGTTAAGAGTACTGACTGCTCTTCCAAAAGAGCTGAGTTTAATTCTCAGAAACCACATGGTAGCTCATAACCATCTGTAATGGGGGCCAATGCTCTCCTCTGGTGTGTCTGAAGATTGCTACAGTGTGCTCATATAAATAAAATAAATCTAAAAACAAAAACAAAAAAAAAGAATTTAGGTTGGATTTCTATTTCTCAATCAATGGCAATTAGACCTAACCAAAGAAATGCTGGTATCAAGTTTTAACAACAACAACAACAACAACAAAATTAATTTGTCACAAAACTAATTCTGGTTGATTTTTAGCTTTATGTATATGATGAAGTGATGGAAAGAAAACTTCATTAGATAGTTCTTAAATTACAAACCTTGCATTGATCTTTGGCTAACATAGACATAGATTAAATATACTTTAGGAAACAACATGATATCTGTCCAATTCTGTCTTTGTGCCTTCTATAGGAGCACGGAGACACCACAATGGCTGTGCCTTAGCCTCTCGTGTGCACTTTCTTTAATCAATGGGCACATGGCAAGGATGAGTGAGTCTCAGTGTGCGCATTCTGAGAATGGGCCCTCCAGCCTTTTGTGTCCCCCGTCAAAGTGGCAGGTGACATGTATACTGTACTAGTTTTTAGGGATGGAGAGAGGCCACTTGTTCTATGGTAATAATCAAGCACACTGAAGA
Source organism: Apodemus agrarius (assembly GCA_964023405.1). Classification (NCBI taxonomy): domain Eukaryota; kingdom Metazoa; phylum Chordata; class Mammalia; order Rodentia; family Muridae; genus Apodemus; species Apodemus agrarius. The sequence continues at coordinate 3,661,297 of OZ030020.1, forward strand.
TATATTTTCTTCTGCCAGGGCAGTAACCCATACAGTAAAGAGTTCTTCAATCAACGTGCAGGACTATCAGGGTCTCATTTCTGCTGCTGACATAAAACACGCTGACGAAAAGCAGTTTAGGGGATCCCAGGTTTGCTTTAGTTTGCAGTTCTAGGGTGCAGTCCACGACAGCATAAGATTAAGAAGTTAGACAGTGATGACTTTATTGTCAGTTGCAGAGAGAAACTCATGCACACATGACGACTTCTCCTCTATACAGTACAGGATCCAAACATGCAGAATTTGCTGCCCACTTTAGACTTGGCCATGATCCAAATGGTACCCGAAGAATGTACACACACCCCATCCTGACCTAAACAACCCCAACAACTGAAAACTCACACCCAACAGGACTAAGAAGCTAACACAAGGACCTGGCATATACCAGCAAAGAGTGGGGAAGCACATGGTCTCTGCGCAGCCAGAGAAGATACTGATGGAGGCGGGATTCAATCAAGATGCTGTGTGACAGCACAGTTATATGGGATGCAGAACACCTTATGCGTGGGTGACATGGTTTCATAGGGTGGTCTAATGCCTCTCACTAGCCCGGCTGCTTTCCACAGAGCTTCTGTCTCCATTATTCATGGCTGGTGGGGATCTCTGGTGATGATAGGGAGTAAAGGCTGAGTAAGCATACATCAACGTCCTAGCTCAGGACATGGTGTGGAGGAACTCTGTGAGCCTGCTCTGTGTGAGCCCCTCTCTTCCCATAAGTAAAGGATATGATGCAAGCAAGGCTAAGAAAATTGCCACACTCAGCCATTCAAATATGGCCGGTGCTGACCTCCAGCGGAGTCCCACAACGGAATGCAAATACGATTCTAAAATATTTTATTTTCTCTATAACCATTACTGGAATTATAGCGAGAGATTAAAAGTATAAATGTGGACCCTTTGTTCTGTTCTTTTCCAGGGCTGGGCGTTGTTTACTCACTTTTAGGACTGTCGTTTATGTCCACCCTTTGGAGAGAAGGTTGTGTATGCCCAACACCTGGGGGATCACTTTGTGTGTAACAGGGGATCATAAATGAATACAGCGCCCGGGACAGCTAACATCTGACTGTATTCCCAGTGCGGCGGCCAAAAGAACTATAACCCATGTTTTATTTGCAGAGATTATGTAACTGAAGCTTGGGGAGTTTGGCTATTCTCTCTGCAGGTCATCACTAGGCAATAAAATAAAGAGTGATGGATTATGGAATAATAAGCCAAAAGAGAAGCTTGCGTGTTTTATAGCCCGGTTCTATTTCTAGTTGAAATGTACACTTGTGGAAGAATCGAGAAAGCGTGTGGTAAATGCTTAATTATAGAGGGCAGCATGCATGCCAATGGCAGGGTCACAGTCATTATCTGTTTCTGAAGGCCAGTGCCATCATTGATCGCTTTCTGTGCCCATCCCCCTCACTCTCTGCATCCCTCATGTTGCTGGGATACAAAACACGGCTGCATGTTTACCAGCTAGGAATGGTGTGGATGAATGGCAATAATGGCTTCCCACCTCTCCCTCCAGCAGCCTGGTATGCCAGTTAGGAAAGAGCTTCTGGGGCTGCTCATTTTAGTAAGGTTAGCTACCGGGATCTTCCCTGCTTTAATGTTTCCTGCCCTCCCTGAAGAGTTAGGATGGCCCTGAGCACTTGTCATGCCTCCTCCTCCTCCTCCTCCTCCTCCTCCTCCTCCTCCTCCTCCTCCTCCTCCTCCTCCTGGAGGGAACACAAGTACCTCTTGGTTCCTGAATGCTTCAGGAAATGCATTTGTAATTGTAATTCGTTTTCTAAAAATATCCCAATAGAGCTACAGTTTCCAAAGAATTTGACTGGAATTATGCAAAAGCTGGCATTTACTTAAATTAGGAAAGCACTCTTAAGATCAACTAAAACCTGAGAAAAGAGAAAAGTGAAGAGATGAGAAGCCTCCAGCCTTGCCTCTGATCTAATCCTTTGTTCAGTAGTGACTGGGAACTGGAGAATCTAAGAACCCTGTGTGCCATGCGCTACCCCAGGCCTTTGGAAACCACAGGGTCTGAGAGAACATAAACACTTTTGTTTTTAAGTGGAAGCAAGTGACTAATCTCCCAGATTGCAATTTAAATGTCAAGAGGTCTTAAAAGCACAAACAACCCTTAAAATTACAGTATCACATGGCAACTCTCAGAAATGTACTTTACATAATGTATAAAAGATAATACTATAAATGGTAGCAAGACTACAATATACATTGTATCAAAACTCCATAGCCGACCTTAGAGACCTGTGAGAGCTTCCTTTTAACAGCATATCTTATTCATTTGTATAGTTTGCAATTTAAACCTCTTATTTGGCAATTATTCACAGATTACATTTCACTTTCATGCCATGCATGCCTGAAAAATGGATTTGATTTGGAGACTTCTAAGACTCTTTTTCTGTTTGTTCTTGGTCTCTGGGTCAACCCCCAACCACTTCTGCTTTCTCTAGTTTCATCCTTCCATCCGGCATATCTAAGGTGTGACCAACTCAGGCTCTGCGGTGGATAGAGCGGCTGGGTTAGCTGCCATTGATACGGTGCACACAGGAGTGAGGCTGTGGGGTTTTCTAAGTGTAATTTGTGCTTTCTTCCTATGTTAGGAGATGTGGCTACAGATTCTGCTGGTCTCAGTGCAGCCACAGTCAGGAAGCAGAGGCCAGGGGGCACTGCTGGCCAGCTGGCTTTTTCCTTTGTCCTTTTTATTCGGTCTGGAACTCAAGGCCACAGAGAGCCGTCCACACTCAGGATGGGTTCTCCTTTCTCTTGTAATTCTCTACATAAGAGACATGCTCAGTGTAGATGGTTAGAACCAGACTCAAGCTGACAATATGAAGTACCTATCATACCATCTTATATAAAGGAATCAAGCATATCACCTGCCAAATGTTGGCTTCAAATGGGAGGAGCTGAAATCCCAACCCATGTCCTCTGTCTCTGGAATGTGAGGAATTTTTCACCCAACACATGGTCCTCCTTTCAGGGACATTTCCCATTAATCCTTGAAGTCTCAATGGCTGTCAGGATAACAAATGGTCTTATCATTCAAAGGAATTAAATATTTATAACCCATGCCTTAATCATTTGGTATGTATATGGAGTACAACCTCACTCAGTAAATCCATTGGGGAAAGAGTTTGGAAGGCACCTGTGGCAGTCACAGATGTAGTAGTCACACTCTTGACACAACACTATTTAGTGGGGAGAGAGGAGGAGAGAAAAAAGAAGAGGGGAGGGGAAGGGAGGGCAAGGAGAGGAGAGGAGAAGGGAGGGGAGGAGAGGAGAGGAGAGGAGGGAGAGAAGGGAGAGGGAAGGGAAGGAAAGAGAAGGAGAGGGGAGGGGAGGGGAGGGGAGGGAAGAGGAGAAACTTGGGTAAAGTGATGTCATGCATTACATCAAAAGCAATGCAGAAGCCCAGAAGTTAAAGCACACCCACAGTCGTTTCCTAACTTGAAGTGCTTCACAGCTGTCTGGACCTGGGCATAGCTGTGGCCCTGGCACAGTGTGACTTCCAGTGTGACTGTGCCAATAATAGACATGGAAAAAGTGCCATGGTATCAGTACACTCATATACTCCAAACTATTCACATTCACACACCCTATGTTCACACATACATTCTCACTCTGTGTGTGTGTGCGCGAGTGAGTGTGCACACACACCATACCCACCCACACTCACTCACACACTCATATGAAATGATTCAGGCTGTCCCTTCAGAGACTTTATTTTGGTGAATGACTCTGGGGAGACTTGAGCAGGAAGGATCCCACTAGCTGAGAGCCACATTGGGAACACCAGGCTTGATGGCCCGGTAGGGACAGTACTCTTCTCTATGGACCAGTTACTATGTTAAGGTCTTATATATAGTCTGATCCCAATTCATAACTGCAAAGTTTAAAGAAGCTTACTGCCTAACATAATGGTTACGTATTTCAGCCATTTATGTCAGGACTGGCTCTGGGCTCCAGCATGGTGGAAATAGACCACAGGAGAGGAGGCATAGGTAAGGGCAGCCTTCGGCTGTCAGCAGACACTGGTGTGTATGACATGTGGTGGATTGCAGGGGGTATGAGAGGACACCATTTGGAGCAGGTGGGGCTCTCCTTTGAAATTCCACCCTCCATTTCCCAAGGTTCTATATCTGTGACCTAATTAATAACTTGGAGAGTGTCTATTCAGATTGATTCTTTAAGCCAAAAAACTATACAGAGCTATCAAGTCGATGAAGGCTGGATGAAGCCGTGCTCATTGTCTTTCGAATTCTCTGCAAGTCTTGATTCTCAAAACATGGTCATCAAAGCCACCAGACAGTTACTGAGTGGGAGGATTATGGGAGAGATGACATAGATGAACCTTAGTTGCATTAGGGTATTTGTGGTTGAGACTATTGCAATTGTTACAGTGATTATAGGAGTGATATATTAAACATAAATGGATATATAATAAATGAGTTATAGTACTGGTGAATGTTAAAAGTGGACTTAGCATTCTGAGAAACCTACTTGTATTATATCCACTGAGCCTGACTTTCTGGCCACAAGATAAGAGGAGGAAAACATTGCCATGGGTTTGGGGTTCCTTTGAGTCCACAGGGGCAACAACATCCTCTGCCTACTGTATATGTGCGTACAGATGCCTATGCTCTTGGTCACATCAGCTTCTTTGGAGGATTATAAATGTTAGGACTCCCAAAGACAGCGTCACGGTGGCTTAGAGGGGCAACAGTGAGCAGCCACTGCAGTCAACCTAGACTGGGCTTTTTCGGGTTGTTTTCTGGGCATTTATTATTTGCTGACCTTGTCCTTTGCTTGTTTTGTTTTGTACATTTGCTTTTCTAGAAGCAATGCATCAGTCCAGGCATTCTGGCCATAAACAATGTCCCACCAATGAGGAATAGTCCAGGTTCTTGTAGAATAATTGGGCTACTATGACCTCAGTGTTTCCAGGAGAAAAGCAAGATATTATTTGTGTAATAAATTCTGGACAGCAGCTTCTTAGGGAGTTCTTTAATAGTTCATCTCCATATGCATTGTCAGATCTTCAAAGATCTTCATGAGTATCAGTGGCCACATCAACTTGCATGAAGATAATACGATCTGAGTCTAACAGTCTGAAAATACCATCTGTCCTAACATTTATAGCCCTCCAAGGATGCTGACGTGACCAAGAGTATATGCAACCATATGCACAACTGAGCCTGGAAGCTATGAATGGTGCAATTTGGTCTCCGTAGTAACAGATGTTTAAAGCACCTGCCTAGGTTGTTACATGTGTAATAGAAGTAGGATAAAACCATGCTGGTACACATGATCATTTCCAGGCCCTGAGAAAAAGGTCTTTGAAGATCATAGTCTCAGTTCATACAGTGAAGGGAGGGGATAATAGTCAGGTTGTACTTTGAAATTTCTCAGTGGTCTTTGCATCAGGAAGCTTAGGTGTCCAAGGCTAACTTGCTTGAAAGCAAATTAGAAAATATCCATCACATTAAACTCCATATAAAGTCAGAGTGTGTTTGGTAGATGGCTTAGAAAGACATACTTCCCTTCAGTGGTCGCATCTGCCTCACTCTCTACCCCCAGCTCTGGGAAAACACAAATGACAGAGCATAGCATATACACACGCATGCCTCATGGCTCCTCATGGTGTCAGACCTGTGAATCTGGGGAGCACCCTTGCTTTCGTAGCATGGGCCACACCAGCTCTTTCAGACCATCCAAAGAAAGAAACTGTCTTACATTCCTTCGATAAAAAGGTTTGGGCTGTGGATGGACCTGGAGAAGTGGCAGGCTCATAAGTGACACTCATATTTTCCTCGGTGAAGGCATGTTCAGTTCCTGTACTGTATACAGCAGGGCCTTCTTACCACCTTCCACTGGGGCAGAGTGGGAAAGGCCATAGATGCCTCCAGATTCTTGATGATCAAAAGCATGGCACACAGACCTTTCTGCTCTGCTCAGAGTGAAATGAAGCTACCTGAGTACACACCTTGCTCACCCTTGGGGCTAGCCAAGTCCCTGCAACTCCTTCCTTTTGCAACTGTCCCTAGGATGTTTTTTCAGAATGACTTCAGCTTAACTCCCCTGAATCCCCAAGAGGCAACTGATATAGATAAAAGACTCAGCATAGGATTCCAGAGGTGCAGGGTCTCCAGCTTCCCAGTCATGCTCCCAGAGGCTCAGGTTTCTTCATTCTCCAAATGCTTGAGTTATAGTTGATGTAACAAAATCTTACCACTTCAAGTGCGTGATTCAAGGACATTTGGGTGGTTTACACTGTCATGCAAACCTTCTCTATAATCTGATTTTAAAGGTTTACATCTGTATGTCTGTGTGTCTGTCTTGTGATTGTATACCACATGTGTGTGGGTAGTCACAGAGGCCAGAGGAGAGTGCAAGACCCCGTGGAGCTGGATTTACGAGTATTTATATAACTGCCATGAGTGCCAAGACCAGAATTCAGGTTCCCTGAAAGGGCAAGAACATTTGGCAACTGATACATTTCTCTGGTCCCCATAATATGACTTAAGCCATTGTCATTGCCCCAGAAAGACCCTTTTCCCTTTGGCACTCACTCCCTGTTCCCACTCAAGCCGGTCAACCATGCTGTCTGCTTCCCACCTCCTCTTCCTGCTTTAGACATCCCGCTGGCTGTGGACTGTTGCTCCGATTCCCCCTCTCAGCACAGTGAACGTGGACTTGTTCACAGGGAAGTGTTTCTCATCCTCGGTTTGTTTCATTGTTAAAGGGTATCTACTGTGTGGTTGTGTCGCTCACCAGTGGGTGAACATTTAGATTCCTCCACCTTCCATTTCTTCAGAACAATTGCTGCTGAGCTATTGTGATAGAAGGAGTTGCACTGTAGGTACCCAGTGAGAGTTCACAGTCCTTTCACATTTACAGGTGCACAGCACACCCACCCAGAGCCTGCACTCAAGGGCTTTGCTGAAAGAGATGGACATAGCATGACAGAGAAGGAAGGAGACACTGCCCTAGGGATTGAGTTGACATGGAAAAGAAAAACAGCTGACTCATGAGCTAAGTGTGAGTGAGCTACATGACCTCATGACAGATTTCCCAGACCTCTCCTTAAGTACAGGGACAGGAGCCCAGAACTCACATAGGGGTGGCGCAGTATATGGGAGAAACATGCATGAATTCAGAACCAGCCAGCAAGGCCAAGTGTCAATAACCTCATGACATACAGCTTCTACTAGAAAACACATGTACCGTTCTGGCTTTTTCCAGAGTCCCCTTGTCACTGTTATTACTGCCACATTCCTATCAGAATGTGCCTAGAAATGGGTGTCCCTGACCTGTCCCACTGCCCTTTGACTTGGTCCTTTCCTCACTGCACTGGGTCCTGTGAAAGCTGTGTTTGTCTCTTACGCAGGTTCCAAGCAGCACTTCTTTTTTCAAAATCTGCTCCGTGACCTTAACGGCTAACTTTAATTTCCCTCTACACCTTGAAAGCAGGATTATTGAATGTGCATAGTGACACAGCAAAACAGCTACAGATTTATCCTATTCCCAGAAATAGAATGCACGTCTCTCTGCACAGGCGTGTGTTCTGATACACCATGGGTGGCACGAAGACATACATGCACAGCTCCAGCCCTGGAGGAAAGCATGCTAAGTGCTAGAGTCATTACCAGTAGAAGCTACAGTGTGGGTGTAGTATTGGAAACAAGGCCTTGGTCCAACAGATATTCTGAGAGCAACATGATAGCAAGTAAGCTTCTATTCTGGGCCATCCAGGCCTAAGGATGAGAAAGACCCAAGGAAGTGGATGACTTTTGTGCCAGGAAGACTGAGGACTGAGATAGAAGGCTCTGAGACCCAATAACCTGTTTGTTCTTGGAACAGAATGATGGCTGACATGACAGTGTCCTAACCCAAGTTATGTGGCAGGTGGGAGCTGGGGAGGAGCTGAACAGACCACAGGATGCAGACTCAGAACGCCCAGCCAGGTCAGCATTCATGTTGTGTTCCCCAGAGGTCTCAAAGCTATCATTGTCGAGTGAATAGGCTGTTTGTGCTTCTCCCTTTAGAAAATCAAGAGAAAAAAATCTTAAGTTGGACAAGAAATATAGTTGCCAGAGTGGGAGTGTAGCCTTGGGGCGAGAGAGGTGGCTTGGACTCGAGAGAGTCTACCTCCAAAGGGTTTACTGCCCCTTCTGTGATGACAAACTGGAGTGAATGCTCCCTGTCTGAATACAGAGTTACCCACCTGTCTTGCACCACGTGTGTATACTACAAGGAACACAAAGATCACAACCTACCACTTGCAGTCATAGAGCCTCGACAGTGGGTGACCCCTTCTTTTGGCCCAAGACCCCTCCATTGTCTGCATAGGTGGATGTGCACCACATATGAGGATTTTCTGAAGTGTCACCTCCTACAGGAAGCCTGATGAGCTTCTCTATCTTAGACTTTTCCCTGCATGCAGGTTCCCTTGTTTAGCATGAGCTGTTTATTTCTTAAGAATACAGGACTTACACTGCAACTGTGCATATACTAAAGAAGACATTGCTACCTCTCGTTTTCATCCATTCCTGTGCCCCATGCTGTGACTTAAGCTCTGTTGGGAACAAGGGCACTCATCTGTTTGGGGAATGTGTCTAGATCACTCAGTGGGATCCTGGGTCTGCACTGGTTACTGACCTCCTGCAGAGTGGGATGAACAGATCGACACAGGATTAAAAGAACTGAGTCTTTTCTACTATTGGAACTGAACCGACATCTAACTTTAGAACCCCATAGGAAGAACAATACCAACCAACCAACCAGACCCCCAAGAGCTCTCAGTGACTAAACCACCAACCAATGAGTACACATGGAGGAACCTATGGCTCCAGCTGCATATGTAGCAGAGGATGGCCTTGTTGGACTTCAAAGGGAGGAGAGGCCCTTGGTCCTGTGAAGGCTCGATGCCCCAGTGTAGGGGAATGCCAGGGTGGTGAGGTGGGGGTGGGTGGGTGGGTAAAGGAGCACCCTCATAGAAGCAGGGAGATAGGAGGTTTTCAGAGGGGAAACAGGGAAAGGAGATAATGTTTGAAGTATAAGTAAATAAAATATCCAATTAAAAAACAGAACTCTGCAACAGTTTCATCTATGCCAATTTTAGATTGTGTTTTTGATAGCAGTAATAATTTCCAGTGCCTAGACTATAGATATTCACTTGTTAAAACATTTCTGTCTATTGCTATAAGTCCATGTTGCTTTTTTATATAAATATTTTCTTTATTAATTATTTTATATACTTCATATTTTATTCTCTACCCTGCCAACCCCTGTCCACCCTCCGAGTGTTCCACAGCCCATAGCTCCTCCCCTTCCCCTGTCTCCACGTGGAGATATCCCCACCCCCACCCTACCTGGTCTCTAAACTCCCTGGGGCCTCCAGTCTCTTGAGGGTTTGGGTATATCATCTCTGAAGAAACACAGACCCAGAAATCCTCTATTGTATGTGTGCTAGGGGCCTCATATCAGCTGCTGTATGCTGACTGTTTGGTGGTGCAGTGTTTGAGAGATCCTGGGGTTCCAGATTAATTGAGACTACTGGTCCTCCTACAGGGTTGCCCTCAGCTTCATTCAGCCTTCCCTAATTCAACAGCAGAAGTCAACTACTTCTATCCATTGGTTGGGTGCAAATATCTGCATCTGACTCTTTCAGCTGCTTGTTGGATCATCCTAAATGCTGTCATGCTAGGTCCCTTTTTGTGAGCACTCCACGGCCTCAGTAATAGTGTCAGGCCTGGGGTCCCCCTTTGCACTGGATCCCACTGTGAGTCTGTCTCTGGACCTTCTAGTCCTTGGGCTCCTCTCCATTTCCATCCCTATAATTCTTTTAGACAGGAACAATTATGGGTGAGAATTATGACTGTGGGACGGGCCCTCCTCTCCCTCATTTGAAGCCCTGTCTTCTTGCTGGAGGTAGAGCCTATAAATTCCCTCTCCCTACTGACTGGCATTTCATCTAATATCCCTCTCTTTTAGTCCTCTGAGTCTCTCACCTCCCAGGTGTTGGGTGCATTCTGGAGGGTCCCCTCAACCTCCTGTTCCCCCCAGGTTGCCTGTTTCCATTCTCTCTGCTGGCCCTCAGGGCTTCAGTCCTTTTCCCTCCCCCAATGTCAGATCAGGTTCCCCTTTCTCCCCTCTTCCCCCTCTGCCCATCTCTGGCTACTTTCTTTGCCAGGTTCCTCCCTCCATCCTCATTTGTGATTGCTTTCTTCTCCCTCCCAAGTGGGACTGAGGCATCCTTACTTAAGTCCACCTAGCTTTGCATCAACCCAGAGCAGTCTCATTATGTAGTCAGTCTAGGACAGCATGCTCCAAGTGTTTTAACTGGGACAATATGACAAAAATGCTACATCATGTGTCTGGAAAGGTTGATCTTGAGCTGAGGCTATACTTCAGTGGCAAAGCACCTGCCTAGCATGCCCCAGACCCCGATTTTAATCCTAAATACAATTGAAACAAGAACTCTTCCTTATTGCATAATATATACTCCCCATCACAGATAAATGCTGTGAGAAAATCTCAGGCCTTGTTTTGAAACTTACCATTCACTAGTTCTTCAAGGGCAGTGCTCTGACATTGCTCAGTAGAGCTTCATACCATGCTAGAAATGTGTGCTGTCTGATATGGTGGCTCCATAGGAGGACTGAGGACTGATAGCCAGAAGTTGAAGTTTCGCTTTCCTTAAAGTTGACCCTGAATGTCTATTGAGTCTATTGAGCATCCCCAGAACTGACTTTATTTTTTTCAATTTGCATTACATTTAAGTTTGCATAGCTACACAGGATCTATGTGACAGCACAGATAGAATGTTTTGTGTGACGGTCAGTACATTGGTCAGAGAGAGATCAACATAGCAGATTAATGTAGAATGCAGGCAGCCGTGCATTTAATCTCTCAGAGTGGGACCTGCCACTGAAATACTCAGCCATATCTTATAATGGTATCAGTTCTCTGGGCTCTTTTTTCATGTTTTTGCTCATTAAATATACATGAGGGGGTACCCATTTCAACATAAAATGGAGCAACCAGGTTTTAGGTTGTTGGACATCTGCTCCATAATCACATTGATTTTTAATTTCTCCTGATTCATTTATTCCAAATTTCTTTAACATCCACCCTCTTCTGGATTTTGATGGTCATTCACTGCATTTTTAAAAACTCTTGAGTCACTGCATAGTTTTTAACCCCAAGTAGTCAGCCCTACCTAGATGCCTACATTCATGCAATGGTAATGGACTCATGCTCGTATGTGCGTCTCTTTATGTATATATGAAACAATAAGGATTATATAAGAAGATGTCATGGATTAGGGAGAGTTGGAGACAGGGAAGGAGGGATTGGTTGGAGGAAGATGGAACACAGCTGTCAGGTATGAATTTCTCAAAAAATGGTAAAGTTAAATTAAAAAGAAATCTTCCTTGATTTTGTTAATGAGAGAATTCAGAGTGTTGGGAGTTTTAACAGAGTGTGTATCTGACCAGTGACCATGTGCAGAGTTTCTGTCCTGTTTATCCTCAGTTTCTTTTTGTGCTTGGCTTCCTGACCCACCAGTTACGAGCTGACAAATACCATGTTGCTTGCTGAGCCTCTTTCCTCATTGATTGGTTCCCCACCAGGTCCTGCCTTGGGCTCTAACAGTGATGACAACACATCAGGTCCCCAGAGAACAGTAATAATTTCATTTGCTCCTGTTTAACTGGTGTGGGACACTTGAATCACCGACTTTAAGGACCGGAAACTAGTGTGGGAGAGCTGTCCCCATGTTCATGCTCCTTGCTATTTCCTTTCTCCAAAGCTACCACCATGCTTATATTGATTTTATTTCTAAGGCAATTATATTTCCAGGGAGTTAGATGTGACCTTTACTCTTCTGATGGCTGTCTTTACCAATTTCAACATGTTGGAATGAGGGGGATTCCAACGGGGCAGTGGCCACCGTTGCCACAGAATTTTTTCTGTTGTAGCAAGTCAGCCTCATAACTCTGGTCCAGGTGGGCTTTGAGCTCTGAGCAGAAGAAGCGATGTGTAGCCTTAGTCTCTTGGTGGTTCTAGTATCCTTTGCTGCAGCTCTTTGTGGTCAGAGGAGCCTGTTGGCTCTGCTCTACAGTCAGTGGTTTTGCTGTCAGCAGGGAATAGAGTGATTCTCAGATGTGATGCGTAAATATATACCATTTTTATTACAATTGTGTGACTTCTGTTTGAACACTTTTACTGTGAAACTACTGATTTGATAATACTGCTAACAAGTGGCTATGTTTTGCCAGTGTTTCAACTGAAATTCAGGACATATAGCTAACTCAGAGACCCAGGACACAAGGCAGCTGCTCCCAAAGGGACAGACATGAAAACATTGGTGTTTTATGATGATGTCCCAGCCTTGAATGCACCATGAAATTCAGTCACATTGTTTAATCTCCTGGATCTAGTCATTTCCTGCTGTGCTGGTTAGTTTTTGAAAACTTGACACAAAATGCTGTCACCTAGGAAGAGTGCACTCCAGTTGAGATGTTACCTCCATTGGTACCCAAGTCTGGGGATGTTTTTTGATTAATGGTTGATATGGGAGGTCCAAGCCCACCAATAGGAAGTGTCTTCCTGGGCAGACTGTGCTGGACTGTATGAGACAGAAGGCTGATGAGGCCATGGGAGACAAAGCAGAGAGAAGCATTCCTCATGTTCCCTATTTCACTTCCTGACTGAGTTCCTGGCCTCACTTCCCTGGATGATAGTCTATAAATTGTGAGGTAAAGTAAGCCCTTCCATGCATAAGTTGCATTGGTCTCAATGTTTACAACTGCAAGAAAAGCAAACAAGACACTGCTTGCCTATGTTTGGAATGCTGCATTGGGAATATTGACAATTGATAATTGTTATTTTATACCTAAGAAGGGATTGTGTTCATATGCACTATGAAGAAAACCAAGGGATATTTGATGGGAACAAAAATATTCTACTGGGTGTGTGACTGAATGCTTGTGCAGAGAATTTTTTTATGAGCATTGATTGCAAATGGACTTTAACACAATGGGCCTGGGGGAAGGGGTGGGGTTGGGGCCAGGGGCAGGAGTGATCATCAACACAACTATCCTCCAGATCAGTATTCACCCACTATGGTCTTCCATCAGAGGAACATGTTGTGTTGGTTTTCAAGACTGAACATGGATGGTGAGATCCTGAGTTTCAGGTTCCTTTTCTAAGCCAACTGACTCCTCCCATCTCAGGGTGTATTCCTATACTCTTGCTGCCTTGGCATCAGGGACAGATATGGCTTTGGGGTTATCTTCTAATTCTGTCCTTTCATGGCTTTTAAATACACATGGACTATTTCAGCCATGTTAGCATCAGCTTTTGTCAACTTTTAAATCAATGGCTAGGGCCTATGACAGTGGTTCTCCACCTTCCTAATGCTGTTCCTCTTTTAATGTAGCTCCCCATGTTCTGCTGACCCAAACATAGAACTATTTTCTTTGCTACTTCACAACTATAATGGACTATAAATAAATGTCTGTGTTTCCTGATGGTCTTAAGTGACCCCTGTGAAAGGGTCATTCAGTCCCTAAAAGGTCATGAACCACAGGTTGAGAACCACCAACCTATGAGGTAATATGCAGAAAATATTGCCTTGATGTAAATTATAAGCTCAGAAAATGGAAACCATATTAATGATGATTATTAGTATAATGTCATAGTAACATTTATTATTGTAATATTGGGGAGATATGGTGGTTACAGGGAAATTGTCCAGACTTGTTTGCTCTGTGTTCCTAATGATTCAAATCTCGGGTGCTATAACTACCAAGAAAGCACCAAGGATGATACTAGGAGGAGGGTGCACATTCATTCTCCATTGCCAACATGCTAGGGCCTCATGGATAATGCCCATCTTTAAATATAACTTAGAAACAAGCAATATTTAAAATTTTTATGATGGAATTATGTAACTCTTAAATACAGGTGCTTTCAAACTGACTTTAAGACAGTACATTAGAATCAGCTTCTGGGCAGGCTCTAGCTCCTCACTTCAGAGATACATGCTTTCAACTGAGTCTCCTTTTTAGACCCCGTGAAGTCTTTGCAATTGATAACTCAGTCTCTCTGTGGTATTGTTGTGCCAGGAGATCTTTGTGAACTTCCCAAAGACCACCAAAGACCTGATTTCAATATGATAGCATTACGGTCTCTTTATTACAGGCTTGAGCTTGGGCTTACTGCCAGCCCACTGGACAGTTTGGTGAAGCAGCCCCGAACTCTCACGGGGACAAGGTTTGATAGGAGTGGCTGGCGAGTGATGGAGATTTCTAGCCTTGCAAACATCTAATTGGGGGCTACTGTGGCCTTTAACATAATTGGCAGGTGCTAGGAGCCAAACCATAAACTTAATTTCTGTTTTCCTCCTGATTGGTGGCTGTCAGGAAGTGAAGTGTCAGGGGCAAACTTGTGACCTAGAGATGTGGATTTGTTGGGGAATAAGCTGGAAATGTTCTAGATGAAGGTTCTTGGAGGTGTAACCTAGAAACTGGTGTTAGGTACTGGCCTGTTAGTTTGAGTTTAACCTTAGGTCAGGTTCTCTAAGATGGAGTCTAAGCCCAAAAAATCTGGTCTCTCAGTATATATACCCTTGTTATCACACATGGCTGTGCTGGAGTAGCCCCTTCCCAGGACTCTGATCTTACTCCACCCTAGCTGTTTACCCTTATACTTTGTCTCATTCTTGCTTCTTGATCTTCTTGCTTCTCAGTCACCTAGTCCAGGCCAGTCCCTTCCTCTAAGCTGCTGTCATCAGCCCTGTGTGTGCCTTGCTCACTAAGAATAAGGCCAACGTGGTGGTAATAAGGGAAGGGGGAGTGGAAAGGAGAGGCTGCAGGAACCACACAGGCCTGAGCTTCCATCAGCTGTTGTGCTGGATCCTTCTGCAACCCTGTAACATTTCTTCACTGAATGTCCATTACTTTAAATAGAAGCACCAATTCTCACCTTACTTATTTGTTATATGAACAGAAATAGTAACTACATCATAGAACTTAGCACACTCCTGTCAGTCATGTGGAAGGCATCAAAGACAAAGTCACGCATACATCTGTTTATTTTTATTTATGTTATCTAGTTAAAAGTATAGAAAGTAAATGATTTACAAAACAATAATCTGCCTGGGAACAGATACAGACAGCGTTGTGACTTGGGCTAACCTAAATGTTTTGAAATAAGCCTTTTGTATTCTGCATCAAATTAAAAGTATGATCGGGCGTGGTGGCGCACGCCTGTTATCCCAGCATTTGGGAGGCAGAGGCAGGTGGATTTCTGATTTCGAGGCCAGCCTGGTCTACAGAGTGAGTTCCAGGATAGCCAGGGCTACACAGAGAAACCCTGTCTTGAAAACAAAACAAAAAAAAATAAAAATAAAAAATAAAAGTATGAACTGAAAATCGGCCAATTTCCACATCACACCAGTGATAAACTACTTTTGCCTATAAGGGAGGCTTTTGTACATGTAAGTGGGGTTTCTAAAGCTGAGCTCCTAAATTTTACCATGTTCTGTCTTTCAGAAGGTACCACATCTCTGATTGTCCCTCACTTCAAGTAGTTGACACCAGGAATGCACACATGGTACATAAGTGCATCCCATGACCAAGCTCCATTAATAATGCATTTCCTCTGGGTATGCTTATCCAGAGAGGAAAATGTTGTGCTGAGAATGTATGAGCTCAAACTCACATGTAAATCAGCCTGTCCTTGGAGAGCAAGAACTAAAGGAGAAGAATTCAGTCCTAGCATGTCACTCTAGCTCTTTACGCAGAATGCTACTGGGCATCACAAACATCATTCCCATCAAACCTTCAGCTGTATATTGGGTCCCTGCTTTTATTAGGTCATAGAATATGTCAAGAAAGGCTTGAGTGGAGAACCTTAGTACTAAAAGCTAACAACATGAGAGCTCCTTGAGTCTTAAGGACAATACTTGGAGAGGTCCCTGTTCCTGGTATTATGCTCTTGAAGCTACAATGATGAATCTTTAAGACAAAAAGAGCAATGCTTCCAAGTATCTAAGGATTGTGTCGATTCTAGAATGTTCTTGAATAAACCCTTGTGGACAGTGATTTAGCACAACCATAGACTCATATTTATGTCATTCAGTTGTCCAAAGAAACGACAATTCTGTGACCTCTACGGTTCCTAATGCCATAAAGCATATTCAAAGTCCATGTAGCTTCAGCTCTGAGATGAGCATGGGAAAATTTACCCAGAATTCAACAGGTCAAATGCAGTTGTTAGCTCTTCTGGAGAAGAGCTCTATGGAGGTTTCCTTGGAAGGAATGGGGTTGCATGCCTCTGTGGGTATTATCAATCAGCTGACAGATGATACCTTACATGATGTCTTCTCTTCCTATGAGTTGCTTTCCCTTTCTCTTTCCTGTGTCCCGGAAGTCATGCCCCAAGTACTGGAGGTGTGGTCTCTGGCCAGTGCTGCAGCAGTAACACAAGAGTGTGAGAAACCAGGGTTCAGTCCTCTTCATTGCATTTGGTGACATGAGTGAGACCATAACTAATAAGATTAAACTTGAGCTAGAAACCTTGTCAAGGTGTCAACTGTCAAAATATTAGTGTTTCACATCTACAGACAAGCAATTGGAAAGTGTCCCAGAACACAGTATAGACCTGACTAAATCACGGCAACATCAGGGCGGCCCGGGTTTGTTTTGGGTTTAGGATGACTGTGGTCCCTCTGATGAGTACATCAGCCCATTGTCTGAGGCAACAGTGTTGAGAAAGTGCAGAACTTTAGCCAGGTATGATGGTAAGAGAAAAGGAATCCAACCCGAGATGCCTTGGGGAAAGGAAGGGCAAGCATTTGGGCTCATTTAGCTTTTACAATGACTTTGGCTGAATTTGTATTTTCAAACCATCCTATGTCATCTTGGAACAAAATCGACTGTGGTTTAGAGCAGATGTGGCAAGTGATGGGCTGATCTTGAGCCAGGTTCATTTTGATCCTGAAGTTATGAGGAAACAGTGAGCAGTTGGGCTTTGATAAACGCTTCTTGGATGCTGAGGCTGTTGTGTTTCTGAAGTATCACTAAGGGCTCCTGAAATGAGTACAAAGCTGCACCTCAGATCACACTTTTGAAAAGAAGAAACGTGTTCAGTAGGGTCATTTGGGAGCTAAAGACTCCTGGATTCGTGCTGAACACAATCCTTTCTTCACTGTGCCGTTGGGTAAACAGCTCTCTTGAAAGGGCACGTGTTGTCATCGGATCTGAAATGTAGAGTCTGATCATTCTGGAACTCTATCACACTACAGGAGAGGTGGCTCATGGGTGGGATATACAACCATTTAAATGTATGTTTGGTTCACGTAACTTCCAGGGATACCTTACATATCCATGCCAATGTCTATAGTCAGCAAGTGTACTGGTCACAAAAAACTGTCTTCTAATTGTGAATAGCAAATATGACAGAGTGGATCTTCTGCTTTGACACATTAGTATTCTGCTTACATGGCTGAGGAGCATCAGGTTTTAGGATTACAATGCCTGTGTCCTTCCCTCACGTATGGGGACATCTGGAGAGTACTAAATTTCCAGTGACCATAACTGATAGGAGTGGCCAGCTATGAGGCCAGGCTCTGGGAAGTATACAGTCTTGGGAGGTACCAGCCTCTGCTGAAGCTTGGCTAATGGTCTACCCTATAGCACCACTGTGAGGAGGTATAGGCAGGTATGCAGTAGATATTTTGTGAGTTTACAAATTAGTCCTCTTAGTTCAGAAAAAAAAAAACATTGACAGGGAGAAAGCATTCATCTTTCATGATTTACCCATTCTTTTACATAAGATAGCAAGCACACAAAAAGCAGAGAAACTCTTTAAAATATTTCCTCACCCACTGATTTTTGTGGTCACAAAAATATTGTTATATCAGTTACTATTTAGTGAAATTGAAACCTATTTGCATATAAAATATAATAACCAATTAAGTTATTGATCAAACAATTGTAATGCTTGGGTTCTTGCTTAGTATAACTCTATACTCTCCTCTTGCTGTCTCAGGACTCCATTATCAGAGTGGAGATTCTATTAGCCTAACCACAGAGAACAGCTTGAACCTGACGATAATCTAGACAGCCATCAGCAAACACAGAGACTTCACACAGGGACCCTAGAACAAGCCCAGAGCAAAGTCCTGTGGAGGATGATTATGGTAGTAGCTGCTACAAGAATCAGGGCTCCAGAAGGACTGGAAAAGTGTTAAGGAAACCCTGGAGTCACCAGAAGAGAGTCTGAAATCGTTGGGGGTGAAGGATAGCACATTTTGTTCTTTGTTTCATTAGTCCAGCCATCTTTACCTGACTCTACCAGAATCTGGGTTTTTGCAACACACTGCTGTCTACTAGATGATAAAATATTAAGGAGAGGCTGAACAAATGACCGAAGTTCACACAGCAAATAAATGTTAGAACCACAAAATAAAAGTTTGGGAGCCTACCTTAGACCCACCCCTGGCTCTCTGGAGAGGCAGAGGAACATCTGTGCTAGGTCAGAAGGATTTGAGGGTCTTTTATTCTAAGTGGTAGTTCTAGAAAGCAAGGGATTATTCACAAATGAGAAGGCTTGTAAATGTAGACTGTGATTCCTTTTTGAAAGTTTAATACTTACAAACAAGTTCCAATTCACAGAGCACAGGAAGCTCAAGAAGAAGGATGACTTAAGAGAGGATTCTTTGGTTCCTCTGAGAAAGGGAAAAAAAATACTTACAGGAGCAATAAAGGAGACAAAGTGTGGAGCAGAGACTGAAGCAAAGGCCACGCAGAGACTGCCCTACCTGGGGATTCATCCTATAAACAGTCACCAAACCCCAACACTATTATGGACTACAGAAAGTGCATATACCAAAAGGAGCATGTCATGGTTGTCTCTGGAGGGGCCTTGCCAGAGCCTTACAAATACAGAGGCAGATGCTAGCAACCAACTGTTGGACTGGGCGTTGGGTCCCCAATGGAGGAGTTGGAGGGTGGTCCAGATGAGTTAAAGGGAATTACAGCCCCATGGGAAGAAGATGTCAGCCACCCAGAGACCCCAGGACTCCCAGGGAATAAACCATCAACCAAGGGGTGCACATGGTTCCAGCCAAAAATGTGGCAGAGGAATGCCTTGTTGGGCATCAGTGGGAGGAGTGAGTGGTCCTTGGTCAGGTGAAGGCTCAATAGATGCTCCAACAAAGGGAAATCGAGGGAGGGGAGATGGAAGTTAGTAGGGTGGAGGGGCATATACTTGGAGTCAGGGGGTGGGAGGAAGGGTTGGAGGTTTACAGGAAGGGGGAAAACGGGAAAGGTTTTACCATTTGAAATGTAAATGAAGATCATATTCAATAAAAAAAGAAAAAAATTTAATATTTACATAAACTGGTTTGTAGTGAGAATGTTGGTTTCTTCAAAAACATAGAAATATAATGTGTTTTCATTTTAATTCCAGGTGTAGGGTATGAGGCTACTTCAAATTGTCCCAAGCAGCTGACTATGATCTGCCTTGTGCTCTCACGGAGGTGTGGTTTTGCCAGCTGTAGGTAGTTTCTGTGATTATGTGATATTTGTAATTCTGGGAAATTTTCAGAGGGTATATAAAAGCTAAGTCCCCAAAAGACAGGGTTGGTCCTTGTTGGTGGATTGTTGGTTGGTTGCTGTTGGTTGTAATTGATAGCAGTTTGCTAAGTAGACATGCATGCTAAGGGAGAATATACCCAGAGGATTCCCTGTCATGCAACAAGGACACATGCTCCACTATGTTCATAGCAGCCTTATTTATAATAGCCAGAAGCTGGAAAGAACCCAGATGTCCCTCAATGGAGGAATGGATACAGAAAATGTGGTATATTTGCACAATGGAATACTACTCAGCAATTAAAAACAATAAATTCATGAAATTTTTAGGCAAATGGTTGGAACTGGAAAATATCACCCTAAGTGAGGTAACCCAATCACAAAAGAATACTCATGGAATGCAACCACTGATAAATGGATATTAATTAGCCCAGAAGCTCTGAATACTCAAGACACAATTAGCATATCAAATGATTCCCAAAAAGAAGGAAGGAGATGGCCTCCTTGGTCCTGGAAAGGCTTGATCCAGCATTGGAGGGGAGTACCAGGACAGAAAAATGGGAGGGGGTGTTTGGGGAATGGGCGGAGGGAAGAGGGCTTATGGGACATATGGGGAGGGGGGAACCGGGGAAAGGGGAAAGCATTTGGAATGCAAACAAAGAATATAGAGAAAAAAAAAAGACATTAGATATCAACATTCCTAATAGCAGGAAGTAGTCTAATGATATCAACATTTTCCCCTCTATCCTTTTTACTCTCCTATCCGCTGTTAGGTGGTTGAAAGGGTGGAAAAAGAGGGGTTGGAGAAGGGTGGAATTACAAAGAAACCTCAAAGTAGTCAAAAGCCTGGCTACACTGGTTGCCTTCAATAACATGGAAAACCAATCTGAATACGTGTACATGTACCTGGAGCGGAACACCTCTGTGATACTTCTGGGTCCACTAAAACACCACAAGAATGAAATTCAGCTGGCTGGAGCTGCAGTGGAATTCCAAACTTGGCTGTTACCAGGTAGAACTCCAAAATAGAGCCCTCTTTCAGCTCAAAGTTCCAGAAGGCCAGAATTTCTGCTCACGGGTGGTAGCCTGTTCTTGCTCTGCCTGGTTCAGATTAGACATTGAAAGCTTAGTCACCTCTCAAACCTTGGTGGAATCTGGACCCCGGGAGGCCAACCCCCCATGGTCCTGATGGCTTCACTGATAATTTAACCAAGTTGTCCTTTGTTTAGATCTGCTTCCCCAGCAGGAGTTCTGTGGCTAATGCTTAACTTCCCTTGTGTGAGAAGCCCCTGCTTTCTGTCAGACCTCCCACTCCAAATCACTGTTCCCTACAACTGAAATTGGCCTGTTCCCAATGTCTAGAGAATGTTTCTCCATGCCTGTCAAGCAAGCCTGTGTAAATCTTAAAACTCAGTGGACAGCCTGGCAGCACTTCTGGTGGGCATCGGTGTGAGAGACTCACTGCCCCCAGCCACCCATGAAAATGGATCACGGGCTCCTGAAATCGAAAACTTAGCCAGGTGTCCACTTCATCCAATATGTGCTGGATCTTCAGAATAAGCCTGAATAACAGCAGCAGAGTTACACAGTGCCAAATTCCCACATACCAAGGCAGGTGGAAAGTGTTTTGAATATTCTTCAGTGGCCATGAACCTTAATGAGACTTTTCTTCCTGTCACCTTCCATTCTCCCCACAGTGAGTGGTAACTCTCCTTGTGAGAAGCTTTTGAAATACTGACTGAACCTACTCCTACTTTTCTTTCCATCCAGACCTATTGTAAGCAACTACTTTCCTGATTTTTTCACACCCTTTCTCCACTGCCACCAATTTTTCTGTTGCTTTTGTACCTTGCAACTCTGCTGAATTTGTTCATCCTAATATTTCTGATGGATCCTAATATTTTCTCTGTATAGCTTTCGGTAATGAGCATGAGTAGGCAAAGGGGAAACTGAGGCCACCGTGATCTATACAGGTAGCAAGGTGGTTTTCTCGATTTTTTTCTCTTGTTTGATGGCTCTGTCTAAGATTGCCAATGATTTATTGAATTCAAGTGCTAAGATGGCCCCCGGCCTTACTGCAGGCCATAGTGTACACACAGTTTTATCATTCTCCAATAAGAATAATGACACTAGGTCTGTGTTTGAATATGGTCATTATTATGTCAATGTCAATGTTTACACGTCTAACTTGTTCAGTGATTTCATCCTAAAAGGATGATGAAGCTTCTCCAGTGCTTTTTCTGCATCTGTGTGATGGGTATCTGCTTTTGGCCTTGGTTATTCTGACATGAAGTTATTAAGTGGCATATACTGAGCCACCCTTGCATCTGGTGTACCTCACTAGACTGGGGAGAATCATCTTTCCAGCACGCTATATTTGTCAATACAAAAACATGCTTACATTAAATGTATGGCCAGGACTATCAAGACTTAACTCCCAGGGTTGAGTAGAGTGTTTACAATCTTGACGTGATGGATAGCCATGAAGCATGCCTCCTGGGTATGATCCTCGAATCTCCACTTTGAAGCCTTTGTCCACATTCTTATGGATAGTCATGCTAGCAAGCTTCAAGTATTTGCCATTCTAAAAGGTTAGAAACAGTCTCTCAATTTGTTTCCTTAGCATATCTTAAAGGTTATTTTTCTTATTCAATCATGCTATATAGGTATTTTATTGGTTTCATAACAAAAAACACTTCTTTCTTGTTTCCTATAATATCTTATTTAGGAAGAGTTTCCTATGCTCTAAAGGAAGTCGTCATGACTTGTTCTGGATTAATTCTGTTAACATTTTCTGGAATGTATCACATGCTACTAAAAATTTGAAGTTCATTAGAATAGACTTTTGGAAATTATTAGAATTTTAATTTCTTCTCTCTACTGAAAATACCTGCCAATATCAGTATCTAACCCTGTGCACAGAGTTTCTCCAGACCCAAGTAATTGTGGCTTAAATTCCCTGCCTTTACTGTGTTGTGAGCCCCGTCTCCCCCTGTCATCTCTAGGTCAGGATACATGCTCCTGAGATGATACAGAATAGAAGAAGGGTTTTATGCATGTACCTTGTTATAATGCCTCCTAGGCCCAGGCTGCTGAGCCCTTCCTTCACCAGGCTCCAGAGGCAGGGCAGTCATACTGGAGGAGAAATGACAGCAAATCCAAGGTAGAGAACTAGTTCTGTTTCTGCTTTTGATAGATCATGATGTTTTCTCTCTTCCTCTCCTTTTCTCCAGTTAGGCATGATAAGAACAAAGGACACTGATTACTTCTTGAAGCCACTGCCTCCACACCTAACGAGCAAACTGAACGGCTCTGCACAGGGTGGCTCTCCCTCCCATATTCTGTACAAGAGGTCCACAGAGCGCCAGACTCCTAGAGAAAACGAAGTCCTGATGATCACCAGGAAGCGAGATCTGGGCAGACCGCACCTGCACCGCGACAACGTCCATCGTGGCCTCTCACAAAAGCAGCATTTCTGTGGAAGACGCAAGAAATGTATGTAAGGGCGATTTTGTGTATTTAATGACTTTCATAATTAGATAAGATAGTGGAACAATTTTAATTTATTGAAAGCATGTCTTCTGATGAGGTGAAATGTTCTGTCTCTGCGGCCATCAGGGGTGACTCTGGTGGTGAATAAATGTGGCAGATGATGTTTTTAAATCTGTGCACAGATTAAATGGCATGCTTCTCAGAAGTATAGAACCTGTCAGACATCTTAAAAACAAAAGCCCTGGCATCCCCCTCTCCACAGTAACTCTATACTTGAGGTTTAGACATGTTAAAGCTCACATACTTTTCCTGCTGAGGTAACTTATTTTTATGCATATTTGAAGCTTTCCACCACTACATCAAAGAGGCAAGAGCAGGAAAGCACTCACCTGCAATTTGTCAGCAAGGCTTTGGAGAGTCTTGTCTTGATCCACATGTGAGGGTCCTTGTTTGCATGTAATGTAGCTCTCCTGATCCAGGAAACCATGGTTCTCCAGAGTCTCTCTTTGCCTGAGTGCCCATGTATCATCTGATTAACCCTTCCCAGAGAGCACAAAGGAAGCCTAGGCCTGGTCTCAGCCTTCTCTCCCCCTGATAGTGGTTTTATCTGCCCCGTGGAAGCAGAAGGGAGAACCCATCAGGTGTTCTGTGGATTTTGGTAAATCTTAGGGGGATGGGTCAACATACTCATACTCAATAAAGGTGCAAGTGTCACCGAGGCATCAGAGGCTGTGCAGTGTCTGAATCCATTTTACTCCTGGACATAGCTGGAGATCTCAGACTGAGTCCAACTCAGTGGGATGTGTCTTTTGCTTGCTTGGCTTCTTGTGCTATGGGTCCCAGTCTTGTGAGTGGGGCCTTGTTCTTCTAAGTGGGTCTCACTCGTACAAAGGCTGTGTCTATTAGAACACCTGTGTGTTCTCCGCACTCCCCGAGGCATCTGTGGGAAACAAGTGGGCGATGCAGAGGATTTGTTAAAGCGGATGCTGAAACTGGAGCTGTGGTTGACGAAGTGAACGCCCAAATGTCGCCATCTCAGCTGTGGGTGGGCATCCACTGATGCGGGGTTAGCTGGACTCGTGTTCCCAGGACACTCAGAAAGCACTGACCTGAGGCACATTGCATTTGCTCTAAGAGCTTCCAAGAGCTTTGGCCAGTGTGATACACCCTCCAGGATTCTGCCCCTGGAGCCAGCCCTGGGGATATGACTGCCAAACCTTCCTTTTGTTAAGCAAACATTTTCCCACCACTTAGGTTTAAGACCAAAGAATCAAAGACCACACCACACAAATCTGTACATGCATCTGCAAGTTACAAGGCTAATAAAGCTTCAGTCAGCCTTGTCGAAGGCTTGGTTAGGTTTGAGATACAGGTTATACTTCCCTCAGATGAAATAAAAACTCGAGATGGGAAACTTTACTTATGTCATCCTATTATGCACACATAATGAACTACCCAGGGGATGGATTCCAAACCTGAACAGGGAACTCATTATTGCCCATGTGCCTTAGGCATCCTTGGGTAATTCTAGAGATTGTAGGTTATAGGTTGACTTGTCCCAAGTATATAAGATGGGGTTTCTACTTGTGCTTCATGTTTATGCTAAGATAGTTTTGGATATTGGATCACTTTGGTATTCAATTTTTAATCCCAACTGACCAACGAACCAAACAAGTTAAAGTACTTTGGCTGTGAGCGCCAATCAAGCAGAGAGGTGTATGTTCATAGCAGGTTCCATGGGTAATTGTCCCTTTGGAGGTTCATGTCACCAGGTGGGGACTGAAGCATGCTTTCCCATGAAATGATCCTGTGTTTTCCTAGCCACCTTCTAGAGTTCATTGTTTTTGATAAAAGTGTTAACCTTCTGGGAGGGCAGAGTTCAGATTGCTCTATAATTGAATCTGCTAAGTACACAGAGGAGTTGGTTAGACTGTGGAGCATCCACTGCATGCAGCTGCCCCCAACGGTGTACGGTTGACTGGGAAGAGTACGGAAAACTAGCTGTGTCAAGACCCCAGCGTCAACTGTAAAAGGAACGTGAGCCAGTGCCTACGGCTGTGCTACCAGTCCTGTGTGGTTTGCATACTCCATCAATAACAGAGTGGAGGAACAAGTCCCTGTGCTCTTGGTCCTAGGACATGCTCGTTTTAGATGCTAAGGTTCACCTCTCATTTTAAACCAGAACAAAACAATGTGAAGTCAGTTCTGGAAATGATTTCCAAGACACCCAGATTGTCTGAAGGTCCTTTAAATTTAGAAGGCGACTTTAAAACATGTCTTGTATTCCCAAAGCTGGGCGGTTCTGTGCTCTTCTAACATGAGAATCCCATTGCCATGCTTTGGCGTCGTTATGTAGCCCAAACTGTCATTAAATTCAGGGTCTCCTTCCCCAGCATGAGTGTTTCTTTCTCAGACATTTCTGTAGGATCAGCTACACCTCTGGTTTTGCATGTTCACTTTAGCTTTCTCTCTTCATGTTCCTCCATAGACATGCCCCAGCCTCCCAGCGATGACCTCTACATCTTGCCTGATGAGTACAAGCCCAGCTCCCGGCACAAGCGCTCGCTCTTGAAATCCCACAGAAATGAAGAGTTGAATGTGGAGACACTGGTGGTGGTTGACAGAAAGATGATGCAAAACCATGGCCATGAAAACATTACGACCTATGTCCTCACCATTCTCAACATGGTAGGGCTAGGGTGTGTGTGCCAATGTGTGTGTGCAAGTGTGTGTGTGTGTGTGTGTGTGTGTGTGTGTGTGTTTATGTGCCTGTGTGCATGTGTGTGTATGTGTGCATGTGTGTGATCCCATATGTGTGCATCTGTGTGTGTGTATGTATGCCTCTTTGTGTGTGCCAGTGTGTGCCAATGTGTGTACCTGTGTATGTATGTGTGTATGTAAGCCTCTGTGTGTGTGCCTGTGTGTGCCTGTGTGCACCTGAGTTTGTGTATATGTGTGTGCCTCTGTGTGTGTATGTATGTGTGCACCTGTGTGTGTATGCATGGTTGTCTGTGTGTGTGTGGCAGTGTGTGCGCCTGTGTACATTTGTGTGTGCCTGTGTGTGTGCACACAAGTGTGCATCTGTTTATGTTTATGTGTGTGCATGTGTATGTCTGTCTGTGTATGGTGTGTGTGTTTATGTGACCATGTGTCCTTGTGTACATTATATGCATATGTTCATTTGTATGCTTGTTCATGTGTGTTTGTATGTGTATCTGTCTGTGTATATGACAATGTATGCTTTATTCCTTATTTGTAGCTGAGTCTTAGTACAAGATACTCTCATTTTACTAATTTTCAATCAAAAGGTGAATTTTCAGAACTTTGGAGAATAAAATAGGGAGAAATTTATTAGATCATTGCTGCAACTTAGTTTGTTTCTGAGACATTTAAGGTTCACTGATGTCTTCACACACTAGAAATCTCACGGGGACACTGACACACTTTGACATAACAAATCTTTATCAAATTAACATGCAATGTGAAATCAGATAATGCAATGTAAGGTGCAGATAATGCAATATTAGGTGCAGATATTGTAAGGTGATGTGCTGATAAAGCAATGAAGGGTGCAGATAATGCAGGTTAGGTACAGATATTGCAATGTTAAGTGCAGATAATGCTCACCTTTTTAGGACTGTTAATGTTCAGGTGTTGGATTTCAATTATCTGCAGAAACTGAGGAACTCTTATTCTGGAATACCCTCCCAGATGAACCATGTCTTTGTGTAAAGAACACCTGTGGGGGTGACTGAGGACCCAGGAGCGGTGCTCCGCACCTGCCACCTGTGGGATAAATCCTCACCTCGCGGAGGAAAAATGAGGTGCCCACATGTCAGAAAAAGAGTTAATGACAGTGTTTCAAATGTGCATTCTGACATCTGTGAACTGAGCACCCCACATGAATCTGTGACTCCCTCAGAGTACCCTAAATATGTCTCACTCCCCACAGTAACTCCAAATTCTCTCTCTTCCCTCAAAGAAATTCATTGTGTGTCTCTCCTCCCAGAGCGCCTGGCTCTGAAGCTGTACTCTGTGGAGAGTCTTGGGTCCCTGCATCCCTGATCAGAGGTAGCTGCCATTTGCCTGTGTTCTGTAGAGGTGTTCCAGTATTTCCTTACCTTGGTAGCAAAGGGTTCTTTCAGGCCTCCACCCACTGTTTGCCACACTGCCTCTGCTCCTAACCCTAAATGCCACTCTCAGCCTTTGTTTCTGTGTCTGTGTGCTCTGGTCCCCAGTGTCCACGCTGTCTACTCAGTCTCTCACCTCCCGTTCCTCTTCTCTGTTGTGTCCTCCTGGCTTGGCCTAAGTGTCTCCCCTGTGGTTCCTGAAGTTCTGTAGTGCACTTGGCATATGCTTTTGCCACTGTGATTGAAGTAGTTCTGCTAGTAACGTACAGTGGCACAGGCCAGTACTCAGAGACACTAAGGATAGTGGAGCGTGAGTTAAAGGCCTGCTAGCAAGGCTACACAGTGAGACTGTTGTGATGATGATGATGATGATGATGATGAGGAGGAGGAGGAGGAGGAGGAGGAGGAGGAGGAGGAAGAGGAGAAGGATTTTAAAAACTTATCTCTCCTTCATGATAGACAATAGGTAGACCTCCTTCTCCTCCTCCCCCTTTTCTTCAAACTTTAGCTGTAGACTTCCAAGTTTCTACTGTTAGAGTTCCACATATCTATACAATCTGAGAAATGTAAGGGGACCATACCCATCTAGCTCAGGCACTGAAGAACTTGGGTTTGCTCTTCCAGGCAAGAAGTTGAGCCACAGCTAGGTGAGGATGTGCTCACAGCTCATGGCGACATTTTTTGTTTTGTTTTGTTTTGTTTCAGGTGTCTGCTTTATTCAAGGATGGAACAATTGGGGGAAACATCAATATTGTCATTGTGGGACTGATTCTGCTGGAAGATGAACAGGTATTCCCGCTTCAGGAGCAGCAGCTCTCTTTCCCCTGGAGGGAAATAAGTGTGACAAGCAAGCTGCTTTGGGTTTTCCTTTGATGCTATTACTCTGTATATGCTTTATTTTCTCTCTTACTTGGGAAAAGAAAGATTTCATATTCTGTGCTTAAAATGGTTCATTTTTTCATTTCTTTCTAATGGTGCATGTGGGGTATGTGTGTGGTATGTGTATGTGTGTGTGTGTGTGTGATATGTATTATTTGTGTGTGTGGTATTTGTGTGTGTGGTGTGTGTATGGTATGTGTGATATTTGTGTGTATGGTATGTGTGTAGTGTGTCTGGTATGTGTGTGATATGTATTATTTGTGTGTGTGGTGTGTGTATATTTGTGTGGTATGTGTATGGTATGTGTGATATTTGTGTGTGTGGTATGTGTGTATGGTATGTGTGTAGTGTATCTGGTATGGTGTGTGTGAGTGTGTGGTGTGTGAATGCATTGTTTAGGTGTACATGCTGTTTGTGCATGCATGCATATGCATGTGGTATGTATGCATGTAAGTGTAGTAGGGAGCTAGGTATGGTATATGTATGTGTGTATATGAGAGACAGAGAGACAGAGAGACAGAGAGACAGAGAGACAGAGAGACAGAGACAGAAACAGAGAGGAGAGAGAGAGAGAGAGAGAGAGAGAGAGAGAGAGAGAGAGAGAGAGAGAGAGCCATGTTGTGTATGTGGGCTCACAAGTAATCAGAACAGAGACTGCCTTTCTCATGAGACTGTGGGAAAGAAATGCACTGATAGTAAGAAGGACCAATGTGCCTTCAACCACCATGACCTTCCTGTTTGTGCTTTTCAGAAGACTAACCATATTTCTACTGTGGACGGTAAATTGTACCATACTGTGCTATGCCACATACTGCTTCCAAAAATTCCCACAATGCTCAGACATAGGTTTTTACTTTTTCTTGGAGATCCTAGAAGACAGAACACATTTTCCTTACTGGACACTAATGTCAGTTAATACTGTCTTGGTGGCAATGGGTTAAAGAAGACCCTTTCCTCACAGGGTGGCCTCCTGTCACCCCACACAGATGCATGCTGTGCACCCCAAGGAGCTCCTCACAGCATCAGCAAAATGGAAGTCTTCATTATAAACAGGCACCACTTCTATTTCTCCTAAGCTGGTTACTGACTCAGCAAAGGCATGTGGGCTCAGAACCTGAGCTAGACACCCAGCATTCACTCCTACCCTTGGTGACGTCTTCAGTGTTGCCCAGTAGCCAGAGCGTTCTTGTTTGTAAAGCCAAGAATGTTTTAGATGGAATCAGATGATTCATACCATCTGTGGGATGCCCCTTTCCCATGCAGGTGGGATGCAGCAGGAGGGCTGTCTGGCCTGTCTAACCCCATTGTCTGCCCTGTGCGTGCGCAGCTGGGAGGTTTTGCTGAACTATCCAGGCTTCTCAGGTGACAGGTTAATTATTCCCTGTATTAAAACATTCTTACTTTGGAATTCATCCAAGATGCAAAGAATAAGCAAGGTTATCGTTTGA
Source organism: Apodemus agrarius (assembly GCA_964023405.1). Classification (NCBI taxonomy): domain Eukaryota; kingdom Metazoa; phylum Chordata; class Mammalia; order Rodentia; family Muridae; genus Apodemus; species Apodemus agrarius. Next base: position 3,690,898 of record OZ030020.1, read on the forward strand.
TCATACACCTGTGTTAACTTTAATTAACAACAGTTTCCTGGAAATCACCAGCCGAGGAATGCAGGCGTGCTTGTGTGCTTATGTGCAGCAGGTCGCTTAGGTGCATGGGACTCTGGGAAAACAAAATAAACATTTAAGGGGGAAATGTCTTTAGTGACTATGAAAGAACTTTTTCAATAGGAATTAAAGCTTTGAACAGGATAGCATTCTGAAACAGGGGCATGTAATCTGATATTCTCTGATTATCTAAGGACTCTTTAGCAAACCTACAAGTGGGTCAATAACTCAATGCACCAGGTCTCATGCTGTTCCTGGCCCTCTACCTTCCATTCCATATAGTTCTAGACTTCATGCCTATAGTCTACTGTTGCACTTTGCATGTGTGGATGAGGCTAATGGAATTCTATATTGTTTCATTAAAGTTTATTTAGAAATTGACTTCTTGGTGTAAACAAGTTGTCTCTGTGTAGAAAAGTTACTGAAAATGTTGTTGGCTATAGTTGTGAATTCATTGATGGGGAGGTATTCTCTCTCTCTCTCTCTCTCTCTCTCTCTCTCTCTCTCTCTCTCTGTGTGTGTGTGTGTGTGTGTGTGTGTGCGCGCGCGCGCGCGCGCGTGCACGCGTGCACACATGCACATGTATATTGTACAAGCTACACAAAAAGATCCTATTCCAGCTACAATTTTGCAAAGTGTTATTCAAAGATTTTTTTAATGAAAGATTCCTGATCAGATGCTATATTTCTTGGTCATTGAATCCAAGAATCCATCAGATACATTACAATGAATTGTGTACAGAAAGGCACATAAGTGACTTCTTTGAATACACACAGATTTGTGTAATGCAGTCTTGGGGATGTTAAAGCATCATATGTAACTTTTAGCCTGCGCCTTCTGGGTTCATCTTTGTATTCTAAATCCCCACTAAGAATAGCCTGCTGTGTGGAGGATGGCTTAGCATGCTTTCTCTACATTTCTGTGGGTGTCTTGGCCTCTCTTGCCTAGCCAGGGCTGGCGATTAGTCACCATGCAGACCACACGTTAACCAGCTTCTGTCAGTGGCAATCTGGATTGATGGGGAAAGATGGAACTCGTCATGACCACGCCATCTTACTGACTGGTCTGGACATATGTTCCTGGAAGAATGAGCCCTGTGACACGTTGGGTAAGATTCTCCAGTGTGACTTGGAGGGATGTGGGGGGAGGATCACTGTGTAGTTACCATCACCACCACCAGTTGCTTTCCTGTGTGAGTCAACTGATGTGTAGCAAGAACAGGGACCACAGTCCCTACCCCTTCTCATGTAATAACTGCCCTTTCCCATGCCTCCTGCCACTGCAAATGGGACAGAGAGATTCAAGCTGCCTTGTAATGTCACAAGAGTAATGGATTCATTAATATTGATAGAGATACCACAGTAATACTCTCCTCTCCACTTCCACATTTCTCTGTAAAGATCTGACCATCAGCAGTCCAGCCGTGTTTTAAATGTTCACAGAGTGAGGCACTTTGACAACTTTTTAAAGGTCCAAAGAGTGTGCTACTATCTAGGACTCTACAGAGATTTTTTTCCTTTTACTTTATTTGTCCCTCAGGTTCAGAGTGGTCAATTCTTAATATAGAAGCTGCTGGAGAGGGTACAGTGTAGCAGAGGTTAACTCTGTTTCTCAGTAAGGCATTATAGGGCTGTCCCTCAGCGGGGTTTGGAGATATATATTTTACCCACCCTGGCCAGCATGGCTTACAGTGTCTGCACAGCTTAAACACTGTGCTTCCTGCCTACTTTCCTCTTCTAGAGGTTTGGCAGTATTCTGTGTGTCAGGCATCAAGTATCTCCACAGCCAGATCCCAGGGACAACTCCAGATGCTGAGAACCTGGTATGGTTTCTGGGTGGATGACTCTTCATGAATATTGTCACAGTTCCTCACTGGGGACATAAGTGTACCCTGTGTGATTGTCCCCAGTGAAGCCTCAGAAGTCACGTGACGTAATTACTGCAGAAAGATAAAGGGCAAAGAAGGAAAGCTCATGGGAGACTTGGGAAGAAACCATGCTGGACTTTTGTTCCAACTTCAGTTTTTTCCAGGAACAGCGCATAAAAGCTAAGCCCTGTTTATCACAAGACAGAGTCCATGAGCCCCCCCCCAAGTATATATAAGATACATCCCCTTTGACCATATCAATACATCATGTTTTCATGGCTGCCCAAGAGTAGCCCATCTCACATTTCCCAAATGAAAACAAGAACCAAAATCAACACCATTGTATTACATTCTCTTTATGTTTACGTTCTACAGGGTTCGCACCGATAAGTGGGATGTGCAGTAAGTACCGCAGCTGCACGGTCAATGAAGACTCAGGACTTGGACTGGCCTTCACGATTGCCCATGAGTCTGGACACAAGTAAGTCTGACTCATTGGAGAAGGAGGAATGTCATCTTCTGACTGGATAATATCTGTTTCTGCATTGATTCTGTGGGTTCATTTCATTTTTCAGTAGGCTGCTCTTATGGTACTCTGACTGGACAGAGGAACAAATCTTCTTGTCAATGGTAGCTACTCTGGAGTTTTGTTCACACACACACACACACACACACACACACAGAGAGAGAGAGAGAGAGAGAGAGAGAGAGAGAGAGAGAGAGAGGGACATGAACTCATATATGATGTGTATACATGCTGAACTTAGAGGTATACAAGTGGAATTTGTCAATATGGCCACTAAGAAGTTGGCTCTATGAGGACCTGGTTAATTTTCCATGTCCTGACCCTGACTTCTGAGCTATTATTGCTTATAAAATGAGGTAACATCAGGTTGTGTTATTCCACATGCACACAAAAACATACATGCACACATACCTAGAGGAGGGGAGAAAATGAAATAGCATGATGAGTCACTCTCTTGATATTCTTCAGCCATGTAAAAGAACCTTATATTTATACTCACAAAAGCTTAGAGGAAATTGTTATTCTTAGATAAGATTTTATGCTTATCATCCTGTCAGCTGATTCACTTTGAGGCATGATCTACTAAAGAGTTGTGAAAGGCCCCAATACCTCCCAAAATGCTCTGGACATCCTCTGAGTACCTTGAGGACTATGGAGGTCAACTGACATCATAGACATTATTGCTTGCCATATTGAGACACTACTTGAAATTTCTCTCAGAAAATTTGCAACTTGGAATCCCACTTTTCTACTAATCATCTTTCTTGCAATTTGATTTTCCTGACAACAGGAAAATAGAGACAGTATGTTTTGACAAAGCTAGTTTTTCCATCTCCTTTTGGAAAATGGATTCAATACACCCATTCTCAGATTTGTAAGCCCACAGGTGTGCTAAATGCACACACACACACACACACACACACACACACACACCACAGGTGCAAATATGCATACCTCTGTTCAGTCACATCCTATGGAGGTCCTGCTGACTTTGGCCATGTGAATTGTTGACCCTAGGGTGAAGCTGAACATCCTGTTACCAATCTTTCATTATCACAGGTAGTGATTGACGATTTCATTGCCCAGAAAATTACACCTATACTCTATAAGGCTTTCAGTTAAGACATACTTGTATTTTAATAGTCTTCTAGAGTTAAAGAAAAATTAATTATTATAATGACACTAGGCTTTTGCTGTCCTCTCAACCATACCTTAACTTAATTAAACAATCAAGGCAAAAAATAAAAGTCATTGAGAATTTAGCCTACTAGAGTTTGATAAGCAGAGAGATATAGGCATTGGCTGTAATAGTCACTGTTGTGGGTGGTTAATTTAACTGAAACTCAGCTTGATTCTTCCTCAGTTGAACTCTAAGTCTCCAGTGTCAACTGACCCTGTCACTGGACTTAAAAAGCATTAGAGCAAGTCAGTTCTTGCACCATTGCCTAGCTTAGTGATTGTAGCTACCCTCAGGGAAGATCCCATGGTCATGTTGGGTTATTCATTGTCAGTACTCTTGAGAGTTCTTGTATTTGAAACCTAATGGCATTTGACCATCTCCCTACCACCCTATTGCCACATATATAGCCCCACCATTAGTGTGTGAAGAGGTCTTTGTGTTGGGTGATGTGTCAGGAGCACAGTGCATGTTTGGGGAATATAACACTTTCTTATCCCACTTTACACAGGGATAAACTGAGGCTCAGGGAGTTCAACAGTTTGCCCAGAACCAAAGAGCTCAGGTGTGATGGAACCAAGATGTTGACTAAGCCCTTTCCCTACTCCGTAGCTCCTGCTCATACCAGAAGACTGTCTAAAGTCTCCTAATCTCATCCTATCTGGGGTCTCAATGTCTGCCCCTGCCTTCTGGTGAGGAAGTCTGTATCAGAGCTGTGGGCATCTGGTCCTGCCTACAGTCACCTTCATCTTCCAAAGAAAAGTCAGCATCTGGATGACATTGTTCCATTGCCCCATTCAAGGGCATCTCACTGTCCCAACACTCTCCACCATTTACTGAGACTGCTCATTGCTCCTCACCCTGGAGATAGGTTAGCAATGAATAAGTTCTTTCTGATAGCAATGGCAGGACTCAGAGAACAGTGGAAGACATGAAAGGTGCTGAATTCTGAGTATACTTAAAAAACCACCTTATCTGAAATTATGCTTGTAATTTTTGTCTTCTTCATGTTGTTATTGTTTAATTATATATGTTTCATAGTGAAATTTTCTTATGCATATATTATTGTACCATGTTTTATTTGCACTTTCCATTGATCTTCTGTATAGCCCGTTGTTATGGGAGTCTGCTTCCTTCCTGTAGCCCCTTCCATATGTGTGTGTATGTGTGTGTGTATGTGTGTGTTTGCACATGCATACATTCATATTTTCTGTACAAAAGAAAGCACACACCATTTTCTTTGCTTTCCCCATTATCCTGTCTTGTACCTCATCTCTTTATATATCTTTCTCCACCTTCATAGTCTACTTTATATTTTCATTTTATATGTATGTATTTATGTATGTATGTATGTATGTAATACATATAGGTAGGTAGGGATTGCATATGTGTGTGTGTACTAGCTAGTTTTGTGTGTCAACATAACACAAGATGGAGTTATCACAGAAAAAGGAGTCTCCCTTGAGAATGCCTCCATGAGATCCAGCTGTAAGGCATTTTCTCAATTAGTGATCAAGGGTGGGAAGGCCCATTGTAGGTGGTACCATCTCTGGGCTGGTTCTATAAGAAAGCAAGCTGAGCAAGCCAGGGGAAGCAAGCCAGTAAGTAACATCCCTCCATGGCCTCTCCATCAGCTCCTGCTTCCTGACCTGCTTGAGTTCCTGTCCTGACTTCCTTTGGTGATGAACAGCAATATGGAAGTGTAAGCTGAATATATACTTTCCTCCCCAACATGCTTCTTGGTCATGATGTTTTGTGCAGGAATAGAAACCCTAAGACAGTGTATATACACATATTTAAATCTAGACTTCAAATACAAGAGAAAACACACACTGTCTTTCTGAATCTGGCATATCTAACTTAGCAAAGTGACCTCCAGGTCAATACTTTTTATTTGATTCAGAGTCATTGCTGGAAGATTGTCAACAACCAAAAAGGGAGAATCTGGTATTGACTGTTTTACTCACAGGCAGTATGCCTAAGGGTATGGATAGGAGACATCTAAGTCTTACACATTATTAAGGATGAAGGGACAGATAGTATTTATTATTTAATCCATGGAATGATAACCATTTTAAATAGAGTGCTATGGTACTTGGGAAATAAGTTTTATCTGGAATACATGATTTGAATTATACTTATTGATGACCGATACCAACCTTATCTTTGAGATACAGCTATCCTTTCTTCTGTTACTTTAACATTGATATCATATGTGATCACTGTGGCTTATTTATGTGATAGACACATTCATCATGTCTGTGCATGGTATACTGACTGGAAAGGTAACTCATGATGTAGTAGGACACAGATTCTGTAAGCATCCAAATCACATGGGGTCAGTAAGAACACCATCATGTGCTCACCTCCACTTCATAGCCTACTAGTATGCCAGAACACATTCTCCCAGGACATGCTTTAGGTAGCCAAAATTTGTGGTGTATTTCTTTGATGTTTAATACCTGCAAAATTTGAAATTTGATCATTGAAAATACTTTTCAATTAAAAAATGAAAACCAGGAAATCTCTAGGCAGCAGGCATTGTTATTTGAATTCCTTAGAATGTAGGCTGAAATGATAGTAAAATTATCTAGGTCATGTGTGGGGCTGTAACATTCTCCTCTGAAACAAGGTCAAGGGCCAGCCAAGACAGCGTGCTTTGGCATTTGGCTGTCATTGCTCTCTCCCTGTGCAGCCTTCCTTCTGGGATTTCAGCCCAAATCCTTCTCAAAGCCATGACACATTTCCCCTGCCATGTGGTTGCCTTAGCCTTGATTAATTGCCTTTAATAGAACTTCAGAGAATGGGTGGAGGTTAGAATGACCACATCCACATCACCCTTGGTACTGACCAGGAATTTTGCAGAAATCTGACAATATTTGCCTGCAAGATCTCCTTGGATACGCCCTCCAATCACCTTAGAGTTAGACCATTGCTTCGATCCTATGGGCCTTGATATCTGCATGTCTGTGCTCTTGGCTTTATTCTGGATAAAGGGCTCACCCCATCCCTTATTTTATCATTATCAGGGTAGAGTATAGTAAGGTAATAATTATAAGTCAAATGGTTAATGCCACATGTGAAATGGTGTTTAGAAATGTTATTTATTCTTTACCATTATTAAATTATTTTACTTATTTACATTCCAAAAGTTGCTCCCTTCCTGGTTCCCCCACCCCAAGTTCTTTACCCCATTGCCCTCCACCTCTGAAAGGGTGCTCCCTCACCTGCCCACCCACCCCCTTCACTCCCACCATATCCCTTTTCCCTGGGACACCAAGTTTCCACAGGATTAAGTGCATCCTTTCTCACTGAGGCCAGACAAGGCAGCCCTCTGCTACACATGTGCCTGGGACCATAGTCTAGCCCATGTATGCTCCATGGATTTTAGCTTACTCTCTAGGAGGTCTGAGGGGTGTGGGTTAGTTGACATTGTTGTTCATCCTATGGGGTTGCAATCCCCCTCAGCTCCTTCAGTCCTTCCTCTAACTCTTCCATATTGGTACCCAACCTCAGTCTAATGGTTGGCTGTGAGTATCTGCATTTGTCTCAGTCAGTTGCTGATAGACCCTTCCCAAGCACAGCCATGCCAAGCTCTTGTCTGCATGCTCAATATGGCCTCATTAATAGTGTCAGGATTTGGTGAGTGCACATAGGATGGATCCCAAGTTGGGCTGGTCACTGAGTGGCCTTTCTTTCAGGCTATGCTCCATTTTTCTCCCTACATTTCCTTTAGATAGGAACAATTATGGGTTAAAAATTTTGAAGATGGGTGGGTAACCCCTGCCTCAACTGGGGCCTATTTCTGTCTACTGGAGGTGGTCTCCTTTGGTTCCATTTCCCCACTGTTAGTTATTTTAGCTAATGTCATCCATATTGTGTCATGATGGTCTCTCATATCCCAGATCTCTGGACTTTCTAAAGGTTCCCCCTTCCCCCTATCCCGGCTACTACGTATTTCCATTCCTTCTCTTAGCCCTCTGGGCATCCCTCCTGTTTCTCCCCATAGTTTAGCCTGCCCCTCCTTTTTTCCTCCTCGCTCTCCTCTACCAACCAATTTCCTCCCTCCCTCTGTCTCCTGTGATTATTTTGCACCCTCCTTCTAAGTAGGTTTCAGGTATCCACACTTTGGCCTTCCTATTGTTAAGCTTTCTACAGTCTGCAAGTTGTATCATGGGTACTCTGAACTTTTTGACTAATAACCACTTATGAGCGAGTACTTACCATGCATGTCTTTTTGGGACTGGGTTACCTCACTCAGGATGATATTTTTCTAGTTCCATCCATTTGCCCACAAAATTCATGATGTGCTCAATCTTCACTAACCTCACATCTGATGGAGGTTTAATATCCAAAATATACAAAAAACTCAAGAAGTTAGACTCCAAAAGAACAAATAACCCAATTAAAATGCAGTACAGAGCTAAACAGAAAATCAAACAGAGGAATCTCAAATGGTTGAGAAGCACTTAAAGCATCCTTCTTCATCAGGAAGATGCCAATCAAAATGACTCTGAGATTCCACATTATACCAATCAGAATGACTAAGATCAAAAGCTCAGGAGACAACAGATGCTGGGAAGGAAGTAGAGAAAGAAGAACACTCCTCCATTGCTGGTGGGATTGCAAACTGGGATAACCACTCTGGAAATCAATCTGGCATTTCCTCAGAAAATTGGAAATAGCTCTACTTGAAGACCCAGCTATACCATTCTTGGGCATATTCCCAAAGATATACCACCATACCTCAAGGACACATGTTCCACCATGTTCATAGCAATCTTATTAGTAATAGCCCGAAGCCGGAAACAACCCAGATATTATTTTTTAACTTACATTACCATGTGGTTCTAAGCAAGCATCTAAGTACACGTTTGTGTTCTCAGCTTCTGAGGACATGTTCTCTTGTTCTCTTTAGAGCCCACCCCACACCCACTAAGTGTCTTCCTGCCTATGTTGTCTTCCATCTGTTCATCATGGGAAATCTTGATAGTTTCCATGAATCGAGTAACCAACATCCCCACTTCTACCTCCTCTCGAGAGCCTTTTCTCTTTCCTCTGGGTCTCATTCACTCAACACTTGTCCTTGGGGAATCAATATCATGACAGTGTAGTAAGTAGCAGTGGCCAACAACAGTAAGTGGGTCCTGGACAATATGCTTACAGTAATAAAGGTTTTCAGGGCCGTGTGCCTCTTCCACATGCCCCAGGACTTCCCTCAAGGCAGTTTGGAGTACTTCCTGGAAGAGCTGAAAATGGCGATGAATCCTGCTGTTAGGAGGGGGCTTGCCCCTTGCCCCTAGTCACTTGCCCCTCTAGGCTCAGGACTGCAGTGGCACAGCTCTCTGAAGAACATGCTGTTTGGCAGTGAGGAATACACAGTCCTCTGTGGCACCCTCCTTCACAGCTACTGAGGCTTGAGATGTGTCCATGCAGGTGGCCAGGACTGTTATGGTTTCCCCTCAGTCAGAATGGGCACAGATTTAAACAGTTCCTACCTATACTCACCCTGACTTGCTCTTTACAGAAAGATGCTCTGCAGACAGATGTAGGTATCGGGTCAGGGAGTTAAGGGCCTCATGTCTGCCACAGCCTCTAGCTGAGGAGCGAGCGTCTAGGAGCAGCCCAGCGTGGTTGTGGAGATTGGATGTTATCTCCCTGATGAAAGCCTGTGGCTGCTCAGCATTGCTGAAGCTCGCTTAGACATCCGTATTTACAGGGAGCTTATCTAAAACACTTAAATGGCTGAATCTTTCTTTTTTTCTGAGTCAAGAACTTAGGGCTCAAAATCTTACTTCTCTATTTCTTTTTCTAATTAAAATTTTCATACATGAGTAACTGTATTTATATAATTTCTTTCAACTCCTCCTATATGTATCCTACTCCCTCTTAAATTCATGACTTCTATTGTTGTTGTTACATATGTACACACATGTATATACACCCATATGTACACATGTATATATACATATGCATGTATGAATACAACCTGCTGAGTCCACTTAATGCTAATTGATGTTTCATTGAAAGCATGAAACATCAACAAGATGATCACCTAAACAAGCCTAAGACAATAGCACCAGCTGACAGTCCAACATGGATGGTGGACCCAGATGGAGAGTTACATGTATTTAATGGCTACTGAAAGGGGAAGATTCAGGAGACTCCAGGGGAACCTCCCTGATCCCAAATCCCAAGTGATCAGGCCTAAGAGCGCACGCGCGCACACACACACACACACACACACACACACACACACACACGACTTCCATGTTTCTAACAAACAGCTCCGAAACCTCTACCAACCCTGGTAGTGCCTGTGGGTTCTGATACACTGAGTTTTGATATTGTCCTTGAAGCTATGTCATGAGTCACTCGCTCTTCCAAGAGGCTCTGGGAACACACGAGAGCATGCTCCATGGTCTGGCTGATACAATTCTGTTTCTGAAGAGGAATGGTCTTCATATCCTCCAGTTTCCCTCTCAGTGTATACTGGATACTATATAATATAGTTGGTGATTTGAAATGACCATTTTCTCACTTCCTCAGCTTTGGCATGGTCCATGATGGAGAAGGGAATATGTGCAAGAAGTCTGAGGGCAACATAATGTCCCCAACACTGGCAGGACGCAATGGCGTCTTCTCCTGGTCCTCCTGCAGTCGTCAGTATCTGCACAGGTTCTTAAGGTATGGATCCCTTGGGGCAGTTTTGTGACCACTCTGAACTTTGGGGGACCTTTTATTTTTTTCCTACCAACATTCTGGATTGTTTAAATTTTTTAATTCATATGTTTTTACTTTGAAATTGTATTCTTTGACAATTCTTCTTCTAGAATTCTTCTAGTTCCCTCTCTCTTACACAAAACTATTCCTTCCTCTGACAAGTGTCTGTGTCTATCTGTATGTCTCTGTGTCTCTGTCTATCTCTGTCTCTCTCTGTGTCTTTGTGTCTCTGTTTTTCTGTCACTTTCTGTCTCTCTCTTTCTGTCTTTCTGTCTCTCTGTCACTCTGTCTCTCTGCCTCTCTCTGTGTCTTTGTTTTTCTGTCTCTGTCACTGTCTCTAAGTCTTTCTCAGTCTCTCTCTCTCTCTCTCTCTCTCTCTCTCTCTCTCTCTCTCTCTGCTGTTTATGAGTATGTTTGCATAAGTGTGGGGCTTGAGGGGGCCACATGGGTGTGGAGTCCAAGGTTGAGATCAAGCATCACTTTTCAGTTGCTTCCCACATCTATCTATCTATCTATCTATCTATCTATCTATCTATCTATCTATTATTTATTTGAAACAATGTTTCTCTGTGAATCTGAAGCTTGGATTTGACTATGTTGGATTACCCATGAGCTTCAGGGATCTGTTAGCTCCCTTCCCCACACCACACGGTTGGGGTTGTAGGCATCTATTGCCTACCTGGCTTTATATGTAGGATTCAGAAATCTGAATTCAGGTCCTTGTATCTTGCCATTTTCTAACTGGGCAATCCCTCAAGCCTTTGTTGTCTCTTCCAGCTTGTTGGTAGTAATGGTGGTGGTGGTGGTGGTGGTTTAATTTTGTGATTCACTGAGTTTAGTTGGGGTGGCTTCTATTTGCTACAGTAAGGGTTATCTGTTGGTACATGGACAAGTTAATTGTGGCTATACCATTGAAGAAAATGGGCTCTGCTTCCCCACAGTGATCTTTAAATGACTAAAGTTCTCCAGAGAGCTAGGACTCCATGTTGGGATGTCAACAGATCCCCGTCTCGTCTTTGGCAGAGAACCACAGTTTCTATGAGTTTATGCATGTAGTAGCCATGCCATTTCAAAAGAACATTGGTGTTTCATAAAACCCCACCTCCCTCCCATACTCTGTAGCCTCTGGCTCATTCTTTCTGTACCTTCTTCCATGGTTGTTCTCTAAGGACTTAGAGGGGCTGATGTGATATCGCACTTAGAGCCAGGCACTCCCAGCCACTTACTCTTGGACTTTGATTGGGTATACCACTCAGGATAGCTGCTGCCACTTGAAACAGGCTGCTCTGAGCAATGCCGAGCAGCACTGATTGGCCTTATGGTTGGGCCTCATTTGGACTTTCCTACCCTGGTTCCCTCCACTGGGAGTTTTCTGTGATCCCCGCAACATGCTGGGGGGTGGTTGTAGTGTCTTTAGGTCTTTCTTTTTCCAGTATGAGTGAAACTTTCAGTAGTGAGGAAGAGTTTGCCCTTTAGTGTGGCTCTGTTCTTATTTGTATAAGCAGGGAAGATTTGGATTTACTCAAAATATTTCACAAATTTTCTGGTTCTTGTCCCAAATTTTTACAAAGTCCTCTTTCACTTCTATGTTTATGAGACAAACACATCAACATTTTTAGAAGTTTAAATTATCATCTGACTGCTTGGAAAATTAGAGGATGAAAATTTGGATATGCAGTAAGAGCTCACATCATGAAAGAGTCCAAAGAAAGGTAATGAAGTAAGAGCTCGTATTGTGAAAGAGTCCGAATCATGGTAAAGAAACTGCTGCCCAGGCACAGAAAAAAATAATTTGAGGACACTGGAAGTGCAGTGCAACCTCCAAATTAGAACACTGTTCTCAAAGCTATTAAGATTCTACAATTAGAATCTAGTTTTGTCTGCCAACACTGAAAGAGGGAAAAGCAGATGTGGAAGCACCCTGGTTTGGTTTTATGGTGATCAATAAAATAGTCAACAATTTTTTAATGAAACTGTCTTCAGTGACTTTACTAATTCCTGTAGATTTTTTTTTTACAAATCTATAAATGTGTAATATTTTACACTGTCATTTCTTAATATCAAACTGTACAGAGGTTCATTTAAAATGAAATCAGAATTTCAAATTGGACAGTCTCACATTCATGAAACCTAATGTTTCCGGCCGTAAGGAACCCCAGGCTGCCTGCTTGCCTGTCTGGCATGCTTGCTGGCTCCATGATTTCCAATCGTCCAAATAGCATTCTATCTTTCACCATTAGGTGGCCATTGGGACACAGTCCCAGCCATGAGTAAGATGAGGCTGCTGTCCTCCAGCAGCCCAGCATGTGGGAGATGGAAAAACAAGTAATAAAGGAGCCTGATGGGCCTGGGGTAGCCAGCACTGCTTTTCTCCATTCCCAGTGGAGTCGAGAAAGACAGATACTTATTTGGAAAATTCTCCCAGTGAAGTCATGTGTCACTTCCCATTAATACACACAAAGCTCTTCAGTTACTCATGTCTAAATCAGATCCATGGCCCAGGACAACTGCAGCCTGCCATTCACTTACTCATGTCTGCATCCAGGAGTCAGTGACCTGGGGAGACTCTGGCCTGCCATGAGGCATTTCACAACAAGGACTCATCTCATCTCCAGTTTATTATTGCTCTCCATTTAGAATCCTGTCCTATAGAGCAGTGCCCATGGCTGCCCTCGCACCAGTGTGGGTCTGTGAGTTTAGAGCATTATGCATGGGAAAGGGACCACCTTGAGGGACTGGAGATGCAAGATGGAGATGGAGGACTCAGTGCTACTCGGTGGGTAAGAAAATGGGATTCCCACTGAGACGCCATCGGGATGATTTCTGTTTTCATTATATCCAGATGCTGTCCAGCATTCACGCTGAGGAATGCCAGTCATGGCTGGTGCTCATGCTGAAGATACAAAATGAAACAACAGGGTCCACCACTTGGGACAGGAAGATAGAGGGACAAGTTAGGGCAGAGCAGCATTTATCTAACTTGCCTCTTGAAAGCATCTGTGTTAGCGTATTGAATGTTTTCTGAGAGCCTCTACTTTCTTTCTTGGAATAAGGTACTATGAGTAACCTGAACAATACCAAGCTCTTTATAGTATGTGATGCAATCATTAGAATGATGAAGGATTCTGAGATATATTCAACTTGTCTCTTGCCTCAACAATTGTTGTCATGTTATTTCAGTTCTGGTATAGCACACAGACAGACAGTGACATTGTGAGTCACTGGGTTTTCTATGGTGGTCAAAGCCTGTAACTTGTCTCAGGTGAGGCTACAGAGCCTTGATAGAGACACCTCAGTCGTCTCTAGCTGATTTTCACCAGCAAAAAAGTCTCCAAACACAGAGTTCTGGGGTTGCTTTTTCTCTTCCTTTCAACTTGTGAAATGACTCATGAGAAACATGTATGAGAGATTTGTCATAGTAAAGTAGATATTAAATTAGTTCATTCATTTTTATTGTATGAACATATAACTTCTAACAGTGATTTTAAAAATTGGACCATTTTGTGTGACAGTCAAAGTTATTTTGCATTGGGTTTCGTGAAATGTTTTAAAAGTTAACTGTCAATGGAAGGCTGATATATCTCTCAAACCTCTATTCTGTCTCATCTGTACATCTGAGCTTCTGTGAAGGCAACAGGAGTTTAACCACCAGGAGTTTATAGCAAATCTTGAAACCAAAAAATATATATTGAGAATATCTATATAATTTTTTATTTGGGTATCTGGTTACTCAAGCGTCACATGTTAAAGATTAGTTCAGTACATCTATATGGGACTCTTTCTGTGCTGGACTGTTTTGCCCCACTGGTGAAGTTATCTGTTCTTTTGGCACCACAACCTTTTCATGATTATTGCAAGTTTCCACAAAATCTTAAAATTGGATTACAGTAAAGCTACAGATCAAGACAAGAAGTGATGGACACCATCCCCACACCACTGGTTCTTCTCCCTCTTTGTTTCCCATTCATTCAGTTCTCTGGTGCCTTCCAACAGTGTAGCACATATCAAGTTAAAGTTGTAATACATATTTGTCTACAGTCATACTCCTGATTTGTTTGTGAAGCCTCAACGTCAACGACACTATACATGTAATTTGAGTCTGCTTTTCCTTGCTGGTTCCTATAAAGCAATCAATTTTGTGTATTAGCCTTTCATGTTGCAGCTTTCCTACATACACTTATGATTGCCAGGAAGTGTCCTTGGTGCTTCCAGATTTTCTCCATAGACAGTCATCTGCACTTATACTGTCTCCTTTCCTGTCTTCCTATCTACACACAGTCCCTTTGGCTGCTTCCATTATCGACTTGGCTAAGACATCTACTACAGTGCTGTAAATGACCAACGAGACTGGTCTTAGAAAGTTTCATCTTTTGCAAGACTGATTATGAATTTAGCCTTCAAAGATGTTCTTTATTAAGTTAAAGAGATTTTCTTCTTCTCCTTGTTCACTAGGAATGGGTGTTGGAGTTTATTACATTTTGCTTGCAGCTGTTGATAAGGTTATGTGATATTGACATAGTAGATTATGCCAATTGACTTCTTACATTTTTTTTAAATTATTTTATTTTATGCGTATGGGTATTTTGCCTGCATGTGAGTGTATGTACCATATGAATGCTGAATACCCACAGGGACCAAAAGAAAAAAAATGTTATATCCCTTGGAACTGGAGTTACAGTTATGAACTACAATATGGATGCTCTAAATTGAATACAGGTCCTGTAGAAAAGCCTACAGTGCTTTTAAAAAACTGAGCCATCTTTCCAGCATGCCCTCTAACTGACTTTTGAAAGTTGAATTAGGCCTGAGCCCAAATAGTTGTGCTATATCCTATATTTTTGAAGCTAGGATTAAGATTACTTGTTTGTAACACATAATTTATTTTATAAATATATTTGGACTCTTCACTAATGTTTTTTAAAGACTTTTGCAATGATCTTTCCAACAGGTTTTGGTTTGTAACTTCCTCTAATATCTTCCTGGATTTGGCTTTGTATAATGCTGACTTCAGACTTGGTTTTACCCCCATCTTCTGAAGAGATTGCAGAGACCCACTAGGCCTTACCCCACTATGTTTGGAGGAACCTTTAGAACCATGCAACATTTTTGATTCAGACAACATGTGGGATCTGAAAGTAACATCATAGAAAGTACAGCCACAGATCTCCTAGTCTGTTTAGATAACACTTAAATCTTGTAGAATTCAGTCCGTCATAATTCTAACATTTGGGCTTAGCAAGATGTTTAGTGAGATGTAGGCTATGAGAACTTATAGGAAGGATGTATTAGCTACTTGCAAGCATGAAACTTTTAAATGCAAACCACAAATGCACAGATCACACCTAAAATGTATCAGCCATATACTGTGTAGCAAGGAATTTTATTAATTAAATTTTGTTGCTGTGATAAATCACCCGAGAAAGGTGCTCTGAGTTCACGGTTACAGAGATTTCAGCTACGCATCGCTAGTTCTGAGCGTGATGTAAGGCAAATTATCATGGTCCAGTATGTGCTGAAAGAGGCTCCTCACTTGGGTAAGGGGAGATGATGAGCTATTACTTCCTTCTTTCAACTGTACCTGACTTCACAATATTCCACGGAAGCTCATAAGTACGTTAATCCATTGATAAAGCCAATGAACTTAGAAGCCAGTCACTTCCCAATAAGCCCATTAGTTGGGGATCAAACTTGAATACATGAGCCCTTTGAGGGGATACTTCATATCCAGACCCCCTTAGAGATGCTGTGTTTGTTGACAAAGGAATCATTGGCTTGACCCTAGTGACCTCCCAGTGAGTTTAGCAGAATTTAATTCCTTCCAGACCTGGAAGTCTACTCAGTAATCACCCTGAGTACAGGTAATGGTTATTGCATATTCAGAAGTTCTTGCTGTGGAAACTGTAGGTGCTGTGCATGTACCCCTCAGCCTGGGCAGAAGTTGGGGGAGATAGGGGAGAAGGAAGGAAAAGAAGGGGGGAGGAAGAGGGAGAAGAGGGAAAGAGGAGGCGGAGGGGAGGGCTGGGAGTGAGTTGCCATATTTGAGATAGTTTGATTAAGGTTTGATTTCACGGCAATTTCCATAGTCTGCATGTGTCTGGCAAGACTGTTTATAAATACTTCTGTGGGGGAAACCCTCACATTAGACATCTGCTTGCAATTATTCAGCTCCATTCTTCTTGACAAATGATAAGCTTGAGATTTCTAATGAAGAGCAATTTGTCTTAGATAGGTAAAATATTTTATGAATAATTTCGGAAAATGTGGCTCCTGTATTTAAATCTAAGAAAGATATGGTACCAAGTCTCAGGGGAAAAGTAAGCTTCTCTCTGAACACAATCTGTCATCAAATTGCATGAGAAAGGATCCATAATTGGTTGTATATCCCTTGGTAATGCATCCTGTTTACTTTAGCACTGCCCAAGCGATATGTCTTGCTGATCAGCCGAAGCCTGTGAAAGAGTACAAGTACCCCGAGAAGCTGCCTGGACAGTTGTACGATGCAAATACACAGTGCAAGTGGCAGTTTGGAGAGAAAGCCAAGCTCTGTATGCTGGACTTCAGAAAGGCAAGTGGTTAGTTACTGCCACATGCTCAATACAGCATGATTCATAAAACCATTTTGTTTAGTGCAACTGACAGTGATGTATTCCACATTTATTGGGCACCTACCAAACGTCAGATCCTATATTCCGGGACTGGCCCAATGTAACAGGAAACACATGCTTTCCTGGTGGAGCAGATGACGGGAGATACTTTTGTGGGTATCAGCTTTCATTTGGGAGCTCACTTGACTTGTTAGGTCAGATCTTTCTTTCTAATTTATCACGTGGGAGTGAATGCAGTAATAACATTTAGTTGGTTTAGGTTGGCAAATTAATAACCCTGCATTTTTCAGATAATATTAAGAAAACAATGTTCCCCACCCCCATTCCAACATGATCACAGTCTACTGGAAGGCAGCAGTATATCATGGGGCTTCTGACTATTGAATTTCCTAAGTAAAGTATTTATAGAGCAGTTCCTCACAAAGGTGATGTCTCTGCAGCCCCCAGGATGTCTCTTCGGTGATTTCCCACATAAATCCTTCACAGAACACAGATACACACTCTGGCTAGACAGAGAGAGTCCAGATTTAAGAATTGGCTCTACTTAAAACCACAAGGAAAACTACTCATAAATCAGTGAAAGTAACTAGTTTTGAGGTTCCTTTTATTCTATTTTATAATGAAATCAAGAATAAAATAGAAAGTACTTATAGTCTTCCAGAAAACCCTCAACGCTTCAGGAGTGATAGTAATTCCCCTGCCTCTCTTCTTTCCAGCACAATCATCTAAACACAGTCAGGGTTCTTCTAAAGGCCAGTTGCCCTTTTGTGGGAAATAACTAGAATTTTTTCTGTTACTCTAATATACGTTAAGGTACAGAAAACTTATAAAACTAAAATTTTTGCTTAAAGATTAGACTTTCTAGACTGTGCATCTGGTCTCTATATTATTTGCTTTGTGACTTTGAACCATACCATCATTGGTATCCTAATACTATTTATAAAATATAAAAAATATCAAGATAATTATAGTGTATCTGTTTATTATTGATGAAATGGTTTTATGGAGTGAAATGAAATAATTTTAAATCCTACTTATTTTACAGAATTTGTATTGCGGTTATTAATATCCCAAACAAGGTTTGCTTGTCCAAGCTGCAGACATCAGCTCTGACCATATCTACTCTTCACCAAATAACTCCTTTTTGTCTGATGGCATTGCTTATGTCTTTATCCCCCATGTTGCCATCCTATTCAGCAATTCAATAGAGACATATAAAACCTCCAGCGATGCTCCTTCAATTTACCATTTTTCCTTTTAGCTCTATCTATTTCTGCCAGCTCCTGCTATGTGTAGCCAGAAACTCTGCAAGTGAGTACATATTTAGTTAGAATTCTATGTCTATGTGACTCCTAAAAGGATGGATTAGTAAATGGGTAAATGGATGCACACATGCATACCTATAGATGCATAAATTAATAGATGTCTAACAGTATCTTGATTATGGATATTTCAAAAATTGGGGAGTAGATACAGTACCTATAATCTTAGATACTGGAGAACTGAAGCAGAGGTATCATTTGATCCTGGGCATTCAAAGACAGCTTGAATAACAATAAGACTCCAACTCTAAATATAAATGAATTCATAAGGAATGAGAAAAAATTTAATTTTCATATGTAAGAAAATGAATGGAAATAAAGTTAGAGAGAAATACATGATCAAATGATATTTGGACGTTTTAAATCACATTTTTATGGGTTTCCTTTATGCCTAGATTAAGCCTATTTTACCTTCTGGTTTAGAACATATGATTTTCATATTTCATGATTGAATAAATACAAATAGTAAAATTCCATGTATGGAATTCAGAGGAGCTGAAGCCAGGGTTCTGTGTTTGGGACATCTTTTGACTTTTCCTCCCTGTGGCTAAGGGGACAATCATTGGCTGTACTTGTTGATAGGTTTGAGATTTTAGCACACATGTGTAAAATATTTGTAATAGCAATGGCTTCTCTTCCTTTAGGATATCTGTAAGGCTTTGTGGTGCCATCGGATTGGAAGAAAATGTGAGACTAAGTTCATGCCAGCAGCAGAGGGCACGTTGTGTGGGCAGGACATGGTAAGATGCTGATTCCATCAGCCATCCACTACAACTTCAGTCTTGCAACCCACACACCCCTTCTCCTCTTACACTGGTGTTTGAAAACCAGCGTTTCTCATCATGTGCATACCTACATCCTTGCTAAAACACTGTGACTCTTCTATGCTGATATTACTATTAATAAGCTATACAGAGTTGGTAAAATGAGCAGTCAGGCAGTAAGTAATGATCGAGTGTATATGCCTGGTCTGGCCTCAGAGAGAGAAGATGCACTTAATCCTCAAGAGACTTGAGGCCCCAGGTGTGGTGGGCATGAGGGTGTGGTGGAGAGATCCTCTTGTAGACAGGTGTGTGTGGGGAGGAGTTATGGGATAGGAAGTGGGGGTTGTAGTCTGGGAGGGAGATGAAGATGGGACTGTAAAAAAGGAATAAAGAATAATAATTATATATACATTAACTATGTATATTCCTTATAAATTAAAAGTATATACAACACAGCATTGCCTCTACAGAAGACATAGTGTTACCTCTGCAGCTGACATAGTGTTACCTCTATAGCTGACATAGTGTCAACTCTCCAGCTGACATAGTGTTACCTCTACAGCTGACATAGTGTCAACTCTCCAGCTGACATAGTGTTACCTCTGCAGCTGACATAGTGTCACCTCTACAGCTGACATAGTGTCAACTCTCCAGCTGACATAGTGTCAGCTCTACAGCTGACATAGTGTTACCTCTACAGCTGACATAGTGCCACCTCTGCAGCTGACATAGTGTCAACTCTGCAGCTGACATAGTGTCACCTCTACAGCTGACATAGTATCACCTCTACAGCTGACATAGTGTTACCTCTACAGCTGACATAGTGTTACATCTGCAGCTGACATAGTGTCAACTCTGCAGCTGACATAGTGTCACCTCTACAGCTGACATAGTGTTACCTCTGCAGCTGACATAGTGTCACCTCTACAGCTGACATAGTGTCAACTCTACAGCTGACATAGTGTCACCTCTACAGCTGACATAGTGTCACCTCTACAGCTGACATAGTGTCAACTCTACAGCTGACATAGTGTCACCTCTACAGCTGACATAGTGTCACCTCTACAGCTGACATAGTGTTACCTCTGCACCTGACATAGTGTTACATCTACAGCTGACATAGTGTCAACTCTACAGCTGACATAGTGTCACCTCTGCAGCTGGCATAGTGTCACCTCTGCACCTGACATAGTGTCAACTCTACAGCTGACATAGTGTAAACTCTACAGCTGACATAGTGTTACCTCTACAGCTGACATAGTGCCACCTCTGCAGCCGACATAGCATCAACTCTGCAGCTGACATAGTGTCAACTCTACAGCTGACATAGTGTTATCTCTACAGCTGACATAGCGTCAACTCTACAGTTAACATAGTGTCAACTCTATAGCTGACATAGTGTTACCTCTGCAGCTGACATAGTGTCAACTCTACAGCTGACATAGTGTTAACTCTACAGCTGACATAGTGTTACTTCTGCAGCTGACATAGTGTCACCTGCAATTGACATAGTGTCCCCTATGCAGCTGACATGATGTCACCTATGCAGCTGACATAGTGTCACCTCTGCAGCTGACATAGTGTCACCTCTGCAGCTGACAGCTGACATAGTGTCACCTCTGCAGCTGACATAGTGTTAACTCTACAGCTGACATAGTGTCAACTCTACAGCTGACATAGTGTCACCTCTGCAGCTGACATAGTGTCACCTCTGCACCTGACATAGTGTCACCTCTGCACCTGACATAGTGTCGCCTCTGCACCTGACATAGTGTCAACTCTACAGCTGACATAGTGTTACCTCTACAGCTGACATAGTGTCAACTCTGCAGCTGACATAGTGTTACTTCTGCAGTTGACATAGTGTCACCTGCAGTTGACATAGTGTCACCTATGCAGCTGACATGATGTCACCTATGCAGCTGACATAGTGTCACCTCTGCAGCTGACATAGTGTAACTCTGTAGCTGACTTCCTCCTTGCAAGCCAGATTCATAACTGAAAATTAAATTATAGTGATAAAAGCAGCTCAACTGACTCACAATAAAAGTCTAACAAAAAGCTTTTAGTTTCTTAAAAGAGCCCATGGATAAAAAAGAAGCACTGGCTTTGGAATCTCTGATCATCGAAGAACACTGGGTAATGTCCCCAAGTATTCAGGTGCAGGTGACCACACATACACATGACACCACCTATTTTCAACTTGTGTACTTGGCCAGGACTTGACACATGTTCAGGAGTCCTATGATCTGCAGCAAGATGGCCCACAGGCACTGAGTAACGCTGTGGCTGTACTTTTTCCCATGAAGCAAGCTTCTACTTTTGGGCACAGGCCTGCCCTTTGCTGACCTGCCTCTGTTCAGGAGCTCCTGTCTCCTGTTATCTTTAAGTTAAGACATGTCTACCTGAGAATATCCTCAGGTTAGTCAACTTGCTGATCCTGGCTTCTGTGTCTGCTGCTCTCTGTGTTGGAAAACCTTCAACCAGGTGGTTTTGAAACCACATAAAATGAGCAGCAAACTCACTCACTCTTCTGCCCATCAGGGACTCTCATCCACAGGCAACACCTTGGCCTTACCCTGGTCTTTCCATCTTTTATTTCTCCAGAAGGCGGGGCTGTCTGAGACTAGACTTGTTCATGCCCAGCTACAGAAACCTCAGTGAGCAGAGGTGTCTACCTGTACTTTGTTTTGTCATGTGCAGTAAGAGCAGAAGGTGATACAAGAGATAGATGTTTTTCCTTATAGAGAAAAGAAAATGCAAAGAATTAGGTGGATGAGATTTTCAAAATGATTTGCTTTTTGTATATTTTAATTAAGGTATAATTTCATCCCTTTCTCCCTTCACTTTGCTCCCTCACACCTCTATACAATACCCTCCCCCAATCCCTTCCATGTCTCCCTCACTTGCAGATTGAGGGAGCCTCATATGTGTATATATCTATATATATGAACAATAATAATAATGTAACAAAATATATATGTGCACAAATACATAACTACAACCTGCTGAGTCCACACTTACTGTTTATGTGCATTTGTGTGCATATTGTTTCTGGGTCAACCACTTTTTCCTGGACAAACAATGAGGGATCTCATTCCTGGGAGAGTCTAACTCTCTCCCAGAAGTTCTCAGTTGTCCATAGCTCCTTGTTTAGAGGTTGGACCATGTAAGATTGTCCCCCTCCCACATTCTCATGTGTATTGATGTTATCATTGTTCAGATATTGGTTATACTACCATTTCTATGAGACTGTTTCACAGTGGACTTTCTGGCATCCCAGATTTTATACCCTTTCTGTTCTAGCTTCTGAGATGTTCCCTGAGCTATAAATGAGAGAGCTGTGATATATGTGTATCCATTGAGGCTGGGCTACATAGCTGATTGATCTCTGTGTTCTGCTCAGTTGTGATAGTCTGTGATGATCTCCATGGACTCTAAAGAGAAGCTTGTTTGATAAAGAGAGATGACTATATGTATCTATAGGTATAAAGGCAGGGATCAGAATATAATGAGGAATATGCTGTAGGAGTAGATTCTCTTCCAAGACTCATGACCTCAAAGCCCCAGGTGCCTGTCTATGTTTCCAATACCACATGTCCTTCTTCTTGTTGAGAAAGGCTTAAGTCCAGTTAGGCAGCTGTTGGTTAATACCAATGAGAGTGGCACCTAATAGCTTGCTATGTTGACTTTTTTGTGGTTAGTAGTTGTCACAGCTGGGTAGGACTGTTTCCTTTCCTCTTCTAGCATCTGGAATAGGATTTTCTGGTACCATGGAATCTAGACTTAATGAAAGATACAGCTTAAATTATCAAAGTCCTGTATCTGAGGTATGTAGTGTCTTCAGCAACAGGGCCTCACACTCAACATCTGAGAGTCAATCAGAGGCAGCTGCCATGTTTTGAAAGTCACTTGGAGTTCCTGGCCAACCATTCTGGACAGTATTTTCAGTGCCTGGTACTGAGGATTTTGTTAGTCTGTGATTTTTATGGAAATCATTGTCAACTTTAATGGCATAGCATCCTTCAAGTTACACCCCCCCACACACACACTATATGTTTGTATGTACATGCATATGTTTACATTTATTGTGTATAATTTTAGGTAAATAGAAAATGACGTGAGTCCTTGAGTCTTTATCAAACAACCTTGGTATTATTTGTCCCTCTTGGCTCCTTCTCCTTTTATATCAACATCCCTCTGTCCTGTCTAGTTTGAATCCCTGTCCCTATTATCCCATTTACTGCTCCACGTCATATGTATCCTGCTATTTCCTGAATGATTTATTGAAACAATTTTCATGGGTCAATAATGGTCCAATGTCAGTAGTTGATTTGACAAATTTTGCCCCATACACCTGTAATAGGCTATTGAAATGGTGTCATGTAAGTTTTTCAGAAGTAGCATTACTTTTTCTCAGGACCCAGCTGTCGCCTCAACTCCTAGAGACTACCCCTTTACATGCATCTGCTGTCCATAAACCAGGCTCTGTTTACTTAATGCAAATAGCAACCAGGGAAGACATTTGTCTTCCCTCTTCTCAATAGATAATCTGCACCACTGTGCTCCTGGGAGTGAAGGCTATGCTACAGTACCACAAGATTCCCAAAAGTATTTGTGTATGTAAGAGAGGTGAGGATACCACATGGAGTTCAGTCATAATTGAGATCAGTGAGCCATCCGTTTACAAAAAAGGAGCAGACCATCTCTAGACCTCGTGGGAGGAGGCAGAATTCCTGAGCAATTACCTCCCCTCTGCAGAAGGCTGGTGATATCTAACCTGCCCTAAATGAGCAAGCTGGAGTCTTTGAGCCCAGGTGTTTGGAGTAAAATCCAGGTGCCAACCAGACATGACAAGGTGCTGAGTCCCAGGTCTCCCCCAGCTAGGCTCTTCCACTTGAGACTCTCTTCAAAAAGCAAGCTGAGAAAAGAAACTTGTTTGTGCAAGTCAGGGGTCACGATTTCAGAGACGAGCCATCAGACCAGATGTTCATGTAAATATTTCAGTTGTGTCTGCCCTCCTCCGGGAGGTCAGGCTTCTGCGGTGACTGATCCACACATCTTCTCTTTACATGCATTCCTCAGGTGGTGCTGCGTTTGGAAAGATAAATAAAGAAACACTAAATGTGTCTTTAGTACATGCCACTTGAGTGTAGAGAATCCAGTGTTTGCATATTTTACAAGATCCCTACCCCTTGGTGTTACAAAAGTAATGAAATGAAATCACCTATGCAGGACTCGTGTAAATTACTTTTAATTTATCTTTATAATGTTTAGTGGTGTCGTGGAGGACAGTGTGTGAAGTATGGTGACGAAGGCCCCAAGCCCACCCATGGCCATTGGTCAGATTGGTCCCCCTGGTCCCCCTGCTCCAGGACCTGTGGGGGAGGAGTCTCTCACAGAGACCGTCTCTGTACCAATCCCAGGTATGCACAGGATCTGCTTCCTTCTGAGTGAACCTTCCCATGGCACTAGAGCTTGCTAATACCAGCACTTACACTCTGCTGTACAGAACACTAGGAAGGCAATTTCACTCCATTTCCTAAGCAATTCTCTCATTTTTGTGTGGTTTATTTTGCTTACTACTTCCCGACAACCAGTAAAAGATAACGTCATCCAGCCAGCAGAGCCATGGCAGAACTGGCTTTTAACTACGTGGCTTAAAATACTATGATGCTATTCGGTTTGTTGATTATTTTTTTGGTAAGGGAGTGGAGCCTGGATGAATGTCTGCAATAAAGATCAACTCTTTTATGCAAAAACAAGTCATTGCTTTTCCATCAAGTATATTCACCTTACAACTGGCAGCCTAACTTCAGCAGCTAGACAGGGAGAGGCGGCTATCTAATTTGGCAAGCAAAGTGCTCTCAGACTCCTTTCAGAAACAAGTTGTGTTGCTTTGTTGTTCTTATCTGTAAAGCAGGAGGCCCCCAAAGTCAACATTTGCTCCACCGTCCTCTTGTGTATACCTACCCAGGCTCATGGGGATTCTCCAAAAACCAGCAGGCTCATTGGCTGTCAGATGATGCCCTGACTTGACCCACAGGCCTAATGCCTGGCCTAGTCACAAGGAATCTGGCAGTAGAAAGAAGATGACATTGGCTTTCTGCCTCTTAGAAAGTCATCCTCTTTCTCAGTAGCAACTCCGAAAACCCCTCTGTAGGATATTAAGGGAAGCTCATTCTCCTGCCTCTCCAGAGGAGGCTGGGGAACAAGGAACAAGGGCATACAAGCCCGAAACTTGAACTCACCTTGTCCTCCAGCACCAGGAATGTAACACTCAGGACAGACTCAGGAAGATCCCTCCCTTCAGTGCCCACTCTAAGTAGTTAATATTAGCAGCTGTGCTGCCCGCCCACTGAACATAATGTCCAGGAAGAGCTGACCTCTGGCTACGATATGCATTCCAGACCATCTCATGGAGGGAAGTTTTGCCAGGGCTCCACGCGTACTCTGAAGCTGTGCAACAGTCAG
Organism: Apodemus agrarius; assembly: GCA_964023405.1. Taxonomy (NCBI): domain Eukaryota; kingdom Metazoa; phylum Chordata; class Mammalia; order Rodentia; family Muridae; genus Apodemus; species Apodemus agrarius. The sequence goes on from OZ030020.1 coordinate 3,716,413, forward strand.
AAGTGCCCTCTGGACAGTGTGGACTTCCGTGCCGCCCAGTGTGCCGAGTACAACGGCAAGCGTTTCCGAGGGTGGCTCTACAAGTGGAAGCCTTACACCCAAGTGGAAGGTAAGTTTCCAGGCCTGCTCTCTAGGGTGCCCGTGCTTTGTTACCTGCTTCAAAGGCATCAGGCGTCTAGCACAGCCATGTTCCAGGGCAGACGATGTAGATCTAGGAAGCTATTAGCTGGGCCTGTTTCCATCTGGCCTGCCCCACTGTCATGGCATCTTACCTATATTGGCCATGTAGTCAGACGTCCACAGGCTAGATTTGTTGAATGGATAGGTATTTAAAAAATATGATTGACAGTAGTTGTTGCTGGTATTGCCATAATCATATCACCCACTAAAAACTTAAATATTAAAAGCTAAGAGAAAATTTTCAGTAGGCTTTATTAAAAACGAGTGATTTTTCAAGTATACTATAGCAATAAAGTCTTACTCTGTAACTATACAATAAGAAATATATGCACAGAGTGAGTGAAATTTACACTTACCAGAGGGACGAAGTGAGCATGGTATATGGTACAGTAGCTAAAATTATTAAAGTGTTGACCGCTCATGATTCGGGGTATATTTAAAGGACATTTAATTATCTCATTGTATAGAATTGAGAGTTCTGTCCTGGCAAGTGGCAGGGGTTCTGGGGGAATACAAAACCTAGACCGTCCATCTGGCTGTATGTCCATCACTTCAGTACATAAGCTCACATGGTAGATTTTCAAAATCACCAAACCCTCCGTAGGGAGTTGCCAGTATTCTCAGACAAAGCAGATCCGTTTGGTTCTTCTGCATAAACTGTAAAACTGAAGCCCACAATAAATATAGCCCCGAGCCAGAAGAAAACCAGTTAGTGGGATATCACAGGAACGGGACTTAGCTGTGACATTAGGGTGAAGTGTGTGTGCTACCCCTGACTTTGCTAGACTGTGGCATAGAGCCATATTAAGCACACACACAAGGAATCGGTGAATCCTAGGCCTGTGAAAGTTCCCAAGACAGTGAGCCTTCCATGGTCAGCTTTCCCAGTTCTATCCAGAGAGAAGACCGAAGGTCCCCACAACAGCTTCAGTTACCCATACGAACTGTGAGGCCTTGAAGCGTGAGGGCGCTCCGATCCTCAGGGCCTTGTGCACTAACGTCCCTACAGAACACATTGAACCTTGAGCTTTTAACATTTCTTTTAATAGTTATTACATGTAATTCATGAGAATTTTACGTAGTGTTAGAAAACACTACTGATCCTTTCTATTCCTGTAATGCAGTCTTTATATAGTAAACCATAAACACTGTAGTCCAGTCAACAAGTGCATATTGAATACCTACTATGTACCAACTATATAAAGGAAATATTAGACAATAGGCACTAGAAAAAATAACAGTGAGACATTATAAATAATAATAATAATAATAATAATAATAATAATAATAACAATAACAATAATTTGAAGTGTTTTACCAAAAATGAACATTAAAATTTCTTTACAAGGTCCATAGTAGTGGCATACACCAGAGGCAGGTAGATCTCTATGAGTTCAAGGACAGCCTGGTATACTAGAATATTTCAGGCAGGGAAACGTGGTGAGCCCCCCTCCCATCTTAAAAAAAATGTCTTTGAAATGTGTTATTGTGTGGGATTTATTTTAGGGGGTAGACAACCGAAGAAGAATCTGAACCTCAGAGCAAAAATCACCGAGCTTAAGTGTCTTTCTTATTTGTGTTTGTGTGTGTATTTCTTTTTAAGATCAGGACTTATGCAAACTCTACTGTATCGCAGAAGGATTTGATTTCTTCTTTTCTTTGTCAAATAAAGTGAAAGATGGGACTCCATGCTCGGAGGATAGCCGTAATGTTTGTATAGATGGGATGTGTGAGGTAATAACGACCGCTTATTCATTCAACAAACGTCTCCAGACAGTCTGCTTTGTGCCAGGCATCCCATGAGGGCTAGAAAGCCAGACATATGAGAGGAGCCCTTCCCCTCCAAGTCCCAGCCCAGGGGGAGAAAGCCAGAAGAGCTCATGCTGATGGCACTGCTTTGGGATTGAGGTGTGTACAGAGCATGAGCAGAGGGGAGAGCTGATTCTCAGATGTGGGTCTGGAGTATGTGTGGGCACCTAGGAGGAGGGAGCATCCCCACCTGAGCTCTATCTCAAAGGGTACATTGGAACAAGGGTCCCGGGAGCAGAGCACAGTGGCTTTAGGAAGCTGGTGGAGTTCTCAGAAGGCAACTGTGCTCTTGGGGTGCTCAGTGGATAAAGGCATGAACAAGAACTCATTCAGGTGACCACTGCAATGTATGTAGACTAGAAACTAGGTTTAGGAACAGCAGACCTACAAGGGGCACAATTTCTAGGCAGTGTTATCGTCAGTCAGTGAGGTCACTTTTCAGCTATCATAATGATCTCTACATGATGGACCATCCAGATGAGCTGCAGCAGGGCAGGGGAATTCAAGCAACCTCAATACCACAAAATCTGGGAAACCAACCCAAAAAAAAAATCTATGAGAAATTTTGGGAAATTTAAATTCTTTTAGTGGTAAAATCTTCCTTGCACTCATGTATCCCTGGTGGTTGCTTTCTTCCTCCCACCTCAGGTAGAGATTTGCAGTGTAATTAATGAGGTATAATTAAAGAGTAACCTGTACATCATGGTCTCAAGACCTGCAGGGAGCCACACCCCATAGCAGACTTGATAGTGTTGACCTTCTACACCCCCTCAGGAGAGCATTACAATATATGTCTGGCCCTGGGTATTTCCAGCAAGGACAAAGATTATGATTGCTTTGTTTTTGAGTGAATTTTATTCTTCCACATACCTTGACAGGAAATATGAAAAGAGCTATGATTATGGGAACATTAATAAGGGCCTCAAATTCTACAGTCTTGCATAGATCTAAGCCCATAAATCACTGATGGGAGAGTTTCTGTGCAGTGGCAATAAGTTCCTGGTACAAGCCCGCTTCAGCAGAGCCTGTGTGAACACACAAACAGCCAGTTTACCAAGTCAGTATTGGTCTGAGATTTGCTCTAACACAGTCCTCCAGCTTTCACTTAGGGCCCCGAGCATCACACCTGGGGAGGAATTACTACAAGAGGACAGATAGCACATTGCAAGAAAAAGATCCCAGGAGACCAGGACCAGCCATGCTGTGCACATACCGGGATCCACCACCTATTTGCTAACTACCCCATGTTGCAAACGTGTTTGGCTAGAGTGGGAGGAAAATTTTGTCACGTGGTTGGTGATGTTGTCGCATGTATCATCCTTTCTTTCATGAATGATTATAACGGCCTCCAGAAGGTTGGATGTGACAATGTCCTTGGTTCAGATGCAACTGAGGACTCCTGTGGGGTCTGCAAGGGGAATAACTCAGACTGTGCCATGCATAGAGGACTCTACAGTAAGCACCACCCCACCAAACGTGAGTACCTCTGAGTCATGTACATCTGTGCAAGAAAGGATTCAATCAGAGATTTTGTTGGGAGGGGCTAAGGGAGAGGAAACAGGATGTTTAGAGGGCTGAGGTCTTCCACAGAGGCCTTTCCTTTTCTTTAAAAAAAAAATATATATATATATTATTTTCTATATTCTTTGTTTACATTCCAAAGGCTTTCCCTTTTCCAGTTCCTCCCTCACCATATGTCCCATAAGTCCTCTTCCCCCCCCCCATTCCCCAATCCCCCCCTCCCCACCATTTCTCTGTTCTGGTACTCTCCTACAAAACCAGATTTAGTCTTTTCTGACCAGGGTCCTCTCCATCCCTTTTCTTGGGAATCTTTTGCTTAGCTAATTGTGTCTTGAGTATTCAGAGCTTCTGGGCTCATTAATATCCACTAATCAGTGATTGCAATTCATGTGAATTCCTTTGTGATTGGGTTGACTCACTTAGGATATTTCCCAGATCCTACCATTTGCCTATAAATTGCATGAATTCATTATTTTTAATTGCTGAGTAGTACAGAAAATGTGGTATATTTATACAATGGAATACTACTCAGCTTTTCCTTTTCTTAATCTGTGGGTTGGGTGACCCTTTCACAGGGTTACCCAAGAACATTGGAAAACACTAATATTTACATTATGATTCATACAGTAGCAAAATTATGGTTATGAAGTAACACCAAAAATGATTTTATGGTGGGGGGTTACCACAATGGGAGGGACTGTATTAAAGGGTTGCAACAATAGGAAGGTTGGGAACTACTAACCTGGAGCTTCTGTTTTTACCTAGAAGTGGATGAGAGGTTCTTTGACTTAAAGTGATCCTTAGTAAGACTGCACATTACAAGATTACTCCTCTAACCAATGATGAAAAGGGACACCTACAGGTGTCTATAGCAGAACTAGAGGCAGATCCATCAGTTCTAAACACGGACTCTCGCATCCAATTGTAGAGAAGCTAGATTAAACTAAATACTACATTTCTCTATCCAGAGTACTACCACATGGTAACCATTCCCTCTGGAGCTCGGAGCATTCGCATCTACGAAACAAACATCTCTACCTCCTATATTTCTGTGCGCAATTCTCTCAAGAGATATTACCTGAATGGTCACTGGAGTGTGGACTGGCCTGGGCAATACAAGTTTTCAGGTACCATCTTCAACTACAGACGCTCCTACAAGGAGCCCGAGAGTTTAACCTCCGCTGGACCAACCAACGAAACGCTGATTGTGGAGGTAGAGACCAACTTCTGGTTCCAGGGCTAATGAACTGTAGCTTTTGTAGTATTGTTGTGGTATTTAGATGTGTGCAGCATTGTAGCTATCAGAAACAGGAGCAATCCATCCAGCCGGCTCAAGGGGGCAGTAGACATTTTGCTATTGTCCTCCCTTGCTTGGTTTATGAGCCTGTCCATGTACTTACCTGTGTTGCCATCGCTGGGTCTTTATCAGTAGATATTATGGGCGATGGTTGTTTTGTTTTAATTAACATTTCAGATAGCACACAAATTGTAGGTTTTGTTATGACATATCTGAACATGTGTGTCATTGGGCTTTGTTTGTATTCATTCCTTCACTGCCCTTTCTTTTTTTTTTTTTTTTTTTTTTTTCCTTTTTTTTTTTATCATTTTTTTTTATTTTCTATATTCTTTGTTTACATTCCAAAGGCTTTCCCCTTTCCCAGGTACCCCCCACCATATGTCCCATAATTCCTCTCCCCCCCCCATGCTATTCCCCACTCTTTCCCCCCCCCCACGATTTCTCTGTTCTGGGTCTACAATACTGGATCCAATCTTTACAGGCCCAGGGTTCTCTCCTTTTTTTCTTCTTGAGAGTCATTTGACTTGCTAATTGTGCCTTGAGTATTTAGGGCTTCTGGGCTCATTAATATCCACTTATCAGTGATTGCATTTCATGTGTATTCTTTTGTGATTGGGTTAGCTCACTTAGGATGATAGTTTCCAGATCTAACCATTTACCTACAAATTGCATGAATTCATTATTTTTAATTGCTGAGTAGTACTCCATTGTATAAATATACCACATTTTCTGTATCCATTCCTCCTTTGAGGGATATTTGGGCTCCTTCCAATTTCTGGCTATTATAAACAAGGCTGCTATAAACATAGTGGAGCATGTGTCTTTGTTGTATGCAGGGGAATCCTCTGGGTATATGCCCAGGAGTGGTATGCCAGGGTCCTCTGGGAGTGGCATGCCCAATTTTCTGAGGAACCGCCACACTGATTTCCAGAGTGGTTTTACCATTTTTTCACTGCCCTTTCTTGATCCCCTCCTCTCATGATGTTCTCCAACTGCATAGTCTTCCTTCTGATTTAAGTTCATGGTTGGATAGAGAGAGAAAGATGAGGTAAACAGAAATGTATAGATGGATATACAGGTAGATAGACAAATGAGGATGAAGATAGATGATAGATAGATGATAGGCAGATAGATGATAGATAGGTGATAGATAGATAGATAGATAGATGATAGATAGATAGATAGATAGATAGATAGTAGATAGATAGTAGATAGATGAGATTAGCAGAGATCATATAAATGTGATTCTGTCTCTCTCCCTACTCTTGTGTCTTGATTCCTTTCTTTCCCATATTATATTCATTCTGTCACCAAATCATCCTTTGTCAACTTTCATGTCATGCATGTGTTTGCATATGTGCACATATGTGCATGACCCAGATATGAGAGGAAACAAATATTTGCTGGGCTTACTTGCTCATAGTATGATCTCCAGTTCCATCCATTTCCCTCTAAGTAACATAATTTCATTTTTTTTATGTCTGAACAAAACCCAGTTGGGTATATATACCACACAGTCCTTAGCCACTTGCCTTTGGATTGTTAGGGTGACTCCATGTCTTGGCCATTGCATCTTTGTGGTGTGCTATATATATAATATATATATTATAAATATATTGAAGAGGATTATAGCATGTGGTACTCTCTGAGGAAACCTTACACTGCTTCCTAAAGTGGCTGCTTAACTTTTCCTCCCAACAGCCGTCTATCCTCTTTCCCCATAGCCTTGACTACTTTTATTAATCATCACTGTCACTTGATTTCTTGATGATAGATATTCTGACAGGAATGAGAAACTTAGAACAGATGCAATTTGCAATTTTCTTGAAGGCTAAAAATGTTGGACTCATTTCTAAGTCAGCTGGTAATTTGTATATCTTGCTCTTGGTAATTGTCAATTCTGTTCATTTGCTCATTTATTGATTAGATAGTCTCAGTCTGGGTAATTAGCTTTATAACACTTTATACTTGCTATTCATTTATTCATCTGTTCATTTACTCATTTGTTATTTCATTCTTTATCTGGTGCATGTGAGCAATGATTTTTCTATCACCTTGTCTCCTCTGATGATGCTGCACTGTTCTTTTTTTATTGATTTTTTTCATGGACTATAATCTGGTTATAGTTTTCCCTTCCTCAGTTCTTCCCAGATCTGCTCACCTTACAACACAGCAAATTCCATACCCTTTCTTTCTCTGTCATTAGGAAACAGTAATCTAATATAAACAATATAATAGTAATTTATTTGTTTTATGCTATTCTGTTTTGTTTTTGTTTTAGTTCTATATTTTCTTTTTAATATTATTCACCTCCATTTGTCAGCTTTGGCTGTTCTTGAGTCATGGGGGCCTGTTTGAAATGGTCACCTACAATAGAAACAAGAATGTAGTCTATGCTTCCCTCTAATAGCTAAAGCCCATTGATACATTTTGTGTGTGGGGGTGTTTCTTTGTTTGCTCATGTGCTTCTTTAACAAGATGTCAGCTCTGAATCTAGTTTAATCTTGGATTTGCAGTTTCCCTAGCACCACCGAGGAAGCTGTCTTCTCTCCAGAGTAAACTTCATTGACATTCAGGATTCACCACCTGAAAGAGTTTATTTCATTCTTTATTTTATTTCACTGGTCTAGTTTTGACTTCTACCAAGCTGGTTTTGTTACTATGGCTCTGTAGTATAAGGTGAAAATCTAGGTATTGTGATGCCGTCAGCACCTTTCTTTCTGTGTAGATAGCACTGGCCTTCTGGGATGCTTTATGCTCCCAGACAAGTTTTACAATTATTCCTCATATCTTTGTGGAGAATGTCATTGAAACTTTGACTGGAATGGCATTGCATCTGTAGATTGCTCTTCATCATGTAGACTTTCTCATCATACTAATTCTGCTGAACCATCAGTTCTTTATGCATTCTAGTTTCTTTTGCAATTTCTTTATGAAGTATTTTGATGACTTCAGTATTTAGTCCCACCAGCTACCTAGTTTTCTATATTTCTCAAAATTCATTTTAGGTATTATGAATGGAATTATTTTCCCAGCCTCTGTGTTGGCATATTTGTTATTTGGAGAAAAACTTCTGATTCCTCTGTGTATCTTTAATAATTGTGGGCATATTTGCTATTTGGAGAAAAGCTTCTCATTTCTCTATATGTTTTCAATAATTTCCATTGGATGCTGATTTATTCTGTTTCTTGGATGTTATTTTTGTAGGTATCTGTTAAGTCCCTATGATCTATGTGTGGTATAAGTCTGAATTTTCTTCTTTGGGCTTTTTCTTTTTATCTGAATATTTTGTTTGTTACTATGTTTCCACATTTGTGGCAAGCATGGTAATGAGGTTAGCCATTGTTACTGTAGCTGGACCAATCAATGCCTTTATGTTTATTTGTTTATATGAAGTTAGATTTATCAGCGTTTGGGGCCTGTGTATGCTTATATATGATTCCTATATTATCTTGACAGATCATTTTCTTTATGTCACTATATGATTCCTATATTATCTTGACAGATCATTTTCTTTATGTCACTACGTTCTGTATCTCCTAATTTTGGCTTTGCATCAGTTTATCAGAGAGTATAGCTGTCTCTGCCTGTTTTCAGCTTCACTTCCATATCTTCTCTTTGAATATGAATTGGACAGTGAGTAGTGGATAGTTCTTTAAAACAACAATCTAGTCTTCTAACCGGATAGCTGAAGATTTACTCTAGAGAGAACTGGATCCTTGAGTCCTGTAATTTCATGGGCTCTTTTCTTGGTAAGCTCATTTCTTCCTTTCCTTTCTCCTGTATTCATATTGGGTTTCTCTGGTATCCTGTGTGAGCTGTTCCTATGTCTCTTCATTTTGGATCTCTTGCCATATGAAACTAATTCTTTCCTCTGTGCTGGTGATAGATTCTGCATTCCTTCCCTGTCTATATGTAAATTTCTTTTAAACATCCTCCACAAGCTTTAGCTGGTTCTTGTGTTGAAATGACTCATTCTCCAAAGGTTCTGTAGCATTTATTTACTCATTCATTTATGTGTATGCTTCCTAGTTTCAGAAGAAAATTGTGTGTTGCATGTATCTGATGCACGTTTTAGAAATTAGACAGTATTTTGTCAACACAGTTTTGTAAGGTATTATTTTAAATAGTTCAAAGCAAAGTAGTTTATCAATTTGTTACTGATTTTACTGAACTTCACTTTATGTCTTCTCTTTATTCTTTTGTAGCTTTTGTTCCAAGGCAGGAACCCTGGTGTGACCTGGGAATTTTCATTGCCAAGGTCAGGGGCTAAGAAGACTCCAGCTGCCCAGCCTAGCTACTCATGGGCCATCATACATTCTGAGTGCTCTGTCTCCTGTGGAGGGGGTAAGTCACCACTTATGCTGCACCAGAGGTGCTAGGTAGGTACTGAATGGAATCAGGCCATGGGTCATGAAAGGCAGAAGCATATATAGAGAGCAAGAGTCTTAATCCATGCTAATTAATGAAATAAACTGTAAAAATAATTTGTTATCTCCTTGTATAGTGAGATTCACCAAGAAATTTTATGATGTTATAAAAAGGTATAATGGCAATGAGAAGAAATATTGCAGCAACCCATAATAGATAATACTTACTACTTTAATATCACAGAAATTTAAGAGTGTGGGATGCAAGAAAAAAATCCATTTTTTATTTGTTGGGATTTCTTTTTATTCTTTTTTTTGGGGGGGGGGGTTCGAGACAGGGTTTCTCTGTGTAGTCCTGGCTGTCCTGGAACTCACTCTGTAGACCAGGCTGGCCTTGAACTCAGAAATCCGCCTGCCTCTGCCTCCCAAGTGCTGGGATTACAGGTGTGTACCACCATGCCCGGCTCGGGATTTCTTTTTAATACATCATTTGTCTTTAGAGAAAGTTCTATGGGCTTCTGACTTCATGTCTGTAAGTTTGCAGTCTGACCCATAGATTGAGGGTACATTAAGCCATTGACCATGTGCACATGATGAGGAAGGTACACCATTTAAAAAATCACAGCCCAGGGCACAGACTGTACCAGAAATACTTGTGATTGGGTTGATTCAGTTTCACAGCTTGTTCCTGTTTTATTTATATCCTTATGGAAAAAAAACAATTCCAAACAGTGCCTTGGAGGAGAACAGGTTTACCTTAGGTCACATCCAGGTTCTAGTATATCACTGTTTGTGGGAGCTTAGAGTCACTTCACATCCACACTCAATATCTGAGAGCTTGCTTGTGCTATCCATTCTTAAAAAGCTCCTGACCCACTGCCTAGGGAACCCAACATATACAAGCCCTTATTGAGACTCTACCCAGGTGAGTTACTTTGACGACTAAAGCTAACTGCCTTACAAACCATACAAACTTTCTCTCTCTCTCACTCTCCTCTCCTCTTCCTCTCATTTCTTTTCTTCCTCCTCCTTTCCTCCTCCTCATATGAGTAATCACAGCTGCTGTAACAATTATGTCATGACTATAAGTCAGAGAAATCCAATATAAAGAAGTGGTTGGTTTCTTCCAACGCTACCACTCTTGCATTAGTAGGTACTTCTTTCTTGAGTGATCACTATGTCTTTACATGTGTCCCATGATTGAGTATGACCGTTGATGACAATCCCACTCCCAGTGTCCCATGGAGCAGCTTCTAGCACTTTGAGAACTGGCCGACCAGGAGGAAACTTCCAGTCCAGTTTTGGTTTGGTTTATCTAGGTCCTGTGACCAAGGATATAGTGCAATGATGGATTGCCTTCAGAATGGAATTCGTAGTTACCTTATATCAGTAAAATTGTTTAATATGTTCATGTTATTGGAGCTTTCTAAATCACAAAGTCATATAGGGTTATTTAAATTAGATGTTACAGAAAATAGCTTATTTTCCTTGTGTACAATCAATATTAGAGTAAGAAAACCTAACATCAGAATCATTTCATAGTTCCAGTTCTTTATGATTGATCTACTGTCCAGGAATTATGATAATAGCTCTTGAATTCTGTTTTCCTTTCTTAATGGCTTTGCACAGTTTATCACCTGAAAGAAAATTTAGATTCCTATATTCTATGCTTTAAAGATCATGGCTTGTTGAGACTTTTCATTATGCTGGATTTTTAACATCCAACCATCATCTTCTTCACTACCTACAGATAGACAGTGCCAAACTGGAAGGGGACATTTGGAAATATCTTCATCTTCATAAATTCTACCTGGCATCAGGAGGAAGTATCCTCCATCTGGGTTTATAAACAGCCATTTTTGTCTTCTGTGATGGGTCTGACTCCATAGGGAAATGATGTCCTGGTAGCCATGAGCAACCAACCACTGCCCTCTACTTTCCTTTCTGGCTACTTTGTTTACTTCTTAATCTCCATACTTTATTTATGACATAACCAGAGTTTAGTTCAGTTTTCCTGCTCTGCCAGGCCTTGAATTGACACTCGTTCAGCCCCTGGCATATGGCAGGGGAAGCCAAGAATCTTGTGGTGATCCAGCTGATCTGGTGGTGTCTGCTCCTGGAAGAGAGACTTAAATTTGGTGTGCTGAGCTCTTGTCTGCTGCTCACCCCATAAAAGCACCAGCTTTTCTTCAATTGTTTATAAAATGCATTTTTTCAAATATTTTTTCTGTGATTCAATTGGTTCAGTGTATCTGAATCAACTAATCATAAGCTCCTTTTCCATATTGAAATGTTTACAAAGCAGGGCCCATGGCAAGGAGAGCATGGTCCAAGGTTTCCAATATGTAGTGGGCATTTCTGCGGATGAGTTTTCTTTTGGATGAACACATTCACCTAATTCATGACTCAAGTTTCCCCAAAAAGCTTTAAGACTAGTTTTATAAACCTCTCATATATTTCCTTAATACTCTCTTCTTGGATAATATTTCTGGAACTTATACTTTAATTAATTGAGGAATTAGATTTGGAAAATTGAAGAGAAGCCATTAGCATTCTTGCCTTTATTTTATTACTTTCAAATCAACCCTTCACTCGTTCATGAATTTCTCCCCTCAGAAAATGCTAAAAATAAGATCTGAGATTCAAACTTCTTAAAGCTATCCAGGTAAATGTTAGGAGTTGCAGGAGACTGGGATTGATTCCTTCTGTGTTTTGACTGACAGTGAAATCTCAACATGCTCCTTGAATTTCATAAAAATGGAGCAGTGATCTTTTTAGTTGGTAACCAATAGCAGTGAAGTACACCAGGACAATTGTACCCAGGAAGTGGGTGTTCCTAGGAACCCACTGTTTTATAGATATATGAGGCCTGGGGTTGGGCTCAGAGCTGTGGAGGTGCTGTTTTATGCATTTTTTAAGTTTTTTAAGTGTCTGTATGTGTGTTTGTGTGTATTGTCTGTGTATGTGTTCGTGTTCGTGTGTGTGTGTGTGTGTGTGTGTGTGTGTGTGAGAGAGAGAGAGAGAGAGAGAGAGAGAGAGAGAGAGAGAGAACATGCACATGCACATGCACAGAGCCTGAGGAGGCCAGGAGAGGAAACTGAATCTCCAGGATATGAAGAGGATAGATGTCTTTATAGGGTGAACAGCAGTGAGTGTGAGTTACTCAACATAAGTGTTAGGAAATAAACTCAGATCCTCTGCTAGAGCAGTATGCACTGTTAGACAATGAGCCATCCCTCTACACCTGGTTTTGTACATGCTTGATACACAAAAATACACTCTGTTTGGAGGGAGACTTTGTCCAGATATGATAATGGAAGATTGTAACCCTGTTCTGTACAGTGGTCAACAAGAGCTCCCAGACACCTCAAGGCTATGGCCCAGAGAGCCCAGTGTGGCATCAGGAATATGTGTCCTATAGAGCAATGTTCCAGGGTTAGCTCCTGGGGAGCAGCGGCATCCTGCTGCTTTAGTTGTCAATACTTCTAGATCTTCTGATTCTGGTATCAGCGTGATTCCGGTTATACCCTCTAATCTTTGCTTCATGTGCTATCATGTTTGGAAGCTCCGAGTAACTTCTCTCTCTCTTGAACTTCACCAGAAGGGCAAAGCAAGAGAGATGAACTGGAAATGATTATAGATCTCAGTCACGTTTAAGCAGACCCACTACAAATAACTCTGCCCCTTTGACCAAGACTGATGAATTCAAAATGAGTTTCCATTCTCAGTCCTATCTCCCTGCCTCCTGAAGGAAGGGAAATACATGTGTGCTCTGGAGAGGGCAGGCAATTTCTTCAGCAGACCTAAGTTGGATCCATCTGACACAGGTTTCTTCAAGGATGCCCAGAGTTCAGAGTGAAACAAAGAATTCCCTCTTACCAAGGAGCAGCCATCCTTCTTCCCACACTTTGTCCATCAGGGCCTAAAGGGTCAAGTGTCTGTCCTCGGCCCTGGGAACCAGATACTATCCTTATCCTGGTGGGCCTAGCCAGCTCTTCTCTACACCCTACTGGGTGTATGCTTATGCACATAGGACTTCATGTTTGTACATATAGAACCTGACAAGCTGGGCTGTCAGTGTCTATGTCAATATTGTCTATACACCTTCCTATTTCAATATGGATTTATTCTCCCAAACACATGTAAGAGTATAGTTTGAGTTTCCAGGGTGTCTTATTTAGTGTTTTCATTTCTGTGAACAGACACCATAATGAAGTCAGCTTTTATAAAATACAATATTTAATTGGGGCTGCCTTATAGATCAGAGACTCAGTCCATTATCATCAAGGCTGGAAGCGTGGCTGTATACAGGCAGATATGGTTCTTGAGGAGCTGAAAGTTCTATGTCTTTTTCCAAAGTGAACCAGGAGAAGCATGATTTCCAGGAAGCTAGGAGAAGTGTCTCAAAGCCCACCCCAACAGTGACACACTTCCTCCAACAAGTCCATAACCACTCTAACAAGGCCACACCTCTTAATAGTGCCAATGCCTGGGCCAAGCATAGTCAAACCACCACATTCCACTCCCTGGCCCCCATAGACTTTTTCAAACACACGAATGAATCTATGTGGGCCACACCTAAACATAGCACAATGAAAAATACATTTAGTCCAACTTCAAAAATCCCCATAATCTACAGCAGTCTCAACAGTGTTAAATGTCCAAAGTTCAAAGTCTCTTCTGAGATTTATCGAACCGAACCACATAAGTGTAATCCCCCATAAAATTTAAAAGCAGATGACATCTTCTAATACCACAGAATATATATTGCAACTCCAAAATGTCATGGCAAGTAAATACTAAACCAAATCAAGAATAAAAAATAACTGTATAACTCCAAACTCTGCATCTCCATGTCTGATGGCAAACTGCTCTTCAGATCTCCAACTCCTCCCATCTTTGTTGACTGTAACAAACTTCTTTCTCCTGGGCTGGTTCCACTCCATGTTTACAGCTTTCCTCAGTAGATATTCCATGGCTCTGGCACCTAAAAGTTTTACTGTTAGCCTTTTTCCAGTTACTCCACAGAAGGACATATGGATTTTACAAGGGTAACTGTAGACTAGGGTAAAGGAAATAATCAGACTTCCTGGAGTCTATTGGATACTGGTTCTGAATTGACACTGATTATGGGAGATCCCAAGAAACACTGTGGCCCGCCAGTTAAAGTAGGGGTTTATGAAAGCCAGGTGATTAATGGAGTTTCAGTTGACATCTGACTCACAGTAGATTCAGTAGATCCTCGAATTCATCTTGTGGTTTTGTCCTCATTTCTAGAATGTATAACTGGGATAGGTATACTTAGAAGTTGGAAGAATTCTCACATTGGTTCCCTGACTGGTGGAATGAGTGTTGTTATGCTTGGAAAGGCGAAATGGAAGCTTTTAGAGATGCCTCTGCCAAAGAAAACAGTGATTCAAAAACAGTATTGTATCTCTGGAGGAACTGCAGAAATTATTGCCACCATCAAGGGCTTGAAAGATGTAGGGGTGGTGGGTCCCACCACATCTCCCTTTAACTCTCCTATTTGGACAGCATAGGAGAATGGAGAATGACAGTTGACTATCAAAAACTAAATCAGGCAGTAATTCCAATTGCAGCTGCTTTACCAGATATAGTTGCCTTAGTTGAGCAAAGTAACAGATCTCCAGGTACCTGGTATACAGTTATTGATATAGCAAATGCCTTTTCCTCAATACCTGTCCATAGGGACCACAAGAAGCAATTTGCTTTCAGTTGGCAAGATGGACAGTATACCTTTACAGTTTTGAATCAAGGATCTATTAACTCTCTTGTCCTGAGTCATAACTTAGTTAGAAGGGATCTTGATCATCTGTCAATTGCACAAAATATCACATTAGTGCACTATATTAATGACATTATGCTGACTAGACCAAGTGTGCAAGAGGTAGCCACTTTGGATACATTGGTGACATATATGTGTATCAGAAGATGGGAAATAAATCCAGCCAAAATTCAAGAATTATCTACTTCAATAAAATCATTAAGAAGTCCAGTGGTGTGGGGCAGGCAGAGATATTCCCACTAAGGAGGAAAGCTAACTTATTACACCTGGCCCCTCCCACCAACAAGAAAGAAGCACAAAGTTTAGTGGGTCTATTTGGATTCTGGAGACAGCACACACATTGCTTGCTTGGGTGTGTTTCTCAGGACCATTTACCAAATGACTCGGAAAGCTGATAGTTTTGTGTGGGACCTGGAACAGGAGAAGGCTCTTCAAC
This sequence comes from Apodemus agrarius, assembly GCA_964023405.1. Classification (NCBI taxonomy): domain Eukaryota; kingdom Metazoa; phylum Chordata; class Mammalia; order Rodentia; family Muridae; genus Apodemus; species Apodemus agrarius. The sequence goes on from OZ030020.1 coordinate 3,731,832, forward strand.
AGGTCCAGGCTGCTGTGAAGAATGCTCTACCACCTGGACCATATGATCCAGCAGATTCAAAAGTACTTGAAGTGTCAGTGACAGAAATAGTTTGGAGCCATTGGTAGGCTCCTGTCAGTCAATCACAGAAGAGACCTTTGGGATTTTGGAGCAAAGCTCTACCATCATCTACAGAAAACTATTCTCTTCCTGAAAAATAGCAGCTTTTGGCCTGCTATTGGGCCATAGTGGAAACTAATTATTTGACAATATAGGACACCATGTTACCATGTGACCTGAATTATCCACCATGAGCTGAGTGTTATCGGGCCCATCAAGTCATAAAGAAGAATGTTCACAGTAGCAGTGTGTTATCAAATGGAAGTAATATATATGAAATCAGGCCTGAACACACCCTGAAGGTACAAAGAAGTTATACAAAGAAGTTGCCCGAATGCTTATGGTTTCTATTCCTGTTACAATGCCATATGCTGCCAAGCATGCACCTATAGCCTCATGGAGTATTCCCTATGTTTGGCTGACTGGAGAAGAGAAGACTCAGACCTAGTTTACTGATGGTTCTGAACATTATGCAGGCACCACACAGAAGTGGACAGCTTCAGCATTACAATCCCTTTCTGGAACAATCCTGAAAGATACACAGATGAAGGAATATCTTCACAGTGGGCAGAACTTCAGGCAGTACACATGATATTACAGTTTGTTTGGAAAAAGAAATATCTAGATACATGATTGTTCACTGACTCATGAGTTGTAGATAATGAATGGGCTGGATAGGGATTGGAAAATTGATGAGAAAGACATCTGGGGAAGGAGTATGTGGATATATCTCTCCAAATGGGCAAAAAAAATCTGAAGACAGTTGTAGCCCCTATAACTGCTCATCAAAAGGTGACTTCAGATGAGGAGAAGTTCAATAATCAAGTGGATAAGATGACCCATTCTGTGGACAGCCAGCCTCTTTCCCCAGCTATCCCTGTAATTGCTCAATGGGCACATGAACAAAGTGGCCATGGTGGCAGAGATGAGGTTATGCTTGAACTTAACTTCTACTCACCAAGGCTGATCTGGCCATAGCTGCTGCTGAGTGCTGGATCTGCTAAAATCAGAGACCATCACTGAGCTTCAGTTATGGCACCATTCTCAAGGTGACCAGCCAGCATCCTTGTGGCAGGTTGACTCTGTGGAAAGATGTTTTATTCTTACTGGAGTAAATACTTATTCTGGTTAAGGACTTGCCTTTCCTACATGCAATGCTTCTGCTAAAACACCACACAAGGTCTCATATTAATACAACTAACAGAGTAGAAAATTAATTTCACTACAGTTTAGTAGAGGAAACTTTTGGAAGAGATATTATATTAAGCTACTCTGAGGATCCTTCTGCAGGGGTTACATGAATGAGGAATTCTTGAGGATGGGCGGCGTGGAGAAGGACACACTGAAGGGACAGAAACTCATAGCGGGTAGGGATGCTAAGGATCCTTTCAGGGCCAATGCTGAGGTGAGGAGAAGGATACACATCCTGGACTCTGAAGGCTGAAAATGCAGAGGTATAGTTGAAAGGTAAGAACCCAAATATTTAGAAAGCCTAGGAAGACACTGAATTCCAGACTATGATCATCACAAGTATATTGTGAGCAAAACACTCTTAAGAATAGAAGAAAGCCATTGATCCAGAGTTGGCCTTGTTCTGCCCTTTGCTTGGAGAGAAATTTAAACAGGGTCTCCTCCCTTACTCTTTATCCATGTAGATGTCTGCATGAATGTCACTCACACGGTATGTTGTAAGTGGCCCCTGAGGTCTTTCCCAGTTTCGTTCTGTGATCTTTGTCAATCAATAACATGCAAGATAAATCAAGAGTAAAATGAGAGTTGGCTGTCCTCATAGCCCCTAGCCAGTGCTTCCTTCATGCTGTGGACTCTCAGAACCTGAGCCTCTTATGGAAGAAGAGATAAGTGGGGTGATAGGAAAAGACGTATGTTACAGAAGATACGTGGGAACCTAGAAAGGCTTCATCACCCACAGACCAATAGACTGGGTAAAGAGTTGGGCTTCGGCCATTAGCCATCTGTCCACAATCCTCCAGCTTTCCCTGGCTTCAAGACAGCAGGGAAGGAATTCACTTCCATGAAGCACAAGGTGTATGTGTCAGAATTATTTAATAAAGAAGAGTGTGGCCCCTGATGGAGCAGGAAACACTATCCATTGTGATTCTGCAGTGAGGGTTCTCTCCATTTGTCTTAGTCAGGGTTTCTATTCCTGCACAAACATCATGACCAAGAAGCAAGTTGGGGAGGAAAGGGTTTATTGAGCTTACATTTCCACACTGCTGTTCATCACTAAAGGAATTCAGGACTGGAACTCAAGCAGGTCAGGAAGCAGGAGCTGATGAAGAAGCCATGGAGGGATATTTCTTACTGGCTTGCTTCCCCTGGCTTGCTCAGCTTGCTCAGCTTGCTTTCTTATAGCCCAGCCAAGAGATGGTACCACCCACAAGGGGCCCTACCCTCTTGATCACTAACTGAGAAAATGCCCCACAGCTGGAAGCTCCTTTCTCTGTGGTAACTCCAGCCTATGTCAAGTTGACACACAAAGCCAGCAGGTATACCATACATGCTGTATCTATGCATGTTCCTCAGTGCACTTTGTGTACACTCTGATACTTCTGGGATCTCTAGTGTTCAAGAATCACTGCAGAGAAATAATTGCCCCCAAAAGAAATGGATTCCAGAAGAAAAGCAGTAAGTACTCTGAACACAGAAGCTAAGAATGGCCAGAAGAGCACCTCCCAGGGGCACTGAGGAGGAAGTCATAGCAGCAGTTTGGAAGATGTGTTGAAGAGAATTAGTGGGAATGAAACCTCCTAGGACTTGAGACTGGGGACCAGGGACCATGAACAACTTCCACCCACACATATGGATTCAATCATAGGAATTTTGTGTAGGAGAAGAATTTCTGTTAACAGAATTCCCAATGCTACTGACATTTATAGGCTGAAGTCAACATTTTAACATTGCAAGGATGCACAAAGGAGGCCAGACCATCATGCAGAACAGCTGCAACTGGCTCCCTCTGTACCCATTGTACCATCCACAGCCTCTAAACACAGGAAAACAGCTTTTACCCTGGAGGGCTACGCCACCAGTGCCCACCAAATGAAAGTCTCTTGCTCCTTGACCTTCACTGGGATATTAAACCCAGGAGCAGGATTCTCCCTTTGTAAGTCTAACTCTGCAGGGAAGACTTTGGGGCAGATCCCTCCAGCCATGATACCCCTTTTCTATCAGCATTACCTTCTGTTCTTCTTTGCCATGAATTCAGTCTTAAGATGGAGTCCTTCCTTCTTGTTCCTGTTACATTTTGCCTTTTATTACTCTTTCCATGCAAGTCATCCATACTCCCTAATCCTGTGCTCAACCAAGGACTTCTGCTCATCTTGCAGCCCTTGTGGTTTCTGTCTGCAAGCTTCATCTTTGAAATTTTCTAAGCAGAACCCCATCAAGGTGCCTGATGTCTTTCTCAGTTCAGCTTTCTTGATCCCATAGCACTCAGTTCTTCACCATTCAATCCTCTCATGTCTCTAAGATGGTCAGGGCCTCTTTCCCCTGCTGTGACATCCATGGTTTGTCTCTACATCTTCATCATTCTAGATATATAAATAAAAAGGTGTTTTATACAAGAGAGTAGTTGCTTGTAAAACAGAAAGAGGGACCAGAATTAGTCTTCTGTAGGTCTCTGAATCACCCTGGTTCTCCAAGATCTTAGAAGATACACAAAATTCTAGAAGCCTTTGGTGATAAGGAATATAAGCAACTCATACAAGCATATGATGACCAATTAAATGTTCACTGTGGCAAAATACGACAAACCATCTCACCCCTCCTTCTTTCAAGGGCTCTTGCTCAGACTCCCACTGTTGAAGTCCAACAATAATGACATAACTGAATATGCATACTGTTTCAGACACTGTGGGGTGGGCCTCGTATATCCAGGGAATACAAGGCTCATCCAGACTAAAGGGTTCAGACTAAGGAATTAAGAAAAGGAATGTCCTGGATTTTGATTTGGAGTAATTGGAAGCAATCTACCAGGTAAATCAATCAGCCAGGTAAGGCCAGAGTTGTGGCAATGGAGAACAGCATTCCAGATACAGAGCATATCAGGGGCACATCTGGGGCAGGTCAGGAGGACATCACAGATCAGCAGCACAGTACCACTCAGCTGTAGGAAATCCACTGTGGAAAGGAAATTGACTTGTAGAATAGCCACCAGTGCCCAACAGAGCCAAGTTAAGGACACAAGCCAGTCAGGCTGTAACCATAACCATTTCAGGGATGTCTCTCTCAGTATGCATCATGTGACATGACAGCTCACACAACCCTTAAACTCATACCACATTCACTTAAAGTGGTGTTTCCTTCCACTGTGCTTGATTCAGGCTTTTCAAAAGAATTTTAAGTCTTCAACACACCCTCTCTTTCCACAGGCAAGATGAACTCAAAGGCAGGATGCTACAGAGATCTGAAAATTCTAGTGAATGCATCCTTCTGCAACCCCAAGACTCGACCTGTCACAGGGCTAGTGCCCTGCAAGGTGTCAGCTTGTCCTCCCAGGTAAGAAGTCTCAGGGATCATAGACCCTTGGGTCTAAGAATGAGAGTTGATCATTGCCAGCCCCTGGTTTATTATAGCAAAGAGGCAAATGGAGCTAGAACAGCCTGAATGGAAGACCAGGACCAGGACAAACATCTTTGGGGTGAGAAATAGCCTGAAAGTTCTTTCATCTGTAAAAGGGAGGTCTTCCTATAACATCCTGGTTTTTTGTTTGTTTCTTTGTTTGTTTTTAATGAGCATGTGCTATGGTGCTAGCGGTGGATTCTCTCTCCCAAAGCCTGTGGTGGCAGTCACTACTGCTTACTTTTTACCTTAGTGAATGGCAGGTACTGGAAGTGCCATACCCAAGGGCTGCCCAGCTTGTAAGCTATTTGGAACCTATAGTTGGACTCAAGTGCACGGGTGAGGCAAGTTGTCTGTCATCTCCTTTCTGCCCTCAAGACTCCCACTCATCTGTTCTCTGAGATGTAGGGTTGGGTAATTTGCCGAGAGACAGGAGCTACTGGCCATCTAAGACCTCATCCTGGGTCTTCACTGTCTTTGTGTTTATGGGAAACATGTCACAATGGAAAGTGAAAGTCTCTTCAGATGATGACATTCTATCTTCAATGAGTCAAGGGAACACAATCCAAAACTACCCTTACGTAAAGATCCCACAGAGTATGACAAATGGATCCCCAGTTTGGAGAAATAATTTGCTAAAGCACATGACTATGTCTCTAAGTCAACTGAGTACAGGAAGGCGAGGTGCTGGCTCCCCCTCCACTGTCTTTAGAACTCCAAGTGAACCTGACATCTCTCACTCAACATAGCAAGGGAGATATATACAACACTTAAGAAGCTTAAGAGTTGCCTCCATCAAGATCAGGGCCTTCTTCACAAAATGATATGCTCTCAACAGTCCCTAGAGCCTTACCACCTTTCTCGACCAGCAGCCCCACATTAGCCATGATTTCTTGACATCAGAGCCCACAGCTGCTGAGCCAGATGCTGGTTAGAGACTATACAGGGCTTGATAGACCTTTGGACACCAAGGTCACTTGGGTACCCTCCTAGGATTTGTACGACAATGGAAAGATGGTGCTGGAGTCCATGGAAACTAGGACAATACATTTTAATAGCACTGGCCTTGCAGTAAAGCCCAGAAGACTGGTAAAAGACAACTACCTGCCACCTGGAATCTAAATATCTCATGGGCTAAGCTGAGCCAGAAAAAAAGAGCACATCATGTCACAGACTCGTGGGCTGCCCTGATCTTCAAGTGCAGTCATGTCAAGCCCAGGATGGTTTTAAGAAGTTAACCTGACAGCCAACTGAGAAATAGAAACCAGCCACCGCTAACCATGGAAGGAAAGAAGGCTGCCACCGGAGGGAAAGAGAACTGAGGGGTACAACAGGCAACCAAGGACACTAAATGAAGCCAAGACAGGTGCCAATCTCAGTGGTAGCTAATGCAGGAATTAGTCTAGCATGAGCCAAGCTCAGGTGCCACCTGGCTAGAGCAGACAGGTATATGGGAGAGGGTGCAGACAGTGGGGCAAGTGTATAGGAAATCACTCAATGCGAGACACTGCTCGAACCTCCTGAATTCCACCTGTGCCTGCTGATTGTTCTCATGGATTCCAGGTTCTTTGTTTCCTGAAGACGGTGGGGATCTATCCTCTGGGAAGAAGATGGGTGGAGACCTGCCCCTGGCAGCCTTGTTTCGCACAGACAGGTGTGTCAGTGGAACTGGTATCATCAGTCAAGTATCATGTCCTTGAGTTGGAGTTAAAGCTTGTCAGAAAAGGGTTCAGAGCAGTCTGGCTTGAGTTATGAAAAGACAAAAGCCTTATCATGTGCTATGCCAAGGTGGCCCTTTCTCTGTGGACAACTGCCTCTGTACCTGTGTGCCCTGTAGACAGCTGCCTCTGCACCTATGTGCCCTGTAGACAGCTGCCTCTGTACCTGTGTGCCCTGTAGACAGCTGCCTCTGCACTTGTGTGCCCTGTAGACAGCTGCCTCTGTACCTGTGTGCCCTGTAGACAGCTGCCTCTGCACTTGTGTGCCCTGTAGACAGCTGCCTCTGTACCTGTGTGCCCTGGGGACAGCTGCTTCTGCCCCTGTGTGCCCTGTAGATAGCTGCCTCTGCACCTGTGTGCCCTGGGGACAGCTGCCTCTGCACCTGTGTGCCCTGTAGACAGCTGCCTCTGCACCTGTGTGCCCTGGGGACAGCTGCCTCTGCACCTGTGTGCCCTGGGGACAGCTGTGTCAGCACCTGTGTGCCCTGGGGACAGCAGCCTCTACACTGACAGGAGGGTCTTAGTTCCTGGTAACCATATGGGACCACTGATGTGTATTAGTGGCTTGCTGCTTCCTCATAACTGGTTCACTTACAGAGAGTAGTGTTGTTTCTCCTCACTGTGTCTTTGCTGTCTCTGTCCTGCTGATATGGAGGGATCCACAGTCAAAGAAACCTCTGCATTTCCTGTGTCCAGTATAATGTGTGTCACTCACTCTGATATTTCTTAGTTAAAAAGAAAGGTCCATCGAGGAAGGGCCAGTGAGTGTCTAATGAACAGACATCATTCACTGACCAAAGTATCAGTCTAAGACTGGAGTTGGGGCGGTCTGTTATATCCAACAGCACATGGGAAACACTTGATTGTGTGGGTCCCCAGTTTCCTGATGGTGCCTTCTTATCCACCTCCTTGATACAGCTTAGATTTTAGAATGTTCGAATTCTCTCCTGTGAGAGAAAGCACTCTGAGACAATGCAAAATTCTTATGCTGACTTCAAACCATGCACTTCTGGCTAGGCAGTTCTTCAGAGGGAAGTGGCTCCTGATATGTTTCTGAGTTTGTTCTTCATCACTAACAAGAGATGGGAGGCCCGGAAACAAGTGCACTCCATAGGTCTCTAGTTAGCTGAGAAACAAGACCCTTGCTACAGGGAGCTCCTACAGGGAGGGGCTATAGCTCCTGAGCTGTGACTGAGCTGCAGGACTGCTCAGCAACAGGTGGCACGCCACACCTGGCAAAGGTGCAGCTGGGAGCAAGATCTGCTCCACCTGCCATCTCCTGATTGGATATCACCCAGATCAAAATGGAGCCACCCGGACAGGATAAGATGGGGCATGAGGCAATCCATGTTAAACCTAAATGGGACACTTACCAACCCTTGGATTTTGATGACTTATCTGTAGATGGAAAAACCTTCTCATCAATTATTTATTAGTTCTATAACAAGAATTATTAATGACAAAACAGAAAAACAACACTAATCCCTACAGAGTCTGTTTATCAAATCACTGCACATCTGCAACTGAGTTGCAGAGAATAGATTTTCCTTAAGACATTAATTTGTTTTTTCTACAAACTGTAAAAGTAATATATTCCTCTTGTCTAGGTATGTTGGGTTTGAATGTGAAATGTCCCTTATAGAGTCATGAATTTGAAGGCTTGGCTAACTATTGGTATTTTAGGGGGAGGAGGTTCCGAAACCTTTAAGAGGTACAACTTATCTGGAGGATAAATGTCACAATGGGTCATTCTGAGGGTTTATGACCTCATCCTACTTCCTATTCTCTGCTTCCTGTGTGGGGGTAAAGATGAGGTCGACCAGATAGCTTCCTGTTCCTGTTGCCATGCCATGCTTCCCACAGTGAGTTCTTTCTTTGGAACCATATGTTAATGTGAAGCCTTGCTCACTGAAGTTACAGACATGTAACTTTCAGACATGAGGTTTTATCACATCAACAGAAAAGTCACTGGTACACCAGGATAGTGGTGACTTTTTATTCCTGTCTATTATACCTTTCTGGCAGTTCAAGGTGTACTTGTGACCTCTTTACCTCCCTGTGTGGTGTTCTGACACTCTCCCCGTCCTTCCTGTTCACTGACTTTGTTCTGAGGCCACAAAGCATCCATAGTTTCTGTTGATGACTCTCTCAATGCAGAGTGTAAGATCTGAAGCCTCATGTTCAGCTTGCAGGAGGGTCCTTAAGCACATAGAATGGTATTTCAAAAATACCTTAAATCACTTAATCTGTAATTTAGGTGATAAACAAGACAGATTCTAGTGCTAAGAGCCTGGGCCTCTGGGTCAGGTCAACATTGAGACCCTCCTGTGCAGGACCTGGGCTACTGCTGAATTCACTCAGATGGGATTCCCCCAGAGTCATCAGTCTCTGCCAAGAATAGAGAGTAAGATTCCCAAATGAAACAGAGCGGGATTCTGTCTAGATATATGTGTACAGACTCCAGCCAGCTTGAGCGCCGTGGCTTAGGTAAAAGATATCCACTAAGCTTCATGGCCTGGAATGGGCAGCTGACATTGCTCTGGACTCTTCTTGTTCATTGTTTCTGCTCTTAGTCTAGTCAGGCAGCCCAAATCCCTGACTCGCATCCCCTACTCATGCCTCATCTTAATGTAAGTCAGGCGCTATGCCCCTTGCTTCCAAACAGTGACTATAAATCATGTGATGAATTGCCTTCTTGTTCACCAGCATATCTAAACAGAGACGCTCAGGTGTTATTTATCTGAACTGTAGTTTTCTCAGCACACGAACAAGTAGCACACCTTCCCAGTAGATGAACTGAAGATGGGTGAAAATAGCTTTCAGGTGGCGGTGAACCCCCTCAGAGTTCTACAAGTACAGAATTTACATTCTGATAGATACTTAAAATATTTCAAGTCTTTCACAGGGATCTACAAATGAGGTCACACTTGAGGTACTTGATATTCAACTGATTGCATTATCTGTGCTGCAGGCATTTGACCTCTCCCAAAATCCATAGCAGAATTTCTCTTTTTGCAACCAAGAAACATGGGTCCGATGAGTGTGCTTGATTGCACACAGCATAAACAAAACATAAGAACAAGCAGGCTAGTTATATTAGTGAACTTCTTGACAGAGCAAGAGAGGATGGTATTTATTTCTTTTCTATGTCTTATCTCTCATATACATGAGTCTTACAAAGACCCAGTAGTATGTTGTTACCAAGGCAAGGCAGAGAGACAGAAAGACAGTTTAGCCCATATGATGCTATCTAGCTAATCAGGTCATCTAATTTTCCAAGTGCCTTACCTCTCACTTAAGCAGGCATGGCTTCCTAAGACTGAGGCACACAGCACAGCCTGCTCTGCCATTGCCAGTATGAACTGAGTGGCTTCTCACAGGGAGTCCACCATTTTACTAGGCTCTAGTTCCCATGAATGACATGACATGACATAGCTGGTCCTGCTCAGCATTCCCACAGTTATTTCAGAATTGACTTCAAGAACACTTGGAGATAGTGTTAGAATGTCTCCTTGTTTTGCTTTGGTTTTGCATTGGCTGTCTGGTGCTCTTGAGTCCAGAAGGGGGGGTGTCAGGTTAAAGGTTTCTTTTGTGATACCACCTGGATGAGGGAGGATTTTTGGCTACAGCTCTATTCAAAAGCTTTCTTTTCTCTTACAAAAAGTAAGTATGCCCACATACGGCATGCTGGACTTTAGGTATGGACTTCAGGAGTACAGTATGGTGGCCTTTAGATATTGTGATGGACTGAAAGGATTCCTTCCATAGAGACATAGATACTATACTGTCCTGCTTGGACAGAGGTCCTCGGGCAAAACAAGGCTATTTGAGTAGCCTCCATCCTGGTGTGGAACTGCACTAAAGGTGATACTTTCCCCAGCACTGTCTTATGAGGAAAGCATCTAACACATCTTTGTTTAGTTAGAGAAATTCAATGCCCACACTTCTCTGCAGTCACTAGTGTTCATCTAGCTGGGCAGCTAGCTGGTTCAGGTAATGACGCTCCTTCATAAATAAACAAGAGTATAGACACCACAGCAAGAAGGACAGTGCCTTCCTGCCCCACCCCCACTGGAACAATGCTGATTTGCAGCAAGCAGCACAGTACGCCTGATGGAACTGAGAGGCAGAAAAGCAGGTTTGGATGTCACTGATGAGAGGCAGACTGCAAACATGGCTCTACAGAGTAAGTTAGAGCTAGGCAGATTTGACTTGTATGCTAAATCACTGGAACACTGACAGAGACCACATTGGGGCAGAAAGGATGGAGAACTTTTGGAATGTGGATGTAATATTTCACACCAAGAAATCTGCCTTCAGGGGGGTTCTTCCCTATTTGATGCTGTGAGATTTTAGTTTTTCTTTTTTATTTATCTTTACTATGTTATCTGTGTAATCTTACTCATTCATTTAATGGAGTTTTCTGGCAGTTTTAGACTCATATAAAAGTTGAAAAGAGACAGAGATTCACTACATACATGCTACCCATAAACAATATCCTCCTCACTATGACCCTATTAACACTGCCAGAGTATGACATGGGATATATAAATGTGTGTGTGTGTGTGTGTGTGTGTGTGTGTGTGTGTGTGTGTGAACAAAAGCTGAACAATGTCTTGGAGTCTTAAAAATATTTCTGCTTTTCAGGAAATTTAGAAATTCCTTAGGTCGACCCATGTATAAATGCTTCATCATATTTTTATTATTCTGGTTTCAAGTTCTCAGTGTGACTGACTCCAGGTAACTGTCACCTGTTAATCCAAACTATGACACATGTTTTAAATATTTTATAAGAATATTAAAACTGATAGATGTGAATAGATTATAATGACTTGCATATAAATGATCAATAAATTTATAGACATACAGATAGACGAATAATCAATGAAAGATGCGATGTAGATCTTAGACACAGATTTTTAGATAACAACCAACTCATGAATAGAGAATGTATTTATAGATATACAGACATATATAAGTAGATACATAATGAATAAATGACAGGAAGGTAGAAAATAGACACCTACATACAATATACATACATGACACCCAGAGAGGCAACTGTACCACCCACCTGTGTCTGTTTTCATGTGATACTTGCATGTGACATTAGCTAGAAGTTATAATCTGAATCAGAACTTTGAGGAGGAGAATATTAAAGACTGTGGGATGCCAGGCACAGTTGGTGCCCTTTATTCTCTATGCCTGAAATTGTTTAAAGCTCTCTCTGCACTCCTAAATAAATGGATGTTTCCAGATGAAGATTTTCTCTTTCAAGCTTTCTTAGGATACAATCAGAAAAATAGTTAAAGTCTTATCACTGGTGGACTTGGCGACCTTTAGTAGCTAGGAAATGGAAGTTCTTAGTTCCTGTGCTTTGTTCTGCAGAAGAGCTGTTTACTTGACCATTGGATGGAGCTTCTAGGGTATTTATTTAAATCCTTTATGCCCTCATTCGGTCTGCCCTGTGTATCAAAGTGTCCCACTAGGACTGGCCATTACTCAATACTTCCTCATAAATGTACTTCAAAATGACTTTAAAATTGCCCCATGTTGGTAGGGTTATAGTTTCACTCTGAAGTGTCCTATTATTAAACAGGGACCACCCTTAGTTCTGAGACTGCTTTCTGTCTGGCAATCTGTTTTATGTGGGATGAATACTGTGCAGTCAGCATCACATCTCCTTGATTCAGGCTCCTGCATCCCAGTCCTCTTTATTTTTAAATGGTGGTGCACATTCCTTCGGTGAATTTGAATTTGATCAAGTGAATGATATCTTTTTATATATAAATTTAATCTGCTCCTATGACCTGTGGCTACTAGTGAAGTCCCTTTGCATCTGTCTGTCTATCTGCTTACTGTGTCTTCTATCCTCTGAGTTGATTTTTGATTTGTTTGTTTCGGTTTGGTTTGGTACCTCACCTTTCCTGTCACTTCTTAAAACCAATCTCATATTCAGAATATTTTCTTTTTACTTTTTACAAACCTATTTTTGAGAATTTCATACATATAAATAATGAAATATTATCATATCGACCCCCGTTTCACCCTTCCAACTCCCCTTCTATCCTCCCTGATTATTTGCTTTATTGGTTTTATTAACAGTTGTTAAGAATTTGTGCTACATTTTGTTAATTTGTTGAAGCACTTAATAAGTGAACCACTGTGGTAATATCCTGCTAATTAAGATGATAATCTACCATGACCGGATAGCTCATCTGAGCTCAGTGCAAAAAAGAGGACCCTCCTTACCAGAGAGGCTTCTCCTCCTCTGCCCTTGTCTGGGGAGCCCAAATCTCCACACCCTCTACCTGGATAGAGCAAGTAGTCTTTAGCTGCTCCCAGACTTGCCTGGCCCTGACTCTGTTCTGGGTATAAAACATGGGACCTGCTCATTTCGGGGTACATTTGAGTCTCAGTTTCACTGCCTCTGAATTGGGCACAGTACCTTTACCTATCATGTGCATTTATTGTTCAAAGTAGAGTTCCTAGATTATATACCTCATTAACCACTAGCTATCATTTCTATAATATTGAAAACCAATAAACTAGATGAATTTTGACACTGGATTTATCAGTACAGATCATTTGCAGATATCTGAGTGTGTGTGTGTGTGTGTGTGTGTGTGTGTGTGTTGTGCACATTACCCAGACATTGTTTTTACATCCTTTGAATGAATTTTCACAGACTGCTCCTCTGGCGGGCTGCTGTTAGAATCAGCATTGTTTAGAGCAGCTGAGGTAGAGATGAGATCCTCACAACTTGATAGAAGAATATCAGGCATGCAGAATAATTTCAGAAGTCTTTACAAATAAAGTTAGCAGTATTGAGCATCAGACTTTTCTCAATATTGGCTGGTGATCATACAAATTATAACACAAATGTATTAAGGAGCTACCCATATTCTACAGCTTTCCTCATTCCCTAGACTTCTGCACAAGTGCTTGAGGAACAATAGATGACATGACATTTGCAACGCGAGTCACTTACAAACTTGTAATGTCAATGAAGCATTTCATGGTGGGTATGCTTCCAAAGAATGACACCGAAACTATACTCTTAGGTATTCAGTTGGTGTCTTTGTCACTGTTCTATTGCTGCAAAGAGACACCATGACCACAGCAACTCTTATAAAAGAAATCATTTAACTGGGGCTGGCTTACGGTTCAGAAGTTTAGTCCATCATCATCATGGCAGGGAGCATGGCAGCCTGCAGGCAGATGTAGTACTAAAGAGTAAACTGAGAATTCCACATCTGGATCGGGAGGTGCAGGAAGAGAGAGCCACTGGGCCTGGCTTGAGCTTTTGAAACCTCAAAACCCACCCCTGACCCCAGTGACATACTTCCTCCAACAAGGCCACACCTCCTTCTCGAATAGTGCTCAAATGTATTTGAATGCTTAGCCCCTAATGACTTGGAATTTACTCCAAGGCTTGAAAGAGACGATGCATCATCACAAGAGCATAACTAGCAATGGAAAGAACATTCCAGATAGAGGGAAAAGAAGCTGTTAAGGCCCTGAGGCAGGTATGTACTTGGCATGTTGGGAGAATGGTGGCTTAAACTAGTCAAAGAGCAGGTTATGCCTGTTGTAATATGTAATATGTTGACTCAGACAGTTGAGACCACCAGGCTTGGCAGCAAGTGAATAAGGAGAGAGGGGGTAACACAGACACATATGAGCACTTCCGTCTTGCCAAAAGCAATCTACAGATTCAATGCAATCCCCATCAAAATCCCAAATCAATTCTTCATAGATCTAGAAAGAGCAATTCTCAAATTCATCTGGAGTAACAAAAACCCAGGATAGCTAAAACTATTCTCAATAATAAAAGGACTTCTGGGGGAATCAATATCCCTGACCTCAAGCAGTACTACAGAGCAATTGTGTTACTGCATGGTATTGGTACAGCAACAGGCAAGTATATTAATGGAATATAATTGAAGACCCAGAAATGAACCCACAGACTTATGGTCACTTGATCTTTGATAAAGGAGCTACAACCATCCAGTGGAAAAAAGATAGCCTTTTCAACAAATGGGGCTGGTTCAACTGGAGGTCAACATGCAGAAGAATGCGAATTGACCCACTCTTATCTCCTTGTACTAAGATCAACTCCAAGTGGATCAAGGACCTCCACATAAAACCAGACACACTGAAACTAATAGAAAAGAAACTGGGAAGACCCTGGAGGACGTAGGCACAGGGGTAAAGTTTCTGAACAGAACACCAATAGCTTATGCTCTAAGATCAAGAATTGACAAATGGGACCTCATAAAATTACAAAGTTTCTGTAAGGCAAAGGACACTGTCAGGAGGACAAAACAGCAACCAACAAATTGGGAAAAGATCTTCACCAACCCCACATCCGACAGAAGGCTAATATCCAATATATACAAAGAACGCAAGAAGTTAGACCCCAAAGAACCAAATAACCCTATCTAAAAATGGGGTACGGGGCTAAACAAAGAATTTTCACCAGAAGAAATTCAGATGGCCGAGAAGCACCTTAAGAGATGTTAACATCATTAGTCATCAGGGAAATGCAAATAAAAACAACCCTGAGATTCCACCTCATACTAGTCAGAATGGCTAAGATTAAAAACTCAAGAGACAACAGGGGCTGGTGAGGATGTGGAGAAAGAGGAATACTCCTACACTGTTGGTGGGATTGCAAGATGGTACAACCGCTCTGGAAATCAGTCTGGCGGTTCCTCAGAAAATTGGACATGACACTTCCAGAGGACCCTGGCATACCACTCCTGGGCATATACCCAGAGGATTCCCCGGTATACAATAAAAACACATGCTCCACTATATTCATAGCAGCCTTATTTATAATAGCCAGAAGTCGAAAGGAGCCCAGATGTCCCTCAAAGGAGGAATGGATCACAGAAAATGTGGTATATTTATACAATGGAATACTACTCAGCAATTAAAAATAATGAATTCATGCAATTTGTAGGCAAATGGTTGGATCTGGAAAATATCATCCTAAGTGAGTTAACCCAATCACAAAAGAATACACATGAAATGCAATCAATGATAAGTGGATATTAATGAGCCCAGAAGCTCTGAATACTCAAGGCACAATTAGCAAATCAAAAGATTCCCAAGAAGGAAGGAAGGAGAGGACACTGGTCCTGAAAAGACTGGATCCAGTTTTGTAGGAGAGTACCAGAACAGAGAAATGGTGGGGGGCAGATTGGGGAATGGGAGGGGGAGGACTTATGAGACATATGGTGAGGGGGGAACTGGGAAAGGGGAAAGCCTTTGGAATGTAAACAAAGAATATAGAAAATAAAAAATAAATAAATAAAACATTCTTTCTATTGTGCTGGAGGATGAAAGTGGAGGCTAGACCACTTAGGAGGCAGATTTGGACTGGAGGTAAGTTATGGTCAGGTTCAGGTATTTCAGAGGTTGAGCTCAAGACTCAATGTTTTGAGAGGAGGTCTGTCCCTAATGACTGGGCATTCAAATATAGGAGCCCTTGAGGTCTATTCTTATTCAAACCTCCAAAGTTAGCTAGGTGTAACCAGAGAGCTGCTTAAGAGCTTTAAACATAAGAGAGATAGATCCTGAGAAATCATGAAACTCAGGTACCAGTACCGTTGTCACTGTATGTAACAACTGCTGGGTTTATTGTGGAAGAAGGGGAGGAGGAGGAAAAGAGGAGGAGGGGGTAGAAGAGGAAGAGGAGAAGAAGGAAAAGGAGGAGGAAGAGGAGGAGGAAAAGGAGGAAAGGAGGAGGAGGAAGAAGATGAGGAGGAAGGGGAGGAAGAGGAGGAGGAAAAGGAGGAAGAGGAGGAAGAAGAAGACGAGGAGGAAGAGGAGGAAGAGGAGGAGGCAGATGCCAGTCACTCCTCAATGCTCATCTCCACACCCATGGTCCAGCCCTGATTGACAGCTCTCAGGTTTTATATAAAACAAGGAACTGTAATACTCAGTTCTTTTTTTCTTAGCAAGCTAACCTGAAGGCACTATGTACTAGTGCTGCGACTGGGATGTACTTGCTGGCCCTCTGCATCCTCTGATGCAGAGGATTGGGACCGAGACTTGGGCAGGGCATGGGCTGATTTCTCACCATGTGTCGGAGGCTGGGGGACTCAGTCTGAGAATAAGCATGTCCAATCGGCTTCTTCAGTTTCTCTCTGAAAACTCATCGCATTTAAGGCAATTGTGGCTTCTTGCTCACCACAGCTCTAACGTGGAACTTGAGAAGGAGCCTAACTAGAGCCTGCTGGGTTAAGTCCTTGAAGTGTTCCCACTAGCCACATTCCCAAGCCTCAGGGACTGAGCAGCTGTGCTCCAGACTCCCACAATCCAGACACACTCCATACACAGCGCTTGAAATGGGCTCAAGACCCTGGAGAGGATCCCGTCGGCATATTTACATTGGTATGAACATCCAAGAAACCACAAAGTAGTCTGTCAGAAACCCCTGCACCAGAGGGAGTGACACCGTCACACCGCCATGCTTACCCGTATGTGGTAAAGGAAGATGCTCTGGAGGAAAGCAACGTCCCCTCGGATGGGCCCAGTGCAGCTGCCACCAAACCTGAATATATATGCTTACAGTCATGGCTGTGAGAGAGGTGGTAGGAAAGCCTCTGCTTCTCAAAACGATCACCAACCTAAGCCTTTTATCACCAGACTCTTGGGGAGGACATTTGTTTCTCCCAGGCCAGGTGACTGCATCCCCTAGCATGAGTGTCTTCACAGAAAGCATTATGCCTATGTCACCTTTTATTGAAGACAAAATGATTCTGTGTCACCCTGTTAGCCGTGGATGCCAGGCTACGAAGTTCAATCTCAGGGGCATCTTTTGGGGTGGTTTAGATAATGTGTTTATTAGCATATTCATCTTCTGAACAATTTGGGTGGCACGTTTCCCTTCTCAGCTAGAAACATGAACAGGAAATCTTTCCAGGGAACAAAGTATCTTAGCTGTGAAGTTGTCCCACTGATGTGGGATTCAATTTTGTGTTTGTGTAGCTCACTTTTGTCTAAATAGTGTAAGGCGGACATTCCATGGCCAGTGAATAAGATGCTTAGTGGGGCCCATGGTCTAAAGGTGTAGCCATTAACAGAAGGAAGAAAGGCCTTGTCCTTTGAGAGGAACATCAAAAAGTGATGTCTAAACACAACACAAAAGACCCAGTGTTTCCATTTCTCAACTCAGTGGACCTGAGCAGCTTCTCCTGGGAGCTGTTCAAGTACTTGGTTACATTTTCTCCAAGAATCACAGGATTTGTAGAGCTACTCACAGGCTGTATTTCCCTGTGCTGACTTACCTGGGTAAGCCCCAGGACATTCTTCCAGTAGAGATCTGGCCACTTTTTTTGTAAACCTTTCTGATATTTCTCATCCAGTGAATTTTTTTCCTCTTTAGAAATGCATTAATGCACCTGGATTTCTGTAGTTTTTTTCATTTGTTCTCCCTCCCTTTCCTTTCATTTGTAGAATTTTAAAATTTACAACATTGATAGACTCAATATTCCTGCAGAATCTCGACATGGCGATCTCTTTGCTACTTCATATTAGCATGTGACAGGAAATCAGTGAAATGCTGTACAGCATTTGTGCCTCTTTGGTTATTATTTTTGTTTTTGCTTTAAAATAACTCATATTGTTTAATCATGCCTTTGATGCCCTTCTGAGGGTTTTCTAAAAACATACATCTGAGTAATGCAGTAGGAAACACACTATTCTCTCCTCGCTTGTGTGTTAAGTTGATAATGCACTGGGTTTACTGAGTCCCATGCACCACATGGGGTATACTCACTGCTGGGGTGAGGGCTAAGGAGTGGAGGTCCAGGTAGGGTGAAATGTAGGATGATATCTCTTTGAGAAGAGCAGTTCGTGGTTCAGCAGGTCCTGCTGTACACACCAGCTCTTGTTTCTCTAAACAGCACATAGAGGGAGTTTTAGGATGAACTTTAGTCTACAGATGATATAGACATGGATAGTCATGATTTTCCAAAGGTCTTTGTGGTTGTTTGAATATGCTTGTGCGAGGCACTATTCGTAAGTGTGGTCTTGTTGGAGTAGGTGTTGCCTTGTAGGAGTAGGTATACCACTGTGGGTGAGAGTTTTAAGACCTGCATCCTAGTTGCCTAGAAGCCAGTCTTCTAGAGGTCTTCAGATGAAAATGTAGGACTCTCAGCTCCTCCTGCACCATGTCTCCTTGGACGCTGCCATTCTCCTGCCTTGATGATGATGGACTGAACCTGTGAACCTGTAAGCCAGCCCCAACTAAATATTGTCCTTTTAAGAATTGCCTTAGTCATGGTGTCTGTTCACAGCAGTAAAATTCTAAGACAGCCTTCCAAAAACGAGGAGCAAAGATGTGAATCCAGACAGCCTGACCCAGGGTCACTTTTCTATCCCACAGTACACTGCCTCTGTGGTCAGAATTCAGAAAGTGGGCAGCTCTGTAGCCAAGTTCAGGAACAAGGACAGGCTTTGACTAGCATAACCCCGTGGGCAAATGGTTACAACTTAATGGATTTATGCATCCATAGGAAAAACAAGTTCTCCTCATTTTCTCCACAAAACCTGTGGTGAACCTAAAAGGAAACTTTGAGGGTAAGCTCAAAGTAATGGTAAGCTACTTGACACAGAGCAGCTTCGTGTCTGTGCTCCGGAGATGGAGATGACCATTGAGAATTTGTGAGACTATGCATTTTCTTCAGTCCTTGAGTTTCACAAAGGCAGTGATAAAGTAGCCAGCTCTGGAGCATGCATTCTGTGGGCAATGAGTGGGATGCTGCAGTCGCTTCCAGTGGGCAGATCACCTACAGAGGAGCTCCTCTGGTCCTTCCCTCACACACAGAGGCCTCTTTATATGCCTTCCAGTCATCTAAGGCCCCCAGCCCTTCTCTGCTGTGTGTGGTCACACTCTGATCTTAGATCCTTTCTCTCAACCTTGCCTGTGTCGTGCTGGATTGTTTCTCTCATGCTGTCAGCTTGGAAGCCCCTGAAGTCCATCTTAACACTGATCATCCCAAATGTATCTATCCTTACCATAGGCTTTCTCAAAGTCTATCTGGTTAGGAATTTTGCCTGATCCATGGGCAACAGACCCTAGCTCCACAATGGGGGACAATGTACACTCTGCTAAGCACAGCAAAGGCATTAAGTGGCATGAAAGCCCACAGCTGGGATGAGAAGCTTTGCTCAGGAGTAGACAGTGGCTGTGGTTTGGAGGAGAGTGGCCAGGGTCCAGCTTCAGGGCAGGGTGCAGCATTGGTAGCAGGAGCTGAGTTGGGCCATTGAGTATTGATTGGAGTTGTCTGTGAACAGAGACTCTGCAGGGTGGGTCACGAGTCATCAAGATAAGATCTGTGTACCCGCTGATTTTTAAAACTGACAAACCTAAAAGATGCCCAGATGGCTTGCATATTTACTTTCGCTTGATATCCATAACTGTGAATCATTTGCTCATTCTGTGAATGAAGGACCCAACCCTTCTGATGAACAAGGATCCACCTGCAAGCTCAGAGCACCTGGTTTCAGTTTGTGAAAGATGGGTGGACTCCCCCTCCCACCCCACCCCCCGATTCATCTTGCTGCAAAATCGCTTCAGCTTACTTTTATTTTTCTCCGTATTCTACTTTTTCCCCAGCCACACCTAACTTGACAACAGTCCCACTTGATGACTGGCCTTGACTGACTCATCCCCAGACGTAACTTCGTTTTCTTAGAAACAAGCCTCTCTTTTCAGGCTCATGTTTCACAAAGTTTCTCGCCAAACCTAATTACATTACACAGTTCCAGTGACAAGCTCAGCTGGCATAGACAGGTTTTAAGGGCTGACGCAGCAGGGTGGGTGAAACCCAGAAGACATCAGTGGCAGAAAGGGCTGTGGGCATCCAAGGGTAGGACTGGCACCTCTGAGATGGTGTCTCAGTGGTAGGCAAAGCCAGAGAGCTCTCTCGGGAGGTGAAGGGTTCCAAGAAATGGATGCCTGAGTGCATGCACACCAACTCCTAGGGAAGCTGATGTGAGCTCAGGGGCAGGGGGGAGACCACCCAGGCCACAGGGCTCATGCCTCAGGAAGAATGCAGCAGACACACAGAACCACCAGGATAGAACTCCATCTGAGTCGGGGCCTGCCCCTGAGAAAGTGCTCATGGGCTTTGCTGACAGGGTGGTGGAAGTGCAGTCTTGGCAACCTGGGCTAGTCCTCAGCTGTAAGCTCCCCCACTGCCTCAGCCTGACTTGTCTAAGCACAGTGTAAACAGACTCCATCCTGTGTTTGCCCTCCATGGGCAAAAAAGTCCCCCACTTCCTGAGGTGAATTAACTGGGAGTCTTGGAAGAGTAAACTATTGGAGACAACCTCGGCTAACTTCCCAGGTGGCTTTGCTTCAACACCAGGTGGCTTGCAGCCTGCTCTTAAAGCACATGATGCGGTGTCTAGATTTCTGCAGAAAACCCTAAGCGAAGGATTCTCACAGACTCAAGTACTCAAGGAGCAGCGTCCTCCTCTGCAGGAGGCCAGATGGAGCTTTGGGGATTTGAACTCTGGGAGCCCTGCCGTTTCCAACAGAACAAGGGCAAGTGTGGGCCTCTGTGTTTTCTGGGAACAGAACCTTGGATAAGAACTCTTCTCACTCCTGCCTTGTCTCTCTCACTCACTGGCTGCCTAAATTCCTCAGAGAGGAGGCTGGTCAACGGGAGTCACTTCTGATGTGCTACCAGGCTCAAAGGCACACCCTTCCCTTCCCATTCCTGATGGAAGTACAGGAAGGGCAGATTCCCCAGGAGCCGTGGCTCTGCATTCATTCATGAACTGTTTGGTCCCTCCAAGAGGTGTCATGAGAAGTTTACTGTACACCCATGTGTCTGCAGGGAGGAGTCTCTCAGATGAATGCTTTTGTTGGAAATGGGATGAACTGAGACCCTTTAGAGCATGGAGGTCTGCTTGCTGTCTGTCTCCCAGAATTCTCTTTTCCTTGTCTTTACTTGTGTAGATGAAGCTTTATGGTCTTCCTGATTGCTTGAAAGATAATATACAATGACAGGGCAGTAAGAGCAGGAAATCTGGTAAAAATAGCAATTTGGCTTCTGATAAGCAAACCTTTCCAGGCCTTTGGCTCCTTGCAGTTTATAACATTAATGCCACAATGACTCCTTTGGAATAAGCTTTTGATGTCTGGCTTTGCACGCTTCAGCAGAGAAATCCCGCATCTCGACATGAAAACAATCCTGGGTCTGTGTCTGGCTCATTATAAATCTCTCCTTCAGCTCTACAAAGGAAAAAAGAAATGGTCCAAATCTTTGAGGCTAAAGAAAATGAAGTAACTGTAAAGTGCCAATCCTCAAGGTTCTGGAGAGGACCTGGCACCAGCTCTTGCCCCATGCCAGCTGGTTGTCAGGGGTGGGCTTTCCATTCTGACCTAGATAGCAGGGATAGACACTGCATGAAATCCTAGAAAGACACATCACGGGAAACAAAGAAGGCCCTGGCCTTCTCGTAAGCTTATGTCTGCCAACTATGTAAACTACCTCTAATGAAAGAAGGGAGGAGACAGTACAACAGCCATGGTGCACCCTGATTTCTGAGCCTTCCATGCTTGCTGCATGTTAGAAGGACATGGAGATTCTGTGTGCATTGTTCAAGAGATCGACATATGCCTGAAGACTGTGAGGGTCTACCAAGCCTATGTACCTGGCTCCACTGCCTCTGTGTGTGCATCTGGTTACCTAGCATCTGGTTACCTAGCATCTGGTTACCTAGCAGGCCCACTGGCTTCCACAGAGCAGTGGATGATGACAAAATGCCCTTTGGCAGAGACTAATTCCTAAATTCTCATCACCTGATAAGAAACAAGATCTACAGGTCATCAGGCATCTGTCTCCTCCACTACCCTTTATCCACTGACCCTGGCCAAAGGCATATAGTCTGCTGTGCTCTAAATTAACTTATTTTTTTCCCCTCGTGGAAAGGGCAGCTTCTTCAAAGTGCTTGTGTCTGCTGCTGGATATGAATTGTTATATTTAAAACATTTCACTAAGAAAGGGTAGTGGATCCCACATGGCGTACACATGTGAAGGCGGGGCTTCATGTGGCTTCAGAGCTTGGCCAGCGCCCATTCTCTCCACCACAGAAGCAGCTAGAAGCACATGGCTGCTACACGCCAAGCGTGCAGGTGCCCTGGGTGGAGGTGCCACCAAGCTCGTCAAGGCTCACTTACAAATGTAAAGAAGGTAGCTTCATGAGGGACCCGAGTGTGCTGACAGATGTTGTTATCTGTGAAAGATGGGTTATAGACACAGGGATGTGAAAGACTCACCTGGTGGTAAATGCTCAGGCTGGAGCCTCCACACTGATACTCTTCTCTGCGTCCCCATCTGTCAGATGAGGTCTAGTTATATATACCCAACTCTCCTCACAGCTTCTTACAGCTATGCTGTGACTTGGATTTCTGTGGTCATTATCCCCTATGTTTACAGCACCCAAAAGCATCCACTGAGGATTAACAGAGAAAACAGAACAGAACAGAATGCCAGAACCTGAAGCTCCAACAGAGCCAATAGACAATGGAGTGAAGCCACGTGTTATTTTTACCTTTAAAAATGTGTGGGGGAGTATTTAACTGAGAAACATGAAGTAGCTTGTGTGTCAGTCAGTGCTCTACTTCCATAATGAATGCAGGGGAGGAATAAGCAGAAAGCGGGGAAGAGTCCATTTTGGCTCATAGTTTCAGAGGTTTCCATGGCTGGTTTCCCTGGTGCATGGGCTTGTGGGAAAATATGACATCACAGCAGGAATGGGAAGTGAGAACACTGTTATCTCATAATGGCCTGGAAGCAGATGAGAGACCGGAAGACTGGGAGTCCCAGCATCTCTTTTGAGGGCATGTTCCAATGGTCTAACTTCCTGTCATTAGGCCCCACCTCTTAACATTCCCTGCCTTTTGAAAAGGCACTGAGTACTGGTACCAAGTCTTCAACACTCTGGCCTTTAGGGACATTCCATACCCAAACCTTAGTAGCTGTTGATATCAGTAGAGATACTTAATGTGGAACAAAGGATCCCAGGAAACATAATGTATACTCTGAGAGAAAGCAGCAACTGTCTCTATAGCTCACAGCAGTGGCGAGATCCTCCCACAGAGGCCCTGTGAAGAAGCACCCACAGTGACACGGGGATGCACCATTCCCTCCCTGGGTGCTCTGACGGGCTCGAGGAAAGGGAGCTTTCTTTTTTCTGCTAGTAAAGACAGGCAAATTAAACAAAGCAGTCACTGCCGGTCCATAGTCAGCTCTGCTCAGGGAACCCTCCCTCGGTCAGCAGAGGAGCAAGAAGGTTTGCAGCTCACTCCTGAGCTGGAATGAAGGCTTTTCCCCTGAGCCGCCCGTGAAGCAAAGCAGACACTTGGCACTTGCAGACACAATGTGCACAATCTCTGAGCAGAAGGCTTTTCTTAATGACCTGCAGTTAAGGGAGAAGGGCAGAAACAGATCAACCCGGTTGGAGTGGCTTAAGATGGTGGAGACAGGAGACTTAGGGAGGAGGTGTGGAAAGCCAGTGAGCAGCCAAGATGTCTTTCACAGCCCCGGCGTGTACACCAATTACCATTTATAAGGCTGTAGGGCTGAGAGTGAGCGTAAGAAATGGGAAAACATAAAAACAACATGAAAGCTCACAGAGGTGGCCAGGGAGCAGTCAAGAGGATTCTAACGCAGAGCCATCACACCACGGCAGCAGACAGCAGTCCCCTGCCAGAAGGATGTGCCATTTATTTGTTTAGCATGTAATAAAAAGCACTCATCTTGCTGATACCGAGAATCTAATATGTTCCCATAGTTGACACAGGATCAGTTCCTGGACCCCTTGTGTATTTCCTTTTTATGTGTTTCAAAAATTTACATTACTGGCTTTTTACAATGTGCTTCACAGCGTAATGGAATCTTTTCAGGAATAAAACAGCCCTACGGCTCCTCCAGGCAAAGCTGAGTCCAAGCTCTCTGATACAGCTGAGGTTGAAGACACTGTGCAGTTAGATGCGGCTATCAGCAGCTCAGGGTGGTGCGTCCCTTTCTCTTCCAGGAAGTTTCCCCTCTCTCTTCCAGGAAATGTTGTCAGCTTTCTCTCCTTTCAGATTTACCACCTTAGCCTTAGGACTGTCAAGAGAGCTCCAAAGTCAACCAAGGAGATGGCTTAATATGCAAAAAGCCCCCACTGCAGTGTGTGTCCTCTTGGTCCCATGTGTACTGCCTGAGCGTCACGGCCATGAAGCCCTGCAACACTAGGCTGCACAGACATAATCAGGCTAAGCTCCCACCTAGCAGGGTACCACTGGGCTGCACTTGGACCCACCTCAATTCTGTCTTCCTTCTCCAGCCAGCACATCCCTCGACAAGTGAGGATGCTTTTAAAAGGGGAGAGGGAATTCGCAGTGTAGCGCTGGGAGAAAACGCTGTGAGGAGATTGAACCAATGATGGGGTGTGTCACATCTTATCAAAAAGACCCAGCATGGCCTGAATGGCTGCAGGAGAAACCAAATCAAATCTGAATTATCTGAATGCTAAGAGAGACAGAGATGTGTGTTCAAAATCCTGTAATCAGAAAAGCAAACACCAAATAAACAAACCAAACAAGTTGCTTAGGAGGTAAGAAAGTAAGGAAGTAGCTCCCATCACTGAGAACTCCATATATTTACCACCCATCCAATTCATCAATGTCTCACCCTGTAACCACATGTTAAATACCATCATATGTTAGATACCAGAATGGTATTGAGGCATCATCATATGTTAGATACCAGAATGGTACTGTGGCTATGCTTTTGAAAACACAAAGAATTTGGATCTTCAAAGAGTGCACATAGAAAGAACTGTTTGTGTTAGGCAGTGGTAGTACATGCCTTTAATCCCAGCACTTGGGAGGCAGAAGCAGGCAGATTTCTGAGTTTGAGGACAGCCTGGTCTACAGAGTGAGTTACAGGATAGCCAGGGCTACACAGAGAGACTTTGTTTCGAAAAACCAAAAACAAAAAACAAAAACAAAAAACAAAAAACAAAACCAAAAACAATCTGAAATTTGCACAGAAATTTTATATTAAAATAGTTGCATTTCATTTGCATACAAGTACAATGTACACACGAGTGTTATATAAGTTAAGGTCAGGTGTTAATGGACAAGTGTTGAAGCTGAGCGCATATAAGCATGAAGTTCTTTTATTTGGGAAAATGATTAAAGCTTTCTATTCTTGTTTTTAAAAAACATTAGTGGGAGATTGGAGATCTGTTCTACGGTGGGCTATTGACAAGTACAGGGAAACCAGATCCCCCTGACAGTCTGAGAGACATAGCCAGTACCAGTCCAAATGGCCTCTCTATGAAAACTGTGGCCAGAAGCTCTGCATTTGTGTAAGATGTCACTGGAGAACCATGGGCCTCTGTGACCACCTACACTGTCTATTGCCTTTGAGCCAGGATACTGTCCCTTCCCTCACTGTGGGCGTCTGTGTCCCCTACCAGCTGGTCTGTGGGAAACTGGAGCACGTGCAGCCGGACATGCGGTGGAGGCACCCAGAGCAGACCCGTGCGGTGCACACGGAGGGCACACTACCGTGACGAGGTCATCCCAGCCAGCCTGTGTCCACAGCCTGCACCCCCCATTCACCAAGCCTGCAACTCTCAAAGCTGCCCACCTGCTTGGAGCACGGGGCCCTGGGGAGAGGTAACCGGGTGGCCTGAGGGGGGTGGTGACTGGACCACACACTGTGGAACGCCTATGCTGGAAGTCTTGTTCACTTGCTCTCCTGCGCAGTGCTCGCGGACCTGTGGGAAGGGGTGGAGGAAGAGAACGGTGGCCTGCAAGAGCACCAACCCCTCAGCTCGAGCCCAGCTGCTGCACGACACTGCCTGCACTTCGGAACCCAAGCCTCGGACCCACGAGGTCTGCCTGCTCAAGCGCTGCCAGAAGCACAGGAAGCTACAGTGGCTGGTATCTGCCTGGTCCCAGGTCTGCTCATCAGATCCCCTCAGAGTGGGCTCAACCTTTACTCTCCTGCTTCTGCCTCCTCTACCTTCGCTGTGTCTCCGCGCACTGTCCAAGTTCCGTTTCCTACGCTTTGAGCCAATCAGTGCCCTGATTCATGCTCTCCCATCACCCTCCTGGCTGGCATCCACGCCGACCTCCCTCAGTGTCAGATCCTTCCTCACAGTGATGCCCATAACTAAAGAATATTGGTAGCCTTTATCAAGCTTTGCCCAGATTAGAGAGAAGATGTGCTAATTCAGAAAACACAGGACCCATGACTCAAGATGGTCTTGACGGGAGGCCAGCTTAGTGTTTGTAGAAAAGCATGGATGTAAATGAAGGGCGCACCCTCACTCATACTATTTGGGAGCAGCCAGACCCCACACAGGAGGACTAGCCATGGAGATATGAGCTTAGCATACAAAGGCTTCCTGATTAGCTTTGGCCTAAGTAAGGTCTAAAGGGCCTCAGAAATCTTGCCATACCAGTCAAGGGTGTGCCGTCTACATAGAGTAT